>CM077122.1:2851853-4247686 GCA_039645545.1 Dendrolimus houi
GTGCCCTATAACTGTACCTCACCCTATTTTTGTACCAGAGGGCTTATACTCAAACAGCTTTCGTCATTCATTTTTATTATAGAAATTTTGCTTGTTTTTTTATATTTAAGTATATTTTCCATTGTATGTTCAATTTATTTTTATGTTATATAGAATATATTACTGTAATTTTAAATAAATAGTTGTTTTTTCTTTCTTGTATCTAATTAATTGACTCTTTTGTGTTGCTTGGATAAAAACGAAAGACAAAGGCATTTGAGAATAATTACTCAGATAATATTAAGTTAACGGCCTCTGTGGTTGAGCAGGCTAAGCGTTTGCTGACTTACCTCACTGCAACGCAGAGGCTCCAGGTTCAATTCCTGGTATAGTAAATTTCGGAAATATATTTTCTCCGTTATTTACTATGGTCTGGGTGTCTGGGATTGGCTCCAGAGTGATCCGTTGTATATTACCCGTAACTCAAGCGTAACTTGCTTAATTTGGGGATATACAGTGTGTGTGTTTGTCTGCCGATGTAAAAAAAAATAGCTATACAATATTAATAATAGTAAATATAAATAGAAAGACAGTAGAAACAAAATAAATCCTAAATTGGACCAGTCTCAGCATAATGCTAGCCAACAAGGACTAGCGCTGTTCTTCAGTCTGTCTTCAGTCTCACGGTGGACAATACAACACACATAACAACAACAATATATACAATGTAACGCAGTTTGGAAATAGTAAATAAATTTGATAAAAACGACATAACAAAATGGATGGGCTGATCTGTTATGATTAAGTCCATTTTTTATCATGGCACTTTGTCCTGAGATGCACTCTACTTATACACTCCTTCAATGGCTGGGTCTATATCTTACCAACTGTTAATTTGCCTTAGTTAAAATTTTACATAAGCTCTGCACAAATATTATCAAAATTCAACTGATGGTAACAAAAGTGAATGAATAATAAAATATAGGAACCAGGCTCAAGAAACCTAAATAATCTCATTTCCTGTTGTTTTTTTAATATGAAGATGAACCAGGCATAAGTAATGATAGTGCACTATCTGTCAAAGAGATCTCATCTGCCCGAGGTAGATTCCAAGGAGTTCTTATGGATGTTCTGGAGCCCCCTGCTGAGGAGTCACAATCAGAATCATCCTCAGAAGAGACACCCCTATCAAATGAAGGGTTTGTTAATATTTTTAAATTTATCACATTTATATATATAAAATACACTAATGCTAGGTTTCTATATCTTACTGTGCATTTATTTAATTTACCTTTGATAGAAAATAAACTTTGCACATCAATACAAATTACGCATCAAATTTATTTGAAGTTTATCCAGTAGTAATAAATATCTGTATGAATAGTAATTATATAACTAATTTTAGTAAGTAAATTGCTATTTGAAGCCCATTTCTCCCAGAGAGGAATTATACAACTATTATTAAATAATATTATAATTGAAATCCACATTCACTTTTAAAAAAATACAAATAAATACTTTGCTCCCAAATCACGTTACCACATTTTACCACTGCAGCTAAATTCTTAAACCACTCAACTGCTTAATTATTAATGTACTCATTAATAATCAAGTCATTCCTTTAAAATATTATCCCATTTAAAATATTAAGCTATTATGTACAGGCAAGATAAAACTGAAGAGTCAGATGATGAGGATTCTCAACCAAGTCGGTACATCGTCCAAAGACAGTCATATGTGCTCAAGCTTTTGATAGGGCGTAGACCTTTCCCAGTTTGATGAGGATACACCCCTATATCCAATATGCAGGGCTTGGATCGCAAACCAACCTAGGGCGGATTACAGTGCATTTGGGTGAGTGATTTCATATATAATTATTTCAGTCCTGCCGTTTCAGATATTAGCCGGAACATTGATACAGACAGAAAAATTCTAAAAATTCCATTTTCAGAATCTCGTGGTTCAAATTATCCCTGATTTTTTATATTTTTTTTATTTTGATATTACAAACAGACACTTCAATTATATTTATCTGAATAGATGTCATAAGTTTAAAGTCGATTGTACTACTTTAATCCACATCATTACTATGATCACAAACATATATGAGTATATCCGTGCAGGAATGGAGAAAGAATACAATTTCCTGCAGCCGGGCGGCCTGTTGTAAGAGGTGACAAAACAACCCACAGCCAGGTGGTAGGGTATTTGCTCAGCTGGATGGCGACCACCCTTGGTCTAGAGTATACCGCCATAACAACCTTGTGTTCTGACATTAGGGACCAGGTTCCAGTCCCCCTTAAGAGAGCAGCAGCGCATTTGTGGTACCTATGGTGTTACAAATGTCCATAGGCGATGGTAACTGCTTTCTATCAGGTGGGGCATCTGTCTGTCTGCTGAACTCCTGCAATAGAAAAAAAGAGTATAATTTGGTTTTCGCGCCTTTGGCTTCTTCAACATTGAAAGTTAAAAATTGAATTATAAGATAAGAGATGAAACGCCTTGTCTTTCTTTTATAGAAAGAAGTACATGGAACCAGAAATAAACTTGAGTGGCAGTATAGTAGAGCTACCAGGGCCAGATGGACCTCCTGTACCGCGTATTCCAGAACTATTGCCAGAACAGCTAAATGTCAGTAAGGATATAATCAATCAAATGGTTAGTGACTGATTATTGCTATGTAATTGCAAGATGTTTGTAAACTAGCAAAAAGCGGCGCTTTAGGAGGGCTCGTGAAGTATTCTACCTAGTTATAATTAATTAATTACTGAATTATTTATTTGTGCTTAACCAAAAAAATCCGTCGTATTTTATCTAAACTAAATTCTTAATAAAACTACGTTTTAACGGTTTTAAGCGCGTTAATTTATTTGATTTTTGTTATTCCGACGTTTCGGCCACTTTTCAGTAGCCGAGATCACGGAAGACAAAGATATCAAGTGTCAACGAGTATTGTTAAAGTTTTATTTAGCCTACCGCCAACTTGTTCAATTTGTTTTGTTTAATTACGATGATATAAACCAAAATTATGTGATTCCGGACAATCATGATAAACTCATACGACAACCACTGGAGTGGCTAAGAAAATATGCCCACTCACCTTATCACAGTACGATTCCCAGTCCTTCCACTTGAAGCAACACTTATTAGTCTTTGTGTATTTGATTAAGGGCCGATTTCTAATCACCAGATAGTAGTTATTCCATCAGTTTTTAAAATATTATTATTCATTGACGTGCGCCTGCTCAACGAGTACAGCAGCGACCAATGACAACGCGTATCCGAATATCACGAATGAAAATTAAAAAAATCCAGACAAAATCTTCTGGCGAGTGGGGCAGCCGCAATGACGTATATAAGTGAAGTTATCTGTAAACTACCCAACATCGCTAGATGGCGTCACCAGTTGTCTAAGCAGTACTTTTTAATATTTATTTTAAAAGTCCGTATTTTATACACCACTCTTTTACACAAATATGGTTTTTTTATTGTAATATAATATTGTAGCTTTTTGGTTTATTAGCACCAAACCCCCCCTCCGAGCAAGGAGCAGCTGTTGCAGGGCCACATGCGCCGCTGGTCAGCTGTGCGTCAGGCTTGGTTGGACCAGGGTTACCGCGTCGAGGATAGATACGACTCTACTCAAGACTGCCTTAATAAGATTGCTTTAAGGTGAGTGTTGCTATGTTATTTTTTTCTAGTTTAAACACCTAACCTGGCATTGTTTTGGAACGAAGTCCCTTATCGCACGTTACTTGATGGATGGGGGCTAGATGAAAAAGTGTTAAGGGAAAGAAAAAATGCTGACCGCTGTATTATTATAGAATTTCGAACTTTAATGTAATAAAATAATATCCATTAGTGTAATATACGCTGAAAATATTGAAATGAGAGGTGTTGTAATTGCCCTTATTATTACACAATTTTTCAGTGGTCTTAGAGACTTTGTTCCAACCAGGAGTCCCAGAGACACCTCATTAGTTGTTTGTCTGCTGCACTTCAAAATATACTAGTGTTGAGTAGGACATGATAATAAAATTAGTTTGTAAGAGTAACATGACTTTTTATATTGAACCAGTACAATGTACCCACTTTAGGTGAGACGAGAAGTTTTATACTGTTGGTACCGCGGCAGTACATTTGTAGCAATGAAGGCCATTGCTTCGTTTGGCCGGTTCCTCACAATTTGTACTTACGCGCGGTACATTCGAAACTGCTAATTCGGAAATGTCCGTTAAGAATCGGATGTGATCGGCCTCGGTCACCTCATTTTACTAGCAGTCGTACTGTGACACGTCATGTTGTCCCTCTTTGCCATGTAAATATCTGTGGAGGCGTTATTGTAGTGTTCTAGCATAAGCGTCATTTCATCCTGCCTCTTACACTTCATATTATTTGAGTAGTAGTTGCACAAAAGAATATTTGAAGTCTTACATTTTCAAATTTTGAGCTGTAAGAGTACATAGATATTTTGTATTGGACAAAATTTGTACTGGCTCATACATGTCCCACTCAACACAAAAATAGACCTCTAATTTTTATTCATGATGCAGCAGAACAAGTTGGGAAGTGGAGGTCTGCTTCCTATGCAGAATGCCCCAGAAACAAGCCAGGTTCAGCACTAGGATGACAATAATGATTATTTTAAGTAGAGTGTAATAGAAGTGCATAAAATTACTACTGATCTCCCAAAAGTTGGACTACTTGAATCAGAAAAATTGGCATGCAAAGGAAAATAATAGTACAGAAGACAAAATAATCTGCTTGTTCATTATTCCTAATTATGTTTTTGTTTCAGCGGTATGTAAATCAGAAAAATAACAAATAGAAATGAATATAATTTTTAAGCATTTACAATCATTTTCTTAAGTAATATTTGATTATATGTTACTATTATCCAATCATGTTGATTTTTGTATAATATTTAATCTGAATCGGAATAATTAATCGGAAAAAAGAAAAACTACTTTGTTATATAATTTTTTATTTGTAAAACGACTGATACAGAAGTATAAATGAGCAATAAAATATTTAGGCCAGTTTTCGTTTTTTATTTCCTTTCTTGGATAGTTTTGGACACTCTGATTTTTTATGACCCTTTTCATTGCAGTTGTAACATGACTGAAAAATAAATATTAGTAAATTCGTTTAATTTTTTTTAGAATTATTCGATCAATAATTGAAAATAAATCTATTGAGACTATCCCTTTTTGATTGGGTAAATGAAATTAGACTAAAATGAAACGACTCTTTATAAAACTTATTAATGTTATAGTGTATGTCTTTGACGACCACGGGCCATTTATGGCCCGGACTTTTGGAGGGCTTGCGTGGGGCCATGGGAAGGCCAACACGTAGAGGCCCCTTGACAAATTTAATCTAAATGTGGCGTGACACTGACCGGTGCTTGTCCCTGCCTACACCATATAATAATGCAACCAAGGACAAGTCCCGGCCAGTGTCGGACTATTGTGGGAAATGAGATCAGAAAGTACCAGGCTATTGCGGTGAACTTCTAGTGGTACTAGGGGTCTGGGAATATGGGGACTATGACGTCTGCCCGTCGCAATGTTCGGGGAACATGGAAAAATGGGCAGACGGTGACTCGCCACTCCCTGCATGGACCCCAAAAAATGCCATAAAAGACAGGGGCAACATGGGTGTGAGTGGCTAAGGGGTGTAGAGAGGTGGGCTGCAGGTTAACCGAAGCTACTTCTGACATGATGCCATTTATCACTTCCACCCCTGGAGCTCGAGTCTTAGCTCTAGCGATCTCCACTCCGTGCCGGCTAATTAAGGCAAGCACGGAGGTGGGGGCCTTGCCTTGGCCCCCGGAGTCGGGTCCGAGGTGTCGCTACTCACCTAAGGCTTCGCGACAAGGCCCCTTGCGGAATTATTAATGTTATTATTAATCAATGTATCTTTCATTTCATATTTTTAATTAAAAAACCACTAACTTCCAAACAACATTTGAAATTCTAGTGATTATTTATTTCAAACAGTTTTTATATTCAATTCAACTTTTGTATGATTTGGTCTGAAAATATGTTTTAAATATTAAAATGTAGGTTGAAAGTGATGTTTAATTAATGTTTACATTAAAACAGTAGTGATTGTTATTCATAGTATTAGAGGCGACTGATTACTATATTTTATTATGAATATGGAAGTTTTCTCATGACTGGTCCACCTGCATCAATGTCAGTAATTGTTTTCAAATAAGTCTTATTTATAGCTTTAAAGAGTAATGTGTTAACAATTAGCTACATCAGTGATGTTTCACTTTGCAAGACCTAAGTCATCAGTTAAGGTTTAATGTCTTTAACAACGTCGCATCTCAAATAATGCGTGAAAACCTTGGCATCTCCATAAGGTCTTTATAATGATCATGCTACACCTAGGCTACATTCCATTAGAGACTCACAACGACCACGTTCATGACTGCGATTTTTCCCGTTCCACTTGCTTGCTGGTGATACAATCGTAAACCCAAGTGGAATGGTTATTCGACCCAACTCTTGACATGGGTCGTTGTGAGCGTTGTGTGATCGAAAATGATGGACGTCATTAGTGACATTTTCGCCACGTCCACAACGACCGCGATCGCCTCGTGGAATGGCTAATGCAGCATTTTGGGCGTTTTGAGCTACTAATGGAATGTGTTGCTAGTATAATATTAATGACTGGGTCATATAGACAAGGGTTTAATGCGCTATTTGGGATATGATATGGTTAATGATGTAATTTTTGTTAATTTTTTTCTACTTATAGCATTGAGGGACTATGAGTAAAATATAATACGAATAAGTTAAGTTTTCTTGCATTGTATTTTCTGTATTATATTGTTCTTAATTGCATGAAAATGTTCTATTTTTATTTTTATTGGTAAGGTTCAATTTAATTTAATAATAAAAATCTGTATTTGTTGTAATTATGGATCTTTATGAACATATCTGAAATAAATAAATAATAATTGTTATTATTAAACATTGACAGATGACTCATCTATATACACTAATGTAGCTAAACATTTACAGTGTTATTTTTTAATGCTATAAATAAAACGGATCTGGTCACGACTACTAACACTAGCGCAAGTGGAGCACGGGCATTAGTATGTTATTTAAAGTATTATGGCGCAGGTTTAGGAGAGGTATTAGAAAATAAAATGAAAATTATAATGCAACATACCTGACTCTCAACAACAACACCACATATATGGCCCTTCTCTTGACAGCACCTGCCGCATTCTTTACAGTGGAAAAATGTAGGTTTCACACATCTTCTACAAACGTTACAATGTCTGTATGTCATTCCATTTTTACTTGTACACTCTTTGCACTTGTTGCAGTGGTTGTTGGTTGACGATACCCAATATTTGCATTTGTCACAAAACTTATACTTGTTATCATTCGATAAGTCAATAGTGATAAGTGGTAAGTTCGTAAAGAAGCGCACTGGCGATCCAAACTTTCTGCCAGAATTTTTATTTTGGAATTTTTTGTGATTTTCGTATTCTACCTGAAAAATTGAAGGTATGAGGATGAATGTAAATGAATTTGATACATTTGATATCAATTAATCTGTAGAGGGTTGGAGTCTGTACAATGCATTTAAAACTGTGTTAAACCAGGGAGACTAATTCAAACCAGCAGAATCGAAAATGTGACTTCAAGTTTTTGTCTATATTTGTTAGAACATGATGAACAAATGAATCTCCACACAAAAGTAGCTTATATCTCAGCTAAACACTTAGGATACATTCTATATGAGGTTTTCATGGAATAAAATAATACAATTCGAAAAGTTGCGATCACAATTTTTATGCATTGCCTTTGCAATTGTCTAACAAATAAGAAGTCTTCATAACAATGTGTGAAGCTTCACTGGCACATGCTAGTCTATAAAGAAATATATTTTTAATAGTGTACCTGATAATCATGCATCTTAATTTCAGGCATGATATTTTTAATGTAAGGTTCAGAGAAATATGGGTATGCCCATATAACAGGAATGGTTTCAGTTTCAATCTTCTCACAAACCCTTCTCCATGTTTCTGATAGCTCTTTGATTGTATAAACCAGGGGTTCCACACGACCACCGAAAGGTGGATCCATTACTATGCAGACTCCACTATCCCTGCAAAAAAAATGGTGCTTTGTTTCAAATACGAAGTGGAATATTGGAGAGCAGAATGAAAATTAAACAGTTTAGTGTTAAAGGTAAGGCGGTATGCGGGGAATGAGTCTACTCAACTGTCTCCTTCATATTCATAAGCTTGAACGCGCGCGAGAGGGATGGATAGACTTTTCATGATGCAAATGCAGTGGCGACATCACACCACACGTTATTCACAGACACTACACAAGCACAATGTGTGTATATGTGTTGAACGTGCCATGTGTGAACTTACCCGCATTACACCAAAACGTGGCCAAGTTACATGCCCCATACTATAGTTATGACATATTACACCTATGGGTGTATAGTGCATATTGACTACAACCACATTCACATCAAATTAAAATAATTTTAAAGCTGACTGAGCAACATAAAACTCCACAAACATGCAATGCATCGGCCATTTGGAACTAAACAACAATTTGTAACACTTAGATATTCAATTTTAATTTTAATTTTTATATTATTTCTTTATTTTCTTAAAAACATTTTGTTACTACATGGTGTAGTAAACATACAAACATTTTATAATGAAAAAAAATAAAACTAAATTATAAATTAAACTAAATACTTAAAAATAAATTAACATAAAGTATGTATGTAACAAATTGTTGGCAGAGGGAAGCGTCTTCTTAAATATAACTTATTATAATATATAAGGAAGATGGGAAACTGGTATAGCAAACTTGGGGAGGCCTATGTCCAGCAGTGGACAGGGACTGGCTGAAGGAGGAGAAACGATATATTACATACAGCATACAAATATTTAAGGTTATAATTTTTAGTTCATTGAGATTAATGTAATGAAATTTGCTTTTTGGCCTTTGGATAAGGAGTTGTTATGACGAGAATAGATACCATCTACATAGGTGCTGCTCTATCGTAAATTTCAATTACAAGGTTATTAGTAGTTAAACAATAAGCTATGATAAAAAAAATGTGTGCGTCTTGGGACACCCAACAGAAGTGATAACTTAAACTAATCCAAGTTGAACTACTTAATATTCTGTACGAAATACGGCTAGCACTGTGGGTTAGAATGGGAGAGGAGTAGTCTGTCTACCGCTGCCGTATGCTTGAGAGAAAGGGAAGCCAGACAGACTGGCACCATAATGCGTTACATAACAACGCGATTTCCCTCCCATAAGAAGTTATCACTTTAAAAATAACATCTGCAACAAAATATATATATTGAAACCTGGATTGCTACTTAACCTATGTATGTATAAACAAGAAAACTTAATTCAAAATATAATTACTAGAAGATATCAAATTGGATCACCAAGTGTTTAAAGAAGCAAAAATAAACAAAGAATTATACTTCTATAAATCTTAATATAGGTTCATAGACTGTAGGAAAACAGTAATGTCACATGGTACACCTTACTATAGTAAATTCACGTTACACATTTAATGTTGAACTTAAAAAAAATGTGTAAACTTACTTAGATTTCTTCATAAATTTATTGAGTATCTTCTCATCAGTATTTCCATTGAACATGTAGTTGTTAAACATGTTATACCAAATGAACTTGTTTGGAGGGTTGAACTGATGATGTCTTGTGTCATAATCCAGAAGTATGGAGTTATAATCTGGATTAGCTTGGGCTGCCTCATGAATTGAAGGTGTTCCAATGCATATAATATTCCTGAATAATACAAATTTCTATTATTAGCTTCTACTATAAGCACACATTGTGAGAATATGTGTAATTACACCCTTGGACATGGTATGAATTATGAGAAAGCTCCCGACTCTAGAGCCCTAACCATCTGTAGCTTGGACCTTAAGCCCAACTGCCAACAACACCCAAAGTTTTTTAAAAATTAATATTTATTATATATTTCTTTTCTAACAGAATATGGTTTTAGTGTATTCTTTTTATAAAAGAATATTTTTATACTGTTGTTTAAATAATGTAAAAAAATTAACTAAAGGTATACTTTGATACTGAGTAATTACTTTAGTCAGATTGTAGACATAGACTGGTATAAACATTTACATACATATAGCCATGTTTTTACAGGGGTAGACAAACAGTAGATCTCGACTTGCTATGATCTTAGCATACACCTTTTGCTTGATCTACTTTAAATATGTAGACTTACTTTATATTATTATTTCTCATATCCCCAACACAGTACTAGTAGATTTCTTCGTAAACATGTATTGAGCCTCTACTGAATCATTTTCTAAAGTTGGCAGCCATGATGATGTTGATCTACTTTAAATATGTAGACTTACTTTATATTATTATTTCTCAATATCCCCAACACAGTACTAGTAGATTTCTTCGTAAACATGTATTGAGCCTCTACTGAATCATTTTCTAAAGTTGGCAGCCATGATGATGGATAAGTTAGCTGCTCATCAGTTAATG
This sequence comes from Dendrolimus houi, assembly GCA_039645545.1. Taxonomy (NCBI): domain Eukaryota; kingdom Metazoa; phylum Arthropoda; class Insecta; order Lepidoptera; family Lasiocampidae; genus Dendrolimus; species Dendrolimus houi. The sequence goes on from CM077122.1 coordinate 2,862,395, forward strand.
GTGTAATGACACGATGCTCTTTACCATGTTTTTTGCCTTGAGCCAAGGAGTACATCTCTTGACATGTGTTACAGTATGCTCTGTTGGATGGATGCAGAGATTTTATCTGAAATATGTTAATATCGACAATTTAAGCTAGAGAATAAGTTATATAAATGCTTAGGACATAATTCATATTAGTGTCAAAGAATATTTAAATGTGTAACAAAAACAAGATTATAAGTTTATTGTAACACTTTAATTCTGTTAACGAGTATATTGGTAGATTGTGACAAATTGAAAATGTGATCCTGAGAAATGGTTATTTATATTATTATGACTGACAAAGACCAATGCACACTAGGCTTGTGTAACTCGTGAGTGAGTAGTTCCGAGGAACTGCTCACTTACAGTGAACAAACTGAACTCATTCACCTCTGTGAAGTATTAGAGTTCCACAATTTGGAGCTCATTGAGTAGGTATGTATGCGTATCATATCTACTCTCTGGAGTTAGTTACCAATGTGAAGATGTTCGTTTCGTACAAGTTACAACAGCGCTGAACTGAGTGTTCTGTTCTGTTTGAAGTGATACTCAACAGTGAGAATTTTTATGCATGGAAATTTGTGATTACTGATTAGAGGGCTAAAAAAAAGTAAAAATAATTACATATGCCTTTTAGGCAAAGATATCGAAAAGAAAACATCAGGTTTTACTTAAAAATTAATGTAAATAGAATTGATTTTTAAATACACTTTTTTTTTCAAAATTTCTTAATCAATGAACTTAGTATAGGAGAGGAACTAGGTAGTTATTTTCAACCGTTCATGAGTCATGAACTCTTAGCAAATCAGTTCCACGACACATTTGAGTAGTTAGTTCCGATCTTCGTACTCTATACTCTGTAGCTGTAAGAAACGCTACACAGAGCAAAATGAACTGCAGAATGATTTAGCTAAATGAGTTCTCTTTACAGAACGAGATTTAGTGAACTCACTCATTAACATGAATGACTTTGCCCAAGTCTAATGCCACACCTGCACTGTATTACTTTTCCCGCATTTGGTCATTTTTAGTTCACCTTATATTTGAAATTTATAATTAGCAAAACAGCCAATTGTGTGTTTTCGTTTAGGGCCTATTGTTGTATTGTGATTACTGCTAGGTGTGATTCTTGGAAATTCAGTCCAAGCGGTTGATTACTGTTGCAAGACATATTGTATTTGACAATATAAAGCAATGCCACAATGAAGGGGTGCAGCAGTCTAGCAATGGTCACCAGCGAGACAAGACGTGTGTACATTTGATAAGCTATATAGTGACGGACTTTGCACATGTTATTGAATTGTGTATTATGTTTGTACTGGTTGTGTCCAGTTATATTTTTACCTGTGTTATATGTGTTTGTATAGTTCTGATAAATTCTATAGTAATTCCAACGGCATTTTAATTTGAGTCCTGTAACTCGTAACAATATGTAAAAGCTATGTAACAGCAATCAAGCAAAGGTTGATAATATTTGAAACTATATTGCTAAGATGCAATAGTTCTGGATTGCAATATCACTAAACAACAGTTGAGATTTGGTCAACAATCCTAAACCATTATACATTTTTTAATGTTATCCTAAAAATTATGTGTATATATATAAATTCTCAATATACTATAACTAAATAAATTACTTTAAAATAAGAGTAATTAAATTTAAAAACACAATTGAGTACTTATTTAGTACTTGATTAGATTGTTTTTAGTGGTAGATTTTTTTTTATTATTTATAGTAGTTCCTGCTATGGGCAATAATAAAAATTAAAAAATGATGTACACACTATACAGCTTACTCGAACTTACCGAGAGATAAAATACAACTTATAAAAAAAATATAATAAAATGAATGTAAATAGGTTAATTTCTTTCTAGTTCTACCTTCTATTCTCTGTACCCAGTCAGCACGGGGTACAGAGAACAGAAGATAGAATAATAGTTACAACTAACCTCATTAAAATTATTCCACGCTGATACTTTATCTATCTTTGGAATCAAGCTGTAATATTTCTCATTTCTCTTTTTAACACCTTCTTTATGCCACTCCGTTTCCTCAATGTGGATTGTGCAGTCCTTTTTGTTCCTACACGAAGAGCAACCGTAATAACGGCCTTTTTCTGATGAAAACAATAAAGTAGGCCCATGAAGACACAGCGGGTGGGAAGATACATTTTCAATAATTACTTCTACAGATATCGATTTGTTGATTGCAGCGTTAGTCATTTCAAATTTAGACCTCTTTACCATTTTTTCGCAGTCCTGAAAAATGGATATAAACGTGAAAATGTGAATTCGTAAATTTGACAATTGACAGTTGTTTTTTCAAAAAGTATTTCTTTTCAGTACGTTTTATGGCCTGGTTTCAAGATTCTTCGAAATTAAATAGTTCTCCGCATTCAGGTTTTTAGCTCTACCTACAGAAATTCATAAGAGCGCTCAAAAAGAGGTTTCTTTGACTGGCATTTCTTGCACTAGTGCAAAAAGATTTCTCACACAAACAATAAAAATGAATTTTTTCGTTTTTTCAAAAAAAGAATTCTCAGCAAAACATCGCTCTTCAAGTTTTATTCGCGTTTCTTCTATTATAAATATAATAAATTAGAGGCCCATTCATTACCCTGCAGTACAGACCTACATTAGTCAGATCTTGCAGGACTCAAGAGGCATTCTGCTGGGTATTGCTCCTGCAATGCAGGCTAAATATATTCAGATTCCTGCTTTCCGCGGGGGACTGCCATGCAAGCTAATGAATAGATCCCTTAGTACCGAATAATAACCGGCCTATTAGAATTTTTGAATCGAATTTATATTTTTACAATGTTGGCAATAATTATTTGGCAAGGGCAATTTGGTGTAATTTTTTTGCTGTCAATTTTCAGAACAGTTTTTGATTATTTACGCAAAGCTTATGCTTATACGTTTAAAAATGAACGGCTTAGTAAGAACAGCCCAGAGAGTCATACAAAATTGTGTTAAAAACCCTGCCTTGACGGGTACTCTTGTCAGCCGAACACAGGCACCCGTTAAGCGTGATTTCACAAGAGGTATATGGCACATGAGCTGTTCGAAGAGACTAGACGCATCCGTAGCCTCTTCTCATCTTCTCCACAACCCATCAAACACGTGCAGTTGCGGTTGCGGTCTCAAAGCACTTCACACGAAAGGTAAAAATTTAACTCGAGCTATTCCGAAATTTTGAGGTTATGTTGCACCATGCCCACCGTATACCCTGAAAATACAATGATTTTACCCCTAATTATATCATAACCTTTTCTTATTTCTATTCACACAGCAGATAAAGAAGATATACAGCCGAGTAAACAGAAAGAACTTGGTGAGCCCTTTCCTAACATCCCATTTACCGCTTTCCTAATTCCTTTTCCGGTAAATCTATAGATGTTTGATATATGAATTTAAGTAGCGGGGTGATAGAGTGAGGATGGGGGAGGAAATACCTACCCTACTACAATCCCTATGGTCTGGAGATCTTGAAATATTAATTTTTAATAAACATAGCCTCACTTATTATTTCATTAATATTGCACTAATATAGGTGGTATATATCATAGGTCTAAAGTTGAACAATCCTTTCAAAGTCCAAATGAAATCTAGTAATCAACAGAAAAGCACCAAAAAACACATTCACATACACTACTACAGTGACCATGAAAATATTCAAAATTTTGGCCAAAGACGAAATTATAAATTGTGTATATAAAATAAATAGTTACCAGTTGGGTCTGGCACTTTGGTCTGAAGCTAACCAAACCCAAACTAAATCCCCCTTCTAGTCACTGGTCCCAACCTTTCACCACCCATCACAATAATATTAGTGAAAAAATAGATGAGATTATATTTACTAAAATTTCAAAAACTCCATACCTTGGGTTACAGAAAAGGTAAGTATACCTCACCCCCTTTATTCTTACTCCACCCACCCACTACTTGAAATTCATGTACCAGAGTTGCAGCCCCTGTTCCTAAGTAACTACATTACATTTTTCTAGTAGATTGATTTTATTTTAGAATATCATGTTTGATTTGTAACCAAAATGAACCCTTAATTTGACTATAAAATAAAATGTATTAATCATGAATTGATTTATCCCTGCTTAAATGCCACACTGGGAACTTTATAACGAGAAGTAGCTCAGAGCCAAAAGCAGGGTTATAGCAATCTCATGCTCTCATCCAAAATTATAGACCAGTGTCTTGATTTTGCATAAAAGTATGAGACAGGTTTGTGTAGAATATTAGATGAAACATTTATCTATAATTAGTTTTCCCCTTGCATCACATGACTTGCTCACTGGAAGAGTGGCATAGTCCACAAATTTACAGTAAGTCTTAATTAGGATTTTTGGTAAATATATAGCAATCTAATACAGGAATTTTAAGTAGTGGGGTGGTGAAGTGGAGAGGGGGGAGGCATACTTACCTTTACTACAACCCCTAAGGTCCAGAGATCACGAAATTTTTTTTTTTTTAAAACATAACCTCACTTATTTTCACTGATTTTTTCGCTAATATTGCACTTCTATCATAGGTCCTAAGTTGAAAAATCCTTTCAAAGTTGAAAAATTAGCCAGTAATCAACATAAAAAGAGCCAAAATAACCAATAACCAGCTTAATTGGATAAAAATGAAGAATAAATACAATAGAACACATTCATATAAACTACAAGAGTAACCATTCAAAATGGCGACCAATAAAGACGATGTTTTTTTTACGTAATCACATTAATTTATATTTAACCTATGTTTTTTAAAAAAATCGGCAATGTACTTAAAATTGATAGCATTAATATATTGATTCATTGTCATATTTAAAACCAACTTGTTAGTAGTCCACTATATTGATAAATAAAACAAATGTTTCATAGGAGACTTTTAATGCGTCATACTGTTTTTTGTGTATAAAATAAATAGTAAATGGGCTTTGGTCTACATATAACCTAACCTAACCGACTGTTCTTGTGTATACACCCCCCCTACGGCCACTACGCCCACCCACTACATAAAATTTGTTTATCAGATTGTTAAGTCACAGCTGGATTTTTTCTTTGTGCCGATTTTTAAATTCATAATGGCCTAAATATAGTTTTGCAATAATTGCCATATTAATAGACAACACATATTTTAGCCACTTTGGTTTAAAAGATCTACACATAAATAAAAAACACCTACTTAACTCTGTTACTGTAAATTAGTGGATAAGGCCACTCTTCTGCTGAGGGACTTGCATATAAATCAGCACATTAATATCATTTCAGTCTATTTATATATGAGTAGAATATAATATTTACTAAATCACTCTATAATTTGTATATCAATGTTAATTTCAATAAAAACAGGAGAAAGAGAATTGGTAGAGTTCTGACTGAGGAGATAGTTGCTGAGCATAAAGCACAAAAGGTGAAGACATTGCCTAAGGAGGTGGAAGGATTCACAGTGCAGGAGATGGAGCCGAGGTTGTTCTGTCCAAGAAGCTTAATGATGAAGTGTAAGAACAGTTATTTTCTAAAAACATGTTTTATCGTAACTTTTGTGCTTTCAAAAATATTTTAATTAAAACTTGAACTTGTGCCAGAGCCTCCTTTATATAGGTATACTTAGATTCTGTATCTCTTAGGCCCTAACATATTGTTCGCATTAAAATGTACTGTCTTCATATCCAATCTCTTATGTACTACATCTCTACATTATATTTTATGAAAATTACTTAATTAATCAACTAATGAAATTTGACATATTAGGTTGGGGAAAACGTTTCTTCGCATTTTATATAAAAATTCAAAAGGTTTTTTATAAAGTTTATTTACATTTGCCTAAAGTATGTAGATGCCATTTTGTTGGATAACTTTTTGCCATCTTGTAGGCAGGGACGTGATCCCATTGCTATAAAAATTTTGGGGCTTCTGATCAAAAAACTGCGACAAGTGGTTTTAGCAGTCCTCTCGTGATATTAACCTGACACTGCCTAAGGAATTCTGCAAAGACCGAAACAGGTGAAAACCTGAAGGTGCAAGGTCAGGACTATATGGTGAATGCATTAACACCTCTCAGCCAAACTCGTAATTTTTGCTGAGTGGCTAAAGATGTGTGAGGTCTAGTGTTATGGTGAAAAACCATGCATGCATCTTTGATATCAAAATTTCCGGATTGAAAATGCTTAAACCAAATTTGCACTACTCTCACAGATACTGTATTAGGTCCATAAACATCACAATTTTTTTCCACGGCTTGTGTTGCATTTTTACCTCTTTTGTAGTAAAATTTTAAAACGTATCTAATTTCTTCATTAGATTCACTCATTTTAACAATAAGAAAAACAAATGAAAATCACACATTTTCCTAAGTTGAATTTGGAATTGTCTTCTTTATAATTAAAACTTTTTAAATATACCAATACCAGCCAGATACAAATGATAAAGCCAAAGAGATCTTATTGCAAGTTCATATATACTATATCCGAAAAGACTTTTTCCCCAACCTATTAATAATATATCTATATATTAAGCCAATATTTGGCAATTCATATGTGTGTTTTAATTTGGAAGAATCAACCAATGATCTATAGAAACATAAATTTGAATACCATATTGTCCTTCCAGCACTGTGCCTTTATTTAATTAATAAATCCAATATTTGCATTAAACACATAATCCCAATTATAAAATAGCAAAACAAAAATTCCATTTATTTAGTGCAGTGGTTCTTAACCGGTGTTCTGCGTGCAGACCACCGGTGGGTGGTCTCTGGAGGCATTCCAAGTGGTCCACAAAGCCATTGTAATAAATAAGTGATGTGATGTGTTGTGTCAAGTCATCACAACACAAACCGCATAAAGAGAATGCAATCACAAAATCTCATTAAATTTAAAACCCGTAACTTACATTTTTAGATTTTTAAAATAATAAATAAATGCATGCTAGTTCTAAAATTATATGTGCTATATTAGATAGAGACAAATACATAGAATCTATACATATACATAACCGACTGGTTGGTCTCGGGGAAGACAACATTTGGTAAAATAGTCCCTCATGACTTATGGCCTTACTTATAGCTTATAATAGTTTGTTAAATTTTAAGAAACTGATTAGTGAAAATCTTACCCATAAACTCCTCTTAAGGATAAGAGATGGTAATGATATTCTTTGATTAGGGGCTTAAGAGTCTCTTATTTAAGAGATGGCTAATCTTTTCTCAACAAGATTATTATAAGTAAGACCCTTAAAAGTTAAGAACCACTGATTTAGTGCAATATATTAAAAATTTCTTCATGAAGTGTTTCAATAACTCTGATTTTATACTAAGTGTATACTAACTTATTTTAATCATATAAATACACAGTACACTTATTTTAAAAAACCAATTTATAGAAATTAAATTTTACATAACCAACCCCAATTACATGCCACACTTGGTTCTATAAAACATGTAGTACGCAAGTGCCAATATTGGGGGAAAATAAGACATTGAAGTGAAGTTGATCCTTCCATACATAAATAATATGGGGATATTCATTGAAGTGTGACAGTTTTTTCAAACTTGTGTCTAGGTGTATGCTTATGGTGAATAATGTTATTTTATATTAATTCTTAGTAAACATAGTTCATTCCTTTTATTTCAGTTCATCCAATTTCATTAATTCATCAACCATTGAATAATTACTGGGATTGTCATTCTTTGTAGTTTGCTACTTTGGCTCTACATACCACATGAATAGTGTTAAGGAATTGTATGATATACTATATGCCAGGGTAGATTGGTAGTCATATCACCTTCGTATTACCATATTGTTTTTCCTGTTGCTGTGCTCACATAAACTTTGGTTTGGTATTTCACTGGAAAGTTGACATTCTTCGGGATATAAGTATATTATATTTATTTTTGTTCTCTGAAAATCTTATAAACCAACTTTCATGTAAATGATACATAATGAAGAGGTAAAAATTTTGAGCTACTTTTGCATAAATAGTGTATTATGTGTGTTAGCGTGATCTGTCATAGATAAGATACATGTATTACAACTTATATAAATCGGTTATCTTTAAGAAGTGACTGTATGCTCTATTTATTTAAATCTATAGCTTGTTCTGCTGGTTTACTCACATGGACTGTCTATTATGTGAAAAGATTTCAACATCTAAGAACAGTTTCATGTAAAGAGCTTAGATTTTCAAATGCCAGAGATAACTCAGTTATATCTCAAAACCAAAGCTTCCATGGACTGACACTTGAAAATTTCAGAAGTTATGTTAATAAAACTGCAAAACAAGTTTTAGTATATTATCCTAAAGCTAATAAGCTGCAATAATTAAATTAATTACTGCAGCTATTAAATTAAATTAGCTTCGAAACATTCTTGCATTCAACTAAGCTATTATCAACTGAGGATATGTTTTAGCAGCTTCAGGCAAATTATTATGTTTGGTGGGCCAAGACATCCATCATCATCATTATCATCCGAGCGTTAAATCCCGGTTGCCTTCGGAGCGTTCACCCCGACGTCCAGGGTCCGCTTTTCTACTTTTTCTACTCCACTTCGCGTGGTCTTCAGCATCCCCCGTTTTGAGACCATTGGTACGCATGTAATCCTTCACAATGTCAAGCCAACATTTCTTGGTCCTTCCCCTTTTGACCGCGACCTGGCGGAGGCGGCATGGCTAGACATTTGTTCCCCACATAATTAGTCGGTCTCTGTGAAACGTGACCGTGGCAGCGTAATCACGGACATGAAGACTGCTGCAGATGCGGGAGTTCCTGACACTGTCTTTCCACTTCACTCCACACATCCATCGCAATATATACATTCATAAGGCTATTGTCCATCTTCTACTATAAACATTATTTTTCTGTTTCCACAGCATCAAGGTGACATTTAACGTGAATCACACAGTGGACTCTGATGATTTTGGCGAGGGCGAGACGCAGCCCGACAAGCAGGAGTTCTCCGAGATGCGCTCGCGGCCGCAGTTCGAGGTTGACCTTGTGAGGGGCGACACCACTCTGGGCTTCACATGCTCATTCCTGCAGGAACCACCGCCTGCTGCTAGTGGTGAAGAATACAGTGAGTGTCAAAATATATTTTTTTAATTGTGAATCTGGCAAACAGGCAGGCCAGTTGATGGAAAGTGATTAAGAATGTATGGAAAAGAGAATACTTTGTTCAAAAACAGCCCTTTCCCTTGGTTGACGTTTGACATTCCTTCACATAAATTGACCCTTACAAGCTATACTATGATTTGGTATAATAATACAGGATATGTTTATTTTTATTTAAATCAGCCGATTCGGTTCCTGACAAGGGTAATTCATTTTTCAAGAATCAGATGACGCCACTTTAGTTTTGTCAAAATCGGCTTTGAGGCTCCTTTGATAGATAACTTTTCGAATAAAATTTAAATATAAAACATCTACTCTAATATTTAACTTTAGATGTATCTGGCTTAAGTTGTCTATGACATTTAACCATCGTTAAATAGTGTAATGCATTGCAACAATCCTGTTTGTAATGTACGTAAATGATCTAAGGAAATTAATAATAATAATAATTCATTATTGAAGTTTCTGCCTTAACTTTAGACACATTGGTGGCGGGAATCTTCTTGTAAGTATGAAATACCTGTATCAGAAGATTCCACTCTTCACATTATGACAAACAGCTGCTACCAGAAATTTATATATCTATTACAAGGAAACAGAAAAAGGGAAAACAATATATACATAGAAATTAACAGAATAACAATGGGGTGGTGGCTTGGCACCACTGCCATGTAAAAAACTACATGTAATTTTTCTCATTTTTTTAAGTTTTATTATTTACTACATACTTTTTTAAACCAAATCAGTTAAAAAGTCACAACATGTTTCATCTTAATTTCTTATTGTTCTGCTAAATAAAATTATTTTAAACCAGCTGTGCTCGTGGAACCCTAAAAATGTAGCCTAAATTACTCCTTATAATGTGAGCTATCTGCCAGTGAAAGTCCAATAAGCGAGAGTAGGACGATTTTTGGTCTTGTGGGTCTTGTGATTTTTCATCTAGTATCTTGTGTGATTTATTAGCTTTTTAGCGTGCAAACAAACACGAGATTATTGTTCCCAACTGCAAATTGTCATTAAAAAAAATTCAAACTATATCGGTAAAGATTTTTAACAAACTTCCTGAAAACTTTAAATATCTGTCTACAAATATATACAAACAAAGACTACACAAATGGTTGTTGGATAAATGTTTTTATTCTGTAAAGGATTTTTGGGAAATTTTTGTTGAAATTTCGTATAATTGACATAAACATATTTGACATATTTTACAAACAGATGCACCGGTTTGCTCCACCGTTACATGGTGGAAACACCACCAGTCAGAACCAAGCGTTTCGCTTTATCTTTTCTGGTGCGCACTGCCGAAAAGTGGATTAATTTTCCGGAGTCTGTTTTTCCTGAAAAATACAATCTCGAAGTTTTCAAATCACGAGTGAATAGGTATCTTCTAGGTAAGCGTGCTCCATCCTAGACTGCGTCATCACTCAACTTCAGGTGAGACAGTGGTCAAACGCAAACCTATATTTCCATAAAACAAATAATGTATTTTTTTGTTATTTTTCTTATAATTGTTCTTTTTTTTAATAATTTTAATGAAAATTTATGTGGGTTTTGTATCCTTATGTCAGCTCAACCTTATGTACCATATTTTAGGCAAAATTTCCATGATGGGAAAGAAGTATAATGTATATTTGTTGCTTCCAGACGATATCTTTGGCATTGATGAGATAACACTTTACAAAGGAGAATGGAACGACAAAGTGTACGCGGTAGCCGGCGACGTTCTCGATGGTGTAAGTTTGTTCGTAATTTTTAAATTCGTTTAAGCGCGGATTTTATTTCAACGTTTCGGCCACTTTTCAATAGCTGTGATCACGGAATGCATAACTTAACCATAACCATGTAAAAATTTAGTTTAAATAATGCGGACAAGTCGCGAGAATCTAAGAAAATACTAATTTCATTAATTCTTTGAAAAGTAATTGTATCACATACTTTTGTATTTGTTAAAAAAAAACCTGAGATAAATAATAGGTTGGGGAAAAGTCTTTTCGCATATAGTATGTATGAACTTGTAATTGGTATAGCCAAAGAGATCTTCTCTTTGGCTATACCATTTGCATCTGGCTGGTTTTGGTATCATTAAAAAGTTTTAATTTTAAAGAAGACAATTCCAAATTCAGATTAGGAAAATGTGTGATTTTCATTTGTTTTTCTTATTGTTAAAATGAGTGAATCTAATGAAGAAATTCCATACATTTTAAAATTTTACTACAAAAAAGGTAAAAACGCAACACAGCCGCGAAAAAAAATTGTGATGTTTATTGACCTAATGCAGTATCTGTGAGAGTAGCGCAAATTTGGTTTAAGTGTTTTCAATCCGGAAATTTTGATATCAAAGATGCACGTCGCTCTGGTCGCCCTGTTACGGAAAAAAATTGATGCTATTTTTGAAAAAGTGGAGCAAGATCGGCATATTAGTAGTTACGATGTAGCTGGAGAACTGGGAATTGACTACAAAACGGTTTTGGCGCATTTGAAAAAAGCTGGGTACACAAAAAAAGCTCGGTACACAAAAAAAGCTCGATATTTGGGTGCCTCATGAGCTCACTGAAAAAACCTAATGAACCGTGTACTCATATGTTCTTTATTACGACGTAATGAAACTGAACCTTTTTTGAAGAAGTTGATAACTGGTGATGAAAAGTGGATCATGTACGACAAGAACGTGTGAAAAAGATTGTGGTCAAAGGCCGGTCACGCTTCACAGACTGTGGCGAAACCCAGGTTAGCTCGCAGTAAGGTGATGCTGTATGTATGCTGTGATTGGAAGGACATTATTCATTATGAGCTGTTACCGCCAGGCAGGATCATCGATTCTGAACTGTACTGCGAACAACTGATGAGATTAAAGCAAAAAGTTGAGAGAAAGCGGTCGGAATTAATCAACAGAAGGGGTGTGGTTTTTAACCATGATAACGCTAGTCCTCACACATCTTTAGCCACTTAGAAAAAATTACGAGAGTTTGGCTAGGAGGTGTTAATGCATCCGCCGTATAGTCCTGACCTTGCACCTTCAGATTTTCACCTGTTTCGGTCTCTGCAGAATTCCTTAGGCAGTGTCAGGTTAACATCACGAAAGGACTGCCAAAACCACTTGTCGCAGTTTTTTGATCAGAAGCCCCAAAATTTTTATAGCAATGGGATCACGTCCCTACCTAGAAGATGGCAAAAAGTTATCCAACAAAATGGCACCTACATACTTTAGTCAAATGTAAATAAACTTTATATAAAAACCTTTTGAATTTTTATATAAAATGCGAAGAAACTTTTTACCCAACCCAATAAATACCTATGAAGTTAGATAATTTTTAGCTAAACGTTTTGATGGGGAGTTTCTGCCGCTGTTTCTCCTTGAACAGTGATAACATGTTGCGAAGTGGTGTACGTAGAATCGGAAATATATTTAAATTTTAACTTATATGTATCACCTTCAAAGTGTTCTCCAGAGGAACCTATCTTGAATTAAAATATTTGAATGTGCATTTAATTTAGAACAAAAATAATACCCGCGTAACATATCGCTTATACAAAATTCATATCATTAAAGATTGTTTTTTGAGGCAGAAGATAGTTTACGTTCTTCTCTAAATTAAAATCTATCTCCTTGCTGAATTTCATTAAAATCTGTTCAGTCGTAAAAGAGCAACATTTATGTAACAGGTTTGTAATAATAGTAAGGATTTTTGAAATAAGATTAACATGTGCATATAGCACTGCAGGTATACTTGTATATAGTCATCACGACGACCTGGGTTCGATTCCGAGCGGTTTTAAGAATTCACAAAGTCTCCCCAATTATATGCCACACTTGTTTCTATAGAAAATGTAGTACACAGGTGCCAACATTGGGGGAAATAAATACATGTAAATGAGGTTGATCCTTCAATAAATAATTTAAGGGATATTCATTGAAATGTAACAATTTTTTCAAAGCAGATATTACACGGGTTTGCTTCTCTTTCAAATTCGATAGAAATGGGGAAAAGTCTACAAAAATTGAGGAATTTAATCTTTACAATATTTTTCATAAAGTAAATGTTGTGTCGAAATCGCTCTTTTGAAAAATAGACGTATTTGTGAGTGTGTGTGTTTTTAAATAGAATTATACTCCTACGACTATTATTATAATACAAAAGAAAGTTTCCAACAACCTTGTTGTCTTTGTATTTTTACTTAAGGGATTTGGGGTTTATTTATCTTTTCATGTATTTGTGTTAATACCCTTTTCTTTTAAAGACCTATGAGATTATCTCCAAAACAGCTTATAACAGCTTTTTTTTCTTAACGCGCTTATTAAATGATTTACTTACATCTTGATTTCTCAGGAACTATTACGCTTTAAAAATATTGTTACGAGTTACAGAACTCGAATTAAAAATGCCGTTGGAATTACTATAGAATTTATTAGAACTATACAAACACGTATAACACGGGTACAAATATAACTGGACGCAACCAGTACAAATTGCACGATTCAATAACACGCCCTAAGTCCGTCACTATATAGCTCATCGAATGTACACACGTCTTGCTCGTATCCTAACCGCCGCTTGACTGCCGATCTCTCCGTTAGGGCCTTCGTTTATACTCAACTATACAATATGTCTCGACCGTGTAAACAATGATTTCCAAGAATCACACCTGGCCACTGCCTACCATAAAGGCTTACACAATAGGCTGTTTTTCTAATTACAAATTTTAAACACAAAGTAAACAAAAGAAGTCCAAATGCGGGAAGGTAATAAACTGTGCTTTATGGCAGGCAGGTGTGCATTCATCTTTGTCGGCATGTAACAATATTAAAAATAAACTAAAATTATGGTTTATGTCACATTATGTAATTATTAAATACAATAAAAGCTGTCAGCCATAGCAATTTAACATAAACCCTAGAGGTTTTCAAAACTATGCATAAATCAATCACTTTTTTGTTGTTTTGATAAATTTGAGAACAGATAGACAAGAAATAAAAGATATTTTTCTTTTTCCACAGTACCTCTACGACCTTCTGATGAATGTTCTAGAAGAGAAGGGCATCAGCAATGACTTTGTGCAGAAACTCTCCGACTTCAGCACAGCGTATGAGCATTCGTCCTACATTAATTTGCTTGAAGGCATCTCCAAATTCACAATTGGCAAACAATAAATCAATATTAGGATATTTTTAGTTTAGAACCAAAAATGTGAAAAATGTTTGTGTTGTTTCGTTTTTTGATTGACGTAATGCAGGATTGATGTTGTAATTCCCTGGTGTGTAGTGTTCATCATTTTTTGTCATCTATAAAATATACTACATTTTAAACATAGAAAGATGAGTTGAATTTGGATTACACAATTGCATGGATGGAGTTGCGATGGATTTGGATCACTCATTACGGTAATTTATACATTTTCTCTTTGTCAAGAGTCAAAGCCCTCAATATCCTTAAAACCCAAAGTCTGTTCAACAAGATTCTAAAGCATTTGAAACACTTATTTTTGTTTAAAAAACTGTACTGCGCATGGGTCTAGCAGTTGCGTCCAGAGCTCGGAATTACATTGCAACATATCTCATAAGCAATATTGAGTATAATTTTCTTTCAGAAGCTTTAAAATAAAACAAAAATTCTTAATTATAATTAAATTTTGGGTAGTATTTTAAATAATTAAACGTAACAAGTCTATCACGAAAATTAAATAATGACATTGAAATATTTAAACATGTTTAAATGGTTTATAATATATATTTATGTGTCATAAGCACTGTTACATTTAGAGCCAGAATTGTGAATTCACTATGTGTATGAAAGTACTTTAAAACGTGAACTACATTAGGCACACGTCGGCCCCTTACGCCCGTCTGAGGTCCAATTCTGCTATTTATCTTGGCATTGTGAAGATATTCAAAGTGTGGTATATGTTGCCGGTTTGTATAATGAAACCACTATTTGTGACACATTTTATATTGAAAAAAGGTTTACATTATAGAATACAAGCCTTGCAAGTGAATGTTTTCGAGTGTTGCATGATAATCGCGGCAGGACTGTACTCGCGCGCGAACCGAAAACAGACTTGGCAGCGTTTACCTGATTAGGGAATAGGGGCGCGGGCGGCGAACAACGCGAAGGCGGCTTGCCACGATTACATCGCTAAGGCGGCTTGCCACGATTACATCGCTAAGGCAGCCTGCTGGCCGAAAAGTACGATTCCAATGCGACAGTGTCAAAAATTCGTATTCTACTAAATCCACAATATTTTCTCGATATCGTCGTGCCAGAATAATGGTAGAAGAAAGTTGGTATTACCATTAGCAGAAATGGCGTTAGCTGAAATAAATATCGAAAACCTACCATAAAAAAAAATTAACATTATTTCGTGAGTTTACACTTATAAATATTGGATTGGAGGCCATTGGAGTTAACAGAATAACCGAAAGGAAACAAAACTACAACTGTCGCGATAGTGTCCGTCGATTTTGACGAGATAGTAATTGCAGAATTGCGGTCCTGGGGCACGTCAGAGCCCACACATTTTATATAATGGCTACATTACATCCAAGCCATGCGACGCGACGCTGATCTAACGATTACACCAACCCACAAAAAAGGAAAAGTGGTCTGTATTTTTGACCAGACCCATCTATTTTTATGTATTTCGATATGCTGAATCCAAATCTGGGGTCAGTTTGATCCATACACCCTATTACGTCACGTACATGGAATAATTTATTGCTACATAATTAGCAAGGTTATAACTGAGTAGTCCACGTACGTGCCAAAATCTGTCAATACAAAAACCACGCAAAACCTTCGGAGATGCATCTACATGTTTAGCAGTTAAGATTTCTGTATAGTTTTATAGTCTTAAGTTTAATGTTAAATTAGTTGAGCAACACTTACATCTAGAGCACAACACTCGTTTTATATTCTCTTCTTCGTACTTCCCTCTCTCGAGCAGCCGAGCACAGCTCCCGCATGGTGGCGATACAGCCACGTGCTCTCGCTCTCGCTAGCGAGAGGCCGTCTATATATACTGAAATCTTAACTGCTATGTGAAAATATGTAACACCTAAACAAGTTCGTAGATGCATCTACGAAGGTTTTCTGTTTGTTGTATTGTCAGATTTTGGCACGTACATGGACTATTCAGTTATAGCCTTGCTAATTATCCTACTTCCTACTAATATTATAAACGCGAAAGTTTGTAAGAATGTATGTTTGTTACTCTTTCATGCAAAAAATACTGAACGGATTCTGATGAAACTTTACAATAATATAGCTTACACATCAGAAAAACACATAGGCTATAATTTATCAAAATATAGTGTGAATTATCCAAATTATAAACGATTTTCCATCACCACGCGGGTGAGACCGCGGGCGCAGCTAGTGTAGCAATAAATTATTCCATGCACTTGGCGTAACACACACTTAAAATTTTGAGGGTGTATGGACCAAACTGACTCCCGATTCGGATTCAGCGCATCGAAATACATAAGAATAGATGGCTCTGATCAAAACAACAGACCAGTTTTCTTTTTTGTAGGCCGGTGTTATATGTGTTGTTGTTTGTAGGCCGGGGTAAATTCGCGCATGGCACGTTCAACACGTACTAATACACACGTGCTTGTCTAGTGTCTGTGAATAACCCGCGTAGTTTGACATCGCACTGCATTCAAATGATGAAAAGTCTGTCCGTCTCTCTCGCGCGCGGTCAAGCTTATGAGTATGAAGAAGACGATTGAGTAGACTCGTTCCCCGCGTTCCGCCTGACAACCCTTTGGTTGTCAGGCACGCAACTTGTCAAGTAGGCTCTTTAGCCTACTCGACAAGTTGCGTGCCGAGAT
Source organism: Dendrolimus houi (assembly GCA_039645545.1). Classification (NCBI taxonomy): domain Eukaryota; kingdom Metazoa; phylum Arthropoda; class Insecta; order Lepidoptera; family Lasiocampidae; genus Dendrolimus; species Dendrolimus houi. The sequence continues at coordinate 2,879,361 of CM077122.1, forward strand.
TATATGATGCGTGTACATAGCGCTATCATCTATCAATTTTAGACGACGACGACAAGAATTTGCTAGTCTACGTGAAATACATGTGGAGTTGGTGTACACACAAACACCCACGCAAAGACGTTTCATGCTTCAATTTTTTTAATATATTTAAGTTTTCAATACGCTAAATTAATTAATTAATTATTAGCAATCGCAATAATAGCACGTTGCTGTAGAGTGTACATTATTATAAAGCGCGCCTCATCTAAAACAGTGCACTAAGGAAATAAAACTTTTTTATCATGTAGATAACAGTCCCAACACTTTCTATGGTTATAGAATTAATGATAAATAAATTAGTATAGTAGGTGTGTGTCCTTTATCGTAATCAGGCGTCGCTCACTACGTCGTGTTACGGTCATGATTTTTAAGTTCATTGTAAACAAGTAGCGTCGATACGACTTATCTATCATTTAATTCTTAAGTAAACTACATTGTCATTCATTGTACTATGAATGTACTTAAATTCTAATGGGCTAATAGTTTCACTAACGATTTAATACTAAGTATATATATTTTGGTGAACCACACCATATTTGAACTTGTTTTCTGTTACTTTAATTGTAGATGTTATTTAATGACCGGTTTCTATATCTTACTATTCATACTCTTATTTTACCATTGGTTGAATTTTGACATTACTTGCTTTTGTCAAATTTTAACCGATAGGCATTCGTGATCATTCTCTGTGCGAGTGTGGCCTGGATGAGGGTTCATTAGAACTTATCTTTTTTCACTGCCCGAGTTTCTCCATCCCTCTTTATGACATCCTTTTTTTTTTTTTTTTTTTTTGATGAGGGGAAATCCTATTTGCGGAGACCGCGCCGCGGGGGGACAGCGACGCGGTACTGTGGGACTCGCCGGTCTGATGGGCTGCCGGAATACCCACTAAAACCCCCCGGTGTTCCTCCTTTCGCCGTTTTGCCGGGGCCACGGTACACAGCGTGAGCCTTACTCCGCGACCCCGGCTGGCGCTGGTCGCCCCTGTGACGGGGGCAGCCTCTCCTTGGCCGGGGATATACTGTCCCCGGCATCTCCCCTTCCATATTAGGGAGTGAGGGGGTCACGCGGAACACCAACGCGCCCCGTCGAGGCTTGCGTGCGGGCGGAGGCCGACAAGGTCCCCCGGTAGCCTCGACGCCCGCGTGCCGCAGTTTTACGGCGGCCGGCGGTCTGATGCGACTGCCGTCCGGCGCCGTTGTCCTCGCCGGTTGTTGCGGCGGGAGAGGAGCACGGACTCGCGCTCTCTCTCCCGCTCCGTCGCCTCCTTTGCGGACATTACTGCCTCGCAAAAGGAGGCGACGGCGTCCCAGTTAGAGCTGCTCCCAGCCATGGACAGAACCACGACCGGGAGCGAGAGGTCACGTCCTATTACTGCGCCGAGGGCACGACGCTGTTCGTCCCACGCGGAGCACTCTTGAAGACTGTGCAGCGCCGTGTCCTCGGCGCCGGCACTGCAGTGGTGGCACCCTGCCGTCTGCTCCCGCCCTATTTGACACAGGTACCTCCCGAAGCATCCGTGCCCCGAGAGGACCTGCGTCAGGCGGTACGACAGGGCGCCGTGCCGTCTGTCCAGCCAGGTGAGTAAGGCGGGCCGAATCGCCGCAATGGTGCGGTGGCCAGCGCTGGGGTGCGCTAGTCGGGTCGCCCATTCTGCCACGAGATCACGCCGGAACTCCGCCCTTTTGGCCTCGATTTCTCGGGGCGCGGGTCGGAGGTCCTGGCGGAGTGCGTCCTTGCGCCACTCATAGAGGCGCGAGAGAACTCTCGCCTCTAGATCCCATGGCAGGGATCCAGCAAGGAGGGAGGCCGCCTCGAAGGAGATCGTGCGATATCCCCTAATAGCCCTGACGGCCATCACGCGCTGCGGTCTGCGCAGCAGCAGGTGTTTTTGGCCGTCAGGTGCTTCGCCGAAATTGAGGCCCCATACAGGGCCATCGATCGCACGACCCCCTCGTGGAGCTTTCGGCATGGCGCGCTCGGTCCCCCAATGTTGGGAAGGAGCCGGGACAAGGCGCCGGCTGCCCCCAACAACTTGGGGGCCAGCAACTCGAAGTGCGCCGAAAACTCCCATCGGCTGTCGAGGACGAGTCCGAGGTATTTCATCCTCGCCCCGACAGCGATGCGCGTACCTCCCACGTCGATCTGCAGGTCCGAAGGCGGCTTGTTCCGAGGCCCGTGGAAGACCACGGCCTCGGTTTTGTGCAAGGCCACCTTCAGACCCAGCAGCTGGATCCTGGCGACCACATGCGCCACCCCTGCTGTGGCCAATCGGCCCGCCTCTTCGTGGGTCCTTTCCCGCGCCGTTACGAGCGTATCGTCAGCGTAGCACGTTTCGCTGACGCGGGAAAGGACTGCACCACGGATTGTCCAGTCATAGGCGATGTTCCACAGGAGCGGGCCCAGAACCGGCCCCTGTGGAACACCGCACGTCATTTCTCGCCGACTCCATCCGGTGTGATTCGGGAAGACGACGGCCCTCTCGGAGAGGTAGTCCCCGACGACGCGGCGGAGGTAGGTCGGCACCCCGTGGTAACGGAGTGCCTCCTTAATGCAGCTCCAGGGGAGGGCGTTGAAGGCGTTGGATATATCCAATGAAACCGCCAGCAACACCTCTCCCCGAGCTACTGCCTCCTCCGCCTGACTCTTCACGCGAGCAATGGCGTCGATGGTGGAGCGCCCCTGGCGGAAACCAAACTGGTTATCCGCCAGGTCCGGCCCGATCTCCTCAAGGTGCCGGACGAGGCGGTTTGCAAGTATGCGTTCGAACATCTTGCCCACCTCGTCCAGCAGAACTATGGGCCGGTAGGCGGACGGGGAGTCCGCCGGGCGCCCCTCTTTCCTGATCAGGACCAGCTTCCCGGTTTTCCACCGGGATGGGAACTGGCCCTGGACCAGGCACGCCGTGAAGAGCCTCATCAGGCGGGACTCCAGGGCGTCGTGGGACAGAACCCACGCACGCCCTGGTATGCCGTCGAGACCGGGGTCGGTGTTTTTGGATTTCATCCTCAACACCGCCGCACCCAGTTCTTCCCGAGTCACTGCGGGCACGGGCTCGTCGTCCTTAGCCGCGCTGGGCTCCGGCGATGGCGGGGCCATCGCGGGAGGCGGATGCTCTGCCCTCGAGGGGAACAGAGCGTCGACCACGTCGGTCACCACGTGTGGGAGGAGACTCTGGGTCAGCGGAGGCGCCCATGGCCGGAGCTTGTTCCGGACAAGGTGGTATGGGCGCCCCCACGGATCTCGATCCAGCGTCCCTAGGAGTTCCTCCCACGCCGCCGACTTGGCGGCTCTGATGGCGACCTTCATGGCCGTCCTGGCGCTTCGTACCCCTCGTAAAGGCGCTCTTCTACGGCCGCTGCGTCCTCGCCGCGGCGACGCCGTCTCCTGTGCCTGGCGTACTGGTGTTGCGCTCGGACGCAGGCTGAGCGCAGCCGTGCGATCTCCGCGCTCCACCAGTACACCTGGCGGGCAGGCCTGCACGGGCCCACTCTTGGCATCGCCGCGTCGCATACTGACGTTAGCAGCGACCGTAGGCTATCCGCCTCCTCGTTGGGATCGGGTAATTCCGCGTTGTCAGGCCCCGATGACCACGTGTGGACTATCAGGGCCTCGCGGAACGCCTCGCGATCCAAGCGCTTTAGAGCCCAGCGCGGGTAGTTCTCCGTCGGGGGGAGCTCCTCGGCTCGGGGGTCCGGATTCCGGGGGGAGACGCTGAACCGGATATACCGGTGGTCAGACAGCGTCTCGACCCCCTCCAGGACCCTCCAGTCTGCAACACGGCGCGCTATGGCGGGGCTGGCAAGCGTAAGGTCGACGATCGACCCGCCCCGCATGCGTACGCACGTGCGCACTGACCCCCGATTTAGGACGACGAGCTGGCTCTGGATCGCCCACTCCTCCAGCGCCTCTCCGCGCTGGTCAGTGGCCGGGGAACCCCATACCGTTGATTTGGCATTGAAGTCCCCGAGCATGACCACGGGGAGAGCGCGGCTCTGAGCGGCGATCCTGCCCGCATCGACCAACCAACCCTCGAAGTCGGCGAGACGTCTGTTCGGGGAGAAGTAGCCGCCGACGACTACTGTCTCCCCGATGGTAGCCGCGAGGAGGCCCCTGCCCCTCAGGATGTTAGTGAGGGGGGGGCTGCCCGCAGCCGTTCGCACGATGATGACCACCGAGTCGTCCAGGTCTCGGGCCCAGTCATCCCTGGGCGTGATCCGGTACGGCTCGGCGGCCACCGCCACCTGGATGTTCCACTGTGCCATGCTCTGGACTAGGAGATCCTGAGCAGTGGCGCAGTGGTTCAGATTGGTCTGGAGGAAGCTAAGGGTGTGGTCCATTATTTGGTGTTACCCCCGCTTCCCCCTGCGACTCCTGCGGCTGCGTTTGGGCTGGCTTGCCCGTCGCGGCTTTTTCCTTTTTCGATTTCGTCCTGATGGGCTGCGGTCTACAAGGCCCGCCGCCCAGTTGATGGTTTGCCGGACTGCCCGCCGCTTCGCATACGCTGCAATGCGGCGCGGCGGTGCAGGGGCCGGTGATCAGGTGCCCCGTTTGACCGCAGCGATAGCAGAGTTTGCTGCGGTCTATCTCCGAGGTGCATTTCGCTGCCACGTGGTGGAGTTCGAGGCAGCGAAAGCACCTTGGGGCCCTGGGCGGCAGTGGCTTCACTATGGCTGAAGCCCAGCCCACCAGGAGCTTTTTACCCTCCATGTTCTTCGTGGCTGCTATCGGGTAAGCCACGGTTGTAGAGCCCAGGCCGTCCGGGCCGATGCGGATTGCGTTTGGCCGAATCTGGTCGGCCGGGCATCCTGCGACCTGCGCGATGGCAGCCGCGACTTCCTCTGGTGTCGTGCAGTCGTCCAGGCCCGAGACCCGCAGACTTACGGTCTTTTCGGGCCTGGCGATTTTTACGTCCTCGGTATTGAGGGCGGCTTTTAATCGCTCGGCAAGCGCGTCTGCCTTGGGGGCGCTATCAGCGCCCGGCAGGATAAGCATTCGCGCCCCCGTGCGTGCCGTCTTGATTTTTACGCCGCCCTCAATGCCGAGGTCGGCAAGTCTGATTTTGGCTTTGGCCGTGGCCAGGAGGCTCTCGTAGGACACGCCTCGGTCCCCAGCGCTTGACAACAATGTCAATACCACTGCTGAAGACCTCGGCGGTCTTAGTCTTGAAGCCTTCCTGGCCGTCTTTTTCCCGGCTTCTGGTTTGGCCGGGGGAGGGGTGGGTTGCGAAGGCGGCTGGGTCGTGATGGTGGTGCCTTGCCGCTTTCTCCCCTTACCGCCCCTTTTCCGACGTCTTTTTTGGCTGTCTGTGCCCGCCGGCTTGGCCGATCCGGTTTGGGTCGGCTGGGCCGGCGCTGCCCTTTTTGGTTTGCGCCTGGCCACAGTCGACCATCCCTCTTCGGCGGTAGATGTGGCCGGGGGAGCCAGGTTGGCACGTGGTAGCAGCGTTTGAGCGCTTGTTACCCCCACGGCGGTATTAGTGCCCCCCTTAGGGGAGGGCACTAATGGAGGGAATTCTCGCACCTGGGACCCTGCAAGTGTGGTCGGGGTCGGTGGAGTTCTCGGGGTGGGAGGAGGGGGTGTGGGCCTGGGTGAAAAGGCCGGCCTTGGAGATGGTGCCGGCTGGACCGGGCGCACCCGCTCCTCCAGGGCCGCGAATCTGTTCTCTATCAAGAGAAGGATGCGGTCAAGATTCGCGGCTTGTGGCTCGACGCGCGGAGGCGTCTGTTGGGGTGGTGGCGCTGGCCGCGGCATGGTGAGCTCAGAGCGGATGCTCACTAGCTCTTGCCGCAGGTCAGCTATCTCGGCCTCCATGCGGCTGTTAGCCGCACGGAGCAGGGCGACCTCCTGAGTGGCGGTGCGGTCCAGGAGCTCTTCCGATGCTTCCTGCATGGCCGCTACCGCCTCCTTCAGTGCTTTCTGAAGGGTCCCTTTGAGACCCTTCGAGACTTTGGCCACCCCTGCCACCACCGCCAACGAGTCCTCAATTTGTGTCTTGAGGCCCTGCGCGTGTTCAACGCGGGCCTCTAGAAGGACTTGGCTCGAGAGGGCGGCTCCGGGTCTCGGTCTCGTCGCTCTCGTTGACACCATTGACTGGGCCCTCTCTACGATGTCCTTTTCGGACATTATTTCTAGGTGCGCTTTGTGGCTGTCGACCAAAGCTTGTTTGGCTCTGGCGAGGCCCACGTACTCCCCGGTTGTTGGGGGGCGTCCTCTGCCTCTTTTGGCGTCAGTTGCCTTAGGGGGTTTGCGGGAGGTTTTTTTGCCCCGGTCTTCGTCGCTGGATGCAGATGTGACCTCCAGTGAGCTTGGGCGCGGTACGTTTTTGGATCTCGCGCCCCTTCCCTTTCTGCTCGGAGTTCCTGGTCGCGATGTTACCGAGTGGAATTCCGAGTCAGAATCTCGGTTCTTGTCTGCGTTGCCCTTCTCGGGCCTCCTGTCGTCTTCTCCGCCTTTCAGGGCACAGCATCGTCTCCGCCCATCGCAGGCTCTACTTCAAAATATTTTTAGACCTAAGTTCGCCATGTTCATAAAATTTTTGAGGTCTCGCCCCCCTGAATCCCCACCCAACATGGGGTCCACAACGGCGGGGATGCCCAGCCTCGTGTGCTGGACACCAGGGCTATCAGAAGGGCATAGGTGCGTAGAGTTGAGGGTTAGGCGCGAAATTCGGGAGCTCGGAGAAGTGCGGCTGGTAAGACCGCACAGCCCTTACCCCGTCACCAAGACCGCCCCCGCCCCGTCGGCGAACCGGGACCCCTACGCACCTAACCTAGGGTGTCGTTACGCGGCCACCCCTTGTGACCTACCCCATCCGCCGGCTAGCGAATGGGGTTGCCAGTTCCGCCCGGAAATAAGGGCCAAAGGGGGAGTATTGTCTCGCACGGGTAACTGGCTCCGACCCGTGCTCGGCTCAGCCCCCAAGGATCCCGTCTTCCCGTCCTGGCGCTCTACTTCCTCAGGGTCACTAACTGGGAAGGTGGGTGGTTAAGCGCACCCCCCTCCCCCAGCCACGCAGGAGGGGGGGCCCGGACACAGCGAGCCCTTCTGGTCGGTAAGGAGACCAGAAGGCACCCAACGGTCAACTCTCCTAACCCAGAAGCGACGGAGTGACGACGCCGGGCAACCAAGCATCACGACGACGACATGACGACCGATGAAGGAAACCGGCGCCGCCCCACCGACGCCTCGCGTCCGCAGAAGGCGTACGTTGGTAAATCCTGGCGGACCAACACCTAACCTCTTCTAGAGACGGAGAGCGGAGCAGAGTCCCTCGACGCTCCCCATCCCCTCTTCACCCACGAAGCACCGGGGAAGGCTCCACCTGAAACATCGGAAGGGAGGGGTGTTTGAGAGGGAACAAGTTTGGGAGGAAGGGTAGGAATACAAGGATTTGGAGTGGATAGGTGGGACACCACTGTCACGGAGTGAAGGGGATGTGACAGTGGCCGCTAGGGGCCCCGGGGACGCATCCCCTTGTACCGCTGCCCGGACGGAGACGTGTCCAGGGCGGCACCCCTGGGGGCTTTATGACATCCTACCAACAGATATCCCTCGTCCCATTAACCTTAATTATCTTACTTTAGTTCATTGCAAACATGTATATACTTTAAGTAAATTTTTAACTCAAAATAATATTTATCTATAAAATTATCCTTTCCCACTAATACTGTCCATATTTCCCCCACTTAAATAGCTAACACTAACAATAAATGACCATTAGTCATAAGTGGTTAGTCTAACATAAACACAAACACAAAATCGAAAATCGATGCCAAGTGCGATGGAGCCATAAACCAAAAAAGCGAAGTAAAGTAAACCGATAGACAAATGAGCAGTCGGTAAGATATAGGAACCGGCTATAAATCTATCTGATGATCTATGTTCATAATTCTGAAGTTGTAATAAAGATAATTTTTAAATGTAAGATGAAATTAAAACCACATAATGTAATGGTATCATGGCCTTGTTGTATTTTATGGCCCTTCAAAGAAAAAAAGTAATAGTAGTCGTAGTACTTAGTCCATTCAGCTTCTCTGATTTATTAATTCGTCGCTATAGCTTAGTCAAATTGTAATTCGACCGACGCCAATCAACGGAGTTCTTATGACAACTCGAAAACTACATTTGACTACGCAGTTCACATTTCTCACAAAAAACAATTATTACTCAAAAACTATCAATATCCCACAATTATAGTTCATTTTAAAGTAATATTAAACATATTTAGAAAAAGAACTAAAAGCACGTCATCCTCCAGTTCCCGCCAAAAACGCTAGAAGCTAAATAATTTTTAAGTTTTTGGTATGGAAACTATTTTTCTAGTCAGTCTTGTCTTTAAAAAGATTATATCACGGGCACAGGATAATATGTTTATTATCCAGATTTCTAAAGGCTACCATAAACCATAGTGGTTTACTTTTATCGTTTTGAATACATTATCATACTTAATGGGGATTATTATCCATTTACCAAAAGATAACTCTTAACACTATACATCAGTTACAACATTAATAAATAAGAGAATGATATATTTTGAATTAATGTTAATTTGAATGGCAGGATAATGTTGTTTTGTGTCGAACGATTTAGAAAATAGTAATAAAATATTGTTAGTTAAAAATTGTTCATTTATTTCACCTTTTAATCTTTTCTAGTTTAATATTTAATACAATACTAGCATTTGCCCGCGACTTCGTCCACATTGGATAAGTAACAACGATCACAGTTACTTTGTGAATATTTATAATTAAAGGTTATACAGCAGGAAATGAATTTTTGTATGGAGAAAATACATGAACGCCGGAAATTTCTATAAAGGCTCGAAATAGCTAATGTTACTAAAAGCGTACACAACTACAACTGTTCTACTAAAGATGTTTAAAAAAATATAGATACTGATAGATCCTTTCGTACCTAACCATGCCCAAAATCAGCGTTTATATAGTCTATTCCAGTAGTTTTTCATTTAATAGCTTCAATGTATAGACCCGGCATTCATTATATTATAGATAACAACTGCTTTCGTTTTGAAAATCGATCGTTATATTTTGTTTAATAACAAATCTTAGCAATTACAGATACAAAAGGCTGCGCAATTGACACTTTCTTATATCTCTGCGACATCTGGAAAAATGTTAGTGTTAATGACTACAACCAAATGCGTCTTTACACCGTCAAAAATGATGCCATTAATGATTAGCTAAATTAGTGTACTACATACGTTATCTGACAATTATTGAAAAGTGGCCGAAACGTCTGAATAAAAATCAAATAAAATACCGCGCTTAAATCCTTAGAACGTAGTTTTATTGTGTGTACTAGTCGCGAAAACTTAAGAAAATACTATGACACTATGTTATCTGTTAATGATTAACGTTGTTAGTCGTTAACAATTAATAATAATGTCACATCACAAATAACGCATTAACCACTTAGTTACAACGTGACACAGACACTAACGTTATCCCAAATGAAGCAGGAACAAAAGACAAAACCCGAGCGCTTAAAGCGGCCGCTTTTGGAGATTCGCTTTGTGAAACTGACATATGTATATTACGCTACATATACTGGTATTTCCAAAACAGCATAAAGATCCATTTTATTCTGGTACCCTGGTGGTGTATACGAATTTAGCGAAAGCAGCTGTATCTTTAATCATAACTTCTTTCAGAATAAACGGATTATAATGAAATGTGACCTATCTTACGGCCTGGCCACGGACTCGGACTAAGCGACGACCGGTACGAGCCCGACAAGCCAAAATCACCTTTTCTATCTTAGTCTGATTATTTATTAGTCATTTATCTGCGAACAGTATTGTATTTGTACTATATTCATAAACAATTGTTTAGTCATATGCACTTGCCCTCAAATGTAATGTCAAGCAAATACATCGCGATATGAACACGGTTTTATGTTTCAATTCTAGTGCAACACTGTGTATACTGGCCACGCTTTAATGCGTGAAAATTATCAAAGTAGATAAAATAAGGCAAATAACCGAAGGGTTTAAGATATCGGCGCTCATATAAAAGGGGTTCAACGAAGCTACATTGCAAAGTTTCGCGCGCCTCCGTAGTCGGCTGACGTTCTGACATTTTATGTCGATCAGCTGTAAATTAAAAAGAACTACGATTTATTTTCTATCTCTGTTACTCAAGACATGTTTTGTTTTTCATTTGGTGTGTGATAGACAAGGCCATATATATTTTTGTGATTGCAATTCAGATTTTTCTAATGCCAATCAGAGTGAAGAATTAAACTGGGCTTCGAAATGAATGAGCTTTAAGCTTAGCCAATAACAGTGAAGACATTGATCTGAACAACGCCTGAATCGATCTGTCAAGTAGAATGATGAAAAGAGTTTTACTTTACATCGCCAAAATGGCTGACGCGTCGTCGTTCCGTGCAAAGAAAATACCCGATAATTTATACGAGCTGTGCCTGACGAATTTAGTGAACTATTTGCAGAAATCAAAGTGCGACAGAAATGTCCTGCGTTCGCTGCCCGACAGCATCCTCATGGATGTCTACTACAAGGTTAGCAAAATAATCATTTGATCTTAAAAACTCTTTCTTATCTTTGATAAACAGTACTACGATGAGAATACCGTTATTATTGTCCAATATTATTTTTCTTTGCTATAATTATATCAGGGAGCTGACATTGGAAGTTTTTTCTTTGGTTTTGAAGGTGCTCCCATAGCAGACTTGGCCGTGAACCTATAAAATTACGTTCTGATGTCTGTAAGCACTTTCACTGCTATCGGTTATCCATACGATCCCTGCATATCTTTATTACGACACTTGCCCGTGGTATAGGAACGTGCTTCGGAAATAAATCTGCCCGCAGGTAATCAATCTCTCGTCGCCCAATAAATGTTTTATGTTGCTTTTGTAGTCCTAAAACTGGCTTAGAGCAATTGGCGTAGGTCGGAAGATAGTCAATGTTTGAATTATTCTTTTATTATTATTTTAATTATTTTTATACTTTTTATTGAATGTAGTTTCAGTTTGATAATTTTTATGATTTCTTGTAATTTTCAATTATATCATATATATATGTACAGTCCATTTTTCTACTTACCGAATCCAAAAATTCTCTAAGGTCCTTCGAGCCGGATATAGCGACATTTAAAATTCATCAAAATTTATATGCTAACTCATATAATAAATAGAAATATACAATCAAAGAGATAGATAGATAACACTATTGCACACCAAATAAACATTTACAAAAATCTAAATTTGAAAAAATTCTTAGCTAATCTGGCAATGTATGTGGTGCAGGAAAAGGGCACAAAGATACATCCTTAAGCTAATTTAAAAATTAAATTCAGTATATGCATAATGCTGTATACATAATGAGGATTTTCTAGGAGCCTAATTGTCCTAGCTGTAGGACTAAGAATAAAACTTTGGGTATAGTCATGTAATGTGCTGGTATTGCAATGAGTATGGGTTGACTGTCTGATGTATCATAGAGGACTCTGAGCTTTGAATTAAACACTCTGAAATCTGTGGGGATTTAATGCTCGAATGATAATGATATGTAACTCCATCAACCATTTGCAATATTGAAACAAAAAGACAGTAGTAGGAGCATTATGGACTTGGAAAGCCCATATATGATAGGATAGGATGAGCATCTTTTCAGTAGGCCTATATTGCAGACAAGTTGTCAAGATAAAATTTTGACATTAACAATAATATTTTATTTACTACTAATAAAGGCTCATTTTATTTTTGCAGCCTACCCTCTCCTCAAAAATATCTTACCAAACAATGATAAAAAGTTAACTCCCTACTTCCATAAGTTGACTAACCATATAAATCACTCTTAATAGCAACATACACTAATTCTATCCATGTAGGAAAGGTGAAAGAATACAATTTCCTGTGGCCGGGTTAGCCTGTCGTAAGATGCGACAAAACAATCCACAGCCAGGTGGTAGGGTATTCACCCGACTGGATAGCTACCACCCCTGGTCTAGAGTATGCCGCCATAACAACCTTGAGTTGTGTTCTGGCATTAGTGACCAGGTTCCAGTCTCCCTTGAGAGAGCAGCAACACATTTGTAGCACCTTTGATGTTGCAAATATCCATAGGCGATGGTAACCGCTTTCCATTAAGTGGGCCGTCTGCCTGTCTGCTGAACTCATGCAATAAAAAAAAATAAAAAGAATTACAAATCACAAAAATATTTTTGAGAACTTATAGGATTTATTATGAGCCAAATGACGATTGCACTTAGTTTATTGATGTGCTGGAATTAATACCCAACACTATGCTTATTTTCAGTGCCAACCTATCTTCAGCCCTTATGCCAAAATGATAATTATTGTTATTATTATTTATTTAAATGTACAGATGACTAGATACAAATATTATATTTAGTAGAGCTTAAACATATGTGTTAGTAATTTACAGAAAATAATGATTTGGTCCTCTGCATGAGTGCCAACATATATATGTGTGTGTTGGCACTCATATATATATTATAATGAGTTGAGGTATGGCTTAAAAAAATGTTATATATTTTCTATTACAAAATAGAAAACATCAGCCCTAATTTCTATCTGGCAGATGAGAACCCTTAAAAATAAGGTCACAAATATAATATGTTATTCATTACCATAATCGATTGGTATAAATTATACAACAATTAATAGTATGAAACCACTTCACCACATGATTAATTTATTCAAGATAATTAAACCCATTATAATTAATCAACATAATAAAAAGGTATGAAAGTGTATCTGTCTCCTTTAAACGTGGAACAAATTAATTTAAACTTTATTGTGAGTGTAACCACATTGTGGTTGATTTAATTAATATAAATGAAAATTAATTTATATAATATCTAAAAAAAATACAATGCAAGAAAACTTAACTTATTCGTATTATATTCTACTCATAGTCCCTCAATACTATAAGTAGAATACTGAGCCCAGATCACCGTCTTCTATGGGTAAGTTGCCCAGAAGGCTGGCTATGTTTCCTCGCTGGCTAGCCATACTGATAATTAATATAATAGATGTTCAGAGAAAATAATGATTAATTATTTTCCCTAAACATATAATTATATCCAGTGTAACATATACCTGTGTGTAATAATTGTGTCATGTCATAGGTATATTTACAGATTCAATATACGTAATTAAATATTTTCAGTAATGGGATAGTTGACACATATAGCAATGAATTCTGAAACAATGTTCGTATAAAAGAGCTTATGTTTGAATACCATGTGATCATCATATGTTTAAAATATCATCGTAGAAATATCTTTAACTACTGTTCAAACTATAACTATAACTAATATGCTATTTGACTCTTTATAGAAGTGATGTTATAATTTGTAACACTGATACAAAATTTTATTTATATTTATTTATATAAATTTTATTTGTCCCAAGTACTCCTGATTACCTTAAACATTTTGAATTTCTTTCGTGCTCTCATAATTTACACCTTTCTACTAAACTTAAATTGAACACTCCTGGGCATTTTTTTTTTTTAAATTTCAGGTGGGGGAAATTTATTTGGCACATAACGGGTCCTTTGTTAGGGATTAGACCGTTGTCGATCATGGAGGCATTCCACTGAGGGCAATCCAAACAGTAACCGACCGGCTTGTGTGGAGACTCGAAACGATGGACAAATGCCCAGGGGCTAATACCCCACTAAAACCACCCTCCTCCCATGTGCCCCGTGCTTATGGTAGGAAAGGCATGAGACTTAGGACGTAGTTACGCCTACGCCGATCCTAGCGCAAAAGTGCCTGAGAGTGCCCCGGGAATCAGAGCAAACTCACTTCGACGACAGGGGTGAAGACTCCTCTGCTCCCTAGATGCAAGAGGGCCCCTGCATCTAGGGAGGGAGGGACTCGTCATGGGCTCCCGACTGACGCCGGTGCCCATGACGAGTCGCATGAATACGTGCAATTTCACTTCTCTCCCTATCTCGTTCCGCGGCCTCCTTTTGAGCCATAACCGTCTCGCAGAAATTGGCCGCACCCACCCAATGGTCTTCGCTATGCAGCATGGCTTGCACCAGGCTGCAGAGCGAATCGATCGGCCCTACTAGTGTCTCGAGTTCAAACCTCTGCGGCGCCCATGCTGCGCACTCGGCTAGCGTATGAAAAGCCGTGTCAAGCGCTACAGAACACTCCTGGGCATAACTCAACTTTTTATGACAATTCTTTTACTGTTATGGCTATACAGCTTAGGAACGCGCTTTTTGTTGCTATCAGACAAGCAAAACCGCTAGCGATATTTGAAACTATGATCAAAAAATACTACCTGTCCTTGGAATATGATATTTAAATTCATCTATAAACATTTATATATTTTGTAGATATGTATTTGTATGGTATGTATATTAAGTATATATCTATGTAATATAAAATTTGCGCATATATATACCATGTATGTATTTGTTGTTAAAAAGTAAGTAGTTCATACTATATGTTACGTACACCACCATCGCCATTATCATCTCAATTCATTCCTGGGGTTGTCTGGAAGAGATCGTTTTTTAGCGATAAGACCGCCCTTTGCACATAACTAGATATAATTTTAGCCTAAGTTCATTTTTGTATTGGTGTATAATAAAGTGTTATCTATCTATCTATCTAAAATTTAGGTGGCTTCTATTTTGAAGTTAATAAAGAGTATCTCAGTTGATTTGACTGTCAAAATAACTACCCTATTGAATGAAATCAAAACAAGTTTCACATAAATATAATGCAACAAATTCAATAGGGTATGGTGACATTAGATGGCCTCTGTGGTTGAGCGGGTTAAGCTTTTGTCGACCTAGATCACTGCAACGCAGAGGCTTCAGGTTCGATTCCTGGTACGGTAAATTTCGGCAACTTAGTTCTAGATTTTTATTATTTCAGGGCAGGACAACCTCTACTGGGACCGCTAGTTAGATTATAAAAACAAAAATGAGTTAAAAGTATATTTTATTATTGCACATGCTCAAGTATATGCATATTTTTATGTTTACCTTCTCAAACAATGGAATAAAGTATGTAGGTTATTCACATTACTTACATTCATATGCTGTGTCAATGATAAAAGTGGCTATGTTTGAATAACATGGTTTTAATTTCTCTAATGACATAGAATATATGTTCTAGTGAAAGGTAAGGTTTTGTGTTAATATTTTTATTGTTGTTTAATGCCCAATGCAAACCTCGGTGAGAGTTATTCGTTTTTACCGTTTGCTCTTGAAAAACTTGAACTTTGGGGTCCTGAGGACGTGAGCCTCTACAACGAGCTTTCTGAATGCCTAATCGATTTTTCAGGGCATCAGAGGGCTGGTTTTTACCTCAGACAACGGTCGGTATGGCGATCCAGCGATGTAATGTTGATTGAAGGCCTAGGCTGAGTATTCTACGTAGTCTTCAAAAAAAAAGAAGAAAAGAACGAAAAAAGATTTATTGAGAACTACTACACAAATGGGAATACACTATACTAGCATGAATTAATAAATGTACAATGTAAAATGTGGAGGAGATAGAGGAGAGAGAGTAGAGATGTGGAGGAGCGAGATGGATTGCTCCTCCGTCTTTCTTTTGAGACGGAGGAGCGAGCAATTCGTTTTTGTATCACCGAGTTTTTGCCTAATAACATTATTAAAATCAAGTTTTGGCTGGCTCAACAACTTTGTAGACGTCAAGTAGTCGTTTAGTGTTGTGTTAGTTTTTATGAGTTTACTGCCTTCTATACATGTAATGATATGAGGAAATACATTAACATACTCAATGCCAACACTGGGTAATATTTTATTCTTCTGTCTCCCAAAGGTTTGGCAATTGTCCAGAGTGTATTATAATAATAGTTTCTCATTTTTCTAAATATAGTTTCAAATGTAGCTTATCACTCGGCTTTGCTTGCGTAAAGTTTGGAAGTTGGAACCGAGTCCTCGTGGGAACTGTTTCATTTTCGGAGTAGTAATTTGTAATGGCTATTCAATTATTTCACTAAATAAATAGTATTTTTCTTACAAATTCTGTTATTACTTTAAACCAATTGATATCCTATAATGAATGACAATTTTAAATAAAATTCATATGGTAAATTATACCATTGTTAGCTATTATTAATAGGGTTTAATTTATTCAAAACAATAAGAAATGTTCTTTTTAACCGACTTAAAAAAGAAGGAAGTTCTGACTAGCTTATGTTTTTTTTTCTGTGTTCGTTACTCGATTTCTCCGTCAATTGTGAACCAATTTTCAAGGTTTTCTTTTAATCGAAAGGTTATACTCTCGAATTGGTCCCATTGTCACCATGTCAGGATCTAAGTGGATTCCAAGGCATTGGAGAAACTCGCGAAAATTTTAATCAAATTCTTCATAAATATTTAACCGACTTGGTTTTTAGTGCGAAGTTGGTATCGTTTTTGTTAAAAAAAATATTGTAGACATAAAATGATAATAAGTAAATTATTGTATGGCTACAAAATAAAAACATATTATGATTCAATCACATGCGTGGGTGCCAACAATGGTATATTAGTTTTACTTGACGGCCTCTGTGGTTGAGCGGGCTAAGCCTTTGCCGGCTTACCTCACTGCAACGCAGAGGCTCCGGGTTCGATTCCTGGTATAGTAAATTTCGGAAACGTATTTTCTCCGTTATTTACTATGGTCTGGGTGTCTGGGATCGGCCCCAGAGTGGTCCGTTGTATATTACCCATAACACAAGCGTAACTTGCTTAATTTGGGGATATACAGTGTGTGTGCTTGTCTGCCGATTTATTATTTATTATTATATTATTACTTATATATACATTTTGAATACAATCGACTGCATAATAAAACTTCAACTCTCAAGTTCCTACCAACCATTTACTTCTGCTCTGTCTGGTAAAAAATTATTTTACAATGCAACAACCTAATTCTTTATTTTCGAGATGTATTGCGTCGTCATTCAATTATCTTGTTTTTAAGAATCTATGTATACCTATCATTAATATTAAATTTTCTGTCTATGGCTTAACAAATGGAAAATAGGGCGAGTCCATCAAAATCTCTACACATAACATTCACACTAAAGAAAGGAGATTGTCCCCCTGTACATCTTGGAGAGAATATTTTACCGCATAGTGACAGAGTTAAACATTTGGGACGGATCTCGACCGCAGATTAACTTGGAAGTATCATGCTCAAACTTAGAGGGACGAGATGAACCTAAAGTACAAGACTGATGTTGCGGACAGAGAGCACCCCCCTGACCCACCCGCCGGAGCACACCTACTCTCCGCGCCCCGCATACCGCTGACGCCCATAGCTAGCACAATTAGCAACTAGGCGTCAGACGGGATGCGGGATATAGGGACAGCCTTGGAGGCAAAAAAGACACAACTTGACACAACTTGTTACATCTTGTCACATCTTGTTACATCGTGACACATCTTCACAACGGCACATGTGTACTTCTCTCATCACAACTCAAAGACTCTCTTGCAAAATGTGTACCTATTTTATTCGTGTAAAAAGTTAAATAATAATCATACAGTCCATTACTCCCGAGTTTTAATTCTCCAAACAAGAAGCAACTGCCACCAATAGTTTTTGGTACTTCGCCGCCGGATAGAAGAATTGCAAAGAAGAAACGAGCAGTGTCTTTTGCTCCATCGAAACCACAAGAAAGAAGAAAGACCAACTCTATACGGCCTCGTAGCGGTACTCCAAAGAAGAAAGAAGATTATTATAGAAGATCATCGTGGGCAACCCGGACTACGTACTAGGAGACCAAGAGTTCCTGCCGGACTACGTACCAGGAGACCAAGAGTTCCTGCCCCGGACGCCGAGGCTACGCGTCTGCAGGATCAAGACCGGAAAAAAGAATAACGTTACTTCGTACCGTGACCGAGTGACTGTCCACCTAACGGTGCCAAACGGTCAGTTCACAAAGTCATAGACGGTGCGCTGTTTCCAGTTAGGTCGGTCAAAGGTCTCAGTGTTTAGTGTTTAGTGTAGTGAATTAGGATCGTCGGTCATACACACACATATACACACTGGTCAGGGTAGTCGGTCATACGTGTTAGGCTTAGGCAAGGACCGAAGATGCCGAACACTAGGAGCAAGACCGCCGAAGACAGAGTGCAGAGAGCGTATCAAGAACCCCCCGCGTCGCCGTCCGTACATATATCCGCGTCCGCGCCGAACGTATCGCGACCCGCGTCGCCCGGAGTGCAACAGACGACGACCGCACAAGTACACGCCGCAAGTCGTACTGAACGCCGATCGCGATCACCGTCCGTCCGATCACACCGCTCGCAGCTCAGCGCCGCCACTTTGGTAAGGCAAGTGGAACTGGAAGCAGAGGAACAAATCGCCGCGATCCGTCGAGAAGAGCTCCGGTTACAAGTGTCGCTGATTAAGAAGAGGGTCGCTGCGAACATAGCCGCCCTCAAGGAGCAGACAGACGGGAACAGCGTGTGCGAAGACGATGGGGTGGAAACAGAGAGAAATATCACAGAGTGGTTGAAGAATACCCGCATACGGGGGAGTCGCCGAGCGCAGGCGACAGGACCGAGCTCGGAACGAGAGGAGCCGGACCGCGACCACCGTTAGACGCCGCGGGAAGAGCAAGGGAAGTGTATCCAATGGCGCGCGACCGGTCTGCGGAAACGAACGACCAGACCGCTCGCGTGACGTTCAGAACGCCGCGCAATGCAAGATCGCCGACGCCGACCAGATCCAGGGATCGAGGAATCGACCGCCTAGCCGAAGTGTTGGAGCGCATGACACGCAACAGGCCAACACCGCGACAGTGTCAGGAGCTGCCTACCTTTAGCGGGGCCCCGGGAGAGTGGCTACCATTTAAAGCTGCAATGCGCGAGTCGACGAGCTTACACGGATTTTCACCTGCGGAGAATTTAGGCCGTCTACGCACTTGCCTTAAAGGCGAAGCAAGGGAGTGCGTAACAGCCCTGCTGTATACCGCCGTGGATCCTGCGATCATCATGAAGACGTTGGAGCGCTGCTATGGACGTCCAGAGATAATAATCAGTCGCGCATTGGAAGACATCAAGAAGTTGCCACGATCGGGTTCGTCTGCCAGCGAACTCAACAGCCTAGCCACCAAACTACAGAATATAGTGACGGTCATCTCGTGTGTCGACAACAAGGGGTATCTACTTAACCCTATGTTGACGGGACAAGTCGTCGAGAAGCTCAGCCCGCATCTACGAACGAAATGGTGCGACTTTGCAGATGAATTCTCGAGCCGAGACGAGCCGGAGATTATGACACTATCGAAGTTTCTAACGGGCGAAGCAGACAGAGCAATGAAGTATTCCTTCGTGACGTCATCACTACCTACGATGAGTGTAAACGTCACTAAAGAAAATAAAGTGAAGCCGCCGAGGATGAACGAGCGTCGTCGCGTGTACGCTACAACGGAAGCCAAGATCGTGTGCTACTGTTGCGGAGCTGACCACCAGACAACGCAGTGCGGCAAGCTGGCTTCGATGTCGTTGCCAACCAGATGGGAGTGGGCCAAGGAGACGAGAATATGTTTTTGTGCCTACTAAGTAAACACAGGCGGTTCCGTTGTAAGGCGAGGAAGTGCGGTGTTAACGAATGCCGCGAGCCGCATCACGCACTTCTACACCAGCGGAGGGAAACTGAAGCCGTCAGTGGACCGATCGACCGAGCGGAGTCGGTCAATCAACCGGCCGACCGAGAGGAGTCGGTCATGACGGCATCGGCTCACAATTCTAACACCGGGAGCAGAGTGTTATTGAAGGTGTGTCCGATTACCGTCAAGGGGCTTAACGGAGAGGAAGTGAGTACGTACGCGTTGCTGGATGAAGGGTCCACGATCACGCTCGTCGACGAGGAGATAGCCGGGATGCTAGGGGCAGATGGCCCGAGACGGCCATTGAACATCCACGGCATCACGTCGAGCCAGCGGGAAGCGGAAAGTAGGGTGGTGAGCGTTGCGGTGCGCGGAAGAGCGCAACCGCACTACCATCCTATTAAGGCGCGCACTGTGAAGAAACTCGCACTGGGAACTCACTCCGTTAAGTCTGAAGTCGTACGACAGTTACGTCATTTGAAGACGCTTCATACAGACGATGTGTGTTATATGAACGCTAAACCGCGCGTATTGATTGGAGCTGACAACTGGCATCTGATCGTGACTAGAAAACTGTTGGCAGGAAAGAAGAGCCAACCAGCCGCTTCCTGACCCTCTTGGGGTGGACCATACATGGGAGTGCACCCAGAGGCATAGTAACGCAGGGAAACGACACAGTATTACACGTCCGAACGTGGCAAGACAAAGAGCCGCGGGAAAAGGACAAATTATTCGAAATAGTGAAGTCTCATTTCGATATCGACGCACTCGGCATATCGAACAAAGTGAAACCTGTAGCTGAAGAACAACGGGCGCTGAAGATATTTTCAGAAACCGTGAAGAGAGAAAATGGCCGCTTCGAAGTCGGACTGCCCTGGCGAAACGATGACGTCACCATGCCACCGAGCTATGACATGGCAGTGCGTCGTCTACGCGGGATCGAGCGCAAAATGGACAAATCGCCGCAGTTCAAACAAGCATACACAGCTCAGGTCAACAGGCTACTAGAAAGAGGTTACGCCGAGCCTTGCGAACGAAGCCACGAAGGAAACCAACGCGTGTGGTACATGCCTCACTTCGCCGTTACGAACCCGAATAAGCCTGACAAAGTGAGACTGGTATTTGACGCCGCCGCCCGTTCGAACGGGGTGTGCATGAACGATGCGTTACTGGATGGGCCAGACTTACTATGCGCCTTATACGGAATCCTGTTCAGATTCCGGGAAGGGAAGATCGCCGTAACAGCCGACATACGTGAAATGTTCCTTCAAGTGAAGATAAGGAAGGAAGACAGAGCGGCGCAGCACTTTTTATGGCGCGGGGACGACCGCCATAACCCACCTCGGCGCTACATTATGACGTCTATGATATTCGGAGCACGAAGCTCGCCATTCCTCGCACATAGCGTGAGAAACAGGAATGCGAGTGATCATAAGGAAACACACCCACGAGCGTATCACTCAATCACGCAAAACCACTACATGGACGACTGGGTTCAAAGCTTCGAAACGGAAACGGAAGCAGCCGAGGCGATAGCAGAAGTACGAGAAGTGCACAGGAACGCCGGCTTTGAGCTCGCGGGATGGGATACGAATCGCGAGCGCCTTATGGAAAACATCCCGGATGAAGAGAGAGCCAGACAGCCTAAAGAGCTGGGTGCTAGCGCGCATCCCTACGGGAGAAGACGTTGGGTGTGTTATGGATGCCGGAAACGGATGAACTCGCGTTTAACACCGCCATGCCAAGAGTTCCAGATAGCATAAAATGCAGCACGCAAACACCCACTAAGAGAGAGGCCCTAGGCATGGTCATGTCACTTTTCGACCCACTAGGCTTGCTCAGCCCGTACACTATAAGGGCGAAAATCGTGCTACAAAGGCTCTGGAGGCTTAAGCTAGGCTGGGATGAACCTTTGCCAACGGAAGAGGCAAGGGAATTCGAAGAATGGATTCGTGACTTAAACTCTATAAAAGAGTTAAGATTACCACGGTTCTATGGATGGGATAAAGACGTCGTGAACGTACAATTACACGTCTTTACGGACGCCAGCGAACAGGCCTACGCAACAGCGGCTTACTGGCGCTTTGAGCGGCGCAACGGGAACGTCGGCGTCATTTTAATCGCAGGAAAAGCGAAAGTGGCCCCGATGAAGGCGCAAAGCATCCCACGAATGGAGCTACACAGGCCGCGCTAATAGGAGCCAGGTTAGCGGCGGAAATAAAAAGGAACATAGTTTCAAGCCTTATGACGTCATCTACTGGAGCGACTCGAAGACTGTTCTTCATTGGATAAGAAACGACTCGGCACGATATACCCCATACGTTGCACATAGACTGAGCGAAATCGGCGAAATAACCGAGTCCGAGCAATGGCGATGGGTGCCGACGAGTTACAACGTCGCCGACGACGCAACCAGGATTAACGTCCCGAATATGAAATCGGACGACCGCTGGTTTAAAGGCCCGGAATTTCTCCGTGAACCCCCGACGAAATGGCCGAAGGAAGAACCGACGGAAACCGAAGATGACGAAGTCGTGGTAAATTACACGACCGATGAAAAGCCACTTGTTGACGTCACAAGATTTTCGTCATACGGAAAATTGTTACGAGCGACCGCCTACGCGCTCGCCTTTATGGACAAGTGCAGAAAAAGGACTCGCACTATGGAAACGCGACATATAGAGCAAGCTGAACGTTTACTCATTCGTCAAGCGCAACAGGAAAGCTTCCCGAAGGATTATGAGCGATTAAAGAAAGGGGAACGCGTGTCACGTGACAGCCGGCTTTATAAGCTCGACCCCGAATATGGGGGGGACGGGGTAATAAGACTAAACGGTAGGATCAATGCGGCCACCCTGCGCGAGCTTACCGGGAACCCACCGATCTTAGACGGGTCACATCACCTCACTCGGCTGATGATAAGAGGTGAACATGAACAGCATCATCACATAGGAAGAGAACACGTCGTAAACAACGTCCGGCAAAAGTACTGGGTGCTACGAGTGCGGCCTACTGTGCGAAACATCCTGCGGCAGTGTACAGTCTGTCGGTTGAAAGAAACCGCGCCGACAGTACCTGTGAAAGCAAACCTTCCAAAGGATCGTCTAGCTGCCTACGCACGGCCCTTTACCAATTGCGGAATCGACTGTTTTGGCCCCATGTGGGTGACCATAGGACGTCGTAAAGAAAAGCGATGGGGAATGCTGTTCACATGTATGGTGACTCGTGCCATTCATATGGAACTTATAGCGAGCCTTAGCACAGACTCGGCTATCATGGCCCTAAGAAGGATGGTGATAATGCAACGAATTCCATGGAGCGAACGCGGAGTTACTAACGGCGTACACGAGATGGAAGAAAGAGATGCCAGATCACGTGAAAGGGAGACACCTAGCGTGGCGTTTCATCGATCCCGGCGCACCAAACCAGGGGGGAGCTTGGGAGCGACTAATTCGAACGGTGAAAACGGCACTCCACGCAACATTGGCGGAACAAGCTCCCAGAGAAGAGACACTTACGACTGTCATCACGGAAATAGAGCACACCGTAAACTCGCGCCCGCTGACTCACGTGTCGGTGAGCCCTGAAGACGACGAAGCGCTTACCCCGAACCATTTTCTAATCGGATCGGCGACGGGCCTACCAATCACGGGAACGAACGAGTTGGCAGGTAAGAAGACATGGATCGCCACTCAAGCTTTAGCGGACATGTTCTGGACTCGTTGGCTACGCGAGTATTTACCTACATTGACACCGAGGGACGACGTACGACGAAATGAGGAAAACGTACGCGTGGGAGACGTCGTTATCATTGCGGACAGTCTGTTGCCACGTAACGTATGGCCCCGGGGTCAAATCGAGCGCACTTATCGCGGACCGGACAACGTAATACGGAGCGCGGACGTGCGAACGCGGGGAGGCATCTTCAGGAGACCAGTAAGGAGGCTCATCGTCCTGACGAGAAGAAATGGCTTCGAGGATCTGCGCCGGGGGGAGGATGTTGCGGACAGAGAGCACCCCCCTGACCCACCCGCCGGAGCACACCTACTCTCCGCGCCCCGCATACCGCTGACGCCCATAGCTAGCACAATTAGCAACTAGGCGTCAGACGGGATGCGGGATATAGGGACAGCCTTGGAGGCAAAAAAGACACAACTTGACACAACTTGTTACATCTTGTCACATCTTGTTACATCGTGACACATCTTCACAACGGCACATGTGTACTTCTCTCATCACAACTCAAAGACTCTCTTGCAAAATGTGTACCTATTTTATTCGTGTAAAAAGTTAAATAATAATCATACAGTCCATTACTCCCGAGTTTTAATTCTCCAAACAAGAAGCAACTGCCACCAATAACTATGTTGTGGTTACTTGGACGTGATAGTAAATTGTCTATAGACAACAAGTTGCTTGTATATTGTTGGTACTAAAGACAATATGGACATGGAATCCAAATCGGGAGTAGTGCTAGCAACTCAAACATTTCTATCATCCAAAGACTCCAAAATTTCATACTTCGTACTATCTCAGGAGTACCCTGGTATGTCAGAAACAGCGAGATACATGAACATCTCGAAGTGAAAACAGCAAAGGAAGAAATTCGTGAACTCTCAAAAACCTACCAATGTCGATTGGTTCTGCACATAAATAAATTGCCAGCCAAGACATATCCATCTCGGCTGAAGAGGCATGATATTCAAAAGCTACAAGAGATGACTTAGTTCTACATAGAACAAAGAGTAGTGTTCTCAATGGAGAACAGACCCATTAATATAAAAATAAAAAAAGCACAAGCCATCAATTTCAAGTCGGGTTCCGACTGATTGTGGATATATCGAAAAAAAATCTGTATTATTTCAAAATGAATGCTATCATTTCGGTGCCACTAGTATTTATACGACGCCTGAATATGAGAATACCCGTTTATAGAAATTTTATCTTTCTTTAATTTTATCTCCTTTTTGGAGTACAGCATCAGATCACCATACAATAGAACAACACTGTGTTCTTTTCGAAAACTTAGTTTATAATTCAAGTATGAAACGCACTTTCGTGATGACGACTTATCGAAGCTTCCAGAAGCTCAACGCTTCGGTCGCACCGCTTTAGTCGACGCGTGTCGTCGAGAACACTCAAGCTCCCAATTGGTATGATTGGATGGACAATGCACTGCGCTGATGCAATTGTTGCTCAATATACGCTCGTTTGTTAGTGCACGGTGATATCGAAACATTTTATATGCCCTATGTGAGTGAATCATATTATGAGCTAATCATCGTCGGCCAATCACAGAAAGCTAAACATTATTGCCGCTGTAGGATCTTAAATGCTGCGCACCTAGTAACATTATATTTTAAGGTTTAACAACGAAGAACTATAATTTATAGTTTTGAATTATAAACTCGATACTTCAAACATTTGAAAATGTCTTCTAATTTAATATATTTATTTATTTGAAGGCATAACGCTGCCTTGATCTGCAATCGCTTAGTGAAATTGATACGTGTCTAGATATTCCGGTAGGTGTAAGACAGTATAAAAGTTTCACTTTATTTTGATACGTGTTATATCCGTAATACGAATATGCGATAATACTCCTGAGGTGGTCCCATTGTGAGTGACCAAGACAGGATCTGATGAGTCGATCTCAGGGAAATCGAAAGTAACCTTCAAATATTATAGACACGTACGTGTTTCATATAAATATTTTTCTAAAGCTGGTTTGCATAGACATTTAACTGATGGTTCACATAAAATAATCGCTGTTTTAGCAATCATTTTATTTTAACCAAAGTTTAAATGTCTAAGCACACAACGCTAAACCATTCAAATATATGTTTGCGTCAGTAAAATGTAAAAAAAATTAACCAGAAACAAAACCCGACTTGAAAAGTAACTAGAAAGATAAATATTTTCTACAACACCTTGATATGAAGTCAGTTCAAATGGAAGTAAAACACAAAAATACTATTTTTGGCCTTGTTGTTGTTATTTTATGTTTTGCTTGGCACCGACTGAAGGATGTAGAAATTTTTTATTTTTAGTCACTTTTCGTTAATTGAAGTCCAAGTGAGACATCCTCTTTTTTCACCAAAACGTTTTAAGCAATTGTTTTTAAAAGATTTTCCTTAAAGTAATTGTAACTTTCTTGGAATCGATAGTATAATAAACAATTTAGGCTGCAATTCGAATGCTTCGGTGGTGCCAACGAAAGTGTACGCGCAAAATGAATGCTGATTAATTTCTACAAACATTCGGATCGCATATCCTTAACTGACGGTGTGTGAAAGTCATTGCGTGTTAAACAAGTATGGATTTCTATAAAAAAAATGAACATTGAAGAAGAATACTGTTACGAATTTCCGGGATTCGAATTTAAAATGCCGTTGGACTTATCACAGGTGTTTTATTAGAAATACACACACATAATTCACAGTTCTTACAAACACAACCAAATACAACAAGTTACAAACCGTAAGGTGGAATTTCCCGTTCCAAATCTACACGATCAACCAAATTAGTTGTTCAGAATGGCGTCTTCGTCTTCTTTCTACCAGCGCACCGCTGGGCTGGGCGTTCATCCCCACTTACTTGAGCCGCTTTGCTCTTGTACGCAACGGTTCTCTAGAACGTTTCTCTTGCGCCCCGTGGTGATTTGGAATGAGCTCCCAGGTAAGGTTTTCCCACAGCACTATGATATGGGTTTTTTTTTTACAAAAGGTGTCATAAAATTTCTTCGAGCCCGCAGCGCGTTGGTGATATCTCTGATGTCGTAAACGTCTGCCTGTCTGCTGTAATCCAGCTATATAAAAAACCGTCTAATATCAAAATATATAGATCTAGGGCAGTGGTTCCCAAACTTATTTTGTATACTGCCCACTTTGAGAATAAATTATTTTTTAGCGCCCCCATTTTTTCACCTACTTAAAAATCACTATAACGTCAAATTAAGTTGATTATTGTGAGCTATATTAGCGGAGAGTAAACATTCATTCTAAACGAGACTTTTACTATAGCCTGCAAGAGGTAACTTGAGACCTAAGCGCAGTAGGTAGTACACAACGGCGCTGAGGTCTCAAGTTAACTCTTACGGGTTATACCTGCCAATGAGAATGATTATTGAAACGCAACTTTATAGTATTCAGACAGAGTTTGAGCAGTCTCTTAATTAATATTAGTTGATGTTCACAAGTTGTAGTCGAGAGTCGAGAGTTCAGTCGGTGTCTAAGAGTCCTCCTAGCTAGATGAAATTAGAAATCGCTCCCCAAGCCTCTACACAACGCCCCCTTTTATTTTTCTGGGTCTCTTACCGCCGCCCCCCTTTAGGGCTACAGCGCCCACAAGGGGGCGTTATCGCCCACTTTGGGAAAGGATGATCTGGGGTATTATGATTAAATAATGTGAAAAATCATCTTGCTTCAAATATTTATGTAAGCATAATGAAAACATAGGCTTACGATGTTTTCATACTTAACAATGTTGATTGTTAGCTTAACTGGTTTATTCTTGTGTTCTCGTTTCCGTTGAATGTAGATGTCCATTCGCTATTTACATTCGGTAAATATTGCGATCAGACTTATATTTGTATATTGGCGAATGGGAAATACCTCCGAGGTTTCTCGTTCTTTCCGTGTTTGAGTCATTAATATTGTTTTGGGGAAATTTTCTGTCACGTGATTTATTTATTTATTCCTGACCTTTCACATTCATAGAACTGTGTGACATGTAATAAACCAACTCAAGTGGTTACCCATCAATCTTCGTCGGAATATTCACATTCTCACTCTTCTTTGTAGTATATCGTTTCTACCCACTACTCGTTACCTCAAGGAACGTTTCGAATTTCTCTATATATCTAGCTCCCACAAGTTGCGTCCCGCCACTAAATACAAAATAAATACACCAGAGCACACTTGTTAGAGTTATTATAAAAACAAGAGGTTTTTATAATAACTCTTTCAACGTCCAGGATGTGCGTCTCTGGAATGAGTCACCGATTGCTGTAAGACAAGCCAAATCCTTACTGTGCTTCAGAAGCATTACTTTTCTATTGTGTATAATAATTCCTAATACTATTATATAAGTATATGTATGTTTGTATTGTCATATGTATATATACGTGTGTGTATATGTATGTTTATATATCATTCAGCATTATTTGCTAACTACACCACCGTGAGTATTAAAAATCTATCAATCTCTGCCAAGGGTTGCCTGGAAGAGATCGTTTCTTAGCGATAAGGCCGCCTGTTGTACTATCTTTTATCTTTTTCTACCTCTGTTGTTTATGCCTTGGTGTACAATAAAGAATTATCTATCTATCTGTCTAATGTCACTCAAACTAAAAGGTTAGATATATAAATTTGTAATATGACCGGTCATGTTATACGGGTCCGAATGTTAAGTGACTAAACCGATAGACCAAAAACTTCTCTAGTCAGTTGAGATGGATGAGTGGTGTTGCAAGGATAAATGGAAAGATTACAAATGAGTAAATAATGAATAAACTGGTGTGGGTAATTGAGTATGTGCAATGAGGAGGGATGTAAGTCACGTGACAAAAAGTATGTTAAACTGAATGTTTGATGGGTACAAATGTAAAGGTAGACTAAAAAAGAGATGGATGTGAAGGACGATTTACGGTGTGACAGAGGACGGGTGCCGCAACAGAAGAGTATGTAAAGAAAAGACATATTGTGCCGACCTCAAACGATTAGGAAAAGGTGAAAGAAAGAAGAGAGAAGGTGAGAGAACTAACCGTGAGACCCGCAAATTATGAAATGTTAGATCTGCTTTTCACTAAATTCCGAATGAAATGTTAGATCTGCTTTTCACTAAATTACAAAGTATCTTGCTAAAAAAGGGATACTACACTATTGAAGTATATTTAAATGACAAAATTTCATTTACATAGCAGCTCGCTCCAACCTCATATACTATATCTATACATATAATAACTGTAGAGGTCGAATTTCTGTACAAAGAAAAAAAAATGCTAAAAACAAATGTAAGAAGCAAAATAGAACTAATTTAGATTTTTTTTTAATTGTATGTTTCTCTGTCTGTTCGTACCAGCTTATCTCCGAAACGACTGGACCGATTTAAATGAAATTTTGTATGGTGGTCGTAGCTTAACTTATATCCCTGGTCAACATGTAGGATACTTTTGATCCCGAAAAATTATAGAGTTCCCTTGGGATAGTTAAAAAACCGCACCACGCGGACGAAGTCGCGGGCATCAGCTAGTCTTCTTATATATAAAAATGAATCGTAGAAATGTATGTACGAACATAACTTGAGAACGACTTTACCGATTTTGATAATATTTGTTTTGTATGTTTGAATGGGTCCCCGGATGGTTTAGATTAACAATTGGAACCGGTAGGTGGCGGTGAGATCGGGTTCTAGAATCCTCCTAATCACCTAGACCGATTTTGGTGATTTTGTTTTTGTGTCCTGAAACAAATTCTTTTAGAAATTCAGAATATATGGCGCTACGAAGTTCTCCGGGTTTTGTATAACGTTTTCTTGTTTTTTTTTAATCTTGCCAAGCTTATAAGGAATTTATGGAGATATGTTGCAGCATAAAATTTTAGTACATCATGTCATTATTATAACTATAATAATATTTTTCTTTCCTTTCATTGTATCTTTGTCTTATTGAGTATGCACTGTTTGCTACAACTGCATTAATTCCTCAAAAGTAATTCTGTATAAAACTTATAAATAAAGAACTTATAAATATAAATAGAATAGGAAATATAAAGAAAAATATTTTCTAGCTAGACGTGTTGTTGGGAAGTTTCTTGACTTTTCTTCTCCTTAACAGCAATAACACGTTGCGAAGCGGTGTACATAGAATAGGAAGTAAAATTAAATTTTAAATTATGTGTACGACCTTCAGAAAGTGTTCTCCAGGAACTTATTTATTTTGCATAAAAACTTTTGAATTTGAATTTGAATTTAAAGTTGAAGATTATGGTGTTATACAACTACTACCAATATATCTAAATACGTGTCAATTTCATTAAACGATTCTCCAAAGTCGACCGCTTCAGATCCTCTGGTCATTTTTCACTGTATTATTGTTATATCTTTTAGGATTTAAATGGAGGTAGTTCATCAAGACATGTTTGTTTTAGAGTAGTTATTTTGCCTTGACACATTGCACTTTAATTAGACGCGTTGCATGAGCCTTGAAATGTATAATTTTAACATGCATCTTTGGACATAATCATGTTGCAACCGTCTTTATTTACAACACTAGCAACTATTTTATTAACTAACTAGGATATGCCCGCGACTTCATCCACGCTTGACATAAAATTTCCGCGGAATTCCCACGAGACAGCATTTTAAAAAAGAACGAAAGCAATCGTTTTAGTGGAAACTGTCCGTATAAGCTAATTTTTATGCACCCGGACAAGTCACAAAACGGTCCCTGGAGAATTCCCGCGAGATTCCCGGGATAAAAATATCACACATTTTATAACTAAAAATTTGCTATCGACCAGTGGAAAAAACTAATTTATTTGAAACACAATTGACGGAATTCCAGTGCGTTTTGCATTGGAATTCCGTCAATTGTGTTTCAAATAAATAAGTTTTTTATTCGAAAGAGTATATTCCTGAGGTGGACCCATCGATACCAAGTCAGGATCTGATGAGTGGATCCCAGGGAAATCAAGAGCAACCCTTGAATATTATAAGCACGTACAACGTGTTTCATTTTTTTTTCTAAAGTTATTCGAGCATCTGTGTTAGTGACCAAGAAGTAGAAAATGTTTTTTTTTAACCAAAAACAAAACCGTCTTCAAAAGTAACTAAAACCCAAAAAATAAATATTTTCTACAACATCTGGTAGCCAAGTAAAACATAAAAAAAACAATAATTTTGTAAAATATAGTATCTTTTATGTTTTACTTCGCACTGCGTATAGGCCATTTGAATCTTAAAAGAAGCTAAATATTCTACCACTGCCTTGTCTCTATATCTACCAGATAGCATTTTTCGCAAGACAGCACGAGTCTTGATTTTTTTATTCCATAACTCAATTTTTATCCTATCTGTACTAATCTTATAAAGATGAAAGTTTTGTATTTTTGTACGTTTGTAATAATATACTCGAGGACTACCGATTTCAATAAATTCATTCGCCATTCGAATGCTACATTATCCCTTATTATATTAGGCTATATAAAAATTAGGGATTCCCACTAGAACTTCAATAATGTAACCCATCAATCTAAACAAAATACTTGGCGCTGGAATCAGGTTCTAAGATTTTGATGAAATTTTATGTGTGTTCGAGTGGGTCCCTGGGTGGTTTAGATTCACGATTCGACCCGTTAGGTGGCGCTGGAATCCGGGTTCTAGATTTTTATTTTTTCAGGGTAGGACAACGTATGCCGAGACGGCTAGTAATATATAGAGACAATGTATATCTTATTCGACATCGACATCCACTGGACATTCTGTTATCTGTATTATCTAATATTGGCACTAGGTCAAATAATATTATTTTACTTAAATGACATGCAATAAATTATATTGAACAATATGACATTTTAAAATAATTTCGCATTATATACTATGATATCTAAAGATATGAAATTGTCATTTTGAATGAATAAATATTATGTAAGCTCATGCTATGACTGTACGTTTATGTAATAATCTCAGTAATTTTCAGTATAAATATTTTATATGTTTTTATTAGGCGAAACAAGCACAGAGCATATTTCACTTGTCACATCTTTTATCCTCCATGTTTCTGACAAAATAAATAAATCTATGAAACCAACTTAAAATATTGATTTTTTTGCTTTTTAAGTCACTTTTAAAGTCTGTTTTGTTAATTTTTTTACATAAAAAAAGGAATGATAGAACGATAATGGAACAATATTTTCATTTAAGATGCGTTTTGCAATCGTCCCATGTGGACGCTTCGTTGTAGTGTCACGTCTTCAGCTCCTTTAGGTGAAGTTGGTTTGGGTGACGAGTTAACTTCGCCCCGGTTTTAACTCAGTGGGCAACGACCCTCCTGTGGCGTGGTCTTGGAGCCGCGTGAGGCTTCCCAACTGGTGCCTACACAGCAGCTCTCGATGGCCAATCTGTGGCTTCTGTAATCAAGATGATGATTGCAGCTACTACGTAGAGGTTCTACCTGATTGAGCCATGCTGGAATCGTTATCTTGACTACAGTTTTAAGGTCGGCTCCATCGGCGTGATACCACGCTCTCACAGTATATCGGCCTCAAACGGTTAGCGTTGTGCTAATCGTGTTTCATGCGATGAGTGAGAACTCGTTCAGGAAACAGACAGGCAGAAAAAAATTCTAAAAGTTGTGATTTCGAGATCTATTCCGAATTAGCCCCCTGATATTTTCTCATTTTTACATTCATGGTACAAACTGGACACCCCCCATATAGTGGATAGTGGGGATAAATATTGTTACATAAATTTATGGTAAATTATAGACAACTACTCTATACAAAACAGGCGTTAATCACAGAAGAAATAAAAATAATAAACATTATTATTCAATTAATGAAATGACCGATTGTGTCGTTTAGAAATAAGACCGTACATAACATTAATTATAAACCTTAAAAAGAAACATGATAACAACTATGCAACTAAATAAATGTAACATTACCCTGACTAAAGTGAACTTCAGGGGGCGGGAATAAAAAAAGGATTTATTATAGTCTAGACATATTTGTACCTAATCTACCCTGACTAAAGTGAACTTCGGGGGGCGGGAATAAAAAAAGGATTTATTATAGTCTAGACATATTTGTACCTAATCTGGCGAAGTCGGTAAATTGGCAACCGTGCAGACAGACCAACATGGCAATGCATCAAATGTATAAGGTGTTATTACATCAATTCTGTACCGTTAGAAATCTGCGGGTCGGCCCGGTTACCGCTACAATCATTAGCATTTGGGTGAAGGTAAACCGGCCACGTGAAGCGGACGGTTTTCAAACTAAATAATCGCTATCTGTATAGCCGTAGAATAGATATTTCTTTGTGCAATGTATCAGAAAGAAAGTCAATTATATCGAAATGTCTATTTTGAAGATATATATATGGTTTTTTTTTTGTAATGTTTAATACCTTTATATGATGGGAATCTAGCATTGTTTGTATGCTGGCAGTGATTAAAAATTACAGTTTCGAATTAACATAATTATCGACGTCTATTAAAAGTTGTTTATTGATTTAAATAAGAATGTTCTAGCAATAAAGTAACCGACTTCAAGAGTAACTAAAAAGCAAAAAATAAATACAAATCGATGCCAACTAAAACCTTATCATTTCAATCACTACACATTATCTATTTGATTTTGAGGAATTCCCTACTAACTATCCTGAAACTGTACTAAATCCAACGCAAAAGTAGTAATCAAATTCGGTTCAAAAACAAAAACATATTTAATAAAAAATATTTTACATGACGAATTTAGGACCACCTCCATTTTTTGAAGTTGTTTCTCCTCCTCGTAATTTTGCCTTTTTGAACCGATCCCCTCCCTATTCACGCTTTGTCACATTTTCTGGGATCGTCTGTGAAATGACACTTGTTTAAATTCTGTTGCAACATGATTTTTCAACAATAGTAGATGTAACTAAGTACTACTGCTTGGTAAAGTTTTTGTGCGTGATCTAATAAGTTTTTTTAACGTCATAAAAGGACATGAACAAAGTGTCTTTGCGTTAATAGAGACAATAAGAAAAGTGCTAATGGTCACTTTCTTAGCGTGAATACTCTTAATTAATTTAGGTTATATTTAAATTAATTATTATTCTTTTTAGATTAGATAATAAGTAATGTTAATGTGGTATTTTTAAATACTTCGTTTATAAAATAAATAATTAGTTATCAGATGCTACACAAACAGTTGATTTATGATAGCTCAATGCAGACGAAGCATGCGCATGATGAAATTTCATTCGAGTATTGTTTTATTAAACATTGATTGAAAATTCATATCGGGTTCAATGCTCTATCAGTCATGATTCATGTTATGAGTCAGATGTTTTTTTTTGCTCTAAATGCTCACTCGTACATCTCTAGTGTATAACGGTGTTAGAAAGTTGGTCTAGACCGATAATAATAAAAAGTGCTCCATCTGAATGCAAAAATAAAAACCAATGAGCTGTCTTTGGGACACCTGGTTGGAACAAAGTTCTCCTAAAATTCTTAAATTTTCAAAACGTCTCAAACACTATTAAAACGTCTCGAAAAGTGTTAATAATTATCTATAAAAATCGAACACCATCGAAGTATACAAGCAACATCAAAGTACACTAGTGTCGCCCAGAATCCACAGATGGCGTAAAGCGGCATACACTATACAGCGGTCAGCATTTTTCATTACGGTAACACTTTTTTCCATGTAGCCCCCATCCGCCGAATATAGTGCGATAAGAAACTTTGTTCCAACAGAATTGTAATCATTAAATGTACGATTACTAACTTTATTAAATAAAATCTCTACAATAAAATTACATACCAACAGTTGTTTGAAGTGAAAAAACTGTACACATTATACATAATTGAAAACAATAGATACAATGTTAAAATTATTATTATAGGACAACGTAATTACAAATTAATGAATAACTGTTGTTAGGCAAATGCTTAAATAGTAAATGCAAATTACATATTGTAATGTTATTATCATCATTGTCACATCAAATATTGTAATATTATGAGTATATTTTACAAGGTTACATTTTTAATACTTACTGAATGTAACAAACCAGAACTATTAGTTAAAAAGACCAGACCTAACAACATGAGACCGAGATTTAACGCATGTAAATATATTGTTACAACTTAGGCTCCGACAAAGACAAATTCCACGCACAGATCTGTTAAAGCACATTTTATTACCTGTCGGCATTTGAACTAATTGTAATCCTTTTATGATCGTCTTCCTTTGTTCACTCATTTTTTGGTATACGTTCCTAGTTGTTGTGGAGAACAGACTATTGTCCTATTGTACTCGTTTACGGCCGCTCAGGAGCATCATTAGCCACGTGTTGCGGATTATAAGTACAAGCTAATTCTAGGAAATTATGTCGACTTTGCCGGGCGGACACATTTGCATTAGTGAAGTATAAAACGATGGCCTGATTGAGAGCGGGGGTCAGTTGAGCTACAACTACGATCTACGCGTGACGTGTGTACATTCGGGAATCGAATATTGCCGGACTTTGCGCGTTTTATTGAATTACGACCTTCTGCATTACGTTTGGATTTGTTGCGTTCGGTTATATTTGTACCTGTGTTATACGTTTTTGTATAGTTCTAATAAACTCTATAATAATTCTAACAGCATTTTAATTAGGTTGGGGAAAAGTTTCTTCGCATTTTATATAAAAATTCAAATGGTTTTTTTATAAAGTTTATTTACATTTGACTAAAGTATGTAGGTGCCATTTTGTTGGATAACTTTTTGCCATCTTGTAGGTAAAGATGTGATCCCATTGCTATAAAAATTTTGGGGCTTCTGATAAAAAAACTGCGACAAGTGGTTTTGGCAGTCCTCTCGTGATGTTAACCTCACACTGCCTAAGGAATTCTGCAGAGACCGAAACAGGTGAAAATCTGAAGGTCAAGGTCAAGGTCAGGACTATACGGCGGATGCATTAACACCTCCCAGCCAAACTCTCGTAATTTTTGCTGAGTGGCTAAAGATGTGTGAGGTCTAGCGTTATTATGGTGAAAAACCACACCCCTTCTGTTGATTAATTCCGGCCGCTTTCTTTCAACTTCAACTTTTTGCTTTAATCTCATCAGTTGTTCGCAGTACAGTTAAGAATCGATGGTCCTGCCTGGCGGTAACAGCTCATAATGAATAATGCCCTTCTAATCCCACTATACCCACAGCATCACCTTGTTGCGAATTAACCCGGGTTTCGGCAGTCTGTGAAGCCTGACCGGCCTTTGACCACGATCTTTTCGCACGTTCTTTTCGTACGTGATCCACTTCTCATCACCAGCTATCAGCTTCTTCAAAAATGGTTCGGTTTCATTACGTCGTAATAAAGAATCACAAATGAGTACACGGTTCATTAGGTTTCTTTCAGTGCGCTCATGAGGCACCCAAATATCGAGCTTTTTTGTGTACCCAGCTTTTTTCAAATGCGCCAAAACCGTTTTGTGGTCAATTCCCAGTTCTCCAGCTACATCGTAACTACTAATATATCTTGCTCCACTTTTTAAAAAATGGCATCTATTTTGTCCGTAACAGGGCGACCAGAGCGACGTGCATATTTGATATCAAAATTTCCGGATTGAAAACGCTTAAACCAAATTTGCACTACTGTCACAGATACTGCATTAGGTCCATAAACATCACAATTTTTTTCGCGGCTTGTGTTGCATTTATACCTTTTTTGTAGTAAAAT
The DNA here is from genome assembly GCA_039645545.1 of Dendrolimus houi. Lineage (NCBI taxonomy): Eukaryota > Metazoa > Arthropoda > Insecta > Lepidoptera > Lasiocampidae > Dendrolimus > Dendrolimus houi. The sequence continues at coordinate 2,915,442 of CM077122.1, forward strand.
TTTAAAATGTATCGAATTTCTTCATTAGATTCACTCATTTTAACAATAAGAAAAACAACTGAAAATCACACATTTTCCTAATTTGAATTTGGAATTGTCTTCTTTAAAATTAAAACTTTTAATGATACCAAAACCAGCCAGATACAAATGGTATAGACAAAGAGATCTTATTACAAGTTCATACATACTATATGCGAAAAGACTTTTTCCCCAACCTATTATAAATACAATATTGTGTATGGGACAAGGAGCGAGGAATATATGATACCAATCATTGTAAATGATCTCCTAGAGATCTCCTGCAATCAAAGTACAAAAATAACCATAAATCGATCAAATATAATCTGAAAAGATTCTATATTGATTCCCAAAGCAAACCATCTGGCTCACATGTGCAGACTTGGGACTAAAAGAGAACCATATACTAGAATGATGATAACCCCACCTTTATTATCAAATCAGAACTAAACACTAGAATGATGATAACAATTACTCGCCTCTGCTCCTATTTTTGATATAACAATATTGTGTACACTTTCTGCGGCACGAATAAACCCATGAGGTTTCTGTGCCACAGTCAAATGTGTTTCTAATGTATATGAATGTAAGCATATTGGATAATGAATTTAAAAAAAATACCTACATTGAAATTATACAAGGGCCGATTTTTCAATCACTAGATAAAAAAATTATTTATAAAATAAAATACAACATTAACAAATTAAAGATTATAGTTGCACAAATAAAACAGTTGAATTGTATCATTTTAAATTCAGTCAGCTTAATTTATTCGATGGATAACTTTTATAAGATGATTGAAAAATCGGCCCTTAATAAAAATAATGTAAGTTAAGCCATAAACATCTTGCTAGACACGGGCCTCATATCATGGAAATGGATACTGCTTCCGCCATACTTGTCTATTGGTTTCTTTGCGGTGTTTATATTGACACTAATTGTAATACTAGACCAGAAAAATTGCTTAAGTGATTCATGTTGTTTTTAGGATTCGAACCTACGTCATTTGTATAAGCTATCCTCTTACTATGGCCAATGCCAATAAACCATGATAACACATTAATTATTAAATTTTAAACCAAAAATAAAATATATACAGCCTTATAGCCTATATCCGAAGTTTATCTCATCAAGAACATTAACGAGAAAAACTGTTAAGCTAATATTAGACAAATCAACCAAACTGAATATATTTGTTTGAAAGGCACAAAACTGAAAAGAAAAGATATCGTTCAATGAATTAATTCATCCTAATGGAAGACACAAATGAACCGCCTAATAAATAAAAAATGGCTTGTTTTTAAACGCCTACCAGAAATGCACCTATTTTCTACCAATAAATTCGAAATACCTGCCAGAATGGATAAATGCTCACCAAATTGTGTTTCATGAAGTATTGTAGAAATGAAGCTGTTTTCCTTTTTATGCTATGCCATAAAAATATATAAACGACTTTAAAGCGAATTTCAGACCAAATATTTTATATTATCCTTAAATAGATATTACCAATATTTTGTTTCACCACTTTCAATTTAGTAATTTTTGCTGAGGCGAAAAAGCAAACGGTCCAACGTACAATAATTTTTATACCAAATATAATATTGCGTATTCCAAACACATGTTGCTTGTTTATTGTTTTATGAATTTGATTAAAATATGATAATATAGCCAAATAAATACTTCACTCAATATTACTGCAACACAAATGATTAAGGTAGGTAAAAAATGAATCACTGGTTGGAAAAAAAACAAAAGTAAAACGAAGTAATATTTTATTATGTTTATAGGTACTTATAAGATTAATTTGTACTTAAGATTTATGAATCTAAAGTTATTAAAAAACTAACAAAAGAAAATAATTATTGAATCAACAGAGCTTTGTTAGATTTAGCTGGGCGCCCTCTCTTTCTCTTCTCACCAATAGGGACATTCCTGGCTTCAGGAGGTGGTTCCACGTACTTCAGCCTGATTGCTAAACCCAGCAAATGTTTACAGATATACTGTTTCAAGAATGTAGGACAGTTACATCTACCGGTTAGCCAATCAGCAATGTTGATTGCTGTCATTACTTCCCATTAACTAATGCTTAAAATCATAACAATAATATATTTTGGATTCAGGTTGGATAATTTGATTACACTAAAGCTATTTAGAACTGTACTTTTCGGTTTCAATATTACTGTTTTAGTAAAACAATATTTGGTGAGCATTTATCCATTTTTGTAAGCAAAAAGAATTTAAATACAAAACGTACAATTATTCTGATGAGTGTATATTTATTTTGGAACGTAAAACGTTGTTCTTTAGGCACCTCGGTATAGACTGGATTAAATTTATATGAAGTTAATATATTTTACTTGGTACTTAGTCTTAGGGACAGAAAAATATTTTGGTGAGCATTTAAATTGTACCCATAAAAAATGATATTATTCGAAACAAATAAATATGTTTTTGAGAGACGGTAGGATTTAAAGCGTTCAAGAACAATTTAAAAAAATTCAAAGTATTTAGAACAAAATTTCTATGCGTTCAAGTTATATAGCAACACCGAAGGGTTTTTTGCGTATAATTAGAACTTGTTGCCATCAACAACCAGCAGGGCGACACGTGATATCGCCGCCTTTCGCTTTTCAAGGTTAATTTCTCTAACGTGTGTTAAGGCTCCGTTTCGATTTCTGTTCTATTGTATATGAACTATTTTTAATATATCATCTACTACTTACTGCATTTTTGTTCACGATATACATAGCGTCGGTTTTAGGCTGCAAACATAGCGCATAGTTGGGGAGATATATTCCTGAATTTCATTTTATCGCCTAAGCAGGTAAATTGGAAGACAGTTCACCCGATAGACAATAGTGGATTCAGGCTTTAAAAATTCCTGGGTCCTAAGTTGTCTGATGATTTCATAGAACTTGAATTACAGGAAAAAAACTGAGAGCTTCCTGTCACTTTTTTATACCTTATATCTTTATGGATTTGATGTTATTAAAACTATTATGACAAACAACTACTGACAAATAATTTACAAGAAATGTTTTTTGTGATCTTTTAAGTCTTATGTCAAATTCTCAGAAGCAAATGATTAAAATAGCTAAAAGTATATTATATTCAAATTTGTGATTCATACTCTAACCTGCCTTTCATTTTTAACAGATTTATAGAAAGATTAAAAAGGAATTATATAATAAACAATTACTCATTTTACTCGCACAACTCGCGAGCATTATCTAATTTACTGACTTGAACGTAAAACTCATCATGATATAATTATTAAATGCAAGATTTCTATCTGAAACTTGCACGCTTTCGTCTAGAACGCGTGATTTTGGAATCACATTTAATCATTAGAATAGAATGTTATATCCTATACGTATTTTATTTTTGTTTGAAGATGCAGGTATAGAAATTGTTCATCTAAGACAAGCAAAGATCCGAACATTACCTGCTGAAGCCTGCAATTACGAAAACAACCTCCAGCTCGCTATATTCCTGCAATTTCAGAAGACACTTTTCTTTCACTGTCAAAAACTGTCTTAAAGTGCGTGCGTTACTACTTCACCAGTTAAACTTGTCTGATTGTTCTAACGGTCTATGTAGTTGAGCGGGCTAATCCTTTGACGGCCGATTTCACTATAACGCAAAGGCTCCCGGTTCGATACCTGGCAAGGTAAATTTCGTAAACGAACTTTCTGTTATTAACCATGGTCTGGATGTCTGTGATCGATCCCAGAGTGGGGCGTTGTAAGTTACCCATAACGCAAGCGTAACTTGCTTAATTTGGGGAAATACAATGTGTGTGTTTGTCTACCGATTATTATTATAGTTTCGGGTTTCTTTTATAAGCAAACATTGTAAAGTTCCTTTAGGGCAAATTATCATAGTTATCTTTGCTTATTATAAATTTGGCAAGCGACAGGGCATCTCATACAATGTAACAGCAGCTCGGTGCCACGTATCCACATAGAATGTATTATGCACAATTAAAAATGCACGTGATTGCTTTTAGTCTCTTGTAACGACATACATTCTTACCTTTGACCTTTCTAGCAAAGATTTGCTGTACAGACAATGATATCATTAATCTAGGAACTTAATTCATGCAAATGTCGATTTGAGATTCAAGTCTTGTTTATCATCTAATAACATATCATCTAATAACATTCATCTACAAGTTTTCATGAGCAAAAGAAACATTTATATGCAGTAGCGTTCCATTTGATATTTGTGGGTCATTGTTTTTATTTTTTGAAGTTATTAACTGAAAACAATCTTTATATTTGGCACTTGTATGCTAGTTATTGTATCAGAAGGTAGTTGTATCCTAGGGCATTAGAATTATTGCAAAACAGATTTTGATAAGTTCTATAATTTACTTGACACATATTACAAATTTATACTTACTAAAATATAATAAAACATTACAATATACAGTCGTGTTATTATTGCCTGTATTATTAATGTCTATATCGCAACAACTTTTGTTATTGTAAATAACGTCTAATTCATTCGAAATATTATGAAATGAATACTCCAAAACAGTATTAGCATAATTACAACAGTTATATTAATGACTCTTTGTTTTCTTTTGTTAAAAGTAATTGCTAAAAGGCTAAGGTCAAATCTATTTTTAGGATTTGTAATTTTTACGCGTTATGCGACGATTAAAATAGTGAAAGTTTGACGGAAACGGTCGTGGAATTGCTATTGGAAGCGGATGCTTTTAATTTTTTGTAGTTGTTTTTAAAATATGTTATTTATTGTCATATATCTATTTTATCTACCACCTCTATATTGAATGGTCCCTTCACTATTCAAATAAACGCTATAATGGAGTTTTTCAAAAAGGGCATAAAAAAGCTTAACTACGGTATGTAGTCGACAGTCAACTGACACGCTTTTTATCATCTTAGAAAACGCTCAAGCCTCCTAGATTTTCTATGAACACAGCAAGTTATCACATCATATCTTTAAGGAATCGAATAGCACATTAATGATTGTTTAAGCAACAATTCAAATTATTTTACAATACTATTCGGCACAAATAGTGAGGTTGAGATAAATTATTGGTGGCGTATTCGGATGTATTTAATACAAGACGTTTTCTGTCATGATTGCATTCTCAGATAGTAAAGCTATCCATAATACCCGCAAGTAACTCTCCAGCGGATATAATTGTAGTAAAGATCCAAAATGTATGAATCACCACTGCGCTGTAAACAGGTCATGATATGAATTGCATTCTTCTGCTTCGTCTTAGCTGCTATATACTCGGAATGTGCCTTCGAAATTTTACTGCAAATTACGGTCGCTGGCTAACCTAACACAAAACATGTTTAATAGATTTCCTGCTTTGTGTGGTGCTATTCGCCTTAACTTATGTGCTAGTGTGGGTCGGCGTGGCGGTGGAAGCGCTGCGAAAATTTCACTTTCGCTCGTCGACTCTTACGTAAACCGACCTTATATCATGCGGTCTATTCCCATTTATAGCACTAATAACTGTCTGTTCGGAGATTTATATCAGTTTCCATGTTCACAAGCCTTCTAGTAATATATTCAATCGTTGTTAACCTTTCAATTATTTATTAAGATAACAAAGTAGAAAAATATTGTACTTTGGTAGTTTATCAGCGACATGTGGAATAAAGAGTTAATATTTTTTCAAGAAGTTCTTTTGCTCTAGCTCTTTAAGTTTCACTGCGATTATGGAGACCTTCTAGAATAGCAGTGGAACCTTAAAAACTATAGTGATGATGACTAAATGATACCGGTGCAGTGTTAAAACAACACATTAAAGAACATGAAAATATAAACTTGTCAGGTGAATAATATACATTGCGAGTCAAGAAATATGAGTAATAAAGCATTATGAATCGTTATCATTTTCGTGGAACTGTTAAGGAACCCGTTCACTTCGAGATTTTGCACAGCAGTCTTTTACATTGTTGATGTTAATACGGGACTTTGTAATTATGTGATATTTTAAAGCTTACGTATCATAAATCCACGCCAGTATCGTTCGAGTTCTTATAATTATCAGTATAATAATAAAACTTTTTAAACCGTTCACAGTTGCACTGTGTTTATATACATAGTTTTTTTATTGTAGATCTAACCTAAAAGCCTGTTGTATGTATTATGCAATCAAACTGGATGTATAAACTCCATCACAACAATTGTTGATTACGGTAATAAGTAGAAAATTATTTTATTTGTCATCATGTTTCTAATTTGCCTGTCAGACTTATTGGCGGCATCGTGACTGCGGATTTGTTTTACCATAAAATTCCCTTTATTTCAAAATTTTTTGATGTACCCCTTCAGAATATATTTTAAAAAAGGCTCAGCGAACTGTATTTATATAGCCGTAAACGAATACTAGAAAGAAAATTCTCTGTAAACGTGAAATGCAAGTTAACCACCGAGAGTATGTCTCGTAAGTTGAAAAATGTAACAAATAGAGTAAACTTATAAAATGGCCGTCGTCAACATCTTGAGTAATGAACGTAATAATAATAGCTAATTCAGTTCAGTATTTGTTGGCTCCTCGATTCATTAAATTTTTATTAAATACGGTACATGTCCATAATATGACAGTATTGTATCTCTTGACTTAAGTAATATGAAACCAACCTTATTGATGAAATATCCGATGATATCCCTTAGTCTTCTTATAACTGATGTGTACTGTCAAGAGTACAGATGTCATTGGCTTCTTAGCTCCTTTCGGGAAACTAGAAAGAAAAAAAGAAAACGTTAATTTGCCAAATGCGACACAGACAAATTATAATATAGACGAGACAAAATATGTTTGTAGATGCCGCTATTCGACAAACGAGGTTGGCACTCACTATATTGCTGTGGCGGAGTATCTGCCATAGCACTGATTTTCAGTGCCCACGTCCTAATCTACATATATTTACTTAAGACCCGTATAAAAATATCGTTATAACTAATTAATCATTTATTAATAATTTTTTATCGGTGTAGGAACGGAGAAAGAATACAATTTTCTGCGGCCGGGCGGCCTGTCGTAAGAGGCGACTAAAAAACCCTCAGCCAGGTGGTAGGGTATTTGCCCGTCTGGATGGCTACCACCCCTGGTCTAGGATATGCTGCCATAACAACCTTGAATTGTGTTCCGGCATTAGTCGCCAGGTTCCAGTCTCCCTTAAGAGAACAGCAGCGCATTTGTAGCGCCTTTGGTTTTACAAATGTCCATACGCGATGGTAACCGCTTTCCATCAGGTAGGCCGTTTGCCTGTCTGCTGAATTCATGCAAAAAAAAAGTCGAACGAAAAATTCGCCTAAATCATCTGATGAAATCGTCTCTGAATATAAAAAAATTGAATCAAATATGTGATCTTTCAAATCTAATGTTATGTATACCACTCTTGTATTGTGTTTAACATTTCTTATTTCAAATAATGTGCCTTGTATAGTGGTATGTAACCTATCTAATTAAAAAATTGTATTGTTTCAGGTAAAATGGACAAGATGTAACACAAGGAAAAGGTTTGGTATTGTGTGACTGGAATGTTATATTTGAGGTATTTATTACACTAATACACAATCTAGGGTGTAATACACAATCATGGGTAAGCATGAATGATATGATACGGAATAGTTTAATAAGGAAACGTTGTGGATTGAAAGAAGATATAATAACTAGAGTTGAAAAAGGAATGTAAGGTGGTTTGGGCATTTAGAGAGGATGGATAATAATATAAATCGGCAGACAGATATGGATGAAAATAGTATCACAAAATAAGTGTATGACAGTATTGTGAATGGTAGAGTTGGTACCGGTAGACCACTACGTACACATCATGATCAAATAACAGAAGTGTTAAAACGAGGTCAGGTAAAAAGCATATCAAATAAACGTGCATATGAAGAGGCTAATGAAAGTAGATGAAGCGAAAGTTGTTTGTCAGGATCGTCGCAAGTGGAGATCTATAGTCTCAGTCTCCCCCATGGGAAACAGGCGTGATAATATGTATGTATGTATGTAATACACAATTATTGCAAATAAACAAGCTACGGACAACCTAAATTCTAGAACTTGCTTTCAATTTAAGCAAAAGTCATACGTATTCAAAAACATCACTTTTCAAGTTTGGGGAAAAACTATAAACATGTTAAGCATTTTATTTTATTCATATAAATTATCAAATATTATAAACTAAAGAGCCATCATTAAAAGCAATGTATCAATTCTAGGCTATGGTTGTCTTGAAAAATGGGGTTTCATATGGGATAATGTTTTAAGGATTTAGGCCGTTTCACGGAGACATGGCGATGGGTTTATGGCGTTATTTGAGATATGATATTAATGACTCTAAATATTGACAGATAGCGTGTATATATATATATATATATATATATATATATATATATATATACATTAAGGTGGCTATGCGTTAATGGCGTTATATTTTAACGCTTTAAATAAAACGCATTTAGCCACAGCCTAAATCTTTAACACTCACTCAGATGAAGCCGCAGCAGAACAGATAACTTTTTAACGACAAGGCCGTCCGTTGTATAATAATGCTTTTTCTTTTTTGTATGTCTATGGTCTGTAGTGCTAGAAAGAGTTAAGTATCTAAGGAACTTTTAATTACAAAATTTACTTGTCAATTTTGCAATAACTTGATGTCTACTGTACTATGTAGTACCCTATAAACCAGGAGGAAAATGTGTTGTAATAGTAAATAAGAACCAAAGTTACAACAAAAATCTTGATGCAATTCTAAAATTTTATAGGGTAATTGTTATCTAAATTCCAAAATATACCGTTACATGACTAACGGAATGCACTAAGATTAGAGAGGTGTCATCTGTACGCAACTGTATCTCTATTATATTTAACACCCACGCTAACAGAATTTAATGTATCAACAATAGATTCCGTTGAGTATTAATTGAGAACAATAACCGGTAACGACGAAATCTTACCATAGAATCGTTATGTTTGAAATTTGCCTAAAACTGTATTTAATCAGTCTTCTCACGTTTTTTATTTAACACTGCTAATTTCCACGCAATTAGATGATTATCTACGTTTGCGTTTATAAATGTCTTTGTCCACTTAGTTTAAATCTGACAACCATACACAATCGAGTTTATACAACGATCCTTAGACAGTCATTGGTATTTTAGTGGACGCAGAGTTAGGTACAGAATAACAAATAGGACACCTGATAAGTGGCTAGATACATATTTTGTTAGACATAGATACTCCAAGTTAAGAACTACAGAAGTAGAGTAATTAAATGATGCAGGTGAAGTGACAGCAAAACTAGTTTCAGCAAATTAATCAATGAGGCGGGGTTGGTATTGAAATTCAGCGCTGTGCTGGAGGAAATTCCAGCACATTCTCACCTTACTTTATTTCAAATATGAGTGATGATTAATTATTATTTGTTGTAAAATTATTACACGTGATTAGTAGTAGGGGAGGCCAAGCGGTGATTTTGGGATTTACTCAAGCGTGGCAGAATAACATAAGGGGAGAAACCTTGCACCCTATTATGTATCCCCCCCCCCCACCATATATGAACCCTTCATATAGGGTAGGGGTATTTTTTATTATTAATTTTTTTTTTAAAACACTCACCTTAAGGAAAGTCCTCTACATAATTGTCAGGTTATGGGTCAGCACGACAAGCACATCAAGCTGAATCGTCTATATATTAATCTGACGCGCTCGAGTATTTGATGTTATGTTACGTTTTATAACATTTTCAAAAATCGGCCATGACATTTGGTCGCGTCCAAATCGTCAGTCTTTTGAATAGGAGTTCCTTTAGGGTTTACTTAACATCCCTTTTGAACATCTGACACGCTTGAGTATTTCTGTGCGACTCTTTTTTTTTTAAACCTGTACACGCTCCCCCTCACTTTCACAATCCAAAAGGTCTCCGCGACACTCGAGTAGCTTCACATTTAGCATCTTGGGCTCCCCTACTTATAACTAGACATCGGATTATATGCATACAAATATGCACAAAATATGCACAATCAATAAACCATTTATTATTAGATTAATTAGAATTTAAGTTTATTTTCACATTATATTTATATATTAAACATATCTTTATTAGTTATAAATTATTATTATAAAAATTTACTTATTATAATTCTTGTGACAGTAAACAATAACATATTTTTCCAGGTTTTCTGCAGCAAACTTGTGACGTTTGTCACTTAATATTAATTTATAGGCTGAAAATGACTTTTCGACATCAACTGACCTCACCGGACAGAACTTGAAATTTGGCGCCATTTCTGCAGAGATTTTTTCAGGTAGAGTTTGTCCGGTGCCGTTGATAAATGCCTCAACTTTCTTTATTCTTTCAAGACCGGGTTTTTATACAAAACTGCATTTAATTTGCCACAGACCTTTTGCGATAGTGAACTCGGAAGGGCGTTAATCTGTTCAATATTTTTTTCTAATATTTCCAAGGACCTGCATAGAGGGAGGTTTTTAGTTTCTCAATTGCATCGGGTATATTGCTGAAATGTCTTGTGTTGCAATAAGAGCAATATTTTTTTGATTGAAGGATCTTCAAATGCCAGCTGGCTTGAATTGATTGCTATGGCATCTGATCTGTCAATTTTTCCAACTACTTCTTTTATGGCTTCGAAATTCTCAGCATAAAACAATACAGCTTTCAACCAAGTTCCCCATCGTGTTAATATTGGTTCTGGGGGTAGTGCTACGTTTGGTAGTTTCTCTTTAAATATTTGTACTCGCGATGGTGCTTTTAAAAATACATTTTTTGTAGAAGAAATCAATTTATTGACTATCCCGAACTCGTTTCTAATTTCTTCAGCAACTCGATGTAATCCGTGGGCTAGACAGGTGATGTGAAGCAATTTTGGGTAGAATACTTTCAGAGCTTGACCAGCTTTCACAATATAAGGAGCACCGTCAGAAACAAAAACACATATTTTCTCGTCCATAGAAGAATCGGGAAATAGTGATCTGATGGAATCATTTATGAACCGGGCGACAGTTGAATAGTTTGTTTTTTCTAGAACTTTGCAAGCAACCAAGTGGGGAGTAGAGGGCTCTTTAGATAATTTTCCAACAATTAGATTCGCCATATATCGTCCACATGAATCTGTCGTTTCATCGGCTGATATCGATATTAGATCGTTCGAGAGATCGTAGCGTATTTCACTAAGTACTTCTTCGTAGATAGTCGACAGGTAGTTTCTTCGAATTGTGGATTCTTCAGGAATAATCTGATTAGTGCAATACTTCTTAAGGAATTTTCGGCATACTTCGTTATTCAATTGGTGGAAAGGAATATTGCAGGCAACAAATAACTCACATAAATCTTTGTTGAAGTCTCTTTTATTTGTAGTATCCGAATTAGATGACGAAATATGACGCAGTAGTTGCTGTCGACTTCTTGTAGGTTTCTGTCTTGCAGCTATATGGGAAGCAGTACTCGTATGTTGATCGATTTGACATTTTTTTGATGAAGGTATTCGCTTTTCACAAACCTTACAGAAAATCACAGTGCCATCAGTCGTAAATTGGCCTGGGTAATTTTTTATCCAAGATTCCATTAATATCTGGGTATTTTTTTTCACTGGCGGCATTATATCAACAAAATAATATTTTCGTGGACAGATAAACAAATACAGCGAGACAAAAACAATTAAATTGCGTTAGGCGGCTGAGTGAAGTAGCGAGCGCCGACCACTGCGAGCCAGCAGATTGTATTACTGCTGAGTGTATGCAAGGCGGACGTGTCGTCGGCATAATACAAGACGCCTAACATGTATAACTACCGAAATAAGCACTGTCAATGAAAAAGTACCAAAATATGCAATAACGCTATAAAATAGATTTATATGCATTGGCATATGCAAACATGCAAATGCATATAATCCGATGTCTACTTATAACCAAATACGACTTTTCAGGTTGACACAATTAACCGTCTAGTACTGGATGCTATTATGTTGCAGATGTGTTATTTATTTACATGAAGACTTAAATCTCTTAATTATTAGAAGACGCTGATAAAGAATAATGCATCAGTTATTATTCTTGCCAAAACAGGTCATGTGCCATAAGAAACGGAACGCACTCCATTTCGTTATCAAACACTGTTATCGAAATGTGTTATTGCACCCGTAACATGGGTATTTGCTTCCGACTCTGAGTTTGCTATATTTCCTATTTTAAATAGGCTAGTTTCGTCATAATTTTGTTGTTTACGAGAATTCCTGCGATATCACCCGTTCGTAATAAGGTTAACTGGTCGAATGTGCGATTCGTATGATTTATACGTTGAAGAAAACGTAGTGTCTGTGCCATTTACTGTGCAATAGTGGGTAAACTAGGACACTGTCATGACCTGCTTAGTAGTTCAATTTTTGATCTCATTTAATGAACCAATAATGTATTTAAATAGAAAATTTATTTAACATATCTGAATCAAGGGGATTTTTGATCAAACATATCAAATATAACCTCATGAAATGATGACCCAACATTTCTGGAGCAAGATCTAGAACTGAGGGCCTGGAGTTCGTTTTCGCAGATTCATAATATTGTTACGACTTAGCCAAAATTTCACGAAGCGAATTTGTTGTCAAGAAATGCGTATGAACACCTGCGGTCATAAACCCCCAGTTTTATTACCGCCCGCATTTGCACTTCTTTTGTTTTCTTTGTATTTAATATTTGTAATTAGAAAAGCCGCCTATTGTGTATTGTAATCTGTTCCGGTAGACAGTGGCCAGGTGTGATTCCGGGAAATCGGGTGCACGCGATGAGGTAGACATATTGCACCGTGCAGTATAAAACAATGCCTGAACGGAGGGGTGGGGCAGTTAAGCGAAGATTACGATACGAGTAAGACGTACATTCGATAAGCGATATAGTGACGGACTTTGCGCGTGTTATTTAAACGTGCAGTGTGAACTGGTTATATCCAGTTATATTTATACCTGTTTTATACGTGCTTGTACAGTTCTAATAAATTCTATAGTAATTCCAAACGGCATTTTAATTCGATTCGTGTCTATGTGTATAACACATAGACACGTATATGCATTTAGTAGTATAAAATATAATTTAGGAATTAATAGTAGTACATATAATAATATAATGGATTTTCATGTAATAACTAATAGTAATGATAATAAATATATAAATTACGGAAATTAAATAAATAAGAAATATTGCAATAAAATACCACTTGTGTCAAGCTGTATGTCAAATACCGAGCAGGAGCGATTGCTTTGCTTTCTAGGTGATATGTTGTACGTAAACACCAGCTCTGAATGTCTCGAATACTTTGGGAGTAAATTTCCAACGAATGACTAAAAATCTCCTTAATCTTACATGTCTAGATAGAACAGCAGGTCATTCTTCTCTAATTTCTTTTAACTTGCGTTATTCTAAAACTAATTTTTCAGAGCAATCGAGTCAAAAATAAAAAAGACAAAAGAAATATGATTTGGTATCAAAAATGTATAGTGCAATCTATTCATGTAAGAACTGTCCAGGGTTCCATTTTTTTGTTGGCGATTTGCATTCCTAGCATTTTTATTTCATGCTATGGCATTTTAATTCATAAAAGGCGGTACCCTCGTAGAACTGTTCAGAATTTCTCTGATTTCTCAGACTTGCAATAGTTGTCATTGATGGAATTCAGCGTGGTTGTGCTGTCACTTTTTTGTGTGGTGTCACTTAAATAGTGTTAGTTGAACAGAGAATCTCGCGCAATAGTACTCTTAAGACTATTGACCGCATTAGACCAGATAGATATTGTATGAAAGTATTCATTGTATCACACACTTGGTAGTTTAGTTCAGTCTAGTGCTAACATTGAGCTTGCGTCCCATGGTCTTAGAGTTGGACTAATAGTACCCGAGATACGTAACAGATAACAGAAACCAGTGAAACTACGACCGATCATAGGTGGACGGCACCCATGGCTTTTATTTTTAAGCGTAGGGCACTTCAGATTTTACACCCACAAATCCTTGTGAGTTTGAAATCCAAAAGCTAACTGTAATTAAACGGTTAGAAGACATTGATCGCAGTAATTTCGTTCGGTTTAATCAAATTGATAACACGCTCTTCAAAAGTGAAAGCGCTTTTTATTTTGTGACCGAAATTTACTGTATGGTCATGTACACTCGGGATTACCAGTAGTGTCGGACTCCCATTGGTGTGCTCGTCCCTACCAACTAGACCACCCGTGTGTTTCAATCCAAGGTTCCGAAGACTACGGCAGCGTAAGTTTAGTGAACTTCAATGACGATGATGATTACTCTACCCCATTCCTCCATATCCTTAATTTGTTACTTTGATTATACATTTTCGAGTTTTTTCATTTCTATTCTCATGCATGCTTAATACGCCGCCGTTTATGCAACATTATGTAGATTCTGTAGTGCATCATTGTGGTTGTTAGCAACTTCCCATCAAATAAATTGCCTGCAAGTCTGTCAATCCTACTGCCGTAAGAAGAAGGAACTGCTCTATTAATAGTGCGTTTAAGCCACTTGCACACTTCCACGTTATAATTTATACGACATTATTAACCCAATGGCCGATTGGTTTGTGTGTCGCACGTTTCACACAGTCTAGACTACGCCTAGGTAATGTGCAATAGGCATTCTAGGTTCAGGCAAAGCGGTAACCCGGTGGCCTGTTTGCACACTTGCGTATACGCACCGTTTTGAGACAGACGCGACATAAACAATCATGTAGTTAATTGTTACTTCTTATATATTATAGGATACGTATATAATATAACACAAATACTCACAAGTGATATTTGAGATTTTACCAATAAAGTGTGCTCTTTAATTTTCTTAGATCATATAAACGTCTAGATAACGCATGAATTGCATAAAAACGGGCACAAAAAAGTGCACTTGCTCCCCACGCATGTTAGTGTCGTTTCGTCTACTTTTTTGGTTAGAGCTCTCGCAAAAAAATCATTATGCCGTCCTGCGCTATAAAAATAATAGTTTGGGTAAAAAGTTTTTTCGCATATAGTATGTACGAACTTTTAATAAGATATCTTTGGCTATACCATTTGTATCTGGCTGGTTTTGGTATCATTAAAAGTTTTAATTTTACAGAAGACAATTCCAAATTCAAATTAGGAAAATGTGTGATTTTCATTTGTTTTCTTATTGTTAAAATGAGTGAATCTAATGAAGGAATTCGATACATTTTAAAATTTTACTACAAAAAAGGTAAAAATGCAACACAAGACCTAATGCAGTATCTGTGAGAGTAGCGCAAATTTGGTTTAACCGTTTTCAATCCGGAAATTTTGATATCAAAGATGCACGTCGCTCTGGTCGCCCTGTTACGGACAAAATTGATGCCATTTTTGAATAAGTGGAGCAAGATCGGAATATTAGTAGTTACGATGTAGCTGGAGAACTGGGAATTGACTACAAAACGGTTTTGGCACATTTGAAAAAAGCTGGGTACACAAAAAAGCTCGATATTTGGGTGCCTCATGAGCGCACTGAAAGAAACCTAATGAACCGTGTACTCATTTGTGATTCTTTATTACGACGTAATGAAACCGAACCATTTTTGAAGAAGCTGATAGCTGGTGATGAAAAGTGGATCACGTACGAAAAGAACGTGCGAAAAAAATCGTGGTCAAAGGCCGGTCAGGCTTCACAGACTGTGGCGAAACCCGGGTTAACTCGCAACAAGGTGATGCTGTGTGTATGGTGGGATTGGAAGGGCATTATTCATTATGAGCTGTTACCGCCAGGCAGGACCGTCGATTCTGAACTGTACTGCGAACAACTGATGAGATTAAAGCAAAAAGTTGAGAGAAAGCGGCCGGAATTAATCAACAGAAGGGGTGTGGTTTTTCACCATGATAACGCTAGACCTCACAAATCTTTAGCCACTCAGCAAAAATTACGAGAGTTTGGCTGGGAGGTGTTAATGCATCCGCCGTATAGTCCTGACCTTGCACCTTCAGATTTTCACCTGTTTCGGTCTCTGCAGAATTCCTTAGGCAGTGTCAGGTTAACATCACGAGAGGACTGCCAAAACCACTTGTCGCAGTTTTTTGATCAGAAGCCCCAAAATTTTTATAGCAATGGGATCACGTCCCTACCTTCAAGATGGCAAAAAGTTATCCAACAGAATGGCACCTACATACTTTAGTCAAATGTAAATAAACTTTATAAAAAAACCTTTTGAATTTTTATATAAAATGCGAAGAAACTTTTTCTCCAACCTAATATATCTGAACTACTTTAAAACATGAAATTTAATTTCGATAAATCAAAGGTTATCGTATTGATTGAAGTTGTTAGGTGACAAAGTGGGAGTTATTTTTCCAAATTTAGGGGATTTTGTTATTTTTTTTAATTTGGATTACAAATAACGCTCACTACCCAGTATGACGACGACCTGCGCAAGGTCGCCAGTAGGCGCTGGATGAGGAAGTCAGACGACAGGGATAAGTGGCGCCGACTTGAGGCCTACGTTCAGCAGTGGACTGCGATTGGCTGACCACGACGACGACGACCCAGTATGAACCCATCGGATCATTCCAAGTCCATTATTACAATTGATTTCACTAACTTTTATCGCGGGATAGTTTTTGGTACATAACTAGCAGTCTAATAACTTTCGTCAACATGTTGTGTAATACAAAAACAATTTTCCATTACGAATACTTTTTTTAGAATGATTACTTATATATTGGTAATTAACAGACTTATAATTGCTAAAGACTACAGACATTTTATTGCGAATTAAAATTACTAGTACATACACCAAAATGATTTATGAACTAATTTGTGCATGTAGTTTATTTTATTTGGTTCCTTCCAAGACACACAACTTTTGTTGGTAATACTTTAAATTATTAAAAAACATCTTACAAACCTATGAGTAATATTAAAATTTATTAAAATACTCATGAAGCGATTAAATAATAACGATCATTTAAACTTTTCTCTTACATAAAAATATTTAATTATAAAAAATAGGGTACTATTTTTTAGCTGATATCCCCAAGACACGCACACATTGATAGTTTTTGGAGAGTTAATATAGCAATGCTTAGCGTTTTTTTGCGGTGTTGTTTGTTAGCAATGTTCTCTCTAAACATATTATATATAGGTATAATACCTTTATGTTAATTTTTAATGAAAAATACATACTTATATTAGTTTTAACAAAGTTTTTGGGTGGCACAAATCGATACCATTGTTTGTTGAAAGATGATTAATTAGTAGTAAGTATATATATGGTAATATTTATATTTCTTATCAAGACAGTAATGTTCATTTCACTTTAGAAGTAAACAACGGTTTTGTGAGATAGTAGTTTTTAACAATAACATTCTGTATGTAGCAAGATAAAAATAGGTTAACTTTGAGAGCATAAATACATATTTTTGTTTGACAAATGTAGAGATTTTGTAAATACATTTGGGGAGCGGACAGTCAAATAAACTGAGACATTATGCATATTATAAATAGTCGTACCCTCATACTTTTAAAGGTGCTCTCGCACTGCGAGCATTCGCCTGTAATGTGACGTTACAGATCCGAGCATTACATCAATTGAGGAGGAGAACCGAGCATTACAGTGCGCAACCTGTAATTATACAATCTGTAATATTTTGATACAACTTGTAATACAACAATGGCTTCGTCTCACATTGTAGAAACAACTAATTACTCAAAATTGAATTCTAAATGTTTCGTTACAGGCGAATGCTCGTCAGTCAGAGAGGCAGTCTTGTAACGTAATTTTTTAATTTATTTAGGGCAACGAACAATTACACCACTAAGAAATTAAATAAAAATATAAACTATTGGCAAATATTACTTGTGGCGCAACCAGCGATGTTCCCCACAACTATAATAAAATAAAAGGATAATCCGTCTGTCTGTCTGTCAGTCAGTTATTACCCAAAGAATTACGAATTGATTTTATAAGATTTGGTGGTCAGTCGTCAATAGATGTGAAATTCACCACAGTACTTGACTAATATCTGTTAGTGACGAGCAACAGGTACATCCATTGACAACTTTACAATATGCCAGCTTCTGTATAGTATTCATTGTAACGTTTCATTATCCTGTTAATTGGGGCTCGTTCACCTGCGTTAGTTCTTGACATCTTAGCCGCAGACATAATGCTCAAAATCGAATCATAAATATTACACTACAGGCGAAAGCTCGCGGTAAGGTAGCACCTATATACGAGCGCACCTACTTATTGTAATCATAAGTAGGTATAAGTAGAAGTAGTCAAAATCATCATATCCATCGAGAATTAACCACATCATTGTGTAAAAAACATTAAGATCAAGCAACAATATTGTAGGTCAATTCTTAAAAAAAATATGTAAACAGATAATGATAACGACAAAGTAGAACCAATAATATAATTATAGGTACCTACTCGTGGTGATAAAAGCGGGGTCGGCAACCCTAGCCAATTTTATTAATTTAATATTTTGTTATATATGTATGTTATGTCTGTGCAGACCACGGGCCAGAAAATAGCCCGAACTTTTGGAGGGCTTGCGTGGGGCCATGGGAAGGCCAAAAAGTAGAGGCCCCTTGACAAATTTAATCTAAATGTGGCGTGACACTCACCGGCGATTGTCCCTGTCTACACCATATAAAAATGCACCCAAGGACAGGCCTCGGCTAGTGTAGGACTATTGTGAGATATGAGAACAAAAAGTACCGGGCTATTGGACTGAACTGCTAGTGGTCTGGGAATATAGGGACTATGGCGTCTGCCCGTCGCAATGTTCGGGGAACATGGAAAAATGGGCAGACGGTGACTGGCCACTCCCTGCATGGGCCCCAAAAAATGCCATGGAAGACGGGAGCAACATGGGTGTGAGTGGCTAAGGGGTGTCGAGAGGTGGGCTGCAGGTTCACCGAAGCTACTTCCGACGTTAGGCCTTTTATCACTTCCACCCATGGAGCTTGAGTCTTAGCTCTTAGCTCTAGCGATCTCCACTCCGTGCCGGCTGGCTAAGGCAAGCATGGAGGCCGGGGCCTTGCCTTGGCCTCCGGAGTCAGATGCGTTATATTATTATTAGAACATCCAAAGTAATATTATAAATGCAATTTTATTTAGTGACGCTTTCACACCTTAACTACGATACAGAGGCCTTACTCTCAAACGCCTTCCGTCGTCCGTTTTCGTCCGATGAGTCCTAAAGAATTAATGAAATTTTAGATTGAAGATACAGTAGAACCTCCTTAAGACGAACCGCGATAAATCGAAAACCTCCCGAACCCGAAAAATGTTATGTTCCCTTCCCTTCAACCCCCAAAACCTCCGTTGCTCGAAATCTGAACCCTCTATAAGTCGAAATAATTAGTGACTCCCTATAAGCAAATTCAATACTTATTTTCCCTCGACAACTCGAAAAAATAGATTGGACCCCTGTATCTCAAACATAGCAATATTTTATTTTACAACCTCTATAAATATAAATCTTAACCTCTACAAGTCGAATGTTTCCTTACAAATTTCGACTTAGGCGAAATCCTTCAAAGTTGATAACTCTATAACTCGAATTTTTTGGCGTCTCCCTTCAAGTTCGACTTACAGGGGTTTTACTGTAGAAAGAACAAAGATTTCTTTAAAACTTCAATAACTGTATAATATAATGTCTGTATAACACAAAAATAAACGTAACATAGAATTGAAAATGTACTTAAATATTGTTAGAACCTGAACGCCGACAAAGACAAATTCACATCTGCATACCTGTAGAAAAAACATTTTGTTACCTTTCGGCATTTGGACGTCTTTTGTTTACTTTATGATTAGAAAACAGCCCATTGTGTATTGTAATATTTTATGGCAGTCATTAGCCAGGTGTGCGGATTATGATTTCTAGGAAATTGCGTCGACGCTTGCCGGGCAGACACGTTTGCATTTGCGCAGTATAAAGCAATGGCCCGATTGAGGAAGAGGGAGTGCAGCGATAACCACGAGCGAAGCAAGACGTGTGTACTACAATCGGGAATCTAATACGTGACGGACTTTGCGCGTTTTATTGATATTTGTACCTGTGTTATACGTGTTTTTATAGTTCTAATAAACTCTATAATAATTGTAATGGCATTTAATTCGAGTCTCGCGACTCGTAACAATATGATAAAAAAACACATGCAAAAAATGTTCTAAAACGAAAACGAGCGACGAAAGACGTTTGAGAGTAAGGCCTCAGATCGTCGTGATATTCTGTATACACGTTGTCAGGGATATAGAAAAGAAAATAGAGTACCTACTTTTCATCCAGAAAAAAAAACTGTTCCCGAGCGATAAACGAATATAGCGTAAAGATTGCGTTTTATTGGCGCCACCATTGCAATTCACTAACAAATACATCGTCATGGCAACGACAATGACAACGCAACTTTAATGTGTTGCTCCCACAGCTTATTCCACCTTCGTTAGATGGCGGTAATTAAAAATTAAGTCGGACATTTTTAAGAATGGCGTATGGGCCTCTCAAGGCCAGTCCTCGAATTCGTTTCCAAAATTTACATTAACGCGTGCGACGTAGGCAGCAAAAGCTAGTTGTAGAATATTATAAAGACGAAAAATACAAGGTCATTTTTTGTCGTTAAGCTCGTCAATTGGCCACACGTTTAGTCTATTTCGGTAATAATGTGGATTCCCTGTTTAATTAAAGCCAATAATGGGTTACGATTGTTTTTCTATGTCAATATCTATTATATATAAAAATTCCCCGAGTGTTTGACCGCGGTGAACTCCGAAACTACTCAGCCGATTTTGATGATTTCTTTTCATTTTGCTGGCTCTGTTCCAACATAGGGCATATAACATTTTAATTTATATTCAACAAATTGTTGTAGAAAATATTTAAGTTACTTTTGAATTCGGTTTCGTTTTTTGTTATATTTTTTTTATTTGTTACTTTTTAGTGTCTAGCTATAGGTAGGCCTACGAAAGGTGCCGCGCGCCTTAAAAAATATAGGTCCCAAGAAACGGGAACGGAAAAAAAATTCATAAAATGAAAACTACTGGGCCAAACTATGTTATTTTTAGGGGACCAAATGGCAACTATTCCGCATCAAACTAAAGAAGAATCACGTAAATCGGATCATAAATCTTAGCGTAATCGGTGTACATACATTATATATTTATTCATATTCATATATATATATATATATATATATATATATATATATATGAATCGGAGAAATGTATGTACGCGCATAACTTGAGAACGACTTCACCGATTTTGATGTTATTTTTTGTGTGTATTTGAATGGGTCCTTGAATGGTTTAATAGATTCACAATTGGAACCGGTAAAAGGCACTAGAATCAGGTCACAGATTTTTTTTAGCACAACCTTCTGCCGGGCCCGTTTGCATTATATGTGCGACGTATTTATATGGCACATTACAATAAGTATTTTCAATTTATGTTCTTCTTCTTTACGCAGTAGAAAACAAAGTCGCTTTTCACGTCTGTCTGTATATCCGTTAACTCCTCCTAAACCACGTAACAGATTTTAAGCGGCGTTCTTAAAGGTTTTTTTAACAGTTTGGTTGTTTATTTTGTTTTTTGAGCCAGAAACCCTCCTGGGCTTCCCTAGCACGCCCTACCCAAGATTCATCATAATCTGATCAATGGTTTAGGAACGCATAGAGGGTAAACATACAAACATTTATATTTATTTATATTAGTGGTGGCCCGTGGTCGAATTTCGACCATAATAATTAATGTCAAAGACTATACTTGTATAATTACAGATTTCGCCAAGACTGTTAATGACTGGAACAATAAACAAAAGAGTATATATGCGTGTGTGTGTTGAATACATGGTAGTGTGTGTAATGTTTTTTTTATTGATTTAATGTATTTTTATGCATAATTAAAAAAATATTAGCATTCGTCACTTCTCTATATAAACTATAAGTGTGCGAAATTTCATACTCCTCCGTCCGCGCAATTTTTGTAAAAAGGGGTACCAAGTTTTTGCTTTACGTATTAATATATAGATAAATTATATAGTATCGTCGTACACTTAGCGCATACGCTTTGTGATATTATTATTGGAAAGCTATATTATCAATGTTAATCGCCATTTAATTTGGTCGTTTTTAATTTGAAGGATGGATGCATTTTCATTGCAATTTTCCTTAAACTTATCATTCGAAGCAATCGGAATTCCAAATACACATTATTCGGTATGCAACACGGGTATTGTCGGAGACACGGAAAATGTTTGATTGACAATGCCGCCAATTAAATATTGATGGGATTATCAGTCAAAGCATTCCAATACTCAATGGCTGCGTTCCATTAGAGACTCACAACGACCACGTTTACGACCGCGATTTTCCCCGTTCCACTTGCTTGCCTTGCTTGGAACGGCTATTCGACCCACCTCTTGACATGGGCCGTTGTGAGCTTTGTGTGATCGAAAATAATGACGTCATTAGTGATGTTTTCGCCACGACCACAACGACCGCGGTCGCCTTGTGGAACGGCTAACGGAGCATTATAGGCATTGTGAGCTACTAATGGAACGCGCTGAATATGTATGGTACTAGAGTCATTATTAAAGGTGAAGATTTAGGCCGTTTCACGCAGATACGGCTATGGGTTTTAATGCGTTCTTTATATGCAACATTGTTAATGAGTTAAATGTAAAGGAGTAAATAATGTATGTATGGTATATATACTAATGTGGTAATGCGTTCAGGGCCTTATTTTTAACGCTTTAAACAAGACACATTCTGCCACAGTCTAAATCTTTAGAAGCCCCAATATTTGAGTTGAGCTTATGTCTTTTAAACTATAAAAAGGCAAATGAACGATCGATAAGATGTAGGCACCGACCATAAGACGTATAACTTACCAAAATTGTACATAATTCTACAGGATAACTTTAGCCAGATCGTGAAAAATCATGAATATGCTCCTTAATTATGGCTTCTGTTATAATTTAGCTAAACTTTTGCCGGTCTAGCTCTTAGGAATGCAGAGGTCCGGAGTTCAATTCGTGGCATGGTAAATTTCGTAAAGAAACTCCGTTGTTTCCTATAACTGGTGGTCTGGGTTCGACTAAAATTTTAGTATGTCATGTCATTATTACAACTACAATAATATTTTTCTTTCCTTTTATCGTTTCTTTGTCTTATTGAGTATGCCCTGTTTGGTACAACGCTATTAATTCTTCAAAGTAATTCTGTATAAAACTTATTAAAAAAAAAGAAATAGAGATACAAATAGAATAAGAAATATAAAGATAAACAATTTTTAGTTAGACGTGTTGCTGGGGAGTTTCTTGCCGCTTCTTCTCCTTAACAGCAATAACACGTTGCGAAGCGGTGTACATAGAATAAGAAGTAAAATTTAAATTTAAATTGTATGTATAACCTTCCAAAAGTGTTCTCCAGTAGAACTTATTTTGAATAAAAACTTTTGAATTTGAATTTGACCCAGAGTGGTCCGTTATACCCATAACACTAGCATAAGTTACATTAGCTTGGACATCAATTTGTGACTATCGGCCTATAACTATTTAAAAAGGAAATACTTTTAAGCCATAAGGCATAAGGCCGGAACGCATGCACCACTTAGGCAGTTTTCTGACCTAATGTGCATATTGTTATAATTACCACGTGCTAATAACGGTGAAGGAAAACATCGTGATGCAACCTGCACATCCAAATAACCGTTGTGTCAAACCTGCCAAGCCGCCTTGGACAATCGTGGCGGGTATACTGTCCGTTCCCCTATAGTGGCAGGCCCGAGCCCAGCAGTGAGAAATTTATGGGCTGCTATTATTTTTTATATATTAAGCCATAATAGTGAATAGGTCGCAAGATATTCAACTTCAACTCGTAAAAATGGTATCTTTCCCCCTGTTACTTTTGAACTATGAACTTTCTTATATTGTTACGAGCGCGGGACTCGAATTAAAATGCCGTTGGAATTACTATAGAATATATTAGAGCTATACAAACATAACATAGGTACAAATATAACCGGACGCAATAAGTCCTTATGTAATGCACAATTAAATAACACGCGCAAAGTCCGTCACTATATCGCTTATCGACTGTACACGTCTTGCTTTGATCGTAATTGTCGCTTGACTGCCGATCTCTCCGTTCGGGCATCCCTTTATACTCAGCTTACAATATGTCACGACCGTGTAAACAGTGGATTCTTAGAACCACACCTGGCCACTGCCTACCAGAGTGGTTTACAATACAAAATAGGCGGCTTTTCTAATTACAAATACTAAACACAAAGAAAATAAAAGAAGTGCAAATGCGGGCAGTAATAAACCGTGCTTTATGACCAGCAAGTGTGCTTCGTGGAATTTTGGCTAAGTCGTAACAATATTTAATTAAATAACCGGAGTGATATGCATAGTACATACGTTCAAATAAAACTTTGAAGTTGTTTTTATTGGCAACGCGAAATGTAGCTTTATACATACAATGTACTCTATGGAAGCGATTGCCAATATATCGTTTAATTGACAGATAAGGAAGTTTTTGCGACAATGCTCTATGGTTGTGCGATAGATATACAATCAAATTGTCTCAAAATGACAAAACGTTTTTTCAATACCAAAGAGTGTTTCGAAATATGCGATAATATATTGCTTTCTTTTGCAATTTTCGTTCTTGGAACATGTGTTTTGTTACTGCCGTACCCTTTCCTTTAGTTTGCCGTTTGACATTCGTTCACAGAAATTGGTCCTTATAGGCTACTATGTCTACTGGTGTAATAAATAATACAGGTGTCATATTTTGTTTTTTCAAAGTCAGCCGATTCGATTCCCGAGTAGGGTAAAATGTTTTTCCAAAATCTTGGAACTATAGATTTTTGAACTTTCATTTTCATCAAAACCGGCTTCGAAACTCCTTTGAGTATTTTTCGCTAATTCGTATAGTTTAGGATTGGGCCCTAAAGGCCCACTTGAAAAATTCACCTTGTATACATAATAATAATGAAGTAAAGATTTATGTTGCTTGTGCTGCTTCATCTCCTTTAACACTAAGTACATTTGCTATGGAAGCGATGGTAGACTCATGACTTTCAATAAATAATTTTAAAGATTCCATTTTGAAATAAATACATTCATTTTCTAATAAAAAATAGTGCAGTACAGTAATGGAGCATTATCTAATCATAATCAATCCACAAACATAATGTAGTCTCAACTATTTTAAGCCGTACACATAAACAGAACATTGTAGAAACATACCACATCTGAATCACAACTTACGTCACGAACTCTGTAAGATTCCTAAAGAATGTTGTTACCCAGGTACCATCAATCTTTATACAGGTATTTTATACATAGCTTCTGTTGAAATTGTTTACTCGATGACTTGCATATATAGGTGTTATGTTACAGAAAATAATTAGTTGTTTGTCTAGACTAAGAGAAACTGTGTATTATTTATTTATTTTATTCATGTCATCATATACGATATGTAAAATTATAATCTCTTTTCTTTCACCTTCTCTCAATTATTTGGATCAGCACAATATGTCTTTTTCTTCCATACTCCTAAATTCTGACATATGTTCTCTGTCACACCACAAACCATCATGCCATCCTTCAAACAAGCCGTCCATCTCTTTTTTTAAATTATTGTATAATAACCGTCGTGTTTAATAAAAAAAAGTGGTCCCAAACTCAAAGGACGCGGATTCGATCCTGGCCGGAACGCATGCACCACTTTGTCAGTATTTCTGATCTAATGTGCATATTGTTACAATTACCACGTACTAACAACGATGAAGGAAAACATCGTGATGCAACCTGCACATCGAGATTACCGATGTGTCAAACCTGCCAAGCCGCCTTGGACAAGCGTGGCGGGTGTACTGTTCGTTCCCCCTATAATGGGAGGCTCGAGCCCAGCAGTGGGACATTTATGGGCGGATATTATAACCATCGGCAGACAAACACAAACCTTGTATATCTTCAAGTTACACTTGTGTTATGAGTAATATACACCGGGTCACTCTGGGGCTGATCTCAGAATATAGTAAATAACGTACAGTCCGTTTACGAAGTTTACCATACCAGGAATGAAACCTGGAACCTCTGCGTTACAGTGAGTTAGGCCGATAAAAGGCTTAGCCCACTTAAACACAGAGATCACCATAATATATGAATCATGTTTGTTTATTGCCTCTAATTGTTTTATTAGAAATAGCAAACAACATTGATTTTTTAATTGAAAGAAAGAAATAACTACTAAACTTAAATTGAACACTCCTGCGCATAACTCAACTTTTTACAACAATTATTTTACTGTTAAGGCTATTCAGCTTTGGAATGAGCTTCCTGTTACTATCAGACAAGCAAAATCACTAGCGATATTTAAAACCATGATCAAAAAACTACTACCTGTCGTTGGAATATGATACTTAAATTCATTTATAAATATTTATATATTCTGTAGATATGTATTTGTATGGTATGTATATTAAGTATATATCTATGTAATATATAAAATATCTACATATATATATATATATATATATATATATATATATATATATATATATATATATATATATATATATATATATATATATATATATATATATATATATATCATTTATGTATTCATTTATTCTCAAAAATTTTACATTTTTTTAAAAAATATATAGACATTTTTTTATAAAAAAATACATAGAATCATTCTTTTATAAAAATACATCAAAAATAAATACATATTCAATAAAAAAATATAAAATCTTGTAGCTCACCGCCAGCGGGGCCTGGGGTCCAAACTACCGGTGGTTAGGGCTCCAGAGACAGGAACCTCCTCACAATTCGTGCCGTGTCCAAGAGTGCTGCCTTCTGTATCTGGCCCTTCACCCAGCCTCCTAGCGAAAGTCTCTCTAGATGACGGTCGAGGCTTTTCGCTATAAGACCATTGACGGTGACAACTATCGGCACAACGCTCGTTGACTCCAGACGCCACATAGCGGTAACCTCGTGAGCAAGATCTAAGTATTTACTTAGTTTTTCTTTTTCTTTCTTCACGAGGTTATCGTCATGCGGGATACTGATGTCAACGAGTATTGCTCGTCGTGCAGATCGATCTATTATCACGATATCAGGCTTATTGGCTACAATAGTCCTGTCCGTGATAACTGATCGATCCCAGTAGAGCGTGGCACGACTGTTTTCAAGAACTGGCTCCGGCGAGTACTGGTAATAAGGCACCTCCGTTTCCACAAGACCGTATCGAAGGGCAAGTTGCTGGTGGATAATCCTGGCTACGAGGTTATGTCTGTGCAAGTACTCGCCGTTAGAAAGATGTGAACAGCCGGAAACAATATGCCTGAGGGATTCACCTGGGCGATGACATGCCCGACAGATGTCTAAGGTGCCATCCTTCAGGATATATTTCCGGTAGTTATTTGTCTTAATAACTTCGTCCATAATTGCAAAGACAAAACCTCCGGTTTCTCCAAAGAGGTTACCGAACCGTAGCCAGTTTACCGACGCTGACAGGTCTACGTCGGGCCCTGTTAAGGCCCGATAAAACCTGCCATGCAGCTCCTTGCTCTTCCATACATTGATGCGGTCGGAGGAGCTCAGTACTGCCAGGTTGCACCAATTCTCTTTAGCCAACGAGAGCGTGGTAAGACCTTTATCTACTGCCACAACATCTTTATGCAAGCCCACGTTCATCTTAAGGAAATATGCCCTGAGATTGTTCACCTCACGATTGTGCAGATCCTTGGCATTTAGAAAGCCTCGACCCCACATCTTCGCGAGATGTACAATCTCATTACTGATGAACGTGGGTGATGCATACGATGTTTTGTCAGTAGGCAACGGACTCTTCGATCTAGGGCGTCCAGCTCCGTTTGAGTCCACCTAAGTATGCCAAAGGAGTATGCCAACACGGGCATAACCCAGCTGTTGAAGGCTCTGACTTTATTTCCACCTGAGAGAAGGCTGGTTAAAACCTTCCTCAGGCGGCAAAAAAATCGGTCCTTCACCGTCTGTTTAACGTCCGCGACGGCTATACCTAAGGACTCTGACATACCCAGGTACTTGTACGTCTCGGTCTCGGAGAGGGATTTGAGAGACATGTTCTCTGAAAGTTGCAAATTCGGTGAATTCACAACTTTCCCTCGCCGCACATGCATGACCGCACACTTTTCTATCCCGAATTCCATATTAATTGACTTACTGAAGCGTTCTGTTGTCTTCAGTAATTCAATCAAGTCTGGCTCGTTGGATGCGAAAAGTTTGAGGTCATCCATATACAACAAGTGTGACATGATCGCACCCCCTCTACGAAACCGATAGCCTAGCTTTGAAGACTCTAGCAAATTGCTAAGAGGGTTCAATGCTAGACAAAACCACAAGGGACTCAAGCTGTCACCCTGGAATATTCCACGCTCTATATTTATCGCGTCCTCCGGCAAAGGAACCTCTCCCCCTGGAAGCCTAAGGTATGTGACCCATTGCCCCATACATGCCTGAAGAAAGGTTCTTAGAGTTGCATCGACTTTATACAACTCTAAGACTCTCATCAACCATGTATGCGGCACTGAGTCATACGCCTTTTTGTAGTCGATCCAGGCGACGGAGAGATTTCTTCTGTTCCGTCGGGCTTGTTGGCTAACAGTTGTGTCAATGAGAAGCAATTCCTTCGTACCGCGTGACCCAGCCTTACATCCATTTTGGGTGATTGCCAAAATGTTATTATTATAAAAATAATTTGATATTTTTTTTCCCAAAATGGACGTAAGGAGCTTGTAGATGGTGGGTAAGCATGTGATTGGTCTATAATTTTTGGGTTCAGTGGTACAGCCAGATTTGAAGAGTAAATGGGTGACGCCTGTCGTCATAAAGGTTGGAAGCGAACCACGATCAACAGCTTCTTGGAATTGATTAGCCAAGCAACCATGCGAGCTTTTGAACCACTTGATCCAAAAGTTATGCAATCCGTCCGGTCCTGGACTTTTCCAGTTATGTGCCGAACGAATTGCATTACCAACATCAAGTGGTTCAATGGTAATAGGTTCCATATCTGGCACCTGTTCGCATGATTGCTTGACCACCTCAATCCAGTCACCTTCCGTATAATTGACAGGCACTGACCAGATACTGCGCCAGAAAGAAGCCATGGCATCAGTATTTAGCATTTGCTTGTCAGCGACACTATCGCTAGATTTCTCCCAACCTCTATAAACCCTTTTCTCTTCACTTTGGAAGGTCCGATTCAAGAAATATCTATCCGCTCGCTCTTTGTATCGGCGGATTCTATTTGCCCATGCATAGACTTTTTGCTTCCAGAAGTCTATACGTTCCGTGGCTCTGGCCATATATTCAGTGGGACTGACGTTTGTACCAGTGAATGCCTGAGCCACGAAGCGCATAACTCGGGGCCGGCAATTGCCAGCCCGGAAGCAGATTAATTTGGCTATGAGAACTCTCGCCCTGCCGATACGCCGCTCAATCCGTATTTGCCAGGCAGGTTTGCAGCTTGTAGGTCGGGTAGCCTGTGTATTTGGAAACTTTACACCAGCCACTCGACATACAGCTACGGCCCCGCAATATAGGATCGAGTGCGTATCGGCAAGGTCCGTGCTAGACCTAAAATAAGGCGCTAGCAAACAATCCAGAGCTCCCATAAGCAACAAATTATTTCTATGCAGGGGCAATTTCGGAACGCGTGGCCTATTTAAGACAGGCTGATCTCGGAATTCTTGAATCGAATGTTCCAAAGTCCTTCTCAACTGCTCATTAATCTGGATACTTACATTACCTACCGCTAGGCCATCTGACACGTCGTCCATGGTAAAGTTCACCGGCCTCTGCGAGTCCGCAGGTGTTGCCGATGACGTAGGCTGCGGCGTGTCAGTACTTTCGCGGTTGATCCGTACAGCATTGCGTAGACGATCAAGTGTCGACTCGTCCAGCAGGTGTAATCGCTGGATAGCGCGCACTTGATCCGATAGTCGTTGCGCCGTCACGGCGGATGCTGGTTGAAGGGTCTGAAACAAAGACAGCAAACGGCCACGATACGAAGTGAGGTTAGTTCCTCGCTCTGTCGCCTCATAGTACGCGCGCATGACGCACTCATTCAACTCTTGAGTCCATCTCATGCGGCGCACTGCACCACCGGTAGCGAGGGCCGCGCGCGGGATACGTCCCGCAGGCCCCAAGCGTGCCGACGGTGGCCGCCCACGGCCCCGCACAGGTCTTAGCGGCGGGGCGGGCGGCGCTGGCTCCTCCTCGTCTTCGCTCGATATCCCAGTGGTCGTTGCCGTCACGATGTCTTCATACGACGCTGATGACCGAGACGTAGAACCCGGCGAGGCGGGCGCAGCTGATAGTGGGTGTGCGCATCTTTGTCGTGCTGCAATTTCGTTTGTCTCCTTATTGTTTAGTGTTATCCACAATTTTGTACTTTTCTAAATAATTTGTATAGAATTTTTCATTTTCGTCCGGATGATTGACAGTACACATGTCATAAAGTAATAAATTTCTTTCTGTTGGATATTAATAGAAGGAGATTTCTTGTAAATTATTTATGTATTTATTATTAAAATGTAAGTAGTTCGTACTATATGTTACGTATACCACCATCGCCATTATCATCTCAATTCATTCCTGGGGTTGTCTGGAGAGATCGCTTTTTAGCGATAAGACCGCCCTTTGTACACAACTAGATATAATTTTAGTCTTTAAGTTCATTTTTGTATTGGTGTATAATAAAGTGTTATCTATCTATCTATAACTATATTTATTTCTAATAGCGACAAGACACACTAGACAACTAGTAAAATACATAATATAATATAAAAACTCATAATGTTTATTGTTTTAAATTTGCTTTGTGGACCTAAGCCGTGGCATCACTTAAGAGATACTTGCGGAAGATCAGCGCTGGTTGTGAAACTAGCATTATGCTGAGCAAGAGCCTTTTTAGGACACCACATTTAATTGTTACATATATTATCATGTAAGACTTTTTGTATCTTGTCTTAAATAAATATATTTTCTTTCTTTCTTCTTTCTAAATCATCATTTACGGCATAAAACCTATCTGGTGCATGAAAAAGATTTAAGAACATTCAATAATACATTTTTGCCTCGACGGCGTACAGATCACGTCTATAGATCTATCTTCTATACTATAATAAATATGTAAATGGTACGAGTTTTTACAATACGTTTGAAAGTTTTTAAAAAATCAGGGGGGCTAATTCGGACCAGCAGATTTCGAAACTGTACATAGAACTAGCTTATATCTCGGGATGTAACTTGGGATAATTTTTATCCCGATAAATGACGTTTCCGTGGGATAGACGAAAATAGCAAAATAGGTGGCGTTGCAATTGCGTTTTTCAATTCACTAACGAATACCTACGTTGTCATAAACAACGTGTCATTCATTGTATTATACTTCAAATCAAGTAGGCTTCGACACATCTCTATGTTTTGTTGGGCAGTTGTCTATATGGACTTAGTTTCTTTGATATTACTATATGTAATTAAATTATATTACGGCTACGCTACGGAGCAAAATCTAGTTTATTATAAAAGTAAACTAGGGTAGGTTTTTGATCAGAAACCAAATTTTATGATATAACTTTTTTTAAATCGCGTAGCTGGCAACCAGGCAGACGACCCAGCCGATGGAAATCGGTTACCGTCGTTTATAGGCGTCAAAATATAGCCGTAGTGGAACACTTACAAGCCAATAGATGGTGCTGCGCAATAATTGATTCCCGACACGTACAAAGAATATATAAAAAATTCCAACAATAATAAATGGGTCTCGGCCTGCGGGGTATAACAATAGCCTCGCTGGAAGATCTTCCTTTGGGACAGAGGAGCATACCATCTCACTCCTCCGCCTTATACGGGTCACACTAAAAATGTTCCCAAAACGGTGGCCGCGTTACAACGTATGGATGGTAACTCTTACGCGTTGTCCAAAATATAAGCCAGCCAATGCATTGCCAGCTTTTAACAGGATAAAAAGAAGGGATTAGGGGATGAGATAGAACGATTCTGATCACGAGGAATAGGATGAGAAGAGATGGTATAGAGAGAGAAGTGGACAATCGGAACTACTATTGATCGCACGAAACACAATTAGATCAAGGCTAATCGTTCCACACCGATGTTCTGCAAGAGAGTGATATTGCACCGATCGAGCGGGCCCTAAGAGCTGTAATCAACCTAGCGATTCTAGCATGGCTCTCCCACATAAAAAAAATTACGTAGTTTCCATGAGATAGACGAATATAGTCGAAAAGATGATTCTGTGGTCGCGTTTTTTGATACCGTCCGTGGTTGCATTTCACTAACAAACGCGCCATAATACCGCGAACGAAGTTCGCTGGTACATGCTAGTTTTATAATATACTTGCGACATATACATTATATTCACACAACTATTTAAATTCTTTCACACAACAAAAGAAGGTCACGCACAAAGTCATTAGTTGTTGCTGTGCGCCCATCTCTTTGCTTTTAAACGGCGACATTGACCTTGTGCACTGAACTTTACTGAATAACACCCAATCTATCATTAATTAGACGACCCACATTGGAATCTGGGTCATTATTTACATATGTGGCATTACTAAGTCTACGTCTATTGAAAACCGCTGTTGATTTATTAATTTTTGTTATGTACTCCTGTATTGACTGGGCGAATGTGGAATTTAAAATTTTTGTTAATTATATAATACCAGCGTATAAACATCCCACTGCTGAGCTCCAGCCGACGGACAGGCATGAGAAATTCATAAGAGTTCCTAATGCTATGTCTATATTTTTACATATTTACAATTAAAATTTACTTTCACATTTCAAAAAAACTTATTATAATATATTCAACAACTTAATTTAAAAAAAAATACAAAAAATAAATAGTTCCCAAATTATCGTTAGTTAGGAACGTAGAGCGAACAGATATTTTAAGTTTCAACGAGGTACGTAACGCATGAGCTCGTGTTGCGTTGTCCATGGGCGACGGTAATCATTTGCCATCAAGTAGATCCGTTTGCCAGTTTGTCTACAAGCAAAAATATAACCGTAGTGGAATACTTACGAGCCAATAGATAGCGCTGTGCCATAATTGATTCCCGACACGTACAAAGAATATATACAAATTTCCAACAATAATAGATGGGCCCCGGCCTGCGGGGCATAACAATTGCCTCGCTGGAAGACCTTGCTTTGTGACAGAGGAGCATACCATCTCGCTCCTCCACCCTATACGGGTCATATTAAAAACGTTTCCAAACTGGTGACCGCATTACAACGCTGGATGTTAACCCTTATGCGTTATCTAAAATACAAGCCAGCCTTATGGTCGCGTGAGACTTATGTTAACCGTGTAGATAGGTCTCGATAAAGTTGTTCCAGAGTTCCCTGATTATATTTTAGAGAATTGTAAGTCACTAATTCAATTACTTTATTCTACCGGCGTAAGTTATATTCTCCTAACTTCAGTGAGAATCAGAAGGTTTAGTGTGAATACGGTTTACTGTGATAGATATGCATTTATTAACAATTAACTTATTCTATAGCATAAAATATTGAAGTTAGGGCCTCACTCCAGACGAAGTAAATTTTAAGTTTAGAGAAAAAAAGAGTTGTATCAAATATGAAAGTATCAAATTGTATAAATATGCTTCTTACATGAATTAAAATGCCGTATGTTCATAAAACTAGTTGCGTAGGTAATTGCAATAATTGCGTAACATTTTGATTGTTTTATCGTATTACGGCAATTTCCTTTTTGTATGGCCAATGAAACTGTAAGCAAAGTTCTTGCTTCATATTATTGTGGATTACGTAACCAGAAGCCTTAATATCAAACGCTTTTCCTCGTTCCTTTTCATCCAATCCGAAAAATTAAATGAAATTTTAGAAAGAACATTTCTTGTTTGAACTTGGGCATTTTGATTAAAATTGATTATAGAAAATGCCATAAATATATTATTATCGTTTTTATAATGCTGGAGTACAGCCGCTGCCAGGCAAACGGCCCACCTGATAGAAAGCGGTCACCGTCGCCTATGAACATTTGCAACACCAAAGATGTTACCAACGCACTGCCGCCTCGATGAAATTTTATGACACTTTAAAAAAAAACCTGATATCGTAAGCGCTGTGTAAACACCAAAGATTGATTAATGATCATCTTTTAAATGCTTTATTTCAAAGTCTTGAACACAGACGCAAGGTTGCTAGTCTATTATTGCTTTTTTTATTGGAGACACTAAGACTAGAGTGTTCCTTGGAACTGCACCAGCTGGTTCCCCATCCCTGTTTCACCATCGAACAACACCACTAGTCAGGACGAAGCGCTTCGCTTCAACTTTTTTAGCGCGTACTGTCGAAGAATGGAATAATAGAGTCTCTTTCCTGTCACACACAAGCTGGAGAGTCTTCAAGTCTTCACGAGTGAATAGGTGTTTTCTAGGTACCCGAGCACATTCTATAACTTGTATACGGTTGTGCTAATTTTCGGGACAAACGTGGCTGGCGGCCGCTAGATTTCAATACAAATGGTATTACAGCTTTATCGCTACGTTTTATACCTTTCAGCTATAAAAATTAATCAATTTGAATTTTATTTGTACACGATTTCAGTCCAATCAGATTATTCGATAATTGAAAGCAAAATGATTTATAGCGTGGGTACAAATCAAAAACGTTTTTACCACAAGTAAAGTCAGCTCGCCTTCGTCAATTGCAAGAACTATACCTGCTTGATACTCACTAAAGTGGGTAACCAACAGTCGTCACAAGTTCTATTCCTGTCGTCAAGTCCTACTATCTGTCCCAGAACTGAAATTATTTTATCGCTGATAGAAAGACAGAAAGTGATTGTCGTCGTCTATAGACATTTGCAACGCTAAAGGTACTCGAATCTGGCCACTGATGCCGGAACACAACTCAAGTTTGTAATGGCAGCATACTCTAGACCAGAGGTGGTAGCCATTCAGACTGACAAATGTCCTACCACCTGGCTGTGTGTTGTTTGACGTCTCTAATGACAGGCCGTCCGATCGCAGCGATTAGTATTTCTCCGTTCCTATCTTAGGACAGGATGTCCGACAAAATTATTATAAATAACCCAAATATTTAAAAACGTATAAAATCCTTGTAAGCTGGATAATTATTGTTGTAAAACATCTGAAATTAGATTGTTCAAGAATTCAGGCAACTGTTTTCACTTCCACGGTGAAGCAATCTGTATGAGGTAGCCTTGAGAGTTCAGCCGCGTAGCCTGCCGGAACGGTTATTGCCATCGCTCGCCCTGCGGCCCACACAGCGTTTCTTTGTTCGACAATTGCCGCTGAAAGTTCATTGATATTGATTTCAAACTAGTTTACTTAACGAATGTGATACAAAAAACTGCCTATAAATGTATTTAACACAATGTCCATGTTGGCAGTTTTTTGCTCTCATTAGGTACATTATATTATAACACAATGATGCAATTACTGACAAGTACTGCTTAGTATAGTAAGTTTTGAATATACTATTGTTTGCTGTATTATAAAATTGTATTGTGTCATTTTATATCTATAAAGGCGCTTATTTCGGATCAGTAGATTCCGAAAATACAATTTTAAGAATTGTTGCCAGTGTGTCTGTTAGAGCGTGACGTGAAAACTATGGAACAGGATTAAATGGAACACGACACAGAGCTAGGTTATATCCCGGGTCAACATTTGGGATACTCTATATCCCAATAAATGATGTCGTTACATAAATACTGCGAAAGGTAAATCAAGGAGACTGCGTAGGTGTCTAGCTCCGTGTCCGGTTTCAGACGGTAACCAATTACTTCAGCTCCGTACACGTTACCTTGAGATTATCTATCTGTCTGTTTATTTTAGACTAGAAACATTTTAGTGTATTTGTTTCTCCAATCTTCATTCCTTATTGGTACATTTGTGGATTATCTGTTTGCAGAGACATTAGTGTATGTTTGCTTTTGTGGCAATTGGAGCGTTAATGTTGAATTTGGGGTCTCTTTAAAATACATTTGAAGTTGATGTTTTAAGCCGTTATTGGGCGATTCATTTTTGTCCTTCATTTCGATGAATCAACTAATATGTTCCCTCTAAACATTCAATTGAATTATTTGATATTATCCAGTAGCGTCGTGTTGCAAGGATTTCTTCTTCTGCTTTTACGAGCGGGCGCTTTCCGCAACTCGACGACATAGCGCCTATTTTGCGTGCGAGGGGGATGAGGGTTTACTCCATCCAGCTCAGCTCCTCCAGGAAGTCCACCAGTTTCTTGACGTTGCTGAAGACTTCCCGGAGGCTACCTGGGGCGTCCAGATAATTCGCCCTGTATTGGGCCACCTCTCCGCATTCAAGCAGGACGTGGGCGGCTATTTCTTCTGCCTCCAGGCATGCTCTGCACAGGGGGCTGTCGGTGCCACCTATATTGAAAAGATGCCTGTTAAAATTGCCATGCCCAGTGGCTGCACTAATAACTAGTCTCAGTCGGGACCAACTGAGCCTTAAGATATTCCTGGAGAAACGCAGATTTACTCGAGGCATTGCCAGCTTGGCTTGCCCGCATTCCTCCAGGTTGTCCCAAAGTTGTGTTGCAAGGACACGACGGTTCTGTGTTTTTCAACGGAATTGATTGATCCCTCTAATTCAGCATTATTTGTAGTTCAATTTAAACACGACAAGATTTCTAAAAAAGTACAAGAAGCATGTTATTTTCGTACGAAATTATACGTACGTAATTTTTTAATACGTACATACGTATTATTATAAAATAATAACAATGCAAAATGTTGAAAAGAAGACTACAAAGGACAATGGAATTTTAATATTCTGTTCATAGTATCTGTAGTCACCTGGTTTCAGAACACTACTGAAGTTTAGTATAATTTAAAAAAGAAGTCTTTGGTTAAATGTGATGTACAATGGCTTTTATAGAAAAAGCATTATCAAATTTATTTGTTCAAAAGTGGTTATAAGTTGTAAGGTTTCTTATATTTTGGTCATGACGGCGTACACATGTTTTGCTATTATAGGATAATACAATATTTGATTAAAGTTAAAGATTGAAGGAGTAAAAGAATAAATAAATAGTGATATTAAAAATGTATAAATGTCAAGTTATTTGGAGTTGATAAATTCTTCGTAAAAAAACATGTTGCTACTTTGATAGCAAAAAGAATTATTACTTTGCTTTAAAACTTACTCGGCTCGGGTATAGTACCTGTCCATATTTCTATAATATCTCAAAAAACCCATCAGAATAGATCAGAAGTTTTTAAATGCAGGCTATAAGGCTAAGGAGCTCCGCTTCCCTTCGCTTCACCTTAGCCTTTGTGTTTATTTTTTTATAACCTATCTATACCGCATTCACTTACTCCAATCTGGTTGTATGACGTTTATACATTATTAGTGTCACAGGGTTCATCATTTCCTTACTATATGAACTAATAACGAGTTCGCAAATAGCATAATAATAATCTTGATAACATGTTACCAAACCGCTTTTAATAATAGCAAATAATTATTACTCAATGTCATAATATATGCCGGTAGAATTCTGGTTTCTTTTATCATCTGATCGATTAATACAAGTCAAATTTTTCCTGTTCCTATTTTGCTAGTCAAGTAATAAGGTTTTGAAATGTATATGCTTTACGCACTCCTCACTCTCCCTGATGACAACTTTGTCACTTGTAGCATTTTAATGTTGGAACCTGGACGGGGCCGTCACGGCCGCCGCCTGCCGGGATCAACGCGGAGCAGGTGATTGCCATTTCCTACCGCCATGGCTATATAGGCGAATTAAAGGAACACGGGGAGTTTGCATCACGCTAAATGTAAGGTTTGCACTGAAAATCAACGTTGTGTTGGATATAATTCCGACACGACAACAAGCCGAGTACAAGCCTTGTTTGTTGAAAATGCGACGCACAAATTCTCAAAACATGTTTTTTTAATCACACGCAAAGGCGCGGTCGCACATTGGATTCAACTTTGCGTCCAAGCATGGCTTCAATACCAACTTTGTACCTAAATACTGGAAATAGACAAGGGTATTGGACCTGTCCCAATTGTGGACCCAGTGTGAGACTGCACTAGCGGCTTAAGCATATAATTTAGGCACACATGTTTATTATTTATACAGTGTGTGTGTTTGTCTGCCGACTTAAAAAAAAGGATTTAAAGATTTATTTATTTATTTGCATTGTAAAAGAAAATGACGAAAGAAAAGCCAAAAAATAGTAATGATTAAACAAAAACCAGATCCTTTATTAAGTAAATACAAAAAATATATTTTTCATGAAATCATATTTAATAGAGAACAACAAAGTTCCCCTAACGTACCGTGAGAATTTAGAATGAGTTTCCCAGCTCAGGATTTCCCACAGCTCTTCGATATGGGGTTTTCCAAAAGGCACGTCATTCCTTCGAAACAAAATATTCATAGATTCCATAGGTGGCGGTAACCGTTTAACATCAGGTGGGCTGTCAACCTGACTGCTGTACTTTCGCAGTAAAAAATAACATAGTTTAAAAATTCAGATCTTAAAAATAAGATTATTTTTCCACTCCATTTCTAATATTTGGCATCTCTAGTGAGGGCGTGTATTGTGTAAGAACAGTGCGCCGGCGCAAGTGAGTGTTGTAATCTAACACGCGTCGGGTGCCGTTGCAACCGTTGTTTTGCCTATCCGAGGTCGTCGGCCATTCTCGTTATTATACTTATTATTGATTTTCGATAATACCCCACTGGGAATATTATTTTCAATACTAGTTATTAGATAGATTGGGATATTGTATGTTATTAGTGTTATGTATTATTTTGTAATCAATACTTATCATGAAGCCACAATAATAGGCTTCGTGATAAGTATTCCTTGTCTCGTGTTCATTTATATTAATGCTTATAACATTAATAATGTCAAGCTACATTAATTCTAATGATAGAATTTTGATTACTGACGCATTTTACATGACGCAGATTGTAACTCAGAAATGACAGCATTTTTCAAAGAATTGTAATTATTAAGATTTCATTACTCTGCGGTGATTATTTAATGTGGCGAATAATTTAGATTAAACATATTCAACTCTTCTCTTTCTTTTTCTTTCACCATATCCCAATTAATTGGGGTCGGCACACTATGTCTTTTCCTTTCACACTCCTCTATTCTGACATACATCTTCTGTCATACCACAAATCATCATATTGTTACATGCCGTCAAAGATAAGCGCACAGCCGCCTGTTGTAAGCGCAGTCTATTGCTTCCTCCCGGATTAAGGAATTCTTTATGTTTTGAATTTGCAATCAAGAAAAACATGCTATTGTTTTTCTACTTGTTTTATAACCATCATTAGCGTCGAACTAATCCTTATTGTTATTGTTTTCGACTTTGTGGCCGTTCGCAGGTGTGCAAATTACTATTTCCCAGAAACTCAGTGTGCCCGGCCAATTTCTTTGTACTGTGTAGCGAGTAGAAGACAATGCCCAAATGGAGGGGCTGGCAGTCAAGCGACAACTACGAGACGTGTAAGACGTTTGTAGTACTCTCGATTAGCGAAATAGACGACGGACTTTACGCTTGTCGAATTGCATTGAATCGTGCAGTGTGAACTGGTTGCATCCACTTTTATTTGTATTTGTTTTATACGTGTTTGTACAGTTCTAATAAATTCTATAGTAGTTCCAACGGCATTTTTAATTCGAGTCCTGTAGCTCGTAACAATATCATCCTTCATACAGTCCATCCATCTTTTATTTTGCTCTACCTATACATATTAATTAACAATTAACATTAATTAAATTGAGACAATTAAACATGTTCAACTATCCTTTAGAAACGTTTGACAATAAAAAATAATAAAAAAATCGTAACTAATTTTTAACTGCGATGAAACGATTTTTAATTGTATTAAATGCATTCTCAATCACTAAGAATGCTTTCACATCAGGCATAGATTACACGGAATCCACAAGTCTTTTATTTGTACACAGAATTGTTTGAACTAACTGTATTAGGAACAAGCTTAAACCTTTAAACATTCCAAGTTAACCTAGAAATGAAAAATTTATATATGCTATGGGAATAAATAATGGTGCTTTCTACATAACCGGGTCTGGTGGGTCAACCTGTAGAACGAACTGGCTCTAAACATCTTAAGGTGCTGCAAGAATGTGGCACACACGCGCGAACTAAATGCATATTGTTGTATGGGAATCGCTCGTCAACATTATCATCGAAAATTAGTGTTGTATTTTGATTATAAAATCGATGTTTTGTATATATGATTTTTTTTATAACTTGTTGAGAAATTTGATTTCATTGTATTAAGTACAGAAGGCAGGTCCTCCTGATAGAAAATCCGTATCCTTTAAACATTTGCAAAGACAGTGCTACCAATGTGCTGCCGGTCTCAAAGTTGGCCACTGATGCCGAGCACATATCAAGATTGTAATGGAAGCATGCTCTAGACCAGGGTGGTAGCCATCCACACAGGCAAATGCCCTATCACCTATGGCTATGACTGTGGGTTGTTTTGTCGCCTCTTACAGCAGGTCGCCTGGCCGCAGGAACTATTTTTCTGATCCTGAACGGATAAAAAACTTTCTTTGCAACGATTGTCATAACGCAGGTTATGAAGATGAATATATTTACTTCAACAGAGATCTTATAGATTACTTATTGGAACAAATGAGTCTACCACCGCTTCTAAAACAATTTTGGTAACCGTTAAAGGAGAATAAGCAGCGGAACAAACTCCCAACCAACATGTTTTATTGATATCATTATTTGTATTATATATTATGTAAGTATACATACATATGTATATGCGTACATTCATAGCCTTTTTTAATGTAGGAGGAGTTCTTAACGGTTTCTGGCTCTGTTATAATGTAACTGTTCATATAAAACAATTAGGCGTTGTTGTTGAAAGTGTAAAGTTATGGAGATAGTTTAATATTAAATATTGCATGTTGGCAATACTGTTTTATCTACGTGGGTGGCATATCATGTTCAAATATCGGTAACGGGCAGTCTTTTTTCATTATAACTATCGGATGTGGTTTTAAATTCTCATCACCTTTGTTGTTATGTGACTTGTATATCGCCTTATTGCTTCAATAATGTGTTATCTTGAAAATTGAAATTTTAGAAAATATTTTTCTTAACCTTATAAAATAATTGTAATGTGATGAATATATTTTTCTATCATTATACAATGTATTTTCAAAGATACATCGCTATTCGTTTCGATTTTAAAATTTTTTGGTTAAAAATGATAAATCTTTAAATTAAGTAAGTTACGCTTGTATGGCTAATATACAACGGACTGCTCTAGGGCCGATCCCAGACCATAATAAATATCAAACAAAATTCGTTTCCGTAATTTACGGAAGGAAACTCCGGAGCCTCTTCGTTGCAATGAGGTAACCCGGCAGAGACTTAACCCGCTCAATCACAGAGACCGTCATATGTGTAGCCTACATATTATAGCGGCTTGTTTTCATTGCTGAAGTACAGCCAACAGCCTGACGGCGCCCCCTGATGGAAAGGGGTTACCGTCGCCTATTGCTCGACAAATGACATCGTTTCCGTGGGGTAGACGGATATTTCTGGGCCAGCATTGCATTTCACTAACAATCATGTCTTTATGGCAACGCGTACGAAGTTTAGTTAGCACTACTAATCTATACAAATAAATAAAATTAAAGTATCTGTTTGTAATGTCGAAATAACAGCCTATTACTAAATGCATTTGAAAGTATATACGATAGTTATATCGAAAAAACGTTTTTTGTTTCTCTGTCTGTCTATTTCTTCCGGCTAATCTCTGAAACGCCTGAATACATTTTGAGGGGACTTTCACTGGCAGACAGCTGATGTTATATATAAGCAATAAATTAGGCTACTTTTATTTTAGAAAAAAAATGATAGGCCCACGCGCACGCTCCCGCCGTCGCTGCACCGGAATGCAAATTAAATTAAACTAGTGGTTGCCCGTGGTCGAAATTCGACCATAATAATTTGTTATCAAAGACTTATACTTCTATAATTACAGATTTCGCCAAGGCTACACTGAATGACTTTAACAATAAATAAAAGAGTTGTGTATATATGAAGGGTACAGGGCGTGTCACAAAATTTATTTTTTTGGTACTCTATTGAAAGCAAATCTTTGTCTGTGGTAGTTTATTTCCCAATCACTAACTTTTATATAAAATTATTTGCTCATAAGTGAACTTAAATATAAACACTTGTGTGTCTGATGCTATTTTGTACCAGAGAAGCGTATTTTACGAACCATTCGAATATGATTCTAAAACTAAAGACGCTGATGACTGAATTGGACATTTCTTTTTTTATGTTCTTCCAAGATTGTTCTATTTAGTTTTTGTTAAATTTTAATATTTTTAATAACTAAAAAGTCCCTCATAACTACACAGTTATATCAATTAAATAAACACTTAATTAGTTTTAAGTAAAAGTTACTGTTTACGCCGATGTCAATAAAAAATATATACTTCTAAACTTTTGATTGAGTTTTTCTCAAAATCTATTCATTAAGACATTCTCTGTTCTTTGCCTGTACCCTTCATATGCGTGTGTATTTCAAATACATGTTAGTGTGTGTAATGTTATTTTTATAGATTTAATGTATGTTTTATGAATAATAAAAAAAAATTAGCATTCGTTGCTTCTTCTCTATATAAACTATACGAGTAAGTGTGCGAAATTTCATACTCCTCCGTCCGCGCAATTTTCGTAAAAAGGGGTACAGAGTACACAATATCCTTTACAATCCCTGTACTCCCCCATATTTAAAAGAACTTTTTAGTTTTCTCTATCAATCTCATTCCTGTAATTTGCGCTCAAATGACAATCTTTTGTTAACAATACCTGCACACACTTCTTCCTACGTAGAAAATTCTTTTGCCGTACCAATCAGACAAGCTAAGTCAATGACTACATTTAAACGTATGGTCACTAACCATTATTGGTCTATTAAATAAAATTGTTGCATTACATGAAAGTATCTATTGTTCGAATGTATATATATCTAACTTATAATATCATCTTTATCTAATTGTATATGTATATATAGTAGTATATTTATATTGTATTTTAATTTAATAATATTTGATTGTAATTTTATTACTTTTATTTTAGTTTAGTACACCACCAAAAATGTTTTGAAATTTCGTTTAAAATCTCCTTAGACACTGGGTTGCCTGGAAGAGATCGCTATAAGCGATAAGGCTGCCCATTGTTCTAATGCAAATATATCCATATCAATCAATTGTCTAGAATTAAGTTTATGGTGAAACGATAAAGAGTTTTCATTAATTCATACAGAGGTTTTGCTTCACGTATTAATATATAGATTCCACGCAGGCGAAGTCGCGGGAAACATATTAAATAAGCATTTCGTGTTGAATAATGTACCTATTCCGATTTTATTCATTTCACAAAATATCTTGCCTATTACACGTTCAATAGAGTTATTTAACTTGTAAATGAGGCAATCCATATACCTGATTAAAGCGATAAATAACTAAGGAAAACAACTTTTACATAATACATTATGAATGGAGTAACTATTTGGAGTCGTATGTATGCAGGTGACGTCCCTATAATGTGATGGATGGGTGCGGCGTTCGTAAACACAAGGTCATTTGGTGTTAAACTCGCCAATTGGCCACACGTTTGCTCTATTTTGGCAACAATGTGGATTCTGTGTTCAATTGAAGCCCATAATGGGTTACTACTGTAGCTCTTCATCATGTAAACCTTTATTTAAAACTAGTTTCTGCCCGCGTCTTTGTCCGCGTGGAATAGTTAAAAAAGTAAGTTAGCGTGATGATATATAGCCTATAGCCTTCCTCGATAAATGGAGGCTATCTAACATTAAAAAGAATTTTTCACATCAGACCAGTATAATTCCTGAAATTGCGCATTCAAGCAAACAAACTTTCAGCTTAAAAAAATTACCCCATTCCTCGTATTTATTTGCATTTGTCAAGTTGTTTCGTGCCATCTCTTTTAGTGCGAAGCTGGTGAACAGAGAGAAAGAGTTTTATCCGTGCAGGAATGTAGATGGATACTAACTCATGCGGCCAGGCGGCTTGTCATAAAGAGGATACAAAACAACCCACAGCCAGGCGGTAGGGGGCATTTGCCCGTCTAAACGGCTATCACCACTGGTCGGTCTAGAGTATGCCGCCAAAACAACCTTGAGTTATGTTCCGGCATTAGTGGTCAGGTTCCAGTCCCATCTACGAGGCGGCAGCAAATTCATAGCACGTTTAGTGTTGCAAATGTTCATAGATGACGGTAACCGCTTACTATCGCGGTTAGGCCGTCAGCCTATCCTGCTGTACTCTAGCAATTAAAAAAAAGACGGCCTACCTAATCAAAAGCGATTACCGTCGCCTATAGATATACATACGTTACGTTTGAAACATCAGGGGCGAAACCAACTTGTTGCCAGCCAGGATGGTATCGCAGGGATGGGGTAGAAGTAATGAGTTAAAGGGATGGAATAGAACGGTCAGAAAGGAGGAAGGAGGATAGAGTTGCTGGAATAGGAGAATTGAATCGGGG
Organism: Dendrolimus houi; assembly: GCA_039645545.1. Taxonomy (NCBI): domain Eukaryota; kingdom Metazoa; phylum Arthropoda; class Insecta; order Lepidoptera; family Lasiocampidae; genus Dendrolimus; species Dendrolimus houi. The sequence goes on from CM077122.1 coordinate 2,960,135, forward strand.
TATGGGATAGGTAAGTCGGGATAAGATGGAGAAGTGGGCCATACGGATGGTTAACTATCAAGACTTCCTTAACTCAATTTTCCAAAAATTTATTTAATTTGACTAGCGTGTACCAGCGAAACTTTGTTCGCGTTTGCGAATTACAACGGGGGCGGCACCAAAAAAACGCGACAGCAATGCAATGCCATTACCTTTGGTTATATTCGTGTATTCCACAGAAATGGCGGATTTGTACTGACAAAAAGGATTCTAAGTGTTGACGCGAGATATGAGCAAATTCTATCTCGAGTTTCATTTAAATCTGATCAGTAAACTTCACGTGACGCTCGTTAGAGCATCTGAGAGAGAGAGTATGTTATGACTGATAAAATTTCTAAAAGTTGTGTTTTAGAATTCTGCTGGTCCAAATTTGCCTTCCTGAGGAAATTAATTCGTATTTCAATGCATTGTAACAAGTTTAACCGTCTACAGATTTATTGTAGATCTTCAAGTCAAACAAGTTAATGTTCGTTTTATGTGTGTAGGTACAACGGATCATTCGAGGACCGAAGTCAGACGCTAGCCTCCCTGATTCTTTCTAATTTCTAAATTCATTGCAAAGTTGATCCCTCTACGAAATAGTTAACTTTTACCGAACTCTATAGGCTCTTTAAAAGATAACTATTTCCTTACCTCGTGTAACTATTATGACTAAAGGGGTGTTAAGGTTCATGATTAGAATCTCTTCAGCATATGATTTCATTTGAATCATTTATCATCATCATCATCATCATCATCCGAGCGTTAAATCCCGGTTGCGTTCGGAGCGATCACTTCGACGCCCAGAGTATTGAGACCATTGGTACGCATGTCATCCCTCACAACGTCAAGCCAGCATTTCTTGGGCCTACCCCTTCGACCGGGACCTGGCGGAGGCGGCATGGCTAGACATATGTTCCCCGCGTAACTAGCCGATTTCCGTAAAACGTGGCCGTACCAGCGTAAGCGATTCTCCTGCAGTTTGTCTGCTATGTCACGGACGTGAAGGCTGTCGCGGATACGCGAGTTTCTGTCGTGATCTTTTCGCGTGACTCCACACATCCACCGAAGCATATTCATTTCCGTGACACGCAGCCCCTGCTTGTGTCGCTCAAGTACAGGCCACGCTTCACTGCCATATAAAAGAACAAGTCTAATAATGGATTTGTAGACCTGTCCTTTCAACTTAACCGGCATTTTGGAGTCGCAAATGACACCTGTCACCTCACGCCACTTGGCCCAAGCTGCTGATATACGGGCCTTGACGTCATGGTCGATGTCCCCGGATGCGCTAAATACAGATCCCAGGTACTTAAACTGGTCCGTGCGCTCGGCCGTATCTTCGCCTATGCGCACGGATGTGGGCTCTGTAATGTTGCAAGTCAAGTACTCCGTCTTCGCCACACTTAGTTTTAGACCGCTGTTCTCAAGCGACTTCTTCCAGTGGTGGTTGATCATATCGGTCTCTGAAGCTGTTTGACACTTCGATTTGAATCATTTATCCTTGGATACTAAATGTTTTCATATGTAAAAAACCTATTGTGAATATAATAGCAATTGTTAAGAAATAACAAATATAATCTTCAACGAACAATCAAGTGTCATACATATGCGATTATTCATACACATTCACGCAGTTGATGACACCAATTGATGGCATTGAATGTGCGTTGAGTCCGTTGCATAAGGCGCAGTCTTATATGATTTATTATGTCAGAATGAGTAGCGTACTATCTGTGTAGGAATAGGAAAAGAAAATGGATAAATAAACACTTTATTGTCTGGATTACAATATTGTCTGGGTAAAAACAAAAGGTAGACTTATCACTTATAGCAATCTCTTCCAGGCAATCTAACTTAAAGAATAATTTAACTAATCTTGCGATGTAGGTGGTGCAAAGTATTAGATAGGACATAAATAAACTTACTTAAACTACGTTTTAAATTTAATACATACAAACATAAGAATATTGGAAACGCGACTTTACTTACCTTCAACTCAACCGTCAACGTGACATTAAATTCAAACAATATTCATCAATCGTTGCATCGACGGTTTCAAGTACCGACAAGACAACTTTGTTATCAACCAATATATTATTAGAATTCTGGAGTAATTAGAAAATGAATTCCACTGCAAATACTGAAAGCTATTATACTATAATTCGTCGTTCGCGGATCTTACTACTACAGCCGGAGCTACAATAAATAATATTTAGTGCAGCCTGGCGGCTTGTCGTAGGAGGTGACAAAATATCCCACAGCCAGTAGGTAGAACATTTTTATTCCAGAGTATGCGGCCATAACAACCTTGAGTTATGTCCGGCATCAGTGACCAGGTTCCAGTCCTCTTTTGAGGCCGGTAGCATATTGGTCGAACTTTTTGTTCCATCCGGCTCGAAGGACCATAAAATTATGTAGGATCCTTTATTGAACTACATACTCTACTTTTGATTTAGTTCATGCCTTGATACAGACGAATGGTCGGAGTACGTTTGCGAACTGATTTCTTAATATAGTACATAAAATAATGTGTTTATAATAAAAGTACTGACATAAGGGATTTGTGCGGTTGTAAACCGAACACCTTTGGTGCTGTGAATGTTTCTAGGCGTCAGTAACGACTTTTCATCAGATAGACCCGTCGACCTGTCTGCTGTCTGTGTGTCATCAGTAATAAAAAAAGTACTCCAAAATGCATGTTCTTGAACCTACTTAATCTTAAGTATTCTTAATTTTCATATAGACAGTTATGTTGATGGTAGAATCAGCCGTACTCTAATTATGTGAATTTAAAAAATACTTAATTAATCAATCACTTATCACTTGACATCTTTATCTTCTGTGATCACGGGTACTGAGAAGTGACGAAACGTCGAAACGAAAATCAAATGAAGTGCAGCGCTTAAAAACGTAAACACGTAGTTTTAATTATGAGTACTAGTCGCGAAAGTTAAGAAAAAAGTAGCACGTTTAGTAAACAAAAAATGTGAAATTAGATACAAATACTAAACAATTCTTGTATAAAACTTTCTGATTGGGGTATAAAGTGTGAAAAAACATATTAATAACAAAGAGTTATTAGACTAATTCATGCTACTGAAGAATTATTTGCGCCGTTTCGTCTCTAACCATCAGTTTTAAATATTTTCGTCTGTAAGCAGACTCTAGCTATCAATAACATTTAATGTTTTATAAATCAAGTCTGTGATTAATAAAATGAACGTTTGTTTTATTATACAAACACGTGTTTCAGACATAAACAGTCTAATCCTTAATAATAATAATAATAGTTCATTATCTCACGACCGTGTGTACAAAACAAATGAGTTAGCTCATTAATTAATAGTTTAATAACGTGCATTTCAACGACTATTTTGTAACAATGCTATGCTAACACAAGGTTTACAAACTCTCAATCACTTAATTTCTTATCAATATTTTACGAACTACGATTTTCCCCTTTTTTATTATTATGTTATAGGTTCGCATTTGATAGCTATCTCGCCTGATGTTAAATAACGATGTACTCCTTAGAGTGCATCGTTATTATTATCGTTATGATTTCCTAATTTAACTTTATTTTAAGAACAAATATTCACACATTGCATGAAATTTTTTATGTAGGTGCTAAAAAATTATGTAACTCTGTTTCGGAAACTATCCCAAAAGTATCATATGTCCATTTTCGGTAATGAGACTACATATTTACCTTCAGTAAAATTGGTAATGTAGTTTTGCAGTGAAAGCGTAACAGGTAGACAGAATTACTTAGCCATTGATTTATATTAGCATGGACAAGAATTTTTGAAGCGATATGACATGGGCGAGCCACAACACCCACGGCGTCGTCCGTCGCAGGACCGACGGCTGATAGAGCAAAGAATTCCTGGAAGTCCACGTTTCGTTGAACGTAGTATAGGACATACGGCGCGATGGAATGACGACCTGCGCAAGGTCGTTAGTAGGGCCAGGATAAGAAAAGCAGAGGTCCCGGATATCAGGTGCAAACTTGAAAACTCGTATATAAATCATTGGACAACGATTCGCTGAAGATAAGGACGAGTTCTTTGGAGAAAATATGCAGTTTTTTTTTGACATGAATGTGCATGTGTGTTTCATTTAAGTATTTCTTATCAATGAAATTCGAATGGTCCTTCCTGAAGAATAAAAATCTTAGTGATAATATTCAATACTTTTTTTGTAAATACATCGGCAAACCTTTAACATACAACTTCTTGACATAGGTTAACCTCTATGCTCCTTACTGTGTAATTTATTCAAACAAATAGTAAATTTAAATATGGTGTGTATTGTATCATGTGTAGTTTAGCAAGTTTGAGCTATTAATAAATTACTTCGAACAATTAAGGCAACAAGTTGTAACTTTGTTTCTTCTCTAGTATATAGCACTTGTTGCTGCTTACCTAGCATGCAATGTTTCTGGCTTCTTGAAACCATTAAAATAATACCAAGCTTTATTATTTAATTCTATGTATGAAATTGTTATGTTTCATTCGTTGTTCGTTTGGCTATGAACCAGCGTGAATATGGTGGATCATCGCGAGGCTTCAGTTCTTTGCCACTTCATTCGGGTACTTCTGTTTTCACAGAAAACACTGTGAAATAGTTATTAGCGAATTATTGGAATTGTGCATTTTTCAAAGTGTTGGTCATAAAAAGAAAGACTTAGATATCGTCATGTTATCTGAATGTCGTAATCATTTTAATAGAAACTAGTGCATACTATATAAAATAATACAATTTGACAGAAACTTGAATATGCAACTATATCGGATAATAAACTTTAATTGCAACATCATTATCACTATCATTTGGATTAATTTCGAACTAAGTTTATTGAAAATCAACAGTAGTATTCGTGCAGTTTTTAAATCAATGAGTAAGAAATGATTTACATAATTAAATTAAACGGTTTTAACTCAGACATTCTATGAAACTTCTAAGAAAATAACTGGGGAAATTAGCAATACTGACACATAGACCGATAAATGAATCATAAGTTAGGAAATAAGCCCCACGAGCCATTAACTGATAACCAAGACGTCCACTGTTTGTAGATAAACAAATAAAATGTATATTATGAACCAAATTCTGTTACTTTATTTATTATTGCAATATTGGTTATATTTTTAAGGATTCTTTCCTTGTCAGCTAACTGTTGTCCACTACTGGATGTAGGCCTTCCCAAGCTTGTAGTTTTACCCCGGTCCGTCTCTTTGCTCATCTAGATCTTACCGGCGACCTTGCACAGATCGCTCTACACTATTTTTGCCGAGACGCGGTCTCTAGTCCATGACTCATCAGCTCCATTGACCATCGGTTCTGAGACAAATGTGTCTAGTTCACTGCCACTTCAGCCTTTAATATTGCGAGCTATGTCGGTAGTCTGGATTCTCACACTGATATCCTCGTTTCATAAAGTCTTCGTTACTTCACGGTAAATAGTGAACGTTCCCTTATAGTCTCAACTCCGATGCTTGTGTTACAGCTGATTATGGAACTACTGCTGCAGCAAGTGATATGGAATTCGGCACGCTGATAGCAGTATCGTGCGTTTAGAAATGTGTAGTGCCAAATATGTGAAAATATTTCATTGATGCTAAAAGAGGTACCCAGATAAAAATGTTGAAATTTTAAACTTAAGCAATATCATCTGGTGAAGTATCAAATGATAAAGTGATAAAATCAATGGCACGGATCTTGAGCGGCTGACGGAATAGTAGGGATCGCTATCCGCATTGAGCGTAGCCAATTATGATGTGATTTATCGAAATATCGTTTTCGCCCCTTCATTCGAAAGAGTCAATACCTCGTACTTCGAAAAAGAACCGAAATTTCACCGCGCCGTAGGCCAAGGCGACCGCTCAAGAATCATGTCGAGGACTTTATGCCTTAATCATTTTTTTTGTTCACGAGTTCTAACCAAAAACATGCAAAAATTACCGCTAAAGAATCAAAGGAGTAGTAACCTATCCTCTTTCCCTACCCAGCACAGAATTATCTATATAACATCTTACAAAGCGCTGTTAATGGATAACAACGTTAACAATAAACAATAGTAATGTTCTTATTGTCTGCTCAAACGGTCGACTATGCTAATTACGGCAATCAGCTGTGCAAATATCTGCTCTTGCAATTAACAGCTCGTAAATCCTAATGCTAATAATGAAATGATCATGATTATTTCCTTGTGTTTAGGCGATCATTAACAAATACTCTAGACTTTTGCTAACATTTGCATTAATAAAATAATTATAATATCTGTATTGTCAGCAGTGTCCGGTTTCGGTTTCCATAAATTAAAGTCTCAGTAACCGACTTAATATAAAGTCCGCTTTACCTTACATAACCCTGTGTTAGATTCTTTAAAAACGAAACCAGTTACAGAAGGTCGTATGGCAATGACTAAAATTTTATCATTAGCAGACGTTTCCAGAACGCGGCGTTTGCTATATTGTGTACTAAAGACGATTAGGTATTAATAGAGGCGTTGTCGAAGTCCTAGAGCGATTTTGACGATTCTTCTAGTTATATCTGTTTTTAGATATCCTCCTTTATTGTCTAATGGGATAGCTTCCAGAATAAAGCGAAATAACCTAGGATAACCCTAGTTAGACTATAAATTTAGCTGTAGTAAGACAGTTTGCTGACGTCAATAGTTCTTTGTTAAATTGATACTTGACAATGACCCTCTTGTAGGTACATGATAAATATCTGTTAGATCGATCATTCATTATCTTATCAGCAACAAACACCCTATATTAGATAACGAAAATAGATAGGTTCTTATGAACATAAATTTCCTGTACGCTAATATTGCGCGCAAATGTCATGGTCGTCTTTTACACTAAAAGGCCTTAAGTGTAAAAAATTATAATCATTTCGTAAGACAAAATTACTTTTTAACGTAATTGCAACTAACTGATAGCAAAATGAAACATAATACTAAAATTTATACTTTTCAAAGTATAATAATAATATAATAAAAAATTTAAGCTCTATACTGTATAGAGCTTAAATTATATAGTTATTATAAAAAGGTATGATAAAGTAGATTGTTGTTATCCGTATCATGAATTTATAGGAACTAAATGATATAATACGAAGAAAAGATTTTTTAGCTAGACTAGCTTTTTCTCCTTATACAGCGATAACACATTGCGAAGCGGTGTACATATAGAATAGGAAGTAGATTTCAATTTTAACTTATGTGTATGACGTTCAAAAAATGTTCTCCAATAACAACAAACTTACTTTGAATAAAATCTTTTGAATTTGAAATGACTGCAACATGTTGGATTCACATAATAGGATTACAGAATGATTACGTAAAAGTAACCCCGCGGCTGTCTTCTTTGTAGTTTATGCAGTACCTGTTTGTGGAAACTATTATGATCTAACTGTCAGGGATCTCTTAGATAGAATTAAAGCTTTTTTTTTAACAACTCTACGGACTCGAGTTCCGTACCCTTTTTTACAACTTAATTTCTATGAAAGTTTTTAGAGTTCATACACGCTTATTGTTTATTTTTGTTACTGTGTGTGACATTAATTTAGTGATTTTTGTGTTGTAGTGTTCCTTAAGAATGACTTATAATATTATTTTTTTCTATTTTTAATACTAAACTTATACTAAAGTAGAGTGTATCTATACATACTGGTGTTGTGAGGAAGTGCATGTGCAGTGTGTACCTTATGACTACACCTATATATATATATATATATTTTAGCTAGTGCCATTTGTGTTGTTTTTCCTTTCTGTGCCTAGGTATTAATTATAATACCTATTAATTTTTAGGCTCTTTGTGTGTGTTGGTTTGTTTGTGAAGTGTGCGTGTAATGCAATGCGGTGGTAGTGCGCGTTGGTGTGAGTATGTGTATTAAAGAATTAAAGCTTTAGTTGACTCATTTGTAAAAATAGTTCAATAGATTGAATCTGAACGGGCCTGTCTATTCAATGCGGTGACCGTAATAATAAATAAATCGGTCATAAGTTCGACAATGCTCTTTGACATCCAATCTAGACCAAGCGCAAGAGTTCTCAATTGAACGGTTAGTGGCGCGTTTTAAATTGATATATAAATGTACCAATTGAACTTTATAAAGGCGTCATGTATGATTGTTGATTTGACCTTATCTTTTGCTAATGAAAATATTCTCGGTACTTTATGCTCTTTAATAAAAATATGTTCTGTTTACGTAACATGGAACGTTAATATGTATACTAAGCTGTCTAAGCGTCAACAAAACCAATTCAAACGCATTATTTGAAAAGGTATAAAGGATTGATTTAATGTTACTCTGTCTGGATCATCAAATGCATCTTCGATCCTTTAGTCCCTGGCATAATTATTACGATTTTCTAGATCAGCGGGACGGTTTAGTTGGGAGTGATAAGACTGATATGATTTCGTAACGGTTTACATCTGTATGATAGAAAAATATATGATTCCTATAGGTTTCTAGAGATCAGGTATTAATAAGTGTATTAAGTATTGTGAAGTTCGAACTTCCGAACCATTACTAGTAAAACCGGTCTGAACATCAAAGTTTAAGAGGTTAGGTGGGTTTCAGAGGTTCAAAAAAAGGGTATTTTTAACTAATTTTTTTTTAAATATATACAATCCTATATTTTATTTAAACAATTCAGCATATCAAAGATACATATTTAAACAGTATTTTATGATTTTTTTATTTAAAAATTCCGAAAACTCAGCCGTTGGTACCTCATCTCCCTTGACGTCTCAAAAAAAATGCCCTTGCCATGGACAGCATAACTCATTATTGGTTCATTTAAAATCAAAAAACCAAAAATATTTCGTTAGTACATGGATAAATCTCGTTATTGGCCGAAGGAAAAAAAAAAAATTTATGACAGACTAAAAAAAACACACTTTTTGGTCGAATTTTCGCCATGTATTGGCTCGAAAAAATTTGTTGTAATAAAAAAAAATCCTTAGTTCAATGACTATATAAAGTTATTTCAAAGATGTGTGCAAAATTTGAACAAAATCGCTTTATAACTTTTCGAGAAATCGTGTCCACCGACTTAAAAAATTGAGTTTTGAGATATACGTGTAAATTACAAATTTAAGGAGAATATTTTAAACATATTGTACTATTGAATAAGACAAAAATGTAGTTTTTTTTTAAATTTTCAAATCCACCTAACCCTTTAATAGGCTAATATATTAGTCATGGTCTCTTATGTACAGTACCCTGTCAGTAGAGAAGGGTTACATTCCTATTGCCTACCTTATGTATAATGATTTTGCAAATAACACCTACATGCCCCTCAATGTCAAAGCATCGTGTTACTTATTTTTAGAACTACTTTTAGAAGCATCTGGACTGCTAATAAAATTATACAGACGCCTCCTACATCGAGCTTAACTAGGACAAACGAGAGACTAAATTGAACAATTATGCTCGTAAAAGGACATGTAATACCTTATTATAATAAACTGAGACTTAAAATGTTAAGAACGTTGAATACAATGTATAGTGTTATTTTGTCCTATCCAGACAATGTCCCCTTTATGTAGAACGGCCTAGTTTAATAGCGGTTAGCGGTAAATCAAACTTCTGATATCGGATTCAGTAAAATTGTTATGAAACATACATTCCAATTAAAATATTTAGAAATTTGGTACATAGGTACTTTAAAATACTTCTCCACAGTTCCTTTTCTTGAGGTTCTTCGATTGTATTTATCACGAGATGAGCTTGTGAGCTTTGATATCCAAAAAAGTGCCACATGTCTTTGTTGATATAATCGGAGTCATGTATTACGGTCTCCTTTTCAATGGTCCGGTCTGCTGTGGGCACTAAACCCTTCTCCCAGAGATTTGTGCTTAGTCTCTTATTTTTTAGCGTAATATTAAACGGCCTGTCCGAAAACATCAGAGAAGCGCATTGATAATTTCCATGGTTGCTCATACGATATAATACTACTGACAGCAACCTGTGCGATGTGTATATGCGTAAAAGGATAATAATAAATATTTCATGATCATGATTTGGAAATCGTAGACACTTATTATATACTACTCTAAATATAATAATTAGGAAGTATACAGGCCCGAAGTAGAGTGGAATTTCTTGCTAATCAGTTCTGTTTCCTTAAAACATTTCGAATACTAAATAATTCGTTGGTAGTATTTTTAAACGATCCCCGTGCAGATGTTTTTATTCCAATTTGCTTAATTTTGTAAGATGGTAACTAAATATCACACCGATGCATGAATTGGAATTGTATTGAGAAGCGCAAACAAGCATTTGAACTTAATATATTGGAAGGAGACATAACACCATAAGCAATAAGTGGTCTAGAGGATGCCGCCATAACAACCTAGAGTTGTGTTATGGCATCAGTGGCCAGGTTCCACTATCCTTTAAGAGAGAAATGTCCATAGACAATGGTAACCACTTTCCTTCGGGTGGGCCGTCTGCCTGTCAGCTGAACTCATGCAATAAAAAATATAAAAAAGCAAGTTTAATACGCGTTTGTGTGCCAGGGTGGAAGGCAGGCTACTGCAGCCAATCCAGCTCCTTCACCCAATCAAGCTCCTTCAGGAAGTATCCCAACTCCTTGATGTTACCGGAGACTTCCCGAAGGTTACTTGATATGTTCAGGTGCTTCGTGCAGTATGTTGCCGTTCCGTAGGATATAGCAACTATTTTTACTGCCTCCAAACAATCTTTACACAAGGAACAAAAAATAAAAGTCTTCTGTTAAAATATGACCACTGACTAACGCCCAAGCTGTACAATCTATATGGAGAATAGAAGCCACAGGAATGTTTCTCTCGCTGGAATGTATCATCTTGGGCCAAGTAAAACGCATGAATACAAACTACACATATTTCTCGCTTTTATAATGTTCAGTTTTATGTGCTCGGCGCGTTCGTTGACATACAAAATTGCGTTTATTGCAAATAACGTTGTAATATTGTAAATAAGTATACTCAAGACACATTGTAGCTTAGTAATGTGGTTTGAGCGTTTCCAGATAATCGTTATTGGAACATTTTGTGATCGCACAATGTTTTCCTATATCCTGTTCTTTGTAATTCTAATGAAAGCCAATGATATACGGGGATTTAAGTAAACAGTTGATATCATCCGAAACAAAGTATCTGGCAATACTTTTTCTTGGTATTCTGATGAATATTATACAAATAAATTACAGCGCTTAAAACCGTTAAAACGTAGTTTTATTATGTATACAAGTCGCGAAAACTTAAGAAAATATTAGATTTGAATAGTTCGGTACGTGATAATGTAAAAAGGCAGTCACTGTTGTATAAATCGCACTTCCTTTTCATTATGATATTATGTATATAAAAATACATCGATCGTAAGTAATGATCAGAATAGTAAGGCTTATTTGACTAATGTTGACTAAGTATTATGACAGATCCAGTTCGCGATCAGCTTCCTTGCGTAGCGGTCACGAATGCGCTCCTCACATCTATCTAATACAATTTTTCGCGCTTTTTTACCTGGAAAAGCGATAAATTGTTAGTTCTGTGTACAGGTGATAGTGTACTAGTGTTTGTTCGTTTAGATTGCGGTGCGGAAAGCAGTTTTGGCCGGTGAGTCCCATTTCTCTCTCCGCTTGCTAGTGTCGTGCGCAAAATCAGTTGCGCGCGCTTTTGTAACGGTTTTTGTGTGTGTAGTGTTTTCGCGCGCCTTTCTGGTCTCCTCTCGGGTCAGGGCCTCCAGTAATGGACGGCCCAAGTACCCCTGAAGGCCCCAGGAGCCGAGTGTCCCGCGCAAGCGGGATCACAGCAACTCCAACAATGGATGGGCCATGAAGGAGATAGGGAGACGCGGGAAAAGAAGTCTTCCCTGGTTCGTCGCAGCCGCAGCGCCGCGGAACCTCGTCTCGGGCGCCCGGGTCAGCCGTTGTCACGGCTACCGGGCTGCCCGCTTCGATAGGGGTGCATCGGCGGTGGTCGACCTCACCGCCGCCGGGCCCCGCGATAAGGAGAGCGCGACGATGGGGCCGCCTTCGGCTCCCGCCGCGCCCAGGGTTCCCGCCATGCGTGCCGCGCGCAAGAGCGCGGCACACACGGCCGTAGGTAGGAGGTGGTGCTCGCCGCGAACTCGGCCGTTCTCATGGCCGTGAGCGCGGCGAACGCCATCGTAGAGAATGTCTACAGGGCGCAAACGCCACCTGCACGGGCTTCACCTGTGCAGGGGCCAAGCGCCTTCGTGGACCACGTAGACATCGCGCCGTCGGGCAGCGTCCCAGATTCGCTGGAGTACGCACTCGACGACGCGATTCGCGTCTTCTGCGGCCCGCACGCCGAGGCGGCTGCATGTGCGCCGACACCGGTTAGTTCGGTGTACACAGCGGCCGGCTCAGCGACAGCGGGGGGCGATGGCCCCACGACGGTGTCGACTAGCGCGCGGGCTTCACCCGTGCCCTCGGCATCGGCTTGCGCACCGGCTTCACCCGTGCGCAGCGTGAGGACGACCGCCCCGCGACACCGGTTGCCGCGCGGGCTTCACCCGCGCCAACGACCGGGGTCGTTGTTAGGGATGGTGATATAGGTGCGGTGGCGGCGATGATGTTGTCTTCTTTCCCTACTGGGACTGTCGCCGCCACCGCTTCGTCCAGCTTCGTCCCCGAGTCGAGGCAGCGGTTCTGGGACCGCAGCGCCGACTCGGAAAGCACATCGGGTGCTTCCACGCCGGCGCGGGCGCGATCGCCGCTGCGTCGCACGGGCGACGCGACGGCGAGCGTGCTCGCGGGTGCGGAGGCCTACCTCCGCACCGAAGGGGGAAAAGGGTCGCAAGGCCAGGAAGGCCACTGCTGCCAAACTGGCCGCGGCTAGCCAGTGCGCCGCGCTGATAGGGGACGTACGTGTGCTCGGCCCTGGGGAGCTCCGCCTGGCGGCGAGCGCCCAGGTCGCCGACATCCTCCAGGTCGCCCAGACGTCGGGCAACCTGAAGGGCGCATACGTGCGCCGACTGAAGGAGGCTGCGACCCGGCTGTCGGACATAGTCGACACGCTGGTGACGCGGAATCCAGAGTCGGAAGCCTGGAGACTCGGCAACGAGAACTCCAGGCTGCGCGCCGAGCTCGGCGCCTTGCGGGAGGAGAACCTCTCCTACCGCAAGGAGTTCGAGCAGATGCGGAAGGCCATGAAGGCCCCGCTGCGGATGCGGCCCCGGTTCCCGCTGTAACGGCGGAGCCGGGTCCCGTGCCCGCTAAGCGGAAGGCCAAGGCCGCCGCGGCGGAAAAAGTCCCGGCCCCGAGCCGGTTCATATCTCCGCCGCGGTCCCCAGAACGGTTCCGGCTACCGCCGCTGTGGCGGAGCCGGTTCCTACACCAACCGCTGCGCACACCGGTGTGGATTATGATATGCTCACGCATATCATCGCCCGCACGGTGGGCGCGATGTTGAACGCTCGGCTTGCCGGGATTGAGGAGCGGCTGCCGCCCGCGCCAATTCTTCGCCCGCCGCTTGCGGCGAACAGGAAAAAGGCCGCGGAGACACAACCGCTGCCTAAAACGGCGGGAGCTGCCGCCGCCGCCCGCCGGGCCCCGGGAAGTAATTCCCCGGTACCGATGGAGGTGGTGGTAGCCCCCGTCGTAGGGGTGGCGGACTCCCCACCGCCACCCCCCCCCAAGAAGAAGGTGAAGAGGGGGAGTAAAGCAGAGGGCGAAGAAGCTGCGCCGAGCCGCAGCTCTCGCCGCCGCCTCTGCTCCGGCGCCTAAGCCTGGGCCACCGGCCCCAAGCCGGCCCCAGACTCATGGCTAAACCCGCGGCCGCGACACCGGCCGTCGCGGCACCGCCGTCGCGGCACGCGCCGTCGCGGCACCTGCCGTCGCGCCACCATCGGCTGCGGTGGCCCCTGCCCCCGCCCCCGTTCCGGAGGGGGCGTGGTCCACGGTCGTCCGAAGGAAGAAGGGCAGGGGCGGGGGCGAAACGCCCCGCCCCCTCCTCGGCGCAAGCACCGGCTTCGCCATCGGGGCGGAAACCGGCGCGCAAGCCACGGGCTACGAAGCCCGTGGTATTTCAGGAAACCGAGATCGGCAGCAATTATCATTAAGTTGCTGCCGGAATCGGCCAAAAACGGTATTGGCTACCGGGAGGTCTTCGCGAAGGCCGCCTCGGTGGTCAATATCACCGAGCTAGGCCTCAGAGAGGGCTGAAAGTGACGCGGACCGCCCGGGACGCTCGACTCCTGGACTTCCCCCAGGACCCGAGAGCGCGACTAGGGCGAACCGCGTCGCCGAGGCCCTTCGAGAGGCGCTCAAGGGATGGCCGAAGTCATCCGCCCCGTAAAGCGTGGGGAGCTTTACGTCTCAGGGCTGGATGAGTCGGCCACAGTAGATGGGCTTCGCAGTGCCATCGCCAGCGTGGGCAACTGCCTGCGCGACGATGTTAAGGCGAGGCACATCGGCATAGGACCTGGGGATGGGCGCATCATACGTGATGTGCCCCGTCTCTGCAGCCAAAGCCATCGCCGAGCGGGGCCACCTTCTGGTGGGCTTCACCTCGGCGAAGGTGGAAACTCTGGAAGCCCGGCCCATACGTTGTTACCGTTGTTTCAACGTCGGCCACGGCACCCAGACTTGCCCGGACTCGTGCCCGGACCGGACCGGCTTGTGTCTCCGCTGCGGTAAGAGCGGACACAAGCAGCCGGACTACACAGCCCGCGACCCCACTGCGCCGTCTGCGCGGCGGGGGCAAACGCGCTACCCACCCGACGTTGGCGAGGCACTGCCAGCCCCCATACGTCAAGGGTAAATTCGTCTACCCGAGGGCGAATAAACGACCGGCGAGTGGAAGGGGGGTACCTATGGACACCTAAATGCCCAGTACACCCTTAACACTCTTCCAAGCTAATGTTAACCACTCCCCCGACACCCAGGACTTGTGCCTGCAGGCGATGGCGGAGTGGCAAACAAACTTGGCCGTAATAAGCGAACCTTATTACGTACCCCCAACCAGGAACTGGGTGGGGGATCTCGATGATGTGGTAGCCGTGGTCGCCAGAGCCGGATGTGGCACACCGCTCACCAGTCTCGAAAGAGGAAAGGGCTACGCGGTGGCGGAAAGCGGAGGTTACGTCATCATAGGCGTGTACCTCACGCGCAGCCGCCCCTGGCGGAGTACGAGCTCGCCTTGGACTCCATTAGGGCAGCCGTCGGCAGACTAGCGCCGAAGACGATATTCGTCCTAGGCGACTTCAATGCCAAGCACCAATCCTGGGAAACGCGATTACCGATGTTAGGGGACGGACGGTTGAAGACTGGGCGCTTCAATCCAACCTGTCCATCCTGAACCAGGGGTCGGTCCAGACCTGCGTACGTGCGCGGGGTGGATCGATCATCGACTTGTCATTCGCCACACATGCGGCCGCCCGCAGAGTGGTAGGATGGAGAGTGCTGGAGGAGGTGGAGACTCTGTCTGATCACTTGTACATCAGATTCGAGCTCTCCCCTCGCCTAGCGCTAACCCTGTTCAGGGCCCCTCCCGGCTCCCGCGCTGGGCTCTTACCAAGCTCGACGCGGAGCAGGCCGAGAGAGGGCCATCATCGAATGCTGGACCTATCCAGCCGACCTGGGAATCTGGAGGCGCAGGCTGAGCACATGCGCAAATCCCTCAAAGGATTTGCGACGCTGCTATGCCTCGAGCCAAACGACCGCCGCCGCGTACATCGGTCCACTGGTGGACTGAGGAGCTGGCTGAACTGCGGAGGGCAGTCCGCAGAATCAGCCACAGGCTCAAACGCAGCAGAGCGCGTCGTCCTCCAGACTATGTTGAGGAGAATGGACTCGTGGGGAGTTCAGAGAGGCCAGAAAGGCCCTTTCGATCGCAATTTTGCGAGCGAAAGCCCGGGCTCGGGAGGAGCTCCTCGAGACACTGGACCGGGACCCTTGGGGGCGTCCGTACCGTGCGGCCCGCAACACGTTGCGGCCCTGCACCTCCACGGCTACGGAAACGCTCGAACCCGAGGTCCTCCGGTCGGTTATCGATGGGCTCTTCCCGGATCCGGGGATCTTCACTCCCCGATATGGGTCCAATCATTCCCGACACCTCGGAGGTGGAGCCTCACTCCATCACCGAGGAAGAGTTAGACGTCGCCCTGGACCGGCTCCGGGGCAGGAAGACGCTCCGGGACCCGACGGGGTTCCGGGTCGGCTCCTCTTCCTGGCTGCCAAACACCTACGCGGCCAGCTGCGGGAACTGTTCGATGCCTGTATTCGCGCAGGCCAGTTCCCGTCGCAATGGAAGGAGGGCCGATTATGCCTGATTCCCAAGGGAGGCCGTCCTCCCAACGATCCGTCCGCCTACAGGCCCATGGTGTTGCTTAACGAGGTCGCCAAGGTCTTCGAGAAGATCTTGGCGGAACGCCTCGTTAAGCATCTCGATACTGTGGAGCCGGGGCTAGCACAGACGCAGTTCGGGTTTCGGCGGAGGCGCTCCACGTTGGACGCCTTCGAGACACTGCGATCTGTAACGGACGACGCAGTCAAGCAAAGGATACTGTCCTGGCAGTTTCGCTGAACATAGCGAACGCCTTTAACAGCCTCCACACAGAGACGATCAGGGAGGGGCTTCGTGCACACGGAGTCCCCGTACCTCACGAGGCTGTTGGGCGCGTACCTCCAGGACAGATACATCCTTTGGGAGGGCGGCGAGTCCGAGAATCGCGCGATAGGTCGGCGACGCGTCGCGTGCGGCGTCCCACAGGGATCGGTCCTCGGGCCGGTTCTTTGGAACGTCGGTTATGACTGGATCCTTCGGGTTCCGGTCCTGCCCGGAATAGGGCTAATCTGCTTTGCGGATGACACCCTACTCACGGCACGCGCTGCGTCATTCGCGGAATCCGTGGACCTTGCCAACGCCGGGCTGGCGATCGTGGTCCGAAGAATAGGTAGGCTGGGCTTGAAGGTCTCCCCCGCGAAAACGGAGGCCATCATGTTCCATAGGCGGTTTCGTAACCCCCGCGGACTTGTCCGTTACAGTCAAGGGGTGGACATTCGTGTAGGCCCCAGATGAAATATCTGGGGCTAATTCTTGATGGGAAATGGCTGTTCAAAGCGCACTTTGAGCAGCTAGTTCCCAAGCTCGTGAGTCCGCAGGCGCCCTCTCTCGGCTTCTTCCCAACGTGGGGGGACCGGGGGGACGACTAGGAAACTCTACATGGGCATCCTTAGGAGTATGGCCCTGTACGGTGCACCCGTATGGTCCACTGCACTTCACCGCCATAATAGGACTTTGTTGTGCCGCGCACAACGGGTCCTGGCGGTGAGACCATCCGAGGATACCGTACAGTGTCGTGAACGGCGTCGACACTTTTGGCAGGCGATCCGCCCTGGCCTCTCCAGGCGGACGTGATAGCCAAAGTTCGGCGCTCCCGACAGGATGCCCTCGCCCGTGGCCTGGTCTATGGCCAGGCCGAACTCCAGGTGATCAGGACGCGGGAAACCGCGGCCATGATCAAGCTTGGTCAGTAGAGTTGGAAAACCCTGTTGCTGGCATTGACACGGTGGAGGCGGTTCGACCGCAGCTGTTGCGATGGCTCTCGCGGAAACGCGGGACCCTGACCTTCAGAATGACACAGATACTTACCGGGCACGGCTGCTTCGATAAGTATCTGTGTCAGATTGCGAGGCTGCTTGCCTTCACCCCAATGCCGCCAATGTGGCGCGCTAGACACGGCGTTACACACGCTAGTCGAGTGCGCAGCATGGGCACCTCAGAGGTTTGAACTCGAGACACTTGTAGGACCGATCGAATCGCTGGGCGATCTGGTGCAAGCCATGCTGCACAGCGACGATTGGTGGGTGGGTGCGGCCAATTTCTGCGAGGCGGTAGTGTCTCATAAGGAGGCCGCGGAACGAGATAGGAGAGAGATGGTAGTGCGCATGCGTCTCGCGGGCGCCGACGTCAGTTGGGAGCCCGGAGGCGCAGGTATGCGCATGACCTCCCTCCCTGAAATACCGCTGCAGGGGCCCTCTGGCATCTAGGGAGCAGAGGAGTCTTCACCCCTGTTGACGAAGTGAGTTTGCCTCTCCCGGGGCATTCTCAAGCACTTGTGCGCTAGGATCGGTGTGGGCGTAACTACGTTCTGTATCTCACGCCTTTCCTGCCATAAGCGCGGGGCACATGGGAGGAGGGTGGTTTTAGTGGGGTATTGATTAGTCGAGTCTCCACACAAGCCGGTTGATTATTGTTTGGATTGCCTCAGTGGAAAGCCTCCATGATCAACAACGGTCTAATCCCTAGCAAAGGACCCGGTATGTGCGAAATGCATTTCCCCCGCCTTAAAAAAAAAAAAAAAAAAATATTATGACAGAGGATTTAAAAATCATTATATTATTAATATGAAAAATATTTGTGGATACACGTTACTAATTTTAACTTTTAACTCATCGGATTCCGTCTTGATAGCAACAACGCCACTTGTTCCACCAGCATCGTGTCATCTCCTATAAAAAAATAAACTAAAATGTATATAAAATATAAGGCATATTTATTTTTAAATTCGTCAGAGATTCACTGAACAGACAAGGGTAACCGTAGGTCAGCCGCACTGCTGCTGCTCTCAGCGGGTTGCTTCACGTGGCATGTGCCCTTCTGTGAAAACTACCCGCATTGCAGATAAATTATACCTACGCTGTATATTTGTTAAAATTATTTTATTATTTAGTATTAGTAACTTAAAAAGAATTTCGCTCGCCTAAACTTAGGACTAATAAGTAATAATAAATGTGGTAAATTTTTGTTGATGAAAGGACACATATAACAAATAGATTTTAATGTTATGATATTCGTTTCATGTAATGTTGTTAGTGTAAATTTTATACAGAGAAAACTTTACTCATTTTTAGGACACTTTCCAATATTGAAAGAGCTTGACGTCTATCAAGATCTTATTTGTAGAGAAACCCTATATGCGCTATTTCAATTCATATATTGGATTAAAACTGTACGTCAAAACATAATCCTTCAAGTTCTCGCCAAAATCTACTCTTTTACTGATTTCATGTCTAATGTTCTCTTTCTCGTTACAGATGTTACAAGAGAAGAGGCTCTGCATACTCGGTGCGGAGCTATCCGAGCTTGATGTATTCGAGAGACTGCTGCGATTCGCCGGTGCGCAACTTCGACTCATACAATGCTTTCAGGTGATTATAGAATTTACTTTATTACAATAATTGTTCAACATATTCCTCGTTGGTTCTCGTCTCATTCTTTGTTTATTGTCGTTTTAGAGACCCACGAACGCGAGAACATTCAAGTTTCTCGTACTTTTCTCTTGTTTTCGCCGAGAATGTGCCGGAGCGCTTATGATAAAAAGTGTGTAAAACCGTAACTTGCGAGGCTATAATTTCAAGCTGAAATTTCTTGCAACCGTGTTCTGTGGAAAAAATGATGAAAAACCATACATAAGTTAAACATTAAGGCTTAAGTCTACTTTCTATTCTATATACACCGCTTGACAACGTTTTCCTATTGCTGTTTTAAGGAAATAAAGCGGCAGGAAGCTCCCAGTAACACGCCTGTATATAAATGATTTTAATTTAATTTTTAGGATTCCGTGACCATTTTTACAGAAACGGAACCTGCCTTGTGTTTTCGTCCTGTCTGTTCGTCTATCCATCTGTCCTTGTATGCCACAGTATTTTACTCGTAAATTTTTTGATCTATCATAATTATAAATAGATGGAATCTGGTTTAAAAAAAATGGTTCAGAACCGAGAAATCTCGGTCTCGAAAGCATCGGGAATTCCCGGATTTTGCAGTAAAACTTCTTTAGAATCGTTGTGATTTGAAAGTCGATGAAACGAAAAAGCGAAACTAAAAAGAGATAAACACATAAATCTATAGGACAACGCTTGCGAGAGAATGAGATATGAGTTTTACATTGTGCAGCACAGATTAGAGAGTCAGTAAAATGTCAGAAACGTTAGTCGTTCTTCGTCTTCAACAGTTCAGTGGTTCAATACGCACTTGGCTGATTTTATCTCAATATTGCGCAATTTTTAATTGAGCGTTTTGATAATTCCAGGCGGTGATAGATCACGGCTCGAAGTTATCAGCCGAGTTGGCGAGCGGATATTTATCAAAATGTCA
Organism: Dendrolimus houi; assembly: GCA_039645545.1. Lineage (NCBI taxonomy): Eukaryota > Metazoa > Arthropoda > Insecta > Lepidoptera > Lasiocampidae > Dendrolimus > Dendrolimus houi. Next base: position 2,980,285 of record CM077122.1, read on the forward strand.
CGTCAAAACGAAGTCCAGGGATGCTCTCATACACCTCGGACTAAGACTTGGTATGATTTGTATGATCAGTTTTTATTAACATTCGAACTTTGTCCTTAGCTTGGCTTAACTCGCGTAAAACTCCATATCCCGAAGATCATAACAATAGGATTTACCCGCGGCTACGTTCCGGGTTAAACCCTGGTACCAAGCTTTAATTCAAAGTTATGATAACAAGAATTCACACAGGTTACATAGCATTAAATTTTTAGTTAAGCCCTATTCGCCCCCAATAAAACCGATACGTCCCACAAAACAAACTATACCAGGATAAAACTATCCTACATCCATTCTTAGTAATTCCCCTATGTTTTTTTATAGCATGAGTTCAGCAGACAGGCAGACGGCCCACCTGATGGAAAGCGGCTACCGTCGCATATAGTCATTTGTAACACCAAAGGTGCTACCAATGTGCTGCCGCTCTCTACAGGGAGAGAGGCACTAATGTCGCAACACAACTCAAGGTTGTTTTGGTGGCGTACTCTAGACCAGGGGTGATAGCCATCCAGATGGGCAAATACCCTACCACTTGGCTGTGGGTTGTCTTGTCGCCTCTTACGACAGGCCGCCCGGCCGCAGTAAATTGTGTTCTTTCTCCGTACCTGCACGAATGAAAAAAAAGGTTATACAGAGTGAATTGCTCAAGTGGACTCTCAGGGCCAATTCCTAGACAATACGAAATAGCAAGAAACATTCTAAGGACTCCTTTTCCTTTGGGGCCGATTTTGCCGTATACTAAAGTGGGATCATAAGATTTTTGAAAAATCAATCATTTTGTCAGGAACCGAATCTGCTGATTTTAGAAAAAAAAACTTATACAGTGTTGCTGTACCAAATTATAGTGTATAATAATAACTTATAATGATCAATTTCTGTGAAGAAATATCAAAGGGCAAAATAAGGAAATTTGCGTCTTAAATTCGAATATAATTGGTTGTTAAAAAAGAATTGTGTACTTGTTTTGAAATTCTCAATGGTTTAGTATAATGTGTATTTTTGGACTGCAACAAGAACTGCCTCTGCCTTAACATTTGCTTGAGGCCTTTTGCTGGAAAAATAACTTGAATGTTTTTGGATACATAACAGTGGTGTTATAAGGCATTCAATAGAAAGAAAGAAAAGCGTACTAACTCAATAGACAACACATAAAAGTCCTCCATTTTTGGAATTTTCAATAAGTATACCTTTTACTATTTTTTTTATTTTTTTATTTAACTTACAGTTATTCGTTAATTTAAGTGTCTAACAACAGACATAATAGAGGTCTAAAGCTATCATCCAATATCACCCACGTATTGGGCCTGTTAAAACTATCCGTCGGCACCCATTAGACTGTACATTGAACCAATTCGTAGGTGGTTTCCTGAATGAAGCCGGCTGGTATGCGGACGCGCAGAGGGTACTACTTAAATGCAGGGATCTGTGTCAGGCGCAACCCCAGACCACGTTCTACAAGAGACTGACTTTGGAATGTTGTCACAGGTATATCTCTTCCATTTCTTATATGTTCTACATCTCTATTCTGGTTTAAATCGTGTTCCACAAGAATCTTCCTGTCAATTTTCATATATTCTATTCCTCTCTTTCTATTTTCACTTCACACTTTGTCTTCTAAAAGACTAAGTGAGGCGGTGACGAAGACGATTTTTAAGTCCAGTTGGGTATGTCCAAGTTTGCGCCACATAGGTAGATAAATAACTCTTTATTGTACACTATAACATAGACAAAAATAGATAAAGATAAAAATTTAGTATAACGGCCGGACTTATCGCTAAAAACCGATCTCTTCCAGGCAACTCTTGTCAAGGATGAGTAGATTTTTAATGCTGATTTTTGATTCCTCATTTGCTCATCTACGTACGTGTAGTCTATGCCAGCAATTAACATGCAAGACGTCGATCTACCGGGCTGGAGGCTGTCATACTAAGAAGATTCTTCTTTATTTCTTTGGTGAAGAAATTGAAATAGTTAATTATAAGGACTCACAATAATTCTTAAGAGAAGCAGAGTTTGAAACACAATAAATGGTTCTATAATTATCCTATATTAAAACATGGTGACTAAAAAAGTCAAGTAACAAAACCATTTGTTACTAAAGCTCTACCGTCTCATTCGAATGACTTGTATTCGATATCTGATAAGAGCAAGGTGCTTAAGCAGCTTTTCTGTTACGAAATACCACGTGACGATGACGAAGAAAACGTCGTAAGGAACCTTGTACATCGAGATTACAGTTCCATAAAACCGGCCAAAACGCCTTGTACAGTCTATCAGCCGTTTCAACAACAACAACTTATATCCTATAAGCATTATAAATACATAGAATAGAAAACGTTTTATTGTTTACTACATACACATTAAATGAACGATTTACAGTAGTCACATTAAACAGTAAAGGAAGGAACAATGGGCGGTCTTATCGCTTTAGAGTGATCTCTTCCAGACAACCCGGGCTATGGATTTTATAAACGGCATCACAAGTGTATAAAGGTGGTGTGCACTTTAAATACATGTAGATATGTCTTGAAAAGTTAATAGTGACTTTCTTAAAGAACTTATAATTTTTCATTTTCTAATACCTTCTGATACATATATGTAGAGTTCCAGAACGTCATCAAACAAATTCATTTTCCAGGTTACTAAATACACAATCCGCGTACTGCTGTTTCCCCGCAGCGGCGGAGACTTACTCTCTGTCGTTACAACTGTTGGGTATATCCGAAGACACGGCAGATGAACTATGCGATGGAACGTTCGCCATCGCCGATACATGCAGCAAGGCGTTGCAGACTGATGACGATGGACTAGATTATAGGTGAGTTAGAACTCTTTACAATAAATAATAATATTTTTTATGAATATTTTATTTTATGTTATATAAAAAAAAGTTTGTATTTTTTTGTATGATCATTTTAAAAACAAAATTGTTTGAATACAAATGCATTTATAATATCTTGTCTATAATATAATAAATATGTTCAGGGGGTCGAGAGTTTGTACAATGAATGAAAAAAGGATTCTACTAGCCTCCCTATATAAACCATCCCCAATATATTTATGATATTATCGACTAGCAGGCCCGGTAGACGTAGTCCGGTTCTAAAAAAATAAAAATCTAGTACCTTAGATTCCAGAGCCACCTACCGAATCCAATTATGAATCTAAACTGTCCAATCCAATCTGTATCCAATGAAGCACATACAAAAAAGTGAACTTTATAGGAGTGCTAAAGAAAGTTTTTATGAACATGGATATCAGTATTATTAGATAAATTTTTACAATGCCTTCTAGTGGATATTTTGTTACTTTTAAAACTAGGATTAGCTCTATTTATAACACACATTTCCATGTTTTACGATAGATGGCATTAAAAGTTGATTTGGCAAAATTTTGGTTACGATATAACGAGCCTTTACCGCCATTTTATTAGTTAGGTTAAACCCTATTGAATCAAAAACTGAAAGTCTTGCAACAAAACCTTTTGCAACAAAAAACATACTAAGCTCTAAATATCGTTTGCTATTGAAATAGTAAAGGCTCCATAATATAACGTGGGTTTATAATTATGTTGCACTGGGTCCAGGTTAGAGGGCAGCTGCGAGCCGTGGCCGGGCGCGTGCGAGTGCGGGCGCGTGGCGGCGTGGGGCGCGTCCTCTTTGGCCGCGCGCCTCTGCAAAGAGTTCAGCGCGCTCTTCTTCGTGCGCTGCGACTACAACGCCGCGCACCAGTGGAGTATGCGCGCGCTCAGGCTGCTCACCCCACACACGCCGCACAAGTGCGTCATCTATTCATTATCTCATTCTGTATATATATATGAAAGTTATACACCAGACATAAAAATCAAAAAATAAAATGTACCAGCGAGAGGTAGAGGTTAATTGATAATTCAGATGGCAGAGACTATTATTCACTGCCGAGTGCTGCTGTGAACTGAAGAGAACTAATTTATTTTAGAAACGGTAACCTTAAGTACAAATATTAACAAGTCGTACAGCTAGTACAATATATAGCACAATGTGTGAGCGACATAGAGCAACTATTAATATTTGCGCTCCCGCGTTGGGCTAGCCAGTAGTTCGTTGTCCACTGTGATGGCTAGACGTATGCAGCTCCCATAAGTTAAAAAATAATTAAAACATGATAAATAACAATTTTTAAATATGTACAGAAATTCATGTTTAAACCGTGTTTTTTTTTTTATTGCCTGAAGCAGGCAAATGATGAAACGGCCCACCTGACGGAAAGTGTTTATCTTTGGGAACATTTGCAATACCGGAGGTGGTGTCAAAGCGTTACCAGTCCCTAAGAAGAGAGAGGGGATTGCATAGGGAGAATGAGGCAAAAGGAATGGGTTAGAGTGGACGAGATGGGAGGGATGGGAAAGAAGGAAATGAGTTAGGAGAGATGAAATTGCAGGAAAACAGGATAGTGGAGGGGAAAGTGGGTTATCGCAACTCTCATTCATCATATAAAATACGATTAGCTCAAGGCTAAAAATTTCACGTTAATATTCTGTGAGAGCATGCCATCACACCAGTCGAGGTGAACCAGCGAGCTGTACAGTACATCCAAAATATTAAATGGGCTTCTGAAGTTAGTTCCGTGGGTTTGCGCAGGACAAATGAAATGTTAACGCATTTACATACTTTACGGTGTTGTACGAAAGAGACGACATGTGAGCCAGGATAGCGGCCGAGTGAAAGCGCAACACTCCTCCTCAGCTCTGTGAACGTTATAATTGTGTTCCGCTCAATGACGTGTACGAACTTCAGGGACGCATTTAAGTTTAGCTCGTACCATAATCAAGATAATTCTTACATAGTTCTACCCTGTTAAATATTTCAATAAGTATGCATTGAATAGTGGACTTGGGCGAACGTTCCATAGTAGTGGATGTATTATGTATTGTCGTGTTCCAGGATAACTATAGAGGTGCTCCGCGCGTGCGGCAAGGCGTGCGTGGTGAAGCGGCGCTTCAAGGAGGCGGGCGTGCTGGTGAGGCAGGCGGTGGGGCTGGCGCGCGCCGCCTTCGGGCCGCGCCACCCGCGCTACGCCGCCGCGCTGCTCGACTACGGCTTCTACCTCCTCAACATTGACTCCATCGTGCACAGCGTCAACGTCTACGATGTGAGATATATACGCACACTTTGGACGAGTAGTCGCCATCACTGACTGTTTATTAGTGAATTGTGTGTGTGTGTGGTTTGACAGACTCAGTGGTCGAGCGGCCTGAGCCTTTGCCGACGGAGTTATTGGCGGGAACTGAAAGGAGATGTTGTGCTGTGCAGTTTTATTTTCTAAAAATGTGTAAAATTACTCTAAAATAAACAATAGCCATAGGAGATTGTTAGTTTTTGAGTAGTAATTATGTGTTTTTGTGAGAAATGTGAACTGTATAGTCAAATGTGGCCTTTTGAGTTGTCACAAGAACTCCGTTGAATAGCTTCAGTTGATAACATACAGCTCAGCTAAGCTATACATAGGCTTAAGAAAATGAAGAAACTATATTATAATCTAAGATCTGGCTTAAAGGCCTAGCTGCTAGCTGCCAAGCCATAAACCTAAATAAATAATAATAAACCTTTGCCGACCGAACTCACTGCATCGCAGAGGCTCCGGATTCGATTCCTGGCATGGTAAATTACGTAAAAGAACTTTCCGTTGTTCTCTCTCTTTTCTCTTTTCTATCACCATATTCCAATTATTTGGGGTCGGCACAATATGTCTTTTCCTTCCACACTCCTCCACTCTGACATACATCTTCTGTCACACCACATATCATCATATCATCCTTCACACAATCCATCCATCTTTTTTGGTCTACCTTTACATTTGTACCCATCTATCTTGAAGTTTAACATTCTTTTTGTCACGTGACTTTCATCCCTCCTCCTATGGTCTGGAATGTCTGGGATCGGCCCCGGAATATTCCGTTGTAAATTACCCATAACACAAGCGTAACTTGGGTATACAGGTGAATTTTTCCACGTGGGCCTTCAGGGCCAAATCCTAAACTATATGAAATAGCAAAAATCATTCAAGGGAGTCTCGAGGCTTATTTTGACGAAAACTAAAGTGTAGAGTTAGATTTTTGAAAAATCGATTACCCTTGTCAGGAATCGAATTGGCTGCTGTTTGAAAAAATAAACACACCTGTATTATTATACCAAATCATAGTGTAGCTTGTAAGAATCAATTTCTTTGAAGGAATGTCAAACGACAAACCAAGGGAAAGGGTTGTCTTTAAACAGAATGTTATATTTTCCATACATAAAACATTAATGTATAATTTTCAAGCGCCTAGTTATTTGTTGATAGAAAACAATATTAAAAAATTAATTATATTTTGAAGAAAGTCATCAAAGATATTAAATTTTTCAACTTGGCACACGTCACTCTGTTTGTAACTACTGCTAAATTCATATCATTTTGCTGAGTCTTTGAACAATAACTTGCTGTTAACAGATGGACACTTTTTCAACTTGTCCACTTGACTTACAAGACCACTCTCCTGACTCCTACATGTCAAAGAATTACGGCGGAGTAAGGAGCGGAGTTACTTCGCTAAGGTTGGAACTGTCAGTGTCACTCGTGACAGTGACAGAATTAACGCGTATAACATACAGAACACAGAGAGAGAGAGAGTAAGAGAGATAACAATTTATTGCACACCAAAATATACAATTATAAAAACAGACCATATTTACATTTACATATAGGCAACCTAAATCAAAGAAATTTGAATCGCGCGATGTAGGTGGTACAGGAGAAAGGCAACATATATACTCAAACTAATTTAAGAATACATAAGTTACTATTGTTACGAGTTGCAGGACTCGAATTAAAATGCCGGTAGAATTACTATAGAATTTATTAGAACTATACAAACACGTATAACAAAGGTACAAATATAACTGAACACAATCAATCCAAACGTAATGCACGATTCAATAACACGCGCAAAGTCCGTCACTAAATAGATTATCGAATGTACACAAGTCTTGCCTCGCGGTTGGTTATCGCTGCCCCCTCTATCCACCAGGCCGTCCTTTTACGCTCCACAAATGCTAATGCAAATGTATGATGGCCCGGCAACGCCGCCACAGTTTCTTAGAATTAGCTTGTAACACCTGGCTAATGATGCTAATGAGCGAGTACAATAGGACAATGGGCCGTATGCCAATAAATAAGTAAACAAAAGAAGACGTGATCATAAAGATATTACAATTGGTTCAAATGCCGACAGGTAATAAATGTGCTTTATTTACAGATATACAGGTGGCCCAAATTGTAACACTATAATAAACAGTGCGATTTTTGAAACTTAATTTGAAGTGATATTTTGATAAGAATACATTGATAATGTTTTCAGGAGGCCCTGACGAGCCTGGAGCGCGTTTTCGGGCGCAGCTCCCTTCACGTGGCGACTGCGCAGGAAGACCTCGCGTACGCCCTGTACGTGTTGGAGTACTCCTCGGGACGGTTCTACAAGGCGAGGGAGCACGCGCAACGCGCCATACGTATCATCGAGGTAACAAACGGACATTTCACACTTTGTTGCAATCTATATATTAATACGTGAAGCAAAAACTCTGTACCGTTTTCTACGAAAATCGCGCGGACGGTGGAGTATGAAATTTCGCACACTTATAATTTATATAGAGAAGAAGTGACGAATGCTAATATTTTTTAAAATTATGCATAAAAAATACATTAAATCAATTAAATAAACGTTACACACACTACCACGTATTTGACACACACACGCATATATTTTTTTCTTTTGTTTATTGTAGCCTTGGCGAAATCTGTGATTATGGAAGTATAGTCTTTGACATTAATTATTGTGGTCGAATTTCGACCACGTGCGACCACTAGTAATAACAACAACAACAGACCATAAACGTCCCACTGCTGGGTTCGGGTTTCCCATTCATTATATGGTGTAATTAGTTGATTTTCAACTTGATTACTATTTGCATGCCCGAAAGGGCAAAAACATGTGAAACACAGAGTAACATACTGTCATCTTATGTTTTTTTACTAACCATGTTTTTAAGCAAACAAATAATTTGATTTGAACGGACAGTAAAAGTAGATCGATTCACTAGTCGTGAAGTTAAAATTGAATTAAAAACTGGCTACTTACTTTAGATTAAGTCGCCATCGAAGCATTATTGTAATGTATTTATGTTATAATCAGAACTACACTCAACTCTACTGACATACCAGACATGGACACTTGTTTACTGCTTTGTTTTTGTTTATAATATTATAAAATTCGAAATATGCTGTGTCTGTACATTAAAGTTATTAAAAAAACCCAATCGGAATAGACTATATAAACGACGGAGAACACTATGCAATTTTTTTTTTAATTTCTTGTCTGTTCATTCGGTATTCACATAAAAACTACTGGGCCGATTTCAATGCGATTTTCTCTGATCGACAGCTAATTCTTAGACTTAAAATGTGCGCTCCTTTTTATCCTGGAAATTCCGTGGGAATTTTCCTGGGAAGGATTTGAAACTGTTCGGGTGCATAAATGTACTGGTTGCAGATTGCTGCTTATAATACATAATTAATGTAAAATATATGTAAATGAAATGTTTAAATTAAGAACTGACTGATTGATATTTATTAATTTTAATTTCTAATATTTAATTTAATTGTTCAAACTGTTATTATGGATCTTAATTTCTGAAATAAATCAATTATTATTTTTATCAAAGTCAGCTTATTCCAATATGATTTCACTAGAACGATAGCTAAGTTCTTCGCTGCTGAAAATACCCTTTGATTTTAAATTTTGTAACGTACATACTACATTTTAATTCTGTAACATACATACATGTATAAAACTTATTAAAAAAAGAGAACTTGATATATAAATACAATAAGAAATATAAAGAAAATCAATATTTAGCTAGACGTGTTACTGGGGAGTTTGTTGCCGCTTCTTCTCCTTAACAGCAATAACACGTTGTGAAGCGGTGTATATAGAATAGAAAGAAAAAATAAATTTTAACTTTATGTATGACCTTCAAAAAGTGTTCTCCAGTGGAACTTATTTTGAATAAAAACATTTGAATTTGTAATGTCCAAAATACGTATAATCTACGTTAACTGTCAAGCGTGGACGAAGTCGCGGGCATATCCTAGTAAGCAATCTGTTGTAATTTCCATAAATGAAACACCGAGTTCTAGACAACAACTGACTTTAATCCGTACTGCGATCTCCTATTCCAAACTACCCACAACATCTCCCCATTTTTAGTATAACAATATATAAGTATCTATACACTAATAAACTACAAAAACAACCTTATCTAACATTATTTATGGATAACATAAAATACACATCCATGTATACATTTCTGTGTCTTACAATATGCTAACAACTTTATATGTTTATATACCTTTAGTAAGTTATATGTTCTAAATGTAACAATTGCGTATTATTTATCATCTATACCCCCTTCTTTTTGTGTTTTGATTATATATTATACATAATATCTCTATTTATTTTTCCTTTATTAACTTTAACTTCTTTCGCGCTATTATTATTATTTTTTTTTTTTTCTAGACAACAGCTTACTTTAATCCGTACTGCGATCTCCTATTCCAAACTACCCACAACATAATCTATGGGTCAAACATAAAAAAGTTTTACACATCTACAGGAGAAGACTACAAATGTTGGAACAATATGTTTATATGTCTTGATTCATAAACGGATTGCTATATGAAAAGTGTTTAATTTTTACATGTTTCTAGAATTAAAAAGTTTATATTTTGTTAATGGAGTATTTTTCAACGTCTACCAAACTGAGGTATTCAGTATCCGAACAGTCTACAGTAGAAGATATTTTGGTTTAAACGAGAGCAATAAAAAATAATATTTGTTAAAATACAAAAGACTGTCAAATCTAACATACCCACAACATAATCTTATTATATAATAATAAAAAAATACATGAGCAAATAATGTATATATGGAATTTACGTAATGTTAAATGTATGTAATTAAGTGTTAAATGTAGTTAAGTTAATTCTTTGCCCACTTTAAAGGGTTTGTTCAATGAAATACGTGTTGTTAGTAGAAGGTATATTTTCTTACTGACTTGACACATGTTTGACAATGATGACAACAGACAGCACACTACTACAGATTCAATTAATACCGAACACGTAACTTGAACACTATCTTCCGTTTTCGTTTGACCCATATGTGATCTCCAGAACCTGGTGCCCCCGGACCACTTGCTGCTGGCTTCAGCGAAACGCGTCAAGGCGCTGATTTTGGAGGAGATCGCGCTGGACACGCCCGCGGGACAGGATATGAGTGGTAATATCTGACAAACAGACATCGTACACACGCCATCTATATCACTATTCAATCCATGCTCAAAACTACATTCTTACAATTTTGAGTTTGATTTTTAATTTCGCCCTCCCGTCGTGATCACAGATTATCAGGTTTTTCCTAACAGTTATGGTGTGAAAGCTCAAGAAACTATTTTTTTATGGAATTAATAAGTACGAGAGGTTTTCGTTGCTACAAGGTATATTTTCAACAGCGCGTTCCATTCGTAGCTCACAACGCCCAAAATGCTTCGTTAGCCGTTCCACAAGGAGAGGAATGACGTCATCGTTATCGATCACACAGTGCTCACAACGAGTCATGTCAAGAGGTGGGTCGAATAACCGTTCCACTTTGGTTTACGATTGTGACGCTGGCAAAGTGGAACGGGAAAAATCGCGATCGTGAACGTGGTCGTTGTGAGTCTCTAATAAATTGAACGTACCCAAAGTGTAATGTCATTGGTGTCACAAACAACTTAAAAAGACAGCAGCGAATTCCAAAAAATTAAATTCAAACTTAATACTTTAATAATTATTCTTTCTTTCTTTCAATACATACAAAAAGTTTGTATGTTCATCAGCAATATCTTGCTGACCGTTAATTTGCCTTACTATTGGTTAAAAATTGACAACCTATGGTGTTTAGGGGCCGTCCATAAATTACGTCACACGTTAAGTTCGTGATGTCACATTGCAAAAGCTAAAACAATTGAACTTAAAAAAAAAACTTCATATTGCGTCTCCGAATACAGCTGCCTTAGTATGATTAGTCCACTTGGGTCTTGAGCCTTGTCTCGCCTATTTAAGTGCATCATAGAAATCGCAGGTTCGAAACCGACAGAATAAATATCGTAAACAAGCTTTCCGCTATTTACTCTGGTCTGGGTGTCTGGGATCGGCCCCAGAATTGTCCGTTGTATATCATAACAGAAGCTCGAGAATATACAATCTGTTTGTGTATATCAGCAGATAAAATCTGGGATATTAATATTTTTGTAGCATTCACTTTCCATTTCATATTTTTTTCCCTCTTGCCAACGATATCCGTAAAATATCACATGATATGTATTTTCTTTAAACTATTTATCTTTTAAAACAGGCAATTATAATAAAAATTAATATGTATGGAGATAAGCAACGGTTTTTCTTTCTATTGCGTACAGAACCAACTCTGTTGGAAGAGTCGGAGTCGTTACATAAAGCAGCCTTATCGCTCTCCATGATGGCCTTCGGCGAGAAGAACGTACAGACGGCGAAACATTATGGCAACCTCGGACGGTTATATCAGAGCATGCAGAAGTTTCAGGTAAGTAACTATTGATTTTATTCTTAAAGTGAGACAAATCAAAAGCGCTTTCAAGGAGGTTCGATTATTCAGCTTGTTTATTCTCGCAATGTCAAACTCCTTGTTGGAATTCTTATATATTTTTTCACCTAAGTATCTATTTTCCCGCACATTCCATTGTGTGGTGTGTAATTTTTAACTTTTGCCAATATATACATGCTTCATAAATTCAATTTTTCAGTGAATTTGTTAAAAAAATAATGTTTTTACTTAACTTGGTTAACGATTTGGAGATTTTAATCCCTAAATATGTTGTAATGAGAACTGTCAAATCGGGCTTTTTATTTTGTGCTTATTATTATTATAGTATCTTAAATAGCTATTTTTGGCTCCCCTATAATGTTGACCGACACTCGGTGTGCGTGTGTTCAGGACGCGGAGACGATGCACCTGAAGGCGATCGCGATCAAGGAGGAGCTGCTCGGCGCCGAGGACTACGAGGTGGGGCTGAGCATCGGCCACCTCGCCTCGCTCTACAACTACCACATGAACATGCACTGCGCTGCCGAGAGGCTCTACCTGCGCTCCATCGCGATCAGTGAGTCGCACTCATGCTTACCTCTATTAGGAAGGAGTTCAGCACACAGGCAGATGTCCCACCGGAAAGTGGTTATTATCGCCTATGGACATTTGCAACGCCAATGTGTTGACCCTCTCTAAGTGGAGACTGGAACCTGGCCACTAATGCCGGAACACATCTCAAGGTTGTTTGGTCTACCCCCATTTCGGTCTTTCAATTCGGATGAATCTACTGAACTGAACTACTTACTAACAGTGCAATAATTCCTCTATCTATATTCACATGACAAAGAGGGACAACATGACATGTCATAGTACGACTGCTAGTAAAATGAGATGAACGAGGCCGAGCACATCCGATTCTTAACGAACATTCCCGAACGATATTTGAACGGGACAAATGAGGGATTGACGCTTACCGCCTCACCGCGCTTATCGCTTCAAGTCTACTGCCAACCGGTAGTTCTCGCCTCATTTGAAGTGGTACATTGTACTGGTTCTGTACAAAATGTCATGTTACTCTTACAAACTCTTTTTAAAATCATGTCCTACTCAACACTATAGAGGAATATCTTTCAGGCTGTTGTAAGCCTCGCAGGCCGAGGCCTGTGTATTATTATTGGAAATTTGTATGTATTGCTTTGTACGTGTCGGGAATCATTTGCGACCTCAATTATTGGGCAGCGCCATCTACTGGCTTGTAAGTGTTCCACTGCAATGGAATTATACAGTGTAAACTCCATGTAACGTCACTCTATTTAACGACAAACTCCCTTAAGCATCTAAATCACTTGGTTTTGGTTGGTTTAGCTTGTCTTCCATCAGCGGAGCTGGGAATCCCATTCCCGTAGCCCTGGCATAAGGCGCCGGACGGAACACCCAGGGGTTTTAGTGGTTATCCCTAACTGGGGAGTGGCAATAGCCTGGCACCGGCTCTGACCGGGCACGCTAGTGCCACCCCCGATCTGGCGAATCCCACACTCTCACATCGGGTCGCGAACATCCCCCCAGGCTTCTATGCCTGTCGCGGCTTAGTCCTCAAACGGATTTCCCCTGGCCAAAAAAAAAAGCTTGTCTTCCATACAATGATACACTCTAAATAGCATTACACCCACTCTCAATAACGACGACATTCTTTTATCGCTTTATTATCCTAGTCCGTAATAAACTTGACTGTCGGTATCATGCATACCGAAATTTCCAAGTACTTCCTTTATCACCAAGATGCCTCGATATCGCAAGGTATGAATAAAATAAATAAAAAGATACAACAAAATTACTGGTGCAGCAAGAGACGTGAAATAAAAATAACAGACTTCTCTCCGTTTAACGACAACTGTTTATAACGCCATAAAACGCACAGTCCCTTCAGTGTCGTTATATAGAGTTTACACTGTATATGTATTTTGTAGGCCTGAAGCTATTCGGCGAGCGTTACTCGGGCCTGGAGTACGACTACCGCGGGCTGGTGCACGTGTTCACGCAACTCAAGAAGCACGACCGCGCCGACCACTACAACCGGCTGCTGCAGAACTGGCACGGTATACACATTGGCCCTTACAAATGGACACTGTTTCAATTATAAAAAGTGTTTACTTATAATAAACCCCTCTTAAACGTCGTCAATTGATTATTATTAAATATGTTACTTATTAACTGCTTTTAGTCATGGTTGCCAACTAATAATTACATACCTGTTATAGAAAATTTGAGTGAATTTTTATGATTTTTTCTTCATTTGTTTTGGCATCAAACAGGTATATATATTAAGTTGAAATGTATATATATATATATATATATATATATATATATATATATATATATACATTTCAACTTAAATTAAGAGTTACATTAAATGTGAGTTTTATTTTTTTAAATTGTGTAAATTATTTTGTTGAATCATACTTTTGTTTTTCACACTTTCATTGGTGTAATCTAAGATCTGGCATAAAGGCCTAGCTGCCAAGCCATAAACCCTAATAATTTTTTCTACTATTTAAAAAAAATTCATTGTTTCAGAACTAAGAGAGCAGTCGAAGGCCGAACAACAGCCAGCCTTGGGCGACGAGCAAGTGATGCCCTTATCAGAATTGCAAGCCCACTTTTTCTCGCCCAACGATTGAAGTTGCCCACTTTTGCCCACTAAACCAATACTCCCAAGCCCCATAGGTGGGCTAACGCTCGGCGCACGACGTGAGAGTGTTATCACATAATTATCTTTTTGTAAATAGTTAATTTTAAGTTAAACACGAGTATATTGAGGACCCGATTGGTTCTGTATTCAACAAGTGCTGGGATTCTATGTTTCACTACCTTGCCATTGGTAGAAAATGGACATTAATTGTATGAAGTGTATGTCAAATTTTAACCTGTATTAAGACAAACAACTGATTAATATAAGATATCGAAACTAAGTAAATAATAACATTGTTAGTTTAGCGCATAATATCTGATTCAATTACTTACAATACTTTTATTTGCCTTACAATTTGAAATAAATTCTATATAAATATTGTCAATTTTCTACCAATGGTAAAGTAATTAAAATAAAAAGGTTGCTAAGATATAAAAACTCGAAAATGAACACTAGTTGAAAGGTGGTCGAAATGTCACGAGTAAAGGCGCAAACAATTTATCGAACGCGTCCGTAATACACGACTGACAAGTGTGCACGATCGTTTCGGACGCGGCTTTAGCGTTGCCAAGTCATTAGAGAAATGGCGTTATTTCAACTTCTAACGGTGCTGCTTGATCTAGCATAAAGTTAAAAGTCTAGGCCGTTTCACGGGCAATTTGAGATACGACATTATTAATGACATTAAATACTCACTGAAAACGTATGTACGTACACTAATGTTGCTACATGTTTTTAACCCTTTAAATAAATATGTTTGGCCACAGCCTAACGGCCTTATTCATAGAGAGTAAGAGTAAGTTTGAACGCTTTTTTAAGAACATTAAGAAGAATAAGTGTTCAAACTTACTCTAACTCTCTATGAATAAGGCCGTAAATCTTTAACACTAACGCCAATGAAGTCCCAGCATAAGAAGTGTTTTTCTGTATCAAAACGCAAGACAAGAAGGACTCGTGTCGCCCTCTGACAAAATAAGAATTTACGACGTTTTTAGAGTTAAGTTCTGCTGCGCGATTATATAGTTGTTCCATGTTATCAATTTGCTTCTGTGTTTATAGATATAGTTCTCTAGTGTGCAATTTATAATTGTGTTCGAAATTGTGTAAATAGTCATGTTTGATTTTGCCATTGTTGCCAGGGTGTTTGAATGGAAGCGTTGATTTTATCGTATAATAATGTTATCGAAGTGTAAGCAATTTTATGCCGTGTAAATAATATATTTTACCATCGATCTATGGATAATTCAATAAATTTCCTCATTTATCTGTTTCATGGTTTAGTCTATGATATCCTAATAATTTAATCTATGAAGGGTAGACGTAAGGAGAATCATCTCATATGGGAGAAAAGTTGAAGAAGTGTCCAGCTGTATGCTATAAATAACAGTTCAAAAACCGTCCACAATGGCGCTGGTGTAGACAAAGGGTATGGTATGAATGTAGCTGTTGTAGACGAATCGAAGTATGCCGAATTAAAAAAAATAATATCTTTGGCGACAGAGTAGTTGGTGACAGTACACTGTTATAAAACGTCAACTATTTACGTAGTACAAAGTAATTTACTAAATATAACCTCAAAGAATTGTTATGTGAAAACGTGAATAGTGATTTTATTTCGTGAATTTTGAATAATACGCTTTTGCCCGGTCTCTGAGGTTACCAGCTATGAGTTCAATAACAATTGATTCCATAAAGTTATGTATAGATAAACTTAGGTTAACAGCTAACCTATACAACTAGTACCAAAACTAGCCACTGGATGGATCTATATCTAATATTTATTTACATCAAACAAAAACGTCAAACAAAAGATATGGAATAGATAAACGTCTAATATTGGTCAGTTAAGTTGAAACTAGTTTAACTATCGTACGAAGGTGTGCTCAATAACGCAATTTTATTAGTTATTGAACCGATAGCGCTAACGAACAGATAAACTATACTAACTATTTTGTAATATTTAATTTTATAAAACTAAAACACTATAGAACTACTCTAATAACTTTTGGCGCTTTCTTTAAAATTCACACTGATGCCAAAGTGGCACCACCCTAATTTAATGCATTTCGATGGACACTTCTTCATATACAGACATGATACTCCTTACCTCTACCCTCCATAATTTAATCATAATTTAGTGCCATAGACTAAATATTGGCTATAGATTAACGGTTTTATTCAAAGAGAGTTAGAGTAAGTTTTGAACTTACTCTAATTCTCTATGAATAAGACCGTAATTCAATGTTTTAGGTAAAGTTCGCGCCACGAAAGATGTCCCGCAGACGCGGTGCTGCAATCGCCGTAATTAATCCTAAAAAAATATTTGTTAATTCGTACATCGATGTAGGTAATTACCGAATAATAAATACAAAATATTCCATAATTAACGCGGTTGAATTATTTCCTAGTTATTTTACGAACTTTCCATCAAATAACGGAGCTACCACTTTTAGTTCGTTTATTTTCCGTGGGACTACTTTTGTGGCGTGGACTACACTCAGGATCGATGGTCTGTATAATTTGAAAATCGAATGCGTGGTTTCGTTTCTCGACTTTTTAAAACTACACTCAATTTATGAAGTAAATATATAAAACTTTAACATTTGAAATTTAGTATTGAATCTCACCACTGTAACTTTACCAACGGCAGTGATGTCTTGTCAAAATAAATTTGAATAAAAGGTATAACTTGATTAATATTTTCCCGTAAATGTAAAAGTTATAGTGGTTGGAGTATAAACTGATGTAATTTTATGAATTTTTTAAACAATCAAATGTAGATGTTGTATAGTAGAATATGGTACATAATATCTTATTTTATTGCTTATGTATAACTTCAAATAAGCTATATATTTAGATAAAACATGTTTTTGTTTGTTTGCGGTATGTTTGCAAGTTTCATTCGACAGAGATTTCGTAGAATAACTTGCCTACTTGGCACCACATTTGCCCGTTGTTACACATGACACAAGCATACCTTCCTTCTTTTGGGCGAATGTGTATCGTGTGTTTGTCTGTCGGTTTATTTGTATATATTATAAACAACAAAAGGACACTAATAATGAGGTCAAGATAACACAAGTTGCCTTAGGGCTACCCCTAGGCTTAGTGGGTAGTTTGGTCGGATTCCACCCCCCGCGGCCGGCGGGGTCTGGTTTCTCCGAGAGCCCCACACGCACTCGTGCAGGCTGCATTTCGCCTTCCCCCATATCAATGGCAAGAGTGTGTGTAGCGAGAAAAGGCATTATCCTGCGTCATCAAAAAAAGGGCTGCTTCCCGGCAACGGAAGCTAGAAAACATCATCTTTCTTATATATTATGATATTGTCTTCAACTTCTACAACACTATTCTGTTTATAGTTATGTATTATGCATTTCATATAATATTATAACATTTGTATTGAATATTTTATCAGTATCCCCACAATATTTGTTTCTAATTTGCTCAGTACTAATTATTATTATGTCTTTAGTAATTATATCTATGTATGTAATTTATTATCATTCATACTATATATATATATATATATATATATATAACAGTGTAGCATCCGTCCGTCCTAGGGTGCAGTTGAAAACCAGCATCAGGCACCAGTTGCTTGGCATATGCTTAACTGCACTTATTTGGTACCATCGCACCTTTTTGTTGGTATATATTTACATCGTTTAATTCATCGTCTTGCGTCTCGCTATGTAAAGACCAAATAAACATTTTTTTCTTTCTTTCTATGTCTTACTGACCATACTTTTCCTTACTATTGGTTAAAATTTGACATAAGCTCCATACATATAATGTCAAAATTCAACTGATGGTAAGGCAAGTGAATTAGTAAGCTATAGGAATGTGGCCATTAGTCAATTAACAGCCTAGATACAACTTGAATGTTTGATTTTCGAAGATAAATCTGTACAATAGAGAAACAGTTTTGTTTCTATTACCAGCAGTCATGGGTTCAGATTCAATCTATTGTGGTTTTTCTAATGTAATTTTTATTTTAAAGATCCTATTAAAAGTGTTATCTCTGTTGAATGACATTTGCAATATATCAAAATAATGAACTTGTAACACCTATTTTTCAAATTATAAATGTTTATTTCAGTACATTCTCAGCTTGACGTGTTTAAAAGTATTTTATGGGATGTCCGTAGAATTAATTACAAGGTACGCATTCACGTACGCGTTTTTCTTTGTATGTGTCAAAAACTAATTCTAGAAGTCCTGATAGCATCAAACTATGAAAATCTCTACGAAAGACGTAATGCATAATATACAAATGACGAGGTTGTTTTGGGTTGTGCTCTCTGCCAGTTCTTCAAATATTGAAGCAATTTGAGCGTTGGCATTGCCAGGTTGAAAAAAACTTATATTAAGTTCAGTTATTTGTCTTCTTTGTCTATAGTATGTAAGGAACCAATAATAAGGTAATATTATTGGATGGTGTGTTTATCTTATTAAAAAACCTTTTTATTTTCTATTAAAAGAAGTTTGACTTAGATTTATAAGTGAGATATCAATTTTTGACGGTTCTAGAATAGATACTAGCTAGAAGTCATTTGGTAAGAGATTATTGTAATAAATAGTTGAGGACATGAATGA
The DNA here is from genome assembly GCA_039645545.1 of Dendrolimus houi. Classification (NCBI taxonomy): domain Eukaryota; kingdom Metazoa; phylum Arthropoda; class Insecta; order Lepidoptera; family Lasiocampidae; genus Dendrolimus; species Dendrolimus houi. The sequence continues at coordinate 2,999,283 of CM077122.1, forward strand.
TGAAGGGGATATAATACAATTAATGAATATTAAAAGAAATTGGGTAAGTTTTGAGTGATTAATTTATCATTTTGTTTTCGCACATAACTCCTTCAACATTTGCTATTTCTGAAACCAATCTCGAGTTGCCAGTTGTTATATTGCCTAATATATTTTTATGAATATTACACGTTCATTTGACGAAAAAAAATTAAAATGTTACCTAACACTTTCATCCACTCATATCTTCAATTATTTTGAATAATAGATTTTCGAATACGAACTTGGGTCTAAACTTAATGGGATTAATATGCAAAGATTAAAGATTTTAGATCATCGGTGTATAGAAATATTGATGAAGTATTATTGAATATTTTTTTCCTTCCCCACACTGTCCAATATCTATAATTTGCTTTAGATTTCTGACAGCGTCGTTTGTGAATGCGTAACTTAATTATCCAATTGTGAATGGCTGTTAGAACAGCGTACGTAAAGCTGTTCGAATAAATAAGTTTTATCAAGAAGTTTTACTTTCATTTTACCTTCAACCTTGGATTTCTTGAAGCGACTGACTTCATCTCTATGAAATTTTAATGAGTGTCAAATCAACATGGAATACAAGTACTCATATGCTGAATTATTTTATTTAGGTTTATGGCTTGGCAGCTAGGCCTTTAAGCCAGATCTTAGATTACAATGTAGTTTCTTCATTTTCTTAGGCCTATGTGTAGCACAGCTGAACTGTAGGTTATTCAGCTGGTGCCATGCAACGGAGTTCTTGTGACAACTCAAAAGGCCACATCTGACTATACAGTTCACATTTCTCACAAAACACATAATTACTACTCAAAAACTATCAATATCCTACAACTATTGTTCATTTCAGAGTAATATTACACATTTTTAGAAAATAAAACTGCACAGCACAACACCTTTCAGTTCTCGCCAAAAACGCCTTTTTTCTCATGCTGAATGTCAGCTCTTATTACGAGTGATGTGTGCCGATACTACGAAATCTCGAAAACGAAAAATGGGTTAATTTTGTACATTTTTTTCAGAAAATGCTAGTTCCAGAGGACACATAAGTAACATGCGCCGCTAAGTCATAAATAAAACAATGAATCATTCTTAAAATTAGTTTAATAAATAAATATAAAAAGAAACCTAAATATAAAAATAAACTGAGACGGGAGTATTTATTCGAGTGGAATGTGAATAACAAAGCTATAAATTTTATTAAATTTTTAATCAACAACATTCATAAATACAATTTCGTGCAAATTAATAAACTTTAAATAAAGAAATTAGCATGTCTTAATAATTTGACCATTATTACATTTTATCGATGGGTTTTAGTAGAAGTTATAATTTTACATATAACTACTTTGTACAATAAAAATATGTTTACATAATACTATGTCAGTAGGTGTATTTCATAGAATATTAAGGGAAGATTTTATTTCACATTTGTTATGTTGTTTTGAGAGAAATTTGTCCTTCTTTTATTGCCATAAGCAGGCAAGCGGCCCACCTGATGGAAAGTGGCCACCGTCACCTACGTTTACGTACACAAACGCTTTTGCAACACGTCATAACAGTGGGGAAACCTCGGCGGGAAGTTCGCTTCAAGTTGTTATTATACTCAACTGTACCAACTGTAATTGTAGTAGATTAAACATTTTGCAATACTAAATTTGTAATTACACTTAAACGTGAATTATAAATAAACATGCTTAAATTTCTAACAATCATGCTTTTAGACCTATAAAGATCGTTCTAATTTTTAGACACAATCTATAAATTACACTAACTACTATATTACTAGACCAATGTAATTTTCGAAAGATTCGCCTATAATACTTTCTAAACATTAATAAATACATATTGAAACATTCACCTTCAAATATAATGATTACAAATTAAAACACCACACAAGTGGCATGCACTGGATAATCTTATAGAACAGATCTAAATATAACAAAGCCGGCTCGAGACGGTATTAATTTATCTTCAGTGGTACAAGTTATTTATATTTAACTTATAATATTTATTTAAATTTATAGCACACTTCTATTTTCTTACTTTTTATACGACTCACCCAAAAAAAGGGGTTCTAGGGTAAATGGATATATGTTTTTTTTAGTTTACTATTAATGATTTTCTATCCCACCGTAACTTCTAAACACCGGTATATATTTATTTGTGAATAATTTATCATTATTCCAATTACAAATAAAGTTTTATTTTATCGTTGCTTTTTTAACATGTTTTTTTTATGTTTATGGCTTTGTAACTAGGCCTTTAAGCCAGGCGCAGTTGTATTGTAGGCCACAATCGACGCCATCCGACGGAGTTCTTGTGAAAACTCGAAGGGCCACATTTGGCTATATAGTTCACATTTCTCACAAAAACACATAATTACACTCAAAAACTATCAATATCCTACAACTATTGTTCATTTTAGAGTAATTTTACACATTTTTAGAAAATAAAACTGCATAGCACAACGTCCTTTTTCAATTCCCGCCAAAAATACTAACATTGATATCATATGAAGATGGCACAGATAGTTAGCGAAAGTTACGCCAAAAAAACACCTTTTTATACAATTATTCAAATAATTTTTAGAAGTATAGGAAAAATCTGGAGCCGGCCCTGCAATTTTACCTAGATAAGCCGCACATACACAAATAACATACTTGTACCAAATACAACAGTACATCTTACAATATTATTAGCTGCTTTCAATGTCTTTACATCTTTAGGCGGGTCCAAGAAGTGCCACCAAGGCGCGTTTGTAGTCACCAGAAGTCTCGCCCTGCTACCAATCGCGAGAAACCGACACAGTTATCAAGTAGTTCGCATCGATAGATGGCGTTGTATCGGAAGTTGTGGAGAGATGCGCATGCGACGGTGTGCGGAAAGAGAAACGCGACTGATTAGTATATTTGTGGAATATTTTAAATATTACAATATTATTCACCATTAAAGTTCGTAATTTAAATATAATAATATAACAATTCTATGCCTACTAATAATAACCACAAGGAAATGATTTGGCTTGAATGATAATTTGTTACTATTTCACAGTCTTGTGAATGAACTGATTATAAGGAAATTTGCTATAAAATAGGGTACATTTATTTGGGTAATTTGGGGTGCCAGCAATCGTTTATTGGCACCTTATTATTTAAAACATTAAAAATCTTTTTTTTTAAATTTGTAGTCATACAATAACTAAAAATATTAAGATTACTTAATATTTTGGATAAATTGATTTCAACAATGGTATAGTTTCCCCCTATATACTTTCTATAAGAAGTAGGCACATAGGTGTTCCTTTTTATCTCAGATTATTTGTTTTCAAAAGATACGAATTTTAAGTTTATTCGTGTAGATAATAAAATTTGTAAAAATGTAGTCTGGTGTCTCGGTGAATAACATTACAATATAAGAAAAATGGTGTGTTATTTACTTTAAGAGTAGCTGCAAAAAAATATTTTATGTGAGGATTACTCTACGCATTATTGTGATTGAGGTCATTAAAAACTTGCACTTTAAAGTAAAGTAATTGCACTGGTTTATTAAAAATAAATAGATTGTTGGAATAATAGAACAAATTTATTACGTACGACAGTTGCCTCATAAAATTGGAACTGAAAAAGCCCGTAAACACTAAATTTGTAGAGGGTGTCACAAGGTTTTTGTATTCTTCTCTCTCTTATTTTCTATTCTCCTATTCTCTTAAGAAGTTCACTTTATTATTTAAAATGATACTGAAATTATGCACTGTTATAAAGATATGTTATAAGATATTGGTAGTCTAGTGGTGTTTTGTGATATAAAAACGTCAGTGACGAAAATCGAGTCCTGTGGAAATTAAAGATTTAGTGGTTTTTTTCAGAGCAATTTTTCTGAGAAATTATCATGTCTAGTAATTCTTCCCCGTTTCAAATCAGTACGTATCGAGGAGTGAAATACTAATTAATAACTCAAGCGACATTTTGTGAAAGACAGTAAGCGCAAAACTTAAATGCGCGTCCAGTGAAGTTAGTTCCGTGAGTTTGCGCAGTTCCAGTCAAATGTTATCGTTTGTTACACCTTACGGTGTGTTATGCGAAAAAGATGGCCTGCGAGTCCGGAAAGCGAACGAGCGAGAACGTAACACTATCCTCTCAGCTCTATATGTGAACTTTATAATTGTGTTCTACGCGATAACGTGTACTAGCTTCAAGGACGCATTTAAGTTTTGCTCGTAATGGTTTTTTTCATTACTGTCTCAAAGAAATATAAAGATTAAAAAACCTGGTTACTAATTGAAATCTATAGATAATTCTTCTTTTTCGAATATGGTACATAGTGTATCAATAATGCATTTTGTGGGTCATTTGAAACTTAACTTTTCTCCTTACAAATTTTCAAAACATCTCTTGAAACAAATATCCTTTCACCTCTCTATATGATACTTATAAACTTAAAATATTTCAATTGTTATATAAAAGACTAATCTTGTGTAATTAATTTCAAAGCTCACCTCCTGTGTCCAGTCACCATAAATAAGTAGCGATGATAAAATATTAAAACACATTATAGACATAAAAGTAATGAGAAATAAATAGAGAGAAACAATTAAAGCAGATTTTATTGTAAGATAAGAATAAATTATTAGATAGCCATGCTTGTTACAGACAAAAGGTTTTAAAGTATCTCAATTCTTTACATGTTTTATGTACCTAGCCTGCGTCGAGTATACGCGAATATATTCAATTATGAAATCTTAGACTAATTTGCAAGCAAAGCCTCAGTCCAATTGTAGATATTAGATTTTTTTTTATTATTGCAGGAGTTCAGCAGACAGGCAGACGGCCCACTTGATGGAAATCGGTTACCATCGCCTATGGACATTTGCAACACCAAAGGTGCTACAAATGCGCTGCTGCTCTCTTATGGGAGACTGGAACCTGGTCACTAATGCCGGAACACAACTCAAGGTTGTTATGGCGACATACTTTAGACCAGGGGTGGTCGCCATTCAGTCGGGCAAATGCCCTACCGCCTGGCTGTGGGTTGTTTTATCGCCTCTTACGACAGGCCGCTCGGCCGCAGGAAATTGTATTCTTTCTCCTTTCCTGCACGGATAGATTGACAAGCAAGGAAGTTTTTGTGGTAGTAAGAAAAGGAAATAAAAAAAAAACAATATCCTAAAACTATTTCTCATTTTTAAACAATATTACACATTTTATGAACATTTAACTGCATAGTAAATAAAACATCATCAAATCTAAATTCATTAGATGATAATAACTATACTCTAAGCTAGAGCTTAGGCCAAAATCGTAGAACAAGTACTAGTCTACAATCCAATACTTAAGTGTAATTTATTAAAAAAATATATTTCAGCTCAAACACTTCCGTACCTGAATATGTTTTTTTTTTTACCTGGACTAATCAAATTAACACGAGGGTCAAAAGCGATGAATACTGTTCAAGGATAACTACTAAGCTATCGGGACTAAGTTGAATTTGAACTGTTTAAATTTGTATAGGTGTTGAAGCCAAATATACAGTTAAGGTAATGTTTGATGGCATTATTTGATTGTTTCATATTTTTCCTTCCTAGAATTATATCAATTTCTTTTTAATCCCTAAATAGTAATAATATGTTGAGCTTAAAATTAACTAATAATTCAGTGTTGACGTTGTTTCCTTCTCGAGTGTTTGGATTAAGTAGATCATTGGTTATTATTGTTGGTAGGTAATGGATTCGGATGGATTGTCAGTTTTTGTCTGTAACTGTAGATTTGCAAAGTATTACTTTCATGCTAAATAATGTGCTTTAAATATTAATAATCGCTGTGCCCAAGACCATTGGTGGTTTGATTGCATAAATGAATCTTTTGAAATAAACTATTCAAAGATAGAAAGGTAGAATTTAAAAATAGTTTAAATAATTGATGATTTTTATAACCTTAGTAACTTATTTATACATAGATATAAATAATCCTGTATTGCTCACAAAAATATACGTAAACAATATTTTTAGGCAAAATACAGGGCAATCTCGTCGCGTAAAGACAAAATTATTTTGAAAATCACAAACAAAAAAGCCTAGAAGAAGAAATCCCAACACACAAAATAATATATTAAAAATTTCTAGAATACGAACAAGTTCAACGAGAAGAATTACACATTTGGGTGTATTACTAGAGTCTAGTATTGCGAGAGTTTTTTTTAACATTCTGATTGAGCAAATAAACCATTTTTAAAGCAAAGAGATTAAAACCTTACTTACAATGAGTAATGTAATTAAATTATCTATACTTCTATACTATGAGTAGAAAAGGCTCTTTATTTGTATCTTGGTATTCATCCTTATCAAAATAAATTATTTCATATTCAACACTGCTTCAATACCTTTATATAACTTATTGAATTATTCAATTCGGACATTCCATTCGAAAGATATCACGAGTTTAAAAATGTAATTATTAAAAAAAAGTTGCGTGGTCGGCGCTCACCCTACTCGGCTAGCTAGGCAGCACTTTATGCGATGTAGGCTTCACTGGGGTACGGACCGTAGGGGACGGCAAATATTTTGAATTCGCTTAGTATAATATAATAATAATATATTGTGAGTCTTTACCTACATACAAAAAACATTTATGCATACCAAACCACCGTAAAACATTGAAAATATCCTTACCGCCAATTCACTCGCGAGGGTCTTATCATAGATCCTCTCGTATTCCTGTTTGATGCTGCCGAGGTCCATCTCAGCCCTGCTCACTACGATGCGGACCAGGGTCTTGTCTTCAGTACCAGCCCCCTCCATGGTCTTACGGAGGCGCTGGGCGAACCACGCGGCCGCATTCTCCACGCACTCCACTGGAATGGAGTACATACCTTTAACTCGTATCTGTTCCAGTACCTTTAGTTCTAAACTCCTTATGCGCGGAGACGAGGAAGTTATCGGGGAGTTAGGTTGAGACAGGAGAGTTGGTGGGAAATATAGTCACCTTCGGGTGGTTTAAATGCTCGGGATATCGCCTAGTCTGTGGAGATAACTGGTTGGTTATAGATACATACCTTCAGATCTAATTTCGTAGAAGACCATTGCATCTGCTGGCACTAAAGGACCGCTACTTGAAGCCTTTTCATCTTACGTATATATTTCCCAGAAAATACATTAAGCACGACCAGCAAAATTTATAAAAGGACAGAATATACATACCATTACGCATTCTACCAATTGTAACATAGCCCAAGATGAAAGAGATTGACGGCTGATTTTGTTAGTTCAAACTTCGCGGTGTACCAAAATTAGCTAACCTTAATGAGAACGAATTTGCTGTCAAACAACACAAAATTTTAGATGATGATAAAAATCGATAAGAGGGGGGCCTAAAGCGGCCGCTTTCGCAGATTCGTGTTACAAATATATGTGTTAAAATAAACTGGACCATTAATATACAGTGTAAACTCTATATCACGACACTGAAGGGACTGTGCATTTTATGGCGTTATAGAGAGTTGTTGTTAAATGGAGAGAAGTCTGTTATTTTGTCTGACGTCTTTTGCTACACCAGTAATTTTGTTGTATTTTTTTACTTATTTTATTCATATCTTGCGATATTGAGGCATCTTGGTGATAAGGGAAGTACTTAGAAATTTCGGTATTTCGGAATTTCTTAGAAATTTCGGTATGCATGATGCCGACAGTCGGAGTTTATTACGGGCTAGGATAATAAAGCGACAAAAGAACGTACACACCTGCCCAGTTTTTATTAATTTTGGCAACTTAAAAGGTACTTTTTATTACTTAATTGTAGTCGTTATTGAGAGTGGGTGTAATGCTATATGGAGTGTATCATTAAGAAGACAAGCTTTTTTTTAGCCAGGTGAAATCCGCTTGAGGACCATAAGCCGCGACAAGGGCAGAACCTTGGGGGGATAATCCGTGACCTGTGTGTGGGATTCGCCACCCCCGGTTACGGATACCCGGTAAAGCCCCTGGGTGTTCCGTCCTTCGCCTTATGCCAGGGCTACGGGTATATGACCTAGCCTCCGCGCAGCCCTGGCAGGCGTGGGCCCCCTCACGAGGCCTCTTCCATTGCCGGGGGGACTCATTCCCCGGCATGGAAGAAATTTAAACCAACCAAAACCAAGTGATTTGGACGCTTAAGGGAGTTTGTCGTTAAATCGAGTAACGTTACATGGAGTTTACACTGTATTATGTCTTACACCTACTAGTATATCTAGACCGAGTTAATTTTACTAAGCTTTTCTCCAAGGCTCTCTGTGCATAATATTATCGTTAGCCAATATTGACACACCTACACTTTCCATGCATGATATTACCTTGACTTCACTCTCCAAAGTCTTATCGTACAGCCTCTCGTATTCAGTCTTGATGGCCCCGAGGTCTATCTCCGATCTGCTGACGACGATCCTAATCAGGGTGCGATCATCCGTACCCAGGCCCTGCATGGCCTTGCACAGGCGCGTCGCAAACCACGCCGATGCGTTTTCCACACACTCCACTGTAAATTTATTTAGGGTTGCCAGGAAGGGTGTGGTTAGAAATAAAACAAATTGGTAGGATCACAGGATGGTAGGAGAAAACATATTGTTAAAGATATGTAAATGAATCCAGGCTAAAGCTTCTGCTGCCAAACTCAAGCTTCCTCGTTATAGGAGAATGTAATTGTTTTCTAAGACAGATTAGCGGCTTTCTTGTTACTTTTATTGCTGGAGTATAGTAGACTGGCTGACGACCCACCTGATGAAAAGTGGTTACCGTCGGCTAGTCTAGAAGCCGGACTGATGCCGAAAGACAACTCAAGGTTATCGTAGCGGTAAACTTGATATACGATTTCCTCAAGATGTTTTAGTCACTTACTAATAATTGTTACAAAATGCCAGAGACTGGCTAGTTTACCAGAATTCGGACCCACGTAATTTGAATGAAAAAATAAATTAGATGCTAATATGACGACGTCCACTTCACATTTGTCTATGATTATTCAGTAGTCTTAGGCATCCCAATATGCGAGAAATTATTACCTTAAATTAAGCTATTAATAATTAATATTAATTAGTTTCATTGATTAAAAACTAAACTAAAGAAAAAAAAATTAATTAGAAACCAACATAGTCTGCGTCAATGAACATTAAAATCCAAATATGGATATCACAAGCAAGTACCATTCATTCATATTCATTACATAATGAAGCATTTCCGTTCACCGCTGTGTATGCATGTCGAGAAACTATTACAGCTATGTTATAAGAATTAGCAGTCATAACTTGTGCATAGTTTGACGCAGTTATGCAAACTGAAAACAACCCTACAGGACGAAAGTTTTGAATTTTTTTAAGACATAGGTCTATAGAAGAGTTAAGGAAACTTGTTTTCTCAAAACTTGCTAGATAATAAATATGAAACATTAAAAGCTTAGATCTTTTTGAAATCTTTATTAGACGCTTCACCGAAGTCATCCATATAAAGACAGACTTGAATCAATGAATGTCATTGTATAACTGTTGTGTCCTTTCGATTCTGTACCTTTAAACCAAATTTATTCGTCTCGATGAAAACAGGCTTTTAACTTGGAAAACATATTTTTCTCGAGAATGATTTAAAGTTTTCACTAATATTACCTGCTCAAAAATTAATAAGAGACTGACTGACTGGACTTACCAACAGCGGAGAGTGCGTCTTTGAGTTCTCCGCCGATCTCGGCCTTGATGGCTTGCTCGATAGTTCGGCCAGAGATGTTTTTGTACTCCTCGAAGATCTGACGCAGCTGGGCAAAGCTCTCGTGGGCTAGAATCTACGAGGAGGCAATTTCATTTAACTTTACATAATTAATTATAGGGGAAATAAATGTCTAGCCACGTGGCCAGGTCCCGCGATATAAGGGGCCATCCATAAATGGCATTAAGGGGTTAGGGGTAGGATGGTCGACGAAGTGTGACATGGGGTGGGAAGGGTCCTCAACGTCGTCAATGACGTCACATATCAAATTCTAATATATTTAAGCTTTAAAACACGAAATTGAAATTATTAACGAAAAACTTCATAATATTTCCAACTCTATCTGTATGAGCATACTGTTTAAATTATTAAAAGAATACTTTAGATGGAAATAAAACTAATTACGGAACTGCTGTTTTAATTTAATAATTTCTCGATGTAAAATTCCAAAATATGTGACGTCATACTAGGGAGGGAGAAGTCTCCCTTGTGGATGGCCCATGGGATGAAATGCGTACCAATGGACTCGAAAATATGGGAAGTCGAAGACCGCGCGAAGTAGAAAATACTAAGTAGGTAAGCGGACCACCAGCCTTAAGGCGAACGCTCCGAATGCAATTGGGATGTACCGCTGGGATGATAATGATAACTTACTGAATTAATGAATACTCTTTACTGTACACCATAAATTAAAACTAGGTCCTTAAGAATTACGATTTTATTCTATATTTTGTAGTTTCGATCCGACGCTATTGGCGCTGAATTATTAATATCACAGTGAAAAAGGAAATACGGAAATAATCCAAGGAAACGCCTTGGATGATTTTAGCAATAAAAAGTTAGGTACAAAAGTATAATATAATATATAAATACTGCGTATTGTGTCTTAAATACAACTACATGCACGTACGCACGCACCCACGCACACACGCACGCACACACGCACGCACGCACGCACGCAGACGCAACATAAGCGCTCACACTTCCATATTATAAATATGTATTGAATAATGTTTCAATTTATGTATATATAAAATTATATGATCCCTGCGATACAGGCTTTGCCTAGTGCAGGGTTTTTTAGGAACCATATCTCGCTCAGAATGTGACAACCAGGATAACGTGCCTTAGCACATTTTTTTGTTATAGCTTTGTCATGTAATGAGAAGTTTGGTTAAATAAATTTGAAATTTGAATAATACAAATATTACAGCCGTAATACTAAACAGTATACCCACCAATTTTGGTATATTCTGGATGCCGTGACGCTAAAACGTTGCAAGAAAACGTGTCTTTTGGTATCCGAAGATACACTTCAAGAATATTAAACTTACCCGATTGAACACTTCCTCGTCGGTCCCCCACTTGGCTTCGCCGGCGTCGTACAGCGCCTGGGCGTCTTCCCTCGCCTTCACCGGGTCCACGGGCCCCTCCTCGTCCCGTGCTCCCTTCACACTCGACTATGTTAAACGTGTAGGCTGTGCGCTTTTAAACGCCTTCAATGCTTGGTGTGCCAGTGAAAATAAGTCAAACTTCTTAGAGAAAAATTTCTTAAATCATTTAAAGTAGTTCTTCAAATATTACTGTTGTCAGTTTGATTTCATCTAACATATTCTGAGACGGATAGTCGTCTGTTAATCTTATGGAACGGTGATGGAATTTTTTATTTGACTTTATATTGCATCATCTTAAAATTTTAATTTCACTTTTAAAGATATATTAATATTAACTTTAAACTCCCTGATAATTTCTTTGTTTACTTTTGAGTTCCACAAATGGCAATATGTTTAGTTAACCATTTGTGGTTTTATTAAAATATATTAAAAATTTTATTCTGTCACAATAAATTATATCTACTTTAATTTGGTTAAAACGTTAAAAAATTAAATTCTGTTATAAAACTTTTAAGATTTAATCATTGCAATATCATGTTAAAAATTTTTACAGTAATAGTTCAGAGTTAAAATATTTAAAATGACCAGGGCACCAAACATTCAAGGCTGTAAAATATTGAGCACAAGCGAAAGTAAAGATCGATAGTGCCTTATGATTACTCATGCTGTCATTGTCACGAACAACGAAAAGTCGTTTTATCGATTTTACTCAATCATTCTACAAATGTGTAAATAAGGGATTACAAACTATCAAATACTATTATTACAAAATAATTCGAAAAAAATTACATTTTGTTAGTTTGTATATTTCAGAAATGGATTTAAAATCCATCAAGCAACTTTGTCATATCCAGATTATTCTGTAAGAAGTCGACATTTTCTAGGATACAAGATGATGTTTTTAAAATAGATAACAGCTATGATTACTATATTTCCCGTTTAATCTATCTACTCTATGAATAACAATGAATATGAAGCTACTACACAAAGGGGCAGAGTTAAAAAAAATATTGAACTCTTGAATCTGAGGAGAAACCATAATGATAGGAAAACTAGAACATATTATAACGTATTTAGCCACCTAGTAAATTCATCTTTTTAAAAATAATGCACAAATTCTACAACTTGTATACGGTTCGCAGCAGCAGCACGTTGGATGGGTGACGCCCTAAACAAAAGCCGCACCTGTGCGAAGGTACAGCTGAACAATAATTAGGTTAATATAGCTGTGCTGTTAGAACTCATTCATTAGTAGACGGCACTTTTATGATTGCTGTTAAAAATGTTTTGTCAATCTTGTTGAAAATTTGTAAGGGAATTTAAGAAACTTAAATAAATTCGTCAAAATTAGAACATCAACGCAGACAAAGTCACATTCGGGAAGCTAATGGTATAAGTAATAGAAATTTTAAAAAAATCATAAAAGGTTAACGTATTAAAATCGTTCTCGTAATGCTGTGATGCTATTATAGAGTCCTTCTTTTTTATCACGACTTGTAAGTCCACTTTATTATAAGAAACATATCGCACAATATAGGTAAATTAGCTTCGAGAAGTTTTTGGGGTTGTATATTTACAGTATTTTTAATTCTAAGCTTGAAATTTAAAATTCCTTGTACAATCAGCAAAATGAGGTTCGTTACATTTTGAAGTAGAAAATATATTTACAATCAAAAGTCAATGGTGAAAGTCAAATAGCTAAGAATTATTTACATTGCTAATTGTTGTGAGATCTGACTGTTTGGTTTTAGTTTGATAACTAATGAATTAATTGATTGAATTTGTGGTTCATTTTTGTTATTTATTGTTCAGTGTTTGCTAATTGTTGTTATTTGATTTTAAATTTGTTAATTAAAAATGGTTCCGATGTTGAAAGTTGAAGCCTTTGACTTCCCAAACTAAAGAAGTTTTGTGTAATTTATATAAATATTTCGAAAACATGTGAATATAAATATTTCGAATAGCAATCAGAGGAATGTTATGACTCCCACTCAATTACTTGCTAAATCAGAAAGCAAATGTAATTATTCAGAACAGGGACCAATAATTTAGTATTAAAAATTATATTAATATTATAATAATATTAATATTTATTATTTTAATATTGTTTTATATTATTTGTTCCATATTAAGTACCTGCCTATAAAAATATATAAAAAATATTAGTTTATGTGCTGATCGTACACTACTACAAACGCAAAGACGGAGCTAATTTACCTGTACGTTTTCATACAAATTTAATCTTCAGGTTTTAACTAACAGTCTTTAGTTGCGCAGTAAACGGTATTTCTTACAAAACTGATCAGCTTTCTACAGTGAATCTGAACAGGTCATTAATTTTAACGCGAAGAGATCGCTTTTTAGCGATAAGACCGCCCTTTGTACACTAGATATAATTTTAGTCTTTAAGTTTTTGTATTAGTGTATAATAAAGTGTTATCTATCTATCTATTCCTTGAAACCACCAGAATCATGTAACTAGAATGAAACTTAAGCAAAACGGATGAGTGAACGAAAAACCAAACGCAAAAGCATCTTTCAACACACGATTAGTAGTTTCGTGTTACGTTAGTGACATTCTACCCCCTTATTAAGGAAACCAAACACGCATCGATTTCAAAACGCCACGTTTGTTTAGTAATGTCGTAAAAACCGATTTGTATTTGTCGTGTTCCCGTTTTAGCATATCCATTAACCATGCCACTCTGTAATTTAGAAAATATAATTATATAACATGCAAATGAAAACTGTTCTAGTTTATAATAATTTAGCTATGATTAATAATATAAAATTTAATCTGATACAATCGTGAAAATTTAACTTAAGCCCTAAGATCATTCTCAGTAATATGCCTGAGTAGAATATTGGACCTACATAACGTACCCAAAAGACTGGAAATATAACCTCATTGGATTGCACTGATTTGTTGTCTGAGGTAAGCACCAGCCAAGGATTACTTAATGAAATGATCAGCGCTTTGAAAGCTCTATTTTAAAATTTAAGGCTCCAGAAATCCACAATCCAGCCGTCCACACACAAACGGCATAAATTATGCAATTACTATGTTGCCTGCGTCTGTCTATAGCGGACTTCGATATTTATGAGGCAACGCCCGATTCCTTTCGTACCCCCTCTCTGAACAAGCTTCCTTTTAGAATTAGAAGGATGCACAAGGAAGATCTTCGCTCACCACTACTAGGACTTATTGCGGGTGACATCAAACCGCGCAGATTGTCACTCTTACGTCCGACAGCCTGCCATCAGGGTGCCCAACATTACCATAGAGGTATCTTCGAGCGGTTGTTTCAAGGATGACACGATGATTTATGGTGTGACGGAGGACACCAGAATAGAGGAGAATGGAAGGAAAAAAACATTTTTCCGACCGTCAAATGATTGAGAGAAAGTGAAATAAGGGGATACTCTGAGTTGGAAAAGCGTCAATAACACCTGTTATTAATAAATTTTTATCTATAGCAAACATAGATATTGAAAGTAAAATTAAACATTGAACACTTATCGGAGTTTACGGAATAGAATATCATTTATTGTATAAACTGTCACATACATACAATTAAAGATAAAGAAGATGTCATCTTCTTTACGTGATATTTAAGATAGCAGTGTTTAAAAATAGTTTAGAATCAAGCTCTCAGATGTGAAACACATTGTTTTCATTATAAACTAGCACAATATTCACGTAATAGCATGGTTAATATTAATGCAGTGTACTTACTACCACTATGAGGGTAAGCAGACGGCGAAAGTGGCCCGAAGTCTCGGAACACATATGCTCAGCCAAGGGACGATCGTACACTGTTTCGAAAGAACAAACATCGATATTAAGAATGTAGTATGTATGCACATTTATTGTCTCTAATACAGAGGATTTTCTAGATTTTCGAGTGTTATAAGGCATTCAATATTTCCCAAATACATAAACACTAAGTACCTTGTGCTAATAGATAAATAAATAATTGCTAGTATAAACCGCGCCCAGAAGGTTTGCCGATGACTACTTACTATTATTGTATTGTATTACTAACTATCCTTGTATATACTTATGTAAAGTATATACAATAATAAATTTATTGCAACAACTATTTATGTAATCTTTTTTGTCAACCCTACTGACCATCGACGCGTGACATCGTGAAGCCATCGGCAAATCTTCTGCGCGCGGGTAGTAAGCGAAGATAATGTATACTTGGTTTTTTATAGCATATATTTAAACTACGCATCGTTTCTCTAGAATTCTTATTCCGTGTATAATAGAAACTTGGGAGGAACATCCCACCAAAGTTTTCCTTCTCTCTATGACATCGAGTCATTTAAAAAGGGCGATACATAAAGAATTACGCTCATCTCATAATTCCTTAAGTACATTTCGTCGCGAGAAATTCGCAATAAAAGTTAATTATTTCACGGTGACTTACCGTGACAAGACGTCAGTCAATTAAAAATACTACAAGCCTTAAACCCCATACATTAAGGAAACATTTCCTAGTGTTTAAATTGCCAAAGGACAAAAGAATCGTGGATGAAGATATATAATTAAATTCTTACGTCTCTCATAAGCATCGACGATCGCAGCGATCTCTTTCTTGGTCCTGGTGCATAGGATTTCGACGAGGGTGTCTTCATCAGTGCCAATGCCTTCCATGCAGTTGTGCAACTCCTTGCAGAGGTACTCGTCCGGCGGCGTCATTAACGCGATTATCACGTCTTCGAAATGACCGCCCAGCTCGGACTTTAGATCTTCTATGATATCCTGTGAATCAAGAGTGGCAACAGTGAAAATGTTTACTGTTTTGTATTCAATATTAAGGAGTATCAGCTCTTTCACGTTCAGCACTACCGCGGATCTTCTTGTGTCAAAGAGGATATATTATAAAATTTAAAAAACGACAGTCGCAGCATTATTCGTAACCTAAATCGCGCGATTTAAACGCGACAAGTAAAACTCTACTTGTAACGGATCGTATTCTTTTTATGTGTTATCTCAAATTTCTACATGACGTTTGAATACAACAACCAATGGACTGTCGTTTTCAATGTGATAATTTGAAATTTTAAGGTGGAGAATTACGTTAGAGAGTATATTTTGACAATAATCAACGCGCGAAAAATTTAAGTGTCTAAAGAAAGCAATTATCAAATTGCTACTAAAGGATAAATTGACTGATAGTAGTATATGAAAGCAATGTGACATGTAGAATCGGTGCCCGTAGACCGCGATGTGCCGATGTACGCACCATGATCAAATTGAAATTATTTTGAAGAAAGATCAGGTAAACATTACTTTAAATAAATGTGTATGTATGAAGAGATTAATGAAAGTTGATGAGAGATTATATCTATTCTAAAAATAAACAATGGGATTAAGCATCCTATACAATATATCCGACATTAATTTGAATACTGCGTACCTACTTTGTATACATACCGAGACGCAAACGCGTCAAGTGTTACCAAGTAGCCAAGTAAAACAGAGGTCATTTCCCTGATATTCAACAAGTAACAACTAGAGTATCAATGTATCAACAGAGGCATGGGAAACAAATATTAAAAATGCAGTCACGCAACTGTGACTAACACTGTAGCCTTGATATACCTTGACGCGGCGTGTTCACGTAATTGCTTCTTACGCTTATGACTCAGAACCTGTTAGCATGCGTACTATTAATCATTGATAATAATGATTGAACAAGTGCGATTCTTGGATGGATTCTTTTTGCGGCAAAAGATGCAATGAGCAATTTGGTAGATGACAAATTATGTATTATATTAAATTCTAAAATCATCTACATACAAAACAGCAGACTGTTCAACATCATTCTGTCCCTTTACTTTTATAATAACACAATGAAAATAATTTTAATTATCGTTTTGGTGCAGCCTCATCTGGGATAATGTTACGGATATAGGCTGTATCAAGCAGATATGGCTATAGGTTTAACGCGTTATGTAAGATGCGAGATTGTTAATGACGTTAACTATTGACAGGCAACGTATGTATATTTCAGCGTCAAATTGTAAATACCGTTAGATTATAATCTATCTCGCAGTATTGTAAACTGTCGAAATATTGTGAACTAAATATACTGCTTACAATTTATCGCATTATTTTTCGGTAGAATATAATCTACCAACGTGAAATCGTCAAGTTGTCAAATGTCATGCGATGGAACGCACCTCGCGAGCTGATTGGTCGGTTTTACGGTAGGTAGTTCTGTGTCCATAGAGTTAGCAATAAAACACAAGTGTCGGTCAAATAAACTAAATGCACTTCAAAAATTCTGACATCAAGTATGTATTGTTATGAGCTACAGGACTCGAGTTAAAAATGCCGTTGGAACTACTATAGAATTTATTAGAACTGTACAAACACGTATAAAACAAATACAAATAAAACTGGATGCAACCAGTTCACACTGCACGATTCAATGCAATTCGACACGGGTAAAGTATGTCGTCTATATCGCTAATCGAGAGTACTAGAAACGTCTTACTCGTCTCGTAGTCGTCGCTTGACTGCCCACCCCTCCATTCGGGCATTGTCTTATACTCACTACACAGTACAAAGAAATTAGCCGCGTGCACTGAATTTCCGAGAAATAGTAATTTGCACACCTGCGAACGAAGTCGAAAACAATAACAATAAGGATTAGTTCGACGCTAATGATGGTTATAAAACAAGTAGAAAGACAATAGCATGTTTTTCTTAATTACAAATTCAAAACACAAAAGAATACCTAATCCGGGAAGACAATAAACTGCGCTTACAACAGGCAGCTGTGCGCTTATCTTTGACGGCATGTAACAATATTTATTATTTAGTAGGTAATCAATAATTCTGACATAATGGTAATGAATTTTGGGTGGTTAAAAAAAAACAATTAACTTAAGTATTTCTCTCTTCTACAACCCCATGTTTGGGAAATAGTACAACAGATTTAAGCTCACAAGCCGAGCGAGCGAAAAGAACGTACCACGACAGTGCTTAGCGAATGTCACAACGAATTTGTAACCATCATTTAAATAGTTACTTATGAATATATGGTGACCAGTCTGTTCTGATCTAAAGTCCAACCTAACCTAACTCACCGCTGTAATCACTTTTCGCGACTTTCGACTAAAGTCCACAAGCCAAAAGAGCAATGCGATCGTGCCATGGCAGCGGTCAGCGCGCGAACTGAGCGAGCGATGCGAGCGTGCCCCTGTAGCGGCTGGCGAATACCAGAACATAACTTTGTATGCTCATTTTTAAGATGATCAAATTTCTCAGTTATTTGACTGTCAGAGTTAGGAGTTCAGTCTATCATGAACTTGGCACTTTATGTGGACATATTATAGATATATCTGTGCTATTTCCTAGGTGATGCCTTTGGGCAGGTCCTTAGAGGTGCTGCAGAGCCCACGAGGCTTGTGACATTCAGTAGATTGAATGCTGCCTATTTACTTTGTTTACTATCAATGATTACTATACCCCACAACTATACATGATTATTTTACATGTATGGTGGCCACCCTTTATATTAATTTTTTCTCCCAATTTCACTATATCATTGTGTAGCAATGGCGCAGTAAATACATAAATACAGTACACTGCCATCTATATAGAACCAATAGTTAGAGAAAAATAGCCCTGGTGAGATTAGACTGATCAACACCATGAAAATTGTAAAAGGGGTTCCCAAAAAAAAAAAGACAATTGGAAAAGCTTTAATCTTCTTATTTTTTCATATGTTTCAGCTCAACTTGTCTATCACATCCATTAATATTCAAGTTTTAAATTATCTTCAAGCAAAAGCTTTAGACAAAGGAAGTGAGCCATTATATCAATTTTCAAAGTTCAGTGCAATTGTAGACGAGTGATGATGACTAAGACCAAATAGGGAAGTTCTAGAGGCAGTTCAAAAATGCACATTTCACTAAACAATTGAGATTATTAACAGAAACACGAGTCTTCATTATAAACAACCTATAATTACTAGTTACTATTAAGCAACTTTAGTTTCGAAAATAAAACTGCACTACAAAATATTACTCTTCAAATTCGTGCTAGAAACTAACTTTTAGTCTCAAAATTCACTGTAAAAATACTTGATAAAAACTAATACACTAAAGAAATCTGATACAAAACAGTATATTTATATACCAACCCTTCCATATTCATTGGTGAACGCTTGAGAAATAGCCTGCCGTTGTTGATTAGACCTGGTTGTCAGGACATCAATGATAGCCTGCTCATCAGTACCAAAACCTTTCATAGCAGCTCGGAGAGTTGCTGCATCTTCCGCAGCATTGAAGTTTGGGACACCAAAGACAGTTGGTTCACGCTGTTTTTGAAAAGAAAATTAATTAATATTAAATAGAGATATAAAGTAAGATTTTATTGCTAATTAGCTGAAGTGCTTCCAATCGTTGGGCATCATTAAAAATTAAAAATATTATTACTCACAATCAAATATAGCCTATGTGAGTCAAGAATAATGTAGCTTTCTACTGATGATACAATTTTCAAAATCGGTTCAATGTCTGAAACCTACTTACAACTGACTAATTTTTAACCACAACCTGAAAGGCAACACGAACCACTTTGGTTTAGAGATACATAAACTCTACTCATATACTCAATTTAACATGCTGACAATAATGGGCTAATGTAATATGGATCTATTTCATAAAATTTAGTTTAAGCCAACCAAGTTTTAACCAATCTAATTTTTTTATGTAAGATAAGATTTATGATCAACTAAGATCATATAATATGTGACATGTGATATTTTAATAATAAACAACTAAGAAAATAATAATAAAATACATACATTGTATATCTGGAAATTAAGCAAGTTAAGATTGTGTTATAGGTAATATACTACGGAGTACTCTGGGGCTGATCCCAGACACCTAGGCCATATTAAATTATGGAAAATTTGTTTCTGGAATTTACTATGCCAGTAATTGAACCCAGAGCCTCTGCATTGCAGGTAGGCCAGCAAAGGCTTAGCCCGCTCAACTACAGAGACCTTCCTTCTATTATTTATTGAACTTTCCCTATGAGTTGGTTACTCTATGTTACCTAACAACTTCTTTATTAGAGATAAAGGGTGTGGTATAGTTGGTGCATTTATTTATTATTTGAGATATAAAGTGAAATTTGGGTGGTTATAAAAAATTAACCATGAAGGCTAAGGCGGAAGTGAAGCAAAGTGGAGCTGCTGCCTTAGCCTTCTAACCTATATTTAAAAAGTTCAAATCCATTCATAATAAATAAATGCACCCTATAACTATACCCGATCCGAGATAAATACAGGTCAATTTAACTCATAGCCTTTGACCTCATTACACTATGACATCATCAAAGCCCTCCCTTCCTCCATAATGTAAAAATTTAGGGTAAGACACGAACCTTTTGCTTAATAATTTCATGAACCTTAACCTTTAATTAAAAGTAACATCTATGTACTGGATAATTTCGTCGTCGTCTTCAGTCAATTGCAGACTACTGCACTGCTAGATGTAGGCTTCTCCAAGCCTGCGCCACATATCGCAATCCTCCTATTACCTCATCCAGCACCCACCAGCGACCATATGACCCATATCATCATGTAGAGTATACAAACATTAATGCCGCGATCATTGTTGAATTAAAGTCTAATTTATTTCATAAAGGAGATACTTACGTGGAATGCCATCTCGTTGTTAGCTTGATTTGTCTGGGAAATATCACAAATATAGCAGTCGCGGAGACACAAAAGTGAAACTTATAACAATTACTCGGCGGAATGCGTTACGTAACGTTTAATAACTTTCTAAAATACTATTAATTTTATTTTTTAGGCACTTTAGTAAACCAAGACGTACAACAATCGCGAAGTCCAAAGAATTACTGTCAAATTGATAGTTTAATGACAAATTCTCATTAAACTGTCAATTTGACAGTCAATCTGTTAGTAATTTAGGTTTATGGCTTGGCAGCTAGGCCTTTAAACCAGCTGAACCGTAGCTTATCAACTGACGCCATTCAACGGAGTTCTTGTGTCAACTCGAAAGGCCACATTTGCCTATACAGTTCACATTTCTCACAAAAACACATAATTACTACTCAAAAACTACCAATATCCTACAACTACTGTTAATTATAGGACACAGGACAACATCTTTCAGTTCCCGCCAAAAACTCCACAGTCAATCTGTGGTGTATCGTCTGCGCGTTCCACTAGTAGCTCATAACGCCCAAAATGCTCCGTTAGCCGTTCCACAGGGCGTCCGCGGTCGTTGTGGTCGTGGCGAAAACGTCATCAATGACGTCATTGTTTTCGATCACACAACGACCCATGTCAAGAGGTGGGTCAAATAACCGTTCCACTTGGGTTTACGATTGTAACGCCGGCAAGCAAGTGGAACGGGAAAAATCGCGGTCATGAACGTGGTGGTTGTGAGTCTCTAATGGAACGTAGCCGCGGTACACCACAGATTTGTACATGCAGCATGACGCAGTGGAGTTGATGAGTATCATCATCTAAAATCGTAATTAAAACTTTAATGACTAATAGTGAATGTTCATGTAAGCAATAAAATCAGTCGACTATTCACTACATTCATAGACGTATTATTAAAACCAATTCGTTTGGATATTTATTGCCTTTTCACGGTTTAATTAAAACAATTTTTTTTAAGTATTTGGTTAATATTTTCTTTCTAGTTATTATTGCTTTCTGATGACGCGTGACTGATGTAAAATAAGAATCTCTACTTATTTTACATCAGTCACGCGTTGAATATTTCAAACGTCCGTTTGATTAGTTTTTAGAATACTAGATTTAGATATTTGAGCAATGAAACACCATTTATGACTTTACATTTATTTCAATCTTAAAATCTATTTATTTTCTAAAAAAAATCTATAAAATTCCAATTTGATCAAATTGATAAAAAATTGTAATAATAACTCTAATATTAATAAATAAGCAATTTAACTAGCTTTTTCTAGCATACATATAAATATGAATGAAAATGTAATTACATAAGTAGTTGTACAAAAAGTTTTCCCAATAAGGGATGTAAAAGACTGCACAAAATGGAGTAGTAGTAGGAAAATAGATTTCAGGCTCCAAACAACACCATGTTTTAACGAGAGCATAATGTAGGTATAACGAACGCTACCATTAGATATTTTGAAAAATACGTGATACTGGCAAGTATATCTATCACTTAAATTATCTAAATTTATGTTTGATACAACTAATACTAGATCAAGAAATGTTATGTTATAAACAAAAAAAATCACTCTTTTAATGGATTGCTAGCAATATATACCTCACTGACATTGCTATTAGCAAACCGATGTTTATTATTGACTTAGGTGACTTCGGATTTAAAAATTTCGTCAATATTTTACAATAATCTTAGTAAGCAAATCTGATGGACGAGTAGAAAAATGGATATCGAGCTCCTAAGCGAAAACTCAAGACTGTTTAACCTTATATTACAAACATATTTTTTTAAATACCACTGCATATTCGCTAGAACCTGAACTACATTATCAAAAATATTTATCCCAAATCCTATTAAGAGCTTAGATACGGATTTTACAGAACACGGCACTATTTAATGGAAGAAATGTCCATCGATCACTGCTTTATGGACAAAAATTTATTCTCTTACGACTATCCGATAGTCCCTCTCCACACTGTCGATATAAAATCCATTGGCATACTGGCTTGGCATCACCTCGCTCAACTGAAACGTAAATTTTTGCTTATTATCATTTTGCTATACCCTTTTATGCAAATTAAAATGTATTTTTTTTAAAAACAATTCTTAGGAATTAAGTTTTATCGGCACTTAAAAGAGACTCTAAGAGATAGAAAACTTCTAAATTAAAACAGTGCAGGACCCTGACTTGCATTGTTTTAATTTAAAATTTTTGAAAGATAATTTTCACAAGAATTTTGAATAAATAATTTAATGGTATGATCAGAAGATATCTCAAAGGGAACATTGAACCTTATCTTATATTTCTGTAACACACTTTTGTACAAAACTTATAAAAAAAAATGAGATATACTTAGTCTGGCCATAAATATTGTTACAATTAAAAAGAAACAAAATATTACAATTGAATTTGGAATCTGTCATTTTTATATGATTGTTTATTGTGTTTTCTCATTTTGGCGCCAATACATTGTACAACATTTTGCGATATTAAAATGGAGTAGTGCGATAAAGAGAACCGAATCGCTGTGATTGCATTACACAAGTAGGTATGGAGCCAAATGCAATTTTTAAAACTCTCCATACGCTTGGTATTTGTCAAATGTTTGTGTACCTGGCTATTAATAGGTACAATGAGACCTCTGTTTGTGACAGAAATAGATCTGGCCGTCCACGTAGTGTTCGTACGAAAAAGGTGGTCAAAGCAGTAAGGGAAAGAATTCGAAGAAATCATGTTCGAAAGCAAAAGATTTTATCTCGGGAGGTGAAGATATCACCTAGAACCATGTCGCGTATTTTAAAAGATGACTTAGGACTTGCAGCCTATAAGAGAGGCACTGGTCATTTCTTAACTCATAATTTAAATAAGAATAGGGTGGTAAAATCGAAACAACTACTAAAGCGGTATGCAAAGGGAGGTCATAGAAAAATTTTGTTTACAGGTGAGATTTTTTTTACAATTGAGCAATATTTTAACAAACAAAATGACCGTATTTATGCTCAAAGCTCAAAGGAAGCTTTTCAATTAGTTGACAGAGTGCAACGTGGGCACACTGTAAAACTTATTAATGTTATTTGTAATAGAAAAAAAATCTTTGTATCTATATTTATATGGCAAGACTAGGTAAATAAAACAAAAAATATGAAGTAAAACAATTTTTAGCTAAACGTGTTGCTGGGGAGTTTCTTGCCGCTTCTTCTCCTTAACAGCAATAACACGTTGCGAAGCGATGTACATAGAATAGGAAGTAAAATAAAATTCTAACTTATATGTATGACCTTCAAACAGTGTTCTCCAGTGCAATTTATTTTGAATAAAAACTTGAATTTGAATATTAAAAAATTCTATAGACTATATTCGTCCAGTAAAAAACGTTTTGAAAGTAAAGATTTAAAGTGTCTAAAAAGCCTCTATCGTTATTTTCCAGTGGGCGCCCTTTCTTCCCGTGCGTTTTGATATATCAAAAAGCAATTACATTTTCAACTAACATTTTAAAATTTAAAAGATACTTTTTAAATATCTAAGTCAAAGTTTTGAAATCTTAATAAGACTCTTTCAATTTAATATTTTAACTGACATAATTAAAAAATATTTTGAATAATAAAATGTTGATTGAAAGTCTAGTGTTGTTTTTCTGTATCAAATAGAAAAAAAGTTGTGACACTCCAAACTAGGACTTTCAGGCGTACTTATGGCAGGTGCTTATATTTCACCAACCGTTCGCTCCGGCTTACTATCCGGTTAAAGTTTGAACTAAGCGCTATACAAGTAATGTCAAAATTCAACAGATGGCAAGACAAGTGCATGAAAAGTTACGATAGATTTTTGCTGGACAATTGCAAATCCTACTATCTTCAACCATGATACAAAATCAAATTGTGTACTGAAATATCTTATTATGCTATTATAATAGAACAAAAATGGTTTATAAGTAAACAAATATTACAGTCGAATAATTTTATTAATAAGTTTTTATCATATTGGCAAAACAATCAGTCTTAATTGAAAATGATAACTAACAAGTAACTTTTACATATATATACAAATAACCACAAAAACCAGCTTTTAAGAAATTTAACCTCTGTAATGTGAGCCGGTTGCTTAATATATGTCTTAAAAATGCTAAAAAAAATATAATTTGACGAAGTTTTAAATTTATACATGGATTTATAAAAAATATCATCATGAAGAACTTAACGCTATATTTTTCTCTTCGCGGAAACGAATATGACATGCATAAAGCATTTAATGATTACAATTTATAATAATGACAGCCCATAATTTTCCCCCTGCTGGGCTTATACCTCCCATTGTAGGGGAACGGACAGTATACCCGCCACGCTTGTACAAGGCGGCTTGGCAGGTTTGGCACATAGGTTATCTCGATGTACAGGTTGCATCACGATGTTTTCGTTGACCGAAAATGCATACCTGAACTAACTTATTTTTAGACAATAGTAATCTAATTTGATGAAAATTACTTGGTATATTACCTATTAGTCTTAGTATTAAATATTAGTCTTTGGGGACACCTGGTTGGAACGGTGTAAAAATGGTCTAAAATGTATCGAAAACTTTCAAAAACCATCGAAGAAAACAAACAAATTGTATCAAAAACAGCGTATATTACACTAATGAATATTATTTTAGATCTTATCTTATTACATTAAAGTTTGAAATTGTATAATAAAACAAAAAGTGTCGGAAAAAGTCTTTTACACTTTTCGGCCTCGCTCCCATCCGCTCAGAGTGTGTAACTTGCGATAAGGAACCTCGTTCCAATGTCTTAAACACAGTAATCAAATAATACTAGCACCAAATTTATATGACTTAAAGATGTTTTTATTCCAAATCCTATTCACAAACTGCCGCACTCCGAATGCATAAAAAAAATATACAATCAACGAGTATTATTAGATTTTGTAATAGAAAAATTTATAATATCATAACTTATCCATTAAAGCTCACAGCTTATTCTTTACTTTGCAAATAATAACATACGCAAATTGAAATAAGAGAATATAATCCGGCGGCACTAAGAATGCGTTTTGTGCCTAACTAATTTAGTTTATCGTAAATTGTCGTGGTGATAGGACTTTTAATTAAATCTTGAATTAGTAACAAAAACAGAAACAAAAGAATATCTATTTTTATCGTAAATTGTTCGCCATTACAATGCTATCCGCCCATGTGTTTAGGAAGTCAGGAAAGCATTCTAGGAATGGCCGAACTATAAAAAGATAATTTTAAATGCACGCTATTTAAAATTAATGAACCATTATCCGATTCTGAGGGCGGCAGTAAGCCTCATGAGATATTCTCTCAAATGAAACAAAGAGGTGGCAACGAGTAAAGCTAATGTCAGACGGCGTCGTCCTGCGACGCGACGCACGCTGGCCTCTTCATTATCTGCCAATTCCTCCGCCTCAATCCCGGTATTAATGGCTGAGGACAACAGAACAACGCTGTAATCCACGACAAACTTAGGCTACGTTCCACAAAAGGCTCACAACGACCACGTTCATGACCGCGATTTGTCCCGTTTCACTTGCTTGCGGACGTTACAATCATAAACTCTAGTGGAACGGATTATGGAGCGTTGATGTCATAAACGGCGAAATACACAAATGTCTTTGGTTGATTTGAAAATCGCGCCTTTTTCAATGTCAACCGCTAGAGAGAATTAATGCTCTGTGGTGAACGCCCACTTCGACCCACCTCTTGACATAGGTCGTTGTGAGCGCTGTGTGATCGAAATTGATGACGTTATTAGTGACGTTTTCGCCACGACCGTAACGACCGCGGTCGCCATGCGGAACGGCCGACGGAGCATTTTGGGCATTGTGAACTATATCCAGAACGCGTCATTAATGACCTCTCCTCTATATTGGCTGCGCAATAACTTTGTATCAAAACATCTATTGCTAACTACAATGACCATAAACTTAGGCGCGGACTACAAAAAAACAAGCACAAAACACCCAGGATGTCTATTCAACCATACATCATTGTTTCTCAAAGACTTTTCTGTCGTGACCCACGAAAAACCAAAAAGTTAAGTAAAAAGTCTTGCGATTCCTTCAATACAAAAATATAATTATATTTTAATTAATAGATCTATTATAAGTTTGATTTGTATACGGGTCTTATTTTTAACAGACAATAAGGGCCAAGAAGGTTAACAAGCATCGCGCGACCTAGGTTGAGAAACGATGTCACAGATTAATAAAACAAAAATAAGGGCTAAATAAACAAATTTATATTTAACGAATACATACAAATCAACAAGTTCATTTCTAATGATAGTCGATTTAACATATACAGCCTAATACAGCTCTATCCTGAATCTAAATACATGAAGTGTCTATTTTGTCTAATTTATTTATGCCCATTTCCACAGCAGCAACCAGGTTAGCGTGGAGGGAAGTAGGCAGTGCGAGTATGTAAACGCGACTTGGTTAAACATTCGATACTCGTGCTGCCCACTTCCCTAGCTATTTTCCTGCTTGCTGCTGTGGAATTAGGCATAATGTCTGCTAGACGGTTCAATCAAAATAATGTGTGCTGGTAAGGGTTGTCACAAATTAGGGTAAACTATACCATAATTGACACACCAGAACCTAAAAAATGATTGGCACTCTGACAATTTATATAAAATATTAAGTAATCTTATGTTTTATGTAGCCATATACAATTATAATAATTTTTGTTACATGACTATAGAAAAAAAATTCTAACACTGGTGGCCAAGAATATACTTTACCCTATCTTATTTTTTTTATAGTTTAATGCGTAGAAGGAAATGCAACTCTTAGAAAATCCTTCTAACAGCACCCATTAAAATAAAACAACGTGATGAAAATAGATTATGGATCTGTGAAAACTGAGAATTCACCAATGACAAGTTAGTGTAGTGGGTATTCATTCTTCCAAGAATAAGCCTGAGTAAAAAATCCGACAATTGAGTATTTGATTCAATTTTTTTTAATAAACGGAAAGATCATAAGTATAAGTTTAATAACAAACTATTTTTATTTTTTTGCGCTATAATTAAAAAGTTGTATCAAAAAAAATATTTAAAACACGAAGTACCCAAGTGTCGAAAACACGCCGAGCGCACGTGTGACGTCACTGTGATAATTTTTCATAATAACTCATCGCAGATTTGTAGCGCAATGTGTGAGAAATTATCAAAATGACGTGACACACGCGCTCGGCGTGTTTTCAAATGTCGGGTACATCGGGTTAAAAAAAAATTAAATTTTGTATAACTTTTTAATTATAACGAAATAAATAAATTAAAAATAGTTTGTTATAAAACTCATATACGATCTTTCTATTTATTAAAACAAAATATTAAAGTACCCAATTATGAGCAGACATTGTATGTGCCATGCACCAATATGATTAATGATAACTTACCACATTGTCATCCCTTACGTCTGATTGTATTTCTTCATGGTCTTCCACATTATCGTCAAGAATATCTGTGAACAAAACAAGCAATTTAAATATTATTTTATAACTACCCAAAGTTTATTACTATTGGTCCTTCGAGCCCGATGATTTGGTATTATAGTATATATATATATATGTAAGAGAAATTATTATGTACTATTTGATGACAGATGTATCTAAGGCGAGTGATGTGTAAACGATTTATAATATTTATGCTATAGTGAAATAAGGTTCAATGAAAAATGCAAGAGTTGTGTTAATCACAAACAACTATAAATACTTCAAACATTTCTAGGGTTCCGTAGTCATTTTGGCAAAAAAGAAAGTCGTAAAAAGTGCCACCCTACCTCTAACGTTTAAACTATGAGGTGATTTTTTTTTAAATATCGTAATTTTTTAGTGTTCGATAGACAAATGACGGAAACAGCGAAAATACGTCACTTCCGTGGAACCCTTTACTGTGTGTGGACTAACATATATTTGGCCGATTTCTTTAATATATACAAATATTTGATTCAATATTTTATCTGGCGCAAGTATGTGAGGGTAGAAAACATTGCATGCATTTTTCGCGTGATATAAATCCGAAGATTAGCTGAGTGAAAGCACGTATCACCGTAGTCAGTAATAAAATTATGTCAATGTCCGCCATGAACGTTTAATTCACAAAATTATAACAATAAAAATGTCAATTGTTTATAAACGCTCCACAATCCCAATGGTTACAATTAAATAAAATTATAGTTAAACAAAGGAGTCTAGAACAAAACTTTATAAACGTAAAAAATAAGAGTGTCACACATGTATGTGAAGGCATGCGTCTTGTTTTAATTAAAAATTTATAATTAATTAAATTTAACAGGGCTACTGTTGTTCCTAATATTATTCTTTTATGATTAAAATTGAATTATACGACATTTGACACTTTTTCGACTTTGAAAGTGCATAAGACTATCATGTTAAGCTGCCTATTTGGGAAACTAGATAAATGCAAAACCTCTAAAGTGATAAAAAATACAGGTCCTTTCAGATCCCAGTTATACAGGTTTCACTGTATTTTGTTATCTATGTTTGTTTAACATAGGCCAAGGTTCGTATAGCAACTACTATAAGCAATGTTTCTATCTTTCACATTCAGAAGGGGTTATCAATGGATGATCTTGTGAATGTTTGGAGTATGTTCTATCATCTACCGATATCGGATTATGGTCACTGGTATTTGACTGTTAGCTGTAAAAGTTATATATACTGATATGAATTTACAACCATGAAAATAAACATGTTTCTCTTCTTTCTTTACGGCAGTGTACAGGAATGTATCTTGATTAATCCTAGGCAACGAATTGTTCTGAATTTTTTTATTATATCGCTATCCGTGCAGGATCGGAGAAAGAACACAATTTCCTGCGGCCAGGCGGCCTGTCGAAGGAGGCGACGAAACGTACCTACCTAGGTACCCGTGGTCTAGAGTATGCCGCCATAACAACCTTGACTTGTGTTCCGGCATTAGTGGCCAAGTTCTAGTCTCCCTCTAGAGAGCTGCAGCGCATTTGTAGCACCTACGGTGTTCCAAGTGATCATAGCCGTCGGTAACCGCTTTCCATCAGTTGGACACTGCCTGTCTGCTGAACTCGTGTAATTAAATAAATCACAAAAATACGAGAAAAAAGATATAGCTGCAATAAAATATTAATAATTTATTAATCATTTTTAGGTTTCCATAGTAAAAAAGTAGTGAGTTCTGATGGCCCTTTTTTGGTGACACCATCTTTGGACACCATCGGCTTTACACCGAGGGATGCGCGGGAGTCATGAATGGCCGTATTCCGAATGTGACCTCTAGCGGAGGCCCGGGGATGTCGAATCAACGTCGGCAACAGTTCAATCGTTTCACAGTCTGGCTAGTATCAGTGAGGGCTACAGCCAGTTGGTTTGTGTGGTTAAACAGTTTATCTTTGTAACGGATAGCTACAGTATTTATCACTTCCTTAACTGTTTGCATTTCGAAGTATGTGCATTTCATGAATTTTAATGAAGCACGGTGCATTAAGTACAAATAAATGAATTATAAAATTTAAGGCTGGTCACCATCTATTGCCAAAAACCACCCTTTAAACTTTTGTATTAATAGAGAATTCTAAAAAAAAACTCCAAAATCTTAGAAGTGAACCGATTAAAATGAAGTTTGGTATACAACTAGTTTGTATAATTCACATTATACAAACTAGTTGTATATAAACTTAGATCTGTATCCTGGAAAACTGTGTGAACTTGAGTGTATAGCCCTAGCCCAAAATAATAAATTATGAAACTCACGTGTGGGCAGGGTCATCCAAAACTGGCTCTTGAGTGTGTTCCATAACCCTGGCGGTATTCTTGGTTTCTTTTCATCCGTTACTGTCGCGCCGAGTATTCTAGCCGCGTCCACCAGCAGCGAGGCTTTCCACGACGCCGAGTATATCAGCCTCATTGACGACTGGGCTGCCGTCGAACTGATCATCGGATAGAGAGCTTGGTGACGCCTCAGATTATGCGAGGATATTCCTGAAAACGGGTTAAACCGGGTTGTTAGTTAGCCAACCCTTATCCATTGATGGATGTAGGCCTGTGCTGCCTTGCACAGGTCTTCAGTCCACTGGGCTGGAGAGTACCTACTACCTACATTGTTACATGCTATCAATCATCATACATACATTGATGGCCTCTGTGGTTGAGCGGGCTAAGCCTTTGCCGGCCTACCTCACTGCAACACAGAGGTTCCGGGTTAGATTCCTGGTATGGTAAATTTAGGTAACGAAATTTCTTCGTTATTTACTGGGTGTCTGGGTAGTCTGCCCCAGAGTAGTCTGTTTTATATTATCCATAAAACAAGTGTAACTTGCCTATTTTTTTTACTGTAGGAGTTCAGCAGACAGGCAGACGGTCCACTTGATGGAAAGCGGTTACCAACGCCTATGGACATTTGCAACACCAAAGGTGCTACAAATGCGCTGCTGCTCTCTTAAGGGAGACTGGAACCTGGTCACTAATACCGGAACATAACTCAAGGTTGTTATGGCGATATACTTTAGAGTAGGGGTGGTAGCCATCCAGTCGGGCAAATGCCCTACCACCTGGCTGTGGGTTGTTTTGTCGCCTCTTACGACAGGCCGCCCGGCCGCAGGAAATTGTATTCTTTCTCCGTTCCTGCACGGATAGATAATTTGGGGATATACAACATGTGTGTTTGTTTGCCGATTATTATTATTATTATAGACTAGCTTCTGCCCGCGACTTCGTCCGCGTGGAAAGATTTTTTAACTATTCCACGGGAACTCTTTAATTTTTCGGGATCAAAAGTATCCTATATCTTGACCAGGGATATAAGCTTCCACCACACAAAATTTGATTTAAATCGGTCCAGTCGTTTCAGAGATTAGCCGGTACAAACAGATAAACAGACAGAGAAACAAAAACATTGTAAAAAATCTAAATTACTTCTATTTCACTTCTTACCCCCCCCCCCCCCCGTGTCGGTTTTTAGCATTTTTTTCAATGTACAGAAATT
The DNA here is from genome assembly GCA_039645545.1 of Dendrolimus houi. NCBI lineage: Eukaryota > Metazoa > Arthropoda > Insecta > Lepidoptera > Lasiocampidae > Dendrolimus > Dendrolimus houi. Next base: position 3,031,142 of record CM077122.1, read on the forward strand.
CGACCTCTACAATTTTATTATATGTATGTATAGATATAGAAGATAGCTAATTACATATTGTTAGGCTTGTTTCCAATAAGGGTAGGCAGAGACAGTGGATTTCCACTTGCTACAATCTTAAGACACATCTTTTGCTTCGGCTACTTTCCTTACTCTCTTCATACATACACATTTATTATAAGTGCTTTTTACCTGGCCATTATTTAAGACATTTGCGATTTGATCGTGTGGTAAGTAATCAATCATCAATCCTGGACCACTTTACTCACATTTGGCAAAGTCTATTAAAAGTGTTTAATGTTGGACTTTTAAACTAAATCAGCCGCTATCACTGCATGAGGCGACACTACTTTTGGACGAGGCACTAGGAGTCAAGTTAAAAAAAACCACTAGGAAACTTAAATATGGGGGAGCAAGTGGTAATTTGTATCACAGTTTTATTAATCAATTTTTGAATTTGAATTTAACATTTACTAGTAGTCGCCTAGTGGTCGAAATTCGACCATAATTAATATAAATTATAACTTTGAACATTATTACGGTTCTGTTGTCAAAGACTATACTTCTATAATCACAGATTTCGCCAAGGCTACACTGTTAATTTGACTTTAACAATAAACAAAAGAATATATATGCGTATATGCGTCAAATACATGGTAGTGTGTGTAATGTTTTTTTTTATATTGATTTAATGTTTTTTTATGCATAATTAAAAAAAATATTACCATTCTGCACTCCTTCTCTATATAAACTATAAATGTGCGAAATTTCATACTCCTCCGTCCGCGCAATGCACGTATTAATATAATGATATAGACACAATAGATTTTACATTTGTGACAAATATCATATCTCTAGTTTTAATACTTCTTGAGATAATTAATTAGTTATAAACACAAACAGACAATGGACTGTGACTTAAACGAATTCCCTTTTCCACCTTTATATAATAATTATAATAACAGTCCATAAGCTTCCCATTGCTGGGCTCGGACCTCCCACTATTCCATGTGCAGGTTTCATTACCATGTTTTCCTTCATCGTTGTTAGTGCGCGATAAATGTAACAATATGCAAATCAGGTCAGAAAACTGCCTAAGTGGTGAATGCGTTCCGGCCAGGAGCGAACCCGCGCCGTTTGAGTCTGGGACGCGTGCGCTAGCCATTACGCTACCACGACTATTAATTCACCTTTAAGTATCTCTAAAATATGATTTGTTCCGCTTGAAATTAATCTGTCTCCTTATCTTCTTTGTTATTTTAGATGACATTGTAAACAATGGTAAGTGGTCTAGATAAGGAATCATTGTACTTTGTTCATAGATTGAATTTTTAAAAACTGACTCTAATATGAAGATCCTAGTCTTGTTCGTATTAATTAAATAAATATAAATGCAGTGGATTGCAATTATAATGACCTTGGTTGTAACGACCTTTTGGTTATAGCAACATAACACGTAGCGTTCCTTGCATTTAGAGTTTAGAGTATACTTTAAGAGGAAAATAATTTGGCAATAACGACTTAGGATGTAACGCCCATTTCGGGTATAGCGACTAGTTATTATGATCCAGTTGTAAAAACTTCCTAGAAATCCCTCGCAGATATTGTGATCGAGTCTACACACAAGGATCGATTCAACAAATAAGTACATAAAGGTTAATTTAAAGAATCAAAGTACTTCATGTTAATACTTTTCATTTCAATCCATTTCATCTTTTGTTTACATCCAGACGTGGTCAGGAGTTGTAATAGTACACTTTATTTATATATTTTCAGGTAGGTAAAGTTAACTTTAAGAGTCAGTATTATAAAGTAGGCATTAGGTGATATGTGCGCACATTTCGCGGCTGTAGATATTGTACATACATACATAATATCACGCCTGTTTCCCATGGGGGTAGGCAGAGACTATGGATCTCCACTTGCGACGATCCTGAGAAACAACTTTCGCTTCACCTACTTTCATTAACCTCTTGATACATGCACGTTTATTTGAGATGCTTTTTACCTGACCTCTTTTTAACACTTCTGATATTTGATCATGGTGACTCTACCATTCACAATACTGTAATACACCTGTTTTGTGATTCTACTTTTATCCATTCTCTCTAGATGTCCAAACTACCTTAACATTCCTTTTTCAACTCTTGTTACTTCATCTTCGTTCAATCCCCAACATTCCCTTATCACACTGCTCCTTATCGTATCATTCAAGCTAACAGCACATATACTTCTCAAAGCTCTCATTTTAACTGTGTTTATCCTACTTTCATGCTTCTTCTGCCATACCCAACTTTCACTGCCATACATCAGGGTTGGCACCAATACCGTTTATGGACCCTTTATGGACAGCCAAGCATGCCTTCAGCCACTTTCTGACTGTTCATATAAGAGTTTAGCGCTCCATCCACCTTATTACCTGCTATAACTCTCCTTTCAATATCGCTTTCATGCTTACCATCTCTGGTAAACATGCAGCCTAAGTAAACAAATTCTCTGACTTGCTCTAACTTTAGGTTTCCTATCTGTATATTACAACTTGTCATTCTTCAATCTCTTACAAACACCATAACTTTGTTTTGTTTACATTAAAATTGAAATTTTACATTAAATTTCATACCCTTTCTCTCAAAAGACTCATTCATAATTGTTACCATCTCCTATAATTCTGTTTCCAATGACGCAAGTATAACCTGATCATCGGCCTAGAGTAGACATTTGATTAGTAACCCATTAATTCATAGATATTTTCTATCAATAAATATTGTTTTCTTTCTACCATTGTATATAGCGACTTCCGGGTATAACGACGGAATTATAATGGTCCCTTCATCGTCGTTATAACCAAAATCCACTGTATATTCATTGCACAAAGCAATTTGTTTCTGTTAAAGGCGAAAAAGTGGCGCAAAAAACTTCCCATTAACATGTTTTCTTTATTTAATATTATACAGTGACCTCAATAACTGCGACAGGCAAAAACAAGACCCTTTGTGGATTATTTAAGGGCATCGAGATTGTGGTCCTGTAACATTGTACTCGTGATAAAACACATGTTCAACTTTCCTAGTATCTTTCATCAATTATCGAAAAGTAAAGACAAGCGAGACAAACAAGACAAGAATAAGAATATACATGTTGGAAATTACACATATGTAATCTTGAAATCACACTTGACATGAAGTAAAAAAAAACAACAAATATCTTCTTGAAAATGACTGCAATACTATTGTGCTTATTTTTTTTTGCACTTCATTTCAAAACCTCTCTCAGTTGAGGCAGTAACATAATATGGCTGTCAAACTCGTTATTTTCCGCCCACAAGCAGTCTTAGGTCGCCGCCCGCCCCTTAGATTACCGCGAATCGTCAGATAAGCGGGAGTTTGGATTAACAAGGCCCTCCTGTATATGTTAACTATCATACATTCCTGGTTTTTTAATTCATTGATTGGATAAATGATTGCTAGTACATGTTCAGCCATATTGAAGTTATTGATAAGATAAAGCGGACTGTGAATTTACCTTGCGCCTTTCTATTAATGAAGAACTCCAGTGTGCCTGCCCATAAGTCAACTTTAACACCAATGATTGTGCCTCGACAGAAACCATGTGTCCGCTTCACTACTGCAGCATTATGCCTCACTTTGCCCAGATATGAGAGACCATAAGACTCCTCATCTTGGCCTAATAATGATGTAAACTCAAATTGAGAGCCTGAAATATTCACTTTATTTGTGCCAAGACCTACCATCTGTAAAAATATTATATAACAATAGTACACTCCATGTTAAGCTACCATGACTACTTTTGGTTATGTCAGTCTAGATAAATTTTAGACTGGAATATACACGACTTAGTAGTCATTATGGCAATTAAAAATACAATAACCAAAGATACCTTACATAATTGTTACTAATTACTATATGCTGACTATTAAGAAAAACATGGTGATGAAAATTTTGGAGGGTACTCAGTACTGTAATGGCCAACCTTAAAAATTAGTTTGAATATTTTGACCACAAAGAGATCTGTCAGTGGCCTGCAGCCTGCACTGAGAGCTATGAATTAAAATGAAAACTAAAAAATGTGTGAGGTGTCTTTGGGAGACCTGGTTGGAAAGAAGTTCCCTTCGCCACTTATAAATATATAGTAAAATATAGCACAAAATGTCATTTTACAGAAACATTTTTTCTTTTTGCTGAAGCACAGCAGACAGGCTGACTGGATATCAGCAATAGTAGAGGTGCTACTGCTCTCTTAGGGAGACTGGAACCTGGTCACTAATGTCGAAACATAACTCAAGATTGTCACGGCAACATACTTTAGACCAGGCTTGGTAGTTATCCAGTCAGGCAAATGTCCTACTACCTGGTTGTGGGTATGTTTGGTCACATCTTACAACAGGCCGCCAGGCCGCAGAAAATTGTATTCTTTCTCCATTCCTGCATGGATAAGAAAGATGGCATAAAGAGGCATATACTATAAAGCAGTCAGCATTTTTTTTGTGGTTATATTTTATCCATCTAGCTCCCATCTGCCGAGCATCTGAGGAAAGTGTGTTAAGGATTTTTTTTCCAATAAAATATAATATTTGGAGATTAAACAACTGTTAATTTCCCATCCCAATATTATAGTACACTGTCTATATCTTTGAAATAGAAAGTGCTGGGCTCTATTGAACTATATATTATCTCTTACTTTGGCTACCTTTGTTCAATTTGCTGACATTCGAGTACCAGTGGGTCTCCAGATAGAGATAGCTATGGGTATTTGCTTATGACCAATCCATCACCATTCCTTAATATCAATTTTACTGTACTACTGTTATTAATGCATTGTGTCTGTTAGTTTGGTGAGCAATAAAGTGTTGTATTTTTATATCTATCAATTTTCCTCAATATGTCTGATAGTTTTGTTTTAACTCTTATGTTTTCACTTATCACTCAATCCGTTAATGTCATACTCAGAATGCTATGTTCCAGAGCACTTGCCCAGCTCCTTAGTTGTTATAGTAATATAGATATAGCTATAGGGTTTGAAATCAGTCTACTTACAATATCTGTTCCATATGTGTCTGTTAGCATCTTGATCTCCCAATAGTAATGGTGGTTCAAAAGCATAGGTGTATCCCCCCTCACTGTCGCAGTGCCAGAGCTGTAATAGGGATGAAATGTGACCTGCTTCTGATCATCACTTAACACCACCCAGGTTGCGCCTGTTGTTATTGGATTATCCCATTTCCATTCATGTACTGAAATAAAAAAATAATGTAATACATATATATATACATTTCATGACAGCTGTTTCCCATGGGGTTAAGCAGAGACTACAGATCTCCACTTCACTTCATCTACTTTCAGTAACCTCTACATATATACACTAATATAATATTACAATCAACTAGCTGTGAATGTCACTTTGAATGTGTAGAAATTAGATTTTATTTTCTTATCTTCAAAACTCTGTGACCAATGAATGAAGATAGTGACTAAAACTACCAATCAAATCAGGGGCTAATAGAGATAACTTTCAGAGAAACATTCTAACCACACTTTTATGGTTAAGCCTCTTATAAATAACAGTTTTCATTTAAATATTGGTATTTGTATCAGAGATAAACACTTAAATATTCATTAGTATAACTGGTAAATAACTGCTAACTTTCTAGGCATTTTACCTATGGAAGCAAATGGTTTAGGTTCATCCTATTCTTGGACTGTATCTCGAGAAACTGTTGTTAAAATATGGAACTTAGTGGTTATGTTTACTTTGATTAAATGTTTAGAATACAAATAGCTTCTCTAAATGATCAAAAAACAGTGGTTATATTAAAAAACGAATGAATTGTGGAAATAAATACATCAAATTATTGTGTATAACAAGACATAAATAGTGATTCAATAAGTTTCGTGAAAGAAGGAAAAATAGAATTGAATAATCAGCCATACATTAATAAAAACAAACTACTAATTCACACAATTATATATAATTTATTTAAACACAAACACTTATTAGCATTGTTAAGCAACATTACCAAGTATAATTTAAAGTCTTTTTGCTATAGAACACCTAGAATCCCTGTTCAATACTGAGTAAAAATTAAATTATTTAGAGGCAATGTATTAATTACAAAAACACAGAATGTAAACAATTTTTTTATAAATACCTAGACCTTAATCGGCAAAATATTCTACACCTGTTATTGATAACAAAACAAGATAAGAATCAAGACGTAAAAAAAAATACTTACCATCATAATCTTCACCACAAGAACAAGCACTCATCTGCCTCCAGAGTCTTGGAGCACTAATTTTACTCCAACACTGACAGTAAGGGCTCCCTGGTGTCTTACGCACGTTATTCCATCTAGGTGTAAAACCAGCACTTGAAAGGAACATAATGTCACCGTTATACCACTTCTATGGAGTAATTCTTTGCAGTAAAATATGCAATATCGATAAATTATATTTCTTTCGAAGCGCAATGAAGAAATAAGAATACTGTTTACACCTAAATCGTAATAATTACTAATTATATTTGTATTATTTCTTGAAAAGTATTTCTTTCTGTTGTGAAGAGTTGTGACTTGTTGTGCTTGTGATGTGACTTCTTTTTTTTCGATTTATTAATGACAATGACATTAACAAATACCAGGGTATCCAGTTGATTCTGGAAAATTCCCTATTCAAGTATAGTTCCAAATTACGTCATCCATTTCGGTAACTGTTCATAAAAATCTTTATCTATTATTTGTTTTAAACTATAGTTTACTATAGTGTTAGCAACTTCAAGAGCTGTAACGAATAAGATTTAAATAAAAATACTCAGCGTTTAAACATATTAAGCGAAAAGCGACTAGATCAAGACAGTAACATCTTCATTTTATGATTACAATACATCTTGTGTACGACTACGAAGCAAGTACGTACATTTTCCCGAGACAGCATATAGGTGAACACGCGTGAATTTACCATCAATACGATCGTCGTTCATCAAGGTAGCGTACGCGCGTGCTCACCGGTGCAAATCAAGGCATCTCCATCCATATCAAGGGATGAAATAAATCAAATGAATAAAGAGTGCATTTTTGATCAAGGATCCTATATCTTGTGATTTAAATTATGATAGTATTTTAGTGCTTGACAGCTTGGACTCGAATTTGTTATTGTGGTCTCTAAAATGGCTAAAGTCTGCACCATAAAAGAAGTCCTACGGAAAATAGAGTTTTTGGCGGGAACTGAAAGGAGATGTTGTGCTGTACAGTTTTATTTTCTACAAATGTGTGAAATTACTCTAAAATGAACAACCGTTGTAGGATATTGATAATTTTGAGTAGTAATTATCTGTTTTGTGAGAAATGTGAACTATATAGTCAAATGTGCCCTTTTGAGTTGTCACAAGAACTCTGTTGAATGGCACCAGTTGATAACCCACAGTTTAGCTGTGCACATAGGCTTATGAAAATAAAAAAACTACATGTAATCTAAGATCTGGCTTAAAAACTTAAACCTAAATAAACTATAATAATAATACCTACGGAAAATAAAGGAACTGAAAGTGGCAGCTCCGCTGTTTGATAGACTTTTATTTCATAAAGTAGCCAGGAAATAAATTTACAGCTTTAACTATAGAATATTTTCTATTTATTGTTCATTAATTACCTAGATGGAATTATGAATTAGCAAATAATTACTCAGAATTAAGTACAGTGATTGCAGCATCGCGTCTCTGGGAGTTTGTTTCTGTCGCAGACTCTAGCACAAGTCTTTGTTTTTTTTTTTTAATGAAATGCCTGAGAGTTCACCAACACCATTTTTTAAAATGTCAAAACTGAGTACCCTCCTTTAGCTACCGCACGAAAACTGATAAGTAAATGCGTCAGGCAGTTGTAGTAGCAACAGCAGCAGAATGAGCATGGTGGTTAAAAATCAAGCTGCCCATTTTCTCCGTATTTGGGTGGACTTGGTGGAACGTAATCCATGTTGATAAAAAAAAAACACTTAAGGAACCCATTCACTACCTTGCATGGCAGGCCTGTGGTTGTCGGAGCTTCGTTTGCTCGGTGTTGCCGGATATCTGCAACAACATTGACAATCCTACATTACGGAAGCTAGACAAACTGACTTGCAAACTGTGAATTGGTATTGAATATTGACCCCAAATTTTTGGCGGGAAATTAAAGTGGAATGATATTTAAAAAAATATTTTTATAGCGAAATAAAAATTGTTCAACAGCAATAATGATGTTATTAAATATTTTTTATCTCAAGTACATATACACCGATTTTTATGTTAATTGGTCTTCTCACAGGAACTTAAAGCATCTAATAAAATTATTCTATGTACACAATAATAAATGATAATGCTATGAATGAATATATTACTATATAAAATAGATATTCATAGATTCTTTAATCTATAATCCACATTGATTTTTCAAACGTTCATGTGTTGGCACTACTGATAGTTTTCCACTTATTGTCGTCTAAGGTTTTCCATTCACCGCGCACCCCGCCCCGCCCAGTAAATGATGGTTGTCAACCACAAAAGGGCTTATAAAATGTATAATATTTTTTTATAAAAATAGTTTAAATCTCATACCTTATTTATTATGTGTCCGTGTAGCGAAATTAATTTGATATAAATATAAGAATTCATTAGAAAAATATGTGGTAATAATAGCTAGCCAGCGAATTAATATTGTCCCATTCTTATGTATTTAATTTTGGTAACTTGTGGAATATTGTAGTGTTAAAAAAAGTTAGAATGCAATTTTGAAGGTAATTCTATAAGACTGTGTTTTTATTTTTGTCTCTTAGATGTATTTTTTAATCGTATTGCAGGCTGCTAATTTCCATACTTTGGAGAGCTATATTTCCAAATTACTTATAGGTAGGTATAAATTGAACATTTTGTTATTTCCCATTATTATCGTTGTATTTATTACCATTAAAGTTGATAGATAAACAACTCACGAGATAGGCAAGAATTACAATAATTTACCTTTTACTGTGCATTTGGGTTAAACACCAATAAACCCTACCATATTTCAATCTATATTATGGGGTTGTTGTGATGGATTAACATTATCTTATTTTCATACTAGCTAATGTGGAAATGCATTGCAATATATTTTGTTATTTTATTTTATTCAATATAACTTGAACAACCACTTATTGTGCATTAATGGCACCATAATGCTCAGGATCTATCAGGGATATTGTTACCGTTCTTGACTGTGGCCAAATGTAATGCCATTAACAAATAGGTACATTAGTATATACATAATATGTTAATAGTCAATATTTTTTTTAATTGCAGGAGTTCAGGAGACAGGCAGATGGCCCACTTGATGGAAAGGGGTTACCATCGCCTATGGATATTTGCAACACCAAAGGTGCTACAAATGTGCTGCTGCTCTCTTAAGGGAGACTGGAACCTGGTCAGAAATGCCACAACTCAAGGTTGTTATGGCGACATACTTTAGACCAGTGGTAGTAGCCATCCAGTCAGGCAAACTCCTACCACCTGGCTGTGGGTTGTTTTATCGCCTCTTACGACAGGCTGCCCGGCAGCAGGAAATTGTATTCTATCTCCATTCCTGCATGGATAATTTAACATTATTAACAATTAATAACAATATCACAGTACAAATAACTCATTAAATCCATCATTACATTTTTGTGCTATGGTCAATAACTATAACATTATCCCAGATGGTGTACCGTGACAGAAACCTTCACATAACCACAACAGTACAAAATTTCAACTCAGTTGGATGAATTGTGTAATAACACATAGGTAACTAACATAATAGCTTATTTTATATAATAGAAATTAGGACTTATTTCTATTATATAAAATAAATTATATTGAACTATACAATAGTACTAGTACTAGTAGTAATATACTACTTAGAACTATACAATATCTAGGCTGCTATTAAATCAATTGATACTCATTTGGAAACTAAATCAACTTGTATTATTTATGCAAAAGTAAGTGATGCATAATAGATGTATTATTTATATTTTTCCATAGAGTATATCTGCAAATACAATGGGGGCTCCATTAACCATCTAATAGAGCATTCAAGAAAATTTCAAGAGGATTTCGAAAAGTTCAGTCTAAAAGGAATCACAGACTTTTTCACCAATGCATTTCTGGATAGACAAACGTAGCAGCCAGTGTGCATACACCGGCAGACACCGGGTACCCTCTTCCCTTTCTTCAGGTAAAAATTTACCATATCAAGGTAATTATTCCTAATAAAAATAAAACAAGTTATAGGATCAATTTCTTGATGAAATGTGCTGATAAACAATGATAGTCTATATTGCTTCTCTATCATTTTACTTTATTTAATCTGTGACTATTTTCAAAAATATCAAATGTCCCATAAGAGCCTAGCGATATAAGACTATGATTAAATAGTATCATATTAAACATCAACCAATTATAATAAAAGAATAATAACTACCCTTTAATGAGTCGCCATAGAGCACCAGTATCCCTATTTTTAGGGGACTGGTAATGCACCTACCATTAAGGAAGCCTTCAAGCTTGTTCTGGCCCAATATAAATAAGACTGTTAAGCAGTATTTTTAGAAGCAATAGTATAAGTAAAAAATCAAAGTTACTAGTTGGCATATAAGAATGTGCCAAAGTTAAAGAGAAAATAAGCTTACTAAAAAAAAACCCATTATTAACATGTGTGTGTGTGTGTGTGTGTGTGTGTGTGAGTGTGTGGAAAGGGAGAAAACAAAAAACAATACACCTACCATATCTATCTAAAGCAGATTTGAGGCTGCAACATTTCGACCATCTTAATGTCCAGATTTCACTGTGGTGTTTTTCTTCACCATCAACATATTGTAATGATGGACTTGAATCCATATCATTATGAATGAGATATGGGTGTGTTAGTCACTCATTCAATACTCCTTACTAATATACAGATATGAAACAAAAAGGTCACTTTGTTGCCTAAATATATACATTTGTGTGCCCGAATGGGGGCAAACATGCTGTACTTTGACTTCAACCATATTCGCCACCTATGTTAACATGTTTTGTGAAAATAAAGAATTTGATTTTGAAAGTGTGTTTAGTTGCTATTTATATGTTTATTGTTTGGTCTTCATAGCCTTATAGGTATTCTTATATTTCAATAATAATAATCTTAAAATTTATGTATTCATACTAAAAGAAATAACCTGTTGCTAACAGGACGGGCCCGAGGGCGGGTGTGCGCGGGCGGGGTAGGGGTAGGCGTGGGGCTGCGCAAGGGCATGGCGGCGCCGCTGCACCGCGGGGCCATCTTCGCCGCCGTGGACTACCCACCGCGCAGGCCCTATCGCACCCACAGGTAACAATTCTTGGTCAGCCAATTGCAGTCTACTGTTGGACGTAAGTCTCCCCATGTCGGCGTCACACATCCCGCGATTCTCAGCCTTTCTCATCCATCGCCTAACGGCGACCTTACGCAGGTCGTCAGTCCATTGGGTTGGTGGACGCCTGACACTAAGTTTACAAAGACACAGTTTTCACTCCTGGACTTTTCTGCTCCTTTGGCCTTCGGTCCTGCGACATACACCATCCGCTCACTGGCACTTCAACTTGCTAATTTTGCGAACTATGTTGACTACTTTGGTTTTTATATAGTGCAGTTTTCACTAAATCTCACAAAACAGTTAGATTTAATAAATAAAAATTTAGTCAATACATTATATATCGGGTGTTTCAGTAAACGGAACACCTGCTTGAAACTGTTATAGTATACCGGGAATATATCTTAATTAAGATGCATTATAATTTTATTATTAATAATAACAAAGACATAGGAAGAAAAAAAAAACAATTTTGGTTGTGCATCTCCTTAACATTGTATACCGGGAATATATCTTAATTAAGATGCATTATAATTCTATTATTTAATAATAACAAAGACATAGGAAGAAAAAATAAACAATTTTGGTTGTGCTTCTCCTTAACATTGTATACCGGGAATATATCTTAATTGAGATGCATTATAATTTTATTATTTAATAACAACAAAGACATAGGAAGAAAAAAAAATAATTTTGGTTGTGCTTCTTAACATTGTATACCGGGAATATATCTTAATTAAGATGCATTATAATTTTATTATTTAATAATAACAAAGACATAGGAAGAAAAAAAAAACAATTTTGGTTGTGCTTCTCCTTAACATTGTATACCGGGAATATATCTTAATTAAGATGCATTATAATTTTATTATTTAATAATAACAAAGACATAGGAAGAAAAAAAACAATTTTGGTTGTGCTTCTCCTTAACATTGTATACCGGGAATATATCTTAATTAAGATGCATTATAATTCTATTATTTAGTAATAACAAAGATACAGGAAGAAAAAATAATCATTTTGGTTGTGGTTCTCATTAACATTGTACACTAAGAATGATTGAACTTTGCATAAAACATTAAGTTCGTTGCCCTTTAATAATGCCGCCAAACACAAACACACGACAAAGTAACCGCGCATCCGGCTTACCGATAGTCGGCGTTTTTATAAAGTTCAGCTGACAGTTCGTGACCTCAACGATTTGTAAACATTATATAATAAGGGGGATCCTATCAAAAGTACGTCGCTGCTGAAGTTAGTTTTCATGCGTTTATTCAATACCGGATGAATAAATTTGAAAAGAAAAAAATATGTTCGATTTAAAATCTTTCACTGTACATGTTCCACCTGGTTTTATGCGAAATTATGGTGATAAGAAACGAAAGTTTAAACGGTCATAACTCTTAAACTAAATTTTTAAGACTGTACGCTAGTGTTATGCCCTTCCACCCAGTTAAGTAGGTGTTCCGTTTGTTGAAACATCCTGTATACATATTTCAAAAATCTAATGATATCACTTTAGTTTTTGTCAAAATCGGCCTCGATACCCTTTTGGGTTGTTTTTGCTATTTAGCATAGTGTAGGATCTGGCCTTGAAGGCCCACTTGAATAATTCAGCCTGTATAAGTAAGTACTTTGAAAGACCAAATATTACTTAAGATGTTTAGATGATTTGCAATCTCATTGTCTCCGGTTTCTAAAAAAAACTTAAAGGATCACTAAACTTGTTAGTTAGGCTTCTCTTATATATAGTGTATTATCTATGGTTAGGCCGCCGCCGATGCCAGCTGTGCATTCCTCCCGGCGTCATAACGACGAGCCCAGCCTTTATGTGGAGATCCCCCCGGAGCCCCCGCAGCCCACGATAGCGAGCCTGGCGGCCGCCCGGAGCGTCACCCCGGACACCTTGCTGCGCACTGCGGCACTGGGCCTCAACCACACGCCCATGATGGCGCCGCACTTGAAGTTCGGCATGCTCGTCTCCTTCGCACTGGCCACGCTCTTCCTGGCCGGTGCCAAGTTTTATTTCGATCGGCAGGTAGGTGCTATATTTTTTCTATTTAAATAAGATGAATATTCAGGTTTTAGAGAAGTCTTCAAGCAAAAGCCTCAGCTACATTGTAGGTCTTTGACTAAAGTCAAGCGATTTAAGAAAAAGTTGAGAAAATCAACACAAAACCCATACCTAACAATTCGTTAATAATAGTTAATATTGTACTACTATTGTACACTTTTAATGAGTATAACACATTTTTTTAGATAGTTTTATTAACACAGTATTAGCACAGTAAAATTCTCTATGTCACTGCCAAATACTCAGTTTACTTTTTTATTGATAAATTGCTAGTTATTTTTGCACCTGCATATCTCAGACAAAATATTCACATGGGATCTGACAAGGTAGTGTTACAACTTTGTCAAAATTCCACGAAGCAAGCCGACAAAAGTGGATGCACACCTGCCGGCCATAAAACACAGTTTATTACCTGCCCGCATTGTTGAAGTTCTTTTGTTTTGTGTTTGTAATTAGAAAAGCCGCCTATTGTGTATTGTAATCCTTTATGATGGTCGTTAGCCAGGTGTGGTTCTTGGAAAACTTCAGTCCACGCCGTCGATTGTTGTATTGTACCGTTTAGTATAAAACAATGCCCGAATGGGGGGGCTAGTCAAGCGACGATTACGATACGAGCTAGACGTGTACATTCGATAAGCGATGTAGTGACGGACTTTGCGCGTGTTATTTAATTGTGCATTACATTTGGACTTATTGCGTCCGGTTATATTTGTACCTATGTATTACGTGTTTGTATAGTTTTAATAAATTCTGTAGTAATTCCAAACGACATTTAAATTCGAGTCCCGTAACTCGCAAGAGTATGTTGCCTTTTAGGCTTCTTAAAAAGTCTATGTTTATTAGAATACTAGCGGGCATTTAATTTCTGTGGGTCGGTTTATTATTTTAAAATTTATTTTAGGTTTATGTATTGTGTATATATATTTATATATCCTATTTGTATATGTATTTCATTTGCACACCACTGTCACACACTTGCGAATCTTTCGTTCATAAAATCCATAGCCTGGTTGTCTGGAAAAACTCACTGCAAAGCGATACGGCCGCTCACTGTTCCTGCTTTTACTGTTTAATGTGACTACTATAAATTGTTTATTTCACGTGTATCTGGTGAACAATAAAGAGTTCTATCTAGCGGGTCCAGGAAGCAGTTTTTGTCCTGCCCTTAAAAATAAAATTTAAAACCTGGTCGCAGCGCCACCTATCTAGCCCAAACGTATCGTTCCGGGACCCACTTGGACAAACATAAAAATTTCATCATAATCTCTCGAACCGTTTTGGAGTTCAGTGACATACACACGAACAGAATAATTTTATATATATAGATTGTTTTGAAATTAATTGTAAATTGTCAAGTACCCTGTTATGAATTGGATTGGCGTCGTCAGGTGGTCCGCGACAGCAGCGGCAGCAGCAGCGAGGCGAGCGTGGTGTGCCTGGCGGTGGCGAGCGTGTGCGGCGTGGGGTGCGCGCTGTCGCTGTGCCGCGCCAAGCCCCCGCCGCCCGCGCCCCCCGACCGCGTCTCCTCCACCGCGCAGCGGGACCGGCCCGTGAGTACTTCCAGGCCCACGCTAACCCACAGCCCCGGCTCTGTAGTGTGCCGTCATAACAACCTTGAGTTATATTGCGGTATTTTTAATACTAACTGAATGTAACAATCCAGAACTATTACTTAAAAAGACTAGACCTAACAACATGAGACCGACATCAGACGCATGTAAATATATATTATTCATAAATATAATAATGTGTATGGGACAAGACACGAGGAATATATAATACCAATTATTGTAAATGATCTCCCTGAGGACCTGCAATCAAAGTACAAAAATAACCATAAACTAGAATGATGATAACACCCCACCTTTATTATCAAATCAGAACTAAACACTAGAATGATGATAATAATTACACGCTTCTGCTCCTATTGTTGATATAACAATATTGTGTACACAACTCTCTACAGCACAAATAAACAAACCCATGAGGTTTCTGTGCCACAGTCAAATGTGTTTCTAATGTATATGTAAGTATATTGGACAATAATTTAAAAAAAAATAGTGGTCAGGCTCCAGTCCCCCTTTAAAGAGTCGCAACATATTAATCGCTTTCCATCAGGTCTGCTTGTTTGCTGAACTGATACAATAAAAAAATAGGCAAGTTCGTATTGCTGTTTGGTGCCGCGAACATTAGTGGTTGCCTATGTCTCATTTATTTATAATATTATAAAATTCAATATATGCCGTGTCTGTACATTTAAGCTATTTAAAAAAAGACAGCTGGAATAAACTATATAAACTTAGCTGATCGACAGCTAATCCTTAGACCTATTAAACTGTGCCCTACGTTTTATCCTGGGAATACCGCGGGAATTTTTCTGGGAATTATTTAAAATGGCCAAGTTAATAAAAAATCGAATTCCCGCTGTGATTTTTTTACTGATTAATAGCAAATTTAATGTAATAAAATGTGTGATTTTTTAATCTCCAGAGTTTTCCCGGTAGTGGTTGAAGTTGTTCGGATAAATAAAAATTAGCTTATTCCGACACAGTTTCCACTAAAACAATAGTTTACATTCTTTTTTAAATGCTGCGGTACTTTGTGTCCCGGGAATCCCACGGGAATTGCAAGTCAAGCGTGGACGAAGTCGCGGGCATATCCTCGTAATTTATAATATAAAAACCTTGTGTGTTGTGTCGCTTCACAGGCGATCCCTTCGGAGCCGTCGGACGACATATCACTGGCGACCCTCCTGCAGTCGTCGGAGCGGTCCCCGCCCGCGGGGGACTCCCCAGAGGCGCCTCCGCCCTACAAGATCGCCGTGCTCATGCCCCTCAAGGCCCCGACGCCGCCCCCGCCGCCGTACTCCGAACTCAGCTAGCTCGACCCGTCCGTGAATCAGGAGTATATTATATAGACTTGCAAAACTGGGTAAGATGTTATGTTTTTTTTTCTAAACATACATTGACATTGTTATTCGATTGACATATGTCATTCTTAAATATCAGTATAATTTGTAACAGTATTGCTATTCGATATTTGCCCCTGGTCACGATAACTCGACTCGCAGGGTTACCAACAATCTAAAATAATAAAACCTAAAGCTAGAGTCAAAAAGACCTAAAATCGCGATAATTACTAGAAAAGTCCAACAAAATTAAGAATAATTTACGTTTTTGTAATCTCTATTTATAACCTATTTTATAACATGATATTAATTGACGTTAATTTTTTGAATCGGACAACCCTGCGCGTCAAATTCTCGTGTACGGGGAATAGTACATTTTTCTTTTACGTTCAGAACTTGTAATACTTTAGTCCATGTTCTCATAAACAAGATCAATTTTAAAATGATAATCCGTAAAGTTGAAATGTTATGTGGCCCTGAGTTTTGTTTATTTGAAATTACTCTTTAACTTATTTGGATTCAAGTGATAGTTTACACATAAATATAGTTTTATGAAATGGGCTAAAAAAATCTACTTTGAAATATTTTGAAACGAGGACTTTTGGACGAGGTGTCAGGAGTTCTAAACCATTAAGACAAAAGTAAAAAATGCAGCTCTGATTTTTTTTTAAATATGTAGTTACTGAAAATCTTACCTAAACTTAGTTAAAACTCTTGATTCACGATGTAGTTATAAAATTAGAAAATTCATCTCAGTTCACAGCAGGATGGGTTCTAAATCTAATTTGTGATAAACTATTTTAGTTTTAATGACAATTAAGGCCAAAATATTAACGCAATTGACTTAAATTCTAAAACTATATAATTGAACAAAATAATATCAAAGAATAATAAAGAAAGTTATAGAAACTGCATTAAAATGAGTAGAAAATACATACATCTGAACTATTTTCACTTATAACTGAAAGGGTGTTGGAAAGAGATAAGTATACAGTTGTACATTTGTTACTTACAATGTTTGCACTACTTAAAGCAAAGACACTGTTTGCATTAAATAAGTGACAACCATATAAAGTTGGTCTTACTTTACAATAAAATCAGGTATAGCACATAAATCTAATTTAGTAACTATAATGAGATCACAATGTTAAACTGAAAAAATGTTTATTCATACTTGTGACTCTTCTGAAACAATAGGAACTCTTGTATACTGTATTATTTTATGAATAAAAAAGTTTTTACTCAGATTCAATTTTAGCACAGTTCAGCTTTAGTTATTAGTGTAAGAAGAGTGCTAGACAAATTCGAAATATATCGGTCTTTTTTAGGGTTATTATAGTCACTTTTGCAAAACTGTTACTAATTCCTGTCAATTGTCAAAGTGATACAAAACCTTATGCAATATCGTACACCCACATACTAGACCATTGTTTCTCAACCAGGGGGGCGCGTCTGTTATTAAAGGGGGTAGCAGTCTGTTAAAAAAATAAGACTTATATACCAA
The DNA here is from genome assembly GCA_039645545.1 of Dendrolimus houi. Lineage (NCBI taxonomy): Eukaryota > Metazoa > Arthropoda > Insecta > Lepidoptera > Lasiocampidae > Dendrolimus > Dendrolimus houi. Next base: position 3,049,018 of record CM077122.1, read on the forward strand.
TCAAATATATAAATAAACTATTAATTAAAATATCATAATCTTGCTGTGAAGGGGTCGCAAGACATTTTACTTAAGTTTTTAGTTTTTTTGTGGGTGGTGACATTGGTTGATCATACAATTATTCACAAGTGGCAGTTTTTGAGCCACTGATCGGAACCCATCCTTTCATTAAAGGAATGATGATAGTACTTCTCAACGAATTTATTATTTTTAACTGAAAATATATAGCACTTTTTTAAAAATCAGTTTTTAAATTTGTACTTTGCTGACAATTGTTAGATGTTATTTCATAGCTCGTAAAACATGGAAAATATGAAATACAGCACAATTAGCTAAATGATGAAATGTATATTTTTTCATCATATATAAACGTAAATATTACTATTATGTTAAAATTTTATTTAAGTAATTTATTTAAATTGTACCAAGTACATATTGATGAAACGTAACATTCAATGTTACATAAAGTTTTGCTACAGTACAACCTGGACATATGGCGCGCACAATTTGTGTAAATGTATTTAGTATATTATTTATCTGTGGAATTTATTTATTTTATTGATCTTAACAATACCATAAGTAGGGTAAACTATACCATTGATGGCACCCCACCCAAAGATTGACACCCAGTTTATTAAAGATATTAAGAATTTGATATTTATATTAATATTATTGTATAATATTTTGTAGCTATTAGGGATCCGACCTTATCTTCAATCCGGCTGGATCCGACCGCATCACCATCAATCCGGCAGGGTCCGGACGGATTGTTCTAACCTAGATAACTTTCTCGTTCCAATATGGACCGTTAATGAAGTGTAAAAATAAAACGATACGTATACGAAATCAACTTTATTGTGACTAATTTTAAAAAGAGAAGACATAAAATCACAAATTATTATAAGACTAATTAAATAAAATCTTTAAAAAAGACTGTCTTTATCTTTAACGTAATATAACATGTGGTTCAGTCTTCTTAGGTTTTAGAGATCAATATTATAAATCAAAATTTTAAAATTAAACATAACATAATAATTAATCTTAACTGAGATCACAATAATATTAATAATTAGCTACCTATTTGAGAATGCTATTCAGTTTTATTATTATATATGACAGACTACCGAATGTATCTAATGAATAGCACAACAATTATTCTTTATAATATTTTTACTCTTTAATTTTTAAACAAACAATATTTTTATGGTTTGAAAAACGGATCTTAGGAAACAAATTGTGTTGATTGTGTCATCGTCACTCACAAGCACCACCACCACAACCGGATTGCAATCCCTAGTAGCCATACAATAATACTATTACTGTCATTGTATGACTACAATATAAAAAAATATAAGATTTCTTAATGTTTTGAATAAAATAATAGGGTGCCAACAATGGTATATTTTCCTCTAATACAAAAAGAATAACTACCTACATGAATTATGGCGCTGACTTGTCATAAAACTTGTACAACCTAAATTGTTTTCTGTCGCAAATGATATTTTAAATTGTCATCATTTTGTTTTAAAATCGTTATCGCGGTAAACTGAGAATTAGGTTTACTCACGAACGCCTTTCTTCGATTCCGTCTAAGAAATCGACGATCGATGTTGCCAGACTTCCGAAATACCTGTTAAATGTTACATTTCATCAATCTATACCCGGCATTAATTATCTTTTAGATTATTATTGGCCGAATTAAAAAATCTGTAGATTGTTAATTGTTTAGACAAAAATTAAAATGCTTAATTATTATTATGCATAATAATTTTAAGTTTTTAAAGGAAAAAAATACATGTAACATGTGTTTGTAAATAACAATACAATTCGGTGTTCACTTGTCGGGGAATAATATCGAAAATAGTTTTGTATCTAATATGATGCGTAGCGTATAATTTTAAACCCCAGTAATGGATATTGTACGGTGTGTATACACTGGTCCGCAGTGGATATTAAAGAAAACTGAATGGCAGCTCAATCATAGAATCGGTAAAATTAATATATTGAAAATACTTACTTTGTAATCTGAATGGGGATGGAGATTATTATTGCACTATTTAAAAGGGAAGGCCCGAAAAAATAAATAATATTAATTTAATTATTTAAAAAACCTATTTCTTTAGACTACATCAGTCTTGTCAATAATATTATTTTAATAGGTTTCTTTTTTTTATAGATCACTTTTAACCTAATTTACTTTTAGATATTTTAGAATATAAATAAATAAAATAATAATAAAAAAAGCCTGTATTCTACCGTCATATTAAAAAAAATAAAGTCAGATTTATAGAATTTTGTAATATGACGGTAGTATAAAAGCTTTTTTATAGATATATAAATTATAAATATATACATACATTATATATATATAAACATTGCCTAAAATTTTGTTATTATGATACAATTTGTGTCAATATTAGCTAGTTCATCCGCTGCGGATTAGTCAATATGCGCCTTTGAATGTAAAAATGTCTAGATTAGTGTCATAGTATGTCGTCCAGTGTATAATGCATGCGATGAGTGTCTGAGAGCTTGGTGCAGTGATTTCAAATGCTCACTATTCAAATTACACGAATATTTCGAATTCTTTCACACCTCACACAGAATCTTCTTTTCATACACACAAATAATTCGTCTACAAGAAGTGTTAAGAATACGGAATTTCCAAAACGAATCTAATAAGCAATTAACTGTAACTGAATGTTATTTAGGGTCGAAGAAAAAGTTCACTAATGTCCTATTCTATTATATGAAGTGCGTTCGCCCCTTTTCTTGTTAAGCTGATATTAGACGGTTCATTTGTCTTTCAATTTGGATGAAGCAACCACAGGGATTCAAGTGAACACAACATTAAATGTCATAGGTTCCTTTTAGTTCTGCGTTGTTAAAAGAAATTGATTCGATTTGGTTGAAAGTTAGATCAGACACATAGGTAGGGTTCCCACCCGTACTGTGATAGTATTGTACTATATAATTTAGCCAATTATACTATGTATTATAGACAAATAATATAGTCCGAAATATACTATATTTTCATTGCTAATTCATTTGTCGCGTTTTTTGTTCAAATTTTGATGATTATTTAAAAAAATAATAGATTTTTGCTAGGCAATACAAAAAGTAGTAATAAATACACATGAATAGTTCAATAATAAAATTAATGAAATATAAAATAAACAATGAAAATAACAGTATTACCACATTTAATTTTTCATTCTTTCTACATTCTTCACTTTTTGCAGATTACAAACAAAAATTATACATTTCCTTCAAAAAAAGGTGGCAACCCTACCTGTCACTTAACTGTTTCTATTTCAACCAATAAGTGTGTAATAGCCGCCGCAGCGTAAGAGAGATAGTAATAATATGTATACACAGTTTTTCCTTAGAAGATTGTTTTCGTCCATTACAAACAATATTTTTGCAATGAATTACACTATTTAACAACTTAACCCCCCCAAAGTTTCGTCTAAAAATGATATTGTAAGAAAAAAACAAGGTATAAGCCCGGCATCGTCGCAAGTTTCCAGTGACTCTACAATACGTCGAAGAAAACGCGTAGCGTCTTCGAATTCATGGTGCTGTAGACTTTGTGGTCGCTACTTTATCTATGCTTTAGAAAGTTTAGATTATCGTCTCTCAACCTGGGGGTCGCGTTTGTCATTAAAGGGGGTTAAAAAAAGACCTATATACAAATCAGATGTATGAATAAACTGTCAATTATTAAAATATTATAATTTTGTAGGGAAGCGGTCGCAAGACGTGCTTAACTTTTTAGTTTATTCGTGGGTCGCGACATAAAAAACGTTAAGAAACAACGCTTTAGATATTAAAATAATGAATGGATTTCATTACGACTTCTTAATGGTAGGCCGATGAGAATCATGTTACATAAAAAAACCCTCGTCGCTGATATATTACATATATATGCACAACAACAGACAAGGACATAGGGCTTCCCTTAAATAAAACATCTACTAAACGAAATTCATCTATCTAAATATATATAAACAAGTTGTTATGATCTGTTACTGTTAACATTCTTGTACAACGAACAATTCGACGACACAATTTTCAAATAGGGATGATGGGTTATATTGTTGTGAGTCGCCATACTATAGAAATATAAAGACTACTATCATTTAGCAGGAAAATTTCAAAATGTGCAGTAGAGATGTTTGTTTTGCATAATTTTCAAGCGTTACGATATGCTACTAAGGTGCGTTTTTTACAGTGGTTATTCCAAGTTAGGTCTATATATCTAATAAAATAATCTATAAAAAGAAGAAACTATCTAATTTTTTTAATGTTATTTCCCTTCGATAATCTTTAATTTTGCGTATTCTTCTTATTTCTGCATGTGGAGACTCTCTTGTATCTCACTCTCTATTCCTTTTGTCTCTTAACACTTATATTTCAAACTGCACCGAGCAACTTTTAAATATGAAACCGATCTCATTATGGTATTACATGTTTTATTGGGTATAATTACTAACATAATATTAATGTGGTATGCAGTAATGGGTTTAGACAACATACTACTTTATTCGTGGTAATATTATAATGCCAATTGTATAGACTGTTTATGGGCATCTGCCTTTTATCAGCGCACAAAATACGGCCTGTTTACAGTTCGTTATTTTTGTACGTCTCTTGAGCTGATGTTTTTAATCTGTATAAATTATCTGGAAATGAAGGAATGATTGATTAAATGAATAGCTAAGCTGTATAACTTATCTGGAAATGACGGAATGACTGATTGAATAAATATGTAGGCTGTATAACTGATCCGGAAATGAAGGAATGATTGATTGAAAGAATAGCTAGGCTGTATAACTGATCTGTAAATGAAGAAATGATTGATTGAATGGATATGTAGGCTGTATAACTGATCTGGAAATGAAGGAATGATTGATTGGAAGAATAGCTAGGCTGTATAACTGATCTGTAAATGAAGAAATGATTGATTGAATGGATATGTAGGCTGTATAACTGATCTGGAAATGAAGAAATGATTGATTGAATGAATAGCTAAGCTGTATAACAAATCTGGAAAAGACGGAATGATTGATTGAATGAATAGCTAGGCTTTACAACTGATCTGGAAATGAAGGAATGCTTGACTTAATGAATATGTAGGCTGTATGTATATCTGATCTGGAAATCAGGGAATGATTGATTGAATGAATAGCTAAGCTGTATATCTGATCTGCAAATGAAGGAATGATTGATTAAAAGAATAGCTAGGCTGTATAACTGATCTGAATATCAAGGAATGATTGATTGAATGAATAGCTAAGCTGTATGTCTGATCTGCAAATGAAGGAATGATTGATTGAAAGAATAGCAAGGCTGTATAAGAGATCTGGAAATGATTGATTGAATGAATAGCTAGGCTGTATAACTGATCTGGAAATGAAAGAATGATTGACTGAATGAATAACTAGGACGTATAATTGATCTGGAAAGTATTTAATTTAAATGAAACTGAGCTAGCTTATATTTTGTTATATGACGTCTTTCCGTTTAATAAATAATTACAATCTGAAAGATGGCGCTGCGGTCGCTTTCTTTTTGGTGCCGCCATTGCAGTTCACAAACAATACGTCGTCATTGCATCAAAAAAGCTAGAAATTGTTTTCTTGTCAATAGTCACACTACCCTGTGTTAAGTGATGTATAAAAATAACGAATTTTAAGCATACCTCAAGCTTAATATAATATCTAGAAATAACACGACAGTAGAAGTGTATATCATCATCACTACAAGCAGAATCCAGCGTCATGTAAAAAATTAAGCGTAATTAATAATTACTGGCCACAGTTATCATCTTAACATTAAATCCCGGTTGCCTCTTAAGCATACGTTTGGGAGCTCTGGGGTCCGCTAATCACAATTAACCCAGTAAAAATGGCCAGTCCACCTATTTTATATTTGTAAGGAAGCTAGTCATTAGAATCTAATCAATGTGATGTATTTTGTTAAATTATATAATTTGTTGGCTCGTTTAACTAGAATTGTTAAGAACAAATAGAACTGACATTGTTTTTAGAGATTTACGAAAATAATTGTTAATTTTTTACTAAAAAAAAGAAAAAAGATACGAACTAGTTAAATGCATCTGCAAAAATCAATATATAACCATTTTGCAATTGCTGTTTGGACCAATTTAGAATTTAAAAGTGATATAACTGAATGTGTGTTGCGATGAAAGAAGCTGATGTTTTAAAGGTATGTTTATATTATAAGGTAAACAATCACGTCCCCAAGTCTGTTAAGCTGGGTACAGATTATTTGCAACGTAATTTGGCTATGTGGGTCTGAGGCATCAGTTCATTTTGGAACAGGGGTCTCTCGCCCAAAATACTTAGGGAATAATTGATTTAAATATTAGTGTAATTTAAAGATCTATCGATTGAAAGTTTGAAACGTCATCTAGTGGTATTTATCGGAATATAATACCAATTGAGATACCATCTATCGGGAATCGGGATAGGTAAGGGATGATTTGATATTTTATGCTGGAGAGACTCATCTATTTATATATAGTATCTATGCACTTTACGCGTATTCAGTGTTTTCCGAAAAACGCACGTGTTACGAATGCAGCGTGCATTCGTAACACGTGCGTAGTGCTCTCGCAAACACATTAAAATGTACGGAAAATATAGCATTGCATGTTATATTATATGTTGCGTAGCAAATAATGTATACCGGGCTTTATACAATAATGTAAGAATGATCCAACAATGGCATTATAATGCCAAAATAATAGCAGCTTTTGAGGCAATAGCAACCATTAAGATGCTATTATACTATTCTAATTGCATACTTGAGTCCCTTATGCATTCACGACTTGCGCAGTACTCGATTCTTGGGTCGTTAGACGCGTTGAAGGCACATAATAGCTGCGACGACCAGGCAACTTTTACAATTTTTGTTCAAGCTAGATTTTAAAACAAAATTAATCAAAAAGGAAATTCACGGTGTGATTTGTAACTGTATATAAACATTTATTTGTACGTGTAAATAAATAGAATTAGAGCTAGGCACAACCTGCAAGTCAATTTCTGGATTATTGGACAGCTTGAATGTAACTGCGACTAAATACAAGTATTGCGATTGAGATGATGGGGAATTACGTGATTGTCTGACAATGAGTAGCCGGCACATGAATTAGCTGACATACACAATATTAATTTACCCTGCCCTCTGCCATATTATATACAATTGGGAATTCAGCTATTATAGATTCATCACTGCACTGATTTTGTTCTTATAGTGCTGTTCAATATTGTCTGTTTTAAAACTAGACAAAGTAAGGAGTATATTTAAAATTTCTTATTTTTTTAAAATTCGTTTTAAATTAAAATAATAATCATTATCGAGAGTAGTATTAAAATAAAGCAGTTGGAATCTTAAGCTCTTTATATTAAAGATCTTTCGAGAATACAGTTGAGTGTTGTCAGTTCTATTCGTTTCTTAACTTCTATTTTTGTTTACTACCCTTTTGTAGAAGGGAACTGTTCGTCTTATGTAACAGACGCTTCATTTTAATAAATAAAATATATGTACATAAATTTTGTTTTAATGGCCTTGTATAACTAAAATTTAAATATAACATTCAATTCAAGAATATAGATTTCAGGTTAAAACCTTAAGGTCCTACATATTATAAAAATAATCAAGCTATTTTGTTAATATTATAAGCTCTTGATATTAGCAGTCAAGAAAGTCTAGAATCTAGATGAACACACGGTCTGGCTTGAGCCTGTAGTGGAACACTTACAAGCCAATAGATGGCGCTGTACAATAATTGAGGTCGCAAACGATTCCCGAAACGTACAAATAATGTATACAAATTTCCAACAATAATAGATGGGCCTGCGAGGAACAACAATAGCTTCGCTGGAAGATCATTCTTTGAGGCGGAGGAGCATTCCATCTAGCTCCTCAACCCTATACGGGGCAGGGGCACTCTCTTCAAGCCTATTTCACAGGAAATAAGCGTATTCTTGCTACAGTCTGAAACGTATTGGTAGGCTTCGTACATCGGTGATCTTTATTTGAATCACTGTCACCATTTTTTATGACCAGTTAAAAGCGACAACACCACAGGTGTATGCAAATAAATCCATACTATTAATAAAAAATATAAAACTTTACAAGAGAACACACTAAAAACTTTTTTTAATACTTTTGTCATCTAGCCTTATAATACAAGTAATCAGGAAACAAGTTCTAAGCTACTACTTATAGACACAATATTGTGAATTTAGTAAGTCAATATTTCGTATAAGAAAATTTAATCGCCATCTACTTTTCGATGCTCCTATACTCACAGACGCTCTAGATACGCTTGTCCATCAGAGACTTCACGTCTCTCTGCGTATTCTACAGACTACATATCGGGTTTCCGAAGAACTGTTCAGAATGGTGTCTTCGTTATAGCACCGCACCCCTTACCACCGGCTGGGTGTTCATCTACATTTCTCGACGGTCTCTGTGGTTGAGCGGGCTAAGTCTTAGCCGGTCGAACTCGACTCGCTGGAACACAGAGGGTCTGGTTAGATTCCTGGCGTGGTAAATTTTGGAAACGAACTTTCTGTAATTTACTGTGGTCTGGGATCGGCCCCAGAATGGTCCGTTGTATATCACCCATAACACAACTGCCGATTATTATTATTATTTCCTTGATGTACGCAACGTTTCTCTTACGTACTGTGCAATTTAGAATGAGCTGTTTTCCCACAAGTTTTTTAAAAGGGTGTCATAAAATTTCTTCATGGCCGGCAACGCGTCGGTGACATCTCTGGTGTCGCAAACGTTTATAGGGGACGGTAACTGCTGAAGTGCTAAACACAGGCTGTCAGCCTGTGTTTAGCACTTCAGCTATAAAAAATGATTTCAAGAAGAGACAAATTTATCTTGTGGTACGTAATTTTAAGAACATCTTTCTTACGCTAATAACGCAACTCTTAAATTTTTTTGCTTGCTAATAGTGTCTATAAAAAACATATAGGTGCTGTATGCTATTGTAAGTATTAAATGACAATGGGATTTTTTATTGAAATATGGTGATATTTGAAAGTAAACAATAAAACAAGCTCATATCTCTTTCTATATTTCCATAACATTTAAGTACATTGGGTACAATAAAAATAAATAAAATATGATAATATTTAATTTAAAATAATAGCCAAAATTCTTAAAAAGGCGTGCATGTCATGTGTTTTGAATAACTTAAAACTATTTTGGGAGATATTTTTCTTAAGACATCACATATCTTAGAGAACATTCGGAGATAGGCAAAGAAATATTTCTTGCTACCAAATCCATCCTTATAAATCTGAAACTCAGTACATGTGAATATGTATTGTTCCATCTTTGTAGATGGAACAATAATACTTGTGTATTGGCACAGAATCCATTTTCATTAATTTCTGTATAAATGACTAATTAAGAACAAAATTGATCCATGAAGCATTTTTAGTTGTTGTTGTCAAGTAATTCAGTGTTAATTTTTATACAATGTAAACTCCATGTAACGTCACTCGATTTAACAACAAACACCCTTAAGCGTCCAAATCACTTGGCTTTGGTTGGTTTAGCGTGTCTTCCATACAATGATACACTCTATATAGTATTATATCCACTCTCAATAACGACAACAATTAAGTAATAAAAAGTACCTTTTAAGGCCAAAATTGGTAAAAACTGTGCAGCTATGTGCGTCATTTTATTGCTTTATTATCCTAACCCGTAATAAACTCGATTATCGGCATCATGCATACCGAAATTTCTAAGTACTTCCTTTATCACCAAGATGCCTCAACATCGCAAGATATGAATTAAATAGGTAAAAAATACAACAAAATTACTGGTGCAGCAAAAGACGTCAGACAAAAATAACAGACTTCTCTCCATTTAACGACAACTCTCTATAACACCATAAAATGCAGTCCCTTCAGTGTCGTTATGTAGAATTTACACTGTATTTTTAAGATTATTATTATAATGTCAAAACCTTGACCTTGATAAAGAAAAAATATCGATAGTACTTAGATTATTTCTACACGGATTAAGTTGATCATTAAGGGAACGTACTCATACTATGTGACCCGTCCAGGGGAGAGAAATCTTCAAAATACCACGTTTGGTCACAGGAAGGGGGGAGGGTACCGTCACGTAGTTAATATCCTTTAGGGCAGTGGTCGGCAAACTGGTGGCCCAAAAAAGCCAAATATAAACAATACAAAATTAAAGTTTATTCAAAGAGCCGTTTTTTTCAAATCTTAAGCTTTGCTTTAATACATTTCGGTGGGCAGCAATTTGACGGAGTTAATGATACATATGTTTACGAGCGACTACCCGTTCTATTGTTGCTTTTTAAAAATGTGCCTTTTTCTGAAGGCTTGCGTTTCAAAAATGCTTAGTCGTCTCGTATAAGGTAAGTTAATAAATAAGATTCCGTGCATGAACTAAACATGTCGTGAATGGGCCCGCTTTTTCGAGCTATACTCAATATAGTATGGCGCGTAGCGTTTAGCGCTTTTTTAACCTACTTATGTTTAACTGATCACCAGATAATAGTATTTTCTTGATAGTGTTACAACCTAGGCCCCGACAAAGACAAATTCCACGTACAAATCTGTAAAAGCACATTTTATTACCTGTTGGCATTTGAATTAATTATAATCCTTTTATGATCGTCTACTGTTGTTCAGTTATTTATTGGCATACGTTTCTAAGTTATTATGGAGAACAGTCTTTGTTTGATTGTATTCGCTCGTTAGCATCATTAGCCAGGTGTTACGGATTACGATCACAAGCTAATTCTAGGAAACTGTGTCGATCTTGTCGGGCGGGCACATTTTGCATTTGTGAAGTATAAAACGACGGCCTGATGGAGAAAGGGGTCAGTTGAGCGAGAACCACGATCAAGGCGTGACGTGTGTAGAGTCGGGAATCTAATAGTGACAGACTTTGCGCATTTTATTGAATTACGACGACGAACGTTTGTATAGTTCTTATAAACTCTATAATAATTCCAACGGCATTTTAATTCGAGTCCCGCGACTCGTAACAATATTTTTTATCATTTGTAATAATAGGTATGCATGCACTTTTGACGTCACGTGGCAAGCGCCGTATTAATAAAGACAAATATGGGCAAAATATTTTTTTTTACAATTTTCTGTTTGCAAAAAACGATTATGAATTACTACGTTAAAGGTAGAGAGAGGAGGGGGGCGGGGTTTCTTGACATATACTACGGGGGCAAAAAATTGTAAAAAAAAATGGGTTACTTAGTATGTGTACGGTCCCTAAAGTTATAATTTTAAACATGCGACCGCGACACATGACTGAAGACCGTGATACGTGACTAGAGACCGGACACATGACTGAAGATCGTGACACATGACTGGAGACACACAAAACATCCGCTTTGTATAGGTATAATTTAAAAAAAGCGACCGCAGCTGGCGAGTAAATATATCAGGTATCGCAGTCTCTTGTCACGTTCGTGTGCCTCGGTTTACCAAGCACAAAAAATGATATAGATCATATCTGTTCTTAATTAGCCAAAGATTTTGTTACGGAAAATCTGAGCAATGTTGCGGAATGCTAAGTCGAGCCTTACGCAGGACTATAAGGTAAGCACGAGTAAACTAAAATTATAGACTATAAAAAGTTTAAGAATCGTCAAATTTCACACAAAGGAATTCTAAGAATGACAATCGTCCAGTTTAAAAATGTTCCTCGATTCTGCATTTTTAGAGGGCGCCACAGGTTCTTTTCGCTCACGTCTTAATACACAAAATTAAACTAGACATTCAAGCAACATGTAATTATTTAATACATATGTTTTGGACAAAATCGGTCAATAATTGAAAAACTCAATAAGTTTCTTTACAATTCCATAGTGAAACGGTATCGCAACTAAATAAGTTTCCATGGATTATGTATATATACCTTTGTAAACATACAAAAATCAATACCAGCGACATCTAGCGAACAAGGGCAATGAACTATCAAGACAAAATTTTTAAGTATTGGAATTGTCATTTCTAGCGTTTTTTCGTGTTGCGAACAAAATACATCAATCTTTAAAATAAACGAGCACCATGGTATATATTACCATGGTATATATTACCATGGAATTTTTGTTGTTTGTTTACATACACATATAGGTTAAAAATTTATTTGTTTTTTACACTCTTGTACCTGTAAGAAAGTATATTATTTATAGTATACACTCGATTTTTTAAATAGGAAAATGAATGAAAATACTGATCAATCTGAGAAGGCATTCACGCTAATCATAAGAAATACGATACACTATAAAGTGGAATTACATCAAGTATAGTCTATTAATTACACCAAATGACTAGTCGTCATATCATAAACACAATGTTGATAAAGCAGAAAGCAAACATAAAAAAAAGTTGCTATTGCAAAATAATAAAGGACTGAAAACCTTAAAATTAGCATTATATGTAGAAAATAAGGAATTACGGATTTTTAACATCTCTAAATCAACATTCAACAAATATAATCGCCCTGTAAAATACACAACTTTGAAAAGCTGTCTATCCTTGCGTGACCACATTAATTGCAGCGACCAAACTGGCATTACAAATGTCATACTTGACAACAGTGTATGCATTTTGACATTTGCAATTATCATTATTAGTCTCTACAATTAAAAACATGCCTTAGATTAGATAGTGCCAGAGGAAATTCTTCTTACATTTGTTCACATTTAAATGGGAATCTCGTAAATAATAAAATACATGTTAAAATCAAATCAGTCTTAAAATATAGAAACTTATTTACTAAATTTTCGACAAATTTGAAAAACATACGTTTTAAATTAAAATTATCTATTATTAAGTAAACAAAAGTCGAGAAGTATGCGGCCTGTGCTCCAACTAATTATGTAGGATTCTAAACTTTTCAGATTTATGCTTTTATTGCGATTGTCTTTGGCAATATTGCTATATTACCATTTATAATAAATCACAATAATAATAAGTAAAAAACAGTAATTTTCGTTTCGAACTTTCCACGCATAGTGCACAATGTTTAAAAATAAATTTTAATATTCACACAGGTAAGGGGATCCGACTGCTTGATGTATGGCCGGTTCCTATATTATATACCATTCACTACCGTAGTGACATTACTTGTATAGAGAGCTTATGTCAAGTTTTAACCAAGATAGTAAGACAAATCAATAATTTGTACGATATAGAAATAAGCCAATAGATTGCGTTGCAGTAAAAAAATAATATATTATTTCATACATTTAAAAAGATGATAACTGTTCATTATTCATTAAAGCACAAACACAAGGAAAAAGAAATATATAGTGATCCACTGTGTACGAATTGTGTAAACGGGAGACAGCTAACAATGCATAGCAAGCAACACTGTGCCTTTCGATCTTGCAGATAAACTTCAAAATAGATTATTTACATTTTGGAAACCGAACTGCCTTGCCTGCCGCAAACGAAAACTGCTGATCGGAATTATATATATATATATATATATATATATATATATATATATATATATATATATACAGGCTGTTTCAGCAAACGGGTCACCTAGTTAAATGGGTGAAAGGGCACAACACTAGTGTACAGTTACAAAAAGGAAAAAAATCTTCAAAATTTTATTTTAGAGTTATTGACTGTTTAAACTTTCCCTTCTTATCACCATAACTTCGCATAAAACCAGGTGAAACATGTACAGTAAAAGATTTTAAATCGAAAATATTTTTTTAATTCATCCGGTATTGAAAAAACGTATGAAAACTAACTTCAGCAGCGACGTACTTTTGATAGGATCTCCCTTAACAGCGTTTACAAATCGTTGACGTCACGAACTGTCTGTCAGCTGAACTTTATAAAAAACGCCGACTATCGGTAATCCGGATGCGCAGTTGCTTTGTCGGCATTATTAAAGGACAACGAACTTACCAAATGTTTTGTGCAAAGTTCAATCATTCTTAGCGTACAATGTTAAGGAGAAGCACAACCAAAATATTTTTTTTTTCTTCCTGTATCTTTGTTATTATTAAATAATAAAACTATAATGCATCTTAATTAAGATATATTCCCGGTATACTATAACGGTTTCAAGCAGGTGTTTCGTTTGCTGAAACACCCTATATATATATATATATATATATATATATATATATATATATATATATATATACCTTCTGCGCACGACTTATAAAACAATCTCTTCCAGACAACCTTAGATTAGGGTTACATAATTTTCTACCAGGACCCGCGGATTGTTTACGCCGTTCACCCGTAGCCTTGGCATAAGGCGAAGGAGCAGCCTACGCGAAGCCCGCGAAGGTCACCAGAAGCCACAGACCCCAAGTTACTATGTAGGCACCAGTACTGGGAAGCATCTAGCGGCTCCAAGGCCACGTCACCGGAGGGTCGTTGCCTAGCAAGTTGAAGTCGGGGCAATGAGTTTTAATTCGAAACCCCAAACAACTCCACCTAACCGAGCTGACGACCGAAGGCGAAGGAAGGAACACCCGGGAGTTTAGCAAGTATCCCCAACTCGCATGAGCAAAGCATATCCTCAGAGGTATCTAACACGGAGAATTGAAAAATTGTTTGTATGAGGTGTGAACTGGTTAGTAAAATGTTTTTTTGAGTCACAACAATTTCATTTTCACTTTCATAACCTACAATAGATAATTAAAATCTCATACAGGGATGTATGGGCTCAGTTCCTTTGCCTCTCATTGTAGCCAACTGAACAACAAGCAACAACCACCTGCCTAAACCTAGAGAGTCGGATCCCCTTAAAGCGGTTATTGCACTATGCTGATTATAGAAACCCTTTTTCTAAATTTAGGGTTTGTTAAAACAGATTCTGAATCTTTTTCTAGGCCAAGCCCACCGTCCGAGCAAGGTCCCTAAATCAGTGTAGTGTGTGTTTAAATTACATTTTACTAATCACTGGGTAAGAAGCTTGTTTAATATAATCCATTAATCCATACATTTTACAATAAATTATTATTTTTAATAATTTATTGTAAAATGTCAGCCACAAAATAAGAGTTGTTACAATATATTGTCACAATATTTGTGCACATATAAAAGAACAAGTGTTAAAATACAATTCTGTCATCTTTAAAAATATTACGATGGATATATTTTTTGACTTCCCTTACTCTGAAATTAGCTTGGAGTTGCCTGATCACAGGGATGAAAACAGTACTTTTCGTCCCTGGGAAACGATTTTCCCTCCTGTCAAAAATTTAAAAAAACTGTGTCAACCATAGATACTACATGCGACTCATGTCCAAACTTTTTTACAGCCACTGTTAAATCGCTGCATAAATTGTAATAAAAAAATATCAACAATTTTGTAACGTCATTTTATACTTATAAATTACTTTTCAGCAGATTATTATTTATTAGACATAAATTTGAGCTAAATATTTACTATGATCAGTGACATAAAAATACTGGTAGAATGCCACAGAAAAAGAAGTTTACTTGACGACATGTGACGTATTAAATAAGTTCATCAGATTTAGATATGGATTAAACGCCTAATTTCATTAGAGAAGTAGTCATTTGTTTAACTATTCCGTTTTTATTTACTTTCCTCATATTCGAAATGAAAAGCAGGCCTTTTTAGGCATGAGATAGTATGGTGCACGAGCATAGCGAGGGCGCTAATAGTTCGAGTGCCTAAATAGATCACTTACACCTCTCGTGTAACAATCTCCTATTATTACTGTTGAAACAATAATGAATGCGTTATTGGACTACTTTTACTTGTACCTATGTATGACGTCACAAGTATGTAAGCGTACAAAATCTACGAGGCTGCAACGTTTTGTATAACATAATAAAAAGAAACTCAGTTAAATTTGACTGTCCGCTGCCCTATTTTAAATGTATAATTCATAATCTTTTCGATACTAAACTATCTTATATATGTGCAACAATTAGGAAAACAAAACTTATAAGAGGATTATACGGATCCAACTACAGGATGTTGTGGTCAATAAGATATTATTTTTTTATAGGATTACGAGTGACAGAAAGCTGTCAACTTAATAACTTAAACTATAAGATAAATTTCGTACAATCTCTGTCAACAACGACGAAGTAAATTTTTCAAAACACAAAATATTCGTATTGCTTTGCGTCCATGATAACTTGACGTGCAGGGGTTTTTTTATTATTGGCTGAAGCTGCCAAACAGGCAGACGGCACATCTGATGGCAAGTAGCTTTAGACGTTTGCAACACCAGGTGCGATGCGAACACGTTACTAGATTTAAAGATGGGATTGTTGAGATGAGATAAGGGGGAGATGGGAGAAGAAAGTGGGCCAAATCTCACTCATCGTTCGAAATATTATTAAATTCAAAAGTTTTATTAAAAATAAGTTCCGCTGGAGAACACTTTTTGACGGTCATACATATAAGTTAAAATTAAAATTTACGTCCTATTCTATGTACACCGCTTCGCAACGTTTTATTGCTCTTAAGAAAAGCACAATACTGAAAAGTAAAACGACTAGCTGAAAATTGTTTTACTTCTCTGTTTTCTTTTTGAATAAAGCTCTATTTTTTAGATTTTTTTTATTGCAGGAGTTCAGCACGACGGTCCACTTGATGGAAAGCGGTTACAATCGCCTATGGACATTTGCAACACCAAAGGTGCTACAAATACGCTGTTGCTCTCTTAGGGGAGACTGGAACCTGGTCACTAATGCCGGAAAACAACTCAAGGTTGCTATGGCAACATACTTTGGACCAGGGGTGGCAGCCATCCAGTCGGGCAAATGCCCTACCACCTGGGCAGAAGAAGTAGGTTACACAATTACTTTTCGAAGAATTAATGGAGTTGTAGTAAACATTGCATACTCAGTAAGACAAATATAATAAAAGTCGTTATAATAACGACGAGACGTACTGAAAGTCAATTAGCTCAATATTAATGATTTCACGCCGATATTCTGAGTGCGTGGTGTTTTTATTGCGAAGCCTACAAGCAGGTAGACGACCCAGCTCGGAAAGTGGTTAGCGTCGCGTATTATAGACGTTTGTAACACCGGACCGAAGCCAACGCGTTACCAGCCTTTAGGATGAAATAGGAGGGATGGCACAAAGAGGCCACGTTTTTCCCACCTTTCCTGTTCCACATAGGAAAGGTGGGTAGATGAATCAATACAGGAGGAATTGCCAGGTGGTAGGGCAGTTGCCCGATTGGATAGGGTTGCCCAATCCCTGATTTGCATCGCGTTCCATTAGTAGCTGACAACGCCCAAAATTCTCCGTTAGCCGTTCAACAAGGCGACCGCTTTCGTTGTGGTCGTGGCGCAAACGTCACATTTTCGATCACACAAAGCCCATGTCAAGAGGTGGGTCGAATAAACGTTCCACTTGGGTTTACGATTGTCACGCCGGCAAGCAAGCGGAACGGGAACAATCGCGGTTGTGAACGTGGTCGTTGTGAATCTCTAATGGAACGTAGTCCTAGAGTATGCCGCCATAACAACTTTGAGTTGCGTTCCGGCATCAGCGGCCAGGTTCCAGTTTCTCCTCCAAGGCCGGCATCACATTGACACCACCTATGGTATTGCTAATATCCATAGGCGACGGTAACCACTTTCTACCACAGTTAGGCCGTCAGACTGTATGCTGTGGTTCGGCAATTTAAAAAAATGGATTAGGGTGAGTAGGAAGTAAACTGTCACTCCTCGCACGAAACACGACTAGCTCAATGCCTACGCCGTTTCACGCCCACATTCTGTGAGCGCGTAGTATCACACCGATCTAGCCTTAAAGACAGCAAGCAAGAGACTCTATCACATAAAAACTCCTAAAAATTGACATTATGGAGTAATAAATAAGGAATATTACGAAAACGTAAATTGTTTACTTTTTAGGAATGTTTTGAAGTAATCGTGTTGGTTTAAAGGGTTATTTTAATTTTAAGTGGTCGATATTTTTGGGAGTTGGTAGCCCTGCTTGTCAAGTTACCTTGGACTCACAGTATATCAAAGATTAATTTTGTTCGTCATACGTTTATAATATATAACACAAATTGTCTGGAAAATTAAGGAGCTATACTGACCATAACTTCATATAGTAAAATCAAATTAAAATCACAATCTCTAAGTTTAATAAAATAAAATATCTCTATGTCAATGCAACCATTCATAATTTATACTTTCATAAGAATCATAAGAAGTTGATTTCGAAGAACTGCAGGTACACAACACTCATAGAAATTAATTAATAAGGAGCATCTTAATTCGCAATATATTTCCTTCTGATCTTACCCCGGGAGAATAAAAGCACAACTCATACCACCAGAGTTCCAAACCTTGAACGTAATCCCAAGGGGATTCCACAATTTCTCGTCGAAAGAAAGACTTTATATATGAAAAAGATCGATTAATCGATCCCCGTCGATTCTTAGTTTCACAAAACTTAGTAGGCAATAAAATTAAAACTTATTTCAATGCATTTAGATAGCTGCTCTTAATTTCATAAAACGATTAGTTCGATACAGTGAAAGTGTTGTAGCAGCGAGAGGTAGAGGTTAAATGATACTTCAGATGGCAGAGAATAGAGAATAATTCACCGTCGAGTACTGAAGAGAACTTATTTATTTTAGAAACTGTAACCTTAAGTACAAATATTAACAGGTCGTACTGCTATAGTCGACGCATTTTAAACTGAGTCGTCGGGCAATAAATGTCACTGACAGTAGGAATGTGCAGGCAATGCAACCCGTTATCGATACTTAGCTACCTGCGCACGCGGGGTCGATGCGTCATCGTGACCTTCATTAGCACTCTGACTCCTGATTGGACGTTACGAGTAAGGGTTGTTATTTTTCTATAAATATAATATTTTTTGTTATGACACTCATTACATTACTTACGCTTCGTTACGCAATACTCACAATGGAGAATTTATTTTCTAACGTAGTTTTGAAGAAATTAAATGGTGACATCAACTCAAGCTCGGGCTGTAATTCACAACGTGATCCTGTTTTTAAAAGAATTGAAAACTAACTCCGAGAAAAAAGATTGCCTCATTTTCAATAATCCACGAGAGCTTGCAGCACTGATTTGTTCAGTGGCTCGTGTCAAATTTCTTCTCCACAACGCTATTGATAATGTTACTCAAGAAGACTGGGCCAAATGTGTGAGGCATGCCGAGGAGCTCCAGGATAAGGACTTAAGGTAAACTATTTTAAGAGATCAAGCACCATCTCTGATAATTAACGTACAGGAAGATGATACAGATGGGGAAGGTACGGATGAGGATTTTTGAAGAACTAAGAAATATCCCTAGAAAAGATAAAAACGACACATTACGATCTATAGTTTTTCTATGATTACGTCGAAATAAACATTTTATTTTAAAAATTATTTTTTTTTATTTTCGCGAAAAATTATTCCTATTAATACTTAACATAATTTAGCATATCGATCGTACCTATCCCATTATCGATATGCACACCTCTACAATTCTTACGCACCTCTCCATTAGACCTGTAAGTGCGAGCGAGACAGACAGATAAATATGATTTATGACCCGAAGCCTCAGTTCATAATGCGTCGACTATAGAACAATATATAGTACAGTGGGTGAGCGGGACGGATGATATGCTAGCGAAATAGAGCAACTATTAATATGTTCGCTTCCGCGTTGCGCTAGTCAGTAGTTCGTTGTCCGCTGCGATGACTAGACATATGCAGCTTCCATAGTGTTATTATTAATCACAAATCATATTGCACAGTTCATTTCTCATTCAATTTTGACAAAGCAACTAAAGTGATTGACGGAAAATAAACTTGAATTATTCAATACTGATGAATGTCTAAGATTCCTTTAATTTTGGCATTTTTCAACCAAACAGTAACCATATAATTCCGTATTAAGAAAACTCCATATTAATCAATTGGTGCGTAAGGATTTGTTAAAATTGACGCAGACTCATCATGATAAACAAGAAAATTTTCATAGCTGCATGTCATTTAAGTTGTGTGACAATACTAAAAATCAAAGCCTTGTAGTCTCTTAGCTACCAAAATCGTAAGCTAGAATTAAACCTATACCAATTGTTATAGAGTGAATAAACATTTCTTTATTGAATGAAAACTATATAGTTCACCATAAACTTAAAATTAAACAATTCATGAACAGTATTTAACAATGGGCGTCCTTATCACTCACAGGCCATCCGGTCTTATTTATCGGGATGAGCTACAAAAATGTCACCAAATCCCTACTATTAGGAACCATTCAGAGAATGAAGAAAATGCAGAGTACATTTAAAATACAGTTACATCTAAACAGTGCTAGAAGTATTAACTAGTAATCATTTGCTAAAATCAGACCCGCTGTATTTCGAACAGTTTCACGTCGGTGTCGTACCAGATGGGCGGATCCACGTTACTGCAATCCAAAACATAACTGTAAGTTTTTTTTCCCCCTAAACAATGTATCTTAGTGATACAACATTAAAATTACAATATAATCTAGAAAATAAGACTAATGAGTAATTTTAATCTGACCTAAAATAACTAGGTATAACTTAAACTAAGAATGTGTCCAATAACACGTTTCCTATTGTCTTTATTAAGGAGAAGACACTTTGTTCGTGTGTTCCTTTAATAACTGTAAGTGACACACGTTACTTTGTATTTATGTAAAAACTAACGGTCTTATTTATATTACTGACGGCCTCTGCGTGATCGCGCTAAGCCTTTGCCGGCCTACTGACTACCCCGGTTCGATTCCCGGTATGGTAAATTTCGGAAACGATTTTTCTCCGTTATTTATTATGTTCTGGATGTCCGGGATCGGCCCCAAAGTAGTCCATTGTATTATTACCCATAACACAAAGGTAACTTGCTTGATATGGGGATATACAGAGTGTGTGTTTGTCTGCCGATAATTATTATTATATATTGACTAGCTTCTGCCCGCAACTTCGTTCGCGTGGAATAGTTAAAAAGAATCCCCCGATTTCGAAACATTCTAAATTGCTGCTCCGCTCCTATTGGTCTTAGCGTGATGATATATAGCCTATAGCCGTCCTGGATAAATGGGCTATCTAACACTGAAAGAATTTTTCCAATCGGACCAGTAGTTCCTGAGATTAGCGCGTTCAAGCAAACAATCAAACTCTTCAGCTTTATATAATAGCATAAGATTAGAGTAAGTTTGTAGGCTTCTTTAAGCTTCCTATATAGGCCTACATACTTATATATACAAAATTAAATTAAAATATAACACAGCCTATAAATGCCCGCTTCTGGGCTCGGGCCTCCTACTATAGGAGTTAATACTATAGTCCTAAGGACGGCCTCTGTGGTAGAGCGGGCTAAGCCTTTGCCGGCTTACCTCACTGCAACGCAGAGGCTCCGGGTTCGATTCCTGGTATAGTAAATTTCGGAAACGTATTTTCTCCGTTATTTACTATGGTCTGGGTGTCTGGAATCGGCCCTAGAATGGTCCGTTGTATATTACCCATAACACAAGCGTAGCTTGCTTAATTTGGGGATATGCAGTGTGTGTGTGTTTGTCTGCCGATTTTTTTTTTTACTATACACGAACGGACGGTATACCCGCCACGTTTGTCACGCAGGTTTGACAGATCGGTTATCTCGATGTGCAGGTTTCATCACGATGTTTTTCTTCACCGTTGTTAGAACGTGGTAATTGTAAGAATGTGAACTTTAGGTCAGAAAACTGCCCAAGTAGTGCATGGGTACCGGTCAGGACCGAACCCGCGCCCTATGAGTTTGGGACGAGTGCGCTAGTCATTACGTTACCACGACTTGAATTGTCACTACAAATCAATGCCTATGCGTTGGTGCCATTCCAACTAAAAATTCCCGCGGGACTCCCAGTATAAGTAGAGCTGAGTTTAAGGCTAAGAATTGCTGTCGTCAAGCGAAAACCGCATCGATATCGGCCCAATAGTTTTTAAGTGAATCCCGAACAAACAAACACACTGACAAACGATGAGAAATCTAAAAAAAAATGCATCGCGTTCTCCATCGTTTATGTAGTCTATTCCAGTTGTTTTTTTTTTAATAGCTTCAATGTACAGACACTATTTTAGATTATTCTCAACAATCAAAAAGCGTAAAGGTTACACTCGGGTTAACCTTTAAGACGCAACCTCTGCAAATTTGTTGCTTAACTGTCATACAGGGCTCATTGGTGGGGAGTCCCACAAATTCGTGGTCAAAAACAGATAATTGAAATGAACGTGGAAACTGATGCTTTTTCCCTCTAACTACATACAATTTGTATTAGAATAAAAGAGACGATATAATTCTCTTGGTTTTGATGTATAATAAACGTTACGTTTGAGGGCAGCTTGTGGAAAAAAATTAAATTTGACCCTTGAAGGAGGTTAAGAACGGATTGCACACACTGACCGTATGTAGATGACGCCCCACAAGTAGGTGCGGAACCAGGCGGCGGTGCCCGCGTTCGCCTGGTACTTGCGGATGAGGATCGGGTGCGGCACCGGCAGCAGCCCCACCAGGGTGCCGTGCTGCAGGAAGCGGAGGATCTCCGACTCGTCCGTCAGGCCCCTGCGATCGAGTTAAATATGTCGACATCGAGGTGGATTTCAAAAATAAAACCATTTTTGAAGTGATAACTTCTTATGGGAGGGTAAACCGCTTCGTTATGTAACGCGTTACGGTGCCAGTCTGTTTTAGAAAGTGATAATTTCTTATGGGAGGGTAAACCGCTTCATTACGTAACGTTTCACGGCGCCAGTTTGTTTTGGAAATTGATAACTTCTTATGGGAGGGTAAACTGTTTCGTTACGCAACGCGTTACGGCGCCAGTCTGTCTGGCTTCCCCCTTTCTCACGCGCCACTCTCACTCTAAACCCACGCGCTATATACATAAAATTTAAGTAATTACCTAAACTTTTCTCAAGTTAAACAATTTCAATATTAAATAGTTCAACTTAGATTAGTTTAAGTTATCCCTTCTGTCGGGCATCCCGAGACGCACACGTTTTTATTTTATATATATTGTACTAGCGGTCTCGGCAGACGTCCTGCCCTGAAAAAGTAAAGTGAAGTATTTTGTTTAGATTGACAGTGATTACATTATTGAAGCTTTAGTGGGGATCCCTAATTTTTATATAGCCTATATTAATCAGGGATAATGTACCATTCGAATTGTGGAAGACTTTTTGAAATCGATCAAGTAGTTTTTGAGTTTATTCGTTACAAACATACAAAAATACAAATCTTTCCTCTTTATAATATTAGTATGGATAGGTTCGCGTTTGACCGAAATTGCGCCTGATGACAGGTAAAAATGCAGTCTAAGATGGAGCGTGCTTACCTAAAAGACACCCGTTCACGCGAGACTTGGAGACACCTAAATTGTATGTTTCAGGAAAAACAGACTACAGTAAAGAGTTAATAAAAATGGGAGCATACTGCTTCGTTCGCTTTGTTAGTATTTCCATCATACCAGGGCACTCAGAAAGTATTGCGAGAAAAAAGTTTTTATGTATGAGAGACTGGCCAGTTATAATCTATTTTGAAAATATAATTATCTATAACTAATAATAAGTACGTTCCAATTTCAAAATTTCCCTCCAATAATCCAAGACAATAGGCGAGTTACGTATCAAGAGATTCAGCACGTACTGTAGATTAGATCGGGAAGCCTTCACGAGATTCTACACGTACATCTTCGCGTGGGGAGGATAGTTTCACGTTGGGTGTCGCACAACCTCACCGATGCTCTGCAGTAGGCCCGGGTGGAATGGTACCGTGATGATAAAGAAATTGGAAGCAAGCACGTCTCGGCGTGTTTACGACATTACAGGTGATGAGTCCTGGATTTAACAATACGATCCAGAAACAAAGCGTCAGTCGACGGTTTGGGTGTTTCAAAACGAATCAACGTCTACCAAAGTGAAGCGATCTAGAAGCGGGGGGATGAATTTGATCGCGAGTTTTTTTCAATTTGACTGGCTACTTGGTGTCAATTCCTTTACGGAACCAAAGAAGCATCAACGCCGAATGGTATACTACCAAATGCTTGGCAGAAGTCTTCTCTGTTGTGAGCAACAAGCGACCAAACACAGAGCTCCGCGGGCTACTGCTCCACCGCAACAACGCGCCCGCCCATTTTGCGCTCAAAACGAGGGACTTCCTGGACAGAACGCCGGTCAAACTCCTGGGTCACCCTCCTTACAGCCCTGACCTGGCACCGTGTGACTTCTTTTCATTCCCGAAAATTTAAAACCAGCTCAAAGGGATACAATTTTCGTCGCCGGAAGATGCGCTGTCTGTCGAGGTGTCTGCGCGGCGGACTGGAAAAAGTGTTTCGAAAACTGGTTCAGACGCATGAAACTTTGTATAGAGGAGGCTGGTGGAGAGTACTTTGAAAAGAATCAATAAAAAAATATTTACCTATAGAACATTTTTTCTATTTTCGCAAAACTTTCTGAGTGTCCCACGTACATCGGTGGCATGAGCTCGTACGTCTGTTTGTCCGGTGGTAAAAAGGCGAAGGAGTAATTAATTCGTGGCACAGTCGCCGACGTGTATCTTATAGAATACCGACAAACTAGCTACTTTGCGTCGATGATGTAGGCTCTGAAGCCTCTCATCAAATAGTCAATTATCGCCTATCAGTTTCCTAGCTTTTTTCTCAATTAACTCTAGTTTCTCGAGCTGGTATTTCGCTGAGCCATCCCAAAGATGAAAGCAATATTCCATCCAAGACCATATTTACTTGGTAAAGATTCAGCGACTGAACTAAAGTTACAATAAATTCTAAAATTAATGAAACTTCGTTCGCGTAGGCATGATGACAGCTGTTAATGGATTGCAACGGCGGCACCAAACCGCATTTTTTTAGTGCGTGCAACGCGGACGAAGTTCCGCTGGTACAACTAGTCATTTATAAAAGTGTTCATGTCGGCTCGTGACTCACTTGTCTATGCATATCTTCTCGACCTGTGGCACGAGCACCTGTAGCAGCCTCATTATGGTCTGCAGCGGCAGCTTGCCCCGCCACGACGAGACCCACTCGCCCGTCGGACGCCACTCGCCAGGGGGCGCCTCCCGGGGCTTGCCGTCGCTCGACACCGTTATACTGTCGCGCTGCAATTATAACAACACACGGAAAACATAAAAAACGAAAAATAAAACAATACATGTGTCACGATTTTTTAAAATATATAACTGATGATATAGTTAAATAGACATATTGTATTGTTCTTTTTTTGGGTCTTGTATCACTTAATTTAAATTTTTTTATTAACCTAATTATCCAATATTATATCAAATCTATAATATTATAAAATTCTAAACATGCCGTGTCTGTAGATTGAAGCTATTGAAAAAAAAAACAACTGGAGTAGACTATATAAACGATGGAGAACCCGATACATTTTTTTTAGGTTTGTTGACTATTTGTTCGAGATTCACGTAAAAACTACTGGGCCGATTTCGATGCGGTTTTCACTGATCGGAAGCAAATTTTTAGGCTTAAAATCTGCGCTACTTTATATCCTGGGAGTTTCGCGGAAATTTTTCTGGATGGAGGATGAAGTCGCGGGCATATCCTAGTTTTTAAATAAAATCCAATCGGTATCCAACGCTCTAGGGCTTAGGGCATTACACTATTTGAGCAATGACCGAACTGTCGAAAGCACAATAAAGGTTCGGACAGAGTGCAGCGCTTGAACTCACGTGGTTGACTGTGCGCTTGGAGCCGTCGTCGTCCGAGTGGGCGCTGGCGGCGTCGTGGCCGTCCTCGCCGTCGGGCCCGCAGCGCTGCGGCAGCAGCGCGTCGCGCGTGTCGCGCACCTCGCTCTCCCGCCCCTCGCTCTTCGCGACGCCGTCCTTGTCTATGCTCTGCGGAGGGGGGTGGGCGGACTCGCGCTCCGTCATCGCCGCAATCGCTGAGAAGGGTTTTAATGCTTGCAATATACCATAAACCGCTCACCGGAACGTATCAGTGTCGCGTGTGACATATGAAATTAGTGACATTGGCGCCACCAACCCATCTGTTAAAAAAACAACCTTCAAATTCGAGTACGGAGCGAGCGGTGAGTTTCTCAAATAATTTTATTGCAAGCCTATTTTATTACAAATATTTACGTGCCAATTCGCACACGCTGAATATTAGGATAGATAACTTATGGTGGTGCACCAGGCAGCCCCCATTTAATAATGATCATATAATATAGATAAATAACACTTTATTGTAAACCATTACATAAAACACAGAAAAACTTATAGCCTAAAAATATTCTAAATGTGCACAATGGGCAGTCTTATCGCTAAGAAGCGATCTCTTCCAGACAACCCATGGCAGGAATAAAACAGATTATATTGGTCAAAGGTACCACCTTTGACCAATATAATCTGTTTTATACATAAATATATATACATATTCATAAATATACGTAAAAATATCAAACATCACTATGTTGCAGGTAGTGCTTTTTTGTCATGTTCTTAAATATTGTTAGTGATTTAGCTTGTCTAACAGTAACAGGTAGCTCATTCCAGAGTCGAATAGCCTGTACAGTAAAAGAATTCTTGAAAAAAGATGAATAATGCCTATGTCGTAATTAAAGTAACTTGATACTTGCACGATGTTCTACGTCGTGTAATACTAAAAATTACTAGAAAGTATCAAAATTACTTATGACATAATATTGAAGTTACCAAAGTTTCGAGAAAGCGAAAGTGGCGCCCCTATTATTTTCTACTCTATTTGGCCATACTCTAATATGAACATACCGGGAGTATCAGGCAAAGTGGCCTTGAGGGTCCCGGGCTCGGCGGGCTGCGCAGGCCGCGACCCCTCCATCGGGGTCTCCGCCACGGACTCGGCGCTACGTGACCTAAAACAACAATATAAGTACTTTTGGTGTACTTATAAACGCTGCCTAAGGAGCTATGCTTGCATATATATTATCACATATTTAAAGATATAAATCGATACGATTTAATCACTTCAAATCTATATTTTGTTTTGTTCTTGTGTTGTGTTGATGTTTCACAGATTTTTTTAATGTACAATTCTATATAGTCAAGGTGGCGAAGTCCGTCGATGTGGTATGATCATACAACACTCGTTTTTTAACTTTTTTTAAACGAAATTTAAAGCCAACTACAATACGAAGACATAATTCAATGGTTTCTTAGCTTCACTGACTGATTCGTTTTATTCGTAACTATTCAGACACGGAAATAATGAGAGGTGTAGGGAGTTCCCCCACTGACGGACTTTGCCACCCTGACTAAATTTTTTGTGAAAAAAATAATTATGTACATACCTTCTCTGGATCAAAGAATATTTCTGCGAAACGATTTGCAAGATGATTTGTGGACTACACATTTGTCGTAAGTAAATTAAATGTGGTAATATGCAAGCGAACTCCATTTACGTAGCGTCTCAAGGATGAGATGGGTAAGTAGTACTTAAATATTTGTAAAAATTAAACAACACCGAGACCTTACCAAGTCGTGGTAGCGTAATGGCTAGCGTACGCGTCCCAAACTCAGAGGACGCGGGTTCGAATCCTGGCCGGAATGCATGCACCACTTAAGACAGTTCTCTGACTTAATGTGCATATTGTTACAATTACCGCGTGCTTGTAACGGTGAAGGAAAATATAGTGATGCAACATGCACATCGAGATAACCGATGTGTCAAACCTACCAAACCTCCTTGGACAAGTATGGTGGGTAAACATTCGTTCCCCTATAGTGGAAGACCCGAGCTCCGCAGAGGGATGTTTATAGGCTGTTATTATTTAAGCAATGGCTAAGAGCTAAGATGGCGGTTTTTATTTGAATCAGCTGATTGGCACCGACAGGTCATCAGAAGAAATACTGAACATCACTCAGCTGTCAAAATCACAACTTAAATATTCTAAAATCGTAGTTTTGACAACTATATTTGCTAATTTTCGATTTTAATTCGAATATTTTGGTTACAAAGATGTTCACCGTTCAGATTTTATTTATCTGTATGCCTCATAGATAAAAAACAGTCAATTCAAGTTTATTCAAATTCAAATGTTTCTATTCAAAATAAGTTCCACTGGAGAACACTTTTTGAAGGTCATACATATAGGTTAAAATTTAATTTTTCGTCCTATTCTATCTACACCGCTTCGCAACGTGTTATTGCTGTTAAGGAGAAGAAGCGGCAACAAACTCCCCAGCAACACGTCTAGCTAAAAAATGTTTTTCTTTATATTTCTTATTCTATTTATATCTCAAGTTCAAGTATGTTACAGAATTACTTTTTGAATAATTAATGGGGTTGTAGCAAACAGTGCATACTCATAAGACCAAGACACAAAAAAGGAAAGAAAAATATTATTATAGTTATAATAATGACATGACGTACTAAAATGTTATATGTAATATTAATAAAAAGATTTATTCGGAATTAGGGAGTTTCTTAGTTAAGGGGTGATTTTTTGTTTATTGCAAAGCTCGCAAAAAGGCAGACAGCCCACCTAATAGAAAGCGGTTACCGTCGCCGTTAGACGTTTGCAAGACTAGGGGCGAATAGGGATAGAGGGAATAGGATAGGAGGGATGGGATCTGTTTGGGCTATAGATAGCCCAGTGGACTGTAGGCATAGGTCGGTTCCTGCTCGTCGATTATTTGTGTGTCCTCGGCAAACTGTACAACGGAAAAAGGTTATCTTGAGGGTCCTTGCCGAACGACTGGTGTTCACACCGAATAGGATAGCACACGCGTCACGCTTTATCAAATGTGTTTCGACGAAATGAGGCACACGTCCTTCTTCACTGAAGGCCGCGGAAGACTGGGGCGGCAGCGCGAGCGTCGCCCGGTTATATCGACACTCCTTACCTCTTTAAAGGTTAGCCAAGAGGAATGGGATAGAAGCGATGGGATGGGGAAAATGGGATAAAGGGAGTGGGATATGGACCATCGTAAAGAGAGTGCCCTGTTGGCACCATATACACTTGACCGCGAAAAGAAAAAAATATATATTAATATCCTCCCATTTATCCTCTCTCTCTGTCTGTCCTATCCGCCACAATACTCGCGCGAACGAGACACACAATGGAAAGAAAAGTCTATGGCTCCGCGCTTCCGTAGCTGTCAAGTGTTAACCAGTCTTACAACGCTACCGCTTGAAGTACATTAACGTGTAACGAAAAATATTAAATTCAAAAAAGAACCAGCAAACCCAACAAACAAGTGAGTGTTCCATATTATTCCTATTATCCTATAACGCATCACCATATTTGTTTGCCCCGTATAGGGTGGAGGAGCGAGATGGAATGCTCCTCCGTCTCAAAGGAAGATCTTCCAGCGAAGCTATTGTTGTTGCTCGCAGTCCTTCTATTATTGTTGGAAATTTGTATATATTCTTTGTCAGTGTTCCACTACAATCGTAATATAGTGTTAAATATTACTTAGCGAGACTTTTATGAGGCCGTTTTTAATTTAAAAGAGAACCTCCAGAATAAAGTTACCTGGGTAAACTAGTGGTGGTAGTCTGGATCCCTTTACCCCTTGCTGCTGCCAGAGACCTGGCGATGGCGGTATGCTCGTGGGGTAGATTTGCCAGATTGTGGAACACTGCCCTCTTGCGTATAATCGTGTAGACTAAATTCGAGTTACCTAGTGGAAACAACTAAATTAAATCGGGGAATTTTTGGCGGGAGCTGAAAGATGTTCTGCTGTGCAGTTTTATTTTCTAAAGTTGTGTAAAATTACTCTAAAATGAACAGTAGTTGTAGGATAGCGAAAAATGTGGCATTTAGAGTTGTCACAAAAACTCCGTTGAATGATGTCAATTGATAACCTAAGAAGTAGTGGTTTGTTTGAGTTTTTAATTACTTTTCTCATATTCGAAATGGAAAGCAGAGTGTTAATCTCGGTTAAAAGACCTATTTAGGCACTCAAATTATTAGCACCCTCGATACGCTCGTGCGCCAAACCACCTCCTGCTTAAATAGGTCACTTTCACCTCTCGTGTAAACTATCTACTATTAATTACTCGTTTTACTTATACAAACTTATGACGTTATAATTTTATACATGCTGTTAAAACTGTAACACTATTGACTCACCATCGAACTGGTATTGTATCATGTTGTTGAACATCTCTAGTAGAAAGAAAACGAGGTGGTGATGATGGGGCTGCGAGAACAGAAACCAGGGGGTGCTGAAGGCCTCCAGGAGATGAAGCAGCTTCGTCGAAGCCACCATTGAGAGGGTCTTCAGGTATGGTGATACTGAAAACAAAAAATTGACAGTCGTCAGAAGTGAAAACTGTATCCAAGCGGGACGGTCACGTGAGTTCAGCACTTTTCCCACATATTAAAAGTACCTAACGCGGAAATAAGCAGGGTGGTGCAGATTTGTCTTAAAAAAACAATTTATTAA
This sequence comes from Dendrolimus houi, assembly GCA_039645545.1. Taxonomy (NCBI): domain Eukaryota; kingdom Metazoa; phylum Arthropoda; class Insecta; order Lepidoptera; family Lasiocampidae; genus Dendrolimus; species Dendrolimus houi. Next base: position 3,079,491 of record CM077122.1, read on the forward strand.
GACAACCTTATTCAAATAACATTTCTTATGAGACTAAATTAATTTAATTTGTAAATAATAATATATATTGTTACAATTTAGGCTTCGACAAAGGTAAATTCCACGTACAGTCTGTAAAAGCACATTTTATTACCTGTTGGCATTTGAACTAATTGTAATTATTTTATGATCGTCTTCTTTTGTTCACTTATTTATCGGCATACGTTTCTAGTTATTGTAGAGAACAGCCAATTGTACTCGTTTATGGCCACATGCAGGTATCATTAGCCAGGTGTTACGGATTAAGTACAAGCTGATTTTAGGAAATTTGGTCCATGTTGTCGGGTGGGCATATTTGCATTTGTGCAGTATAAAATGAAGGCCTGATGGAGAGAGGGGGCAGTCGAGCGAGAACCACGATCAAGGCGTGACGTGTGTACAATCGGGAAGCTAATCGTGACGGACTTTGCGCGTTTTATTGAATTACAACCTTCTGCATTACGTTTGGATTTGTTGTGTTCGGTTATATGTGTACCTGTCTTATACGTTCCAACGGCATTTTAATTCGAGTCCTGCAACTCGTAACAATATGAAATTAAAATAAGCTATTGTATTGTATCAAAAATTAAATCAGTCCTCTAAGTATCTATTTATTATACTTTTCATCCCACTTTACAGGATAGATTTATGTACAGGTTATCCCTAAAAGTGGGATAGGTTTTTTGTGATTTTCCATTTGTCCGATTTGTCCGAGTTGTCAGAGTTTTCCGATTTGTCAGAGTTGTCCGAGTTGTCCTATTTGTCAGAGTTATCCGATTTGTCCGAGTTGTCAGAATTGTCCGATTTGCCCCATTTTCCCGACTTGCCCGATTTGTCATTATTGTCATTTACGTAGTTTTCATAGACAGGGGATAGATAAATATAGCTAAGACCGTTTGAAATAAAGGATGAAAATTTGGAAGAGACCAATTCTTTCTCAAGTTTATTGATATAAAAATTCATCGTCTATAAAAAAAAAACGATAGTAACTCGATATGTCTTTCCGTTAAGCTTTCACGGAAAACTACTACGAATACTGGATAGGTTTTGCTGTAATTATGTTTAAATGTAGTTTTAATATCGAAAATGGACATAAATATATTACATGCGGGGAGCTGGGATAGTTTGCGATATAAAATGAAATTAATCTTCCGAGTGCAAATAGCACTAATATAAAAATTTTGTACAATATAACCTGTATTAACGTCTGCTCTTTAAACAAGAAGCAAGCACTAGACGTTAACCCGCGGCGTAACGCCGCGGGGTAAATTCTAGTAATTTGTAATATTATTAAATTCTAAACTTATAGACTATATAAAAAAAAAATCACCATATTCTCCATAATTCGGTAATTTTTTTTTAGATTTCTCGTCTGTTTGTCGTTTAGACTGTTTGTTCAGAATTCACGTAAACACTACTCAGCCGATTTCGATGCGGCTCGTCGCTAAAAAGCGATCTCTTCTAGACAACCCGTGGCCAGAATATTGCTGATTGGGAGTGGCGATGGTGGTATACATACCTATTGTACGATTCCTTACATTTTAATAATAAATTTATAACTATGCTATATGCAAATATAAAAATATGTTATATATATATATACAAGATATAGTGATAAAATGCAACTATTTAAACATAATAAATATATAGTTATATGAAATATAATACTAATTATATAAAATTACATATCATTATACTGCAGATAGTATTTCCTGACCATGTTCTTAAATGTTATTAGAGATTTGCTTGTCTGACAGCAACAGGCAATGTATTCCAAAATTGGACAGCCTTAATCGTGAAAGAATTATTGTAAAATGTTGTATTATGAATAGGAGTAATAAGTCTATGTTGACTGGAAGGGCGTAAATTGTGAGTATTCCTTAGCGAATACTAAGGATTTTAAAGAATATAGAGGAAAAAAACAATCAGAAGAACTTGTTACATTATTATCAAATGTCAACTTACCATTGACGAGCACGGTGAGCAGGCAGTCGAAGAGCGGCTGCAGCCTCTGGTGGCCGGTGGTGATGATCTTATGGAATACGACCACCACCAGGTCGGCGTGGGTGCCCGTGAACACCGGGATGTCCATGGGCACGGTCGCCGTGTAAGGCTTGTTCAGCCGGACGCCGAAGTTCCTCTCCCCGGACAGGAGGAGCAGGATGAACACCCCAATGTGCATCAGACCCACGCGGGCTGATATAAGTTAATCATAATCAGGTATGATCAATAACAACACAGGAGGAACATAATATTTTCTTAAGTTTTCGCGACTTGTATACATAATAAAACTACGTTTTAACGGTTTTAAGCGTGGTGATTTATTTGATTTTTATTATTCCGACGTTTCGAAAACGTCGTACGTAAAACGTAAAATTAAATTAGGCTCCCATAGAGTAAATAACATAAACAAAATTAAAACTAAATAATTAAAAAGAACAAGTTGGCGGTAGACTAAATAAAACTTTAATAATACTCATTGACACTTGACAACTTTGTCTTCCGTGATTACGGCCTCTGAAAAGTGGCCGAAATGTTGGAATAATAAAAATCAAATAAATTACCGCGCTTAAAACCGTTAAAATGTAGTTTTATTAAACACAGGAGGAAACCGGGTTATATCCAGCAAAATTAATAAGATACAGCCATAGAGGAAATTGTTATGACCAACCGGTTTTGTCGGGGAGAGAGGGGAGCGCCGTGGACGGCGCAGTTCGCCACACACCGTCCGGCGATTTATACATTGCATATATATTTACTTCAATTAAAGCTTTTATAATCATACTAATACAGTCCACTAATCATTCAAGAACCTTACCATCATCAAGAAACGAACCTACATATGCGGCTTTCCACTCTCCCCGACGAAGAAGCCGGTTGGCCTTAACAAATAATAACTATAACTAAAATTGAATCATTAAAATGAACAAATTGGGGGTAGGCTTTAATATTACTCATTGACATTTGATATGTTTGTTTTTCTTGAACACAGCTATTGAAAAATGGCCGAAACATAGGATTAAAAATCAAATAAAATTCCACGCTTAAAGTTTTAATTATGTGTACTAGTCGCAAAAACCTAAGAAAATACTACAATAACAAAGTCGAAATTCATGACATATGTATCATGAAATCTCGCATGTCTTTCCTATTAATAACCAACATTCTACAAAATCAGTATATTTAAAAAAAAATAGCAAATAAAACCATAGAGTAAATATCGCACTAATTGCATCTAATAGATTTTGGTTCCGACTTTTAATAGACCTTGCCTATTCTTACTCTCATTCTATTTACGCATTCTTCAACATCCACAATTTTTAATTACAAATTTTATGGTGCAACCATACAGGGATCCAAGAAGTACAAACGGTGCACAAACAAACAATTAATGTCAAGTTACTGTATATGGTTTGTCAACTTTTTAAGTAAATTCTGCCTACAATTTCTAAATAACATCACCTAAGATCGAGACTTACATTGGTCAGCGCGAGAATCATTCAAATGATACAGGATCGGTACCAGCACTTCCAGCACGTCACTGCTTTTCAGTACATAGTACATGAATTTCTGAAAGTAATGAGAGCAAAAATTTCATAATAACAATACTTACAAATTTATACTGCAAAATATTTTTAAAGCTGCGTTTATAGTTAAGGTACCATAAAAGTAGAAGGAAACCTTTGACAGAGTCTGGCCAGCGAATCGTGTCACAAGCTATTTATTTAGATTCTTTTTATGGCAACACTCGTTTATGTCAAACGAATAGTCACAAACATTTCTTCGCGTGTGGTTTATGTGGAAAATTTTCGAGAACCAATGGATCTAGTTACCGAAACCAAAACGAACTAGTTACATTAATACAAAAACACAAAAGTAATCGGGTTTCGGGTTCGGTTAAAATCGGGTTTTTCAGTTGTGCCACGACTCGCTGGCCATAATCTAATTTCGATGTCCGTAGGTTTGCTAATATGTACACCAGAAACTACTATCATCACAAGTATCGTCACTATACTTTCTGAAATTCGTATCTTGAAAACAAATTAAAAATCTAAAGGAAAAAAATATAGGAAAATAGTGTGTATTCTTATTATATTTAAGACTATTTGCATGATCAAACAACTGTAAAAACAAAATTTTAATAAAAATCTAAAATTTTTGTTTCTAAATAAATCCAATAATAATGCGATCAATTTCCCCAGTCTCCCCTAATGACTAGGGATAAAGAGTTTCTTTTTTTCTTTTAAATATGCTTATATTGATTTTCAATATAAAAACATTGTGCTATGTTATCTTTCTTGATCAAATAAATAATGTTGTTACCTTATTGTAATCGCACATCTTCCAGAATAGCACCAGTAGCTCCTGGTGCAAATTGACCTTCTTGGCCGAGTTGGGCAGGTAGGTCTGCGCCAGAGGGTTGTTGAGGAGCCTCGTAACCCCACGGAGGGCGAATTGGAAGTCCTCATCGCGGTGTATTCGAGAGAGATAGTTGATGAACAGGTTGTCCGGGAGGGACTATAAGGTTACAAAAACTATTTAATAAATACCGTCTTGATTTCTGCAACTATTGTTGTTACGGGCGAGAAACGAGAATGTAGGATGTGTTCTCGCAAGAGTGTGAAGAGTCCTTTATAGTGTAGTAGCAATACTTCTGGCCAGATAAATATGTTGTATACTGTGTAACCGAAAGTTCGCATGCATAGAATAATTTAAGAATGGTTGTCAAGGGGTAAAAATTATTTTATGTCCTGAACCGGGATATAAGTTAGCACTGTGTTGAATTTCATTTAATTAATGTAGGAAATTAGAACATTTTGTTCAAAATCAACGCTTTCCCTTATTTTGCCATTTGACATTACTTCACAGAAATTGATCTTTACAAGCTACACTATAATTTGGTATACAGAATGTATTTATTTTTCCAAAATCAACCAATTCGATTCCTGGCAGGGTTAATTGATTTTTCAAAATCTAATGTTTATAGTTTTCGCCAAACTTGGCTTCGAGACTCGCTTAGGTGTTTTTAGGTTTTTCATATAATTTAGGATTTGGCCCTGAAGCTCTACTTGAAAAATTGACCTGAATATTTGATTTGTCTGGAAGAGATCGCTTTGTAGCGGCAAAGCTGCCCTATATACTCTTGTGAAATTGGGACATATTTGAGTAATGTTATTTAAGCCGCGTTTACATCATGCACACTCCAGGGCACTAACGAAAGTAGGCATCATAAGAATGTTAACAAAAATACTTGCATTGCCCACAGTCCTTGCCACTTTCATGCTTGTTGCCGTGCAAGTGGGCTATAATGTAAACGAGGGGCTATAAGCATATGGTATACATGCCTCGTCGGAATCCTCGTTCACTACATTGCTTGTGTCATGGTCCAAAGTCACTATCAAAATTTGAAGGGCCACCTACAAATCAAAATATTATTACAATTAATAATTTTTCTGCTATCTGTTCAACCCGGTTTTATAGTTCTTTCTTGTTACTTGTTCAACCCCGTTTTGTAGTTCTTTCCTGCTATCTGTTCAACCCCGTTTTATAGTTCCTTCTAGTTACTTGTTCAACCCCGTTTTATAGTTCCTTCCTGTTACCAGTTCAAACCCGTTTTGTAGTTCTTTCCTGTTACCTGTTGAAACCCGTTTTGTAGTTCTTTTCTGTTATCTCTTCTTCCCCATTATAAAATTATTTTATTCCTGTTGTAGGATATTTATTGTTTTAAAGCAAAAATTGTGTGTGTGTTGAAAATCTTGAACATTTAGTGAAATGTGTCTTTTCATGCTTATCGAAGTGCAAAACTATAATTGAAACGAAAGAAGAATTAAAATGTTTAGGTAGGGAATATACAATTTTGGAAAAATCAGTACCAGGAGTGTTGAAGCTACTAACCAGAAAAAGTTAAGTTAATGTTTATTCTTTGATGATAATGTATATTTATGGTATTGAAACATACCTCAACCAATGGTTCCAAGGTATCCGCGAATAACAGATGATTGTATGGCAACCCAAGTCCCACTGGGTCGTAGGAACACACCGTGTTTAGTAGTGACGTAAAAAGAGGCAAGGCATGGCGGTTATCGGGACTTGTTAGGTATCTGTAGAGTAAATTATAGACCATTGAAATTTATTTTCAAGTACAGCAGTTATATTAATTAATTCAAAATTCTCATAACGCCATCTAGCGAAGGTTCGACTAACCACTGAAAGCAACACATTAAAATTTCGTTTTGCTCGTCTGGATGGCTACCACACCTGGTCTATAATATGCTGCCATAACAAACTTGAGTTGTATTCCGGCATTAGTGGCCAGAGCTCTATACAAAGCGGCAGCACATTGGTGGCACCTTTGGTGTTACAAATCTCCATAGGCGATGGTAACCGCTTTCCATCAGGTGGGCCGTCTGCCTGTCTGTTGAGCTCATGCAATAAAAAAACGACATATTTATTTTGTTTTTATTGCAGAGCTTGTAATCAGGCAGACGGGCCACCTAATGGAAAGTGGTTACCGTCCTACCTAGACCTGTGCAACACCAGTGACCATGCGAACGCGTTTCCAGCTTTTAGAATGGAATAGAGGGGTGAGATAAAGGGGATGGGATAGAGAGATCAGTAAGAAGGAATGGGATGTACGAAAAGAACAAGAGATGGAATAGGAGGCAGGGGAAATAGGCCATCAGATTATTCGTCTATCCCTCAGGATTTTTTTTCTGGATGAACCCAATGACCTCTTCTATATCTCTGAGAACGTGTATGCAAAATTTCATGACGATCTGTTGGGTAGACAAGGGACGCGTTCCGTTAGTAGCTCACAACGACCAAAATGCTCAGTCAGCCGTTCCACATGGCGACATCGGTCGTTATGGTCGTGGCGAAAACGTCGCTAATGACGTCATCATTTTCTATCACACAGCGCTCACAACGACCCATGTCAAGAGCTGGGTCGAAGTGGGCGTTGATCACAGAGCATTAATTCTCTCTATCGATTGACATTGAAAAAGGCGCGATTTTCAAATCAACCAATGACATTTGTATATTTCGGCGTTTATGACATCAACGCTCCATTATCCGTTCCACTAAATTTTATGATTGTAACGTCCGCAAGCAAGTGGAACGGGAAAAATCGCTGTCATGAACGCGGTCGTTGTGAGTCTCTTCTGGAACGTAGCCAAGGTATAATGATTTCATAAACAAACAAAAAAACTTACATTCAAATTATAATTTTAGTTAGGATAGGATCATATTTAGAGGAATCTTAAACCGTCTGGCAACGTTTAATCATATTATAGCATTTACTGTCGCGCATTATATATGCACCATTGTTGAAATAAAACTCATCATATTATAATAATCCACTAATTACTACAATAACCCCATACCACGAGGGGAAGAGCTTATCATATACAGTTTATTAAATACTAGCTGCACCTGACATGCGTTGCAATGCCACGTATCAATAAAAATATTTGGCTATATATATTTTTTTGGGGCCAGAACCCACGCGAGTGTCCTCAGGTCACCTTACTAAAGTTTCATCACAATCTGATCAATGGTTTAGGAACGCATAGACGATAAACATACTGTTGCGAACCAATAATAATCCTTTGTAAACATATAGTTTATAAATCCTTTATAATTTGAATTATCTGTAATCCTTTTAATGATTGTCTTAATTGTTGTTGTCGTAAAAGTACTGAAATTTAACCGCAATTGTAATCCTAAATCTCTCATTGTGTTAATTGCCGGTAGTGAAACGTCATTAACCGTGTTATTGTTAAAATTCCATTGCAAGTTCTTAAAATCCAAGCGCTTCGGATTAAGCTTTCAAGTCCGAGAATTCTAATGAATGATGTGCATGTTGCTGGGGGGGGATAAATGTCTTTTTTGCAAATATGTAAGAGCGCCCCTTAAGACAGAGTTGAGTTGAGTTTCAACTACGATCGAGGCGTTGCTAAGTGTACCTACTTTCGGAACGAGAATCTCCTATCGACAGACTTTGAGCGTTTTATGTTATTACGATCTTCTGCTCTACGGTTTGGACTTGTTGTATTTGGTTGTGCTTGTAAAAACTGTGAACTACGTGTATGTGTGTACTATAACTAAGTTTTATATACATTCATACAGCATTTAATTTCGAATCCCGCAAAATGCGTAACAATACAAAAAAATATTTTAATTTATATAGATAACACACTTACGCAATCCACTTATTATGATGGGTAGCAGCTTGCTGTGCCGGCTTATAAATAGTCTCACTGAAGCAGGTCAGCAGCAGTCTCAGAAGTTCGGTCCTGGCCGCCTCGTGGGCCGCGTTGCGGGGCGGGCTGCGCGCGAACCCTACGCCGCCTGCCCATATGTATTCGCAACTATCCAGGGAAGATAGCTCTTCGGCACGCTCCTAATAAAATGTAACTTTTCTTTTCACGACAAATAAGATATAACCTGGCCATAACGTCTAGAACATGAAATATATTTTTTGCCTTCTGGCAATATTCTATCTTATTTATAGTCGATCAGAGAGTACATACTATTAGTCTGTCTAATCTGTTTTATTTTTGTTGTTGCTGGCTCCAATGCCTTTGAGTGAATTATAAACAAACTTATTTATCCATGTTATTTTAAGGTTGATCCAAGTCTAAAATCCACTTAAAATAACTAAATACGTATATAATAATACTAAATTTCAGATGAGCAGTGACTTTTAAAGTTTACCGGGGATGTCTAGCTGAATTTAAAGTAAAAATCTTTTCGACATAATTTGATAAAATTTATCAAAGAACCGCCGCCATGACAGGTTTGCGATGGTTCTTTTAATCAAACAATTGTTCTTTTATATATCACAAAGTGTTAAAGCTCTTGCTTACAAAATTATAGTCATTATTATCAAAATACACATCATAAATTATGTTGGCAAAATGTGTATGTCGTAAATAAAGCAACTTGATATTTGCACGATGTTTTACGCAATACTAAAAAATACTAGTAAGTAACAAAATTATTACTTATGACATAATATTGAAGTTGCTAGAGTTTAGACTAATTTGCGAAAGTGGTGCCACTGTAATTTTCATCTTAATTTGGCCAGCCTGTATAATATATTTTAATTTAAATATTGATAGAAATGTCAAATAATATTTAGTTACAGAGGTAAGTTGCTGATTGCCGTCTTATTTGGGCCAAACTTTGTAGTCACTTAGTAAGCAAGAAATGGCAGTGCAATAGATGGACTTACATACAAAACTCGTCACTCACACCTTCCACAACTACTCTGGAGACGCTTGCAGTATAAACATACATGCACGCTACATATATTCTTTTTATAATTTTTTGCTATTTGAAAACGGAACCATTTATATTCAAGGTCGCTTCGCACTATTTGAACTCGATAAATTATTCATAGTACAATGCAAGATTGCATCACACGTCCTGTCTGCATGTTTACATATATTACACATGTAAATGGGTAATTATTAAACCTGTTATTGTTTGTCATAAATGTGATATCGACTTCAGAATCAAAATCAGTATATAGTATCAGCTTATAAATATCCTTCCACTGCTGGGCTTGGGACTCTCAATTTTGGGGAATAGACTTGCCATGCTTGTCAAGGGTGGATTGGCGGATTTTACACGTTGCTTATTTCAATGTGCAAGTTTCATCGCGACGTTTTCCTTCACCATTGTGGTGATGGCACACACATTATGCCAGTAAAACTGCCTTAGTCGAAGTCATGTAATTTGAAACACGAGTGTATTAGCTACAAAAATACAACAGTTTTCAATTTTTACTGTCTTATTGATAGAGAAAGAAGTTTAAACGCTTCTTAAAGAACCGTATAGAAGTGTTCAAACTTACTCTAACTCTCTATGAATAAGACTGTAAGTATGTAGTCTTTTTATTAAAACTATACATCATCCATACATGTTATATTAAAAGCTTTGATAACATTATCTGTCATGTGTCATTGTTTATCAGCAGATCAATACATGTTTATTTACTTACTGGCCCTGAACGTTTAGTGCTCACAACTGTGAAATCCGGGCAAAAGAGTAAATCCTGCAACAATACAACAAGTTTTTCAATATAAATAATTTATACTTCTAATGCTAGATATACCACAAGCCCTTCAAGAACGTAGATTATGCTCAAAAGGTTCATTAAGTGCTAAGGACAATTTAAATTTTTTTCTTGGTTGAAGTAGGCAAACGGACAGACGGCCCACCTGATGTAAAGTGGTTACCATCGCCTATAAACGTGTGCAACAAAAGGGCTGTCGCCAACACGTTGCCGACCTCCAAGAAATGTTATAATGCCCTTCTTAAAAAACCCCATATCATAACGCAAGGGAAAAACCGTGGCGGGAAGTTTCCTCCAGATCATCGCTGTACGCGGAATGGGAAATGTTTTAAATATACCGATATATTTGAATAGTTGATCTTAATTTGTCGATACGCCACTATATTTTAGTTATAAAGACATCATAAAAATGAGTTTTAAAACCTAATTAAAACAATAACAATTTAACTCTAAAAGTTCTGTATTGTGATTTCGTCCGCAGTCACCTCGAATATGCTAGACAAATTTGGAATCCTAACTATGAAATACATTCCACTAGACTATAAAATATTCAAAAGAAATTCACTAGGTTTATCAATTTTAAATTGAAATTACCACAGAAATGTTACGTTGAACGCTGTACTTTATTTCACCTTTTACGTTTCTTAGTTAAAATTGCTCAATCTAAAATTGATTGTGCAAATCTCATTGAGAAACTACATTTATATGTTCCCCTACTAATGTTCGCCCTGGGAAATTATTACACACACCATTGACGTGCACACTTTACTGACGGAATTCGTTCTGTATCGGAACAGCAAATGAATTTAATAAGTTAAGTAAGTTGGAAGATATAGACTTAGACTTATTTACTAATAGTGTAGCATTGTTTAGCGCTAAGTTGGTCAAGTTCTATTCAAACTCGGATTTATCAGTTTAAGTACCTTATACCTATGCACATTTTTTTATTGTTTCTTTGTTTAATTTTTTTTTATTTTACTGTTATCTGTGGAGGCTTATTAATAGCTTTTCTTAATTTAGCTTATTTCTAGTTATTGTTAATGATAGCTGTTAGCCCCCCAAATAAAATAAAATAAAATAAAAAATATACTTTCCAAATATACAATGAATAGCCTGCTATATTAAAAAACATCAAGTTGACATTTTTATAAAGAAACTAGCACTCGTCCACGACTTCGTTTACATTGGATAGGTAAGGTAATATGACATCAAACAAGTCCTAAAATCTCGTGGTTCCGAAGTTAGGAAAGTCGAGAAATATATATAGTTCTAGTGACATCGTATAGGAATCAGCCAATTTTTAAGCACTCTAACCAATTTAACCAATTAAAAATAGAAAAAGAAATAATATTACAAGTTATTCTTAAGGTACACTACAACATAAAAATCACTAAATGTCACACACAATAACAAAATAAACAATAAGCGTGTATAAACCTAAAAACTTTAATAGAAATTAAGTTGTAAAAAAGGGTACGGAACTCGAGTCCGTAGAGTAGTTAATAAAAAATAAAAAAAACAATTTAACCTCCTTCAAGGGCTAAATTTAATATAATTTTTTCCACAAGCTGTCATCAAATGTAACAGTTATTATATATCAACACCAAGAGAATTATATTGTCTCTTTTATTCTAATACAAATTCTATGTAGTTAGAGGGAAAAGCATCAGTTTCAACGTTCATTTCAATTATCTGTATTTGCCCACAAATTTGTGGGACTTCCCAATGAGCCGTGTGTGACAGATCGGCAACAAATTTGTGATGTTTCCGTCTTAAAGTAGTTAGTAAACTAACCCGGCAAACATTGTCCTTCACTGAAAAAATAAAAATCTAGAACCCGATTCCAGTGCCACCTACCAGATCTAATTGTGAATCTATACCATCCCCAGACCCACTCAAACATGTTAATTTTCTACATCTTGAGTTACATTATTGAAGTTTTAGTAGGGATCCCTAATTTTTCTAGTAATAAATATAGCATATATATTAATCTGGGAAAATGTAGAATTATAATGGTGAAAGAATTTTTGAATTCGGTCCAGTAGTTTTTGAGTTTATTTGTTACAAAAATACAAATCTTTCCTCTTTATAATATTAGTATAGATAAATTAAATTATGCTTCCAAAACGCTATAAATAAATCATAAAAGATCACTTCAGAATATATATTGAGGGTTCACTTAGTACAAGTTGCTGAAATATTGTGTATGCCTACATTCTCCCCTGTTCAGAAAATACTTGCACATATCACTGCACATTTATGCCTGTCAAATTTTTTTTATTGTAAGGTAATGTTAAGAGTAATAATACTTTTGAACTCTTTTATGTACTTTGCTGTTCATTTCTGCATTATAGGGTAGTTTACTGAAATAATGTCTCCAAAATGTAATGTATAGACCATCTTAATTCATAAAAATGTATTCAACAATTTCTTAATGAAAATAATTCAAATTTGAGTTTAATGCCACTTTTAACCTCCTTTTTATATGATTTCATGTACATGTAAGATTATTAAAAATAAACATTAATTAAAAGAAGATTTTTTATAAATACAAAAAAAATATTCTCAAAGCTTTAATTATAACTACATCTAACATCCACACTAATATATGAATGTATATTTGTATATTTTTCTATGTTAGTTACAGGTAAATTAGCTTCAAGATGTTTTTACATTTGTAGAAGTGTATGGTCATCACATAAATAAATAAACTAATAATTTATATTATATATTTTTATAGGCAGGTACTTAATATGAAACTAATAAATATTAATATTAAACATAATTTCCGATGGAAGTCAATGATATTCTGGTTGATTTAGCAACTAATTGAGCGGGAGTGATAATACTGCTTGGATTGATATTGCACTCATTTAAAAAAAAATACTTGAGCTAATTATACAAACCTTTAGTTTGAGAAGTCAAAGCGTACTTTGACCACATTTCAACATCGGAACCATTTTTAATTAACATATTTAAAATCAAATAACCAAAATTAGCAACAAATAATAACACTAAACAATAAACAAAAGAATGATCCACAAATAAAATTAATGAATTCATTAATTATCAAACTAAAACCATATATTTAGACCTCACAACTATTAGCAATGTAAATAATTATTATTAATTTGACTTTCACCATAGACTTTTGATTATAAATATGTTTTCTTCTTCAAAATGTAACGAACCTCTGAACCTCTTTGAACCTGTTTTTGCTCTTTGTACAAGGAAATTTAAATTTCAAGTTTAGAATTCCTGTAAATATACAAACACTAAAACTTCTCAAAGCTAATTTACCTATACCTCTTTGCAATTTCATGAATGTACAGATTTACATAAACTGTAATATACTTTAGAGAAAAGGTTAATTACTTTGATTTTTGAAATATATGTAAACAAAGTCATATAAAACTCCAAATTTTATATATTGAACTATGTATAGAAATCAAATAAAATACAATTTAACAGATAAACTTACACATATAGCATTGATCAAAGACTGTGCAAGGGGCACTGACTCATTTTCACTGGCTGCTGGCAATGATGACCAGAAGAAACCATGCCACTCTGGCTCCTCCAGCATATACGGTAACACCCTTGTGAGTAGACGGGCACAATTGAGAGCTGCATAGTAAAAAAATACTAAAGACTTTGAAATGTTATTTCTAGATTGTATTTTTATGAGTTATTAACTTTCCAATGTATGTTTGAATTGTAGAATGGAATAAATCCAAGTATCAAAATAGAAAATATTAAAAATAGGTCTACTTTACAATTACAGACTGTGGTTGTTTTAAACAATAATGTGTGGGAATTACACATTATTCCTGTCTTCTCTTTAGAAATAATCTTGAGATAAATAAATCAAATCAGATATTTTTTATTGAGAACAAGAACAACACTTAATACTTAATTGGCCTTTAATATCATAACAATGTTAATGTTACTTAAACTACTTATTTATTTGGATTCCTTATCATTCATGTGGAACTTCCCTGTAGGTTTGTCCACTTAATCCTTAGATGTCTTACTTGGGGATTAAGCTTTTAGCATAATCACAATAATTATCTTAAGTTTTTACCTGGTCACTAACAAACAAGGCCATTAAATTTCATTATGGTTAATGGTCAATTTTCTGACCTGCACAAATAGAAGAAACAATCTCTTATGAAAATCAAGAATAATGTGTTCTTTTCTTAATTTCATGTAAAACTAATGTGTTCTATCTAGATTTTGTTAGAACAATTATTTCATTAGCAGCAGATTGTAATGGGATTACCATTACAATCTGCTTCAATAAACAATCAGGACAAAATGTATACCATAATCAATAACTGACATAATTAATTACACCCACACACAACTATTTTCTATCAAACCAACTTTTTAGCTTAAATCACGACTATATCATAATACATATACCCAGATATTGCTTACCTGTCTGTTGCTCCCTTTGCGTCCTACAACTGTTGTCTACAATCTTTACAAGCTTTTCTACGGCCTTGTAAACCAGGGTGGCCAGATTGTTGGGAGACTCTTCACGCAACGCCCGAATTTCAGCACCGGGCACTAAAGCAAACACGTCCTGCACGTTCGTCACATTCTCTGACCAAAATTGATCCCAAAAAATATCATCTGCCGCCTCAATAGGCTAAAACATAAGTAGAAATTAATCCATGACCGACCTATTAAAATGGTTTAGTAATTGAATGCATAAAAGATGATTACCTGGCTTTTAGAAGTAAGTTGGACGACAGCTTTTCTAAAGTTTAATTTCGTGTCAGCGTTACCCATTTTAATTATATTTATATGTTTAGAAACAGTAAATCCATCGCGACATAATACGCTCACACAAAAACATTAAATGACATTATTGTATTGTATGACACAGCTGACAACTTGAGAAATATAATTGACATATGTCAAATACGTGTTAAAGACAATTAATACTTTTTTTTTAATTATGTGGCCACGACTATATGTTAAAGCTGAAAATGTTCATTCTGATTATTCATTTATATACCGGTGACAGTCGAATTTTCCAAGTTCTAATGTTTTACACATTCTTTATTTTATAGATCCGTGTTATTCCATATTATGTATTTTTAAAGGAGGGTACGATGACACTACTTAAAATTGTCTCATTTGTTCTATTTTTTAATTCGACTAGATATTAAATTCAGGCAGCGTTGCAATACAGACACTATAAGTAGCAGTGGTGCGGTGGTTATATTTATGGTGTGAAAGTGTGATATATCCTCTTACGCCCAGGTTTTGCAACGATTTGAAAAACTAAACGCCCAAGTACTTAAAAAAGGTCTCAATGACGAAAACCCAATACTTTGACTTTTAAAAATTGTACCTTACAGGAATCTCACAAGTATGATTTTTTTGTATCAGGTGAACTAAGAGAAGGAAAAAAGGACAAAAATAGGTTAAATTTTGGTATGCCTTTGGGTCAAAAGCACATCAACAAATATTTACAAAATTAATTTTTCTAAGAAGTTTGCTGTTATAAGTCTACACTTTTGACCACAAGGCCTCATTAAAGGTAAACTATTTTGGTCCTTTTTTCCTTGTCCTCATTCACCGGATACAAGAATAAAAAAACCATACTTAGGCGATTACTGTAACGGCCTAGCACTCACGGTCCTTAAAAACGTACTTCAATGAAATAGTGATTAAAGCCCAACACCAAATCCAATTTCGTCAAATGAACGCCCAAGGTACTACTCTAAATACCCCAACTTTGACCATTGCTATTAATTCCACTATTTGCTGTTTACATCAAAACTTTATAATAGATCTGAGATATAGTAAAAATAATCTTAATTCTAAATTTAAGACCTTTAATAGACCTTTGAATTAATAAAGACTATCATGATTGTTTCGAATGTTTTAAATAAATAATAATAATGTTTCTATTAATTTTAAAGGATTTTTTGTTTATTAAAATAGTTTTGTAGTTTAATTTCATTTTTGATTTTTTGAAGGTAGTTGAAAAAAATAATGTTGAAATGTTTGTTGTTTTAAGTTTAGTGCTTATGACCCAAAGGCCTAGTAAAAGGTAACCTATTTTTGTCCTTTTTTTCCTTCTCTTCGTTCACCTGATACAAGAAAAAAAATTATACTTGTGAGATTACTGAAAGGTACAATTTTTAAAGTTCAGTCTTGGGTTTTCGCCATTGAAAGCTTTTTTAAGTACTTTGGGCGTTTAGTTGTTGAAAGCGTTGAAAAACCTGCGCATCAGGAGGGTAACGTACAATTTATAAAGTTCAGTCTTGGGGACTCACCATTTAAATCTTTTAAGGACTTTGGGCGTTTAGTTCAAGAAATCGTTGCAAAATTTGGGCTCTAGGAGGATAGAGGGATATTTGTCGACATGGACATATTCTTATATGATATCTATGCTATCTTCGTAATTTTGTCTATGAATGAACTCTATGAGTCTATGATTTTAATTCGCTTTTTTTGAAGTGCAAAAAATGGCTGCTGCGAACATTTTTCGAAATGCTTTCGGTGGTTTATTAAAGAGTTCTACCCTATATAGAACTCCGGTAGTATGTCGACTTTCCACTGTTGCTGTACAACAAAAGTTTCATACCGTAAAAACAGCAGTACAAGTATACAACCAACAATACCTACAAAATGGGGTAAGGATCCCTTATCAATCAATAGTTTGATATTTTGCGTAACATGACAAAATTAGGCAATACGTGAACCATTTTAATTTGTAATAAGTAAAAATACAATATGAAAAATTTCCGTTTTGTTTTTAATAATTCTAACCTCACTCTTGTTGCATAACGAATATGTATAGTATTGGTGCACAATGTTTAGGTATCCCTGCGATTACAACAGTACTCTTCAACCTCAGGGATCCAGCCTAAGCCCTCTGTAGAGGAGATTCAAGAGCGAGTGCTGAAAGTCTGCGCTGCTTACGACAAAATTGGTGGTAGTAAGGTACTTACATTTGTTTTCTTGAAATTTTGTTTCAGAACCAGAAAATGAGCGTTCGCAAGTACAGCGGAGGTGCCCCGCTAACACTAGAACTTGTTACAAGTAGAGTACTCCTAGTACTTCAACTTTATGATAAAATTAATCCTCAGCAGGTAGCTTGTTCTAAAACATTTTAATTATTTATGTTTTAATGTTTATAACTATCTATTGAACATGGAATTTTGATAAAAACAAATAAAATAGTTTGTTTCCTTCAATCTACTAATAAGTAATTTAATTTTATAAATATAAATGCATTAGTGTTCTCCAATACAATGTGATTTGCTGAGGAAAATTTTTCCTTTCACTCATTAGAATAAAAAGTTCTGATGGAAATGTCCAAAAATTATTTATTTACTTTTACAGTATATGAAGAAATTTCTTCTAATTTTTTTTATTTGTTAATGATTTTTTACATTTCAGCTCAATGTGGAGTGCCATTTCATGAAAGACCTAGGTCTTGACTCATTGGACCATGTGGAGATTATAATGGCTATGGAGGATGAGTTTGGTTTTGAAATCCCTGATGGTGATGCAGAAAGATTGGTCAGACCAAAAGACATCATAGAATATATTGCAAACAAGGAGGATGTTTATGAATAAACAAGAAAATATATAGAATTGTCTCTGGTATTTTAGGCCAGGTGTACAAGGAGAGATGAAAGTTAATAGCTTTACCTTTGCATTTAGCAGCAGCTAATAATTTTGTTGAAATGGTATCAATCTTGAATTAAATTTTTGACATCCCAAGAACTTAAAAATATATTTTAAGTTAGTATTAATAAGCAGTTTCCTTGTTTGTTCCAAAGGTAGTAAATAAATTCACTAAAAGAAACTTGGCTTGTTAATTTTCTGTCTTATCTATACCTAGCCTAAAATAGAAGGTTAAAATAGTCTTTTGTGTTATTCGAAAGAACAATATAACACAATGGAACATCTAAGTTGTTGATGTAAAAAGTGTAAATTCTGTTTTTATTATATGCCTGTTAGATTAGATCTTTGGCTTTCATTTGATCTGTTTAACATTAAATAAATAATAAATGATTACTATACTTGTTTAATTACTGAAGACTACTACTAGAGCTACTAAATAATTAAATATAACATTTTCTGTGATTAAAATATTCCACATAGGTATATAGGTATTACATGTTCACCCATTATCTAAAATACATAACACTAACTAGATGGCGCCACAGGTTTTAGTTTCTATTTTTGTTGGTTTAAACTTTTCAGACCAATCAGATCAGCAATTGAAATCTTGATAAGTTTAACAACAACAACCGATTATTGTCCTTTTTACCGGCCGATGGATAGCGTTATCTCTGGTGGTCTATCGCAGGTACTCTTCAACCCCGCCGGACTCGGGCAATGTATTGAAACATGTTTATATGCAAGATGTATCTAAAAGGGCTAGACAATGTAAATTAACGTTTAAAAGCTCAAATAAAACGTTCCGATATATTCATATTTTATACAACTTTATTCATGAAACTTAACATTAGGAGATGGGGCTACATCAATTACATAAAACGAACACTCGGTGGAATTTTTTAAACCTACATTAATTACAGAATATACCTCTCAGTGCTATTTGCAGTACTTTTATTCTCGAGATAAAATTATTTCCACTGTATTATACCTTGTGTAGAGACATACAATGAAAAACTAGTTTTTAACAACTTAGCAACTGATAGTCATAAGCTGATAAAATGGGAACGTAAACTTATCTAGCATACACGTGGTTTGAGTTTGTGTGGCTTTAGTAATATCGCACGCTTAATCCAATATTGACACTACCCAAAGAAGTGAACTTTACAAGAGCCAGAGCTTTCTTTTAAGCATGAACATCAATATCATTACTATGCCTTCTAATGGATATTTGTGTCACGTTTAAATCAGCGACCAGCTATTTAATGACAAAATACAAAGTCTCCAATGTTGACGCAGGGTTGCCAGCTTGTTGGTTTTCTATCGGATACATTTTGGAGCATTGGAGCTTTTCAATCTTATCCCACCGTCTCCCTTCCCTCATCGGACAACCAGACGCACTGTCATGCGGCACCGCTATATGGTGGCGATACCACCTGTACGAACAAAGCGCTTCGAGTCCACCTTCATTATGCGCACCGTAAAAGAGTGGAACTCACTGCCAGAGTCTTGTTTTTTCCCGAAACCTACAACCTGGGTGTCTTCAAATCTCTTGTGAACCTTAGACCATATCTCCGCTCAAAATCGAGCGAGATAATGGTCAAAAGCGAACCTATACAGTAATAAAAAAAACAGGATTAGCGCTATTACACGTATATCCATGTTTTACGACAGATGGCATTAAAAAGTCGATTAAGGTAACATTTTGGATAGTGACGGTATTGGATTTGGATACATGCAATGTATCACTGGAGACTTGCACCTACCTTTATCTGTATTAATTTGGTTATTTAACATTAGGTTCTAGACTTTCCTTTAGCCGACTCCACTCTGTGAGCTTGGGGTTCGGTCTGCATATTTTGTTCATCTGAGTGAGTAATATGAATCATGGCTGGTCCTATATCTTACTATTTATTCACTTGCCTTACCATGGGTTGAATTTTGACATTACTTGTTTGGAGTTTATGACAAATTTTAAGCGATAAGGCAAATGAACGGTCGGTTAGATATATAAAACCGGGCCTAAATCAAAATTAAATTTTGTTTAAAATCGAGCACCGATTAACCCTCGACCACAGTTGCTACTCATAATTTGTTCTCTATTTCATTGGATGTCACAACTACCGAGTCTGTATTATTGAATATTTTACATATTATATTTTCAAACTACATGTAAGTGTTAAAACTTACAAACGATAAGTGTAAGGAATGTTCTACAGGATCGACCTTGTTACATAACAGAGGTGATCACATCTACACTAAACCTAAATATTACAAAATATCTTGAGAAACTTCGACGGATACTTATTACGAGTTACTAAATCCTTTAAAGTTCGACATACAGAGCATTGTGGTTTCGACGGCAAATAAAGCCTGAAAGCTGGTTTTTAAAACGAATATTTCTTTATAACTGTTTCTCTCATGCTTCTGCTACACCTGGGATAATGTTAGTGTTACCGACTAGGTCACGCAGATGTATCCAAACGTTTAATGCCTTGAACATTGACAGATAACTCGTGTATTAATTTGTACATTGATGTAGCTAATCGTTAACGCTACAACTAAGTCGCGCTTACTTATAGCGTTAACGCAGGTGGAGCAGAGGCATCAGAACAATAGCTAAAGCCGCGTTCACACAATCAGATCGAGTGCACCAGAGTAGTCGATTTAGCCTATTCGGGGCTATCTATCTGTTTAGCTCCCATAATAATTTAGCCTCTAGCCATAAATTATCATCTCTACATAAACAAAACCATAGACATACTAAGAACGAAACGAAATTAAGTTTTTAAAAGGAAATCATTTATTTTATTTGGAGTTTTTATTGTGTGTTAATGTTCTATATGAAAGTAAAATCTTATCTTAACGATAAAGGATATTCCAGCAAAAAAGAAAATACGCAATAAAAACGGTGTCCTGGGGCACTGAAAAAATTCCGCCCTATTATCTATGCACTGTAACTAGACTTCAGAATGTAAATATCCAATGAGAACTTGATGTTAAGATTTGGCATGAATCCAATAACTTCCCAATTTTTGAAAATCATTGATTTTATAGCAGAAAGTTCAAAACTTTTTTTGCTGACAATCCAAATGTTTCCACCCTGGGCAGTAGTAGCCCCTAGTGCAAATCCATCACTGATATGCTAATAGATGGCTTTTCATAGAACCTGCCGTGCAACGAATTTTAAAACAATGTATGGAATGAGCTAAAGCTGTTCTTTGACATGGCCAAAAGTAAAAATAATTAAGCTACAAAGCCGAAATGTTATTATACAATAAATATATCTATGCATCTATACTTAATAAATGCATCTATACTTGCACAGGTAAAATCTATATGCGTCGAAAGCATTTGAAGACCAAAATAGTGATCCAACGAAGCTGTTGAAATCTTTATTAAACTTGCTAGAAGTACTATACTATGCAATAAAATTGTAACTCGTGGAAGACACCACTCTATTGATATTTTCAACGATGACATTGCAAGTTAGATCCGATGCCATACTTAGGTCATGATTTTGAAAAATCTTAACTACAACACTGCCGAGAAATAGTTGATCAGTAAAAGCTGCGTTGATTTCAACATTAATCTGATCAAAGAACTGCAGCAACGACTTCCAGATAACAAAAAAAAAACGCTTTAAAATATGAATGTTATGAGAGTTGACTATGTTTTGAAATAAAAAACGAGCTTAGAAATAACTGCATTAACAGAACACTTCGGCTTAAACGCCGATACAAATGATAAAGTAGTCGTTCAATGGAGAAACATACATATCAACAAATGGTAAAACACTAGTGATACTATAAACCTTATTGCGCGAAGTATCGCATTATAGGGACGTGGGAAATGATAATACAAGGAACTAAGTTCATTAGCGTTCACAATGCTGGTACTGCCACACAACACCGATGTCGATTAAAAACAAATTGCGAAACAAAATGAACTTTGACACTAAAAAACTACAGATACGATTTGGCCGTAAAAATGTAATCAAAGTTGCTACAAATATGAAATAATCCCGAAGGATGTCGCCAAAAAAATTGAACCAAAAGAAAAATATAGATGCATATTGTGCAAGGCTGCGCGCAATGAGCCTGAGCTCCAAACCATCAACATAGTCAGCACAGAATGTAGCCGTAACAATCCACGACGAAATGGAAACAGACTCTGAAGGTTATGTAACCTGTTTTGAGCACGTTTTTTGTGTATGATATTGCAGGAGTTCAGCAGACATGTAGACGGCCCACATAATGGAAAGCGGTTACCATCGCCTATGGACATTTGCAACACCAAAGGTGCTACAAATGCGCAGCTGCTCTCTTAACGGAGACTGGAACCTGGTCACTAATACCGGAACACAACTGAAGGTTGTTATGGCGATATACTTTAGACCAGGGGTGGTAGCCATCCAGTCGGCCAAATGCCCAACCACCCGGCCGCAGGAAATTTTATTCTTTCTCCGTTCTTGCATGGATAAAAATTGTTTATACAAAATTCTGATTTTATTCGTCATCTACGCACGCTACGTTCCACAAGAAACTCTCGAAAATTTTTCCCGTTTCACTTGCTTGCGGGCGTTACAATCATAAACTCTAGTGGAACGGATAATGGAGCGTCGATGTCATTAACGACGAAATACAACAATGTAATTGGTTGATTTAAATATCGAGCCTTTTTCAGTGTCAATCGATACACAGAATTAATGCCCTGTGGTCAACGCCCACTTCGACCCAGCTCTTGACACGGGTCGTTGCGAGCGCTGCGTGATGGAAATTAATGAAGTTTTCGCCACGACCATAACGACCGTGGTTGTCATGTGGAACGGCAGACGGAGCATTTTGGGCATTGTGAGATGCTAAAGGAACGCGCCCACAGTATTTGAAAATATTTTTTCTGAGTACCTTCGCTCGCGTAAAATTCGCACTTTATCAAGCCGGAAATATCCCATTCTCCGGAATAAAAATGACCCCATGTTTATTACTATTATCTAATGTACAAGACTTGACTTTTGTTGATTTTGGCTCCAACGCCTTTGGCATTTATACATCTTTCTAAAAAAAACACTAAATAATGTCACCTATAAATTATTGCATTTAGACAATTTGTATTAGAGATGCCAAGAATAGTGGTTTGACCGAATATCGAATATTCGGCCACGCTTTCGGTCGAAGGGCCGAATATTCGGCTACCGAATGTTTATACCAACTGGAACGTCTTCATATAAGAGTGATTTTGAAAGTGTAATTATTTAAATAAATAGGAACGACAATAAAAGTATTTATAAAAAAATTTTTATAATTTTGCTGATTTTGTTTAGTAAAAATTAGCTGTATGATTTGCTTCTTGTTGCTATGGAACCCTAATGGATTGGTCACGAAGTTGTCCTTGTGGGCGACAAAACAAATGTATTAAGGAGTATGAAGCATGTCACGACTCGTCACGCCCATATTAGTGTCGGTCGTCGCAAAACGCAGATCCGGTGGCCAGGCAGTAAACACGTTATTTGTAATCGAAACCACACTACTATAACTAAACACGGCATCACAAGAACTCAACATACAATACCCCATCTCCCACACAAATTTAAATGAAAAATAGCCTAGGCATTACATAGTAACATTTATGTACAACTAAGCTCGCAACATTAAATGCACCGCACTGATTTATACATTAACCACGACACACACATAGTCCTCGAAAAGTTATACTATATACACATATTGAGAAGTTACGAGCCTCGTATATATTAATTTTAAATTTACAAAAAAAAAAATACTGATACTCCTTGCTTGTTGGCGGAATTTTACTCTACTATAGTCTATGCCAAAATTATAGTTGGTGATAAAAAAATTCACCAATTAAGTATCGCCATTGACAATTACTACAAATGTAATTGGCTAGTAAAAAATATAGTTTTAAAAGAGGCCTTATATTCAGTATTTCTCGAGGGCACTAATAGAAATATAGTATTTGTAGGCTTTTTTTCAGAAAACCAATTTACTGGTAAATCTTCATTTCTAATATTTTGTCCTTGTATAGAGCGCAGCCTTGTGCAGCGGACCTGAGCCCTAAATCTGCTGTTGTCGTATGTTGCTTTTGTACTCAAAAGCAACCATTATTGTAATAGTAGAACAAGATTATAATAGGAGACTTGGGAGGCCTTGAATAATAAAGTTTGGAGTGGGCTATGGCATTGAATGAAAAGTAGTATAAAAGTAATTCTAATAGTATGTGACCTGCAGTGATAATATGAAAGCTTCTTAATTAATAATGACATTAAACATTGACATATAATGTATGTATATATATACACTAATGTGGCTAGTCATTATCACCATTATTTTTAATGCTATAAACAAGACGCATTTGGCCACAGTTGCTAGTGCTAAAATTATCTCAGATGAAACAGGAACATTAGAAATGTAATGTTTGCATTCATATACTTACTGCTGGT
The DNA here is from genome assembly GCA_039645545.1 of Dendrolimus houi. Lineage (NCBI taxonomy): Eukaryota > Metazoa > Arthropoda > Insecta > Lepidoptera > Lasiocampidae > Dendrolimus > Dendrolimus houi. The sequence continues at coordinate 3,103,703 of CM077122.1, forward strand.
CAACGAAAATTGTATCTAAATATTGTATTCAACAAAAAACATTTTATCAGAACTATGGATAAACTATTTAGTGGAGTATTAACCGCTCGAGTCATTTTTGATTAAAGAGAAACGTTTTGGACAGGATGACTGATGTGCACATGATTTTGAGGATTAAGGGCCGATATAGACTACTAAACATTTCTGAATGCAGCTTACGTGAAATAAACTTCACCTTAACATAATAAGTCAGTTATTTACAAAATAAATAAATAACTAAAAAACATAGGATTCTGGACAGTCATTAAATTATTTTAAATCACTATCACTTTAGTTTTTGAGAAGTTTTACATATTACTTAGAACAACTGTTACATACAACGTAGTGACGACCATTCAAGTGTAATTGAAAATTTGAAATACATGTGAAAAAAATAGTAAAGAGCTTTATATGTGAGAGCATAATATTCAAGTGTCAATAGAAAATTTTCAATATTAACATCATTTAAATAAACAATCATGTAATTTTCTTTTAATGTTGTATTAATTCAGTTTCTTATAAATGTTTCAGCCAAATGTTTATTATATACATTATTTTTAGCGGAACCTTCATTGAGAATTATTATATTCTTCCCAAATATGTTAAATAAATCAATAATCTTTGAATCCAAATATTATAGAAGCTATCTCCTCCTTTTCCAAAATAAAATACCTCAAGTTCATCTTCATTGTTGAAACCACACTGCCAAATATGACTTTCACTTTATTTGGTTTTGTATGTGTAAAATACCAAAATTCAATCCCTAGAAAATAATCTAATTTTCAATAGGTTCATAGCTATTATTTAAAATCCATAGTATATCTCAAATTTCAAGACAATTTTGGTAGTTTCCAAGACCATCAATTAAAAAAAAACACTAACTTTCTTAGTGTGAATTTAGTAAACATGGGGAGAAAAGATAATAATATTTAACATAAATGTAAGTTACTCAAATAAATCATTGGACCTAATGCTTTAACACTTGGAAACAAAACAATCAAAGCTCTTTTATTTAGTAAATCTGTACCTTGCAGTACTAAATTTAAACCTTTGTTGATCTTTCCCAAAAGTAATATTAGAAAATCTAAGATCAGCATATTCAAACATACAAAATAAAATTTATTTCCTAGATAAAATTTGAACAGTCGTCGCCACTTGTACTCAACAGTAATAATTTAAAAGTCCACTGGTATGACACTATCTGTCAGCTTGACAGTCCTGTACAGTCCATTTACGCTATCTGAACCTAGAACCTCGCGCCCGACCAGCCGATCTAAGTCTTCTCACTGAATTTGAGTCTACACGAGCAACACGCACTACCGGTTGCAACCAATCCAACTCATGTAATGTCCTTTTCTTTTTCTTCAAATCTTTTTCCTCTGACAATGTGCAGCTTTGTCTTTTCTGCTCTATGAGTGGTTTATCTTCATCTACTGAGTCACTTTTATCCTGTGATTCTTCTAAAGTCCCCACTAATGTTGTGTCTTGTGAATCTGCAGATTTTTCTGTTATCGTAGTTAAGATTTGTTCTTTTTCAGTCTCAGATAAAGTATCTTCTTCGCTTATAGCATCTTGGGTTGTCTCATCTTGGGGTTCTGCTGATGATCTATCGAGACTACTGCCACATTGTTCAGACTCAACACTATTCCCTCTAGATCCTTTTGTTTGCCGTTTCTTATTTGGCCATCCAGTCTTATTTATCTTTTTGAACTTGCCCCGTTTTGCCCTTGGTCTGCTTACTGCCTCTTTAATCTCATTTCTGATTATATCACAATCCTCATATTCTGATACTAGACTAGACACATCAGGAACATTTGTTAGTGTTGTGATTGTTGCATCATCATCTAAAGCATCATCAGACATGTCATAATCTGCTGCATCATCAAAGACTTCTGATAGGAATTGTTGTAATCGTTCTGATGCTTCTTGCATCTCAGATATGACTGGCTCCACCTTTAAATTACTATGAGTATCACTTACAGTATCTTCAGATGCTGTTGATTTTGTATCTTCATGCTTGCGTCGGTTTAATAATCCAGCAGATCCTAGTATAGCAAGTGTAGATGCATGTTCTCTAGGAGATTTTCGTGGATGGCTTTCTAAAGCTATGACGGCGGCGGTACGTTTTCTTATTTTCTGTTTTTTCATTCCTCGTGTTCCATAAGACCGTGAAGGCCCAGGTTTCTCTTCCCGTTTCACTAAGTCACTTAGTGGACAGCAATTTGGTTTAAGTGGTGGTAATTGTCCAATTTCGTATGGTAGCTTTGGCGATTTCGAGTAGAGGGCTGTAACAAAATAAAAATAGGACTTTATTGCGTGTTCTGAAGCACACACTGAATATGAAATTATTTCTAAGATATGGGACACATATAATTAATTGTCTATAGATCAGAATAAAGCAAGAAAATATTACAAGAACCAATTTTATGCAGTCCAACTTTAAATACTAATTGACTATAATTGACATTTTTCAAATGATAAAATTTAAATAAAATAAATTATAAGACTAAATAAAATATTTTCTTTTACAACTTCTGAAGATTCAATTTAGATACAATCTAAATTCTATATTGATATTTCGTCAGAAGTTATTGAATATGTGTGTATGTTTCTCTACAAAACTTATAATTATTGTTTTAATTTAATTACTATTATTATTAAAAGAACCAAAAAGAGCTTTGCATAAATAAAATTTACTAATTGTATAAACATTTATGACCAATTTATTAGGTTTGTGTGAAATATTTCGATTTGCCTTACATAAACATATTATCTCGTATTAATGTTGTGCAGCATGTCCTATACACTCCATAAAGATTATAAACAATTATTCAGAAGAAAGACATACATATTACTATTACTTACCAAAATATTGGGGTACATTTTTCGTCAACACCTTGTCCTGGTCTTGTCTTTTGAAGGTCTCGAACCAGGGCTCACTGCATGGCACCGATTCAAAAGCAAACTCCAACTGTTCCACTGCTGGTGTGTACTTCAATCTACCATCTTCCCACTTCATACACTTTTCCACAGATGGCTCCCTTAATGGATTCACTTCTGCTGCAGGTTGATCAGGTTGGGGTGTAGGTTCTACTACAATCTCTGGGACCTCAGGCTTCACAGGCTCCTCTACTGGGGTAGTAATTTGTGAAGTCACCTTGCAAGGAACTCTTCTAGCCCGTTTAGCAACAACTGGAACCCGTTTCTTCCGTCGCCGCTTGTCTTCTGACCAACTATCCTCCTCTGACGATTCCTCTTTCAATGCCAAAGGTCTTGCCAACCGTCTCCGTTCCATAGTAAGTGGAGGAGGCTGCGGAGGAGTCTTTCTCTTAGGTGTAATCTTCTCATATTCTTCATCAGATGATGTGGAACTTGTCGAACTAGCACGCTTTGGAAACATGAACTGTTCAGCCTCATCACTCAGCACCGACAACTCTGATCGGCGCACTTTTCTAAATTTCACTACTAAAGGTTTGGCACCATTACAAGCTGGTGGAGAATCTCTCCGCTTTGACTGAAACCCACCACTCGACCTAAGCTTTGTACTGACCACTTTGTAGTATTGCTTGTCTTCTTCAGCCCGTTTGCTGCATCGCGTATTATGACGCCTTTCGTCAAACTCTCCATTTCGTTTAGGACTTTGATTACCATTGACTGTAGAGTCTGGTGACTGAGATCTCTTGGAACGCTTCATTTTCGGCTGATCAACTTCCCCATTACAGATCTTCCTCAACGATCGCCTTTCACCATTTATCGACGTTGCTTTATCAAGAAAGGTTGTGACGTCAGCGCCTGAACTGATCAAAGAGTCCAAAGCTAAGAAATTTGTGTGGTCTCGTACAAAAGCAAGGTGGTGTGGTGATCGTCTATGTAACGCCGCATCCACATAGTCTGTATTGCACATTTCACAGTAACCTCCTTTAGTTTCTTTTTCTTCCTTTTCTTTGATTCTTGGCCTACTTTTTCTTGTCATCCTGAAAAGAAATCATAAATAGATTAATTTACATACAAAGTTCTAAATGGATAAAACAATGACACTATTTTCGTCACAAAGCATTGAAGCAGCATGCGCCAATTGGTGCCCACCACCATGAAACATAGTTAAACTGACTTTTGCTCTGTAGTGTTGTTCCAATTCTGATTAATGTTCTCTGGTGTGTCCTTCTTTTCCTTTTTCTCTCTGGGCGGATCTGGTTCTAGAGAGATCTCTGGCCATTCATCGAATTCCTTGTAAACTGGTCTGCAAAGCCTGAAATAATGCAAACAATACTTGGTATTTAAAAAATTTCAGAATATAAACAGAGCCCATATTAACTATGACATACACCGACTGTTCTTTAAGCATAATTTTGTACATATACATCACCATAGATATCAGTATTAAAAGTAGCACTAAAAGTGTAACAAATACAATTTTACTGAAATTCTACAAAAAAGTGTTCTACACTTTACATTTATTTGTATACTCAAACAAGATTTAAAAGTAACTTGTATGTTTCAAGTAACACTTAAGTAGACAGCTGTAAATGTCATAGAGAATCTGGGCCTACAAATTTGCTAAAACGTAACCATACTTGTCCAAAAATTCAATCTTGATAAAATGTTTAGTGAAGTGCCTGACATGCGCTTTGCGCGACGCCGTGAAGAATGTGTCATACAGTTTATCCAATAGACTTATAGCCTGAAATATTAATAAATATACTGTAAAAATATATAATAGGTTAAGCAATACAACAAGACAGTTCAAAATAACAAGGCATATAAAGATTTAAAGATAGTATTAACTTTTTGACTAACTACCTCTTATTGTTTTGGAATAGAGCTATTTTTTAAGAAAAACATTTCTACAATACATTAATTTAATATGTGGAAGTGAAAGTCCAGAAACCACATCGAGAACACACACAAAGGAGTTGGGGACTTTTGGGCCAAAGAAATGTAATGATTTGACATAACCATGACCAGTCCTAAATTATATCTGGAAGATGATATATACATTAGAAAAAGGTCACAAATTAAATAAGATATTGATTACCATAATTGATTTGTTTTTTATTATTTCTTATTGTGTGAGTTCAGCAGACAGGCAGACTGCCCACCTGATGGAAAGCGGTTACCATATCATATGGACTATGAGAAACTGGCCATTAATGCCGGAACAAAACTCAAGGTTGCTATGGCGGCATACTCTAGACCAGCCATCCAGACAGGTAAATACCCTACCAACCGGCTTAGTCAGAAGAAAGTTGAACACCAAACCCTCATAAGGCATTTAATTCGCTCATGTACAGATTGGTTGCCAAACCACACAATTTACCATATTTCCAATGTAAATATTAATCCGCCAGTTTACTGGCCGCGCCTATTGGACCCCAAATTCGTACTTTTTCATATTCGCAAAAAGAATCAAAACTAAACTCATGTGCAAATCATAACAATTCTTTGGCTATTATTACATCTACTTTATCATCAGTTATGATTTAGGTACGAAATTTACTGAATATACACTAAAATATTGAAACCAACATTCCATACCATTCATTATAAACGTCGTATTTATGACATGTCATCAAATCAAATGATTGAGTTAACTTAAATTTCACACATTTTTATTTTCACAAACATTTAAAAGTAAACTCAGTAAAAAAGTTCAAAACAATTTTCACAGAAGTGTACATATTTTATTAATTAAAACAATGCAGAATCCACAGATTTCTAAAATGGGATCATAATAAATCGGCACAGTCAAAAAGTTGATACAAAGTTATTAGGCAACATGCAGTTAGTGAAGAATGATTAGTCTGCAACTATAATTTAAGTATTTTTATGAAAAGATTTTCAGCAGTTATACATACAAGGTTCTTGCTATAAAGAAAGGTTTAAAATGAGTCTAAACATGTTATTTTAAAGAATCCCTATTAATATTATAAATGCGAAAGTAGCTCTGTCTGTATGTTCCGTTTTCACTGAAAAACTACTGGACCAATTTGGTTTAAACTCTGTATATATATTTTCAATGCCGAGGATGAACATAGGATACTTTTTATCCCGAAAAATGGGATAGTTTCCGGGATAAAAATATATTTGTCTTTCTGTTTGTTATGCTTTTACGGCAAAACTAATACACCGATGTGGCTGAAATTCGGTATATATGTAAATTTTATACCAAGGGTGGACAATGGATACTTTCATCCCGGATAATGGGATAGATTTATATGCAACCCACAAATAACCTTTAGGTTATCCCAGAAAATATAATAGGTTTTTATTTGTGGTTTGCCATTATCGTCATTTTGTTTATTTATAAGTAAGTAAGTATTTGTAAGTTTGGTCATTTTGGTCGTTTAGGTAGTTTTGGTTGGTAGTATAGGTAGTTTTGGGTGGTTTGGTAATTTTGGTAGTAGTGGTATATTTGGTAGTTTGATTGTTTATGTGGTGAGAGATGGACGGGGAATATATAAATAAAACTAGAATGGGTTGAAATAGGGGATAAAAGTATGTATGGGAGACCAATCATATCTCAAGTTTATAGATATAAAAATTCATAATCTATAAAAAAATGCGATAGAACTCGATCTGTCTGTCTGAATACCGAAAATGGACATAGATACTTTTCATCCCGGGAGATGGCATAGTTTGCAATATAAAAGGAAGTAAATCTTTCGAGGGCAAATAGCACCAACATAAAATACAATATAACCTGTATTAACGCCAGTTTTTTAAACAAGAGGTACGCACTAGAGTTTAACCCGCGGCCCAGCCGCGGGGTAAGCTCTAATATTTTAATATTTTCATCGGTTCTAATCCAAAAATTATAGTTTATCTGATAGTCATTTTTTTGCTAAGATTGAGAAAAGAAATACACAATTACGTGAAGATTTGAATAGCACTCAGAAAAATAAAAAGTATCCCTTCTTTATAGTCGAATAATGCTAATAAATACAATGGTAATTGCGCATTTGGGCGCGATACGCACGTACCAAAAGTACAGAACTTCATAATCTATACAGATAAATAAAATTGAAGTGTCTGTTTGTAATGTCAAAATAAAAATTTGAAAAAAATCAGGGGGATATAATTCGGGCCAGGAGATTCCGAAAGTGCAATTTTTAGATTATTTGTATATCTGTCTGTCTGGATGTTCCGGCAAATCTTTGTAACGGTGGGACCTATTTTAATGGGACTTTCATTAACAGATAGCTGATGTTATAAGACTTAGGCTACTTTTTTTTAGTATTCCGCGAAAAATTTCCAATTGGGCGAAGTCGCGGGGACAGCTAGTTCAGAATAAAAATCAAATGTAATACACAGCTTTTAGAGTGCTCAGCTCAGATAAGTACATCTAATGGTTCGTGTGTAGAATGTGTTGAGACTATTATTCGCGGTCACTTATGGGGTTTTCACTTATTCAATTCGTTACTTATAATGTTTACAAGAGACTTAGTTACAATTTATGAAAAATAAAATTGGAATATATATTTATGATTATCAAGGACCTATTTATTACTAAGACTACCCTCTGAAATGTAGCCTCTTACCATCTTAATGAGATGTCATGACAAGAACTCTGGTCTAATACTCCGAGCATTGGTTTGTTTGACTCACTAGAGTGCAGAGTCAATTCCTGGTACATTAAATTTCAGGAATTACCTTCTATCACCTATTCTGGTTTTGATGTTATTAGAATCAATCTCAGAAATTATCCATTAGATATACACTTGTCAAATGATTTTATATTGACAACCCCTGTGGGCGAGTGTTCTAACCCTTCACCTGCCCATCTCACTGGATAGATAACATAGATGTCCCAGATTCGCTTCCTGGTATAATGGAGTTTATAAACGAAATTTCTATTGTTCACTATGGTCTGGGTGTTGTGGATCAACCCCAATAAGGTACATTGTATAGTACCAATAGCACAAGCATCATTTGCTTAGCTTTGGGATATACAATGTAAATTTGTCTGCTGATTTTTTTAATGTCAATTTAGCCAGCATAATGGCCGACAGGTCCACTTGACAGCAAGTGGTTATTGTCGCCCTTGGACATCTACAACACCAAAGGAGCGGTGATCCATTGCCTACCACATTATTTGTATACCTGCTGCTTCTCTGCTATTTACCTTTTGCACGGTGAGTTGAATATATTTGTTATGGTGCTGGTTCTGATGCTGGGGCTGGTGCTGTTGTCGCACCCTCTCGAGCATGGCATCGGCGCGCGCGCGCCCCTCACGCCGCGCGCATGACGCCCCCTGCGGCGGCCCGGGCGTCGCGCGGTCCCGTATCACGTGGCTCACGCGCGATGTCAGAAACACTTCCTGTTGCTGAACAAGTAATCAACACATTAAAGTGACCCATTCACTATCCAGTGGTCGGATCTTGCAGAACTCAAGAGGCATTCTGCTAGGTGTTCTACCAGGCAATGCAGGCTGCAATAATATTTGCAGCAGTCCTGCATTACGCGGCGGACGGCCATACAGGAAAGTGGAAGGGCCCCTTTATACATCCATGTAGGAAAAGAGAGAGAATATAATTTCCTGCGGCCGGATGGCCTGTCTTAAGAGGCGACAAAACACACACAGCCAGGTGGTAGGGTATATGCCGGTCTGGATGGCTACTACCCCTGGTCTAGAGTATGTCACCATAACAATGTTGAATTATGTTTAGGCATCAGTAGCCAGGTTACAGTCTCGTTTTAGAGAGTGGCAGCATATTGGTAGCACCTTTGGTACTACAAATGTCCATAGGAGATGTAACCGCTTTCCATCAGGAGGGCTAGTTTGTCTGCCAAACTCGTGCAATCAATTTAAAAAAACATAGTTTATAATATGCATACATACATACATACATACATATTGTCACACCCGTTTCCGGTTCTGGATCGAAGTCAGTTTTTTTGTTTAATAAAATATGTTTAAATAAAAAATGCATTCATTGAAATGTACCTAACCTAACCAAATCATAATTTGCAGTAAACCTGCATAAAAATCTAAATGTGTGCTGGGAGACATAGTAGAAGTGAAACATCAATGGGGAAAAACGAATGGCAACAGATAAGTGGCAAACCGAATCACAACAAAATGTTGACTTGAAGTTTTACAGGCAGGTTTTCAAATTGGACAAGTACATTAACAATCTGCCCATAAAACTTCAAGTTAACAATTTGCTGCGATTCGGTTTGCCACTTATCCGTTGCCATTTGTTTTTGCACTTGTCCATTGAAGTTTCACTTCTACTATGTGTGCCAGCACATATTTAGATTTTTTTATAGCTGGAGTACAGCAGACAGGCAGACGGCCCACCTAAAGGAAAGTGGTTACTGTCGCCTATGGACATTTGGAACAGCAGAGATGTCACTAACACAACTCCAGTCTTGAAGATATTTTATGACACCCTTTTTAAGAAACCTCAAAGAAATTGTATTGCTGTGGGAAAACCACAACTAGGAGCTTATTCCAAATCCCCATTGTGCGCAAGAGAAACATTCAAGAGAGCCATTGCGTACAAAAGCGAAATGGCTGTAGGAAGTGGAGATGAACGCCCAGCCAGTGGCGTGCGGTGCGGTAGTAAAAGGAAGATGAAGGCACCATTCTGAACAGTTCCTTGGAATACTCCCCATTGTACAGTTGATAGAATATGCAGAGAGATGTGAAGTCTCTCCTAAGGCCAAGCATATCTAAATTGTCTGTGAGCACCACCTGCTACGATCCTGAGAAACTCTTTTTGTTTCAACTACTTTCAATAATCTCTTCATACATACACATTTGAGGTGCTTTATAACTGACAATTCTTCAAAATATCTTCAATTTGATCATAGTAAATATCTCACCATCTACCAACACTGACTCTACCACCCACATTGCTGCCATTGTTTTATGATTCTGCGTTCACTCATTCTTTCTACATTCTCAAACCACTTATAATAGGTGATCAACGACACTTTAATACATTTCTACTATGTATCATAACATTTTGTACACTAGTACCAGTTCACTTTAGATACTATATCTTTATATGTACAGAAAAATCCACCTTCCTGTTTGTCTACAAAATTCCAAAAGTAGTCTATGGGTTGACTTGAAAGTTTTACATAATGCTGAATTTTAACAAAAGCTTATTCTGATGCACCTTTAATTTTATATATAAAAATGTAGCTTCCATGTTTTGTGGCTGTAAAACTCAGTAGCTGATGGATTAACTTCCTTAATAATTAATATTAGACAGAGCCAGAGAGAAGAGTAGACAGGATTAGCCTATGTACAGATTTTTTAAATATCACTACCTCCTGTCCTATGTCCTGCACAGGGCAGTGTATATACTATTACATTTTTAGATACTGCTGTTGTATTACATACCACTACACAATGGTATAGTCAAATTGCAAAAAAAGATCTAAACTAAGGTGTGGCAGCAATACATGTAATCATTTAGGTATGAATTCCTTTCCCTATAAATAGGAAGTCATAGCTAAAAATATCATAGAAGGTAAATTAGCAAGAGTGATCCGGGCCCCAAATCTGCTATTTCAATATATTGGTGTTGCAAAGATATTCAAAGTATTCCATTGCGATAGTATCAAAAATTTGTATTCTACTAAATCCATAATATATTCTTGCAGCAGAATAATAGTAGAAACAAATTGTTATTACCATTAGCAGAAATGGCATTAGCTGAAATGAATATTGAAAAGCTACCAAAAAATTTATTTCGAAAGTTTTCTCTTGTAAATATTTATAAAAATACGAGTGTCATGCCATGGGCACTCCATTGGGATTGTCAGAATACCGAAATCATGCAAACCTATGGTGATTGAAATGATAGTGTCCGGTGAATTTGACAAGACAATAATAGCAGATTTTTTTCAGAGTTCAGCAGACAGGCAGTCGGTCCACTTGATGGAAAGTGGGTACCATCGCCTATGGACATTTGCAACACCAAAGGTGTTACAAATGCGCTGCTGCTGTCTTAAGAGAGACTGGAACCTGGTCACTAATGCCATAACACCACTCAAGGTTGTTATGGCGGCACACTCTAGACCAGGGCTGGTAGCCATTCAGACGGGCAAATGCCATACCACCTGGCTGTGGGTTGTTTTGTTGCCTCTTACGAAAGGCCACCCAGCCTCAGGAAATAGTATTCTTTCTCCATTCCTTCACGGATGAGAATTGGACCCCTCGCATGATTTATGCCTTCAATTATCCAATTAAAAAGTGGTAAGATATTAATTTGCAGTAATATAGAATTGTGTGGATCAACTTCACATTATCTTTTGAAAAATATACTTGGATGGTAGAGAAGCTTAAGAAACACAATGAAAATTATCAATATCCTATGTTAATTTTTGAAACATAGTATATTTTACATCTAATGTGTTTTTCTTATAACAAAATAAGTATCCAGTTAGTAGAATACAAAGAAGACTGCAGTAAACCTACACAAAATTCGTTAAAACATTGTTTTATTATAAATACTAGTTGCAGAAACTTAAGAAAATATTACTTCTGTAAAGTTTGTTTCAACATTGCCAACTTGCTATCTTTTGAAAATTGTGAAACTTTAGACAATTTGTAAATTACATATATACAGATTTATTCAAAATAACACATGATTCTAATACAACCCTATTGTATAAAAGGTTCCTAACAAAGCATACAAATACAAATCTCTATTGATACAAAAATATATTTTTTTATTTGCATAGCTATAGGAAAATTTGAATAACAACTCTTTTCTGTGGTATATATAAATAATTCATTATATGCATACTCTATTGAGGCCACTATACTGTTTCCAGGCGTTTATTTTAGTTTTGATGTTTACATGTCTATCAAGTTACATATGTCTTGTCAGTAAAGCCCACATGAAACAAATGACATAATTGTAATACTTTATTGTTGTGGGTGACAGAATAGTGATATTCTGTGAGTGATGTCAAGCACAGACTATTAAACCATTTACACTATACATAAATAGTAAATAAATCAAAAGTAATGGATTTGAAAATAAAAAATGTTCTACTTTAAAGAAAAATAACAGCAAAATATTATAAGTGCCATTTTATTTTGCCAAATTAAATACAATGACAATTTTATATTTATTAGTACTGGTCCATATTGCCAAATAACAAATATTTAAAATAGCACATTGCCATTCAAATAAAATAAAATAATTTCATATATGTAAAATATGGGTATATTTATTATGAGATATAGTATTTTTAGCAAAATTATATACATGAGTTAAATCAATTAAAAGTTATTTATAAATGAAGTAATTTTTATAACAAATCAAGTTAATAACACATAAGGACATTACTAATTGATCAGTCATCAAACTGTTTAAAAAAAAATGTTTGGAAATGCCATAACACATTTTAATACATTTACATCAGAAGGTATATGTGAAACCAAGGTATTCTGTGAAATAATTACCATAAACATTGTTATGGTTATTAAACCTGATGAGATAAAAATGTTATCAGAAAACATGATAAAACTTATTATTACTCAATGTTGCCAAATCATAAAATGTTTTATTAATTAATTTTTTTTAAATAGTAGCAACTCTAATTAGAATATATGACACATTGTGTTGTTTTGCATAGGTGGGTTACATTAATTGAAAGAAAGGTCTTTGTGAAGTGTGAAAGTCAGCAGTGCATTTAGATGACCTACTATGTACATTGCATGTATTGCAACGCGTCGTGATGCATATCTATAACTTACAGAGCGCCGCCGCCGCCGGCTCGGCACAGGCAGTGTGGTCATAGGGCATTCTCAGAATATGTTATCGAACGCAAATACGAGACAATGCGGCGGGGCGTGTGCGAGCGGTGGCAGGCCGAGGCCCCACGCACCGCTCCGAGTTTTCCTTGAAATGCGCCTCGCACAACTAGCGGACGGTCAGACGACGCCGCTGGTACATCGCGCCAACAGTCCCGCGCAAAAAAATAACACAATCCCCACTTCACACAAAACTCACCCTTAACACGTCAAACATACGAATGACATCGCCTTGATCGTTCTGGGTAATATCAACTGTCAAAAATTAAGCGAACACACGCATAACCCGAAGGAAACCACATTTCAAACGGCTTTTAAAATGGATGTAGTGCAACGCAGCGCGAGAGAGCGCGTCGCGCGGCCTCGGCCCGTTGCATTTCGCTCTGCGGCAACAGCTCTAACGCGACCGTACAAAAGATGACCTAAAATCGAACCCGAACTACGCATTCGTCCGACCCATACGACTGTTTTAAAAGTGTTTTCTAAACATTTCTGACTCGATCGCGGTGTCGGTTCGCATGTGTGGGCAATACATATCGTATATACTTACATAAAAGCAGTCCGCGAGGCCCCCTCGCTCCGCTTATCACAGAAATAAGTAACTATATACCAGTCACCGAGATGGGCACTTCGTCACTATTAGATTTAACCTTTATGCTTATTTCCAAACGAAATATCAAACTCACTTATTGTTCTATGTAATCGTATACTAATTATGTTAAATTTTTAATAGTTTTTACAGTAATTAATACATATTTCTTAAATAAAAACGAGAAAGTAACAACAAACACAAATCTGTCACACACAAGATGGAGATATTTCATTTTAGTTTTGGTTTTCGTCGCTAGTGTCGCTACAGTCGCGACGTTCATGGAGGGGACTGTTCGCTTATTGGTGTATATAAATTATATTCCAATACACACAGATTTTAAGTTAATGCTGATATTAAATACATAAAAAAGTATTATTTATTGTTATATCTGATATTGAGAAAATTAATATTTTTATGTAAATAATAAACGATGAAAAAGCAATCTAACAAAGTTTCATGTAACAACTTTTCCGAAATATGTATTCTATTTAAAAATATACGTAAAATGGAATGCACATAATATAACAAAATTTAGATGTTCGTAAAGGACATTTAATTTAGTAACATATTACGTGTTTCTAATATGATCAGGTTACTTTTGTATAACCAATAACCTCTATACACTACGTACTACATTGCATATTTTTAAACATGGTCATGGTGTAATTTTAGTAGTAATCAGCGGATTTTGGCGGTAAAACTGGTAACGTTACTACTTACCAAACCCATATCTTGTATTCTGCGAGATATAGACCTGGCGAGCCCATGATCTTGTATGTCCAAGTAAAAACAGAAATTACGTCGCACTGTAACAAATTAAAAAAGCATTTTTTCCATTGTTTCACATAATTAGGTCACATTGAAAATATGACGCACACACCTCTGTTATATTTTTCGTCTAAATTCAATGTTGATACCATTTTTGTTGCCAGGCAGGATTATTTACACTATCTACAATACGAAGTTAAAAATGCACCTTCACTTTGAAAAACATTACTACAACAATTATATTATTGGAAAATTATATAAGAATAGGTTAAAGTTGAAAAGAAATCGCGCAAATTGCATTTCGTAAAAATACGTTTCAATTATCGAAAAAATGCAAGTGACAGACAGCTGAGAGCAATAGACAAGACGGCTACGTCTTCCAAAAATAATGATCTATGGTAAATAATCGAGGCTAATTTTAATCGAAGTGAGAAATTAAAAATCGATTTTTTTGTTATTCGTACTAAAGGACCATACACATTACATTAGAAATACTTTTTATATTGTTTTATCAGACCAAATATCCCTTTTCAGGTTGTGTAACAAACATTAGCTATTATATTTGAAATAAGTTTTCCCGAACGTCTGGTGATTTGTTACGATACACGACACTTACTGAAAATAATAAACGATTTTAATAGAATTTTCAATTATGTAACTATTTTGAACCAAAGTAACGCATCAAAATTGTTAAAGACTAAATATCGCAATAGTAAATAATAAAATCACGAAAAATATACTAAAGTAAATGTAATAAACTTGTAAAAATGAACCTACTCCATATATTTCCTTAGTCGTAGAGCTCGACTGGTATCCAGTCGTTTCAATACATGACCATATGTGTATAGTACATATTTTATTGATTGCTCGAACGTTAGTGTATTTGCCGAGGTCATAGGATGAGGTGGACGTTACCTAGCAGCTCCCGGCCCGTTTGTAATATACTACGGGATTGGGTAAATAGGTCGCTTGAATATCGAAGCCGTCTTGCTTGTGGTGCTAAACGATACATTTAAGCATTAAAAACTTCTATGTAATGAACCTTTTGTATGATTTTAAATTATTTGATATAATAATATTTTATATTGATGTAATGCACGGACTAAGTTCTAAGTCTCTGACATAGGACCGAGGGATCTTTTGGTTTTCCATAAAATATAATGTTAATATATGGCAAGTTGCCTTCTCAAATTATCAGGGCCGTCTTATGGTCGGTTCTTACATCTTACTAGTTATTCAATTGTCTTACTATCGGTTGAATTTGGACATGACGTGTACGGAACTTATGTCAAATTTTAACCGATAGTAGGGTAAATTAGCGGTTGATAAGCTAGAGGACAGACCATTAGCTATATTGAGCGCCGAGTCCTTTCTCAGGGACGAAAAGTAACATTTACGGTCCCCTAGCCATTTTAACAAAAACGGAATCTTTATGCTATTCTAATGTCTATTTGCCAGTCTATCTGTTTTCTCCTATTATATTAATGTACTCTGTGATCTGTTTATATGTCATAGTATAGAGTACACTAATATAATAGGAGATCTCAGTCATTTATCACAATAGAATAGAATAGTACATGGATAATAATTATATGTAAAAATTTAAGTTAATTATATATAATACGGATGGTCAAGTAGGTACAATTATATATTCTATACTAGAGTTAGGGTCAAACTCTAGTGCGAGGACAGACGTTAATACAGGTTATATTGTATTTAATTTTTATTATATTGCTATTAGCCCTCGGAAGATTCACTTCATTTTCATGAAAGTATTTATGTATATTTTCGCTATTACTTATTTACTCCTGTATATCTACATTTAACAAAATGACAGCAAAACCGATCGAATACTCCTAGAAGTTTTTTTGTAAAAGCTGAACAGACAGATCGAGTTACCATCGCATTTTTTAATAGATAGTAATTTTTATATCTATAAACTTAAAAAAGAATGGTCTCCCACACAAATTTTCATCCTCTGTTTCAACCCGTTTTAGTTTTATTCATCTATCCCTCGTCTATCTATCTGTAAACTACAAAAATGACGAAAATGACAAATCATAAAAAACAAAACCTATTCTACTTCCTGGGATAACCTTTATATAAATATATCTATCTAATCTATCCCACTAGCCGGGATAAATTCCTTGTCCACCCTCGGTATTAAAAATTATACATATGCCGAATTTCAGCCAAATCGGTCGAATAGCTTTTCCGTAAAAGCATAACAGACAGATATATTTTTATCCCGGAAGCTATCCCATTTTTCGGGATGAAAAGTATCCTATGTTCTTCCTTGGCATCTAAAATATATATATATATACTGAGTTTCAGCCAAATCAGTCCAGTTGCTTTTCCATGAAAGCGTAACAGACAGACAGTCATTTTCTCATATATAATAATATCGGCCTGCACTCCCTAGGCCAGGGGTGGATAACCGTTATGTATTAACGTGCCATTTTTCTAAAGATCTTGTATTTTTCGAGGGGGGGGCAAAAACTGAAAAATGCCGACCACGCTGGCTTATATTTTTACCTCAATCATCATCATCATTTCAGCCGTCAGCCATCCACTGATGGGCGTAGGCCTCCCGGAAAGAACGCCACAATGACCGTTCTAGCGCTGCTCTTTCTGTGTTAAGTTTATTTTTTTATACAAACGTGGACGGGTAGGATATATATTTTAATTTGTTTCCAAATATAGCTTCATCCTTTTCGCACGCACGCTACCCGTCCTCAAATGTGAGTGAGTTTCACATGCCAACTGCACCGCGCACGCGTGCTTGTGGTTTTTAATCTATGCCTACGCGCACCGCGAAAAGTAATTTATGTGCTTAAGGAACTTGACGTCTCATCGGTCAAAGTTTCGATAGTGATAAGTTGCGTATTTATATGCGAACTTTCAAATTGCTGCCCTCTGATTTGGCTGTCTGGGGCATCGGCCCCAGCTTGCCCCCCCTAAATCTGGAACTGAAGAAACGCAGACGTGCCGTCAAATAATTTTGACTTCACGATTATTGGGAAGTAATAATACCTACTAAATACTATCAATTAAAAACTCTTTATTTACTACAACTAAATATACATTTTGCAATGTATAATATATAGTAAATGTTTCAGTTATACGCATAATTCAATTTAAAGTAACATTAGTGTGACTTCTGTTGTTGCAGATTAGAAAAATAACTTATACATCCTGTCCTAAATAAATATTTTTTTCTTTCTTCTAAATAATACTTCATAGTGAACTTTGTAATCGGTGGCGTGTCTAAATTTTTGTGTGGCGTGCCATTAGTTCGCCATCCCCGCCCAGGCGGCCTAGATCCATGCGCCCGGGTGCCGCAAACCTTATGCACCCTCGGGTAAAGACGGTCCTGTAAATTGTGACTGCAATGAGGTCATTATTGAATAGTTCCTATATCCTACTATACATTCACTTGCGCTACCATCGGTTGAAATTTGATATTACTTTTATAGAGCTTATGTCAAATTTTAACCGATAGTAGGGCAAATGATCGGTCGGTAAGTTATAGCAACCGGGCCTGTAGCAATCATCATATAACTATAATATTATTAAATTCTAAAAATGCCGTATCTGTACATTGAAGCTACTTAAAAAAAACAACTGGAATAGACGATATAAATGATGGAGAACGCGATGCATTTTTTTTATATTTCTTGTCTGCTTGTTCGGGATTCACGTAAAAACTACTGGGCCGATTTCGATGCGGTTTTCGCTGATCGACAGCTAATTCTTAGAATTAAACTCTGGACTACTTTTTATCATGGGAATCCCGCGGGAATTCTTCTGAGAAGTATTTGAAATGGCCAGATTAAAACAAAAGTTCGAATTTCAATGTGATTTTTTTTGTCCCGGGAATCCCGCGGGATATTTAAGTCTAGGGTAGACGAAGTCGCGTGCATATCCTAGTTGGAACATAACATAGTGTTGAGCAACGCCCGCGTAAACTTCGGGTCTATAACACGCGAATAAATGAAATTTTTCGAGATAAACAATATTCTATATGAATTTTATCATATTATTTATAGATTATCATAAAATGCTATTAATTTTTTGATTTTCATATTTTAAGCCCCACCTTTAAGTTTTTTACTTTTAGTTTAAGGTCAAATCAATACAAGTCTCATCCATTCACAGCCGAGTCCGGTATTTATAAATCGCAGTGTACACTTAGTCTTACGTGAGCAAAACTTACAGATGTAAAAAGGAAGTTATGTTTTACCATTGGCGTCATCTGCTTAGGGCCGGTTCCTATATCCTACCGATCGTTCATTTGCCTTACTATCGGTTAAAATTTGACATTAGTTCCGTACAAGTAATGTCAAAATTCAACCGTCGGTAGAGCAAGTGAATGAATAGTAAGTTAAAGGAACCGGCCAATAATGTTTTTTCATGAGTGTAGTAAGTAAGCTACGTAAGATGGCGTTGCCAAAATAGTTCATGATCGTGTCGGAAGATGCTGTTTAAACTGTATTAATAGTTGCTTTTTCTTCTTGCTAATAATATAGTATTTTTAATAAACCACTTTTACCTCTAAGCTTATTATATTCTTAGTTTCCAGGCTATAAAGAGCATTGCTAAATTACTCGAAAATTGAACCTAGAATCACGACAGAAATGTTTTATATAGGACAAATATACACTTTAACAATACTGAGAAAAATGAAATAATGATATCAATATAAGGCTTAAAATTGGACCCAGCGCTGTTCTTCCGCCTGGGACCAGCAGGTGGAGTCACGGAGGACAATACAACACAAATAATATAAAATCAGTTGTTAAATAATTATAAAAATAAAACGGGTTGTTAGACAAATTTACGTCAAAATAATAAACATACGTACATAGATATATAAACATAGTGAGATACGTGAACAACAAAAAGAAGTAAATAAAATAAACAGATTATTGTTAATCTTATACTAATATATAAAGCTGAAGTTTTGTTTGTTTACTTGAACGCGCTAATCTCAGGAACTACTGGTCTGATTTGAAAAATTCTTTCAGGGTTAGATAACCCATTTATCGAGGAAGGCTATATAGGCTATATATCATCACGCTAAGACCAACAGGAGCGAGCACCAATGAAGAATGTTGCAAAATCGAGGGTCTTTTTACCTCTATTACACGCGGGCGAAGTCTCGGGCAGAAGCTAGTGTTATCATATTAGTAAAATGGCCATATAGCACTTGTATCATGTCTTAATTACATTGTGCGTTTTAAAATAAAATATATTCTAATTTTAAACAGGTCTGATAAAATCTGCCAATACAGAAAACAGGCAAAACATGCGGAGATGCATCTACGAACACTTTCAGGATATAGGGGTGAAATATCACGTAGCAGTTAAGATTTTTCTATATATATTCTTAATAAGAGAGAGATATACTTTAGTGCACACCAAAATATACAATTACAAAAACAGACCATATTTAAAATATTTTTTAAGCAATACAAAAGTCGGCCTTTTTGCTCAAGGCGATCTCTTCCAAGCAACCTAAATCAAAGAAATTTGAATCAGCCGATGTAGGCGGTTCAGGAAAAAGGCAACAGATGCATAAATATTCAAACTAATTTAAGAATTAAATATACACATACATAGTAATACATATACACATATACAATAATATATTTCAAAATACATAAATTATTTTCTATTCCTTCTACAGTGGTAGAGCCATGGGCCCGGCAGTGGTGCGTCACCCTCCCCAACGGGGTAACTAGCATCATACGTCCAGTGATTGGGATTTAAAGGATAAATAAAACACCAAAACCCACTTAATATAACTTATATTAAATACAAATTAAATTAAAATTTTACAATGTTACATTGTAAAATACATAGCCACTTTGTAAAAATTCTTTATAATCTATTGTAATATTAAT
Organism: Dendrolimus houi; assembly: GCA_039645545.1. Taxonomy (NCBI): domain Eukaryota; kingdom Metazoa; phylum Arthropoda; class Insecta; order Lepidoptera; family Lasiocampidae; genus Dendrolimus; species Dendrolimus houi. The sequence continues at coordinate 3,123,768 of CM077122.1, forward strand.
ATTCATTTATATACTTTCTATTAATATGATTGAATGAAGGAATAGACAAATGTGATAACTTATGAATATATATAAAGCACGGGATCATACCACAATCCGTTTTAAGCACTTAATATGACGCGTTTTACGCGAGGAATTTGCCTAAAGCAAATGCTAAGCTATTCTTTTGTAGTTGTTGGCGTGAATCGCAACTGTCAAACAGTCTTTTCACGCTATAATGGTTACACCATTGTTTTTTAAATGTGAACGAAATCAATCTTTTCTTTTATATAGATGTAATAATTATTACAATATTCCAAATGAGATGGTCCCAGTACATTAATTAAGATATTGTCCTGAGTGCATGGTTTGTTTGGAAAATGTTTATTTTCTTTTATTTATGTTACGTGTATTTATAGTAATTAAAGTTTTGATTATATGTTTATTAAATATTCCTATAATTTACCATATAACGTTATGCTAAGTTAAACCTAATCCCAAAGGTGGGACGTTTATGGTCTATTATTATTATTGTATGTAGAGCTATAAAATAAAAAACAGTACAAAATGGCGTCTTGGCAGTTGACATCTCATTTGAAATAATTGCACATAATTAGAATATTTTAAGAATCAAACGGAATGATCGCGCGCTTTTCGAGATAAATTGATAAAAGGGTTTGTGAGTGTTGTATTTTTTTTTCAGTTTTTTTCACTAGATATTAATTATAACAAAAATGACTTAAAAATTTAACCTCACTTATCATCAGTCTCAAAAACGTCGACTTTACGTTTATTTTTGGCGCCATTTTATTGTTCTACTAAGCAATATTAGCTGGACGTATGGTATACCGAGATAATGTTATTTTACAGTTTTCAGAAAGGCCCTGCGACTTCCTGTTTGACAGAAACCATGTATAATTTCTGAAAAGTTTTGAAGGAAAATAAATGAATTGTAAGTTCAATAAGCAACTGATATATTTTATTGTATGTTTTGTATTATTGCAGGAGTTCATCAGACAGGCATACGGCCCACTTGATGGAAAGCGGTTACCATCGCCTATGGACATTTGCAACACCAAAGGTGCTACAAATGCGCTGCTCTTAAGAGAGACTGGAACCTGGTCACTAATGCCGGAACACAACCCCAGATTGTTATGACGGCGTACTCTAGACCAGGGGTGGTAGCCTTCCAGTTGGGCAAACGCCCTCCCACCTGGCTGTGGGTTGTTTTGTCGCCTCTTACGACAGGCCGCCCCAACGCAGGAAATTGTATTCTTTCTCCGTTCCTGCACGGATTAAAATATGTATATAAACGGTATGTAGTCAGTAAATCCATTTTTGACGAAATTCAATTGAATTTTCAATATGTGATTAATTTCTATTGTGTATTAATTTATTTGATATCAAACTGTATCAACAAAATTAAATTTATCGGCCACCTATATGAGGCAGAAAGAAAAAGAAATAATGAATATTCTAAACAATGACAATATTAAAATCCCGTTATTGAAATGCAATAAGTTAAACAGTGTTTTGTATAGTGTAACCAGTTTGAACCATCATTTAATGTATTTCAATTGATGTTAGCACATTGTTTTTAAAACAATCAAAATGGCGTCCAAAACCTTCCAGCTATAGACAGTCACATACGTTGATAACAAACACGAGAGATAATTTTAAAAGTGTATTTCCTTATTTGCGGTTGCGGTTTTTTGGCTATTTAATTTTATCATACACTATAACCTTGAACTTGGACCAAGTCTAAACTAAAGTATTACAATACACTGATTTAGGGACCCGGCACAGATGTGTGATGGGGTATGGCCTAACTAAGAATTCCGAATATCTTATATTTTTTAACCTGATTATGAGAAAGGGTCTGAAAACCAGCCTAATGTAATAACCGCTTTAGTTGAGTGCGAATAAGCTAATATTTAAGTTTACCATCGTATAAAATTTATTTAGTGAAAAAATATCTCGCAGACTGCGAGTTTGACTTCCAAGCTTTGAAGTCAACACCAAAATCGCAAATATGAAAATAAGCTTTTTAAATAAGAAAATACCCAATTGTCATAGACAATTCGACTACTGTCACATAAACTGTCGTATATGGGTCAAGTTTTTGGCGGGAATTTTAAGGTGATGTTTTCTGTGCTGTTCTATTTTTAAATAAAATATAAATCTGAATAAAAAGTAAACTATCGTTCTAATGGCTCGTTTACATTATGCCTACTTCCACAACAGCACGCGGAAAAGAGGAGAAAGGAGTGGGCAGCGCGAGTATGTAAACGCCCACTTATTCGAACTTTTAATACATAGTGTAAAAAAGAGGTATTTATTGTGAACAAGAATTGTGTTTTTGTGAAAATGTCAAATGTTTGGAAATATTTGATTTTCGATGTTGTCACAAGAGCTCCGTTATCTGGCGTCAATGAGACATCATGAGACGTCATGATAAATTGATCAAAACCAGCTTTCAATAAACGATGTGATGAATAGAAAATAAGACTTAGCCCGAAAATACAAAAAAGCTAGAAAAGTCCAACATATTTGGAACCGTTGGAAATTATAGTCCAATAGCGACTCTTAGCAGGAGTGCCAATTGAAGTGTAAAAATGCATATACGACAGTTAATGTGGCGGTTGTCGAAATTTGATAATATAATATATTTTTTTATATTAATATTAACTATATATTGAAACTAGCTCGGACATGGTGGTATGCGATATATAAATTAGTACGCCTGGTTCTCCTCAGGCTGGTCTCCGTTCGTTTCGCCGTTGAGGATAGGAGGGACGGGCGGCTTAATAGGGGGCGCTGGTATCACCTGCAAAAATTAATAAAATTGTTTATATACGACCATCTTAATTCGTTACAAAACAACTATCATATTATAACGTATTTTTTTCGTATATAGTATATATACATAGATAAACATATTCTAATTTAACAAGACTGCCGGACAGATTTTACTGAAATCTTAGTTACATTTTTTATGTTATTTTATTTAGTCGTGTTTAATAAAATAATAGCAGTGAAGAAATTAAATTGCACGCTGTGTTCACATGTAAGAAGTTTTTACATCGCATTGTAAACTTTAGTCGTAAGTACATTATTGTATTTCATCAAATGTAAAAAACTGTTGGTGATCCATTGTCAAATAAATAAATATATATAGCTTGTGAACATAGAGAAATTCTAATAATGTAAAAATATTTAATCTACAATGTATAGATTAAATATTTTTGAACCGGTAAGTTGTTGTAAGTAAGATGTTATTTTAACGCCTGTAATTTTATAAGTAAATAAATATATTAAAATTTATATTGTAACATGTGTCCACATCCCTATTAGTTGTGTTTAAACTGAAAATGGACATCTCATTGGTGTTGCAGCTGACAAATGAAAATTGCATACATCTTAAGCACTACAACGTGCTACATACAATAAAGTGATAAACATAAAACAACAAACCAGTTTTTCACAAAAATCACACAATTCCCAGAAAACAAAATGGACAAGATGTAGACCAAACAAACAAACAGACCAGGGGTAATTTAGAATATGAATAAATATATGAAAAACTAAATTAAAGAAAACACATGCTATTTTTCAATAGTTCATACATACATATTGTCAAAACCGTTTCCCCTTTACTGTAGACAGAGACAATGGATTTCTACCTGCTACGATTCTGACAAACATTTTTCGCTTCATCAACTTTCATTAAACTCTTCATACAAACATGCTTATTTAAAGTTGTTTTCAATGGATGTACCTATTGCTCATCACTAACAGATATATATATATTTCGATAAAAGAATAGTATTGTACAGAATTTAGTATTATGTGTCTTATACAGAAGTAGTTTCAATTAATACAACACCAACATCATTTGCCACATATTGAATAATTAAAAATATACTAGCTACCGTAAGTAAAAACCAAAGAGAGAGAGAAAAAAGAAGTTGGTATTCAGTAACTGAAATAAGAAGAAAAAGAAAAGAAGAAGAAACCGGAACCAAGACCACATTGATTGCCTGCGACCAGCCGCAAGGAGGATGCTAATTGTCATCATCATATTAGTCGAGTAGTGTAGTGAATTTCACATCTATTGATGAGAATGTATACCAAATCTTATAAAATCAATTCGTAACTCTTTAGGTAATAACTGACTGACAGGGCAACATAGCTGGTTGCGCCACAAGTAACTTCTAACAATAGTTTATACTTTTGTTTAATTTTCGTAGTGGTGTAATTGTTTGTTGCCCTAAATAAATATAAAAGTGCTTTTTACATGATGTTTCTGCAAAATATCTTCAATCACAGCACGGACTCTAGCAGTCACATTCTCTCTACATGCCCAAACCACCTCAACATCCATTTTCAACTCTTACTCACATCACGATATCCTCTTACAATCCACAATGTTCCCTTATCACCCGTTTCTTATCAATTTCAAATGGAGGTTTTATCTTAATGATGCAGGAGGCAGTCATTGTCCTGCCTTGAAAGAATTCAGAACCCAATTGCAGCACCACCTATTGGATCCAATTGTGAATCTAAACTATCTGGGGAATCACTCCAACACACAAAAAAAATTCATCAAGATCGATCCAGAGATTTACAATGAATTCAGTGACATACACACTAACATTAGAATGTTATAATTGAGGTCAATGATCGAGATAAAAACTATTCTTTGGACCAAATTACATATAGTTATAAAATATCATCAAGATTGGTTAAATAGTTTCGGAGTTTATCCCGGACATACATTACACACTGCACATCTTCAATCTCTAACGAACAGGGTTAACTATATCATTGCAGATTGTTAGAAACGCCATTCTTCCCTCCCTGCACGATTGGCAATATTCTTGAATAAATTGACAGGGTGCAACAATAGTATACTTAAAACTATATAAAAAAAAACAAATTTTACACCAACTCATAGTATGTTACTATATAAATTAATGTTACTTCAATATTTCAAACAATTAAACCATTTCAAAGCCAATTACCAATCTAATATATAAAATTCTCGTGTCGCGGTGTTTGTTACCAACCTCCTCCGAAACGGTTGAACCGATTTGTACGAAATTTTGTGTGCATATCGGGTAGGTCTGAGGATCGGCCAACATCTATTTTCATACCCCTAAATGATAAGGGTGACCCACCCCTAAATATATATTTTTTTTTTTGTCAAAATTTCTTATTTATATTTTATTGTGATTTAGCATTGAGAAATACATATAAGGTTGGGGAAAAAGTTTCTTCGCATTTTATATAAAAATTCAAAAGGTTTTTTTATAAGTTTATTTACATTTGACTAAAGTATTTAGGTGCCATTTTGTTGGATAACTTTTTGCCATCTTGTAGGTAGGGACGTGATCCCATTGCTATAAAAATTTTGGGGCTTCTGATCAAAAAACTGCGATAAGTGGTTTTGGCAGTCCTCTCGTGATGTTAACCTGACACTGCCTAAGGAATTCTGCAGAGACCGAAATACGTGAAAATCTGAAGGTGCAAGGTCAGGACTATACGGCGGATGCATTAACACCTTCCAGCCAAACTCTCGTAATTTTTTCTGAGTGGCTAAAGATGTGTGAGGTCTAGCGTTATCATGGTTAAAAACCACACCCCTTCTGTTGATTAATTCCAGCCGCTTTCTCTCAACTTTTTGCTTTAATCTCATCAGTTGTTCGCAGTACAGTTCAGAATCGATGGTCCTGCCTGGCGGTAACCCATTCCAATCCCACAGGATTTCCAATTTCGCCACAGTCTGTGAAGCCTGACCGGCCTTTGACCACAATCTTTTTCGCACGTTCTTGTCGTACGTGATCCACTTTTCATCACCAGTTATCAGCTTCTTCAAAAATGGTTCGGTTTCATTACGTCGTAATAAAGAATCCCAAATGAGTACACGGTTCATTAGGTTTCTTTCAGTGAGCTCATGAGGCACCCAAATATTGAGCTTTTTTGTGTACCCAGCTTTTGTGTACGCCAAAACCGTTTTGTGGTCAATTCCCAGTTCTCCAGCTACATACGTAACTACTAATATGCCGATCTTGCTCCACTTTTTCAAAAATGGCATCAATTTTGTCCGTAACAGGGCGACCAGAGCGACGTGCATCTTTGATATCAAAATTTCCGGATTGAAAACGCTTAAACCAAATTTGCGCTACTCTCACAGATACCCCATTAGGCCCATAAACATCAGAAATTTCTTTCGCGGCTTGTGTTGCATTTTTACCATTTTTGTACTAAAATTTTAAAATGTATCGAATTTCCTCATTAGATTCACTCATTTTAACAATAAGAAAAACAAATGAAAATCACACATTTTCCTAATTTGAATTTGGAATTGTCTTCTTTACAATTAAACCTTTTTAATGATACCAAAACCAGCCAGATACAAATGGTATAGCTAAAGAGATTTTATTACAAGTTCATAAACACTATATGCGAAAAGACTTTTTCCCCAACCTATTATAACCCTAAATTTTCATCCTTCTACCACCAACCCCTATTTTTTAATAGCGATATAAGTACTTTAATAATTTTCTACTCTGTTTGTTCAAGTTGATTCGAGTTTAGATTAACATTTGGTCTCGGTAGATGACGCTGTAATCGGGTTCTAAGTTTTTATTTTTTAAAGGCAGGACAACGTCTGCCGGGTACAGATAATAGTTCAATAAAAATGTAGTCATCTGATCAATATGGAAACATGTCTGCAAAAAATATAAAATCATGTGAAAAATCCTTTAACATATTGATACAGTTCTTTCTACATTTGACCACAATCTCAAAGATGTGGGGTCTAAGATCGAGCACTCTTAGAAGGCATTTCTTCAGGTTTCACTTAGACCTGAGGGCCAAAAGCGGTCGACTTTGGAGAATCGCTAAATGTAATTGATATGGTTTCCAAATATATTGGTAGTTTTAAAACATAGCATAAAGTCCCACTTCATATTTTTACTTGTCATGTTCATCATATAACTCTGTGAAGACGAGATCTTTAGGCCGTCTGGTAACAAACACCTCGGGAAAAATATACTCGCAAAAATTCCACTTTCATGTGGTGTGCGCAATAAGACAACACTTGATAGAATAAAAATAAATATTGTTTTTATTTAAACTTTACAGTTGCAGTGAACACTTACTCGGCAAGTGTTCACTGTTGTCATGACTTGACTTTCACTGATTTGTAATATATTGACCCAAAAGATAGACAAAGGCATCTACTTTTTTAAAAATAAAATAATGACGGTAAAATAAAATAAAAAATACCAAACCCAAAAACCACATAACCAACCATGAAACCTTCACCAAAAATCAAAATGTCTAAAACTTAACTCATCAAACTCCTTCTGTCGGTCACTATTTGTGTACTATGCTATAGTACAATCTATTTCATGCTATGGAGTGGCTATACTATCGATTTTTCTAACTATTGTCAAAAATCATGCTTCATTGGAATTATTGCATACTTTTTCCATTGAAGTACCTTCATCAGTGTCCTGTTAGAAAAATTACTCAAAGTCAGAAAAGAGAGGAGAATCATTGTAGCTTAGTGGTTAACACACTTGCGCTATATTTCAATAATGTGTGTTCAAATCCTGGCCAGGAAGCATAAATCGCTTAGGCGGCTTTTCTGATCTATCGTACATATTGTTACAATTATCAGGAGGTTATGGTGAAGGAAATATCACAATAAAACGTGTACATCGAGATAACCGATGTATGAAACGCGCCAATTTTATAAAAACCTTAAACAATAAGTAGGCCCAAGCCCAGCAGTGGGACTTTTATGAACTAATATTATAGACACTAACCTAATTTTAAACTACAGTTTTACAATGTGTATATTTAATTCATTATTTAATTTTTACTCTGATGATTTACCATTTCTGAGTATTGTCCAGAGTCCAGTGTGAACTGTCACATTAACAACATTACAAAAGTATGTTCATTTCTTGGGGTACCGAATTCCAAAAAAAAAAAATGTAGAGGATCACAAATAAATTCAATTATTCGTATCTCGTAGTTTTTACGTGACCAAACAGACAACACACAAAAAATGTAACAAATAAAAAACTACACTTTTATAATATTATAGATTAAATACTCACAGAAGGTTTGGGTCGATGCGTGTCAACCGCATCGACGGATAGCTGGATGTGTTCCTCTCGACATCCGTACGCAACGGGCGTCAACTTGATCACTGTGTGCAACGGCACCTGGAGGTAGGGTAGTTCCTCTGAAAGAATACAGACCGGGTTTTAAGAAAACCTAAGTACATAACCATATGGATATCGTATTGCATAAACAACATTGTGGCCTGTTTTACATTCTGCAGATGAACTTTTGAATTTAATTGGATAATCTTTAAACCAAATGTAGTCACACATCCCAGATTATTGTATAATAACTAGGATATGCCCGCGACTTCGTCCGGACTTGACTTGAAAGTTCCGGGGCACAAAGTACCACAGGATTTAAAAAATAATATAAGCTTTTAGTGAAAACTGTGCCGGAAGAAGCAATTTTTGATGCACCCAACAACTACAAACCGCTCCCGGGAAATATCCCACGGGATTCCCGGGATAAAAGGTAGCGTAGATTTTAAGTCTTTGAATTTTGCTGTCGATCAGCGAGAAGCGCATTAAGATCGGCCCAGTAGTTTTTACGTGAATCCCGAACAAACAGATAAAACAACAACAACATAAAAAAAATTGCAACATGTTCTCTATTGTTTATATAGTCTATGCCAGTTGTATTTTTTTAAATAACTTCAATGTACATATACATACGGCGTGTTTAGAAATTTTATAATATTACTAGCTGACTCGGTGAACTTCGTACCGCCATATTTTCTGAATTATTAAAAGACTTTGTTTCATGACATAAAAACCTAGAACCCGATCTCAGCGCCACCTACCGGTTCTAATTGTGAATCTAAACCATCCGGGATCCCACTGAAACACAGAAAAACAAAATCGCTCCAGGTAATTAGGAGGATTCTAGAACCCGATCTCAGCGCCATCTACCGGTTCCAATTGTGAATCTAAGCCATCCGGGGACCCATTGAAATACACAACAAATACACCAAAATCGGTGCAGCCGTTTAGGATTCACTCAACTCACGTACAGAAGAATTATATATATATATATATATATATATATATATAGATGAAATGTAATAAGTATTTTGACAATTTGATGTTATTGTTGTTGTTTTTGGTTTTAAGTCCCATAGTAAGCCCTACTTATCCTTTGAGGCCTAGGTAGTCTTAATTTCTTTGAATAATAACTATTATGATGTCATTATTCCTCTTTTATTACAGAGCTGGCAAATAGAGAAACGGCCTATGCAATGGAAAGTGGTTACCATCACCTATAGACATTTGCAAAACCAGGGGTGAAGTCAATGACATTGGCAGCTATTAGGACGGGATAGGAAAGTGATAGGAGACATTATTCTAGGCTAAATCTTGAACTCGCTGGAACGCAGAGGTTACGAGTTCGATACCTGGCATGATAAATTTCGGAAACGAACTTCTGCTATTTATTATGGTCTGTGTGTCTGCGATCGGCCTCAAAGTGGTCCGTTGTATATCACCCATAACACAAGCGTAACTAGCTTAGCTTGGGGATGTGTGTGTTTGTCTGTCGAAAATTATTATTACACTTTATATTTATTAATTTTTTTTAATACATATCTGCCAATATATTCAAATTCAAAGTTTTTTATTCACCACTGGAGAACACTTTTTGAAGGTTATATATATAAGTTAAAATTTATTTTTTCTTCCTATTCTATGTATACAAAGATGACAGGCCGGCAGCAGGGCTTAGGGTCCAGAGACAGAATTATTTTATTATTATTATTACTTAACATTCGCATACTTTCCTATCTGTGCATATTATTTACTATGTTTATACATGTCATAGCTAGCTGAAGTCCTGGTATATGAGTTAAACAAAATCTTCTACTACACTTACCAGCAGACTTATCCAAGAAGTAAGCGAGTAGACACCTCATAACCGCCTGGTGGCTGACCACGAGGACATTCCCCTGCCGCTCCAGCTCCATGATGACGGGCTCCAACCGCGCCACCAGGTCCTCGTAGCTCTCCCCCCGAGGGTATCGGTACGCGAACTTGTTCGCGTCGCGGGCGTTGAAGTCCGATGGGTATTTCTGTTGGATCTCTGCGTAGGTCATCTCTTCACAGATGCCCTGGTGGTGAAGAACAATCAATAAGTTGTTTACATCAATATATCCATGACAAAGGACTGATGTTTTATAGTGCAATTTTAAAGTATAGATTCTATTTTAAATGAACAATAGTTACTAAGCAGTGGGATTCTAATTATTAGTAAGCATAAATTGTTTGCTTATGAAATGTGATTTTTAGAACTGCCATAAGACTGTATGTTAATCATAAGACAGGTATTGGGGGAATCAAAGGGTCCTATTCATGCATAATTCCTTTTTGAATGAAGATAGTTTTCAAATATACTTATTTATAACTTTTTAACATTACTAAATTTAGAAGCTGTGCAAGTAATATTTAAAAATAAGAAAATCTAATTTGTATTTTCTACTCACATTTTATTAAACATGTACAACAAACTAATACTAAAAGGCCAGTAATTTTGTCATATAATATTTTGGTTTGATCTCTTTGATCATAGTAACAAACAAGTTATTCTAAATTTAAAATTCAATATTTCTCTAACGCCTGATGCAGGGGCTGCACCTGCCATAATGTTCGAGATCTAGACTGTAGCCAAATGTGTCTTATTTAAAGCTTTAAAAAGTAAGACCATTATCAAAAAAACCACATTAGTGTATATACATAATACTCTTTATTCTTTATTGTACACAAAACATTACATACAAAATTATAGAATAGTGGTGATGTAACAAAGGAGAGCTTAACCCTAAAAGAGTTTTCTTCCAGCAAACCTATGAGTCTAGCGAGAAGGGGAGAAGCAAATGGCAGGGTTGTGTACACTAAAGATATTTAACAATATAATATTTAATATAAACAGATTAACAAAAATAAATTATATACAAGATACTCTTAAGATACATACATACATAATGTAAAATATAGATATATAAGAATAATTTAAGATAGTTAGTGCTCTTTGACTTTTTTTTTGAAACTGCTCTTCTATGAGCTATCTCGCATCATATGTGGTAGGGCGTTCCATAATCTAACTGCGTGGACGGAGAAAGAACCACTATAACATGCCGATGAGTGTGTGGGAGCTTTGAGAAGAAGGAGTTTAGAAGTTCTGCAATGTTTATCAGAAGGAACAAGAAATTCAAAACGTTGACGAAGATAGGAAGGAGAAAGTACTACGTGAAAGAAACTACGTGAAGGTCGCGTCGACGACGAATTGGCAGCCACTTAAGTTGCGATCTAAAAGCAGAAACATGATCGAACTTTCGCAGCCCAAAAATAAAGCGAATACACAAATTTTGAAGACGTTCGAGTTTATTTAGAAGTTCTTCAGAAGCGTCCAGAAAACATACATCAGCGTAATCTAAAAGAGGTAGCATTAAGGACTGAGCAAGAATAATTTTGGTGACAAAGGGAACAAACTTTTGCAAGCGTTTTAGAGATTGGAATGAAAAGTGAATTCTTTTGCTAATTTCATTTACATGACTGGCCCACGACAACTTACAATCAAAAATAACGCCTAGGTTATTCGCACTACTAGAATAAGGTATCAACTCGCCATTTAAAATAACTGAGGGTATTACCGACTGATGTACAATATTTAACATATAGTGACTACCAATAATCAAAGATAAAATAATAATATGTTATCTGTCAATATTTAACTTCATTAAGAACAATATTGCATCAAAAATAACGTATTACACGCATCGACACATCTGCGTGAAATAGCCTATATCTGTAACATTATCCCAGATGAAGGAGAAAAATTCACTTATTGGGTGGAAAAAAGGATTTTATGATGATAAATTAAATACCGCATCGATCTCGTTGAGGGCCTTCCACCTCTCCTGCGGTGCTTTGACGTCCTTGACGGTCTGTATGGCCCTGCGCATCCACGAGGTCCACACGCGCAGCCCCGGGATGCACTGCTGCTCGATGTACGAGCCTAGCGCGCAGGCGTACTGCCGCCCACGAGGCGACAACTCGCTGTCACCGCCGATACGCCCGACCAAATTATGCATGCTTTCGCCGTGCTGGCATTTCAAACATTTAGTTGTAGTGCGTACGCTATAACTTGACATGCAGGGTTACCAACATTCAAAAATATTAATCCCTAAAGCTAAAGTAAAAAACATCTAAAATAGCTGTAATATTTTATGGGCACTGTGTAGCCCATGGGTGATCTGCTGGTTCAATTGCGGACTGTATTAGAGACATGACCTAGACCCTTGCACTAGAAAAGTAGAAGTTCAGGTTTTGCACACAGGAACAGCACACAGCACTAAATTCCACTTTCAAACAAACACTTATCACAAGGTCTTGAGATAAAGTTCTTGGTATGGTCAGTAATCACAGATGTTGAAATATGTTAAGGATAAGATGAGTGCATGGCAAAGTGTGTTTCTTAATCAAACATTAACACGGAAAATGCGCAAAAATGTATGTCTGTTCCCTGCTATGTGATAGCACACACAGAAGATAGACAGCAAAATTGATGGAGCGATGTTTTACATGCTTTATCCTAGACAAGGACCAAATAATTATTTGAGAATTTCTAAAAATCAACAATCGTCTCATTATATTCTTGATTTATTTATTACTCCATATAAGGAGTGTCAGTTTTTGTGAGTTGGTAACCCTGTGTCTCAAGTAATCGTGAACATACAATATTCTCTATGGTAATCATTTTTTTTATTCTTCTGATAATCATGGTTTGTTGTTTTATGTCTTTTCATTGTTTACTTATGACCTGGGCTTAGTTTGAGGATATAAAATATGTGTGTTGTGTTGCGTTATCATTCTGCTATGCAGTTTTATTTTCACAAAATGTATTACATTACATTCATTTAATATGAATATTATTTGTAGGATGTTGATTGTTTTTAATAATGATTTGTTTTTAAGGAAAATCTCAACTCTAGTGAAATGCCACTTTTCGAGCTGCTGATATATATAGTCCACATGTGGCATCAATTTAAACAACTGAAATTCCAATGAAATAATGATAAGAGGTTCAAAAGTCCTCATGGCCAGAACTATAAATAGTTAAAAAATAAACCAAAGAACTTACTCTTGTCAAATATATAGTCCTGGGCACAATATGTATATTCATCAAGTAATACACAATCCGACTTTGTATATGTCCCTCGTGTTTATGAACAACAACTTTCTCGCCAGTGTCATATATCTTCATGAAGCTATATTCAGATTCCAAATTCTCATCTAACGGCTCATATCTCTCTTTATAATGCTCTATTCTTAATAGGAAGTCGTTTAAGACGTTGTCTGTATTTTGTATGTTTGTATAATCTGGACTGCTTACTTTGACTTCCTAAAAGACGAATTATAATTACAGAATGTTTTTATTTCAAACTAGCTGTCGCGGCAGACGTCGTCCTGCCCGGAAAAGCTTCAATCGATATGCCGAACAGCAGCGCCACCTACCGGGTCCAAATGTGAACCAACTCAGAAACCTTCTTTGGCTCATGCACAACAACTTAGCTAAAGATCATCACATGATCAAATTTATAGTTTACGATTCTATAAAGGACATACAGACAAACATTCATTTTTATATATCAAGATAAGCAGCCAAGTGGACATTTTTCGCCACCTTAGAATATTATAATAACAGCCCATAAATGTCCTACTGCAAGGCTCGGGCCTCACATTTATAGAGGAGCGGACAGTATACCCACCACGCTTGTCCAAGGTCAATTGGCGGGTTTAGGTGAGGTATAGCTATAGGGCACTTTTATTCACAGTGGACCCCTGTTAACATCCGGCAACATAAAATTTATTTCCGTGTTATCAATGAATTAAGACACGATACAAGGGGTATTTGATGTGATAATAGATTTTTCCGTTTTATTATATAAATGTTTTTTATTTATTATAACACTCTTTTTATTAATGATCTTAGTTGTCCATTGCCGTGACGATACCTTAAGGGTTCAGCGGAAGAATAGCACTGGTTTTAACAGACCAGCATTGTGCTGAGACTGATGCCCCAATTACGACAACTTTGTTTATTATATTTTAGTTTAGTTTTTTGTGTTACAATTAGTTTAATGTAATTTGTCTTAAATAAAATGATTTTCTTTCTTTCTTTCTTGTAAATAAGTTTGGTTAGTATTTTTTGTAAGTTCTATAGCATTAATGACGATAGTTTTGTAATAAAACGTAAACTCTCTATTGTGCTGTTTAATTTACTAAACTCCACATATATGTAGTATGATTTGTAGTTCAGCAAGAAATTCAGTCCACCGTATTACGAACTATTATGAACAGATCCGAACTTTTCCGCCTTAGTCTACGTGGTTATTGTTTTTTTTTTATAACCACCCAAAATTTACTTTATATCTCAAATAATAAAAAAGTGCCTCATATCTATACCGGACCCACGTGTTTGACACAACGGTTATCTCGATGTGCAGGTTTCCCTACGATGTTTTCCTTCACCATTAGCACATGGTAATTGCAAAGGAAATATTAAATCATTTAAATTTGTTAATTAAATGAGGTTACAATTTTATCTCTAAGATAACTTCCACAATAGCAAGTAAAAAAGTGGCAACTGAAATGAGCAGCAGAAGTATGTAAACACAATATATTATCAAATATGGCATACTTGTGCTGCCCACTTGCCTCGCCATTTTCCTGCTTCCTGCTGCCAGTAATGTAAAATAAGCCAATGTTTTATCCTATAAATATTATGAACGCGAAAGTTTGTAAGAATGTATGGATGTATGTATGTTTGTTACTCTTTCACGCAATAACTACTGAATGGATTTTGATGAAACTTTACAATAATATAGTTTACACGTGAGAATAACACATAGGCTATAATTTATAAACATATAGTGTGAATTATGCAAAATATAACGATTTTCCATCACCACGCGGGTGAAACCGCGGGCACAGCTATAAAATAGTTCAATTGTACCTTAATTACAATACCTATGTTATCATTAAAAAAAAAATATTAAAAGGATATGATTATAATCTATATTACGTATTATATAATAAAAATGTACAATGAAAAAAATTCTAATAACCGAGACAGGGGGATGTAAGAAGTGAAATAGAACTAAATTATATTTTTTCAAATTTTTTGTTTCTCTGTTTGTATCAGCTAATCTCCTAAAGGACTGGACCGATTTACCCCTGGTCATATATACTTTTGTCCCGAAAAATTAAAGAGTTCCCGTGGGATATAAAAACCGCACCACGCGGTCTAAGTCGGTCAGCTCATATAGTTTCATAATGTTCAATAATCGACATCACATATGGACTCCACGAAAAACAGTTTGAATCCCATTTTATGTACGACGATGTCTCGGATCATCCGCCGCCTGTCCAGCGTAGAGTTAGTTGCGTCAAATACCTGAAAAATCATTAAATAAATTCAATTGGTAAACATACACATATTCCCAAAGTTATGGGTACATTAGATATAAGTTCCTAACAATGTAAAAAATAATAAGAAATATATGTAAGATTTTAAGTATTTAGAAAAAAAAGATACCCCTAATTTGTCAAGAAGTCATAGCAATAGAGAATATATATATAAGATAAAAGAAATTTTAAACCATACTGGAGGAGGAAGCGAAAAAACCTTATAGGGTAGGAAACATAGAAAAATGCTCTCTGTGTTGGATACAAGTAAAATCCAGGCCTGTAATATAGCTAGTTCTAAATGAGCTACTGCATCATAATTAGTTGATTGGAGGAAATTACAGACCCGACAGCGGCAAAGCCGGAAAAGGGGGAGAATGTGTTTTGTTCAAAGTAAACAGAGTACATATATAAAATAGAGCAAGATAGTGGTGTTACACGCCGATAAAAGTTGATTGATGCACACCTGCCTACCATAAAACACATACTTTATTACCTGTCCGCATTTGGACTTCTTTTGTTTACTTTGTGTTTAGAATTTGTAATTAGAAAAATAGCCCATTGTGTATTGTAATCTTTTGTGGCAGTCATTAGCCAGGTGTGTCGAACTGATTTTAAAAATTTGGTGTATGCGGTCGGGCAGCCATATTGTATCGGTGTAGTATAAATCAATGGCCCAATGGAGTGATCGTCAGTCGAGCGATAACCAGCCGCGAGGCAAGACTTGTGTACATTCGATAATCTATTTAGTGACGGACTTTACGCGTCTTATTGAATCGTGCATTCCGTTTGGATTGATTGTGTTCAGTTACATTTGTAACCTATGTTATACGTGTTTGTATAGTTCTAATAAATTTTATAGTAATTCTAACGGCATTTTAATTAGAGTCCTGCAATACGTAACAGTATTGTTACGAGCTACACAGGTAGGAGGTAGGAGGTAGGTAGGAGCTTACAATATGTCACGATTGTGTAAAGAATGGTTTCTTAGAACCACACCTGGCCACTGCCTACCAGAGAGGATTACAATACACAATAGGCGGCTTTTCTAATTAAAAATATTAAACATAAAGAAAACAAAAGAAGTGCAAATGCGGGCAAGTAATAAAACTTGGGCTTTATGGCCGGTAGGTGTACATTCACATTTGCTGGCGTGCTTCGGGAAATTTTGGCTAAGTTGTTACAGTATTATGAATTTATATAGAGGCATAAAGCAAAATTTTCCATGCGTTAGAATCCTAATTACTTAAGTTACCTACCGCAGTAGGTCTTCCCTAAAAGAGAAATGGCTAGACGCCAAAACATTTTCAATAGGATACACAAATCAATAGCTCAGTCTAGAATTAATTAAAAAATTGTTTTGTAAATTATTAAATGACAAATATTATCAAGTAGAAAAAAGAAAATTCGGTATAAAACAACATGAGATTAAGCTTCGCCATATATCTGTATGTTTTGCACGCTTAAGCCTCTAAGGCTAAACATGATACTACAATTTATCAATGCCAGACTCAGCTGTGAAAGGATGAGTCAGCGTATTTATAATCGTAGTGCGCATTTAGCCTTAGAGGCACATGTGACCTAAAGTCCCAGGTGTAAAGCTAACTTGGAATTAATTGAAACTTACAGCGACTTCGCCGCCTTTCCTGAGCCACTCGCAGACATCGTGAAGCGCGTCCAGCGCGCACTGTTGCCTAATAGCCATCGCTTTCTTGTTGTCGGCGCGAAAGAACTCGTGGCTCGTGTACGCCGTCGTCGCGTGCCGCCTGTATTCGCCAAGATTAAACACTGTGGACAAGCAATACGATATTTAAGAACTTTATACAATCCATATCTGCAATGAAACATCAATGTTATGAACAAAGCTACAGTGTTTATGGCATTTTTGGCAGTTTAGTATTAGAATTGAGTGTGCGGGCGCGAGGCGATGGCCGGGAGAAGGCAAAGGAATGTGGAAGAAGAAGCAAGGAAGGACTTACCTCGCCACCAGTCCGCCGCCACACTGCACTCATCCCCTGGGGGTTCACACACTCACCAGGATTACGGTTATGCTCATTAAATGAAATTATAACAGTTTATTTTCTTTATTATGTTCCAACCAACGTTACATATATTTATCGCGGTGACAGCAGTGACTAGCTGCATGTGTCTTGTTTTGGTATTCTTCATTTAAAGGTTTCTTCTATTTTTGATGGCGAGGATGGGGAGAAAGAATTTATAAGGTGTTCCTCGGCACAACCAGAGTGCCTTTTTATACGTAGGTAGATTTGGTCATTCTTATTATATATATATATATATATTATATATATATATCTATATATATATATATATATATATATATATATATATATATATATATATATATATATATATATATATATATATTATACCACTATTTGAATGAAAGCAGAAGAACAACCACTCAGATCTTGAAGGGTGCAACTATGACGATAAAACACACAGGCACGCACGCACACACTCATCAAATAACATTATAATATACAGTCACAAGCAAAATAAGATGCTGCAGCCATTTGAGTTTCAGTGTATAGAAAGGCAGACTAACCTCTTGTATTGATTCCTATCCAATTGAGATATCTTGATAACTTTTTGGAAATGTATGTCTTGCCACGTGCTGGGAGGCCAACCATTGCTATCACATGTGGTATGTTTACATAATTTGCCCGTTCTCCTGAAAATAATCAAAATACATAATATTATTTATTATAGTGTATTTATGTAGTTATCAACAAGTTTGGAAGAATCTTTTTACCTACATCATGACTATCAGGAAGAGACGACATAATTTTTATATTTATATAATTGTAACATATTTTATTTATACATAAAATTTGTTTGTTAGCCTGCCTACTTATCAATACAAAAGAAAATAAACATTTGTCCTCTATGCATTCTTAAACCATCAATCAGATTGTGATGAAACATTGGTAGGATGTTCCGAGGATGGTCACAAGGATTTCTAGCCCAAAAAACAGAATACACAACCAATTTTTTACCCCCTGTGATATTGTATGCAGGTTATGACTAGTAAATAATTATTTAATAATTATGGCCTTTATTGTTGATTTATGATTTTGTTTTTAAACATGATATCTAGTAACAGTTCCTAGCAGTATACCTTTTAACAAGTACTTTCCTCAAACAGGAATCTTCTAACAAAGGAGTAAAGACCTCTATACTTCAAAATAATTAACAGCCTGCTAATTTACAATTATTTTCAAATGATGTAGGACAATTATTACAGTTTCCATCAATAATAATGTTTATTTGGCTTATCAATAATAATAGAAAGCAAAGGTCCTCTTATCTTGGGGCCATACTCATAAAGACAGGTTTATTAACATAAATTCAATAATAAAGATATATGTAAATTTCCATAGTTAAATACAGTACCAAGATGAGTGGCGGTCCATCTGAATTTAGCACCAAGTGGATCCGCCAAAATAAACTTTATAAATCGTCTTATACTAGAGATGTACCTAATGTAAACAAAAACAACCGCTTATTCAAATTAATTTTATAATCGATTATTTTAAATTTAATCTTTACATTTAAATTAAATGTAAAAATGTAGGTATAAAGATTCTTAAGGAAATAAACTGATAATATGATGAAAACAAATTAAACACCTTGTTCATTGAATTTTTATCCAAATTTAAAATATAAAGACACAAACTATTACTTTTTAGCTTGAAAAAAACAAAATTTATATCAATTTTAATGCTCTACTAAGTTTGAGAAAATTTAACTTTTTTAGAACATAGAAAATAAATGTATTATATTTCTTAATTATACTCGATTTGAATAATAATTGATTAAACGACAATGTTCCACATCTCTTTTTGTGGCTTTATGCTTATAAGGCAATAGTCGGGATGAACCACAAGGTATTCTGTCTTAGTCAGATGTCAGCATTGGTTGTGTCGCTATCACTTTCTCAAATGTGTGAAAGTTCACAAAGCCTAAGTTCAGACGGGCCATGACTCATTGGTTTGTCTATGGATAGAATTGGTCGAAACTTAACATTACTTGTATGGAGCTTAAGTCAAATATTAAGCACTTGTAAGGCAAATGAACTATTAGTAACATATAGGAACCAGCCATTAATCCACTTTTGTGTAAAATAGTTGTATGACTTAGTATAGTTTACATAGATGGTGTCAATAAAAATTACACACAAATATACCCCCTTTACATACTTACTTCTTGAAAACATAAAAATAAAATTTAATCCGATGTAGGTAATTTACTACATTATTCATACCAGTTCATCATCATTGCCAACCTAACATTAAATCTTGTTTCAGTTTGAAATGTCTGCTTTAGAGGGATACCACAGTACTACTATTTGTCCAATATTTCATTCTTTCTTTACTTTTTTATTAACATTTAGTTTCATTATCTATTCTTCAATTATTTATTTGTCCTCGCCTTCAATTATTTTTTAAGACTTGTTAAATGTTTGACATATTTATTTTTATATATTTTTCTTGATATTTAATTTCTTTAGATCTCATCCATATCTCAATTTTAAAATATAAATGTCAAATTGGTTTTGTTTGGGTGTTTAGAATGAAATTAGGTATATAAATATATGGCAGATTAGAGATAAAGAAAATTTAATTACAGACAAAATAAGTTAAACAAAAAAATATGGGAAATTGTAATATAAATTACAATATAGAATTAAACTCGTTTTTAAAGAAAAAAAGTGGCTGAAACAGTGAAATAAAAATCAAAGCACTTAAAACTCTTAACACTTTGTTTTAATAATAAACTTGATTTTATCTATAAAAGCATTAAATCATCAACTTCAGATATCAGGGTTGGATTCATTACAACAGCAGTATAAAGGAAACTTACCCCACATTCTTTGAACACTTGAGTAGTTTTAATAAGGTCAATTATTCAATCTTACTATCTTACATAAAACTTAATTTTAAATAAAGAATTTAGAAACCAAGAAGTGACACTATTTAATTTGGAAATAAAAGTAGATATAGTAAAGACCCAGACACTGTTAGATTAAGCATTAGTATATGAATAACAAGTTTTTGCTTTTTGTATAATTAACCAGTCCCCTGACCTAGTTTTTCATTCAAGGGCATCAAATATGGATTAAAATATTACAAATGTTATCACACAGATAAAATCTAGTGCTTTTAAAGTCCCTTATCATCAAATTGAATAGCTCGGCATCAATGTTCGTATCAGATATGTTTCAGTGAAGAACGTACTTCCCGGAACTATTTATAATGACAACGGCTGTTGTGAATGTTCGGTTTACATTGCTCTATCATACTCTTGATGTGTCCTTGTGACGCCGACTTAATTAACTTGCAAATTGTTCATTGATATCGCACTTTGCAAAATTTACTAACCATCACCGAAAAACTGCTTGTTCAAATACTTCCATCCCTCAACGCGGTTGTCGTCCGAGTCCATTGTTATTAATCGCGTCCTACAGCTTGTAGAGACGTCTTTAGATTAATTAAATACCAAAAAAAAATTAATTACGATTAAATCCGTGCGGTTTACTCCGATATCAGAATTACAATGTACTGTGTGTTGTAACGAGAACTGTCAATGTCAATAAAATCGATTGACAGAGTAAGACGCATCATAGACAAACGTATTCCAGTTCTATAAATAAGATGTTGATATTTGAAGCATATTGATAGACAATAGGATTCAATAAATCTTTAGGAGAAATTGTTTCCAAAAGAAAATTCGTTCTTTTATTACATTAAGAAACATCTTTCATGTTTTTGAAGTTAGTTTTAAAATTAAAATATTATGTCTTCACCCTTGTTATACAGATTTAAATATAATTTCTAGTCTTATAGCCGGTTCCCATATCTTACTATTCTTATAATTGACCATATATGCATATACCATTGGTTGAATATTGACATTAGTTGTATGGAGCTTATGTCAAATTTTATCCGACAACATGGTAAATGAACGGTCGGTAAGATATAGGAACTGGGCTTTAATGTTAAGTAGATATTTTGGTAAAAATAAGTTATATGAAAAGGTTCACCACCTCTACGATGCATTTCACTGTGCGTTGTTTAATTAGATTTAAAACTTTGTTTTCAGAGTTATCTACCTATATTATATAGTAACACGTGAAACAGCAGACAAAATAGTTTGGCTTCATAATTCTTTAACAAAGGAAATTTAATTATATACTTTTTAAGGTTTCGGGTTCAAGGCTAACAAAGATCAAGGTGTATCTATGTAGTTTAGAGACATCAAAGGATACTAGAGAAAATTAATTTAGACAAACTATTTGCTTATTTTTTAATTGAAAGTAACTATCAAGTATCAATTAAGTATATATCTGTTTAATATATAGAACATTCGTATAGAATATACGGATGTTCTATACATATATTTATTACTAGAATGTAAGAAATTGTATTATTTATTATGTATACCACCATCATCATTATATTCTCAATTCATTCCTGGGGTTATCTGGAAGAGATCGCTTATTAGCGATAAGACCGCCCTTTGTGCATAATGAGACAGTTTTAGTATGTAAGTTCTTTTTTGTATTGGTGCACAATAAAGAGTTATTGATTGATTGATTGATATTAATATTCATGAAAATAATAATGGCTCCAATATAGATAAACATAATTATAGTTCTTATCGTATCGTACGAATATTCCTTGTTTTGACAACATGACCGATAACCTTTACATCCTAAAGTAAGATAAATACTCGAGGCCAGCATTTTACTTTATAGGTACGAATGCGCTGTGGGATTTTGTATACATCATAATTAGAGGTACGAAATTTTCGCAAATATGAAACATGAATTTCGCATTTCTTTTTTTAATGATAAGGAAATTTCGCAACAATTTCGCATTTTTTTTAAATTACCTATCGCAATAACAAAAAAACGTATTTTTTCTAAAGAAACTATATTAACATTAATTAAATGCTAACATAATTGCAATTTCCATATTCGACTACTTAAAAACTGTTCTTCGGTCTATTACGACGACATTGTACATGCTGAAGAACCTTTCTGTGTCTACACTGTTGGTTGGACTCCAGACGCTCTGTAATGCTGCTTTAGCAAAGGATGGAAAGCAACATTATGCAGCGAGCAAAATATATTTAACAATGAGATCTTTGTTTCTGTGTATCGATTGAAGGATTAACCTATGAAAGTGGGTATGTCCATCTATTTGCTCATTTTTTTGCGAGTGTTCTGAAAAAAGGCATTTTAGAAAAACTTTCTAAAAGTACATAACTCGCAGCTACAGATGGGTAAAATAATTGTCCAATGAGAAAGAAAGCCTCGTTTGTCTCGTTTAATGTCTTGTTTCCTTTGCTTTTATTAGCATTTCTTTTAGTGTTGCATCCATTACTTCATACTCATTGAGTTAAGTGATGTTTTTTCATCAAAATAACCTTGGCGGTGGTGTTTAAGTGATGATTTTAAAACCTCTCATATCAAAATCATCTTGTGTTATTGTTTATTTCGCGGAAAAAACTCAATTTTTTTATATTCGCATTTATATCATCATTTATATCGCATATATTCGAATCTATTTCGTAAATACGAAAATTCCGTACCTCTAATCATAATACCTATATCATTTTTATCGTGTACGAATATTTGTGATATTGTTATTGTGCATGCGACGAAGCTATGAAGAGAATAGCGTATAAATAGCACTTTTCACTTAAAGACACTATAATTTTATTAGTATAGAAGATAATTATGTTTACACCTGAAAAAGTAAACAGATGTTCTTATTACATAGAACCAGTGTTACGGACACTCAGAATAAAGGACTGTTTCAGACCCTTTTCTTATAATATCAAATTCAATTAGTTATAGTTGACGTTTTCACTTTGGGAAGCGCTTTTCTTTAAGAGGCTTTGTAGACCTGATTCAAATCGGTGTTTCTGAAAATCAACCCCGCACGGCCGATATTTACTTCGCTGAAACAGCGCGTAATAAAAGTTCGAGCGTGGCGAAATGTTGCAACCGAACATACCTACGCGCACCGTGTCCATACCAACTTGATTCAATTTATATCATTCAAGGCTACCGAGCACGAGAGCGAGACAAAATATCCTAAAGTGAGACAGATCGTTTATAAGCTTAATAGCTATTGAAATTTTAGCTTGACTTCCTAAGCGTCTTTAGCTCAACGGTTCACCGAGCGCAACAGTAACTAAGAGGTACAGGGTTCGAATCCTCGGGCTTAAGTGTTTCTTTTTATTTTTTAATATTTTTTAGACGAGTAAACTTTATTAAAATAATGTAATTGTATTATGGAACAACAATGAATCTATATATATATATTAATATAAATGCGAAAGTAACTGTCTGTCTGTCTGTTCCCTTTTCACGGAAAAACAACTGGACCGATTTGGCTGAAACTCAGTATATATGTGTGTGTGTGTGTGTGTGTGTGTGTGTGTGTGTGTGTATATATATATATATATATATATATATATATTCGATGCCGAGAATGAACATAGTATGCATTTTATCCCGGAAAATGTGATAGTTTCCGGGATAAAAATATATTTGTCTTTCTGTTTCTTCTGCTTTTACGGAAAAAAATATTACGATTTGGCTGAAATTCGGTATATATGTAATTTAATAATGACGGTGAATAAGAGATACTTTTCATCCCGGGTAATGGGATAGATGTATGTAAAGGTTATCTCAGAAAGTAGAACAGGTTTTTTTTTCAGTCATTTCGGTCATTTCATTTTGTCATTTAGGCCCGTTCGGCCACATATATTTTCATCCCGGAAACTATCTCATTTTTCGGGATGAAAAATATCTCTTGGCCACCCTCGGTATTAAAATTACATATGTACCCAGTTTCATCCAAATCGGTTCAATAGTCTTTCCATAAAAGGATAAAAAAAGTGGAGCATGATCGGCATATTAGTAGTTACGATGTAGTTGGAGAACTGGGAATTGACCACAAAACGGTTTTGGCGCATTTGAAAAAAGATGGGTACACAAAAAAAGCTCGATATTTGGGTGCCTTATGAGCTCACTGAAAGAAACCTAATGCACCGTGTACTCATTTGTGATTCTTTATTACGACGTAATGAAAACGAACTATTTTTTAAGAAGCTGATAACTGGTGATGAAAAGTGGATCACGTACGACAAGAACGTGTGAAAAAGATCATAGTCAATGGCCGGTCAGGCTTCACAGAATGTGGCGAAACCCGGGTTAACTCGCGACAAGATGATGCTCTGTGTATGGTGGGATTGGAAGGGCATTATTCATTATGACCTGTTACCGCCAGGCAGAACCATCGATTCTGAACTGTACTGCGAACAACTGATGAGATTAAAGCAAAAAGTTGAGAGAAAGTGGCCGGAATTAATCAACAGAAGGGGTGTGGTTTTTCACCATAATAACGCTAGACCTCACACATCTTTAGCCACTCAGCAAAAATTACGAGAGTTTGGCTGGGAGGTGTTAATGCATCCGCCGTATAGTCCTGAACTTGCACCTTCAGATTTTCACCTGTTTCGGTCTCTGCAGAATTCCTCAGGCAGTGTCACTTTCACATCACGAGAGGTCTGCCAAAACCACTTGTCGCAGTTTTTTGATCAGAAGCCCAAAATTTTTTATTGCAATGAGATCACGTCCCTACCTATAAGATGGCAAAAAGTTATCCAACAAAATGGCACCTACATACTTTAGTCAAATAGAAATAAACTTTATAAAAAAAAAATCTTTTGAATTTTTATATAAAATGCGAATAAACTTTTTCCTCAATCTAATAGAAAAGTATTTTTATTGCATTTTATAAAATTATCTAAGAAGAGAAAAAGACCATTTTATCAACTTTGATATAAAAATAAAAAATTCGACTACATCAAGTGAAGCTAGTAGGATTCGAACCCACACAGTCTATGATTTAGACCACTCCTCTATCGTATACGCCAAATAAGTATAGCTCGATCGACTCGAAATTGTGGTTATTATTGCTCCTTCATTTATTTAAAATTTAATTTCGAATAGCACGCTCGAGCAGAGCGACGCGTGTACACAGCACCGAGCCGTCCGGCGTATTGATAAATTCCATACATTGGGACCGACAAGGGTGATTTTTGAAGTCATTTATAATAAAATAATTAATTACTTGCAAATGCTCTAAGTAACCGAATAAACAAACTATAATAAGTATATTTCTTATATGATATGTTACTGTTATTTATTTTAGCGATGTACGATTAACAGTAATAACAAGACACAAGATTGAAGAACACGTTAGAGGTTACTTTGCAATTATTTTCTATCGAGAAAATTTGTCGAGAATGCGTTTTGAGTACATAGTTTACCTCAGAAATATGATCAAGATTGACATATATTTTTTTCACCACAGCAAAGTATGTATAATTACTGTAACAAGGGCTGAGAAATCGATCAAAAAACGCTTTTTGTCTGTTGTAACGCTGTTAAGGGCGCAGCGTAAGTGTTGTATACCTATCTATTGTAATATTTATTAGGTTTAGAACACAATATTTAATTCTCTTTAGGATTTTTGGAGGTGACTTGGAGTGAGATTTAATTTTGCTGAACAGAATGAGTAATAGTTTCATTGAGATGAATGAAAGTGACTTATATAAACATTCAATGTCACATACCTGAACACCTTCGTGTTCTTTCAATTCAGTGACTCAACCAAATTGATTCAGTTTGGTTGTTTCATCTAACATCAGCATTAGCAGTGTGACCGGGGCCTTATTACAAACACTTTATAAAGTACTGCAATGTCAAGGCCTTGTGACGTATTGGCGTCTTGTTTGGGACTAAATTAGCACCCACCCACCTTCCAAACGATGGTTTACTTTCATTTATTGTCTGTAAACAAATATTGGCGTCCTTGTTGAGATGCGAGGTGTTAATTATGTAATTTTCAACAGAGTTTTATATACACACTCTTCTATGGCCAAACCATAATAGCAGAAATTCAGACTACAAAAATAAAATAATATTTTTATTTGTTTGATGCCCACCAGATTCACCTGCGTTAGTGTTGACGACTGTGACCAACGCGGCTTATAGGAAGCGTTAAAAAATAACGCGTTAACGATTAGCTACAATGGTGTGTATACACGAGTGATCTGTTAATGTTTAACAACTAGAAAATGCCCGCGACTTCGTCCACGCTTGATTTGAAAATCTCGGGACGTAAATAACCCAGCATTTAAAAAGAATGCAAGCCATAGTTTTAGTGAAAACTGTGTCGGAATAAGAAAATTTTTATGCACCCGAATAACTACAAACCACCCCGGAAAAATATCCGTGGGATTTTCGGGATAAAAATATCACACATTTTATTACATAAAATTTTCTATTGATTAGTGAAAAAACACTTTGAATTCAATTTTTAAATCTGGCCATTTTAAATGATTCCCGGAAAAAATCCGCGGGATTGCCAGGGTAACAGATAGAACAGTAGCGTAGATTTTAAGTCTAAAAATTTGCTTTTGAACAGCGAAAACCGCATCGAAGTCGGCCTAGTAGTTTTTACGTGAATCCCGAATAAACAAAAGAAATAAAAAAATTGCATCGTGTTCTCTGTCGTTTATATAGTCTATCCCAGTTGTCTTTTAAAATAACTTTAATGTATAGACACGGCATATTTAGAATTTTATAATATTACTAGCTGACCCGGCAAACTTCGTACCGCCTCAGAATCATATTTTTTTTCATATTTACTCACCTTTTAAACCTTCCCTGGACTTCCACAAATAATTCAAAACCAAAATTAGCCAAATCAGTCCAGTGGTTCTCGAGTTTTAGCGAGACTAACGAACAGCATTTGATTTTTATCTATAAGAAGAATAGATATCGTATCTCAATGCAATAAACACTTGACTACTCTGAGTGGCATAGTCTCTAACACTAATATATACCAATATAATATACCAAGTGTAGCAAAGAACGGCATTAGAGCAGAAAATAAATTCCTTGCGAAAAAAAATTGCATCTATAGTCAAATAGGACGGTATGGCTGACACACCACAACACATAACTTGTTGCATTATTGTAAACTTTCGTACGTAATAAATATTAATTTCGTAACTATATAAAAATAATAAGTCGTGGTAGCGTAACGGCTAACGCACGCGTCCCAAAGTCAAATGGCGCGGGTTCGATCCTGGCCGGAACGCATGCATCACTTACGCAGTTTTCTGACCTAATATGCATATTGTTACAATTCCCACGTGCTAATAACGGTGAAGGAAAACATCGTGATGCAACCTGCACATCGAGGTAACTGATGTGTCAAACCTGCCAAGCCGCCTTGGACAAGCGTGGCGGGTATACTATCCGTTCCCCTATAGTGGGAGGCCCGAGCCCAGCAGTGGGACTTTTATGGGCTGCTATTATTATTATTTTATATATAAAAATAATAGAGCTTTCCCTGCAGCTATATCGCGGGTCAAACACTGGCAAGTAACTCAATTTTACTTACATAAAAACTTAATTAGATTTTTTGTAGTACAGTAGTCTCACTAATGCGGCACTTCAGTAGTCCGGTACTTCCAATAATCCGGCACCCTTCACTCACGACTCCCTTACCACTCCCTACTCTCGTTCCGCGCTTGGCTCCGCACCGGCATCAGAATTACCTCAAAAATTATTACAATAGCACTTTTTGTTTACCTTATTTATTTACCCGTTGTTTTCAAGTTGAAAATAATGTAGCTAAAATGTCAAGTAAACTGCAACATGCTTAATTTTATTTATATATTATTATTATTTTTATATAATCCAATAATCCGAACTTTCCAATAATCCGGCACCTCCTAGTTTTTAATAGTGCCAGTTTAGTGAGACTCTACTGTATATATAAGCCTTCAGTGAAAAAATATATCTAACTGATGATGAATACCGCTTAAAAATCTGTTGGGTGGTTTAGGAGTTTGTGGATATTCAGAGAGACGCGAAAAGCGACTTTGGTTTATACTACATAATTATGTAAATATATTTTTATGTGATATGATTTAATCCTGTTACTATTTAATAATAATCTTATACTTAAAATCATGATGTTTATTTATTTCTCTATTTGCGTAATTTCTCCCATATCGTCCATTTGAAACAGACTGTAAGTTACAGTTTTCTGCATGTCACTGGATACAAGCGCATTGGCCCGATGAAACCGCCGGGCGCGCGGCGGATGGATTATATCATTGAGGAAATTACCGCCCACGTTCAGAACCCACATCAATTTGTCCACAGACAATGCTTATTCATCATTAAATAATTTCGGAGTGCTAAAATTCTATTATCTTACTATATAAAGAAAAACATTTGCATAATACATTATAACTTTAAACTAGTACGGTGAAGGAAACTCAACTTATATTGTATTCTAATACAAGCAAAAAGCGGTGCTTATTAGGAGGGCTCGCAAAGTTTTCTACCTAATAATAATTAAATGATTACTGATTATTTATTTGTGCTAAACTAAAAATATCCGGTGTATTTTTAACTAAATAACATTCTGTTTACATCGATATTAGTTCTTTAATTTTTGAACAGATGGCGTTAGTAATAACAATCCAGTTGATATTACACATGTCTTATTGGTTTTATAATTTGTGTAATATAATATTTTTATGATAGATAACACATCTAGAAATAAATTTAAATTACTATGTCCAAGCCCAAATCTGATAGTACTTAAGTTACTGAGAAATTTTCAGTTAATTAGTAAAGAGTATCACCAAAATGCATAAATTGTGAGATAGTTTTAGGGCTCGTTTCGGTCGCCCTGATACCCGTTATGGACTATATGAGCCGATTTTTCAATCATCAGATAAAAGTTATCTATCAAATTAATTATAACCGGACTGAATTTAAAAGTGAAACAATTTAAATGTTTTATTTGTGCTACTCTAATGTAAACATTAGAGTAGCACAAATAAAACATTTAAAGTTGTTCAAGTTGTATTTTATCATATGAATAACTTTTATCTGGTGATTGAAATATCGACCCTAAGTAGAATATTAAGCCTAGGTCATTGAAGTTAATGGATAAAATTCCTAGAAAGCTGGCTTCGTTACTTCGCTGGATCGCGACAGTAATCCGTTGTCCAAGGTAGGAACCAGCGATGCCGATCCATCGCAGAGGTCCGCGCATCGTGGGGATGCGACGGGTCCAACCTCTCAAGATTTTTCTGAGAACCTTTCTCTCTGTGACCAACAATTGGTTCTCCTGTATTACTTACTATTATTGCATATACTTATGTAAAGTATATACAATAATATATTTATTGCAACAACTATTTATGTAACCTTTTTTGTCAACCCTACTAACCATCGACGCGTGACATCATGAGGCTATCGGTAAACCTTCTGCGCACGGGTAGGTAGTAGTAATCTCTCGAAAAGTCAGTAAGTCGTTTTGAAATATCTTTATAGAGGCTCAATGAAGTTTAATTTGTTATAAAATTTATTTCAAAATGGAATCTTCCAAATTAAGTAATTGGGTAATAAAATATTATATTCAACTAGCTGACTCGGCGAACATCTAACCGCCATATTTTCTGAATTCCTAAAAGACTGTTTCACGACACAAAAACAAAATCACCATTATCGGTCCAGAAGATTAGGAGGATTCTAGAACCCGATCTCAGCGCCACCTAGCGGTTCTAATTGCAAATCTAAACCATCCGGTAAGCCACTCAACACACAAAAACAAAATCGCCAAAATCGCTCCAGGTGATTAGGAGGATTCTAGAACCCGATCTCAGCGCCACCCATCGGTTCCAATTATGAATCTAAACCACCCGGGGATCCATTCAAACACACAAAACAAATATCATCAAAATCGGTCCAGCCGTTTAGGAGTATTCATGAGTCATGAGTCTATCACCGCTTCCAAAACATTTTTAGTCATTTAAGGGAGAAGTGGCGCACCAAACTCCCCAGCAACATATCTTTACTTCATAATAATAATTATTATACGACTTCTTTTTTTTAATGTAGTTTATACTAATTCGAGGTTTAACAAAGTAATTTATATGAATGATAACTGAAAAACCTTGGTGGCGATCGCATTATACCATTCGGTGCGGTCATCTAAAAAATCTTTCGTCGGTATAAGCCTTCTCGAACAAACGATATTCTACTAATTTTTTTAAATTTGTTAATTGAAAGCTGTTTAACATTTTCTGGGATTTTGTAGAAATAGCATATTGGCTCGTTTAACCTTCTATTTATGTAAATACGTTTCAAGAGTCGAAAATTCCAAAACATTCTCAACTTTACAATATGTCTGACGACAAAATCACGCTATTACAGAGCAGCTGATTATGAGGTATATATAACGTACGTAGTTTATTTTATTGACTCTTTTAATGTCAGGTGATAATCGGGGCACGCTACCATCGCGTGTTTCCTTTGTGTTTATAAGATTATTATAGTAAAGATATAAGATAGTTTTATTGTTTTCATATATGAGACCTTCTTGACCGTTGTAATGTTTCGTAGGTATACTAATTATTTTGCCAGACGAAGGCAACCAGACAGGGTCGTACCACCTATTCTCCTATTATTTAATGTACTCTGTGATAATTATGTTGGTTTAACTGTAACATCAGAAGCGTCAATGCTTTACTGGCCGTAAAGAAAACTTATTACGTCCTTCTTAAATGACAAAGGAGAAACTTTAGAATGGTTATTGCACGCCGAATGGTTCTTAGTTGAATATGGTAGATCAATCGACGACGATGAACATCCTGTTGAAGGCGAACGATACGGTTGTGATAATGAGCCTTGTTCAAACAATTCCTCTGAACACAACAGACAATCTTACAACCCACCTTGATCGAGCTTTGTAAATAAAAACTTAATTAGGTTTTTCTATATATATAGGTAAACCTTCAATGAAAAATAATATAACTTATGGTAAAACGGCTTAAAATCTGCGGTGTAGTTTAGGATATATAGACCGAATATGAAAGCGACTTATTTTTTATTTATTTAGATTTATGGCTTAGCAGCTAGGCCTTTAAGCCAGATCTTAGATTACAATGTCATTTCTTCATTTTCTTAAGCCTATGTGTAGCACAGCTGAACTGTAGGTTATCAGCTGGTGCCATTCAACGGAGTTCTTGTGACAACTCAAAAGGCCACATCTGTCAGTTCACAATTCTCACAAAACACATAATTACTACTCAAAAACTATCAATATCCTACAACTATTGTTTATTTTAGAGAAATTTTACACATTTCTAGAAAATAAAATTGCACAGCACAATATCTCCTTTCAGTTCCCTCCAAAAACTCCCGGAAAGCGACTTTGTTTTATACTAGTAAAGATAATAAAACATCAATAGTCATCAATTGATTTCTCCCGCTTGAGGCAAATTACACGGTCGAATTGTCAATTTATACAAACCAGTTGCAGTCGGATGGATCGGCTGACAGTTGAATTATACGATAAGCCGGCTTCTAACCAGTTTGCTTGCGTCAAGGTTGTTGCTCATGTTATAGTTGTTTTGCATAAACAGAAATACTTGAATTACGTCGTATGCATTTTTTAAGTAACTAATCCACTGTGTAAAATCGCTGTAATTAGTCCAATTTTACTTTGATAAACGCAAGCTGTTGGCAATTTAGTAACTTTCTTATCTAGATCTGTCATGGGTTTTATTCATAGAGAGTTAGAGTAACTTTGAACGGTTCTTTATGAACCATAAAGAAGCGTTCAAACTTCCTCTAAATCTCTATGAATAAGAGCGTAAATTATTATTATTAATAATTTAAAAAAAACAAAGTTCCAACCACATTTAGAGCTATTAAATAACGGAGCTAATAACGGAGTCTACATGCCAGGAATTTAAACTAAGATCTCGTTGTTTCAGTGGCGGGTTAGGTGAACAAAAGGGTTAGATCACTAATGGCCGGTTCTTATGTCTTTATAGCCGTTCATTTGCTTCGCTTAAAATTTAATATAAGTCTTCCACAAGTAATGACAAATTTCTATCTATGATAATGCAAGTCAATGAATAGTAAGGTATAGGAACCGGCTATTAATCACAGAGGTTATTGTATCTATTTTAGTCTTTTTCTGTTTACTTTGTATCTTATTTGCCTCTGTGTCTGTCGCTCTAGTGGCCCTAGTAGAAGACCAGCGCTGGTTAACTCAGCCAGTTATCTGCTCAGTTAGCTCCAATTTAGAACATTTTTTATTACTATAAGTATAATTTGAATTTGAATTTGAATTTGAATCTACTTTTGTCGGTACTAGGTCGTAACAGTACTTTTAGTACACTGTACATATTTAATTTTTTATACTCATATTATATATACTTATTTGTGTTGTTGTAGTTCTAAATAAATAGTTTTTTCTTTCTTCTTTCTGTTATGTTCCTTTTACAAATAAAGAGTTCATTGCATTTTACACTGCCTCAGATTTTTTTAATGGACAGTTCAGCAGACAGGCGGCACACCTGATGGAAAGCGGTTACCACCGCCTATAGACATTCGTAACATCAAAGGTGCTACAGATGTTGAACTGAAATTGCAATGAAATTTGTTAAATACATGATATTTTTTGTCGCAGTATATAATTATGTCTTTTAGACAACAGAGACCTTTAGTTAATACTTAACCAATTAAAAAGTATAAAAAATAACCGACTGTAGGTCAAACGTTCAATAAACTATCTCTGACGTTAATTTTATATGAATTTTATTGCTTTTTAACGTTTTATAATATTACAATGTGTTGTTAAATGTGATACATTATCAATTATTGTATCTTGTTTCGGTTGATTATAAATGCTACTCAATTACTTGTTGATATAAGAATGTACTACTTACTACCTTTTATAATATTATTTCGCTTTTCAGATATAAATGCAAAACAGCCTTCGCTTGGGGGCCCCATGTTGTGTACCCCATCGTTGCCAGTGTGGGAGTATGGTGGACCCGTATGGACACCACGGATTAGCATGTTTATATAGTGTTGGTCGAAGATCTCGCCATGCCAACCTCAATGACATCATCCGCCGGGCTCTTGTCAGCGTCGGCGTACCGGCCGTATTAGAACCGAATGGCTTGGTACGCGACGATGGCAAGAGGCCGGATAGTATGTCACTTATTCCTTGGAAGATGGGACGGCCGTTTGTTTGGGACGCGATATGTGTAGACACTCTAGCGCCGTGTCACATATTCCAATGACCGAGTTAGAGGCTGGCAACGCTGCTCCAAAAGCTGAAGCTCTCAAACGGCGCAAATATGGAACCTTAGGAAGGGGGTTACATATTTGTGCCGTTTGGAGTTCAAACTTTAGGTCCATGGGGTCCATCAGCATAGACTCAAAGAGATTTGCAAGAAATTCTTTGATACCACCCGTGATCAGAATGCTGGCTCATATTTCGCCCAACAAATAAGCATCGCCATACCGCGCGGCAATGCAGCCAGCCTTCTGGGCACGCTCCCATCTGGCAGCGATTTGTTAGTCTATAATAGCTTGTACTATTTATAACTTAGTTTATTTTTTGTTTTTAATTGTATTTATTATAAAATAGATGTATTTTGTGATTAAAAAATAATAATACACGTACTACCTTAATTTAAAGCAAAATATTCTTTGTAAATCTGGTATATATTATGTAGATTAGTATTGACGACTTTATAGATCACTAGGCGGGAGAAAATACCAAGAATACTGTACATTGAGTTATTATTATGACAGAATGTCTTGTACACCATAAACAATAGATTTTTACAGTACAGTTTCAACTGTAGTATTCTTCTCCATGATAAAATTTCCTTTTACATACAAGAAAGTAAGAAACATAGAAGTTGTGGTTTATATGTTAAGAACAAAAACATCTATACCATGGAAGAAGAATACTTCTTTTTTCATGTCTATGCCAAAAGAAACGAGGCAGCAGACAGAAGGTAAGTAAATCAATAAAACATTGACAGCTCAAATCTTAGATTGCTTATCAATACAAGTTAATAGCCCTTATCGAGTATTGTTTTATTTGAAGACAAGCCAGATAAGCTTATCAATTTGTGCAATTTCTGCATATATCACCATCTTGTCTGAGTTTTTCAATACAGATTATAACAAAGATATCAGCGTAACTTGGTTGGTAGCACTTAGGGCTTACTCTCAATCGTCTTTTGATATATTTAAGTGCATTTTCCATTGTATTGTTACAAGTTGCAGGACTCGAATTGAAATGCCGTTGAAATTATTATAGAGTTTATTAGAACTATACAAACACGTATAACAGAGGTACAAATATAACTGAACGCAATAAGTCCAAAATCAAGTAAGTAAGTATGTAACCAAAGTAATGCAGGAGATCGTAATTCAAATACACGCGCAAAGTCCGTCACTACATACATTACCGAATATAAGTCTGGCTTCTCTTGTGGTTATCGCTCGACTGCCAATCTCTCCATTGGAGCATTGCTTTATACTGCACAAATGCGATGTCTGTCTGACCGCGTGGATCGAATTTCTTAGAATCGCACCTGGCTAATGACTACCATAAAAGATTACAATACACAATGGGATGTTTTTCTAATCACAAATTTTAAACACAAAGTAAACAAAAGAAGTCCAAATGCCGAAAAGGTAATAAAATGTCTACAGGTATGCAGGTGTGAATTTGTCTTTTGTCGGCGTTCAGGTCGTAACAGTATGTTTCATTTATTTTTGTGTTACATGGTAGTCCATGTAGAGAAAGGATAAAGATTTATTTAAAACTACAATAATATACTATTGTAGTTTTAAATAAATCTTAGTCCTTTCTTTCTTCTATCTAAAATTGCATTGGCTCTTTCGGGCTTATCGCACGAAAACGAACAATGAAAGGCGTTTGAGTGTTAAGCCTCTGAATCAGTGAACAAATGATATAGTCGGTTCTGACAGTCGCCGGCTGCGTCTCGCAACCTCATTGATTGGAAATGTACTTTTGTATTCTTTGCCAGTATCTGGAATTTCTCTTCTCTTTTTTTCTTCATATCTCACTCTGCTCTTTCATCTTTATATGCGTGTAGGAACGGAGAAAGAATACAATATCCTGTGGCCGGGCGGCCTGTCGTAAGAGGCGGAGACAAAACAATCCACAGCTAGGTGACAGGGTATTTGCCCGACTATGCCATAACCACCTTGAGTTGTGTTCCGGCATTAGTGACCAGGTTCCAGTCTCCCTTAAGAGAGCAGCAGCGCATTTGTAGCCTTTGGTGTTGCAAATGTCCATAGGCGATGGTAACCGCTTTCCATTAAGTGGGCCGTCTGCCTGTCTGCTGAACTCGTGCAATAAAAAAATATATAATTAATTCCTTTAGCCTACAATATTCTAATTCAAAATAGACTTCTTAAGTGTCATTTTCAATTTTTCACTGTTTTAGTATAAAAAATATTATTATCAGTTTTATTTCAGTCCAAATTGGACCTATGTTCAATCATCGGACTTATTGACTCTCTAATCTGTACTGCACAATGTAAAACTCGTATCTCATTTTCTCTAGTCCTATAGATTTATGTATTTATCTGTTTCTGGTGTCGCTTTTTCGTTTCATCGAGTTTCAAATCACAACAATTCTAAAGAAGTTTCACTTCAAAAGAAATTTATCAGCTTTCACATCTAAAAACTAGACAGAGTTACAAAAACAGTAGTTTTTATATTTGCTGTACGACTATTTTTGTACAAGTTACAACCTGGTGAAAGTCACACGACAATTTGGATATTATTTGCTAACTTAATTTTTACGCGAAGTATAGAATGTGTAAAATTCGACTAATACCAAAGGTTATATTACAAAAACCCTCATTCAAATGGAATGGCCCACCAATATGTTACAAGGTCGACCCCGAAATCTGAAAGAAACTTTATATGTTGTGGGAACAAAATCCTTTTCTGAATTTGACACGAGGTGTCGGATTTAATTCTATCAAAATTCCATCTATTTTTTTCATTGAAATGTCGAACGACGTTTTCAATTTGCGCGGCAAAAAGTATTTTATTATACATCTATCTTTACCATAATAAATCTGCGGGCTGTATCGAGTTTGTACAAAAAGTTACAAAATTGAGAATAAACCACGGTTGAATAATTCAGACCAGCAGATTACGAATTTATCTACAACTTTTAGAATTTTCGTCTCTCTGTCTAACTGCTATAGCATCATGTGAAAACTACTGAACGGATTTATATGAAACTCAAAACAGAGATAGCCTATGTTCCAGTTTAACACTTAGACGTTGTATTCGCGAAGGAATGTAGCAGGTTTTTATTTGCACTGGCGATGGCGTTGTAATTCACTAACAAATACATAGTCAACATGGCAAAGGGAAAGAAGTTTGCTGGCACATGCTAGTTTTGAGTAAAATTCTTTAAGTTATAGAGTGATATTAAAAAACTTCTTGTGTACATGAAAGAAGAATAACTACTAGCTAGATATTGTAAGAACCAAATATAAAATGTAACTTCGAAAAGCTCAGTTTTAAAATTATTTATTTAGGTTTATATAGGCTTGGCAGCTAGGCCTTTAAGCCAGATCTTAGATTACAATGTAGTTTCTTTATTTTCTGAAGCCTATGTGTAGCACAGCTGAACTGTAGATTATCAGCTGGTGCCATTCAACGGAGTTCTTGTGACAACTTGAAAGACCAAATCTTTTTTTTTTACAAGGGTAAATCCATTTGCGGACCCCCCGCCGGGGAGACTACGGCGGGGGAGTGTGGGACTCGCCGGCTGGAGGAGCCGGAATACTCACTAAAACCCCTTGGTGCCACCTGACGCCATGTGCCGGGGCCACGGGATGTGCGCGAGCTTTTCTTCCGCGACCCCGGCTGGCGTGGGCCCACCCCAGTGGGCAGGCCTCTCCGTGCTCGACGGTTGAGAGGGGCGCGCGCGGGCACCGACGCGCCCCCTACTCTGCAGCTTTAGATGCGGGTGACGGCCTTAAAGCCTCCCCTGACGGTCACCCGCGCCGCGTGTTCATGGCGGCCGGAGGTTTTGGTTCCTCCGGCGCCGCGACCGGTTATTTCGGCGGGAGAGGAGCACGGCTGCTCGCTCTCTCTCCCGCTCCGCCGCCTCCTTTGCGGACATGACATCCGGTTTGGCCCCGACCATGGCCTGGACCACGGCCGGGAGCGACAGGTCCGCTCCGATGGTTGCGTCCAGGACACGGCGCTCCTCGTTCCAGGCTGGACACTCCTGTAGAGTGTGCAACACCGTGTCCTCGACGCTGGCACTGCAGTGATGGCACCCTGACGACGTTTCGCGCCCTGAGGCCACATCTGACTATACAGTTCACATCTCTTACAAAACACATAATTACTACCCAAAAACTATCAATATCCTGCAACTATTGTTCATTTTTGAGTAATTTTACACATTTTTAGAAAATA
Organism: Dendrolimus houi; assembly: GCA_039645545.1. NCBI lineage: Eukaryota > Metazoa > Arthropoda > Insecta > Lepidoptera > Lasiocampidae > Dendrolimus > Dendrolimus houi. The sequence goes on from CM077122.1 coordinate 3,161,782, forward strand.
AAACTGCACAACATTTCCTTTCAGTTCCCGCCAAAACTCCCCATCCACTCCTCAGTTTTAAAATTATTCTTATATGCAATAGATATAACTTATACTTACATGATTAGACAGATCATTCTTCTTTATTAAAATTTGACTTAGCACGGTTTGTGCATCCAGCCAGTAGGTCATTGTTGTTTGGCTTTGTGTTATTTTAATATGTAAAACGCGTTATTTAGATGTCAGTCAAAAACCTTAAGCAACCTTGATAAGATTTTCATTTTTTATCTGATTTGGTTTGAAAAATACTATTTTATACAACAAAATATCGAAAAGAGACAGGAATGAATTGTGGCGCCTAGAAATGTAACATTAAGCAGTATTTCAGACCAATTGTCAATTGTAGTATATTTTTTTTCATGATCCAATCCAAACATAAAAAGAAACTCAATATGCTCACTAAATTAGTATGGATGGAAATATGAATTTTATTAAACTAACAAGTTGATGATAAAGAAACAAAGCATAATGATGTTAAAGTTCATGTTTGTATGGAGGCTTACTGCAATCAGTTATGACGATGTGTGTGACCAAAGTGCAGAAAAGAGGAAATATACTTAATGTACTTGGAAATTCCGAATACAATAACAAACAATAATGTAATTAATTAATTTCAATTCAAATCACAAATAACTTTAATGAATATAGAATGTTTGTATCTTTTATTAAAAGAATTATGTGTACTAGAGATGTGCCGATTATGACTAGCCAACTAGCCGATTAGTCGGCTGTAAAGAGGCCGACTAGTCGGCCAAATCGATCACGGTTTCGGGGATTTTCGTGACGCTTCCTTTATAGCAGATTCGCGCACAAGTCGCAACCGCCGCATGCGAGCGTGCCGGAACTGTGTTTATTTCGCATTATTTCTTGATTTTTGCTTTTGTACGGATCAGGGCGATGTTTTTGTGTAAAAATAAAAAATATGTTATTTTAAAGATAATACTGTTATTGTTCCTAAAAGTAAAAGAGCTCAATTAAAATTTAATCACGTCAAAAAGAAAGTCTCGTGTATTGATTACTGACGATTACAAATATTAGTAAAGTATAGATTACAAACTACAAAGTAAGAAGTCGGATAGTCGGCGCTCTTTGTCGAATAGTGCCGACTAGTCGCCGACTACGTTAGTGGCTGGGTAGTCGCCTTTATCGACTTGTCAGCACATCTCTAGTGTCTACCTGTGATTAATAAGTTTAGTCCTCGATGTTGTGCGTACAGTGTGGATATTCCATGACGGAATTGGAACACACTTCATTGGAATAAGAAAGACATTAATGTAAAAGCTTTTAATTAGTCAAGATTATGAGGAGCTTACCTCGAAACATAGCTCGCTTAGACTTAGGTATTAAAATATAAAATTAGGAAGGACTACGGCCTGTTATAAGATCCTTAAAATTTGTTTTAATTCTAACTATGAACTTGAATTTTAATTTTAATGAATCTACGTGTAACGTGTGTTTTTCACTCGGTCTCTCAAGATGGAGATAGTAGTTAATAGTTAAGAGTTCTTAAAAATTTTGTATCGCTGAATCGTTAACACTATGCAATCATGAAATAGGTAATAAAGTTCTTAAGTTTACACTTTAAAAAATCCGCAAATATCTTTCAGCAGTTAGAAAGCCATAAAAAAATTCCGTGACGAATCTTTCTCAGTTTAATCGGCTTAAAATAATTATTCTATCTTTACATTTTAAACTTTTTTCGCACGGTTTGTGTTCTCGTTATCTTCTGGGATTATTGTGTGGAATAATCACGCCTGCGGCGCATGCGCGGCGCGCCAACCGGCCGGGCCGCGAGCGCACAGCTGCCTCGTAGAATAAACTTTTAAAAATAATATTTTTATTGTCTGTGGTTTATGTGTTTAGGTCATTTGAGAATACACTATCTGTAACTATTGTCGAGTTCAATACTAAATTAAATACAACATAAAAGATAACTCAATTATATTTTGTTTCAAATAAGAATAAGGTATGTCATGTTTAACAAGCTGTATCCCGAAGCTCATTACAATAAAGTAACCCTCTGTATTCACACATCTACCATGTACTACACGTTTTTGTGTCAATATAGATAATATATAAAATTAAGTAAACCAAACTATACTATAAATAAAGCTATACTTACAAAATAACAAATCTATAAATAAAAATTTGACTCCAAATCGCTGTCGGCGGGGAGCGTGCCCAAAATGCTGGCCGCATTTCCGCATTGGATGGCAACGCTAATTCGTTGTCCTAGGTGTAAGCCAGCCTTTTGGTCACGCGAGGCCTCAATTAGAGGCGTTGAGAGGTCTCGACCCCGAAAGCCACATATAAGAACAAGTATATTTTGTATAAAATAAAATGTAACCAAAACGGCTAATATAATTAAAGCTAAAGTAATTAATGGGTCCAATTGTAGGACTTATAATGATGCACTTATTTTTTATTTTACTCAGTATTGTTAAAGTGTTTATTTGTCCTAAATAAAATAATTCTTTCTTTCTTTCTTTAATTTTTCTAAGCTCAGAACAATAACTATAGAAGAATTATTGTTCTGGGGTTATATGTGCATTACAAACGTTGGGAAAAAATAACTGATTATAGTATATCCAATATTAGATAAGAATAAGAGCGCAATAGTCATAATATAATAATTAATATTTATGGCCGGTCTTATCAATACCAATCAATATGCGCAAATTATTTTAAAAAGCAACGAGTTTTGCTAATTTGGCTACGAAACAAAACACATTATTTCAAAAATTAACGAATTATCGTCATCGTACGCAATTGTATCAAAGGCTTTAATGCGTTATTTGAGATGCGACATTGTTAACTACGTTAAAAATTGACACATAGAAGTGAGTAAAGTTTATTATATAATATATAGTATTAGTAAAGCAGCTAGTTGCGAAACTGGCGCGTTACTTACCTCTTATTTTGTTTTCATTGTTGTGGCAGAAATTTTCTAGTTAATTAATGAGTTGTCTATTGTATTATTGACTTATTCGCAACTACTCACTAATTAATGCACATGTAAATTAAGCTTTACCATTCTTAGAAAATTGACATCAAATGTCAAGTCCATACAATTTGAATGGAGTTTATTTCATATTTTAAGACAAATGTATATAGTCAAACATGTATATAGTCGCAATGTCTCTATACCGAGACATTATTTTCTCTCAATTATATTACCTCAAAATTTAAAACTGCGTGTGTGAACAGCTATACGCGTATATAGCGAAACGTGATTGTTAACGTTCTGGGTCAATGCCACCGCCATTGCTGACGGTCAAATCCGACAAGCTGTCTTGTCGTCTACAATTGTTTATTACACATTCATATAAAAATATAAATGAACACATACAACGTAAATTCAGACAAATGCTACGTCCAGCAGTGGACAGGAATGGCAGAAGAAGACATAAATGCAAAATTCGAAATGGGAGTCCCTGAACTAGCGGTGCGTGTTATTTTACTTACTACCTTTCACACAGTTTCTCTGGTGAAAACCTTGAATCTGAGGAAATTGACCGATTTTCCGGGACGAGAGTATCACATTGATAACTAGCAGTGGCGCAGGTTACAAACCGACTACACCGCTGTTGCAGAAATTAAGGCCCCACTATCAGAACACAAAAAGCATAGGATTTGAAGACAGTGACTTTGATAAAAGCTTTTAGACTAGCGCAAAATCCACACCAAACGAACTGAACACACAACTGAATTGGAATGGGAAATACCAAACATGGAAAACAAAACATTTTATTCACTTTGCGACTACTTATTATCCAAGTATACTTAACGTACAGTGATCTAAAATAATGTTTAAAAAAGCCATTTCACCTCTTGCAATTAATAATCATGTTTGGTAGAGCACGGCCTAAAATAATGACATGTTTTTTGTTTTCAAAACTAACTTTGAAAAATGAAGTTTCTCCGTTAAGGAAGTAAGTAGTCAGTGGAGCAGCATTTCAAATTAATTAAAGCCATTTTGGCAAATAAAACTCACTACAATTAACAAAGAACTGAGTAAAATCCGTGAACAACAACACAATAAACAAACAAAGAACTATAATAATTCACAAGCATGCAAGCTGTAATGGCGAACCACAGTATACTGAATATTTTTTGTAAATAAAACTTACACTTCTAAATAAAAACGTCTAACTCGTGATGTATTTTCTTATTACACTTTGAATTTTTAATTTTGCAATGTTACCGCATATTTTGAAACTAAATCCGGTGCCCGATCGGGTTATGAGTTGCTATGTCATCCAATACGTGTGAAAAGGCGCCGAGCATAAAAGTTATAATACAGTAATAATATATGCACGAATAAAAAATTTAAGAGCCAATAAATTAATGCCGATTTCGACCTTTTGGTCGTTAGTCGCTAGTTTCTTAAAGGAAGGCGGGAAATCGATTTATATGAAGTCCACGCGACTGATAACTAGACAGGTGATAAATAAATCAAGTAAATCAAGCAAGAACTTATAAAATAATAGAATTCAATTATGTTTCAAAACCGGTTAAGTGCCTTTACGAAACTCGATAGAAACCTAGACAAGCGAAGGTATTCGCTGAACCCTTGCCTTTCGTTGGAATAAAACATAGCAATTAACGTTTTCGAAGAACTCTTTAAACTTCTGCAATCAAGTGGTGCAATGGTAAAATGAAATCTCTATAATTTCATTTTTCTCTAATTGATTTGTAGCTGATATATCACAGGTATTTTAATTGAAAAATCTTGGCTGTAATATGTATTATTTATACCTTTAAGGTATATTTGGAAGAAGGAATATAGCAGACATGTGGAAAGGAGTTGTCTTTATGAGCCGCTTGACCAAAATTTAGTGGAACTGAGAAAGAAATGAAACTTAGAGGAGCACTCATAGCACTACATATAGGTAACAAAAGGAATTTAATGTATATTAATGATTGGGAGAAAGTAAAATAATTATTCAGTGTGAACAAATGTATTTTTTACTTATTTAGTCTAAAAGCAGCAGGAGAATGGCTTGTAACGGTAGTCAAGAATTTAGGAGTTATTTAAAGTTGCATTTTTGAGGTTTATGGCTTGGCATCTATGCCTTTAATCAGTTCAGAGTTACAATTGTACTGGACGATTTTCTGAAACCTTTTTATGTTTTCTAAAAAAATATTATCAATACATATCAAGTCTCCAATAGGTAGAGATGCCACGAATATTCGGCTGCTATTGCTTCGGCCGAGAGCGTGGCCGAATATTTCCTATTCGACCAAACCACTATTTGTAGCATCTCTACAAATATGCATCAATTTACTTACCCACATCGCGTACACATAAGGCCATCGATAGCAAACAAAAGTTCGCCGAAAATGTGAAAACAATCCATACAATTCGACGAAATGTTCACATTCGTCTTCGTTCATTCGTTGGCGCAATGGGTACTCAGCTTAGAATACAATCTTTATTTTATGTTTCACGCAATTATCACTCACGTGTAATGTGATACATCATCTTTGCATTATGTGCTCGGCATGCTTATTGAAGCGTAATTTCATTTGACACGGCGGTGTTCAGGTTTGCGTTATTTTTAAGCGTCACTTGAGAAAACATACTAAGTTTTAACCATTTATTATTAAAAATATGCTTATAGATCTTTCTTTTTTACCTTAGATTACAGACCTAATAAAGCGTAAATAAAAAATGCAATTGCCGATGTTTATTATTCAGATTAATCTCATTATTTAATTCTGACCGTCATATACAGCATAAATAAATAAATAATCGGCAGACAAACACACATTGTATATGCCCAAATTAAGCAAGTTACGCTAGTGTTATGAGTAATATACAACGGACTATACTCTGAGGCCGATCCCAGACACCCAGATCATCTATACATATAATAAAACTGTAGAGTTCTAATTTCTGTACAATGAAAAAAATGCTAAAAACCGAGTCAGAGGTATGTAAGAAATGAAATAGAACTAATTTAGACTTTTTTCAAATTTTTGTTTCTCTGTTTGTCTGTTTCTTTGTACCGGCTAATCTCCGAAACGACTGGACCGATTTAAATGAAATTTTGTATGGTGGATACTAATGGCCCTGGTCAACATATAGGATCATTTTGATCCCGAAAAATTTAAGAGTTCCCTAGGGATAGTTAAAAAAACTTTCCACGCGGACGAAGTCGCGAGCAGAAGCTAGTAGTAAATAAAGGAGAAAATTCATTTCCGAAATTTGCCATTGCGAACCCGGAGCCTCTGTGTTGCAGTGAGGTAAGCCGTCAAAGGCTTAGCCCGCTCAACCATAGAGGCCGTCATAAATAATAATAAGCTATAAACGGCCTACTGCTGTGCTTGCGCCTCTCATTTATAGGGGAACAGACACTATTTATACCCGCCACGGTTGTCAAGGCGGAATGACGGGTTTAACACATCGATTATCTCGATATACAGGTCTCATCGCGGTGGTTTCTTTCACCAGTGACACATGATAATAGTAGCAATTTGCACTTATTGTAAGATCAGAGAACTGCCTAAGTAGTGCATGCTTTCTGGCCTGACGTGGGAGAGCCATGCTGGAGTCACTTGTCATTATCTTAATTGCTACTCTTAGGGACGGCTCGATAGGTATTTGTGGCTTTTAGCCCACCGTCTGTATCGAGACCTATCGACACGGTTGATAGAAGTTTTCCGTGTATTTGGGGCAACGCATCGGCGTTGCCATCCAACGGAGCAACGCCGCCAGCGTTTTGGTAACGTTCCGAACTGACGCTAGTTTGTGACCCATATACTGTTTTGTACTTTTAATTAATTAATATTAGTGTATTTTATATAAGTTTTATTTATATTAAGTCCATATATAATTACTAAAAATATGTGCAGGTTTCTTTGCGATGTTTTTCTTTACTGGCAGCAATTGCAGTACCTAAAATTATATAATTTTGTAACATTTATAATTTTAATCACAATCTTTGTTAACTTTTAGCAGAACAGTTTGAATATTTAAATATTTATTATCAAATTGTATGTATGTTAAATTGTTAGTATATGTATTAATATTGTATATATTATATTAATATATATAATATTGATATATTGTGTATGTGTCATAATATATTGTTGTTATATTATTTAATTCATTTAATGAGTGTGGCTTAAGGCCAAAAATATACCGATATATTGTGTTATTGTCTATTTTCTTTTTATTTATCTTATTTATATGTATTGTGTAATATCTATGTATCCTATTTAATATTATACATGTATTTGATTTGCACACCACCGTCATACACTCTCAATTCCTTTTACACAATCCACAGCTCGGGTTGTCTGGAAGAGATCGCTCTAAAGCGATAAAGGCACCCTTTTTCCTGCCTTGACACGAAATGACTAAATCATTTACTTTATATGTACGTGGTGAACAATAAAGTATTTTCTATCTATCTATCTTTGAAGCAATATAATAGCTATATAATATTATACAACGTAATCTACAATTTAATGTGGATTATTATAAATCGTAATTGCTGATAATACATATATGCCCAAATCTCTTATTATTTATAATTTAACCGATAAAATGTTATTACTTAATTATTAACACAAGAACCACGGGTGTTATAAAAACTATTTATATTAAGCGAACAAAATAATAATGTAGGTAATAAACCTTGCCATTCTTGTTTTGGCAACATGGAGAAAGCTGCCTTGGGCTAGTTTGGCAAAATTTAAAAAAAATTGTCTATATTTATTAAAAAACTTTAAACTCGAGATAGTTTGCATAAAGAAAGATACATTAAGGCGCATGAATGCCTTTACGAAATGCTAGAATATTAGATTAAAAATCAGTTAACCTGAACAGAATATACTTTTTGTTTTAATAAAAGAATTAAGTAAAGGCAGGAAAAAGTTCGCACGTTACTCGGCGGATGATAGCAAAATTGGCTTTAATGCAATGAGAAAAGATCTAAAATAAAAGGTGACATGGGTGTCACAATGTTCGGGGAACATGGTGGTTAAGGGGTGACAAAGAAATGTGGAGAGATAGACTACAGGTTCACAGAAGCTATTTCTGACGTTAGGCCATTTAATTATTAATTATTCTAGAACACATATTATGGTAAAACTTTTATTTATTTAGATTTAGAGCAACTTCTATAGTTGCTCTAAATCTAAAGGAAAAGGATAATTAAATATAAAAAGTTATTGGGGTTGACGAACCCGTTTGGCAAAAGATATAAAATTGAAGACATTATTTGATTTTGATATCATAGTTTGGACCATTTTGCAATAATTCAGTGACCTTTGCGTAATGTACAAAAATAATTTAAAAAATACAAAGAATGTGTTGTCAGAATGAGTTATGGAAGAATCAGGTGATACTTTAAATTGGTTTGAAGAATGTTGTGACCTTATTACTTAGATTTAGTTACTTCTGGAATATAGACTAATGTTTTTTGGTTACTTTGCTTTCAGAAAAGTTTTGAGTAGTTTCTTAATAGACTTTCGGCTGATAATGACAACTTTGTGTTCAAAAGCGTTTGTTAGAAAAGAAATTGTATCGAACACAAATTGAATGAAAGATATAGATTCGATTTCTTGACACTTGGAAGTCGTCCGCTGTGTTGAAATCTCCGACAGAGATCTCCGACTTAACCCTTATTATTGTGGTTAATAAGGGTTAAGACTGGTCACAATATTAAATTTTTGAATTAAGAATTTTATTGATGTTCTTTTGTTTTTCTAATGTATTTTTTTTCTTCTCCATATTAAATTCGTCTATATCTGCAATTGAAGTTTTAATTGTTGAAATATACAGTCCATTCAAATCATAAGCCAAAGAAGTGTTTTACATACACATTGTACGTGGCTTTCGCTCTTTTATGCTATAGGTGTGCAAGCTATGGAATGAAGTTCCCCCTGCGGTTTTTCCAAAGCGTTATAAAATGGGGCTCTTCAAAAAGCGCGTAAACAGTCGAGGTAACATAAGGCAACGCATCGAATTGTTTCGCATTGCAGATATCTAAAAACTACTAACCGCTTACTATCATGTGGACCGTTTGTCTACAAGCAAACCTAAAAAATACTATAATCTTGTAGTGATATAGAATGTGTTTATACTGTTATTATAATAACATGACAGCGCCAAGACCTTGCAAATCTATGCCGCAAAGATCGTTCACTCGGTAGAGGTTAAACAAAACACCTAATCGATTCTTTAGCTGATCAGAGGGCAGCTTCCTACTTCGGAGAATGGATCAGTATGGCGATCCTGCGAGGTAACGTAGCCCAACCTTCTGGGAATCTTACCCATTGACTCCAATGACCTGTAACTCTGTATTCTTCTTATAGTTTTAACTGATTATAGGTAGAATATAATTTTAGTTAAGTTTTCCTCATTGTTCTAGTTTATAGTTTATGTGTATATTTTACAAACATGATACATACATAATAGTATTATCACACCTGCTTCCAATACGGGTAGGCAGAGACGGTGGACTTCTACTTGGTACAATTTTTGCTTCATCTAAATTCATTAATATCTTCAAACATGCAAGTTTATAATAGGTGCTTTTTACATGGCCAATCTTTAAGACTTCTGCGATTTGATCGTGGTAAGTACGTGGCAGTCTACCAGCACCAATTCTAATTGGGAATCTAAAACTGCGATGCGATGGATGGTAGACCATCCACGCTGTTGTCATAAACTTGTTTTGCTAGTCACTTTTCATCCATTCTCTACATATGTCCAAACCATCTTAACATTCCTTTTTCAAATGTGTATATATATATATATGTAGATTCTATAGGTGGTCAAAAGATGGCATGTCTACGTGAAGATCATTCACCTTGAAAAGGTAGAGGTCACCTTGTAAATCAAATTTTAGGTCTTAGAAAATAACAGTTTTTGTACAATAAAAATTTATTTACAACTTTTGAGTTTACTTACCTATACCTATTCTAGAGTACTTAGTTTTTGTTATACCTAAATCTAGTGTTTTCCTAGAGCTTACGTTAGTTATACCTCTAATTAATTTAAATACGTCTTACAGTGTTAGTTTAATCTGATCACAGATGAAAAAACCAATTAAATCTGTTAAAAGTGGTAATTAACTATTTATCAACATCTGCTAAAGATAATAAGGTACGGGAAGGTGACTTGAAGGTCAAGCTACTTTTCTTAGGCCGCGTGAGGGGATCGATAGTATAGGGTTACGTAATAGCCCATTTCTAAAGGAGTACATACCTAAAGGCCAGGCTTACAATGAATTGCATTGTTGTTTTTGTTGTATTGTGTTACATATACTTAGTTGCACAGTTGTTCTTGTCATGTTTCTTTTTAAGGTTAATAATTAATTTTGTTATGTACACTCCTATTTCTAAACGATAAATCGGTCATTTCCTTGATTGAATAATAATGTTATATTTTTATTTATTCTGTGATTAGTGCCTATTTTGTATAGAGTAGATCTCTATCATTTACCATAATTATATGTAACAATATTTATCTCTAATATGATGTGGTAATTGTGTAGATTATAATTCAAAATCTCCCAATGGTATTCACTAGATTTTATTTTCATGTTGGCAGACGCGATAGATTTGTTTACTGTTTTCGATTTATTTTATTACATGTAAAACTTGAAATATAATATTTTATATAATAATAAAAGTAAGTTTTAAGGGTTTTAAGCGCTAATTAATAAATAAATTAGATTAGGCTCCCATAGAGTAAATAATAAACATAAACAAAATTAAAACTAAATAATTAAAATGAACAAGTTGGCGGTAGGCTAATAAAAACTTTAACAATACTCATTGCCACTTGACATCTTTGTCTTCCGTGATTCACGGCAAAGGGGCCGAAACGTCGGAATAATAAAAATCAAATAAATTACCACGCTTAAAACCGTTAAAACTTAGTTTTATTATGTATACTAGTCGCGATAACTTAAGAAAATATTATTTATATAATATCTTATAAAAAATATTATCTAAAATTTTCAAACCGTAATGTAATAAATTATTGTAATTCGTAAATTCGTAACCTATTTAATTAAAATGGTTTATTAGCAATGACTTCAATCCGCTATCGGTTGTCCCAATTTGCTAAGTTTCTTATACTGTGAAAAATTGTTGAAGGGATGGCGAGGTGTTTTAAAAATGCTTGTCGAGAGTTAAAGTCAGTGTAAGGAATATATACAAGCCGTAAGGTTCTCTGATTATAAGTATAGTGACCAGTTGCTGTTCTTTTATTAACAAAAACCCTTCTGACTTGTTGCAAGTATTGCAATTGTATGTTATATATAATTTTTATCATGTTACAAAACGCCGAAACTCCTAAAGGTGCTTTCTCGCATTTCATTTCTACATTTCCTCAGATTGCGCGGACGGAGGAGTATGAAATTTCGCATTTGTATAGTTTATATAGAGAAGAAGCGACGAATGCTAATATTTTTTAAAGATTATTCATAAAAAAAAACATTACACACACTACCATGTATTTGACACACACACGCATATATACTCTTTTGTTTATTGTTAAAATCAAATTAACATTGTAGCCGTGGCGAAATCTGTGATTATAGAAGTATAGTCTTGACAACAGAACCTTAATAATGTTCAAATTTATAGTTTAAATTAATTATGGTCGAATTTCGACCACTCACTAGACGGACGTCCCCGATTATTGGGGACAATTCCGTCATAAGCATTGATATCATGGAATACAATAGATTGAAACATAATCCGTATATAATAATTAATTAAATTTAATCATGCGTATGTTATAAGTATCATAATGCAATGCAGCAGCTACAATTTGTTGCGATAAAATCATAAAAGGGGTAAAGAAGGGGTTATTAACATTAAAATCAATATGCTCAATGCTCATATTATGCAATTAAGATGACGTAATATTTTGGCAAAGTGTATCTGTTTATAACACGCTTTGTACAATTTCCATTTGCGTAATATAATAATAATTTATGTAATATTGTTACGAGTGCGGGACTCGAATCAAAATGCCAAATGAAAAATGGAATTACTATAGAATTTATTAGGACTATACAAACACGTATAACACAGGTCTAAATATAACTGGACACAACCAGTACAAACGTAATACACGATTCAATAGCACGCACAAAGTCCGTCAAATCGGCAAATGACCAATTTTCTCCAGACTAATACATGATCTTCTCCTCCCGTTTTGAGTTTGAAGGTTAGGTTTTCATTAAAAATTATATTTTAGTAAATACTGAAATTAATTCAATTTGAATAGAATAAAATAAAATTAAACAATATAAGCTATACACTTACACCAAAAGAACAAGGAAACATATTCTTTTTTAAATTATTTTAAAGAATAATTACAGCACCACTCTCTGTGTTTCAACTTGTCAAATACTAAAAATGAAAAAAAAACCGTTTTGTTCTTTAAACGAAATTTGACTCCAGCAACAATTTGAAGATAGACCTAAATAGCGACTAATAGAGTTACCGACTGATTTGGAGAGGTGTACGGTGTTCCCCCATTGAAGGACTTACCCACATTGGCCTTAAATATACGTGAGTAACAGTGTATTGAATTTTGAACTTTATGCTAGTGCATTAAAGTGTAATTTAGCTTCAATTATAACGAATAAGGGTCAAAATAGCTAAGAATAAAGACGTCTATGCGAAAATATGTGTTACACTTGTACTGCGTGTGAATTGCACACACATTTTTTTTTATATTTAAATAGTTTTAGAATTTATTGTAATATGTGTCCGCATCCCTATTGTAACAATAGATAGATAGATAGATAACACTTTATTGTACACCATTACAGAAAACCTTATACCCTAAAAATATTCTAAATTTGTACAATGGGCGGTTTTATCGCTAAGAAGCGATCTCTTCCAGACAACCCGTGACAGGAATAAAACAGATTATATTGGTCAAAGGTGGTATACATAAATATTAGAGGATATGCAGTTACTTACATATATTTTATTAATTTAACAATGTACATATTAGGACTGAAAAATTGGCTAAGTTATAGCCATGAACCGATTTCCAACGTATGTCATTAATGTGAGACGTGTGTTACCTACTACGACTTTGATCACATGTAATTTTTTTTTTAAATAGCTTTAATATCATTACAAACTACGCAAGGCTATTTGCAAATCAATGTAAATACCTACATGATGTTATCAATTACTGTTTATTACTTGAAGTTGCACACATTAAAAGTATTGTGTAATATGTTAACAAAGTATACATACTGTTACTATTGTTTACTAAAGTGTGTCTTTTTTAAAAGATAAACAAAGTGGACTTCGTACATATTACGATTTTTGCACTCAAATACACTATTATGTTTAAGTGTCTGTAGTCCCCTGAAAAACACGCAAAATATATATTAGAGGTGACATTGTTTTAAATTAACTATTTAAATATACATTGCTATCAAGAATATATTCTTGATAGCAATGTATATTTAAATAGTTAATTTAAATTAAATTAAATTAAGTTACCTAAATTAAATTAAATTTAACCCTATAGGGTTTTAAAAAATGTGATGATAGATGCGAGAGATTCATCCATCCAGACATACACAATGCCTAACAAAACCTCCACCGTTTCTGTAAAGACGTATACATGTTTTCATGAAATATTATCAAGTAGATCTACATGTTCTAACTAACTAACAGGAATGTAACATTCTAAAATGTCATGAAAAATACCGCATGGTAAGTCCTAATTTTTCTTTAACAACATTTTAATCAGTTGGGTTTTATAACAAAACCAAATGGCTAATACATTATTCTCTAATGCTTGTAATTGACCCGATTCGTAATTGTTAATGTAACCTACATAATTGAGTGTTAATTTCTAGAATAAAACGCATATCATAGATAGATACCAACAATTGGCTGTTTGATTTTTACTATAGAAATTTTTGTTATGTGTTTCTATTTTTCAGTATTATTATTACTTATTGCGTAGTTGAATAATTATTTACAAAATAGAATATGTAACAGGTATAGTACGAAATCTTAAACTTCCCAGCATCAATCATACCTACCTGTCCAAGATAGATTTCACACTTCAGTAAACTCGATCTGCAAGTTCCCTCACGATATTTTCCTTGCCTGTTAGCACATTGTGATGGTAATAATATTCACAATAAGGACAGAAAAATTGCATACCTTTTTAACTAAGTGGTTTATGATTCCCAAATAGGTAGGATTCAAACTCAAGTTGTTTGGCTCATACGCTATTTTGGCTCTGAGGTGCAACTTAGAGGCGTTGAGGCTCTAACTTATGGCCGGATCCTAAATCTTACTATTCATTCACTTGACTTAACATCGGTTGAATTGTGACATTACCTGCTGTATGTGGTTTATGTCAAATTTTAACCGATAGTAACGCAAATGAACGGTCTGTAAGATATAGAAACCGGCCAGTAGTGAGTGGCGTTCGACAATAAGCTAATAGGTAGCTACTTTATTATTTTTTATATCACTATTCTATTTCATTATCGGTAAATCTATAGAATTCCGGTCCAGGAATTTTGAGTAGCGGGATGGTGAAGTGGGTAGGGGGAGGCATATACTTACCTTTACTACAACCCCTGAGGTCCGGAGATCTTGAAATATATTATTTTACTAAACATAACCTCACTTATTTTCACTTATTTCTCGCTAATATTGCACTTCTGTCATAAGTCCAAAGTTGAAAATTCCTTTCAAAGTCCAAAAAAAGCCAGTAATCAAAATAAAAAGATCCAAAATAACCAGAAAACTGCTTAATTGGATAAAAATGAAGAAAAACACAATAGAGCACATTCACATACACTACAAGAGTAACCATTCAAAATGACGACCAATAAAGACGATGTTTTTTTTACGTAATCGTATTTATTTATATTTAATCTATATTTTAAAAAAAATTGTTCAGTAATGTATTTAAAAATTTATATCTTTAATATATTGATTCATTGTCATATTAAAAACCAACTTGCTAGTAGTCCACTAAATTAATAAATAAAACAAATTTTTCATACGAGACTTTTAAGGCGTCGTAACTATTTGTGTGTATAAAATAACTAGTAAATGATTATAGTCGGTTCTGGCACAAGCCGGCCGCTGCCGCGGTACGCTCGCTCGGCTCGTGCGCTTTGGTCTGAATATGACCTAACCTAACCGACTGTTCGTGTGTATAAAAAATATTTGTGAATATTTTGTTTTTCATCGACATATATCGATTAAATTAAAATTATGACCTCCGGACCTTAGGGGTTGTAGTAGAGTTAAGTATACCTCCCCCCTATCCACTACGCCCACCCACTACTTAAAATTTGTGGACCAGATTGTTAAGTGCAGCCTCATTATCCCTTGTTTGTACGTGAATAATGCTATTATTTAATTTCAGAAAAATAATAAACTTTTTCACGAATTTAATTTTTAACCATATTTTTTTACAAAACAGTGAACATACAATAACTGAACAACACTACAAATGATCATAATTTTTATAAACCTTCAGGCTTTATAAACAGTTACCTAAAATAACTGCAAACAAAAATACTTACATCGATTAAACCGGTATTTGGATACTTCCTTTGCAAAGTTGCATTTAGGTTTTAGCCGCGTTTCACGGCAATATACCACGAGCTGTCATATAAAACAGTGGCTACAGTATTATTTTTAGTTGGCCATTATTCTATTTACCTCTTATAGGGAACGGCTTCGTCATAATGGTTTCCGTTGTCGGCGGTAAAAGTCGCTGGGTTTCCGGAGACATGGCACTAGTACACTTATTCAACTCGTGTTTATTATCACTTGAGTTAACGCCGCCGCGCAGTCGCAGCGACGGCGATCCGTTTAGCACGTCCATCGAAACGCGCTATCAAAGCATGACTGACTGACTGAACCAGTGTGACCAGGTTTAAATTGCAAAATATCCTAAAGCTGATGTTACAGGATTTAACCAAATTAATTCAAAGAAGTAACGACAACTTTGAATGAGTTAATTTTATGTTTACATAGATCACTGGTTGCTTTATTCAAACTGAAAGACACAAGTGAATCGTATAATATTAGCATAATTGCTGTGACAAAGACAGCTAAATTCTAGATTTTTTTAAAATACCCAAATACCTGTATGCTAACTAATTTTTATATGGACTTATAAAATAAACACGTAAAAATAATAATTTTAATCCTTTATTAATAACTAGAAGAAACGTGTGCCTAAATTATTTAATTGACACATATTTGATACAACAGTAGTTTAGTATTGGGCTAAGATGCTTTTTTGATTGCGTAAAATTAACTGTTCCGTGCCCATGAAAAATACACTCACTATTGGTCAACTCTATGGCATATCCTTTCCAAAATCGGTCTTGTGTGTAAATTTTTTTCCTAAATGACTTTTTTGCAATGCTGACAGGTCCAGTTGAAATTTTGTTCAAGTTTCATGGGATTCTGCTAAAAACTGATACGTTTTCTAATTTATGGCGTTATAAGTTAAGCCCTATATTCAGATTTCATTCTGTTAAAATTGTGAAATTCTGCTTAATCTGGTAACACTACAGGATACGATGCGATGTATTCTTTGACGTCAACGAACGACGAAAACGATAACCGCGTTATCTAAGTTTCGATTTCTATAGAGTTTTTAAATAGATTTGCCCAAGTGCAAGGGCGCAACGTGATTGTCTGCCGGATTTTTCGTGGATATGGTGGGTTAGTGTTGCCAAATTAACAATTTTGTTACTAGAAAAAAGTGGTTCGATTAACTAAAGTTTTATATTATCATAAGGTATAATAAGATGGAGTCTTTTGAAGTCGATAGAGAGCAACTGATTATTACGCGGGTAAAATCGCGTGTAATAGATTACTGAAAGTCTATCTTGTTTTTCCATAAAAGCATACTTGGGGCGACCACTCTGTCGATGAACGGTTGGCTGTCCCAAGTATCGCTGGAAAGACAGTAGAGGCTGATCTTACCGAACTTCAAGCCCACAACGGAAAAGACACTGTACAGGACAGGGGAAAGTGGTGTGTTCTTGTTTCGAAAGCCAAGACCCACTTTGGATCGCTGAGCCAACGGAGTTAATTACTTTGTTTTAATTAGAAACATAAATCTTGTGTCTGCTGCACAAAGCTTTTTGATGAGTATTTTTTCATAAATAATGTTAGGTATTGTACAACAATCTAGAGCGAATCTGTGAAACCAGATACAAGGGCAGATGACTTACCTGATGGACAGTAGTCACTTGCTTACGGACATTTGAAACACTAGGAGCGTTGCCAATGAGCTGTCGACTTCGAAAAAATTTAATGACGCCCTTCGTAAGTGATCGAAATTAGCGCAACAGGGAAAGACCTCCGAGGGATGATCCTTCCAAGTTGTACTATACTTAGTGCATTATGGGATCTTAGATCTACTGCAAGAAGTACTAATAATATATTGACTACATTATTTATGAGATCAGAAGTAGTATATCCGTGCAGGAACGGAGAAAGGATACAATTTCCTGCGGTCAGGCGGCCTGTCGTAAGAGGCGACAAAACAACGCACAGCCAGATGATAGGGTATTTGCCCGACTGGATGACTACCACCCCTGGTCTAGGGTATGCCGCCATAACAACCTTGATTTGTGTTCCGGCATTAGTGACCAGGTTCCAGTCTCCATTAAGAGAGCAGCAGCGCATTCGTAGCACCTTTGGTGTTGCAAATGTCCATAGGCGATGGTAACCGCTTTCCATCAAGTGGGCCGTCTGCCTGTCTGCTGAACTCATGCAATAAAAAAAAGAAAAAGAAGTAGAATATTGCGTTCTTAACAAATAAATAATCGACAGACAAACATACACAATGTATGTACATCTTCAAGTTAAGTAAGTTACACTTGTCTTATAGGTAATAAACGATGGACTACTTTGGGACTATTCCTTATATTATTGTACTTTGTGGATCAATCCCAGACCGCAGTAAATAGCGAAAGATTGTTTGTGAAATTTACAATGCCAAGAATTGAACTTGGGTCTTTGAGTTCCAGCCACCTTGGCCGTCGAAGGCTTAGCCTGTTCGATTATAAAGGCTAAAACGTCAATAGGACACGATAAAATGCCGAAACCTTCTGTAAAAAATAAATTATTGGCAACATTTCTGCATCTATTTGGGCATTATGCCATAACGATCATTGTAAACATTTTTTAAGCCATGCGTACATTGAGAAGCAAAAAAGAATAAAGTAAACACGCATACGTACATATATAATACTATGTCTTCCAGACAGAATTAATCGTAAAAAACAAAATCAAGTGGCCGCATGCGAGTTGGTCTCGTACACGGAGAATTGTTACTAGAGGGCCCTGCAAACGTTGTCCTGCCTTGAAAAAATAAATATCTAGAATGCGATTGCAACGCCATCTTCCTGGTCCAATTGTGAATCTCAACCACCCAGGAACACCACTCAAGCACTCACACTTTTATCAAATCTTGAAAACCGATTTCAGTGCCATCTACCGCTTTCAATTGTGATTCTAAACTACCCGGGACCCACTCAACACAGACACACATTTCATCAAAATCGCTCAAGATGATTTCTTAGAATTATAGCATGCCTACGTCGCAAGATAGATATCCTTTTTTTATAATGATGGGGAATGTATTTGCGCATTGTCTTCAAACCCAATAGGAGGATACCGAAGGGCACGTGGGACGTGGGTGAAGCCGCGAGTAAAAGCTAGTCGCTAACAAATAAGTTATTCAAAACTAGGTAATGCCGACTGCTGTTAGCGCCACATGGTCACATGGCTACCATCACGTATTATCGACCAAACTTAGCTCCGCGCTGTTTCGTAAGTCAATTTGCACAGTACGAATTTTTATTGTGACACACTAAACAAAAATACGTGATAGGTTTCGCATAAGGATACTGGTGAGTTGCTGATTATGACTTA
The DNA here is from genome assembly GCA_039645545.1 of Dendrolimus houi. Classification (NCBI taxonomy): domain Eukaryota; kingdom Metazoa; phylum Arthropoda; class Insecta; order Lepidoptera; family Lasiocampidae; genus Dendrolimus; species Dendrolimus houi. Next base: position 3,180,760 of record CM077122.1, read on the forward strand.
AGATCCTTCCCAGTGCCATGTGTAACCTATTGCAGTTCCTGAGCACTTTATGACAATGGCCCCTACGTCTATATAGGAGAAAAGATTATTTATAATTAGAATTAGGGGCCCCTAACTATCGTAGGGCTCTGTACACTTGCCCAAAGTGCCCCATGGGAAAAACGGCCCTGTATTGCGTCCATAATATTTTATACAAAAGACTTAAAAACTAATTTATTAGTAAAAGTAAAATTAACGGTTTTGAGCGTGGCATTTTATATGATTTACATTTCGACGTTTCGGCCACGACGTAAGTAATCAAGAGTTGTGTGACGCTCAAACAAAGATGAATCGACGGGTAATGAAAATTGCGTAACTCTGAGTTCACATAAATTGGGGTAACGTAAGCCGAGGTGTAAAGGAGGAGGCGGAGCGGGAGCGTGAACGTACCAGAGTACCAGCCTGCTGCGCTCCCGCCAAATGAGGACGTGTCGGCCCTGGAGAGCTAGCTTAGACCTTCGGCCCCCGTGAGCTTTCCCTAGGGAAGGGTTCTCACCCGCTGTTATACCGTCGAAATGGGAGCGCACGCGCTCACCTCCCATAGGGCGCGTTACAGAACTTTATAAAGAGAGTTTGTAGACGCCGAGGCGTGGTTCCCCCCGGCAATGGAAGAGGCCGCCTGCCAGATCCCACGGAGGGGCTAGGACATGTACCCGTGACCCTGGCATAATGGCTAAGGACAGAACGCCAAGGGGTTTTAGTAGATATTCCCGACTTGGATGGCAATAGCATCTGCTAGCAGTGCTAGTGCCATCCTAACGAGGCAAATCCCACCCATCGGCCGCGACTCACAGCGCGGATGATGGTCCTCAAACGGATTTCCCTCGTTCAAAAATAAAAAGCGTAAGCCGATGTGGCCCTTGCAATGGACGAGGCCGTCTCGGCCTCATCCATTGCGTCTCGAGGCAACGCCGATTCGGTTAGTATATACTAAGGAAACCATGTAACCGATATAAACAAGTTATTGTAAATCTAACGTAAGATATTGTAATAGCTGTAAGGACTTTGTATTGTTGAAAATAAAAACTAAATAAAAGGAAAGATAAAAGAAAAGTAAAATTTTTAAAAAGCAACAAGGCCCCGCAATCGAGTTGGCTCGGAGAGAGGGTTAAAAAAACGCCGTTGGCCATTTCCTGCGGCTTTGACTATAGGCGAAATGAACGTACATGAAGAGTTTAAGTGGGTATTCAGGCAATGGCAACCTACCTTCACTAGGGTAGGACCAAGTCGGCGAGTTTTATACAACTTCGTCGTGATCCCTACACGGTGACAAGACCGTAGGCGCATTTCTCCTCGACAAAAAAGCATAAGCTGATTAGATACAATCGTGCATTTATATAAAGTTTACAATAAATATTTCTTTGTTACCAGGAAGTCCAGTAAAGGCAATGAATATGTTTGAAACTTTCATTAACTCTATACCGAAGAATCGATCAGAAATGGTGAATGACCTTGAGATTCCGGAAGTCACTCTCTCTCCTTACGATTGGACTGATTACGACTCCTTGACTGTGAGGAGTGACAGTCTACTCTATGGGACCGACAGCGTTGAAGATGTGAACACTTTGAGCACGGATTCCAGCTTACCTCTGTCAAGAGCTATGACCGATTCTGAAATTGATTATGATCGCTATAAAAGGGTAAGTTGAGCATGTACACTTAAGTAAATCCTCCCATTTACATATAGCGAAAAATTTACTAATTAATATTTATAAATTAATGTGGAGGTAATTTTATATGCTACCATTTTAGTTCAAGAAAAGAAGCAATAGCGACCCACGAGATGTGATGAAGGCAGCTCTCGAAGCTTTTCCATCGAAATACTTGGCTTCATTGAATAGGTGTGTTCCGTTAAATTATTTCAATTTTAAGCGTTTGCCGCCTATGTTTAATTAGTGAGAAACATGTTTTATGAGTGTGTAGCAGCGTTAGGTAGAGGTTAAAGGATACTTCAGATGGCAGAGAGTAGTATTCACTGTCGAGTGCTGATGTGTGTGAACTAATTTATTTTGGAAACGGCCAGCCTGCGCGTGCCAGTAGTTCGTTGTCCTCTGCGATGACTAGACGCATGCAGCTCCCATAAGTGTAGTCCGCGCCAAAAGAAAACCCTTATATAGATTGGTTGTTTAATTGAATGTTCTTGTATACTTTAATAATTTCGTAAATGGTTCGATTTTGTATAATGCGTTTAAAAATGTGAAAAACATCTGGAGGCATTATTAGTAATAATTTCATCGATGATAGGGCTACGTGAAAGGCCCGTCTGCGTAAGTTACCTTCTGCTTATTTCTTCTGCCAAACAGTTTTACTTTATTCCGGAACGACAGGCAACATAGGCAGTGAAATTACTGGCACCAAGGCTAAACAATTAATATCTAAGGATAACCAGCAAATTCATGGCCATAACCACAAAATAATAGGTTGGGGAAAAAGTCTTTTCGCATATAGTATGTATGAACTTGTAATACGATCTCTTTGGCTATACCATTTGTATCTGGCTGGTTTTGGTATCATTAAAAAGTTTTAATTTTAAAGAAGACAATTCCAAATTCAAATTAGGAAAAATGTGTGATTTTCATTTGTTTTTCTTATTGTTGAAATGAGTGAATCTAATGAAGAAATTCGATATATTTTAAAATTTTACTGCAAAGAAGGTAAAAATGCAACAGAAGCCGCGAAATTTTTTTTGTGATGTTTATGGACCTAATGCAGTATCTGTGAGAGTAGCGCAAATTTGGTTTAACGTTTTCAATCCGGAAATTTTGATATCAAAGATGCACGTCACTCTAGTCGCCCTGTTACGGACAAAATTGATGCTATTTTTGAAAAAGTGGAGCAAGATCGGCATATTAGTAGTTACGATGTAGCTGGAGAACTGAGAATTGACCACAAAACGGTTTTGGCGCTTTTGAAAAAAGCTGGGTACACAAAAAAGCTCGATATTTGGGTGCCTCATGAGCTCACTGAAAGAAATCTAATGAACCGTGTACTCATATGTGATTCTTTATTACAACGTAATGAAACCGAACCATTTTTAAATAAGCTGATAACTGGTGATGGAAAGTGGATCACGTTCGACAAGAACGTGCGAAAAAGATCGTGGTCAAAGGCCGGTCAGTCTTCACAGACTGTGGCGAAACCCGGGTTAACTCGCAACAAGGTGATGCTGTGTGTATGGTGGGATTGGAAGGGCATTATTCTGTTACCGCCAGGCAGGACCATCGATTCTGAACTGTACTACGAAGAACTGATGAGATTAAAGCAAAAAGTTGAGAGAAAGCGGCCGGAATTAATCAACAGAAGGGGTGTGGTTTTTCACCATGATAACGCTAAACCTCGCACATCTTTAGCCACTCAGCAAAAATTACTAGAGTTTGGCTGGTAGGTGTTAATTCAACCGCCGTATAGTCCTGACCTTGCACCTTCAGATTTTCACCTGTTTCGGTCTCTGCAGAATTCCTTAGGCAGTGTCAGGCTAACATCACGAGAGGACTGCCAAAACCACTTGTCGCAGTTTTCTGATCAGTAGCCCCAAAATTTTTATAGCAATGGGATCACGTCCCTACCTACAAGATGGCAAAAAGTTATCCAACAAAATGGCACCCACATACTTTAGTCAAATGCAAATAAACTTTATAAAAAAATATTTTGAATTTTTATATAAAATGCGAAGAAACTTTTTCCCCAACCTAATATTATAAGTAACAACGTCAACTGGAGATGGCTGGCTCGCTTGCTTGTTTACCCATTTTGCTCACATAAAAAATAATATCAATTTTAATTATAACTTATTACTTACTCCGAGTGTAGTTCACATTGTGTTGGTGGGTTTCACACTTGAGGAACATCAATGTACATTGTACAGGTTTCTTGAAACTACCCGAGATTTTTCAAAATAATTCTATGTAACTCATATTAGTTTTCAGAATTCATTCTCCGACACGACTGAAGAGATTCTCACAAAAGAACGATTACGATGTTACAATGAAGAGTTACGATTGAAAATGGAGAGATTTTTCGAGGAAGAATGTCGGGTTTATACGCCTGAAGACCCTGGGCTTATCGAGCTTCACGAAGCGTTATTGGACCTTGATATAAAGGTGTGGTTGTAACCTATGTCCAAACCCTGCAGTAATAGTCCGATAATAATAATATTTGTTATAATTCCTTAGCCACTCACATCTATGTTGCCCCTGTCTTCTATGGCATTTTTAGGGGCCCATGCAGGAAGTTCCCCGAACATTGCGACGGGCAGACGCCATAGTCCCCATATTCCCAGACCCCTAGTACCACTAGCAGTACACCCCAATAGCCCGGTACTTTTTGTTCTCATTTCCTACAATAGTCCTACACTGGCCGGGGTTTGTCCTTAGGTAAATTATTATATGGTGTAGACAGGGATAATCGCCGGTCAATGTCACGCCACACTTGCATTAAATTTGTCAAAGGACCTCAACGTGTTGGCTTTTCCATGGCCCCACGCAAGCCCCTCCAAAAGACCGGGCCATTTTAATGGCCCGTGGCAAAGACATAAATACACGTTTGTGATAAAAATTACATTCCGAAATAAATTATACATAATAGCTGTTATGGATCAATTACTCTGGTTCAGAGCTTTAATCATTAAGCTGATCATTCTTTATTTTTTTAATTTTTACTGTTCTAATGCTCAGCTATGGATAAGGATACGTTTAGGGGCCGTCCACAAATTACGTCACACGAACTTCATAACTTTTTGGCCCCTCCCCCGCGGCGTCACAGCTGGTCACATTCACGATACTCCTCCCTCCCTAGTGTGATATCACATATTTTGAAATTTTACATCATGAAATTATTAAATTAAAGCAGCAGCTCCGTCATTTGTTTTCTTTCCATTTAAATTATTTTTCAATAATTTAAACACCATGTCCATACAGATAGAGTTGGAAATAATTTGAACTTTTTCCTTAATAGTTCAAATTCGTGTTTTAAAGCTTAAATATATTAGATTTTGAAATGTAACGTCACGAAATTTAGGACCCCTGCCACCCCTTATCACACTTCGTCAAACGCCTCCCCCCTTAACGTGTGACGTAATTTTGGATCGCCCCTTATTTCACAAATCTTGAGCACTGATCTGTTGTTCAGATCAATAGAATTGAATAAATTTAATAATCCCAATAATTGTTGTTTCAGATATTGAATGGAGATCCAGAACCTCCCACGGAATATTAACCACCACACTTAGATCCCTGGAATATCCTCCCATTATTTTAATGTTGGTTTACGCTACTAAGAAATGTAGGGAATAATCATAAGAGAAAAAGTATTAATTAGGTGTAAGAACTTTTGGATCAGTGTAATTTGATGGTAGTAGGCACACCTTTTTTATAAGAGCATTTTGAAAGTCTTGTGTCGTGCTGCCCTTCACGTTTGCTCCTAACAAGCACATTCAGATAACAATTGTTCATATTGTCAATAGTCAAACTTTCTGCGGCCTGAGACACGTGCTCGCGTTCACGTACTCGTCCTACGTACGTGACTCGCCCTCTGTTTTCGATATCCGGGTCTGTTTTAAACTTTTTATTTTGGAAGATATACATAAATATAATAGATGTATTTAATAATAATGTATTTTGGCTTTGTCTTATCAGTATATGGCGATCTGAGTTGTAGTGATCAATGTGTTGGTTGGTCTAGCTCACTGGAACACCAGGGCTGCGGAGAGGCTAGGTCATATACCCGTAGATTTGGCATAAGGCGAATGACGGAACACCCAGGGGTTTTAGTGGGTATCCCTAACGGGGAAGTGGCAAGCTGATCACAATATACCTACAAACACTACCATACATAATCTGCTAATTTTAATCAGATGTCATAAAAAAAATCCAACTCAAAAACCTGACAGTTCATTCCGGTGTTTGAAAATGTACTTAACTCATTATCATCTGTTACCTAAAAATATTTTTGTGGTGAGCAAATTTTCACACACCGGCGCCCCAATGCCGTTAAGACGACTCGAAGTGGTTACTCTTAAACATCGTATCGTTTTGATTTCCGAACTTTTTTGCTTGTTTTTACTATTTAAGTACGTTTTCCATTTATTTTTGTGTTATATAAACTGTACTAGGATATACTCGCGACTTCGTCCATGCTTGACTTGAAATTTCCGTCGGATTCCCGGGACACAAAATACCGCAGTATTTGAAAAAGAACGTAAGCGATCGTTTTAATGAAAACTGTGTTGGAATGAGGTAATTTTTACGCACCCGAACGACTAGAAACCGCTCCCGGAAAAAATTACGGGAAAAAAATCACACATTTTATTACATTAAAGCAATCGATCAGTAAAAAAATCACATTGAATTCGTTTTTTTAATCTGGTCATTTTAAATCGTTCCCAGAAAAAAATACCGCGGGATTCTGAGGATAAAAAGTAGCGCAGAGTTTAAGTATAAGAATTAGCTGTGGATCAGCGAAAACCGTATCGAAATCGGCCCAGTAGTTTTTACGTGAATCCATAATAAACAGACGAGAAATCTAAAAAATTGCATCGTGTTCTCCATCGTTTATATAGTCTATTCCAGTTGTTTTTTTTTAAATATCATATATCCTGTACAACGGAGAATGTTCCGAGGAACTGTTTGATCTGGTGCCAATGCCTCATTCTTACAACCGCACCGCTCGCCATCGACGGGATGTTCACCCCCATTTCCTGGAGCTCCCACGCTCAACTACGCAATGGTTCTCTAGAACGTTTATACCACGTACAACAATGATCTGGAGGGAACTTCCCGCCGAGGTTTTCCCTTTGCGCTACGACATGGGGTCGCTTAAGAAGGGCGTTATGAAATTTCTTAGAGGCCGGCAACGCCTCTGGTGTTGCAAACGTCCATAGGCGACGGTAAGCACCTTCCATTAAGTGGGCCTTCCGCCTGTTTGCTTCAGGCAATAGACACGGCATGTGTAGAACTTTATAATATTATTGTAACTAAAATTTCATTGACTTTTTCGGGCTGATCGGACGAAAATAAACGACGAAAAACGGTCGGGTAAGGCGTCTGTTCGTACTTCGGTCATCAAGAAGGGTTATCGATGTGTAGATTTCATTGCGATCACCGTCAGCACATGCTGAAATGATTAATGTTTTTTTACTAGGCGATTGAAGTTCCCATGTGCATCGTGCTCCTCTACCGTGCCTATATATGATTTAATTTGTACACAAGAATTTAAGGGAATAAAACAAAAATTTTATGTGTAAAATGTAGTATTAATGGGAATGATTTCCAACAATACAACAATATCTACCTTATCTAGCGGGCATCACATATCGAGCGAAATAAGTTTACATTAAAATCGGAAAGGTTTCAGCAAAACAGTTCACAAAATCACTGTTTTGCTGTTTCTTTTCGGATCCAATTCAAAATAAGAAATGTAAAAATATTATAAATAATATATATAATAAAACTTCAAAAGGGCTACAGAGCCGCCACATCATTATACCATTAATAGACTCATAACATTGTATATTTTTCAATGAAATACCAGTATTTTAATTCTGAAGGTTACTAGTCTAAATATCAATAAATTAAAAAATATATGAAGTATTTTTTATTATTTCAAGTAATAACTGCAACAATTTCAAGTCTGCTCCAATACCCGCTGGCCGTTGTCACTCTACGCCTGTGCGTATCTCAACAGACATTTGACACTACATTTTCTGAAACAATTAGCAGTGCCTAACAGACAGAATGACAGACAGTCACTGGAGGTAGAGCATAAGAATTCCTTTTTATATCTTAAAAAAGGAATTCTTATGCTTCGAAATGTCTCTCGATATTATATAACTGACGTGCGCTTTGCAGCCCCGTCGTCAAACAACTATAAAAAAATATAGTAAGATAAATAGTATTGCACGTGTTTTTTTTTATTTGGAATAAATGAGATTAATTTTTAACATCGCAACTTCTAATTCAAAAACCATTTCATCAACGATTACATAATAACAATGTCTGGTAAGTACTTTCTTATTTAAATGACTTAAACAAAACACCAATACCCGTATTCTAAATCAATATTCATGTACAAATAAACGGCTTAAAATGAGACTCATAATCGGTAATTACTACCCGTGCGCAGATTTGCCTATAGTCTCATGATGTCACGCCGTCGATGGTCAGTAGGGTTGACAAAAAAGGTTATATAAATAGTTGTTGCAATGAATTTATCATTGTATATACTTTACAAAGTATATACAATAATAGTAAGTAATAGAATACAATAATAGTAAGTAGTCATCGTCAAACCTTCTGCGCGCGGTTTATACATACTTACCTATACGTAAAGTTGATTATTGTACGGTTAAAATTAAACTTTAATACTCCGTAGACACTGCCAAAAACGGAATAGATAGTGTTTTTTTATTGCTGGGGAAGAGCAAATAAACCTAAGGCCACATGCTGGAAAGTGGTTACCGTCGCCTTTGGACAATTGCAACATCACTCACCAGAGGTACTATCAATATCAAAGAGGGGAATGGAACCTGGCTACTAGTGTCGGAACACAACTCAAGGTTGTTATGGCGGCATATTACAGTTCAGGCCACCAATTCTGCCAGGGCCTGTCTGGATGGCCACCGACCCCTAGGCTCCAATTCTGCTATTACAATATCATCAGAATATCCGAACACTGTCATCACAATGGCTGTTGTTCCCCGGCTTTTTAGCCTCAATTCTGCTATTGCGGGAATTATGGGTGGTGGCCATCCAGACAGGCAAAAATGCCCTACCGCCTGGTACAAATTCGAGATCGGTGATGTTTTGTTTTATTTGTAATCTCATTTTCGTGTTGTTTTAGGATTTGGTGTTGATGCGCAAATTGTCGCGCGGTAGAATACGGGTCTAGTGCACAAGTATTTAAATATTTTTGTATCAGAGTCAAAATACACTTAAAAAAGCGAGCAATATTATATACACGGCGTCCTGGAAACCTAATAATAGTTTATCAATTCTAAAACACCAAAAATTTCTTTAAGACTAACTCAGTCAAGCTCCTATAAGCAAAGTTAATGAACTCGTAAAATATATTTATTTATAAATTTTGGTTTCAACCAAATGGATTCAATGTGTTCGAACGGTGTAAGCGCTTGTTAGGCAGCATTGCCGACACTCCGCGCCACTACCGCGTTGCTATATTGTGAATTTTTATCGATCTACAGCGAAAGAGCGTCAGACCCAGTTCTACATAGTTTGGCGGTGCAGTGGCGAGGCGATGGATGTATCATGTATACACGCCTTTACTTCACCTTTAATCAAATTTTTGATGTTTTTGACTTAATAAACTAGTATAGGGTATCCGACATATCTTTCTAGTTGTCTAAATAGATTTGGTTATTAGCTTATGTCTTCTCTCTGTAGCTATTTATAGTTTTAATTGCTCTAAATGCCTATAAAACCATTTTAAAGTTCTGTTTTACATTGAATTTTGTAAAAGCATACATTTGGTATCTTCAATAAAAAAAATCATGTACACTCGCTTTTTTAAAGTTGTATAAAACTACAAATAAATTGTCTTTATAACGTTGGAATGTAATATCGCAGCTGATACTAAGTAAATGCTTTATAGTTATAAAATATAATATACATAATTATTTTCTAACCAAAAAATATGTTAAAAAACTAAACAGTTTTCCAATCTTTTAAAACATCAAGGTACTATTTATAGGGCGCACTTCCAATTTTGACCAAAGACATGTTCATAGAATTGTTTCTGAAATAAAACCTGCCTGGTTTTAAGCATAATGGAACTTACTATAAGTCTAACGCTAACTCTAATAACACTAAGCAAACTCAATAGTCAACCGTACAATATCTACAAATTAATTGAGCAGATATTATGCAAAGTTCAGTTCCTTAATTACTTAGTGATTTAAGATTCTTTACATTGTCAGAGAATTTGAAACTGAAAACGCCTGTCAACAGAACAAGTTTTTATAACAAGACCAGGTATAATTAATAATTATGTATTATTGTTTACAATTATTATCGTCCAGGCCAGGCCATTCAACTCTGGAATGCACTACCACTAAACATCAAGCAGGCACGATCATTACCTTCTTTCAACAGATTAGTTAAAAATTACTATCTCAAGCTATGGTGTTATCGTTTACTTTTGTATGTATGTGTATATATAATGTGTATTGTAGTAGGTACATAATTAATAATTATGTATTATTGTTTACAATTATTATCGTCCAGGCCAGGCCATTCAACTCTGGAATGCACTACCACTAAACATCAAGCAGGCACGATCATTACCTTTTTTCAACAGATTAGTTAAAAATTACTATCTCAAGCTATGGTGTTATCGTTTACTTTTGTATGTATGTGTATATATAATGTGTATTGTAGTAGGTACATAATTAATAATTATGTATTATTGTTTACAATTATTATCGTCCAGGCCAGGCCATTCAACTCTGGAATGCACTACCACTAAACATCAAGCAGGCACGATCATTACCTTCTTTCAACAGATTAGTTAAAAATTACTATCTCAAGCTATGGTGTTATCGTTTACTTTTGTATGTATGTGTATATATAATGTGTATTGTAGTAAGTACATAATTAATAATTATGTATTATTGTTTACAATTATTAAATTATCTTATATATTACTATTTATTAATTAATAAACTAAATTATTGTACTAGTGCTGGTTTAGTAACTACCGACTTTTATTTGTCCTCCTTATACTCCATGTAAAGGTTGTCTGGACGAAATTGCCATGGGCGATAAGGCCTGCGATTGTACTTGTATATTAATGTTCTTGATTTTATGTAGCAGTTTTGTACAATAAAGTATATTGTAATCTAAGAAAACACAAACTAAGGCGACGTCGTGTAAGAATCGAAGTGCGTCCTATGAATCTCACCTAACCCACTTTAATACAATTAAAACATACTAATACCAAAAAATAAGACCACAAAAAAATGAAAACTTTCCCAGAAACGTTTTACATTACAACCTTAACATTAAATTAAATTATGCAAAACAAGAAAATCAAAATTATTCGCTGTCCTTATTACTTGGACGTGCTTGCTTAAAAGGCGTTCTTAAATCTAAAAATACAATTACTTTAATATAAAGTAAATATTTTTAATTGAGATTCGTCAAGCGATCGCACTGCAAATAGTAGCCGCTATATATAAATTACAATATATATATGTAATACTTATTTACTATTGTGAAATATCCAACAACTTAACACACTAAAGAGACGGAATAACATGTGTTCCTTAAATGCTATTTCTATTGACATATTATTAGGCGATTCGATATTCAGATTTCGTAGGACCTTCTGGACTTACTATATATACAGCAACTATCAACACAAAAATGGAAGATATGAAGAGAACATGTTACAATTTAGAAAACATTGAAGAAATTTATTTTACTTTAACTCCTACATCCATTCATGTCTTCAATTATTTCTAGATTTGAGATAAAGATTTAAAATATTTTTAAGGTGGAAATACGAATAATTGATGTTTTGGTGTTCGTTTTATTTTCAAAAAACGTATTTTTGTTTCAAAATAATAACTGTTGTAAAATATTGGTTGGTTGTAAATATGCATAGAAAGTCCAAAAAGCACTAAATTCCAAACTTCATACAAGTAGACATAAGAATTTTTTTCACTATTTTTATCCTATCTAAGGACAGGTTCTTTGAAATTATTGAATTTTGAGGCAGAATAACTTATTTGTGAAAGTTAAAAACTTAATAAAAACTTTTATCACATTACGTACAACATAAATAAGTGCATATTAATATAATTATAACATTGTTATAGGTAAACAAAGGATATAGGAGGACGAATACTTCAAAGAAAAAGTACGTGCAAAACTAAAATGCGCGTCGATAGAAGTTAATTCCGTGAGTTCGCGCAAGTCCAGTCAAGTGCTAACGTTTATTGTCACCTGACAGCGTAGGTATTGTGCGAAAGAGATGACAGCTGATCGAGAGCGCAACACTCTCCCCTTTCCGTCCGACCCACCTTGTGAATTTTATGTTCTGCGCAGTGACGTGCACGAACTTCACGAACGCATTTAAATTTTGCGCGTACCATATTAAATATACTATGCTTTAATTGTACGAATTTTACTTTTGTTCGTGTATTTGTCTAATAGTCCATTTCTTTCTCAAATGATAATTAAACTATGTGGGTTATAACATAGTAGTATGTGTGTGTAGAACGCCAGAATCTATCCTGTTCATTATTGGAATAGAATAAAATTATATTAGGTATAGAGCATAATTAAGCATGCAAAGTTCTACAAAATGACGGTCATGCGATTAAAATAGCACATTCAATTAAAGTAATAAAGATGACGATAAGTATTAGGCGACTGTCTTTAACTATTCATTATTTCCTAGTTACACGAAAGTCATAATATTGCTCGCTAGCAAATGCTATTAATATTTCTTCTATAATAATTCAGCCAACATTTGCCCCAGTCTTTTATTAACAAATCTCTGAATCGCTTGCCTTACTACAGCTTGCGTTTTAGCTAACCTTATTCGACAGCCTAAACTATGCAGTTATTTAAACAACATTGACGACAAATATGATAATGTATATATGTGTGTGTGTGTTTTTCTACAGGTCCAAATAAAATAATAATTATATTCTTTATCATTACCATTTTACAATTGTAAACAAATCGACATAACTTGTTTCATATAATGAATTCTGCAACTTTACTAATAGAGATGTGTAATTTTTTAGACTCCGTAACATAATCACAGACCAATTTTTTAAAACATTACTATTGCTTTTATTACGGGTCATATGAAAATATAAATAACGTCGTCAACGCACAAATACGAGTAATTCGAATACAAAATCATAATAACACATTTCGCATGTCAATTGTCACTGTATTATACACTTACAACCACATTTATCACTATCCTATTTCGCATTTATTATACGCCTATATTGCCTACAATGCTAATTTCCATACTATTAATATGTACAAGCGACTGTCAATCATAATTGTATAATTACTACAACAACAATTCTTTGATGCCTTTCAAGTACAGTTAGAAACATACTTCGACGACTCGAGGGAATAAATCTTGCAAGAATAACAAATTTAACATTTTTAACGTTTTGCCAAAATTCTAACGATACTGCATTCAAAATTTTTACAATGATACCGTTTCATTTCTGCAAAATGCCGATAACCTATTACGAAGTGAAGTTTGCTTCATTTGTTTTGACAAGTTTTAGCCCTGAAGTCGCAGATATAATTTCAGAATACAATAAGAATAAACAGGCCAAAGCTTAGCCAAGCTATCCCTAGGACGGGTTACTTTATGATTTATATACAGATATTGTTATATGAAATTGATATTATATAAAAATAATTTAATTTATAAGATTATGAGAAGACGTCAGTTTCCACACAGAGATTTATGATGAAAGAAGATTGGAGTTTGACTTAGGCGAAATAAAAAACGTAGAGGTCCATTAAAATTTCGGTGAACTATGAAAGTGATATACAACTGTGTGGCAATTAAAATGGCTTTACTAACAAATAACAAAAAATTTTAAGTAATTTAATTTTAAATATTAATACTTAAGAAACATAACAGAATAAAAGGAATTTCGAAAGTTTACGGCTGCTTTAAAATGATTGAAAACAAGAGAATTATATTAAGAGCCATATCTATCATATTAATATTTTGCAGTTTCAAATTTTATATATAAATTATAGATGACATCTTTTTTCACATAGTACATTACAATAAATACATATAATAATAGGTACTGTGCAAGCACGCGCATGATATAATTGACATAATATTATGTATGATACAAGACGGACAGAGCTAGGAATATTTAGAGATTATTATGCTGTATATAATTCTTATAAATATTATATTTAAATAGATAAATACGAAATGGGAGTTTTTTTTGACATATAGCCAAATATCTAGACAATTGCATATGTTAAGCTCAGAAGCGGTGCCGAGAAAATGTGCAAAAATACAAGCTTACTTTGAATATAATTTATTCTTACTAGTTTAATTAAATTTGCAATAAGTAAGCACAACACAGAGTAGTTAAGTGATTACACTAATGTCGTTTGTTAGGCAAAGTAATGTACTTATATTTTTTTTCAATAATTTACAATGATTTAGATTTTTTACAATAAGAAAAGTGTCTATTGATTTGAAAGCCATTAGGGTGTCAAGTGTATTACTTACTCACTTACTCCGTTGGCTCAGCGACTCACAGTGGGTCTTGGCCTCCGAAACGAGAACATGCCATTTTTCCTTGTACTGCGCAGTTTCTTGTGAATTATCGGTTCGTAGTTCTGACAGGTCAGCCTCCACTCTGTTTTTCCAGCGATATTTGGGAGGGCCGACTGGACGCCAACCTACCGGCCGTCTCAAATATGCTTTCCTCACGCTGCGATCCTCTCCCATCCGTTCTACGTGACCAAGCCAGCGGAGACAGTGAGCTTTTATTTATCCTATTATGTTGGGCTCGGCCACGAGATTCTCAATTTCGAGGTTGGTTCGAACCCTCCAGCTAACATCCTCTCTCTTTTTTGGACCCAGAATCTTACGGAGAACCTTCCTTACATATTTGAAAAACCGTGTAGAAAAAATTGTTAACCCAAAAATAGCTTCTGGGATTTTGATAGAATAGTGATGTTGCCTATATCAAACGACATCTGTGTAATATTAAGTGATTAAAGTTAGTCATGAATGATTCAAGCGATAAAGGTAGTGAAAGAGATTGATTATGGGCAGTAAACACAGAAAGGCAATGAGCCATCAGAAGAAGAAAAAAATTATACGGATATCTAGGACGAGACACGTAATAAGATTAAATAAATATAAAAATTTCACTTTACTAACAACTTGGTTAATAATGACATGTACCTATAAAAATTTGTTTAAATATTTAATGAAGAGTTCTTACATGGAAAGCTATCCAAATTAGAAAACAAGCCAGAAAGTCTAGAGAATTATTTCAACAAATAGATTTAATGATAATTAATCAATAAAATATAAATAAATATATTATAAAATTGATTTTATTTTTATATATTAGTTTTTATTCTCTTATTTATTTGCCTCGTGCTTTATATCCAAAAGAAAGAAGGAAATCGTAGGAAATGGAAGAAAAATATAATATATATTTATTTTTCTCAATATCTGTAAAATCTAAGGCTCCCCTGATATGCATACACTTCGAATACAAAAATAAACACCTCTTACACTTTCACAACAATTTTATACATATTTTATATATACTTACTTTATTCCAATTATTACGAAATGTAACAATGATAAGAAACAACTATATTTAGTCACAAAATAAAATCGTGAACATCAATCCAAATATCAAGTACAAAACGAATACAACATAATAATGTTCTACAATGTCTGGCGGTACTCAGATTTGTGAATTAGAAATTAAATATAATGTAATAAAATGTACAAAACGCCTAAACATACTTGATCCTACACTCATTAGGAGCACCCGAAAGACTTATCCGAAATACATTGCGCTGCAGTCAATAAATTAATTCCATGAATATATCGTATAAATCTTTTTAATTTCTATAGAAGATTTTTAATGGCTTATTCCTACATATTCTATATGTAATCTAATTAGATAATAATATTAAAGCTGTTAGCCCCCTAAATAGAAGACAATAACGATCTTTTTACATAAAATACAAAAAGAAAACCGCATTTTTTTAACTCCTTAAGAGAACAAAGTTGAACTTAAAATTGTAACGCTATCGTTGTGAATTAAGAAGCCAGTCGGGTGCCTGCCTACATACATATAAAAAAACAATATCATACTACACTCAAGATCTTATATTTTAGTCTTCATTTGCATCATTGCCTTTTCTGTGTCTATAACTACATTGTAATGTAAACACCTATATAACATTGTTTAACACGTAATAACCACTACCATATTGTCATTTTATTAACACGCATCGTATTGATAACACGAACATTTTGTAGCTTACGAAGCAGTGTAATTATCTTAGGCTAAATAACCAGAGAGACACGTGGGCTTAAATTACATATTAAGAGATGATAAAATAACAGGTTTTTTTTTAATTTATAGTTGTAATCGAGTTATAATTTTGACTTTGATATTTATTACAGACTGTTTTGATATTATAAAACCTGTGCGGTGTTATAAATGTTACTCTTACTTACTCTTTCGTATTTTTGAAGTGAAAACTTCTTTAGCCGCGTTAGGCACTTTTTGGTAGGGGAAAATGTTATGGGTTCGCGTCACCGACATCCTTATAGCAGTACATATCTGTAGCTATACAGCTGACGTATTGTGCAACATTAGTACTGTGTATATCTTATAAGTGAAATTGAATGGATTTAGTGAAAAGTTCAATGTCTATATACTGTGCATTGTTGAAATAGTGTTTTAATTCAAACATTACGAAATTTCAAATTTATTACTAAAAGCTCTAACTTCACTTCTTTATAACTGCCAATTTTATTCTTAATTTATTTTACTTATAAGAGAATGACATTTTTGTTGATCCTAGATTTGTGTCAGTTACCAAATATATGTATTTTCACCATCGTTGTCCAGCGTATTATTTCAGTATTTTATCTAAATTCATACAGTCCCTAAAATTTACCATTGTGACTTCACAATGGTAACATTTATCCATCGGAGATAAATCCATCATATACCTTTATGTGTTTGTGACTAATAATTTACTAATAACATAATTTTCCTCTAACTCCAATTGTACTTGCATGTAAGGCAGATGGAGATATACAATGATACGTTTTCATAAATTAACTCTTTTAATTCCACAATACGATACCGACTCTGGGAGAGGATGGGAGACGACTAGCGACAGTGTCACGAATATAAACACATTGCAATTTTTGCAGAATTTCAACTGTCGCATAGCCGTTACAGCTGTTGTCATTTTATTTTAATTCCCTCTTTGATCGGCGCCATTTTGGCGCTGATAGTCAAGGAGCTGAGTGCGAGAGGACCAGTGAACTAAAAAGTTACTTACATATTGCTAGCTATGCGAATATTAATATTAGACTGTTGCACGTGTCGCTTCAAATTAACACAAAATATGCTTGTGATTTATATGCGACATTGATAAAACTTAGTGATTAAATAATAGTTTAAAAATGTGCTACGATTTCTGAAGTCCTCGTAATTAGTGAAGGGTTTCATTTACCTGCAGTTGAAAATTTCGGGATGACAGAAATTTTTGTTCTGGCTCAATTGCTGAATATTATTGTATATGTTAGAAATAAAGTGATATATGAATGAATAATTTAATCATCTTTGCCACCACTAGATAAATAATATTTTTTTTTTTTTTTTAAATAAAACTAAACATTGTTGGATTTAGATAGACTGTGATGCTGATAAATCTTTTGGTTCACATTTAAAATAAAGAATGTTTTGCAACATTCCTTGGCTTCTTTGTCTAAAAATTTGTTTAGAGTAATATCACCTCTTAATATGTAAAAACCCAACGTATCTCAAAATTTATATCAATCCATACATAAAGCTGACATTAAATACTTTAATGTATTTGTACCTACCTTCATGCCAGTCTCCACAGTATACACATAACTATGTATAATAAAATATAAGAGTACTTTTACCTTATAATAATAAGTTACAATATAAAAATAAAAATGATAACCGATTAAATCACAGCGAAAAATCACAATAGCGAAATTATAATAAAACTTTTATAATATTAGCATTATTATGAGTTTTATTTCAAAATACACCTATTATATAGTACTGCAAAAATATAAAATTAAAAATACGGAACCCTATTTACACTTCACTCTTTACCAATATCTTGCAGTTAATACCATAATATTATATGGAGCCACCTATAAATTACGTCACAAGTTAATGGGTTTACGATGAAGTGTGACATTGTGTGACAAGGAGTGGGAGGAGTCCTAAATTTTGTGACGTCACATTTCAAAATCTAATTTATTTAAGCTTTAAAATACGAAATTTGAACTATTAACGAGAAACTTCAAAATATTTCCAGCTCTACCTGTATGAACACAGTTTAAAAATTATTACAAAATAATTTAAATGGAAATAAAACGAATTACGGGACTGCTGTTTTAATTTAATAATTACTTGATGTAAAATTGCGAAATATGTGATGTTACACTAGGGAGGGAGGAGCCTCACGAATGTGACCAGCTGTGACAAGAAGGGGGAGAAGTCAAAAAATGATGCAATCCGTGTGACGTATTTTATTGATGGCCTATAGGTAACACTTCGACGATTGAAAAACAATTCTGACTAAGCGATTTCACACAGTTATCACGTGTAAAATAATCTGCTATTCAACATTGATAATGTCCTTACATTGATTATTTCGGATAATTCATTCGACTGTACAGTTAACCCATTCTACAATATTTGAAGATAAGTTTGAGACCAGAAAGTGCACTCTTGTGCTCATCCACGATGGTATGGAGTTGTAGATACTGATGGTAGAATTGGTTAAAAAAATAATCATCGTTCAGCAGACTACTGAACGAGTTGTGTTGGATTGTGCAGAATCAAAGCAACCGACGTAGGTTAAAGAATCTATTATAGAGTTGGGTAGACATGATTTTAAAATGAGTTTGTAAGAGTAACATGACATTTTGTACTGAACCAGTACAATGTACCACTTCAAATGAGGCGAGGAGATTTGTATGGTTTGTACCGCTGTAGTACATTTGAAGCGATGAGGCCGGTGAGGCGATGAGTGTCATTCCCTCATTTGTCCCGTACAAAACTTCTAGTTCAGAAATGTTCGTTAAGAATCGGATGTGATCGGCTTCGGTCACCTCATTTTACTAGCAGTCGTACATGTCATGTTTTCCCTCTTTGTTATGCGAAAATACGTAGAGGCGTTATTGTACTGTTGTCCTCGTTCCGTTCTTCCTCTTACATTTGATGCGTGAGTGGTAGCGGGACAACAATTTTGAAGTAGTACAAATTTAAATTTCGAGCCGTATCAGTACAAATCTATTTTGTACGGGACAAATGTACTGCCTCACACGTGTACTACTCATCACTACTCTATCATGTCCAAGTGGCATCGGGCCTCCCACGTTTATTGCAGGGCCGATGGAACAAACAAGTCCTGGAGAGTAAACGATCGCATTACCAGCTAGCTCATTGTATGGATGACCCGCGTAAGGTTGCCAATATGAGCTGATTGAGAAAAGTGGAGAACTGGGACACGCGACACAATCTCGAAGAGATCTATGATTTAGGTCGGCTGCACATAGACAGGATTGCATTCCAACGTCGATGTAATTGTCAATGATTTAATCTTGATTTGCAAACAGGGGATCACGTAAACAATTTCTACTCTGATAACTTCGACAATACATTTCTGTAGCATAAGTATTTGTAAAATTGTTACTGGACACTTGTTTATACAATCGTTATAAAATACGCTTTAGACATTTAAGATGTTGCTGTTAAGAACACACTCTTGTATGCCATTTGCTTATAATGACGGATTTTGTTAAAAATATCTGTATCGACAGTACATCTATACTTTTCTTTATAATGTACTATCTCTAGAAGGAAAAACACTTCAAGCGTCCAGTTACAATTTGGTATTACTAGTTCACCCGTGTTACCTGCAATCAGTTACAGTATTACACTGGACCTTGAGTTCACTATTCACTAAATTTCTAATGTAACACATGGGTTATGTAGAACTTAGTGAGCGGTAACATAGCACTCGGGTTAACAGTTACACCGGTGAAGTATTATATTTACTACTAGAGAAAAATATAAAAAGTGATAAAGTCAGACTTGCGCAATAACAGTGTAAATGTATCAAAATTAAATGCAAGCAACAGTTCTCTCTCTAGAACAAAATTGTCCAAAAATTCTTGGAATAGCACAAGCTACACATCACCGACAAATATTAGTTTAGTTTATATATTATACAAGATGTAACCATCACTACTTTAAATTATGAAACG
Organism: Dendrolimus houi; assembly: GCA_039645545.1. Taxonomy (NCBI): domain Eukaryota; kingdom Metazoa; phylum Arthropoda; class Insecta; order Lepidoptera; family Lasiocampidae; genus Dendrolimus; species Dendrolimus houi. Next base: position 3,200,851 of record CM077122.1, read on the forward strand.
CTTATAAAACTAAAAATGATCTCTCTCAATGATTAGTTTTAAGATTATTTATCAACATCAAATTGTTCTCTAAAAAGAAATGCAAAAATTAAGCACATGTATAAATTTAAAATTTATTTTTCATAAGAAATAAATATTAAATTCATACATTGAAATAATATGTAAATTTAAAATTTATTTCTTAAGAACATTTATTATTTATTAAATAAAATGTAATTAAATTCAGTTTGAAAAGTCTTTCGAACGCAATTACACATGAATTATTAAAATATTTTTCAAAGAACAATTTGTTGTGTAGTTTTTAAAATTTACAGTCGCAATCGAGAAATAGCGTAACAACCGTCAGTTTATTCTATCACCACCTTCGATAAAAAAATTAATAACTCTCTCTGATATGTCCTTTAGTACCCTTGCGCCAATGTTTAAATGTTCGGACACTTTCAATATAGTTTCAACAAAATATATTTTTAATACTTGCATGATTATCTACTTAGTGCCATTGAACTATAAATTCTACATCAAATTTACATCGGCTATTTTGAAAAATGACAACATGTAAGACTTCAATCTTTGTTGTCACTTTTTGTTTTTAGACAAAATCGATGTGATTTTGATGTAGACCTTATTTTATAAGATTTTTTGCTAAGCTTTAATGTGTAATGGCTATATGAGATTCTTGATTGTTCAGACCTTAGACCACTTTGCTATCAACATTTCAAATGGCTATCGAGTGGTTCATTTAACCTATAATCATTATAGTCCATTTTTAAATTAAATTTACATAACTAACAGCTTATCTGTGGAGTGTTAAAAATGTTAATTGTTAGAAGGAAATTCCAATGAGTAAAAGGTTTTTCTAAACTCAAACAGAAATCTTTTTGTGTAATTGTTTTTCTCACATTTTATTTTTAGGTATTTTTTGATAATTCTAGACTCCATATTATCATTTCCAATAGATACACAAGATGGCAGAAACAAATTTCTACTAGTATTACTCATTTATTCACAGATAAGTTGATAGAGCTATAAAGTTTTTTTATATTTTACATAAACCAGTTCAAACGTCAAATAACCATTTGATTTTGACAGCTACCGAATGTAAACAATAGTCTGATACAAATGACATCTGTCCCTGTCACCGTTTAAGATCATGACATAAGTCCCGAATCGGTGCGATAGAATATCCTGAGGTTCAATATGGACGAGAATCAGACACGCCTGGGCTTCCCCGGGCCTGGACACTCCGTCGACCTGATGATGGAAGCCGCGAACGCCTCCCTCGGCCTAATAGGGTCCATCTCCATGAAGCCAGGGTTCAGAATGATATTAGGCACAAGCTCCATGACGTCTTGCTCGTCATTATTATAATCTACATTAATTATAGAAGTGATGGGGGAGGTTAGTCATACATACCGTCACCGTGTTAATGAGTGTTTGTTTGTTAGTGTGCAGCCCCGCAGTCCAAGCGTGCGTTCCAAGCGAGTGCGATAGAGGGAAAAAGAAGAAAAAAATCGAATGAATAAAATTTTAGCGTATTACTGGCGTTTGTGTTAAAAATGGTAATCAGATGTTATTCGTTAATGCAAATAGTCATGCGGATAGATTTTAAGAAGTTCTAAAAGGTCGCTCTTTTAAATACTTAATTTTCTGCTATTATGGATTCTTATTATAGTTTCTTAAAGATTTCTACTATTTTATTAATATACAAGTCTATAATTAGTAATCAAACATGGTAATGATGTCAAATTAAGACGTAAGGTACATAATATCTTTGTCCACTCGGCGTGCAAATAATTTTAAATTTGTAATATACTTTTGTTTCCTCATTTATCATCATCGATGTTGTTTTTCGTACTAATACGTACACTTCTTTTCAAAGTATACTTGAGAGAAGTTAAAAAATATAATATAATAATAATATGCCTAGTTTCACATTATTTATGTTGTATATTAAAAATAATAATAAAAGAGCGAGCTTTATTATTCTGATTTTTACTATTATAATTTCATATAACATTTTTTTAATTACACGAAAATAAATTAATATAGTCCGCGATAAACTCAATGGTTCTTCCAGTTACCCGCAGCTAGTTAGCGCAGCCGCTTGCTACTTACTAACAGCGGTCAAAAATGCGCACAAGCGCTGACTGTACGTACAGTTATTTATAAAATATTTTTTAAAACTACTTTAGAGCGCTATGCGAAGCAACTCTTTAAAAAAACTACTTATCTAAATAAATCTATGCCTAGTTAGAGCAAGCTGTAAATAAAATCAACATACGAAATTATCAGTCGTTATAAGAGGTAAATGTAGTAATTAATCAAAATCGCACAGGCTATCAACGCCTTGAAAGACCATTGAAGTCTTCAAAAACTTTTTTCTGGAGTCACTACAATTCTAGGATATACGTTTCAGAGAATATTACAGACTCAAAAATATTGCTCGGAGTATATTATAACTCGGAAAACGTTCTCTCTGAGTTTATTATACTCGGAAAAAGATTTCTCGAAATTTGTTATTGCTTTGATAAACAGAATGGACAATATAGTATTTACTTTATGTAAACAGGTGAGCGATAAATTCTCTCAAACAGCCGATTCATGGTTGTTTCCTAAACACACGAGGTGTTTTTCTAATCTTATCAGTACGAAGTAGTTTCGATATCTTCGTTAAATGAACACAGGAATTCTGCCTTAAAACTCACAGTACCCAATTTATCCAAGTCTTAATCCTAAATTGTCCTCCTGTTGTTAAACAATTGTATGTTCCCTGTACTTGTTATGTAAATAAATATTGTTTGGTTTTTACGGTAATTTGTTTAATTTTTATTATATTAAATTAGATTAGGCTACCAAAGAGTAAATAATACTCATAAACAAAATTAAAACTAAATAATTAATATGAATAAGTTGGTGTTAGGCTAAATAAAACTTGAACAATACTCATTGACACTTGACATCTTTGAATTCCGTGATCACGGCTACTGACAAGTAGCCGAAACGTCGGAATAATAAAAATTAAATAAATTTACCGCGCTTAAAACTATTAAAACGTAGTTTTATTATGTATACTAGTCACCAAATATTAAGAAAATATTAAATTTTATTTCATTAAAAAAAATTGATCCTTACCTATTTATTTGAAAGTTATTCCGTGAGGGACCTTCAATTATTGACTTAAAATAACTAAAGCGTTTTATTAAGTATTTTAAATTGTAAAACTTATAATTCGGTTTAAATTTTAAGTAATAGCGATAGGAATTGTTTATTCCATCTCTTTAAATGTTTTAAATTAGATAAACGGTGCTTAAATCTACATATTGTGCATTTTATGCAATTTTAGACACAAATATTTTATACTAGTCTTTTGGAAGCTTTTCTTTTAAAACTATAAAGTACATAATATGTATATTATCAACAAAGAGTATTTTCATATTTTTCAAATTGAAATTGAAAAGATATATTCGAGTCTAGATACTGAATTAGTACCATTGAAAAACTATTCTTTATTGATAATATACTTTTCTTAAGTTTCAAATGCTATATAATGTTTGTAAAGCTTTATAATACATTATGTATAAAAAGTGGTCCGAAGTTAGTATTGGGGTGCACTATTTAAGGCCCAAGATTTAATTTAAGAAATATTTAAATGAAAAAGTATACTATAGTAACATAAAAAAACTTTGGTAAACATTTCAATTATACTCTGTGAAAATGTAAATATAATTCAAAGAAATATAACTTAAAAATAAATTTAATATACAATATGAAATGAAACATAACCATATAAAGTAATTCGTACTCTTAGAGAGCAAAAGTTATGAAATTCTATATAGTATTTTAGAGATTAAATATATTGAAACGACGTTTTAAATACATTCATTAATATATTGCTTCACATTCCCTGTAAGGTAAGATTTAGCACTTATACTAGTAATATGAAAAAATATTATACTTTTGGCAAGATTATTTGTGTCATCTACAGCACTAAAGCTAAAACATCCTAAATTTATTTGATAAATATTAGAACAGGTATATTATTGCAAATTTTCAAGAAAAACTACTTTAAATATATTCTACAAAGATTATTTAAGAAACTTTATGATATAGCAGTTGTTTTGTTGCGCATATTTGAGGATTTTAGGAGCTAGCTAGTGGTTATATAGTGTAATTAAATTTAACAAAATTGGTCAAAAGTGTAGTAGCATTTAGATAACTAAACTTAACGTTTTTGTCGTTAGTAGGGATGTGAAACTTAATATAAACTATAATATATTTCTATTTTAACAAAATTCTACTGTATTTTTGAAGGTGTATTCACTATAATCTATAAACAATCAATTCTATTGTGTTAATTGACGTTCTGTAGTAACATTGGTCCATAATCACTAACATTATTATATTATTTTTAGCATAATTACAGCAAAAGGTAACTATTTAAAGCGAGATATTAATAGATTGCTTTTTGGTTTGGTAATTAACTATAATGTAGTAATATTCTATTATCTAATATATTGTTTTAATATCATAAAGTTCTATTATTGCATAGCACCGATTGCATAGCATATACATTTATTTTAGAAGAAAAATCTTTTTTTCATGTTTTAATATATTTTATAAAAATCACTATTATTAGAAACTAATTTTATCTCGAAAGTTATGTAACTTAATTATACTTCATAGGCATATTTATTGGCACTATACTTTTTAGTATTATTATTAAATATAGAATATTTATAATCAACAATCTAGATTACTTTTTATTATTATCATATAACAAGAATAATAGGATTGATAACCGCCCTGTAAAAACGTAACTCTGATAAGCTCCTAAATCCCACACGACTAGATGGCGTTTACATTTATAATTTAGAACATATTTTTAAATCCAATCAATCAAGACGTCTCAGTGAAGAAAAGAAAATACCTTATTTGAAGAAATAGGTAGGTTACTTATACTAATTACAAATGATAATTTATAAAAGTTATTGAAAACATGCACGCCGCAGCAAATAAGATTTGTAATCAGCTTATTGCTGTGCCGGTATATTATATATAACTTTATCAATATAAATGGAAAGTCTGTCTGTCAGTGAATAAAAACATATATCGATGTTTTAAATACTAAAATGTCAAAAATCGAGAGCAAAATAGCCTATAACGCCATCTAGTTATGCAGCATTTAAAAGCTTTTCAGAGATCCCTTTTTAATGGGCTATTGTTATTCTTCTATGTTATTATAGTATTGTGCATCGTTTCTTAAAACAGTGCCAAAGCTAGTTTTAAAATTTTACCAGTAATCTAACCAAACCCGTAATTTACTATTTTGCTCATGAAATTCTATCTATTACTAATTATCTACTATATTATTGTTCAAAACTTTAACTCGTAAATATCATTTAAAATACTACGAGATTCTAATATACTTATATTAGCAAAACTTAACTATTAAATTTAATGTCTTTTAATATATGATCGAACGTTGAGAAGCAATCATTCTGTTTGTTCATAAAATATCATACTACAGATAGTTTTTGATATAAGAGCAAAATAATGTAACAAGTATGACGAATCCGGAATGAAATGAGTTTGTATAATGTATTTAAAAATGAGAAAAAACAGGTGGGCACATTCAGACAAGTTGATTCCGAAAATACAACATTTTTTTTATTGCACGAGTTCAGCAGACAGGCAGACGGGCCCTTCTGATGGAAAGTGATTACCATCGCCTATAGACATTAGCAACACTAAAGGTGCTACAATAGCGCTGCTGCTCTGTTAATGGAGACTGCAGCCTGGGACACAGCTCAGGGTTGTTATGGCGGCATACTCTAGACCAGAGGTGGTAGCCATCCAGCCAGGCAAATACCCTACCACCTGGCGAACATTTAGCGAAGCGACATTTAGAATATTTGTCTGTCTGTTAAGGTATCGCTTGAAAACTACTGAACTGATTTAAATGAAACTCGACTCAGATCTAGCTCACGTCCCGGGTCAACACTTAACAAATGACCTTGATGTGGATTTATTTTAAATATAGCAAAATCAATGAAATTGTACAATAATCCGCTTCTAAATCCTTATATTACATCTCTCTCATAAAAATGTTCACAAATGACACATTAGAAGAAGTTTCGTCTCATGACATAATTTCAAATTTTGAAAATAATGTGTTCTAAGAGGTTCGAACAGACGTCGTCTCGGACTTATGTTAGAATAATAAGTAATAAGGCGAATGTAGTGAAAAAGATTTTTTTATTTTTATTGCAGGAGTTCAGGACTTGATGGAAAGCGGTTACTATCGCCTATGGACATTTGAAACACCAAAGGTGCCACAAATACGCTGCTGCTCTCTTAAGGGAGACTGGAACCTGGTCACTAATGCCGGAACACAACACAAGGTTGTTATGGCGGCATACTCTAGACCAGGGGTGGTCACCATCCAGTCGAGCAAATATCCTATCACCTGGCTGTGGGTTGTTTTGTGGCCTCTTACGACAGGCCCCACAAACGACAAAGATGGCGTTTTTCTTTCTTTTTTAGAGATGGCGTTGCAAGCCACAACAAATTCGTCGTTGTTATGGCCATACAAACAAAGTTTCCCTGGTAGTACTATTTTTTATATGCTGATATTAAACGGATAAATCAAAACATCGAAAAGCACGGAACTGAAAGATTAAACGACGGTATCTAATAACATTGAATGATTCAAGTTTGTGTTTGTATGGATTTCTGTGATGATGATGATGATGATTTTTGTGTTTGGATCACTTGGTTATTCATCCAAATTGAAAGACAGAAGTGAACCATTTAACATCAGCATAATCTCGCGTTTCAACACTAACTACCAATTGAATGATTGCTCTCAATTAATCTACTATAACGTTCGATCGACACTACTTCATTACTTCATCTGCAGAATATATTGAGCTACGCCTATTTGTTACTTATCACACTTTTGTGTTGCACTGTTTTTTAATATAAAGCTTATTAATATCATATTTTCGTAATTCGTAAATCATTATTTATAGTAAGAATATATTCATTCTTTAAGTTCACTGAGTTATTGTACTGTGCAATAGAGAATGCAAGATATCTTAACTATGGCAAGTATTTGTTTGAACAAGACCTATCACATATATTTTCATGTTCAATACAGTTACTTTTATTGATTTTTTATGTATTATTTAATGACCAATGTAACCAGGGCTGATTGTAGATCAAGCACATAATATATTTTTTAATAATGCGATGTAAATAATTTTTCAGCCTAGCAACATTATTCTCACAATATAGCTTAAAAAACCGCGTGAACTGTTGTCAATCGCATCACAAGAACATTTAAATTTGGAATAAAATAAACCAGGCTTAACATGTGAAAATAATGTAAAAGGAATACTTCAATGAAAATTAGGTCCAAGGGAATTGTCAAAATAGTATTTTGTACAAAAATTGTAACCGAAACAATTGAAGAGTTTCAGCTCGTATAAAAAGTATGTCAAGAATAAAATTGATATTCCAACATATCTCTAGGGATTTATCAGAAATTTTGCTGCTTTTATTTTTAACCAACTGTAGTTACAATGTGTTTCATGTCACAAATTTGTTTCTGAATTGGTCTGTTATATAGTTACGAGAACTTCAACTGGTTACCACTGGAACAAACACGTTAGAAAGAGCTCATATTATTAGAGCACAATTTAAAAGTTCGTTTCGAAGACTAAAATCAGTAGATATCGAAAACATGCTATAGCTGAATTACATAAATTCCCACTTTCAATAATATACACGACATTTCAACAATCCAATGTCGTTAAAAGAGCATAGAAATTAAAAAAAATATATATTATTATATCTGGCAACATATAAACTGCTCTTAAAGCATTTGTTGCTGACTTCAAACTCCCGACTAGTCTTCGAAACCATATACTATAAAAACTATCATAGGAGTCTACAAATATAAAGGAGCTTTGACACGCACGGAGTAATTAAGTCATCGTGATTGCGAGATCAGGAGAATCCTAAGATCTATCAGGATTATAGTTATACGGCAGGGCCTTGATAATCCGGAACTCGCTTAGTCGGTGATCGCGGTAATCCGGACGGGCGGCCGTATTAATTAAACACTGCTTCAAAATGGGCAGAAAATAACGAATTTGATAGCCATGAAGTTTACGTTGCTGGGTCGATTTAGAGACCGAGCTTTTGAAACGATGTCCGAAGATTGTAAGCAGAAGTACAGTACTCTTTCAAGAGGGATTAAATAACTGTCTTTTTAAATCTAATATCCAATGTGTCGATTACATGTTTGTAATTCCCAAAATGTACATTTGTATATATATTTCTGTCTTGTTTGTTTCACTGGTCTTTACTTACTTCTCGATAATTACAAAAGAAACTTAGATTGAACATGTGTTTTATTACGAGTACAATATTGCAGAACACAATCCGGACGTCTTGATAATCATCCGCAAATGGCCTTGTTTTTGCCTGTCCGGTGTTTATCGAGGCCCTACTGTACTTCATTCAATTCCGCTTGTGATATCGTTACAAAGCATTCTAATACACTAATATGATTTTTAACAACATGGGGTAGACTTCTGAGATTGTTAATTCCTCTCTGATCACACGCCGTTCGAACGATGACAAAATCACACCGTATAACGTCTTAAAATGGCAAGTTCTATGTCAGCTAATAAGACCACAAGAAGTAGAGCCTCGGTAGAGGCTTATGCTATGGCTGAGGCTCACCGTTGCGACGCCATTCGCGGCACAGCACTGCGCAGGTGCCAGCTGCGAGCACTACTAATGTGCCCATCACTACACACACTGCTGCCACCCAAGTACGGGTGTCGAAGGTCTCTGCACCTTCCAGAAAGTGCTTGTATAACTCTGTAAATGTGTTTGAATGATGGATCAGTATCTACGAACAGTGAAACATGTCTACTCATAAATCGTTTTATTTTATTAAACTAGTACTTTCCGAGCGTCCTTGCTCGCGTTAGATTCGGTTCTGTATTCAATAGAAACTATTCTATTTCCATTTTTTTATTGAATGAGTTAAGCAGACAGGTATACGGCCCATCTGATGGAAAGCGGTTATCATCGCCTATAGACATTTGCAACACCAAAGGCGATACAAATACGCGTTATCGGACGTACATACAAACAATTATATCAAATTGCATAATAATCTTGAAGACCTATAAAAGGAAAGCACTAAAATACAATCAACCAAATACTAATGCTTTTTCAGCAACTTCTCTCACGTAAAGTCGTGTTTACCTCTTTTGTTCAAGTAACACGTATATATAAGTATTTATATATTCCAAATTTCATTACAGTTGAAGATTCCACGGAAAAAGACGAACTTCTCACTTTTTTTTCTAAACTCATCTGTGAATGCGATTTTATAGGGAATTTCCGCTACTATACGATAGCTAACCGAACAGGGTAAAACACGAATTAATCTTACGAGTTCTTATCGTTTAGAAAAAGCGCATGCAGGGAAAGTAGCATAGCATACCTAAAAAGTCCAGGGGAAAAAACAGGTTTGTCAGTGACATTATATGTCACTTTTCCCTGTTAAATCTGACTAAAGATAGTTTTTAATTCTGTATGCTTGAAACCTTTTTGATTTTTAAGTGATTCAACTTATATTTTTGTATTATTGTGAAACTTATGGGTTTCCGAAGCACAAAGTTCCAAACTTAAAAATGCGATATCTCAAAATCAATATTGCTTGACAAGTTCGTCTTTTGGACCTGGGGTCTTCAATTGGTACATTTCGTTTATACTGAGTACATTATAAACCATAATTATACCAGAGTTCATAAATACCGGTTCATTCCCAAAGCCCTGAAGAAGAAATAAAGACACTAGAAACCAAAACGGTCTATTAAGTTTTCTACTAATATATTAATGGCTACAGACCTGCCTCCTGATCGCTGTATAGGGTGGTGGCCAGCACCTCTACTGGTGGACCAGGCCCTAAGACATTGGTGGCCCACACCCGGAACCAGTAGGATGCATTTGTCTCCAGATGATACACATCGATCTGACGCTGAAATTAGACGTATCATAATATTAACGACAGTCCCGTATCACATATTCAGTTAAAGCTTCTCAGCCAATCAACTGGCATATAACTTGCATAATCAACTTTAGGTTTTGCAGTGTGAAATAGTAAACATTATATCTTTTAAATATCTCTATTTCATCGCAGTATAGGTTTGCATTTGCAGATAGCGCTATATAATCAGACGTTAAGTCGAGAAATGTTTTAGGTGATATTGAACAAGATTAGTCAGATGATGTGCTTCAAACTTGAAGATTAATAGATTTTATAGATCTGGAATCATTTAGGATTCTCTCCATAATACTGCTAAAATGTGTGTTCCAAGGATTATCTAATAAAGTACTACGACACTTATAATACAGTTGGAATTTGGAACGCGGGTTTTAGTGCAGTTTATTACAATTGTTTTATTGCTAGAATAAAGCAGAGCCTACCGGATAGAACCACTACTATTTGTCCATACACTAGTTAATAAGCAGATATGAAGCCTTTAGGAGAAATCAGCGATTGTCAAATGAACTTCTTGTTCCATACACGAGGACACATCTTGTATTATAGGCAATATCAATGACAGTTTTAGACGTTTTCACTTACCGAGTTAGGACTTATATGGTTAGGACTAATGGGTCGCCAAGGCTCGAGGGTGTCGTTCACTGGTGCAGCCGAGCGATATTGTGCGGTGAAATCAATAATAGGGTGCCCTCCATCGCCTGCCACGTTCCACAGAATCAAGGCGAGAATCGTTGATGCGTGGACGGTCACATTGACGAGGGGAGGCGGTTCCGCTGGTGGTACAAAGTTATGTTTAATGATTAATATATTAACTCCTTTTTATTGCCTGTAGCACGCGAATAGGCTTTAGCCCGCCTGGTGAAAAGTGATTGTCGAAGTCTATGACAAAAGTCGCGGCGGCTGCATTGGTCTTAGCACCCGAGTCGTGTCTTCAGTAATGCAAGTTCGAATCGAAACAAAAAGCAAGCACCGCCTAAGTAGATTTTTATCATCTAATATGCATGCTCTTACAACAACAATACAAGTAATAGACAGTAAACAGTGAGGAACTCTGCACCCTGAGACTATTACGTGCAACCCGCCAATTTGGACAATCATGGCGGGTGTATTTTCTGCTCTCCTGAAAATTACTACAGAACAGACAATACAGTCGCCATTTCAGTTTGAAATACAGCGTTAATTATATAATTTTATTATTGATTTTGAAAGAAATTCTATTCACACATAAAGGTACCTAGATTTTTTTATATATCTTTGTATTTAATGGCCACAAAAATTTAAAGAATATTCAAAACATAAGAAACTTAATTCAATGTAAGATCCTATTTGATGGTACTCCTGGCCCTCGCCTACCTATTACTATACTTACCACCACCAGTTTATATCACAATCAAAGTCAAAGTAATTTATTTTGTGTATACGGGTTTGAATATGATGTCCATAATTATAACAATTTAGGTATCCCTGTATCCTGCCACATATATAGCTTACAAAATAATTGAATTTAAAACTACTAATGTCTAGATACAAATTAATATACAATTTACAATAATAATGATTAACAATAATTAGGATTTCTCATGTCACAATATAAAACAATATCTATAATATTATAAAATACTAAACATGCCGTGTCTGTACATTAGAGCTTTCTTTTCTTTAAAAAATAGACTATATAAACGATGGAGAACACGATGCAATTTTTATAGATTACTTGTCTGTTTGTTCGGGAGTCATGTAACCGCTACTTTTTATTTTAGGTAACCCACGGAAATTATTCTGGGAATTATTTAAAATGGTCATACTTTCAAGTGTGGACGAAGTCGTGGGCATATCCTAGTTACAAATAAAATGTAATTCGCTCTCTTTCTATATTCTAATCAAATATTGATTATAACTTAAACATACATACTGTTACGAGTGCGGGACTCGAATTAAAATGCCGTTGGAATTACTATAGAATTTATTAGAACTACACAAACACATATAACATAGGTACAAATATAACCGGACGCAATAAGTCCAACTGTATTGCATAATTAAATAACACGCGCAAAGTCCGTCACTATATCGCTATCGAATGTACACGTCTTGCTAGTATCGTAATCGTCGCTTGACTGCCCCACCCCTCCGTTCGGGCTTTGTTTAATACTGCACGGTGCAATATGTCTACCTCATCGCGTGCACCCGATTTCCCGGAATCACACCTGGCCACTCCCTAACGGAACAGATTACAATACAAAATAGGCGGCTTTTCTAATTACAAAGAAAACTAAAGAAGTGCAAATGCGGGCGGTAATAAAACTCGGGGTTTATGGCCGCAGGTGTTCATTCGCATTTGTTGTTGTGCTTCATGGAATTTTGGCTAAGTCGTAACAATACTAAAGATTGTATCAGTCATAGTAAAATCAAGTATATTAGTTATTTGAAAGTTAAGAAAGCATATCGCTACTTTTTCCACGAGACAGTTTAAGTTCTCAGCTGGCGAGGCTATTAAATTTTCAATAACCGTAAGTTAGTATGAGAATTCGTGGCGCTTGCAGCCTAGACAGTGAATTACGGTCGCATGTGTTTAGTGTTCCCCCTTCTGGCTTTATGCCTAGATTAGTAACTAACGATAATCAAATAATAAATGACTACTGACTATGACACTCAGAGTTCGTATTGAACTATAATATTTACACTTAAAGAGCAATGTCACTAATGAAATCTATAACATCAAAATCTGTTGGGGGTGTAGAATATAAAAAATGAGAAAATAAGGGGGACTAATTCACACCGTTAGATTAAAAAAACGCAACTCTTAGAAAATGACATCAAATCACTGAAGGAATTTCAACGAAACGCAACAAAGACCTAGCTTATATTCCGGGTCAACACTTAGGATATTGTCTATCTCGATAAATGACGTCGTTTCCGTGAAATAGATAAATCTAGTAAAACGATGTTATTATATTCAATTTTATAATTTTTTTTTTTTTTGCATGAGTTCAGCAGACAGGCAGTCGGCCCACTTGATGGAAAGCGGTTACCATCGCCTATGGACATTTGCAACACTAAAGGTGCTACAATCAATAGCGCTGCTGCTCTCTAAATGGAGACTGGAGCCTGGCCACTAATGCCGGGATACAACTCAAGGTTGTTATGGCGGCATACTCTAGACCAGAGGTCGTAGCCATCCAGCCAGGCAAATACCCTACCACCTGGCGAACATTTAGCGAAGTGACATTTAGAATATTTGTCCTGTCTGTTAAGGTATCGCTTGAAAACTACTGAACTGATTTAAATGAAACTCGACTCAGATCTAGCTTACGTCCCGGGTCAACACTTAACAAATGACCTTGATGCGGATTTATTTTAAATATAGCACAATCAATGAAATTGTACAATAATTCGCTTCTAAATCCTTATATTGCATTTCTCTCATAAAATTCCACTCAGCCGCAGAAAATTGTATTCTTTCTCCGTTCCTGCACGGATGTATATATAAGTATGTTGTATATATTAGGTTGGGGAGAATGTTTCTTCGCATTTTATATAAAAATTCAAAAGGTTTTTTTTATAAAGTTTATTTACATTTGACTAAAGTATGTAGGTGCCATTTTGTTGGATAGCTTTTTGCCATCTTGTAGGTAGGGACGTGATCCCATTGCTATAAACATTTTGGAGCTTCTGATCAAAAAACTGCGACAAGTGGTTTCGGCAGTCCTCTCGTGATGTTAACTTGACAATGCCTAAGGAATTCTGCAGAGACCGAAACAGGTGAAAATCTGAAGGTGTAAGGTCAGGACTATACGGCGGATGCATTAACACCTCCCAGCCAAACTCTCGTTATTTTTGCTGAGTGGCTAAAGATGTGTGAGGTCTAGCGTCATCATGGTGAAAAACCATGCCCCTTCTGTTAATTAATTCCGGCCGCTTTCTCTCAACTTTTGCTTTAATCTCATCAGTTGTTCGCAGTACAGTTCAGAATCGATCGGTCCTGCCTGGCGGTAACAGCTCATAATGAATAATGCCATTCCAATCCCACCATACACACAGCATCACCTTGTTGCGAATTAACCCGGGTTTCACCACAGTCTGTGAAGCCTGACCGGCCTTTGACCACGATCTTTTTCGCACCGTATTGTCATACGTGATCCACTTTTCATCACCAGTTATCAGCTTCTTCAAAAATGGTTCGGTTTCATTACGTCGTAATAAAGAATCACAAATTAGTACACGGTTCATTAGGTTTCTTTCAGTGAGCTCATGAGGTACCCAAATATCGAGCTGTTGTGTGTACCCAGCTTTCTTCAAATGCGCCAAAACCATTTTGTGGTCAATTCCCAGTTCTCCAGCTACGTCGTAACTACTAATATGCCGATATTGCTCCACTTTTTCAAAATTGGCATCAATATTGTCCGTAACAGGGCGACCAGAGCGACGTGCATCTTTGATATCAAAATTTCCGGATTGAAAACGCTTAAACCAAATTTGCGCTACTCTCACAGATACTGCATTAGGTCTATAAACGTCACAATTCTTTTTGGCGGTTTGTGTTGCATTTGTACCTTTTTTTAGTAAAATTTTAAAATGTATCGAATTTCTTCATTAGATTCACTCATTTTAACAATAAGAAAAACAAATGAAAATCACACATTTTACTAATCTGAATTTGGAATTGTCATCTTTAAAATTAAAACTTTTTAATAATACCAAAACCAGCCAGATGCAAATGGTATAAGCCAAAGAGATCTTATTACAAGTTCATATATACTATATGCGAAAAGACTTTTACCCCAACCTATTATATGATGAGCGAGCCTTTTATAGATTTAATATTAAAGTTCATTCGGGGTATAAGCTACCTCTGAGTCGAGATACATTTAAATTTGTACAGTAATTTTCCAAATTTTGACAAAAAAAAAATTTTTCTCAATTCTAAATTCATTTTGCAAACTAGACACGCCTAACAGATTTATTATATTATGGAAATGAAATGGCTATTACAATCATTATTATTCTGTCATTATGTCTCAGTTATTATTCGACACGTACATACAACATTAGCCACACAATTTGCTGGGCAGTTGATCAAACAGATAAACGGCAAAAAACACGTGCACGTCACTAATGATACGGCCAGGATGGAAAACATACTAAATGATTGCCACTTATGTACTGGATAATACATATATGTTGTAAAGCTGTAACAATAATGTATTTTCTGTAAGAGAAGGGAGAGCCTTTTAAAATGATCATATCGATGCCATTACTTTCGAAAAATCCTTTAAATATTCCGTCCTATAGGACCGGTCAAAATGACTTTATTCATTTTTTTTAAAATGTTAAATAGCTTCCCGTTTGACCGCAATCACGCCTAATGTCGGATGACAATACGTTCGAAAATGGAGCACGCTTACATAGATAATTGATAGTACCAATTCACAAGAGAATTGAAGATGCCCGGATTGTACTTTACGGGAAACACGGACTCTGGTAGTGCATTTCACAACTGCCCTACGCAGAAGAAACGCGGAGGTGAAACGTTTCGTTCGCACTGGCAACTAATTACACGGCATGTAATATCTTAATGCATGTTATGTACAAACAAATAAGCGCTTATTCGCTCATTTGTTACAATTATACGAGGTTTACAGGCTTGTTAAAAAACAGTAAAGTGTTTTTCACTATCACATTCTGAATACGATTAATTTTTCTTTAACTCTTTTTAAAAACCTATAAACCTTGTGTAACTATTATGAATAAAGGGGTTAAAGTGTTATAAATAGTAAGTAACAAACTGTAAACTGATCACTTTCTGAAGAATTTAAAAATAAATATAAATTATGAAGTAATAATATTGTTACAATTTGGGCCACCTGCATATCTCTAAACACAAAGCACATTTATTACCCGTCGGCGTTTGAGCTAATATCATTTATGACCGTCTCATTTTGTTTACTTATTTATTGGTTGTTGTGGAGAGCAGCCTATTGTACTTGTTTATGGCCGTTCGCAGGCCTGATTACGCAGGTGTGCAGATTACGACTTCTGAGAAATTGCGTCGACGCTTGCCAGGTAGACATATTGCATCGTGCTGTATAAAGCAATGCCCCAATGGAGAGATCGTCAGTCAAGCGATAACCACTAGCGAGACAAGGCGTGTGTACATTCGGTAATCTATATAGTGAGGGACTTTGCGCGTGTTATTGAATCGCGCATTACGTTTGGACTGATTGTGTTCAGTTATATTTGTATCTGTGTTATACGTGTTTGTATAGTTCTAATAAATTCTATAGTAATTCCAACGGCATTTCAATTCGAGTCCTGTAACTCGTAACAATATAAATATATATAACATATGTGTACTGATCTTATAAATATATCCGGATATTAAAGTGCTGCCTTACATCACGATAAGCACCCTTCACCCAAACACCAGGGTTTGGCAATCGATAAAATTTCATTTGGCTCTCAAACATTTGAACAGCGTGTTGACATTGGATCCAGTGACTGAGCCATATATGAGAACACCTTTGTTTGTTTTGTTACAATGCTGTTATAAAGTTATTTAGCAGTTTCACATTCAATGATCTGAGGCTAAACTATAAAACTTTATGAAATTGCTAGGATATGCCTGCGACTTCGTCCACGCTTGACTTGAAATTCCCGCAGGATTTGTAGTATTAGTAGAAAGTAGGTATCACAGCATTTAAAAGAATAATGTAAGCTGTCGTTTTAGTGAAAACTGTTTCGCAATAAGCTAATTATTATGCACCCGAAGAACTACAAACCGCCCTCGGGAACATTCCCGCGAGACCAGGATAACAAATGTGGCATAGTTTATTACATAAAATTTGTTATCTATCACCGACATAAACACATTGGAATTCGGTTTTTTGATTTAAGCTGCTCATTTTAAATCATTCCCAGAAAAATTCCCGAGATAAAAAAATATCACACACTATTTAGAAAAAATTTGCTATCGATCGGTGCAAAAATCACATTGGAATTAGATTTTTTTAATCTGACCATTTTAATTAATTCCCAGAAAAATATCCCGTGGAAAATTCCCAGGATAAAAAGTACAGCGTATTTGAAGTCCAAGAATTTGCTGTCGATCAGCGAAAACCGCATCGAAATCGGCTCAGTTTTTACTTGAATCAATTACAAAGAGAAACAAACAAGACATCTAAAAAAATTGCATCGTGTTCTTCATCATTTATATATTGTATTCCAGTTGTTTTTTTAAATAGCCTCAATGCACAGACACGGCCTCTTTAGAATTTTATAATATAATAGATGAGCGAACTGTCAGCTAAGAAATTTTGTCTAGCGATTTGGAAAGCTATTTCATCCTAAAATTATTAATAGCACTAGCAAACGTCATAGTGTGAATATCTTGTGTTAGTTTGCAAATAACTTTCAAGAAGAGAATTATGTAGGTAGTTAATAGTTTAGATCTCATAATTCCTAATGTTAGTAGAAGTAGTAGATAGATGAGTAACCGAATATGAAATAGATATAGTACAGATATTATGTCCGAAACAAGACTCCAAAATGTGAAGTTAAAGAAAAAAAGATAAAAAAAACAACCTCTAATGTATTCCGATCGTCAAAGTGCGAAAATTAAAAAATGTTAGTAATGTGGTGTTAGTCGAAATTAAAAGTAGTTCAAAGTAAAACACATGATGATGAATATAACCCTAAAGACCGTTTTGAAGTAAGAAATAAGGGTCAATGATTTTATAATATCTAAAAGATATAGAGAGCTACAAAAGGTTCTGCAAATATAATAGAAAGGAAAAGTAAGGTTCCATCCAGGATTATAATTTGTAACAGAAGAAATGACCAAACTTAACTTTTTTTTATTAGAAGGTAATTTTGGTAAATTTATAGAAGATTTTTGCAATTAATTACACTATTTAATGAAGTTTAAATATCTTAGTCAAATTAAAAAACATCTAAAATGTTTAAAATTAACCCTCTAAATAAATAATTTAATTAAATTTTTATTTAAAAAATTATCTTGTATGAAAAAACAAGGTATAGCGTAAGGAACAAATTAATATTAAAGAATTGAACTTGGGGTCCTGCCATAAAAGGGTATTAAGCATTCCTGACAAAATTTCGCCGGAAACATTTTCAAATGTAGATTTATGACAACAGGCCATATAGACTGGAATTATACTACTTCTAGATAATATTCGAATAGACGTAGAGCATTTATCTTTACATGGACTGTAACTGTGTATGATAACTTATCCACTATATTTTGATAATTATTTCAGAAATAACACAAGTAAATTCAATCTATAAAAAGTTTAAAGAAGTCTCCGGAGTGACACAACACGCAGTTCTCATTGCAAGGTATCTATGGGATTTTGCAAATACGACATTGTTTACAAATTAATGAAGTAATAATGAATGTAATAGCTCAATAACAATTTATATTATAAACTATAATAGCAGTTAGCGAAACTCGTCCGCATTGACATGACGACATTTGTTAGTGAAACACAACGACAGAAAAAGGCGACTGAAGCGCTATTTTTTGGTTATATTAGTATGTACAAAGGAAATGACGTCATTTATCGGGATAAGAGTATAATGAGTGTCAATCCGGCACATAAGCTAGCTCTATGTCAAGTTTCATTTAATCAATTAATACAGAAAAACAAAATTTTAGAAAATTATATATTCGGCATGTTCTGTCCGAATTAGCCTCCCTGAATGTTTTACCGTTTTGAAATTCCTTGTACTCGACTTCTCTACAAATTTATTATGTTTTAGATTGGTCCTTTGGTAATTCATTTCATTACTTTTGACAAGACTGAAATTCTATTTACAGAACTCTAATCTATATTGATTCTAGCATTGAATATCAATAGGATTAGGATAACTAGGCGGTTAACGCAATCGCAGTATTCACAGCTGGTCGTAAAGGAGCAATATTTATTACTTGCTGAGTGCAATTCACATAGAATTAGGAATTAATTTGAATTCATTGTTTGCTAATATCTTTTAAGTAAACCATATTCATTAGACGTTGTCACAATTGTCATTGAGGTTGTCAATGTAAATCAAAGTGAATTAATTGCTATATTTAAAAAAAAACAGTTGAGGAAGAAGTTGTTTGCTTTCTGTTGAATATGAAAATTTTTGGTTCGATACTTAATGTACTAACAGAAAAAGTTTGTTAACAGCAGTGAAAATAACTAGGAGTATTCGATTATTAGTAAAACTACGAAAAAGAGTGGAACTTTTTGTACGAACATATTTTTTTATTGCTAAAGCACAGCAGGCAGGCTGATGGCCCAACTGTGATGGAATGTGGTTACTGTCGCCTTTAGACATTAGCAATACCAGAGGTGCTGCCACTGTGCTGCCGGCCTTGAAGGAGAAACTGGAATCTGGCCACTGATCACAACACAGAATACAACTCAAGTTATTATGGCGGCATACTCTAGACCAGGGGTGCTAGCCATCCAGTCGGGCAAATACCTTACCACCTGGCTGTGGGTTTTTTTCTCACCTCGCACGACACGCCGCTCGGACGCAGGAATTCGTATTCTTTTTCCGTTCCTGCAAGGAGCGAATTATTCCAGTCTGTTACAATGAGCGGCTTTCTAAACAAGTTCCTTACTTTTTTATAGAAGAAGAGTATGCAAATTTTGTCTTCGATGGTTTTATGAACAGCAGTTTATAATGATATTACTTACTTCGAACCGTCAAGTTAACTCTATCGACAAAAGAAGTCTCGTTTTCGACGCCACATTCGTAGAGTCCCACATCGTCTACACCAATCTGAGATAATAGTAGGCTGCCGTCTTTCTGCAACAAGAGGTTTACCTTTAAGATCGGTATTGTGCTTTCTGGCTTTGTTCAATACGATCGGCATTCGTATGGGTAGATTATCAGTGGAAAACCGCGCCAATCATTAATACATTTTTCGTTCTTGTGCTATTCTCTCTTTATTTAAAAGGGACTTTTATTTGTAAAAATGTGCCCATTGCATCTTATCTTTAAATACATTCAAATTGTTATACTTAATTCTAATAACATTTGCCTTGACGTATTTGACTTTATGTCAGAAAGAATACAATCAAATATTGCTACGTCATATCTACACAGATGGGTCATAGTGTGTCATCTATGGATGGGTCTGAAAGTTCTTAAGGCAGAGAGCTATAGCTTTTTATGACCCAAAAAAAAACTTTTAAATCATGTAAGCACTCATTTTAAAATTAATGTTTGCATATCTATTATGTCCTTGATGCTCTATGAAATTTCAGAAGATCTAAACTATGTGAATGATATTGATCATAACAAGCTTTTAATTTGTGTTGATAGTAAAAGCGTACTATATAGTATTGCTCAATATATCTCTGGTTGTAGCAGAAGTGGAAAAACTGAAAATATAATGGGATCCATCACAAATAGATTTAAAGGACAACGAGGAGGCCGAGCATCTTGCAAAAGAAGGCGCTATTTAGGGCAGTGAGTTACATGAACATAATTTTTTATGCTGTCTTGATTGCTGCTTCTTACCCCGTGCTGGTATATCTAACATGTTCACTAGTTGATAAAAGGTTATTCAAACTGTGTGATGATTTATGCATCATTACACCTATTCAAAAAGACCCTTGCCGCACGAACGAATTATTCATCTAACTCGATTCCACTGGGCAGTATTCAAAAACCTTCGTTTAATGTACCGTGTACATTAAAATCAAGCCTTATGGAGTATAGTCGAAGTTTATAAAAGATCACTTAACACTACATATATATAAATGTATATATATCCTTGAATATTTCGACGGTATCAAAGACAAACATAATGATAATCATAATAATTTATTGGATTTATTGCTAGGAAATGTACTAACTAAAATACTTGCTTTGTCATATTGAAGCGAATGTTAAATTTGATTGTTGGATTTTGATTATAGCTTTGTGTTCAAAATGTTCACCGACCCTTTAAATTGCTCGATTTGTAAAAGGTAATGACCATTTTGTGTCAGATTCAATTCAAAATAAAGTAATAAAAATAAGGAAATATCTAGAACTAGATAAACTTATTTGCGTACGTATGTTAATAAAATTACATTTTTCCTAAAATCAGGTACTATAAGAAAATCTTAGTATTGTTACAACTTAAGTTCCGACAAAAACAAAATCCACCTGCATATATATAAAAACATATTTTATTACATGTCGGCATTTGAACTAATTGTAATTCTTTTATAATTGTCTTCTTCTGTTTACTTATTTATTGGTTATTGTGGAGAACAGCCTATTGTACCCGTCTATGGCCGTTTGCGGGCGTAATTAGCCAGGTGTGCGAATTACGATTCTAAGAAATTCGGTCCACGCTGCCGGGCGGACATGTTGCATTTGTGCGCTATAAAGCAACAGCCCGATTGAGGAAGAGGTAGTCGAGCGAGAACCACGAGAGAAGCGAGACGTGTGTACTACAATCGGGAATCTAATAAGTGACAGATTTTGAGCGTTTTATTGAGTTATGACCTTCTGCATTACGTTTTGGACTTGTTGTGTTCGATTATATTTGTACCTGTGTTATACATGTTTGTATAGTTCTAATAAACTCTATAGCCATTCTAACGGCATTTTAATTCGAGTCTTGCGACTCGCAACAGTATTATACCCATACAAAATTGTAGAGCAGACAGCAGGCATATTGATCGTGGTTCAAGGTTCTCACACAGCAAGGCCGGTACGCAGCCTACATTATC
This sequence comes from Dendrolimus houi, assembly GCA_039645545.1. Taxonomy (NCBI): domain Eukaryota; kingdom Metazoa; phylum Arthropoda; class Insecta; order Lepidoptera; family Lasiocampidae; genus Dendrolimus; species Dendrolimus houi. The sequence goes on from CM077122.1 coordinate 3,222,682, forward strand.
CGATATTACCTAAACTAAGCGTCTCCATAATTGTGTTTAACTTGTCACCACAAATTGAATATTTTGCGACCGACGTGATAATTAAGCGCTTAGCACTGACAGACCATTTGTAACAATGCATTAAAACCATTATTCTTGTACTGATGGTTTAGTATGTACGAACTTAAAACAATTGCACCTCATACAATTTGTCAATTTGACAATCAAGCAGATGTGTCATGTTTTCTATTCTTTTTCTTATTATTTGCCGGTTCACCCCGACTGTTACTGTATATGTGTAATATATATATATATATAAAAAGATTTTCTAATAAATCTATTACTTCCATATTTTCCATTTTCATACGCATTAAGGCAGATTAACATTTGCATTAGTTAAGTAATTAACTTCAAAGCTGGTGATTGAAATTCTTATCATCGTTTGGACTGAAATTTTCCTATTAAGTAATAAATTGACGATTTACTTAATCGTGAACTTATTACTTAATAGGAAAATTTCTGTTCAAAGGATGATAAGGATATTCGCAAGTTAACTAACTTAAGCTAAATCAGGTTTTATGCATGTTAAAACTATAAAGTTATGCTAGCAGCAATTCGTCCAAAAATACTAAGCTAAATTTTATTTCGGACTTCCTGATCCTTCTCTTCCTGTTCTCTAAATTTAACCTAACCTAATCTACTAAAAAAAAAACAAAAATCAAACTTATTTTACATACCCAAGGAGATAGTGGTCACTCCACTGCCGAATAACATATTTAACCCTTTACATTGTTGCATTAACGAGGACAATTTGTAAAACTTCTATTGTGAAAATTGACGCTTTTAGTTGTATATTATGTCTGCACAAAACACAATTTTGTACTTACGTTATGTGCTTATAAGAACAATCTGCGGTTTCAGGACAACGCTAATGCGCTACTCGTGTTGCTAACCACAGTGTATGTTAAAAAAATGTTTATTTACATTACATTGCTACTTACGTATTACGTACTATAATAATCGATACTTGTATCCTATCGATACGATATTGCTTAAATCTCCGTACGTACATAGTACCTACGGAGATTACGCAAGATCGTTCTCTGTTCAGGCTATGCATCTCTGGAATGCTCTGCCGGCAGATGTCCGATCTGCTAAATCTTTCCATTCCTTTAACAGACTTGTGAAGGAGCACTATCTGACTGTATTATAGCGTGTTTATTATTTGTTTTGTATTATATGTACGTATATGTTTTCACACCTATATTTGTATAATAATTATTGTGTCTTATTATTAGTATCTTGTTCAACTGCACGCCAATTCTATCTTTTCCATTAGATCTTGTCCATCCAAAGGTTGCCTGGAAGAGGTTGCTTTAAGCAACAAGGCCGCCCATTATAGTATTTAAGCCTATTGTGGACATTTTCGTCGTGATAGCGTAATGGCTAGCGCACGCGTCCCAAACTCAAAGGGCGTGGATTCGATCCCGGCCGGAACGCATGCACCACTTAGTCAGTTTTCTGATCTAATGTGCATATTATGATAATTACCAGGTACTAACAACGGTGAAGGAAAACGTCGTGATGCAACCAGCAGATCGAGATAACCGATGTGTCAAAGCTGCCAAGCCGCCTTGGGCAAGCGTGGCGGGCTTACTGTCCGTTCCCCCTATAATGGGAGGCCCGAGCCTAGCAGTGGGAGATTTATAGGTTGATATTATAATATATATATATAATAGTGGACTTTTTCTCTGTTATGTTGGTGTACATTAAAGAATATTGATTGTACTGCTACATAGTATGAAATACTAAGCTATTTTTTTGATGGAAAATGGTTACTGTCGCCTATAGCGGCTACCAATAGCGAACCCAAAGGGTTCGCGTTGGCAGATTTTAGTACAGGTCATTAGTCGTGTTTGCCGATGGCCCACTACGCTTGTACAAGCTGGCTTGGCGGGTTTCGAACATCTGCTATCTCAATCTCAATCTTCACGATCAGCATGTGGTAATTGTAGAAAATCACGAATGAACAAATTATTACATCTACATAATTAAAAATTACATAAAATATCTGCACTCGAGGCGGAAGCCTTCCGAATACAAAGTAGATAAAATCATAAGTTGGCAATACTTTAAGCCCCTTCCAAGTAATGAGACAAACGGCTTAGGAATTATTCAATTTGAACAAGAGATATAAAACAAAAACTTTACGCAAAGAAAACACAATGCTTGTTAATTTTAAGTACCAAATTGATATTATTGTTCATTTTTCCAAATAACATTATCATTTGCCTTTCAAAAAATTAATCCATATCAATATTATAAATGTGAAAGTAAAATAATAGATTATACTGTTTACTATAGTGTTTATAGAGAAACGCAAGTCTTACTCGCACTTACACGGTCACTTGTTTAAAAATAAAACTACATAGTTAAACGTCACTCTTTAAGTGCTACCGCTCTCTAAAGGGAGACTGGAACTTGGCCACTAATACCGGAACACAACTCAAGGTTGTTATAGCGGCATACTCTAGACAGAGGTGGTAGCCATCCAGACAGGTAAACACCCTGCCACCTGGCAATGGGTCGCTTTGTCGCCTCTCTAGGACAAGCCGCCCGGCCGCAGGAAATTATATTCTTTTTCCGTTCCTGCACGGATAGAACTAGCATGTGACAGCGAAATTTCGGTATGTTATTGATATTATATGCACCCCATTCGGTCGACCTCACACCTATTCCATTTGCATTTCACACCAGCCTTCATCCAGTTCCCAAATTAGACGATTGTCTTTAAAATAATACTTTAGTTTTAACTATCCTTTTTTTATAAAGAGGGGGGTTAACAGTTCGCGTTCCCATGGTGACGACAAGTTTGATAGTGAATTGCAACGGTGACAAAAATACGGCTGCAGCGTCATATTTTTGGCTGTATTCGTCTATTTCACAGAACCGATGTCGATTTTCATTTGAATCCGTTCAGTAGTTTTCAGGTGATGCTCTATCAGATAAGCAGACAGACAAAAATTTGAAAAGCAGCATGTTCGTGGTCTGCTGGTTCAGAATTAGAGCCCCTGAATCTTTTCTCGAAAATTAACTTTAGTATAGCAATATTAAACAACCTATACTGTCTATATACAAGTGTATGTCTAAGATAAAACCATTCGAATAAAGGAAAGACTAACCTCGACAGGATGAACAAATTGAATGATATTGGATATTGACATAACATAAAAGTACAATCGAGTGGAATATCCGCACTCACAAATTCAAAGTTGCTGAGTAAACATTTTGGTAAGATAGACAAATAGACGTTTTCGTGCATGGTTTGTGCGATCGACATATTGGGTTGACAACTAAATTCCCGCTGTTTATTTAAGTCCTTTTCGTCGAACACAAGTAAACAGATGAACGATCAGATTAGAGAACGATGCGGCTTTGTGGCCAAGGCTTTTGAACTTGGCATACCAATTAATAGCCGTTCTATTAGATATGACACTACATATTCATCCGTGCAGGAACGGAAGAACAATACAATTTCCTGCGACCGGGCGGCTTATCGTAAGAGGCGACAAAATAACCCATAGCGAGGATATTTTTGTCTTTCTGGATGGCAACCACCTCCGGTGTAGAGTATGCCACCATAACAATTTAAGTTGTGTTCCGGGCATTAGTAGCCAGGTTCCAGTCTCCCCTTAGAGAGCGGCAGCACATTGGTAGCACCTTTGGTGTTACAAATGTCCATAAACGATAAATCCAAGAATTTATCGTTAGATTTATTATCCAACATATTTTTAGAAAACAGATTTTCTTGCTCGTTCTCGTGGTTTTTCATCCTGTGGGTTTGCAAAACTACGTCCAAATGACGATCAATTTGCTAACCGCGCTCTCGTAAAAATACAACTTATTAATATGCAACACGCCGTACGTGTCCAGGCCGAGTTACAATCCAATTTTCATTTATACCAAGCGACTGCAACAAAACTTACGGCCCCTATGCGACACCAGCCGTAATGTCGTAAACAATTTACAATCCAGTGTTTGTTGGCGCAAACAAATATATCTCAGTCGCGATAGAATAAAGACAAACATTCCATTGGACGCGACAAAATCTCTTTTTTTATTACGTGAGGATATAAAATGGATGTTTGTGAAACGAAATACATATTTTATGTGTATGTATGTAAACATTCTAAGTAAGAATTTCTAAAGCCGCGGTGCGTCGGCGTGCGGGGCTGTGGTTAAACGGTGTGAATGAAAAGCTTTCGCGGTCATTTTGTTTTATTGAAGAAATTTCGGGACTTGTACTCTTTGAATTGATAAAATTTGACTTTGAAGCCTTCACAAATTCGTTCAGAAATGATTTCTTTATCTTTCTTATCAATGCTTTCAGTTTACCTCATAGCAAAATCTGTTTAGAAATCATCATAACATCTAAGGCCAACTACCTACTACGGTCAAATCATAGAGACATTTCTTTTTTAAATGAGATATGGACGATTTGTTTATTTAGTCAAATTCCAGCATTTATAAATGTTAAAGACTTAGATATGAGAATACAGGCACTAGGTGAAACGCGGATCAATAACAACTGCAACATAGTTACAACAGTTGTTTGAGATACCAGATTATTTTCTGTACACGTACTTTAATGTTTTAATTTTTTTTTAATTCATTAAACCTATATTCCTCTCGTCATATCTCATTCATTTCTTATCCATGCAGGAACGGATAACAACCCACAGCCAAGTAGTAGGGTATTTGCCCGTCTGGATGGCTCTAGAACAGAGTATGCCGCCATAATAATCTCGAGTTGTGCTCCGGCATCCAGGTTGCAATAGCCCTTTAGAGAGCAGCAGCGCGGTTGTAGCACCTTTGGTGTTGGAAGTATCCATATGCGATGGTAATTCTTTCCAATAGGTGGGCCTTCAGCCTGTCCGCTGAACTCGTGCAATAAAAATTCAACTTAATATTCAATTTTAATAACATCCGCCAAAAGCTTGTCTCTTGCACGACAGCATGAGTCAGTTGGGAAGAAAGGGCGTCGTTACCCCATTTCTTAATGCCATGCACCCCCTTTTGAGTTACGGCCTAAAGTTGCCGGTGAATCACGCTACGCTCAAAGAAGGCGTCATTTGGAAAATATTTAAGGACAACTCTTAACCGTATGCAAGTCGTGGTGAAACAAGTTCATTAATCTCAGAAACTCACATGTTTGCTGTTGAAATAGAAAATGTCAATTAAGAATTTAAGAAAGATAGTCCTAGAGTAGAGTAGAACAAGTTAAAGAACCGCTTATAAATATTGTTACATGCCGTCAAAGATAAGCCCACAGCTGCCTGTTGTAGGCGCAGTTTATTGTCTTCCCGGATTAAGGAATTCTTTTGTGTTTTGAATTTGTAATTAAGAAAAACATGCTATTGTTTTTCTACTTGTTTTATAACCATCATTAAAGTCGAACTAATCATTATTCTTATTGTTTTCGACTTTGTTAGCCGTTCGCAGGTGTGCAAATTACTATTTCTCGGAAACTCAGTGCGCGCGGCCGATTTTTTTGTACTGTATAGTTAGTATAAAACAATGCCCGAATGGAGGGGTGGGGCAGTGAAGCGACGACTACGAGACGAGTAAGACGTTTGTAATACTCTACATTAGCGATATAGACGACGGACTTTGCGCGTGTCGAACTGTATTTAATCGTGCAGTGTCAACTGGTTGCATCCAGTTTTATTTGTATTTGTTACGTGTTTGTACAGTTCTAATAAATTCTATAGTAGTTCCAACGGCATTTTTAATTCGAGTCCTGTAGCTCGTAACAATATTGTGAATAAGATTAGAGTTGAATCTTGATAGCACACTATGATGTTAGAAATTCAAATCTTACGTATGCAAATTTTAATTGTATGTAGATCTTATAAAATGTTCTAAATGAAAAGCGTATGTAATCGGGTCGATGTTAACCGTATAGGTTTTCAAATATATAAAAAAATATTATACGAATAGAATATTTAAACGATATAAACTACAAATGTAAGTCTTAAATTACTCGAACGTGCAAGACTGTACAGTTTCTCAATATTTTATCATTTACTTTTCACCGAAACACATAGTCAGATGGAGATTAGTATTTTTCAACTCCTTCAAAGCATAATAAAACTACGATGTGATGTGATGTGATCACGGAAGACAAAGATGTCAAGTGTCAACGAGTATTGTTAAAGTTTTATTTATCCTACCTCCAACTTGTTCATTTTAATTATTTCGTTTTAATTTTGTTTATGGTTATTATTTACTCTATGGGAGCCTAATCTAATTTACCACTGCTTCACAACATGTTGTGGCTTGAAGAGAAGAAGCGGCTCAAGAAACACTTCTGCAAACATGCCTAGCTCTAATAATTTTATATAATATTAAAATGGGTGGAAGGAAAAATAAAAGAAAAATTTCGAAACGTCGGAATAACAAAAATCAAATAAATTACCGCGCTTAAAACCGTTAAAACATAGTTTTATTATGTATACAAGTCGCGAAAACTTAAGAAAATATTATCCTTCAAAGCAGTTATCGAAAATATGTTAATTATAGTTTTCTTCTAAATATAAATTCGTTGCTAAATAATTTTAACCTTGAAGTGCATCCGCTATCTACATCACTTTTTTAGATCAAAGTAGACAGATAATACGTTCATATTTGCAATAATTATATGACTCCTAAGTGAGACTGAATTACAATCAAGCTATACAAGCACAACTCAGGCCCGATTCCTATATCTTAACGACCGTTCATTTGCCTTACTATCGGTTAAGATTTCACATAAGCTCTATACATCTAATGTCAAAATTCAATCGATGGTAGGGCAAGTGAATGAATTGTAAGATATAGGAACCGGCCATTAGGCGGTGGGTTGTTAAAAACGGAATAGTCTACTTACGGCCTGACGGTACATATACGTGACCACCGGCTGCTTATTATGAAAATGTAGTAAAGTTGTCTTACTCAGACGCCTGACGCCGACGCGGCGTCAATACTTCGTATGCCGCGTTCGCAGTCATTCTTGAGCGTTCCAGCGTAAAGACGTTGCATTTTTGCCGTTATTTATGCTCGGTTTCTGAGGTACTTTTAACTGTAGTTTATCTGTTCGTTAGCGCTATCGGTTCAATAATTTGTAAAATTGCGTTGCTGAACACACCGTCGTACGATAGCTAAACTAGGTTCAACTAAACTGACCAATATTAGGCGTTTATCTATTCCATATCTTTTGTTTGATGTAAATAAATATTAGATATTCCTTCTTAAATAGACCCATCTAGTGGCGAGTTTTGGTACTGGTTGTCGGTTAGCAGTTAACCTAATTTTATTTATTACGTAACTTTATAGAATCAATTGTTATTGAACTCATAACTGGTATCATCTCATATCATCCGTGCAGGAACGGAGAAAGAATACAATTTCCTGCGGCCGGGCCGGCCTGTCGTAAGAGGCGACTAAACAACCCACAGCCAGGTGGTAGGGCATTTGCCCGACTGGATGGCTACCACCCCTGGTATAAAGTATGTCGCCATAGCAACCTTGAGTTGTGTTCCGGCATTAGTGACCAGGTTCCAGTCTCCCTTAAGAGAGCAGCAGAGCATTTCTTGCACCATTGGTGTTGCAAATGTCCATAGGAGATGGTAACTGTTTTCCATCAAGTGGGCCATCTGCCTGTCTGCTGAACTCCTGCAATAAAAAATATTAAAAAAAAAACCTCAGAAACCGGGCATAAGACGTTTCCAGCGTGACAGTCGATAACGTTCATCCAACGCTGAAAGTAGCGTGTAACGGCTGTTGATGCTAGGACACCGCTTTCGGCATCTGTGACTGACCGCGGCCATCAATTTTTTAGTAATTAAATCATATTAAAACAACGAATTTAGAAACCCTTTACACTAGAACTCACGCCCGTCTAACTAACTACAAAAGCAAACATTTCAACCTTCAGCTTTTACCTGTCCGAACCATGTTTTCGGCAAACAAATAAAAAAGGTAATTACACTTTGCGAATACCTCTGTACTTTCTAATGGAAATCATTCCATTTTAATTGAACGGTTGTGGTAAAAATGTTTAGCCAGCGTTGCGTTTGAATTGGTAGTACAAAAGTGATTTGTTGAAATTGCTTTTGGAGCGTAAATGCTATGCCACAAAAGTTATTTTTATATCATAGGAATTATGGTCTTTTAGGGTTAAGCTCGCCTTTTTATATCACCACTGTTTTATAGTTTTACTAGCTGACCCGGTCACGCGTTGCTGTGGCTCAGTAAAATAAAAAAATATTATGAATTAAAATTAAACCTATCCTATCTTTCAAGTTGGATGAAACTGCACACGGTGTGCAAATTTGATTAAAATCGGTTAAGTAGTTTAGGAGTCCATCGCGGACAAACAACGTGACACGTAATTTATATACTTATATTAAGATATGTAACTACTAGTACGCCCGCGATTTCGTCCACGCTTCACTTGAAATTCTCGCGGGATTCTCGAGACTCAAAGTACCGTAGCCTTTAAAAAAAAGGATGTAAGCTATCGTTTTAGGAAAACAGTGTCGGAAAAGTGAATTTTTATGCACCCGAACACCTACAAACCGCTCCCGGGACAAGTCCTGCAGGATTCCCAGGATTTAATGTAGCGCAGATTTTAAGTCTAAGAATTTGCTGTTGATCAGCGAAAATCGCACCGAAATCGGTCCAGCAGTTTTTACATGAATCCTGAACAAACGTACAAGAAATCTAAAATAAATTGCATCGTAATCTCCGTCGTATGTATAGTTTATTTTAGTTATTTTATTTAATAAATTTAATGTATATTTAGAATTTTATAATATTATAGATACTATTTTGTGTAAAGAAGCTTTTTCGCGTCCCGCAGGCATTTTAGCAGAACAAAAGGCCTAGCTAGACAAGTGGCATTAGCGCTAAACGAATTGAATAGAAAATGTATAGGAATGTCATATCGTTACGCGAAGTAACGTCATTGTCATACATTTTCATTCTATTCGTTTAGCGTTGATGCCGATTGTCTAGGGCATCCTTACCCAAAGTGGGCGATAACGCCCCCTTGTGGGCGCTGCAGGACTAGAGGGGGGCGGTAAGAGAATTGAGACCTCATCGCCGTTGTGTACTACCTACTGCGCTTAGGTCTCAAGTTAACTCTTGCGGGCTATAGTAAAAGTCTCGTTTAGAATGAATGTTTAATCTCCGCTAATATAGCTCACAGTAATCAATTAATTTATCTTGACGATATAGTGGTTTTTAAGTAGGTGAAAAAATGGGGATGCTAAAAATAATTTATTCTCAAAGTGGGCAGTATACAAATAAATTTGGGACCCACTGGTCTAGGGGGTCAGAATCCGTATGGAATCGTCGTGTTCATCAGTCGGTCTGTATACGTTACAGTCAATGGCTGAAATTTTAAAACAGTAAGGTTTAGTCTGTATAGCTAGCTACAAAGTTATGTAGTGATATCGCGAAAAAATAAACGTTTTGAAGTGAAACTTCTATATAGACGGGGGATAGTAGGACTTTTTCTGTCACGAAAAAGCGTTACGCCCGCGTGGAGGGGGTAGAAGGTATATCGCGTGGTGAGAGGCGGCATAATTTTAGAGTAGACTATGGATGTTTTTTTTGGTTCCGGATCGAATTCAGATTTTTTGTTTGTAAAAATAAAGTATATATTTAAATAAAAAAATGCATTCATAAAGTGTACCTAACCTAACCAAATCATAAATTGCAGTATACCTGCGAAAAATCGAAATGGAAACGGACAAGTGGTAAAATGAATCGCAACAAAATGTTAACTTGAAGTTTTGTGGGCAGGTTTTCAAATTGGACAAGTACATTAACAATCTGCCCGTAAAATTTCAAGTTAAAATTTTGTTGCGATTCGTTTTGCCACTTGTCCGTTGCGATTCGTTTTTCCACTTATCCGTTGCCATTCGTTTTTCCACTTGTCCGTAGCTATTTTTTTTGATGCTGGAGTACAGAAGACAGACTGACGGCCCACCCGATAGGAAGAGGTTACCGTTTTTTTGTGACATTTGCAACACCAAAGGCACTGTTAATGTGCTTTCGGTCTCAACGGGGTGACTGAAACCTGGCCACTCATGCCGGAACACAACTCAAGGTTCTTATCGCAACATACCAAGTCTAGTAGACCAAGGTAGCCACCCAGGTGGGCTAATGCCTACTACCTGGCTATGGGTGTTATTTTGTCTCCTTAAGACAAGCTGCAGGAATTGATGTCCTTATATAGAGGTAATTTAAAATAATATCTCTAAAAATTTGTTCAAATTCCTTTACGTCGAAGAACTATAGTTCTGTCCCATGCTCACTTTCGGTAACGCAATTATAGTAAAATCCCCAATAAAACCCTAGTAATGAATAACCTCTAAAACTCATTAATTACTCAACCGTGATATGTATCTGACGGACGTATCCCCTCTCCCTATACAGATACAGATGGTGTCCCTAGCCAACTCGAACTGTTAAGGGAAACTTTTCATTACTAGCGTTTACGTAACGTGAATCACCCCTGAGGGAATTCTGCGTAGTTATTTACAAAGACATTTTGTGTTGGGTCTATACCTTACTATCCATATTATATATAAATACCTCAGCATTGGTAGAAAATTAATATTGTATGGAGTTTATGTCAAATTGTAATCAGTAGTCAGCCAAACTAACAGGTAGCAAGATAAGAGGGTGCTGATGCTATAGATTAATAAACTAAATTGAAGTGTAGGTCTATCTGTGATTTCAAAATAAATGACACAAAGTGAAACCTACTAATTTGCCTGGAAGTTTGTCTCAAGTAAGCCTGGAATTGGCTGATTTTCAGGGATTTCAAATAAAACAATATTATGTTAAAATTGGTTATTTATTATTTATTTAGGTTTATGGCTTGGCAGTTTGGCCTTTAAGCCAGATCTTAGATTATAATGTAGTTTTTTCATTTTCTTAAGCCTATGTGTAGCACAGCTGAACTGTAGGTTATCAGCTGGTGCCATTCAACGGAGTTCTTGTGACAACTCAAAAGGCCACATTTGACTATACAGTTCACATTTCTCACAAAACACATAATTACTACTCAAAATCTATCAATATCCTACAACTATTGTTCATTATAGAGTAATTTTACACATTTTTAGAAAATAAAACTGCACAGCATAACATCTCCTTTCAGATCCCGCCAAAAACTCTCGTTAACATTGGTATATTAGAGCCTCTAGTGCATGCCTCTTGTTTAAAGAAGTTACATAACAGGTTACATTGTATAACATTTTTATGTTAGTGTTATTTGCCCCAAAAGATTCACTAGATTTTATATCGCAAACTATCCCGTCTCCCGGATGAAAAGTATCTATGCCCATTTTCTATGTATTAAAACTACATATATACACCAAAATGTCCAAAAAGACCAAACCGACCAATTCGGCCAAATCGACCAAATCGGCCAAATTGACCAAAAAACCTCTCCTACTTTCTGGGATAACGTTTATATAAATCTAACCTAAAACTTATCCCATTATCCAGGATGAAAATGTAAATGATGATGATGTATCTATGTCCACCCTGGGTATTAAAATTACATATATACCGATTTTCAGCCAAATCGGTATATAGTTTTTCTGTAAAAGCATAACAAACAAACAGATAAATATATTTTTATCCCAGCAACTATCCTATTTTTCGGGATAAAAAGTATCATATGTTCATCCTCGGCATCGAATATATATATATATATACCGAGTTTCAGCCAAATCGGGTCAGTAGTTTATTCGTGAAAATGGAACAGACAGACAGACACGAGTTACTTTCGCATTTATAATATTGATAGGGATTTTTTTCATTTCGATATCTTACAAGGATCAGAACATATAGGTATAAAGTCCAGGCACACGAAAAGAACAACAAGCCTTTAGATTCTAAAATCTCACATAACTCATCATGCAGAACACGTGTTATAACATTATATGTATTATATTAAATGCATCGCAGTTTAGAATAATATATTTTTGTTTTAAATTAGTTAAACCCTTATTTATGTTTCCATTCAATGTCAAAAGTATATACGCAGATAATGCTTCATATCAAGCGTGCGTGACTAATGCCAATTTTGCATCCATGTTTTCCAAAACTATTTTTAAGTTACTCGATTTAAATACTTCAGATTAGGTATAATTTTTTTTTAAAATGGGGATTAAATAAATACCATTAGTTTGTCAACCATAAAGAATAGGTTATATGATGATAAGAGAATCATGTCTGTCTACAAGCGAACCATTCCAGCTTAATTCTGGTAAGGCTGAATTTACTGGGCGCAACTTTGTCCGTACGTTTTTCTAAAAAAATCGCACTAAATCACACAAATCATTCATTTTGGCTACAATATCACTAATAAATGATCACTATAGTTATCAACAAGGTACGTGAAAAGGAAATATACTTAAGAAGATATAGGACCAAAAGAACCTGGCTGCGTCTAATGATGCGCTCGGGATATTCACCCTAGGCCACTATGGCATAAGACACAAGCATGTTGAGAAACACTAAGCATCATTGTACTTTCATTTGCTATAGGTTGTGCAAATCAATTGGGACCACCCTGGTATGTAAAATCATATCAATAAACCATTTTAAGGCTAGAACTCTATTCTTGCTTCTGAACTCTTTTGCTTCGTTATACCTCCATTTCCTCCACTTAATGTCCGCGAAATGCTACAGCATCATTTATTATGCAAGTGTTAAATTGCGGGTTCATTCGGAGTCCCAGGTCTGTTTTTATATTGTTCCTAACAAGTTTGCACGATTTTAATCTCTCTAATTGTTATGAGACCGTTGGAGTGTACATGTACATAATGTATTGTTATATCAGCCTTGAATATGTCAAGTCATAACTTTTTGGTTCTATACCTAAATTTTACTTTAATCTAGTAGTTTCCATAGTAAATGGGACTTAATCTTGAAATAAAACAATATATAGTTTTACCTATTCCGATTAATAATAATAAGTAACTTATAATAATCAAAATAATATTAACAAGTATACTAAAGTATTTAATCATTTATTCTGGCGGAATAAAGTCAAATTTAAATCAAATGTTCATAATTCAATTCCTATATTATTTAAAACTCCCAAACCAAATGGAATTTTAAAGCTGAATCAACAAAAATGAATCGGTGCATTTTAAATTTCAGACGGCATTGTAGGAGTAAATGGGAGCCGATAGATAAGTTAAGCCCCCCAGAATGGTAAATGGGGTTACTCTCACAAAGCTTTAGGGGAATGAGGGTAAAGTAAAAGAAAGGAACTTATAGATGACGAGGACGAACTTTCTGAATTATATTATTTCATATGAAATTACTTTATATTAAGTTTATTTACTTTGTTTAAGAAATGCCAGGAGAGAAGCGATTGGTAGACTTCGTAAAATAGTATTTAGGATAACGGTCAAGTGCGTTCACGCCTCGCACTTTAAAGGGTTCTGATATGGCAAATAAAATTAATCGTTTATTTTCGACTTTAAAATCGAGATTTATATTTTATCATTATTCAATGATTTTCTTGCTGATGACTGGAAGGTGATCAATAAGACTCAGAAAATTACACAGTTCCACAAAAAAAGTTGTGTGTGCTGGGTGTCAGACTGATTTTCTGGCGTATTTTTTCCCGCTGAACAGGAATCTGAAGTAAGAATTAGGGGGTCACTGAGCAAATAATCGAGAAAAACCCAAAAAAAAAACGATAAAAATCAAGATCTATTGCGTTTTTTCTCGGTTATTTACTCATTGACCCCAAATTCTGACTACAGATTCGTGTTCAACGGGAATAAATACACTAGAAAATTATGGTCTGAGATCATGCACACACATTTTATTTGTGGTCCTGTGTTACCTGTCAGAAAAGATTGCGACCACAGCGTTTCTAATGATGATGACGATACTGATTCAGGATGTACCAGTCAATGAGTTTATTATGACCGTGTTTTTGATGCGATTTCATCAGTGTTTTTTCAGTACTAATCACATTAATTTTCAAGTTATCAATCTAATAAAGCTATATTTTAAGGACTAATATTTCCCATATAGTAATAATATAATAACAGTCCATAAATGTCCCACTGCTGGGCTTGGGCTTCCGATGTTTATAGAGGAACGGACAGTACCTATACCCGCCAACATTTGTCCAAGGCGGATTGTCCAGTTGGACACATCGGTTATCTCGTTGTGCAGGTTTCATCACGATGTTTTCCTTCACCGTTAACAAGTGGTAATTATAAAAATATGCGCATTAGGTCAGAAACTGCCCATGTGGTGCTTGCTTTCCGGGCGGAATTTGAATCCACGCCCTTTAAGTTTGGGACGCGTGCTTAATCACGAAGTTATCACGGCTCCATGCGCAACATAAAATAGATAGATAGATAGATAACACTTTATTGTACACCATTACAGAAAACCTTATAGCCTAAAAATGTTCTAAATGTGCACAATGGGCGGTCTTATCGCTATTAAGCGATCTCTTCTAGACAACCCGTGACAGGAATAAAACAGATTATATTGGTCAAAGGTGGTATACATAAATATTAGAAAATAAGCAGTTACTTACATATATTTTATTCATTTATAAACATATAAGTATGTAAAATATTACATAAGTAAAATTATACTTAATAGACATATATAAATACATATATTACATGACATATATATAATATATATATATATATATATTATATATATATATATATATATATATATATATATATATATATATATATACAGAAATATACGTAAAAATATCAAACATCACTATGTTGCAGGTAGTACTTTTTCTTAAATATTGTTAGTGATTTAGCTTGTCTAACAGTAACAGGTAGCTCATTCCAGAGTCGAATAGCCTGTACAGTAAAAGAATTATTGTAAAAAGATGAATTATGTTTGGGAGTATTAAGTCTAAGATTAGTAGAAGGTAGAAATATGCACATGTCAATACAAAAGTACTACGAAATTTATACCCGATTCTTGATTCTTAAGAGAAAAACGATGTTAAAAGGTCCTTTATAAAAATGCCAAATACGTACACAAACAAGCCCACGGGTAGTAGTTTTTGCGTTGACCCAATTTCGCAGGGTTAACATTTCGAATCCATTCATCTACTTAATGTTGCGGACGTAATTTATATGCATTAATATACTACATATTATACGAAATGTTATGTATAATTATTCATATGAGTCATTTCCGAACCCGTCGGCTGTTACTGAAACCTTTAGGTGTATCTGTGTGGATTAATATAATTATTATTTCGTATACAATAGTATTATGAAGTTCTTTAAAATGTACATATATTTTAGTGGCGTCCTTTAATAGGGTAGTTGACAATCAATTCAATTGCATAATTTGATACATCTATACTATTGTTACGACTTAGCCAAAATTCCACGAAGCACAACAACAAATGCGAATGAACACCTGCGGCCATAAACCCCAAGTTTTATTACCGCCCGCATTTGCACTTCTTTTGTTTTCTTTGTATTTAATATTTGTAATTAGAAAAGCCGCCTATTGTGTATTATAATCTGTTCCGGTAGGCAGTGGCCAGGTGTGATTCCGGGAAATCGGTTGTACGCGATGAGGTAGACGGTGCCATATCACCGTGCAGTATAAAACAATGCCCGAACGGAGGGCAGCAGGAAGTCAAGCGAGGATTACGATACGAGCAAGACGTACATTCGATAAGCGATATAGGACGGACTTTGCGCGTGTTATTTAATCGTGCAGTTTGTTCTGGTTGTATCCAGTTATATTTGTACCTGTTTTATACGTGCTTGTACAGTTCTAATAAATCCTATAATAATTCCAACGGCATTTTAATTCGAGTCCTGTAGCTCGTAACACTATAATAAACCTGTAAATGGTTCGAGTTTGTACGATGCGTTTAAAAATGTGAAAAAAATCAGGGGGGCTAATTCGAACCAGGAGATTCCGAAAATACATTTTTTAGAATTTTTGTTTTTCTATCTGTCGGTTAGAGCATCACTTGAAAAGTAGTGATTGGATTTAAATGAAACTCGAAATAGAGCTAGCTTATATCTAGGGCCATAACTTAGGATACTTTTTATCTCGATAAATCACGTCATGTCTGTGGGATAGACGAAACTATCGAAAAAGATGGCGTTGCGATCACATCCTTTTTGAAAACTACTGAACGTACCTATATGAATGAAACTCGACACAGGGCTGGCTTATATCCTGAATCAGGAACTTTTGTTTTATAGTGAAGTATTTACTTGAAACTAGAGCTGTCAAAAGATAGAATTCTTAGTCAAGTAATAGTCACCATATTGTTTACTTAAGCATTGAGAATTTGCTGGACTATTTTGTTGATTTGTCATTTTTGTGTTATTGTCAAATTATCTGCCATACAAATGGAAAGCATCGAAGAAGTTTTTAATATTTCAGACGATCTCAATAGTCTATTGCCAGAAATTGAAGTAAATGAACCTAGAAATCCTAAGGTTTACTTTCGAGATATAGATCCTGTTTATTCAGAAGTTTCCTTTAAAAAGAGATTTCACTTCTCCAAAAGTGTTGTGATAAATAATATTTGACCAAGAATTATAAGCTCTTTGCAAACAGAGACTCAGAGAGGACTTCCTGTGAGCCCACTGTGCCAATTACTGACAGCCTTACGTTTTTATGCCACAGGCAGTTTTCAAATTGTATGTGGCGACATCATGCATATATCGCAAGCAACCGTGTGCTATATAGTGAAGAGAGTCAGTCGTGCATTAACATTATTAATGCAAAATTTTATTAAGTTTCCAAATAACTTAAGAAAAGTGAAAGATGACTTTGAAAACCTTGGTTGCATAGGCAGATCACCCGGACTAAAAAATATCGTAGGTGCAATAGATTGCACTCACATGAAAATCACAAAACCTAGAGGTATTATTCATACAGAACAATATCGAAACCGAAAGGGTTATTTTTCACTGAATGTTCAAGTAGTTGGTGGTCCTAACTTAAAGATTTATGATATAGTAGTCCATTGGGCTGGTAGTACTCACGACAGCCGAATCTTTAGAAAACTCCCGTTTAAATATGAGGCTGTATAACAATGAAATAGGTGGGATATTACTTGCAGATGGAGGATATCCTTGCACCAGGTAATTTTGATCATGATGTTAAATGTCTAATCTATAGTAATAAGCACATAAAATATACTTTAATAATTAACTAAAATATCTAGGTTATTTATGTGAAACATTTTATTTCAGATATTTATTGACTCCAATTTCAAATCCTTCCACTCCACAGGAAGAGAGATATAATAAGGTGCAAATAAAATCAAGAAACTCAGTAGAACGTTTATTTGGAGTGTGGAAGAAACGATTCCCATGCTTACAAAAGGCAAGCCCTTTTGTAAGCATGCAAGCAACAAAACTTTCAACAACAGCGAATATCATTGTTGCTTGTGCTGTGCTACATAATATAGCTATGGAAGTCAATGACATTTTTGGCCTTGATGAGATAGAGAATTTGCTTGATAATAGTAATGCTCAACCTACTAGGATGAGCACAATAGGTACCAGTGATGGCTTAGTACTTTGAGTGAATATAGTTTCCTGTTATTATAAATTACTTTATCCATTATTCAGACTTGTTAAATGTTTTGCTAGGGAGTTTTTGCTACTTCTTCTCTATAAAACAGTGATAACATGTTGTGAAGTGGTACATGTAAGAAGTAAACTTAATTTTACATATATGAATGACATTCAAAAATGTTTTCTAGTGAAGTTACTTGAAATGATTAAATTACTTAAATTGATAAAAAATACTTATGTCATTATTGCGATTTTCATTTATTTTCTAATTGTTTTAACTTAATTTCTAGTTCTATCTTAAACAATTTTTCTTTATATTCTCGTTCTAAAGCTTTCATTTTTAGGTCTTCTTCATGTATTTTTCTTTTAAACTCCAGTTCTTCTTCCAATATTTTATACTTTAACTCATCTATTTTATTGGTTCTTATATTGTTGTAGCTTTTTTTTTATTGGAGTTTCACAATGCATTTTCCTTTTTTCCTCTTCATTGTTTTCCATTATGACTTCTGGTGTTTTATGCCAGGCTGTATTATTGTCATCTCCTAATACAACCACACTCCCTAAAATTATAAATAGCTTTTATCACATATATGTTATGGTTCCTAAACTTTTAAAATACCTAATACAACTCTCAACAAATGCTTGATTGGAACCCCATATCAGATAATATAATTATTATTAATTAATTTCCAAACAAAGTTATTTCCAGATACATTCAATAAAAAAATTACAGTCATGGGATAGAACACAAAATAAATACATAAAACTAACAATTTACTGGAGCATCTAATTTATATATATATATATATATATATATCAAAATAATGCAAAAATGGACTTCAGCCACTGGGCTGTGAGGTAAGTAAAAAACAAAACGTCACAACATTTAATTAGGTGTGTAACAAATAATACCATTTATCATAGATCTTACCATTAATGTCACTGTTGATGTCTACAATAATATTTGTGAGGACATTTCTCTCAATGTCCATGACTTTGATATCTATAGGATCCGTGTCCATGACAGATGGTCCACCACCTGTTAATTGACGAATATTACCTGATTCACGCGCTTTCGCCTTCACATTATACCACAGTTTGATTAATTGTTTTGTGGATGCCTGAAAACATTGCGGAATAATTGAATAAATTTCAAAAATAAAACATGACAAAATACAAGAGCATAGAAGATAACAGTACCAACTAACCCTTATCTTTTGAGTAACAATACTAGCTTCATTGAAATCTTCAGTTATTCTATCCCATGACTGCTTCTTTTTCAAGGCGCTCGTTGCGTTTGTTTGTTTTGCGGAAAGTATTGCTTCATATTTTTGAATAATGTTTAGGCATAACTCCTTTTCCAAAGTGGAGAAAGGTTTCTTTCTGTCCACTTGACACATGCCGATAAATTATTGAGAACACTAAATGACGTTAATCACAACAAATCTTTGCAAAATTAGTTTAAAATTAGGTACAGTCGAGATTCTCCTTATTTGTTTGGGGTAAGAAATAGTAAAGAGTACACTTCAAAACTTCAAATATGTGATTGATAAGATAACAAGTTTAAAATGACATTACGTATACCTCTCGTGTAACAAAACGCAGCAAGTAAGTGTTGCCAGAAGGAAACGACCGTCAAGCATTGACTTTTTAGCAATTAAATTTACTCGACTATAGAATAAGAATTTTGAATCAGGAATTCTATCACCAAGTAATAACTTAACTAAGAAATTACTTAGTAATGAGTAATTACTTCTTTACAAATACAAGTGTTAGGATATTATAATTAGATGGCGCTGCAATAGTGTTTTTTCAATTCACTAACAAATACCCACGCTGTCATTGGTTGTATTACTTTAAATCAGGTTGGCTTCGACTCACCTCTATGTTTTGCTGGGCAGATGTCTAGACTATATGAAATTAGTTTCTTTGTTGTTATTGTATGTAAAAAACCGAATAATTTTTTTGTAGGTAACACAGAGCTATTTACTGCCTACCTAGGGTTTATCATGTGGAGTACCCGCGGGGAATAATACTATATTATTATAAGTAATGATAAATGCCGTTAAAGATAAAAGCACAGCTGCCTGTCGTAAAGCGCAGTTCATTGTCTTCCCGGATTTAGGAATTCTTTTTTCTTGTAATTAAGAAAAACATGCTATTGTTTTATGACCATCATTAGTGTCGAAATAATCCTTATTGCTATTGTTTTCAACTTTGTTGGCCGTTCGCAGGTGTGCAAATTACATTTTCTTGGAAGAAGCCAGCCCACGCAATCGATTGTGTATTGTATAGTTTACTATAAAACAATGCCCAAACGGAGGGGTGAGGCAGTCAAGCAACGATTACGATACGAGCAAGACGTGTGTACATTCAATGAGCGATATAGTGACGGACTTTGCGGGCGTTATTAAATCGTGCAGTTTGTACTGGTTGTGTCCAGTTATATTTATACCTATGTTATACGTGTTTTGTATAGTTCTAATAAATTCATTCATCATTCATAATTTTAAAAAATATTAGCATTCTGCACTCCTTCTCTATATAAACTACAAGTGTGCGAAATTTCATATTCCTCCGTCCGCACAATTTTCGTAAAAAGGGTTACAGGTTTTGCTTCATGTCTTAATATAATATAATGATTCTATACAAGAAAATAGGCTTAAGAATAAAGACGTCTTTCTCTAATATTGAAACTATTATTCATACTAAGTATTTCTAGTAAATTCTAAGCGGCTGATAATATTTGACCATTAGTATAGTTAATAAGTCTTAGTTCCAGAGAGTAAGAACTTGCGGTCAAGGAAGTTTCATGCGGAATAGGTCCACCAACTTCTGTTACACATTACAAAGTTTTGGTCGCAAAAACGATATTCAGTGAATGTAGTTTGGATATTTACTCCTACGTAGACTTATATATGTATAGTTACATAATATTAGTGATCAGGAACATAAACCTCCTGTTTTTGGTGCTTTCATTACCACTATATAAAAAATTCTTCCGTACGTGCTAGTATAACTCCTCGTAAGCCACTGGACTGTTTTTGATGATTTTTTGTGTGTGTTTGAGTGGATCGCGGGATAGTTTAGATTTCCAATTAGATACGGCAGGAGGCACCACAATCGGGTTCTGGATTTTTAGTTTTTGAGAGCTGTTCTGCACGTCTACCGGGTCCGTTAGTAGTCTTGTAAATGTAAACGAGTAATTCTTGTTTGTATATATATATATATATATATATTTATATTTACTTCATGTGTTTACGCCATACATTGCTAATGAGTGTACACAAGTACCATTGTGCGTGTGACAACGCGACAAAGGCCTCCATTAGCGTGGATCGGACCTTCTAGTGCGCTTATTCATGGTGATTAGACTTGCTTCTCAATGAACGTATTGTATAATGTATTATTATACTAACAGAGTGTATCCACAGTCTTTCAGACCTAAATGCATTCTGTTCACAATAGGGATGCGGACACGTGTTGCCTTAAGTTTTAACATTATTATCTATAATGTTATAAAATTCTAAACACGCCGTGACTGTATATTGTAGAGATTTTTATTTAATTTCCAGGTCAGTTTCAGGTCCATAAAAAAAATATAAAATCGATTATAGGTGTTTTTCTAAGTGAGAATTGGGGGTCAATGAGCAAATAATTATCGAGAAAACCCATATTTCTCGATAATTATTTGCTCATTGACCCCCAATTCTCACTTCAGATTTCGTGTAAAGCGAGAAAAAATACGCCAGAAAATCATAGTCTGACACCCTTTTTTGTGGACCTGGTTAATTAATGAGTTATTTGACTCCTTTTACTTGTACCAACTTCTGACGTCATAATTTGATTCGCCTGTACAAATATATGAGGCTGTGAAGTTTTGTAAGATGATAAAAAGTATTACAATTGATTTAACTGTCCGCTCATCTATTACCTAGTGCTGACGGGGAAGAAATGCATCGTAACCCGAACATCAATATAACAGCATTTAGAACTCTCCAATCCGTTATGGACAAGCATAGAGGGTAGACTGTCCCCGCCTAGCAATAAAGAAAATTTAATAAAACCTAATCTATTTATATTAGTTACTTATAATGAACAAGAGTATACCCCGCGGCTGCGCCGCAACCTCTAGTGCGTGCCTCTTGTTTAAAGAGCAGGCGTTAATATAGGTTACAATGTATTAAATTTTTATGTTAGTGCTATTTGCCCCCGGAAGATTCACTTCATTTTATATCGCAAACTATCCCATCTCCCGGGATGAAAATTATCTATTCCCATTTCTGGTATTAAAACTACATATGTACAAAATTACACCAAATCGACCAAAATGACCAAATGGACTAAAATGATCGAAATGACCAAAATTACAAAATCTATCCCATTATCCGGGATGAAAGTGTCCCTTGTCTACCATCGGTATTAAAATTACATATATACCGATTTTCAGCAATATCGGTTCAATAGTTTTTCCGTAAAAGCATAACAAAAAGAGAGACAAATATATTTTTATCCCGGAAACTATCCCATTTTCGGGTTAAAAAGTATCCTATGTTCATTCTCGGCATCTCATATATATACTGAGTTTCAGCCAAATCGACTCAGTAATTTTAGTCCGTGAAAACGAAACACACAGACAGACGGGAGTTACTTTCGCATTTATAATATTAATAGGGACTAGGATTGTATGTATATTGTGTCAAGGCTCCGGATCACCGTCTTCTCTGGGTAAGGCGTCTAGAAGGCTTCCATATTAATCCCTTGTCTGAGGTAGACGGTGAATCTCCTGATTTTTTCTTTTATTATCATTTATTACTATTATTATCGTATTGTACCGTCGTGGTAGCGTAATGGCTAGTGCACGTGTCTCAAACTCAAAAGGCGCGATTTCGAATCCTGGCCGGAACGCATGCACCACTTAGGCAGTTTTCTGACCTAATGTTCATATTGTTAAAATTACCACGTGCCAAAAGAACGGTGAAGGAAAACATCGTGATGAAACCTGCACATCGAGATAACCGATGTGTCAAATCTGCCAAGCCGTTTTGGACAAGCGTGGCGGGTATACTTTCTGTTCTCCAAAGGTGGGAGGTCCGAGCCTAGCAGTGGTACGTTTATGGACGCTTAATGATGCACTCGGGAGATTCACCCAGGCACTAGCCATCTAACCACCAACTAGTAATGAATGTAACTATTGATCAGTAGGTAAAATTGTGAGCTTAGTTTTAGTATATAGTTCATGTAAAAACAGAATGTATGTAAAACGAATATGTTGTTGTTTACCACAATAGAACTCCATTGTTCAGTTTCTGTAGTCTCATAATAAAATAGCTTTCGATTTAAGAACGATACAAAATGAGGAAATTGCGCCGGTATGCGTTCTCAAGGGCACCGGTCAACTTTCAACGTTTTAAACAGTTGTTTTACTAATATTAAATGTCACTATAGCATGTGGAGTAATCAATACTTTCGCAGTATATTATAATGCAGAAGAGTTATTCGATATTTTCATATGCTTTCTTGAGCAGGCTCGCTTGAGAAAAAAAAACTGTAGGGTTATATCTTTAGTTTAATTACTTACAATGTGTTTATACTTTGAGAAAAAAGACAAGTATGTAGAAACCGAATTTTAAATTACGTGCAAAATAGGGAGAATTGCGATATCATGAAAATCCATATATGGTTTGGAGTAATTAGAACCTTGCACACAAACGTTTTTCTTTCAACATTTCCAAGTTTAATTTAATCATAGTCAGGAAATCAAAATCCACCGTTGCCATAGATCTGCTCTTTACGCTACGTACCTCAATCTCCGCTTTACTCATTTAGCTCTTACGGATGACCTTCTATAGGCCACGCGATTGTCATGCACTATGTTTTCGTATGCTCTATCAACCAACAGCTTACGTGACTGGTCCACTATCATTTCAGCTTAGAAACTTTGCGGGCTAAATCAGATACTTTGGCTTTTACCCGATATCCTCGCTTCGGATTTTATCCATAAGAGGATCGCTTAACATAGGTCGTTCCATAGCCCTTGAGCTTTAAATTTTACAATAATCACAAAGGTTCATAAAAATTTCTTAAAACCCAGAAGGCTATCAGAACATATAGATAACAATAGATAGAACAGCAAGTGTATCTATAAAATGTTTAGGTAGCGCTTTGTCCAGGCAAGTTTTACCGTAAACTACTTTATCGATTCCTTCCGGACGAGACAAGAGTGGAATTTAGTAGGTAGCGAGTAAATCGAGTAAACGTGGATGTAGTATTCAAATAAGCTTGCACAAAGAAGTAGCATTTGGACTGAACTGCAGCAAATCAATAAAAACAACTAAAAGTGAATAAAATGTCGCCAAAGTTTATATAGGCTTTTTGTAAAGTATTTCATTAGTTAATGGTTGTGTTAGATGTCTTATAGACCCTGGTGGTCCTGGCATAAGGTGAAGGATGGAACACCGAGAGGTTTTAGTGTGTATCCACGAATCAGATGGTCATAGCATTTCCTCTGAGGTGGTACTGCCACAACGTGGTGAATTCCACACGCGTCCCCCGCGCGTGTCCTATATCAGATTTTCTCTCGCAAAAAGTTGCCTTATTGAAAAAACTGGCCAAATGCATATTGTAATGACGATAGACACCGTCATTATCATTCGGCTATGGAGTACTAACTCTCTAAACGCGCTTTTAAGCTAAAATTGCTTTGGAAGCCGTGGTAGATTCATATCTCTCAAAAACTTAACTGGAAGATTCCATTTTGAAATACATACTGATAACCGATGAACTCCAGCTTCTTGGCGTTTCCTTGACATCGACTCTCAACTTTGGCTCCTAGATCGAGTGTATAGCACAAGCTGCGCATACTCTCGAAGGTGAGACGGTATTTCACATCTGAACAGCTACTAGTGTTGTATAAAACACAAGTACGAGCATGTATGGAGTACTGCTCTCACCTTTGGGATGGCTCAGCCAAATATCAACTCGAAGCACTAGAGTCCATCGAGCGGAGAGCCGGGAGGCTGGTTGAGAACGACCAGCTTTTCGACGACAAAACTCAAAGTCTCGAACATCGACGCAGGGTTGCCAGTTCATCGGTTTTCTATCGGATTCACTTTGGAGTGTGCAGCTGAGCTCTTCGGTCTGATCCCGCCATCTCCCTTCCATCATCGGACAACCAGACGCACCGGCATACGGCACCGATATATGGTGGATATTCCACGAATAAGAAAGAAGCGTTTTGCATCTAGCTTCATCATACGCACCCGCAAAGGAGTGGAACTCATTGCCGGAGTATGTCTTTCCCGAGTCTTTACTTATAACCTGGGTGTCTTCAAGTCCCGTGTGAATAGGTACCTTCTAGGTGCTCCATCCTAGACCACATCTCCGCTCCACATAGGGCGAGATTGTGGGCAAACGCGAACCTATACTACAATAAAAATAAAAAAAAAAACATTCATTTTCATTTTAAACCAAGTTTAAAGATTCTTAATGGAAGTAAACATCATGTGATCATCCATGTATACAACAAGACTATTTTAACGAGACCTGCCGCCAATTCATAATTGTCCTTAAATCTAGGACAATCAGCGTTCGCATTGTTACGGTTGATTGGCGAATCTCATTATATTATGAACAGAATGAAAATTGAAACGAAATAACAAGACAATAATTTGTAATAAAATAATAATAGTGTTACATACCGTCAAAGATAAGCCGCACAGCCTATTGTAAGCGCAGCTTATGGTCCTTTTCTAGTAATCGACGAATCCTTTGTCTTTTGAATTTGTAGTTAAGAAAAACATGCTATTGTCAAATTACTTGTTTTATAACCATCATTAGCGTCGAACTATAATCCCTATTGTTATTGTATTCGACTTTGTGGACGTTCGCAGGTGTGCAAATTAGTATTTCTTAGAAGCTTAGTGTGCGCAGCCAACTTCTTTGTACTGTGTAGTTCGTATAAGACGATGCCCGAATGGAGGGGTGGGCAGTTAAGCGAGGACTACGAAGCGAGTAAGACGTTTTCTAGTACTCTCGATTAGCGATATAAACTACGGACTTTGTGCGTTCGAATTGTATTGAATAGTGCAGTGTGAACTGGTTGCATCCAGTATTATTTATATTTGTTTTATACGTGTTTGTACAGTTCTAATAAATTCTATAGTCGTTCCAACGGCATTTTTAATTCGAGTCCTGTAGCTCGTAACAATAGAATTGTTAAGGTGTCCCAAATAGGCAGAGGGTCAGCATAATGTTGGTTCAACTACAAGTTGGAATATTCTGGAAAAATTCGAGGCTGTAACCCGAGGAAAGATTTTTTAATAAAACTGGGTTTAATTAAGTTAATGTTATACAATACAGTGTCAAGCACTTTTTGACTGGCATTTCCTGAACTTTTTTATTTTTTTTATTGCGAATCTGACAAACAGGCAGATGGCCCAGCTCATGGATAGTGGTTACTGTGATGGCTAGCGACAGTTGCAATTCAGCAAAAATTTTAATGTGTGGATATTCGTGGCTCTATCGTTAGTGGCCCCACATCACCTCTCCGATTCGAGTCGTACGTAGTAAATTAAAGACTAACTAACTCCGTTGGCTCAGCGACCCAAAATGTGTCTTGGCCTCCGAGACGAGAACACGTCACCTGCTTCTGTCCTGTTATGGTCTTGAAGCTCACATAGGTCAGCCTCCACTCTGTCCCTCCCCCGGTACTTGGGGCGACCGACCGGGCGTCGCCCATCCAATCGTCCCAAATAGGCCCTCTTCACACTTCGATCCTCTCCCATCCGTTCCACGTGACCGAGCGAACGGAGGCGGTGAGATTTTATCTCTCCTATAATGTTAGGCTCGGCCACGAGGTTCTCAATTTCGACGTTGGTTCGGACCCTCCAGCTGCCATCGTCTCTCCTTGTTGGTCCCAAAATCTTACGAAGAACCTTTCTTTCAGCCACTAATAGCTGGTTCTCTTCCTTTAGGGTAAGCGTCCAGGCTTTGCAACCGTACATCAGGATGGGCCGTATGACGGTTTTATAAATCCTGATTTTGGTTTTCCTGCTTAGAAGCCGGGACACCATGACCTTATGTAAGGCTGCACAGCACCTCAGGGCGTTTTGAATACGTACGTGTATTTCATCCTCTCGAGTGTTCGTATCGGTAACGGTGCAGCCCAGATACTTAATTAAAACTTAAATTAAAGACAGTTATTTAATTTCATAAATTAGTTCATTTTATCTCCATCTGCCCTACACGCCATAATTGAAGTCAGAAGAGGAACCATACTTCACATCAAGCAGCAATTCACTATATCGCACAGGGTAACCTATATACCATCACAGTTACCGTCGCCTATACATGTTTGCAAGGAAGCCAACGCGTTGCCTGCCTTTAGTATGGGGTAGGGGGAGATAAAGGGATCAGTCAAGAGGAATGGGTTAAAAGGTATGGGACATGGCAGGGGTAGTGGGCCACAGGAATTTGTTACTGATCGCATGAAATACGATTAGCATAAGGCTAATCGTTTTACGCCAATGAGTCAAATACAAAAAAGTTTTACATGTACAGGACGAGTACAGGAGTAAAGTACAAATGTTGGAACAATACGCTTATATGTTTTGATTCGCGAACATGGATTGCTATATGAAAAGTTGATTAATTTTAATAATTAAAAAGTTTCTTTTTTGTTATTGGATTATTTTTCAACGTCTACCAAATAGAGGTATTCAGCATCCGAACAGCCTACAGAGGAGACCTTTTGGTTTAAACAAGAGCAATAAAAATAATTTATTTGTTAAAATACAAGAGACTGTCAAATCTAACATACCCACAACATAATGTAATATAATAAAAAAAATACATGAACAAATTTATGTAACTTGAACACTTTATCTTTCGTTTTTGTGTTTGACCCCGATATTGTGAGAGCGTGGTATCATACAGATGGAGCCGGCCCTAAGGGCTGTAACATGACACTGATTCCAACATGGCTCTACCACGTACTACGACGAACTGCACATATATGGGATCGTCGCGAAATATATTGTTTTGTTCACGTATTCTAATATCACTTTTTATGAACTATTTTTCAATATGTGCTTTTATTACCAAGTACCTTTCCTTTCCAAGTAGAATATTCCTTTCTATTATAATCCCTATTATAATATTATATATGCGAAAGTAACTCTGTCTGTCCTTCTGTCTCCGTTTTCAAGGAAAAACTACTGAACCGATTTGATTGAAATTCAGTTTATATGTAATTTTAATACCGAGGGTGGTCAAGGGATACCCTTTATCCCATTAATGGGATAGATTTATGTAAAGGTTATGCCAAAAAGTAGGATAGATTTTTTGTGATTTGCCATTTTTGTCATTTTGTCATCTTTGTCCTTTTTGTCTCATCTTTGTCCTTTTATCCTTTTTGTTCGTATTGTCCTTTTTGTCAGCTACAAGACTGTTTTTATAGGGAAAACAAAATAAAATATACAAAAAGGTAATTACACCATTACTTTGTTTGTGCTTGCTTTTATGTGAACAAACACTTATTAGTAAAACTGGTTTAGTTCAAACCAGTCTATTTATCTAAAATCTACGTCTAAAAGTCTGTAGAATTTTGGAAGTATAGAGTCAGCAAAAAAACCTAAGTGCCATGCCATGTCTTTTGCTTACAATGAAATAGTGCTTTGAAATAAGTTTAGGTAAGGTTTAATATTTAAACCATGCTGCCGTACTCAGGGCGCTTAAAGAATCATTAAACTAAAAGGCAATAAATAATGATGTCTTATACTTTATACACGATGTACCAAAAACTGTATAGTACACTAATTTATGAACTTCAATGACATAAAATATCACATAAAGCCAGAATTATACGGGTTCACTCAGTCTTTCAATTTCGATAGAACTGGGTCGAAAAGTGTTAAACAATAAATGAATTTAACAATATTTTTCACAATTGACATTTCAATCGCAGTAAATAAGCATTTAAAATACTAAAAACGCTTAACTAATAAACTTTATACTTGAAATAGAAGAACATCAATAGATTTTAATTGTAAATCAGGTTCTTTATATTTTTTAAGTTTTCAGACATTAAGATATAAAAAGCCCAACATGTTAAGTCTGTCATCAAATATCGCTATATATAAGTATAGGTAGATAGATAGATAACACTTTATTATACACCAATACAAAAATGAACTTAAAGACTAAAATTATATTAACTATATGTACATTTGGAATTCTAAATGGATATATTATGACTTTAAAATGTTAATAGTAAATATTTACCTCGCTTTGTAGATTTAAATATGAATTATTTCGTCATCACCATTGCCGAATAATTCCCTTCACCTATTATCCGTTAACATAATTTACTTTAACATCTATACGAATAAATATATCGATGCGAAGTGAGTTTGTTTATAATAACAGCTGATAAAAGGTCACAATGATTTTTAACCGACTTAAAAATCGGAGGAGGTTCTCAATTCGTCTATGTTTTTTGTATGTTCGTTACTCGATTGTAAACAAATTTTCAATATTTTTCCTTTAATCGAAAGGTTATATACTCCCGAATTGGTCCCATCGTCACCATGTCAAGATCTGATGAGTGGATTCTAAGGAATTAGAGAAACTCACGAAAATTGTTAACCACCTTCTTTATAGCACAATATCTCCGTCAATTGTAAACTATTTTCAAATTGTTTTCTTTACTCGTAAATGTATACTCCCGAGGTAGTCCCATGGTCATCAAGTCATGATCTGATGAGTGAATTCGGATCCCAGGGACCCCTATAAAAAAACACTGTACGCCTAAATTCTTGAAAAAAGCATGTATACGCGTGTACATTTTCTACAGGCACTTAATTTTTATATATCAATGTTACGCGATTTCTCCGTAAATTGTGGACCGATATTCAAATTGTTTTTTTTTTAATTTCCGAGATGATCCCATTGTCACCAAATCAGGATCCGATTTGTGGATCGCAAGGAAATCGAGAGCAACCCTTGTTGAAAAGCATATACAGCAAAGATTGAGATTGCAAATTTTTATTCGCGTGCCAATTGTATAATTTCTACAGGTGCTTAAGGTTGCTTGTCGGTTTAAAGTAAAACATAAAAAATACTATATTTTATAAATTTGTTGTTGTTCTTTTATGCTTTACTTGGCACCGACTTCAAGATATTGCAGAAAGAAGTCGGTTAAATATTTATTATTTTGTTTTTAGTGTAAAGTCGGTTTTGTTTTTGTTTTAACAAATAAACATATTACAAAAATTCTTTTGCTGTCTTAGAAATTAACTAAATAAAGAAAATTGATTTCAACAAGATACGTTGAATAGTTTCTGATATATTGAGTATTTTGGAATTTCAGTGTTTTAGTGTAGGTACTATAGGCGAAGGAAACAAAACAATAGATGTTCATCAGCTCCACTTAACTCTTTACTGGGTACAAGCTGACACACTCTTTGGCCACCGAACACCAATGAATGGTCAACTAAACAGCAGAAGTAGATTGGCCAACAAGAGCTGCTGATAAGCCATCGCCATGCGGAAAGGCTCCAGCAGCTCCAAACCCAGTTACCGGTGGGTAGTTGCCCACGGAGTTGCAGCCAAAGCAGGAGGTAAAACCTCGAGACCCCAAGCTCCTCAATGCCTCAATAGGGATGCGTTTACATCTGTACTGATATTATAAAGGTAAAAATTGGATAGAAGTTTGTTGCTCAATCACGCCAGAACGACTGAACTGATCTGGATGAAATTTGGCACAGAGATAGATTATAGTCTGGAATAACACATTGGCTACTTTTTATTCCCGAAAAATGTGCGGTTTCTGTGGGATAACATTAAGGCGAGCGCGCGGGCAAAAGCTAGTGTTAAAATAAATACTAAAAAACTTTACATATAAAAAGAACCGGTGTTAAAATAACGTCTCGTCATCTCTCCTAAAATATCATGATAGAAATAAATTTAATAATTTTTCAAAAAATTATTGATTTTTTTCTTTAAGTAATAGTATTTCTGTATGTTTATAAAAAGTGTTCCGCTCCCCTATTGCATACGTAGGAAGACCCTGGAAAGACACGGTCTTGGCCTTAAAACTAATACGCAGTGAACAAATTTACGTCGTCGCAATAGTAACACGTTAATAATTGAACTTAGATGTTGAAAATGGCGTCGTCCGTCAGCGGTAGTAAAATAAATTGGCCAATGTCTCAATTCGGCCGCTGGTCGCTCTATTTATAGCTTATCCTATCACCAGAGACAGATGGCGAATGGTTCTCCTTCGGGTCGTATTGATTTTTACGTCTGCGAATTATGTCCCCTGAGAATAATTTTACGTGTCGTAGGCGCAACAAAAATTTGGAATCTAAATGTACTGCGGGCATTGGACATAAGTTAGTAGAGTTAAAAATGAGTACCAGTCATAGTAACCTTTTACGTGGTAGAGCTATGCTGGAATTGTTATGTTGTTCACAGCTCTTAGGGTAGGCTAGATCGACGTGATTCCACGCTGTCACAGAATATCGGCGTAAAACGGTCAGCTTTCAGCTGATACTGTTTCGTGCGATGAGTGACAGTTCCGATGGCCCACTTTACCTCCCCCTATCCTATTCTCTTTATCGCATCATAAAGGATGCCAACGCGTTAGCTTTGCCCCATGGTGTTGCAAACGTCTATAGGCGACGGTAACCACTTTCCATGAGCTAGGTAGGCGGCCTGTTTGAAAGCTTCGCAATCAAAAAAAGAGTAAACAATGAAAAGTTCGTTTAAGCAATTTAATACGCCAGGTATAGAACCGCGGACCTCTGCGTTCCAGGCGACTGCTCCATCACAGACGCTGTAGTTTTATATTAACGAAGCAGAAAACAATAATCAATTTTCATTTGGACATGGATTCTTTCGATTCGATCCAGTTGATAGCCAGTTTCTACCGTCGCAATCATACACGTGACAATGAGTAGCATTTAATGGCTGTGAATCTGACTTCGTACCTATCACGTCCGGCGTGCCACAGGGCTCAATCCTTGGCCCATTGCTTTTTATCATTTTTATAAATGATATAATTAGTAGCATAAAAATTGTGAATTCTTATTATATGCTGATGATCTAAAAATCTACCACATTATAGAAAACTCAGACGACCATTATAAATTTCAAGAAGATCTTAATAATCTATCAACCTACTGTTTAAACAATAAACTTGACCTTAATATTAGTAAATGTAAAGTCATTACCTTTACCAAAAAGAAACACATTAGTAATTTCCAATATAAGCTGTGTAACACTACCCTTGAATATGTCAATTATATTAAAGACTTAGGTGTAATACTTGATAATAAATTGCACTTGGATCTGCATATAGATACCATCATTAATAAATCTTTTAAAATGTATGGCCTCGTTATGCGTTCCAGTACAAATTTCACTCGACCCTCAACATATATTTACCTCTACGTTACACTGATTCGCTCGCAATTTGATTATGCCGTGTCCATGTGGAACCCCTTTTATAATAAATATAACAATACACTAGAGCAAGTTCAAAGAAAATTTCTACGTTGTGTACAATGTAAATGTTTTCATAATCGCTTGTCCTACGACAATTTGCTTGATAAATATAGTTTGATTAAACTTGAGCACAGAAGATTGCAGCTTGCTGCGATGTTTCTATATGATTTGTGTCATAATATATACGACTGTACATCTATAATCAATAAATTGTGTTACAGGGTTCCTAACAGGACGCATTGCCGGGGCCCTTGCCGATTGTTTGCGACTACGCGTTGTCGAACAAACGCCGGCAAACGATCTCCGCTTTACCAGCTAGTGCACTCATATAATCACAATTTCTACTTAATAGATATAGCGACCACTAGGCCCCCAGCACTTATAAACAAATGATCCTTGAATATTTGAAAACCAAGTAAACCATTATATCATTTCTAGCAATTAGCGTCCTCCTTGCGGCTGGTCGCAGGCATTCGGTGTGATCTTGGCTCCGGCTATGCGTCGTGATGTGGTCTCCCTTTCTTCCTCTTTTCTTATTCCTTTTTTTTTGTTCTCTTTTAGATATTGTATACCAAACATTGTTTTTTTTTTCTCAGTTTTGTTTTTACTTACGGTAGCTAGTATAATTTCAATTACTCAATATGTGGCAAATGATGTTGGTGTTGTATTAAGTATAACTACCTATGTATAAGATTCATAATATTAAATTCTGTACAATACTGATTTTATGCCCAAATAAATGAAAAAAAAATAATTCTTCGATACACATACCGGATTCCTAATTGATGTACACGCCATTCATTTATTTTTATTATATAAGAGCTAATGTTCTGCAACATTATCAGTAAATAAATCAAAGGATCAAACTTGTACATTTTTGACAATCAGTACTTGTAAATAAATCGTCCTGCTCTATTGACAATGTCGGTACTTAGTACCACAAGGCAAAGAAAATGGTGGCGTGTCTTCGCCGCTCCTCTAGGGGTCTAAACAGCCGGCGCAACGAACTTCTACGGATTGTGCTTAGTACATTTTCATAACTCATAAGGATGGAAACTTGTACATTTTGTACATCAGTACTTATAAATAAATCGTCTTGCTCTATTAACAATGTTAGTACTTTTAACACAGAGCAAAGAAAATCGTGGCGTATCTTTCGCCGCTTCCCTAGGGGCCTCAGCAGCCGGCGCAACGAACTTCTATGGTCTGTGCTTAGTACATTTTCGTAACTCATAAAGATCGAACTTGTATATTTTTGTACATCAGTACTTATAAATAAATCGTCTTGCTCTATTAACAATGTTTAGTACCACAGAGCAAATAAAATCGTCGCGTCTTTCGCCGCTCCCCTAGGGGCCTCAGCAGCCGGCGCAACGAACTTCTATGATCTGCGCTTAGTACATTTTCGTAACTTATTTCACTGCTTTAGAAACTTTCAAACTGGGATAATATGTATATAGTTAAATATTTTGTCTATTAGAAATTTTTGAATCATAAAAACCCTAAACAAACTTAGTTTTGTTTATAATTTTATTCACAATAGCATTTTGTAAGCGCTGTTCTGTAAAAGGCTTATTTTACAAATCCGATTTTGATAATAGGGCAGAGATACGTTTACAGTAAGAAAATCATTTTTCATTATTGCTTCAGCACACCAAACTATGATATCAAAGTTTAAAACGGAAAGAAAGTAGGCGTATAATAGAAAACTGTCGAGAAGTAAGTATAAGAAAAACAAAATATAACAAAAAAATTAACTGAACTGTCTACTCTTTCTCTTTATTAATAATTCAAACAAAGATGTTTAAGTACTTCTAAAAAAACTGTTTTATCATACTATGATATTGTAACATATTTTAGAAATATTTTTTTATTTTTAACTAGGATATGCCCGCGGCTACGTCCACGCTAGACTTAAAATTCCCGCGGGATTCCCAGGACACAAAGTACCGCAGCATTTAAAAAATAATGTAAGCTATAATATTTTAATAAACACATGCTACAGCAATCCTAAATAAGTAACCTTTTTAAGATCATAAGATAAAATAAACCACAAACTTATTCCCACACTAACTTAAGTGCTAATAAAATTGCCATGCAATTAATTGCTACTCATAAATGACCGCTGTTTAAAGAGCGGTCTTTGACCTCACTTTATAGCCGGAAATATGCTGTATCTTAGGTCCATGGGATTTAGGTTTAAGGCAAGACATTAACAGCTTTTACCGTATAGAGTTATAGAACTATTGTTAGATACTCGTATAAGTGCCCTGTACAATCAAACATAAAATTATGGTTTATCAATGCTTCGCATACAGGGGAGGGTGGGTATTAATTGGTAAACGGGGTGATATTCGCTAACCACATCGCCGAAAAAAAAGGAAAAATGGGGGAGTTCTAATTTACATTATAAGGGCGATCTCATAAAGTGTGATGCAGCATGATGTCGAAAGTGCCCAATTTAACGTGACGGACTTTATGGACGTTCGCTAAGCTTAATTATTTGTCAACCTAATTTCATCGACATCATATTGTCTCTGGAATTCAGAGAAAATAAAAGTATTGCGTCCAACCAACCAACAAGGAATGGTTTGAGAAAAATAATAGCTTAGTTTAATTAATAAATAAGGAATAGGGCTCCTGTGGATACACAAATAATCTATATACATATAATAAAACTGTTGAGGTCGAATTTCTGTACAATGAAAAAATTGCTAAAAACCAAGTCAGGGGGGTGTAAGAAGTGAAATAGAACTAATTTAGCTATTTTTAATTTTTTTGGTTCTCTGTTTATCTGTTTGTCTGTCTGTTTATACCGGCTAATCTCCGAAACGACTGGGCCGATTTAAATCAAATTTTGTATGGTGGAAGCTTATATCCCGGGACAACATATAGGATACTTTGATCCCGAAAAATTAAAGAGTTCCCGTGGGATAGTTAAAAAACCTTCCCACGCGGACGAAGTGGCGGGCAGTACGTAGTAGCAAATAATACTTTGACACCATGGAAGGACACTAGTATGGTGTTACTAAATGAATAAGGTCAGAAATGAGTAGATTTGGGGGTAATTTTTGAAAGTTGCAGCCGTGACTGAAAAATTGGGACGAAGAAGACTAAGGTGAAATGACTAATGCGGTGGGATGAAACTCACGTGACAAAATGAGTGTTAAACTGGAAGATTGATGGGTACAAATGTAAAGGTAGATCAAAACAGATGGCGAGACACATCTCTTCTATTATATTTAAAATGTAAAACACAATCAATCAAAATTTGACATTGACAAACAGCTACATCTCAATATCCAAAATCCTATCAACCCTCAATCTATCATAAATCATCAAAAAATATCCAAGAACAAACAACCAAAACACTACAAAACCAAACCAAAAATGTATAATCGTCATCCATATCACGAATGGAACCAATTTATATACAAAACACACCATGCCAAAAAAAATGTGAGCACCCGGATATATTCAGCTAAGCAAAACAATGTTGGTAATTAATTTTAAGAACAACATAGCGTTTCATGCAAGTCTAAAGTTTGAATTCTACTGGAGAACCGATTAAAGGTAATTTTAGGGCAGCCTATGAATTCAAGGTTTTGTGACTTTATAGGTTACGTTCTATAATGTTGTATGTATTCATTGTGTTTTTTCAAGACACTTCTATTGTCACTCTTAAACAATATAGGTTTTGGATTATATTTTGACGTAAAACGTTCTTTTTGTATTTGAGTTATAACGCGAACCTCTATCTATCGGTTTCGCGCACGCGTCCTAGTTGACGACCTCGGTACTATCTGGATGGAACTGGTATTCATTCAAAGATAATCATTGTTACTGCCACATAGCAGACCGACGGCGGATGCGCCGTTGAAATTTAGCTCTATTGTCGAATTGGTTCTACTTTTTAGCGCCGCATTATTATTCCAGAACGATGCTCCAATCTATATTTTAGAACGGCATTTATGTGATTTCGAGGTGATTTTATGAATTTGAAAATAAAATCAGAAATATTAAAAAAATTATAACTAAAGTTCTATAGTAATTTTTATATATATAACATAGCAATCTATAATACTATAAAATTCTAAATATGCCGTGTCTGTATATTAAAGCTATTTAAAAAAACAACTAGAATAGACTACATAAACGATGAGAACACGATGCAATTGTTTTTAGATTTCTTGTCTGTCGGTTTGATTGTTTGTTCGGGATTCACGTAAAAACTACTGGGGCGATTTCGATACGGTTTTCGCTGATCGACAGCTAATTCTTGGGCTTAAACTTCTCACTACTATTTATCCTGGGAATCCCGCGGGAATTCTTCTGCGAATGCTTTAAGATGCCCAGATTTAAAAAGTAATCGAATTCCTATGTGATTTTTTTACTGATTGATACCAAATTTTACATAATAAAATGTGTGATATTTTTATCCCGGGAGCGTTTTGAAGTTGGTCGGATGCATAAAAATTTGCATGTTTCTGCACAGTTTCCACTAAAACGATAGCTTTATACATGCTTTTTTTAAATGTTGCGATACTTTGAGTCCCGGGAATCCCGCGGTAATTTCAAGTCAAGCGTGGACGAAGTCGCGGGCATAGTTTAAAATATAATTATAGCAATTAAAAAAAATTCTATAGTAATTCCACCCCTGGGGCCTAATACTGCTATTACTACCTTGTCAAAATCACCGGACACTATCGTTCCAATTTTAGGTTTGCCTGATTTCGGTATTCTGTTAATACCAATGGTGTACCCTTGGCACGCCATTTTATCTTTATGAATATTAAATAAATGTTTAAAATGTTTTGTTGTTCTTCAATATTTATTTCGGCTAACGCCATTTCTGCTAGAAGTAATATCACTTTTTTTCTATTTTTACTCTGTCGCGACGATGTCGAGAAGATATTGTGGATTTAGTGGAATACGAATTTTGGACATTATCGCAATGGAATCGTACTTAAACTTCACAACGCCAAAATATTGAATTGCAGAATTGGGTCCCAGGCCTCGAGTATGCCGTAATATCATTGAGGTGGGGTCCAGTATTAGTGGTCAGGTTCCTGTTCTCCCTTTCGAGGCCGGCAGTGCGTTCGTAACGCCTATGGTGTTGCAAATGTCTGTAGGCGACGGTAACCACTTTCCACCAGCTGGGCCGTCAGACCGTTTAATGTACTAAGTAAGGTATTTATAGTATTGACGTAATACACAAAATTACTCAATCTATACGATCTTACTGCAATCACAAATGGATCCAAGACAGTCTAAAACAAAGTCTTAGTAGATTTCTTTTCAATTTTAGACTCATTGGATCTTAAATAAATATCTATACTAATATTATAAAGAGGAAAGATTTGTTTGTTTGCATTGAGTAGGCTACGAAACTACTGAACCGATTTGAAAAATTCTTTCACTGTTGAATGCTTTTTTTTTTGAGGTGGGGAAATGCATTTCGCCCACTACCGGATGGGTCCTTTACTAGGGATTAGACCAAAGCGACGAGAGGTGACACCACGAATGGGCACCAGAGTCAAATCGCCGGCTTGTGTGGAGACTCGAAAACTCATAACTCCACTAAAACCACCCTTCTCTCATGCGCCCCGCGCTGAGGTAGGAAGAACGTGAGACTTAGAACGTAGTTACGCCCACGCTAATCCTAGCGCATCAGTGCTTGAGAATGCCCCGGGACAGGCAAACTCACTTCGTCAACAGGGGTGAAGAATCCTCTGCTCCCTAGATGCTAGAGGGCGCCTGCAGCGGTATTTCAGGGAGGGAGGTCATGCGCATACCTGCGCCTCCGGGCTCCCGACTGACGTCGGCCCCCGCGAGACGCATGCGCACTACCATCTCTCTCCCACTGTTGGGATGCTACACTATCCCCGGGTGACATGGGCTATATTATATTTAAAAAAAAAAAATTGTTTTTGTTAAATTTACCCGTGCGCAGCCGGGGCGGGTCGCTATCTTTAAATAAAAACAAAGTCAAAAGAGAGACTAACGATACCTACACTGCGGAGCTCTTTAAAACTTCTTACCGAACGATTGTACGGTAATTGAACAAAAAAAATTATTTCGAAATAGATTATGTAAACAAGGATTTGAACAAGGCGTATGAAGGTTTACTTTACATCACTAAATATTAGATTAAAGTCACATAGCTCGACATGATCATAATATATATGCAAATTCAAAAGTTTTTATTCAAAATAAATTCCACTGGAGAACACTTTTTAAAGGTCATACATAAAAGTTTTAAAAAAATACACCGCTTCACAATGTGTTATTGTTGTTAAGGAGAAGAAGCGGCAAGAAACTTTTTTCTTTATATTACTTATTCAATTTATATCTTTTTTTTTATAAGTTTTATACAGAAGTATGTTACAGAATTATTTTCGAAGAATTAATGGAGTTGTAGCAAACAGTGCATACTCAGTAAGACAAAGACACAATAAAAGGAAAGAAGAATATTATTGTCGTATAATAACGCCGAGACGTACTAAAAGTTTATACTGCAATATATCTCCATAAATTCCTTACATGTTTGGCAAGAAAAATATAATATACTAGCTGAGGCCCGCGACTTCGTCCACGACTTCGCCCGCGTGGTGCGGTTTTTAAACTATCCCACGGCAACTCTTTAATTTTTCGGGATCAAAAGTATCCTATATGTTAACCAGGGATATAAGCTACCACCATACAAAATTAAATTTAAATCGGTCCAGTCGTTTCGGCGATTAGCCGGTACAAAGAGAGAAACATAAACTTTGAAAAAAT
This sequence comes from Dendrolimus houi, assembly GCA_039645545.1. Lineage (NCBI taxonomy): Eukaryota > Metazoa > Arthropoda > Insecta > Lepidoptera > Lasiocampidae > Dendrolimus > Dendrolimus houi. The sequence goes on from CM077122.1 coordinate 3,261,588, forward strand.
CTAAATTAGTTCTATTTCACTTCTTACATCCCCCTGACTCGGTTTTTAGCACTTTTTTTTCATTGTACAGAAATTCGAACTCTACAGTTTTATTATGTGTATATATAGATAATTTTTAAATTTAGTGAAAGGGAGATCTAACATTTCATTAGGAATCTTATTGAAGAAGTGTATACCAACCACCAAGAAAGAGGACAATACTTTTTGTAATCTAAAAGATGTATAAAGCCCGTATAAGCCTAAACAAGTACAGAATTATGTTACTAGATAAGGCCAGGCACGCTTTCGTGAGTTCGAGAATCGATGCCAATGACGTAATTGTGATGTTGTCCGGACGAATACCGGAAAACATTATAGTATAAAAATTGAAACAAAAGAAAATGCGAATACGAAGAAGTACCATATTCCCAGATACGTGTGGTGACGCAAGATCTTATTGAATTATTCTGTTCAACCGATATTACATTTGTTTTCCAATTTAGATGAATCGATCAAACTGATAAAACGCAAAATTGAATCATTCAATGTCATCAAATACCATTGCTCCTTTACCTTTCTGTGCCTTTCAACCAAATCCATTCAATTTGTATTATTGTCTAATATCAGCATTACTGTACTGTTATGTACACATAACAAATTTCCTGAATCAATATCTTATCCGTGCACGAACTGAGAAAGAATACAAATTCCTGCGGTCGAGCGGCCGCATTTGCCCCTCTGGATGGCTATCGCCCCTGGTTTAGAGCATGCGCCATAACAACCTTGAATTGTGTTCCGGCATTAGTGGCCAGGGGCCAGCCCCATCTACGAGTCTGGCAGCACATTTAGTGTTGCAAATGTTTATAGGAGACGGTAACCACTTTGCATCACAGTTGAACCGTCAACCTGTTTGCTGTACTCCAGAATAAAATTTAAAAAAAAATGTGTATGAGTGTGTGCAGTTCACACTCAGTAGAAGTGAAACTTCTGAGAATATATTAACAGATAATTCTTCTCTAACTTTTAATAATATAAATATAATTCCTTGTAGTAGGGGAGCCCAAGAGGCTAAATGTGTAGTTACTCGAACGTCGCTGGGACCTTTTGGATTGTGAAGATTAGATGCTAAAAAGAAAGAAAAGTTATATGATGTATACCCTTTCACTGGTGGGGGGAGCGTGTACAGGTTTCAAAAATGTAAAAAAAAGAGTCACCCAGAAATACTTAAGCGCGTCAGATATTAATAATGTATGCGCCCCATGTGTTTCTGATAACGGAGAAATATTAATCTGCCGGTTTGCATGGTGGGGGTGGCCGTACAAAGGGGTTGAAAATGGGGAAAAAAAATTATTCGAGCTCGTCAGATATTCAAAAGGGATGTTAAGTAAACCCTAAAGGAACTCCAATTCAAAAGACTGACGATTTGGACGCGACCAAAAGTCATGGCCGATTTTTGAAAAAGCAAAAAATACCTAACATTGAAATACTCGAGCGCGTCAGGTTAATATACAGAAGGTTCAGCTTGATATCCTTGTCGTGCTGACCCACAATCTGACAATTATGTGGAGGAAAAAGAATTTCAATTTTTTATTAAATACTAAATGTAACAAATAAAAATCATTTGAAATCTTTTAAGTTTTATTTAAATTGATAATTAATACTTACGGGTAAAGAGAAATGTGTTCTATTTCAAACTGCATAAGGATGAACTTCATGTGTTTATCACTTTTTCGTTTCATTGATTTCCAATTCACAATGTTTCTAAAGAAGTTTCACTTCAAAAATCTATTCCATAGAAGAAGTGGGAGATATATCAAAATGTAAAATTTGAAATTTTTAAATTTAAGCATCAGTAATTTACGATACAAAGCGACATTTTCTATAATGACTGCTATATAATTGATAACCGCAAAGATTATGAAATGATGAAAATGGTCCGCTTCATATTTTCGTTTCCCCATTACGCGGAGTCTACAGCATTTCTCATTGTGATACCAATAGAACACATGACATCCTTCATTGAAATAAAAACAGTTTCATATTTATGTATTAATCTGACAGCATGAATAGATTTAGGCAAAATGATTACTGTGGATATTATATTCTTCTACAGACAATCAATATCCATTGCTGGACGTAGGTCTCCTCAAGTCTGCGCCAAATATCCCGGTTTATCGCCTTCTTCATCCAGCCCCTGCTGGCGACATTCGCAGGTCGTCGTTTCACCGCACCGGGGCGTCCTATACTAGGTTTACTGAGACGCGGTCTCTTCTCCAGAACATATTTGCCCCATCGACCTTCGATCCTGCGAAAGACGTGACCGGCCCACTGCGCCATCACCTTGTGCCAATTTTTTTATTCAGTACTAATCATGAAAACTAATTTAATTTATAATACTTCATCAAGACGTAATTCCTAAAAGACCTTATTGCTATATAGGATTAAAATAACCAGGATTTAAAAGTAAATTAGAACAAGTAGGTTTACTTCTAATTTTGTGCTATTATTTTAGGACGGCCTAAAAATTGGGGTAAATTTACTAAAAGGGTTTTTTGAAAGCTGACGCTTAGTACGAAACGAGTTAAATAAAGGAGCGGTTCTCAAGCACCTTTCGTCGTCCAACCCTTTTAATTTGGATTAATACCGTATAAACGACGACTATTAAGTAAAAAAGTAATGGGGTTATAATCTTGTATATAAAAATCAATTGCTGTTCGTTAGTCTCACTAAAACTCGAGAACGGCTGGACTGATTTGGCTAATTTTGGTTTTGAATTATTTGTGGAAGTCCAGGGAAGGTTTAAAAGGTGAGTAAATATAAAAAAATGCTTGAAACATAGTAAAAACAACAATTTCGTTTTTTTTTATAATGGCTGCAATGCCTTTTATGCATTGATTTTGCCAATGTCGAGTGTATATAGAAAAGCCAGGTGATATAAATAGAATAAAAATTAGCAATTTGGCCGGTAAATTAAAAAAAAGAAAAACCTGCCAATCTAATACAATATAATAAACATATTTACAACAAACATAAGAACAAAGGACAAAACTAAATACTTAGAGACTATTCCTACCTGTCAAATATTTGATGTTCGTCCCGTCGCGTCGTTTAGAAATGAATTAAATTTAAAAGTCAAGTTTAGTTGAAACATTCTGCAATTATCATTCAGCTTTATTATTTATTGATTCTGAGGCGGTACGAAGTTTGCCGGGTTAGCTAGTTACCAAATAACTAATGCTCTCTCTCTCTGCCCAAAAAAATCAGATAACATAAACTAGCTTTCCAAAACAGTTTTTTAGGATTTTTCTTACAAACATGAACGACAATTGATGTTTTACTAAATTTGTCCAGTTGAATTGGTTATAGTTATTAGTTCAAGATTATGCGTGTATCTAGGAATTATTATACCGATGAGAAATAGTTAGATCCTTTCAGGTCTGGCTGGTTTACTGGTAGGTTTAAATAATCCTAAATGCTAGAAAGTAATGTAGTTTCAATAACTAAAAACTGACTTAAACAGTTTTGTATTGATCACTGTTCTTATATCATGAAGCTCAAGGTTTATGTTTGACTTAACTCAATTTTACGCGTAGATCCCGAAGATTGGATATTGCAGTAATGGGTAATGTACCGTTTAATCATAAGAGCACTTCATTTGGCTAAAAATCAACACGGATGTTGATTTTATTAAATCTATCTTAAATAATATATTCTTATGTTTAATGACTAGGTAAGTAATCGGCATCTGTTGATGCCACTTGGTATATCAAGGGAATTGAGAAAACAGTGCGTGTCGTATCGTACAAGAAATGAAAACGACTAGTCTATAATAGAGAAAATTGGCAGATTCTACAGAGACAAGCACTTAGAGTCTAAAATCGCTTTCCACTTGCAAAATCGTATATTGTAATTGACAAGTGTATATACTGATAAGTAAGTATATATAAGTGTAAGACAGTATAAAGTTTCACTTTATTTTGAAATTTAGTCATGTTCTTAATTCGAATCTACGAAAGCGATCGCTTTAGGGCTTCAGATCTTAGATGAAATAGATATACGTCAAGGAAAAGATTTCAAAGTTATAATAAGTCAAACGAAGAACAGATTTGCAGAGTTTTCCTTGTAGTGACCGTAGTTATCTAGTTTCCGTTACTCGAATCAGGAAACTACTAATTGGGAGGTCACCCCTGCTCGCACAGTTCACTAACTTGGGGTTACCAAAGGGATTTCAACCCTTAGATGAAAACTCGTACGGATCTAAAAGTTTCGAGTGCACGAAATTCGAGGGAGCGAAACTACCGAGATTGTTGACATTGTTCAAATATCATTGTTGGAACTAAATAAACATGAAGTGTTTCTTATCTTTTTATTGCCGTTAGATATTATGGATACGAGAGCACCACTAAGATACACTACGAAAATAGTATAATTGCAAAATGTTTTCATGCATCTTGAAATGACTCAACCTTTACTTGTCACATAGTTATATCCAAAAATAGACAAAGTTATAAATAGTTAATTATAGACTATAACTATTACACCACGCTGGGTGGCGTGTGTCAGGTATGAAAGAGATTTTTGACAGTAACACAAAGGATACTATTTTATACCAGAATCTAAAATAATAATAAATCTGTAGAGGAGTGGAGTTTGTACAATGAATTAAAAAAAAGAATATCTGGGAGGCTAATTCGGACTAGTAGATTCCAAAAATACATTCTTTTGAATTTTTGACTGTCCATTAAAACATGATGTGAAGACTACTGAAAGGATTTAAATGAAACTCGACACAAACCAAGCTTAAATCCCACGTCAACATTTAGAATACTTAGGATCCCGATAAATGATGTCGTCTATTGCAACGCGTTTTTGGGTGCGGCCGCTGCAATACACCAACAAATACGCCTCGTCGTCATGGCAACACGAACCAAGTTTCGCCGGCACGTGCTAGTTTAAAATATAAGAAACCTAGCATAATAGGAAATTGTTACACGAGGGGTGAGAGTGACCTATTCAGACAAGAGATGGTTTGGCGCACGAGTGTAGCGAGTTCGAGTTCGTTCAAGTGCCTGAATAGGCCTTTCACCCGAGGTTAACACTCTGTTTTTCATTTCGAATGTGAGGAAAGTAAATACAAACTGATGAGTTATACAAACAACTACTTCTCTAATGAAATCAGGCGTTAAATCCATATCTAAATTTGATAAACTCATTTAATACGTCACATATGAAACGTCAAGCAATTTTTTTTTCTTTTGCATTCTACCAACCAGTATTTTTTTGTCACTGATAATAGTAAATATTTAGCTCAAATTTGTGTAAATTAAATAATAATTTTGTGAAAAGTAATTTGTAAGTTCATGTTACAAAATTGTTTATATTTTATTTATTACAATTTATGCCGCGATTTAACAGTGGCTGGAAAAAATTGACACATGAGTCGCAGTTTTTAAAAAATTTTAACAGCAGGGACAATCGTTTCCCCGGGACGAAAAGTACTGTTTTCATCCCTCTGATCATGTAACTTCAAGCGTACTTTCAAAGTATGAGAAATGAAAATTAAATTTTTATCCCATGAATACAAATTTCCAAATGTTAGTGCAGTTATGATCATGTACGTATGTATGTATTGACCTTTGACCAAAAACGAGTCTCGAAGCGTCACCATTAAATATAAATTACGTGATTTGCAATAATTTTTTGTCATTCGTAAAAAAACATAATATCACAACAGCGTCACCACAGATAACAGCATGTTTTCATTTTACAAGTATTTTTCACAGAAGTAAAAGACCATCTTAATAAGTATATTAAGATAACCTTTTACTTCTGTGAATAAGTTCCCCTCGATATGTAGTAACACATCGAGGGGTGCACACACTATTTCATTACTTATTACAACTATTAAAGGCATATTATATGGCGAAACCTGTCCTCACCATAAATATAAGAACTTGTATCCACGTTTCATCCAAATAAATATTAATTTGACTTTAAATAAAAATGTCTCAGCATAATTATCATAATATATGATTTCCAAAAAATCACAAAAAACTTAAATAATAATAAATTATGATTTTTTAATATTGTTACAACTTAGGCTCCGACAAACACAAATTCCACTTCAAATCTGTGAAAGCACATTTTATTACCTGTCGGCATTTGAACTAATTGTAATCCTTTTATGGTCGTCTACTTTTGTTCACTTATTTATTGGCATACGTTTCTAAGCTATTGTGGAGAACAGTCTATTGTTCTATTGTACTCGCTCATTAGCAGCATTAGCCAGGTGTTACGGATTACGATTACAAGCTAATTCTAGGAAACTGTGTAGAACTTGACGGGCGGGCACATTTTGCATTTGTGAAGCATAAAATGACGGCCTGATGGAGGGGTCAGTTGGCGAGAACCACGATCAAGGCGTGACGTGTGTACATTCGGGAATCTAATAGTGATGGACTTTGCGCGTTTTATTGAATTACGACCTTCTGTTTGGATTTATTGTGTTCGGTTATATTTGCACCTGTGTTATACGTGTTTGTATAGTTCTAATTAACTCTATAATAATTCCAACGGCATTTTAATTGGAGTCCCGCAACTCGTAACAATATCTATCTGACGATGTCCACCTTATTGCCTCACTTGTGGATGAATGGAGAAAGAATACAATTTCCTGCGGCCGGGCGGTCTGTCGTAAAAAGTGACAAAGTAACCCACAGCCAGGTGATTGCACGACTCGATAATTATAGTCATCCAGAATATGAATTTTTAACACTATCGCAATGGAATCGTACTTTAAATATTTTTGCAAAGCGAAGAAATTGAAATAGCAAGATTCGGCTCCTGGTCTAGAGTATGCCGCCATAACAACCTTGAGTTGTGTTGCAACATTAGTGGCCAGATTCCTGTCTCTCTTTAGTGGGCGACAGCACATTGGTAGCACCTTTGTTATTACAAATGTGCGTAGGCGATGGTAACCGATTTCCATCACGTGGGCAGTCTGCATGTCTTCTGAATAAAAAAAAACACTTTCTTTCATCCCTTAATCTGGATCAAGCGTATGGTGACCTCCAAATTCACGTATAGAATACATATTCTTGCCTAAATTACAACCAAAGAGACATCCAGTTAAGTTGAGAAAAATAGCTGTGACGTAGGTACAGACAGACAGTACATTCAGTTGCATTTTTACCAAAATGGGCCCAAATCCCTAATGATAACAAGGCTGATATGGTAATAAAAACACGCGAACAATATTGAAACCGTTTAAAGCCGACCCCGAATTCCATTTACCTACTACAGGGGATAATTCGCATTGTCTGGACTGCGGATTAAACCGTTCAGCCTCCATCAGGTGTCGCATCTGTAATCAGTATGCAAATAAATGGTGCATTTACAACCTACCGGAAAAGGTTCCACATACAAGCCCGTTATTCCTTAATATTATAAAGGAGAAAGTTTTTGAGGATGGATGGGTGTTTGTTCAGTGGCGTAGCTTGCTTGGGCAGGCCTTGTATTAAAATGTGTTGAGGGCCGTAAAGGAAAGGTAAAGTTTTTATCTAAAAGAAGACAAAAATGACAAATCTGATAGTCGTTTCTGTTGGCCTAGCAGTTATTCTCAAAAATGTTATTAATGTATAAAAGATTGTGGATAACATTTTCAGAATTTTTGCTTGCACGCTTATGGGGCCCCTGTAACTTGGGGGCCCCGTATCATGGATACGGCTGATATGGCGGTGGCTACGCCCCTGCGTTTATTACTCTTCAACGCAAAAATTAAATACCATTTTTTTTTTGCGAAACTCCAGCACGCAACCTGACGACCCACCTGATGGAAAGTGGTTACCGCCGCCTATGGACATTTGCAACATCAGAGGTCTTACCAATTGCTCTACCAACCTCGAAGAAATTTTATGACACTTTTGAAAATTCTCATACCGTAAGCGCTGTGGGAAAACCTCAACTGGGAGCTCATTCCATATGCCTATAGTGCGCAAAAGAAACGTGCTAAAGAACCGTTGCGTATATGAGCGAAGTGGCTCAAGGAAGTGGGGATGAACGCCTAGCCGATGGCGAACAGTGCGGTGCGGTGGTACGAAGAAGGCACCATTCTGAACAGTTCCTCGGAATACTCCCCATTATACAGACGTTAGAATACGCAGACACGCGAAGTCTCTCCGAAGGCCAAGCGTTTTTATCAACATTTACCAATTTCATTACACCTTCATACAGTGGCATAGAGAATGCATGGTTTTGCCAAACTTTAACCATACAGTACTAGTAAAATTTTAGAAAAATGTCTACCAAACAACGACAGACGTCACAGACAGGGCAAGAAAATTGTATAAGAGTTCCTTACCGAAATGGTTAAGGAACCCTCAAACGGTTCCTGTAAAAACGGGTACTTAAAACGCTTAATAAACTTAAACGTCGATTTTATTGTTGTCCCTAGCCAGCGGAATGGGTATTAAAACGCTATTTTCGGCAGACGACGCTGTTTTTGCTTATCTATAATACAACAAGTCAGGCTCTATCATTTTTCCCACAGAATCGACTAACGACAGCCCATTGACTATTCGAAAATAGTGCCCTAGCACTTCAATAGATGTAAGAGTTGAAAGTTCTCGTCTTCCGAGTCAATGTAGATATTGTCAAACAGTTCAGATTGTTGTCTATCAGTAATTTTTTTTCTGGACGAGGATGAATATCGTACCGCCATCTAACGAAGATCGTGCAAATAATCACGAGACCAAAATATTAATACCGTTGTCATTTGCGTTGCCATGACTATGTATTTGACAATGAATAGCGCCATCTGTTCGGCTATATTCGTCTATATCTCGGGAACAGTACTATTTCTGGATAAAAGGTATCCTATGTCTTTTTGTATACCCATCACAATGTGTATGCAAAATTTCATGATAATTGGTTAAATAGTTAAGGCGTGAAAACATCGCAAACAAACTCACATTCACATTTATAATATTGTTACGAGTTGCAAGACTCGAATTAAAATGCTGTTGGAATTATTATAGAATTTATTAGATCTATACAAACACGTATAACACAGGTACAAATATAACAGAATACAACCAGTCCAAACGTAATGCACGATTCAACAACACGCGCAAAGTCCGTCACTAAATAGATTACCGAATGTACACAAGTCTTGCTCCGCTTGTGGTTATCGCTCGACTGCCGATCTCTCCATTGGTCCATTGCTTTATACTGCACCGATACAATATGGCTGCCCGACCGCGTAGACCGAATTTCTTAGAATCAGTTCGACACACCTGGCTAATGACAGCCATAAAAGATTACAATACACAATGGGCTTTTTTCTAATTACGAATTTTAAACACAAAGTAAACTAAAGACGTCTAAATGTGGTAAGGTAATAAAGTGTGCTTGTATGGTATGCAGGTGTAAATCTACTTTTGTCGGCGTGTAGGTCGTAACAATATTAATAGTTAAGATATTCAATAGATTAGCATGTATAGCATCTACGTAATATATTTATAACCAGATTTTTGCTTCTAGTGTTTTTGTAATGAAAATGGGAAAACCCTACTATTTATACAAGTACAATCCCACTTCCATAATGCAAAGCAACACCTGCTCTTTTGTTAAACACAAACAGAATAATAATATAACACAGTATAAACAACTGGCATGTATAGTAAATACGTTTTAGAGTGAAAATTTGTCACTGTGTGTGTACTACCTGGGTGAGCAAAATTTACCTAGTAAATAATATACACACAAACTTTAAGAGTTTAGCTCTAGTCATTATTGTATATACAAACAAGGCCAAGGGTTATAAGACAACATTTATTATGTACATTTCTAAAGGTTTGAATTTAACTTTCAGCCATTGTTATACCACATGCTTCAACAACTTTCACTATATAGTATTAATGAAGTTTTACATTAAAAAAAGCACTCGCTTTTTAGCAATGCCAGGTATACCTTTTTTTTATTTACAATGGGGGAATGCAATTGTGCATATCATCGGGCCCCGGGGAGGTCACCAAGGCGTAGTGTAGGGCTCCCGACCGCAGATGCTACACACAATTTTCTGATGATAGAAAAAGTCGCAAGCATTGATTGCCAGACTACCCACTAAACCTTCCAGCGTTCTTCTGCATCATAATGAGGCGCTATCATAGTGACCATAATCATAGTTATGACTACTGTAACACCTCCATGCAAACTGACAAGGAATCTTAGGTATACCTAAACCTAAACTCACTTAAAAGTAATTATATTGAAAATCTATGAGGATGTGAAATTTTGTTGTAAGTCCCTTTTTTAAGTTATGCCTTCATTTTGATCAATGTTAGTTCCAATCAACTTATCAGTCCAGATATCAAGCTGTTTAAAAATTGTTGGTTACAAGTATATAAGTCTATTATATTTTAGTTATTTAGCCACAAACTCTCTCAAGCTGGTGAAAGTCTGCATAATGTTTCATATAATTATTATAAGACAAATAATGCCAAATAGATTCTAATAAGATTACCAACCCTATAAGATAATAAAAATTGATATTATATGAAACTTCAGTGATTATAAGAACCATATCACCTCTTTGCTTCAATTATGTGTTATCTTGTAAATTAAAACTTTAGAAGTCTTTTTAACCTTAAAAAAAATTGTATCAGCAGGAATAACTTGGTATCTTTAAAATAGATTGTTGTTTGATAGAAAAAAGTTATTCCTTTCAATACTTTAATATTATTTTATAAAGGACAAACAACTCTTTTCTACAATTTCAATTTTCAGGATAACACATTAATGAAGCAAAGAGATGATATATTATGACAAATACATTTTAAGACTCACCAAAATTGTGTGATGGGTCCTGTTGCCCCTATATACCCATTGGATATTGGGTGTGGGTAATTGGAGTAGGCCTCCACAGGGTATTGTGACATTTGTGCCTTTGTCCGCTGCAACCTCCCGTATCTCCACCTCCTCGGAGATAACTCGTGGGAACACTATATGAACAAAATAACTCTGGTTTAGACACCCAAAACCAATAATAAATAATGAATCATAATTTTTTCATAACTAATTGGAACAATAATTACAGCTTTAAAAATGATTTGTACTACCTGTGCGCTAGGTTTGCTGATAGCCACATGATACCACTCAATGATGGTGAGTAGGGTTGACAAAAAAGGTTACATAAATAGTTGTTACAAAAATGTATTATTTTAATTTTTTATTGTTTATGTATATACAATAATAGTAAGTAGTCATTGGCAAACCTTCTGCGTGTGGCTTATAGCACCTTGGTAAACTTCAATAAACTATTGGTCAGTTGTGTAATTATTGTGTAAATGAAATGTAACATATAATATGTTCACTATTTAGTATCTAGCTAAATTTGACTTATGGTTGGTTCCCATATTTTACTATTCATTCAATTGCCTTATTTTAGTTAAATTTTTACATTACTCCTAGGGAGCCGATGTAAGTCTGGATTCCTTCACATTGTGAAAAACTTGACCAACTTTTCTTTTTGTAAATTAGTTATTGTGCATACCAAACTTAATGGTTATGGTTAAACATCACATTTTTGTAACATAGAAAATCACAAAGTTTGATGGCATCTCATTTTTATAGTAAGTACCTTATTGTGGTGAATGCATTCTGCAAAATTGTTTTTTTTTTAATAAGACATATAACTCTCACTGAATTGAAACTTGGGTAATATTGCCTAACTAGATTCCATTTGTGAAGTAGGTATTTGAAACCGGTCAAAATATGATTCGAACTATTTAATTGGTTTTATTGTTGTAAAATGATGTTCAAATTGCTGTTATGCCTTTAATAAAGGCTATAGTGTGATGGATTAAAACTTACTTTGTAACTTTGAAAACAAACACGCGCCTAATATAAAATTTATAAAGTCAGAAAACACTATAAACTTATTTCGTAATCAAAATTATTTAAGAGATTTCTCACAAAATTAGATATTTTTAAAATGAGTAACAATTTATTAAATCTGCAATAATAAACGTTTCATCTGGTCTAAGCTTACTAAAGAAAAATAAATACGACGAAAACAATATTTACCTTCTGTTCCAAGGAAGATTGCAGGCAATAATATACGTTCGAAAAACATTCTACTAAAACTACATCTAGACACTAGAGAAGAAGTCTTTCGAAATACTGTCCGGTTAAAGTAAAATAAATTTTATTCCTATCTACTTTTCATTCTAATGCACAGAATTAATTAAACGGCGGAAGATAAAATAATAGGAAACAAATCTCACAACAAACGTCTTCACTCCATTGACAAGAGTCATAGACTAGTTTAAAATGTGTTTTAAAATAGTTTGATTTTGTTGCCATAAAAAACTCAATGTCATAATAATTTTGACAGCTAGTTCAAAGAAAATTATAAAGCTCGGAACAGAATATCTTACTATACGTTTGTAAATACAAACTTCCTATAAAAGAGCTTATTGAAAAATTAGAGGACATTAATATTTAGTAAAAACAGATTCATATCTAACTGTTAGAGTATGCTACCTCTAACAACCTTTTTGATAACCACCAGTTTTTTATTCTTTATTTACTGTACTGAAATGTTCCATTTTTATAATATTTGCTTCTCTCAGATTTTTGCCTTTATCGTGTCAATATAATTTTTACCACAAAAGTTATTTTTTATTTTCTTGTATGGCTGTAATCTATGATTATTAGGCGCATTCAGCACCTATACTAACCTACTGGAACTGGAATAACAAAAGAATTAATTTTGTCTTTGACCTAAAATCCAACGTTTACCATCATTTATACAGGGTAATTACTAGTTGCACAGTCTTACTATTATTATTTAAAAATACAATTAAATACTAAAAATAAACCAAGTTATAAAGAATTGTATATCATTTGACGTAATATTATTTTACTAAGAAAAAAGACAATGTCATTATGCCTATAAAGTACAGCTCATTTTAATAAGAACAAGAACACTATGCTAACATGAAATTACTGATAAGATATAAAGTATTCTATTGGTATTTTCCATTGTTAAGCCATATTAAAGTGTAGGTTTACTAGACACAATATTCAGTACATTGCACTGAGCTCATTTTACTGTCATTAAATTAATAATATAAAATATAGAAATATGTTCATCTGGTTAGCAATTTTGCCTTAACAAATAAAATATAAAAATAAAATAAATGTATTAAATAATATGCACTGCCCTTATTGGAGTCATAGACAAAACTTACATTTTCTTGTAATACCAGATGTAAAAATATTTAAAATCAAAAATTGAAATACAAATTTACATTAACAATATTTTAATTTTTCAGAAATATTAAAATAGTATATAAAGAAATTGTAATGTATTGTATCTGAAGATGCAATGTTTATTTTAGTATAAAATCTGAAAGATGAAAGTGTCAAAAATACAAATTCACTATGGTCAGGCAAAATGAATGTGCATAGACAAAAATATAGATTTTCTTCGGATATGGCCGCTGCATCGGCAATACAACATCTGCAATGTTTTGTTTAATCATTTTTATAAAATGAATAAAGTGTGTTTTGTTATATAGTGTCTAGCGGACCGTACAAGTGCTGTGATATTTGTAATGGATGCAGAGAACGATTACGATATAAAAAGAGTTCGTGATGCAATTCAAACTATAGAGACTATACAGTCCATGATAGACGTTTCAGCTGATAGACTCGAGGGTTTAAGAACACAATGTTCGACAAGCGCAGAACTAACGCAGCAAGAGATCCGGACCCTGGAGGTACGAGCTCTGATCTATAGCTAGTGTTATATAGTAGGAAAACTCGCGAGATTTGCCCTTGAAGGCGCTTTACCCCGAGACCCCGGGTCTCAAGGACTTCGGTTAGGCTCAAGGACTGGAGTGAATATTTCAATGCCGTTATAGAAAGTACTTGCGTTCGTCTCTCTTCAGAACTGTATATTTAATGAGTTTCGAAAGTTAGAATCAAAATCAAATGAACTTTTTGAAATTAAAACCACATTTGTGGCGTAATGTTTTTATTATTCGAAATTTATTTTTCTATAGCATGTTCACGATAATTAGAATTTTAAATGAAGCTAATTTTGGAATGGGTAGTGTATTCCAAAGGAGAGAGTTATTTGTTAAATGTTTGATCAATAAAAAGGAATTTGAATCCCACCACACAACTCTCACAGATAAGATTAGACAAGAACATCTCTGTGATAAGTTCAGCATTTCTTTACTACTTTAAAACATTTGCTTGCAACTGTTAATCTTATGTTTCCTGGTATCTGCTAGGAAACATAAGATTAACAGTTCTATGAGGGACTGTGTTCTATCTAGAACACAGTCCCTCATATCTGTATTGAAGTAATGAATTAAGATATATATTGGATAAATGGTTATTTGATTATAAACCAATATTAAAGATTCCTATGCATATGTGAGCTTTAAAAAAAAATTTATAAGTGATAGAAATCAATTTCTACTCTTACCCTTATGGTCATTATTATGTTGGTTATATGAGAGTAATCTGTAAGTATATTATTTCAATATAGTAAGTTCACCTTGTTTATTTTGTATAAAAATTTGATCTCCAATTATCTAATTGAGAAACAGTAATGTTAGCTAGTCAACAGAAAGTAATATATCCATCAGCATTATTAAAAGTACACATGTGGTGAATTTCTGTATAATTAACTTGTTCTCAAAGCCATGATGAAATTATATAATTAATAAACATCCAATCAGTTATTTTACAATTATATGTATTAGGTGATTTTTTTAAATAATTTTTTTGGTCATCCAAAATTTTGTTGTACATGTTGAAAAATAACTCTCTTAAAGTTACAGCCCTTAATATTAATTTTAAGTACTTTCCCTGAGTCTGAAAAGATTGCCATCTAAAATAAATGTAAATCAAGATTGTTTTTTCTATAACTCTGCTGCATTTTATGCTATCACATCGGGCTTGGTCGCGATTTACTCAGAATTAAACAATCTTCAATAGTAATGCGGCAAAACTGTAACTTATACTGGTGAGTTAATACATGTCACTGAGAGTTGATTTTCACCTAAACATCTACTATTATTGCTGTTATCTTCGAAGCAATATTTCCTACAAAAAAGTCTCACAAGACTTAATTTCTTTGATAAATATTTTCTGAGATATTGAACTGTAACTCATTAGTGGTATAAAAATTTTATGGTTTATTGAATGACAAGTTTGAAATTTTTATTTTTCCAATTTACTATATTTTCACATAAACATCACTTCGCCAAAAATTGAGATAATGAAAACAGATAAATAATCTACAGTATTGAAGGTCAAATTTGAAAGAAGAGTACACTGGACAAATTTATTCTAAAGTTATATATAGCTAAATATATTATTATATATTTAGCTAAGATTTGATTAACTAAATATATAATAATTATTAATATTTGGTGAAGTAAAGAAATTACTTTAAAATGACTTTAATATACATGGTATACTTTTCTTTAAATGACCATTAATACCTAACCTAAAATTTCATTTGATAAACCGTAAAAAAATTATACCACTAAGTTCAATCTAAGCAATTAGGTCTATGAGACTTTTTTTGTAAGCAATTAAATTTCCACCAAACTTTACAAAAAAATGTAAATAGCAATTACATTTTTTTGTATAGTCCATTGCTTCAGATATAACAGAATTTTAGATGAAAATCAATTGCAGTGACATGTACCAACTCACCACTATTAGTTATAGTTTCACCACAACTGAGACTATTGTAGATTGTTTAATTACAACTAAATCGTGACCAAGCTTAATGTGATAGCACAAAATGTGGCGAGTTATAGAAAAACAAAAAAATATCTTATTTATGTGTATTTTATATGGTAAATCTTTTCACACTCAGAGACAGTACTTAAAACTAATATTAAGGGCTGTAACTTTCAGGGAATTGTTTTTCCGATATATACAACAAATTTTTGAATGGGGATTGAAAAAATTACAAAAAAAGTCACCCTAATGATGTATGAATGTATTATATACTGAAGGCATCAGTTTACAATTGTATTAAATTCTGCATGCTAATGTAATCAAATTCATCAACATCATTCTGCTGACATGAAACATTTGCATTGAATAAGTATATTGCTATTGTTTTGGTATAATAATTATTATAATAGCATATTGTATGTGCAGTAAGCATTCCTTTAAAGGGAAGTTGGTGTGAGTAATGAGATAGTTTTCCTTACTGAGTAGTATACTGGTCTAATGGCTCAAAATTAGATATCAAATGTTGTCTATACTTTTATTGTTAGTATTTTTTTTAAAGATGTGCCTTGGAATCCTAACTTGGTCAGAAAAGCTGTCAGCTCACTTTATGTATTTTATTTAAATAGTAACACACAAACATGTGCATGTATGTGTCTGTGTGTGCATTATCTGTTGTTTACAATAGCTTAAATTAGTATTTTTTATTAACAGCATAAAAGTATGACATTAAAGGTAACCTAACTTTCACTAATATTAACACATAGAAAACAATATAAAATTAGAGAACTTTTTATACTGACACCATTGAAGTAGAATACTATAGTATTCTTCTTCCATGTTTATACTAATGAAATTGTAGTGTCTGTGATTTTAAAACAACTACTATGTGATGCCTAATTAGAAAATACATTTTTTTAAATTTGTGTGTCAATCTATCTGAAAATTTGTCTCCAGTATGCTCTGAAATAGCTTAAAAAATTCAATGAGAATTTTAAGTCAAGAATTTTTCTTAAATTTTTTGTATATTTTCATTTCAGTACTTTCACTCTTTTCTTACACAATATCCCAATTAATTGGTGTCAGCACAATATGCCTTTTCCTTCCACACTCCTCTATTCTGACATACATCTTCTGTCACACCACAAATCATCATATCAACCTTCACACAATCTTCCTTTTTTTTGGTCTACCTTTACATTTGTACCCATCCATCTTGTAGTTTAACATTCCTTTTGTCACATGACTTTCATCCCTCCTCAGTTTATGCCCATACCACCTTAATCTTCTTTCTCTTGTAGGACAACCTTTTTATACGTTTATTTTTCTATACATTTTTACATATTATTGACATTGTCATTCTAATGTTAGCCATCGAAATTATTTTCTGTATTATATTGAAAAAACTTGAAAGTAAATAATTCGTCTTTAAACAAAGCCTATCTTCTTCATTGCACCAATCCGCCACATATTGGTGACCTTATCGATAATGGAGCACGAAAATAAAGGTAATTACACACCTCCCGATTTATGCCGAGTCGGAGTGCGACTACCACCTTTTTGGGCTGCAGAACCAGCGGTATGGTTTGCGCAAATAGAAGGCAGCTTTGCTCTTTCTGGTATTAAAGACGATAATACCAAATACTTTCACGTCACGGCGCAACTTGAACATCGTTTTGCTGCAGAAGTCAAAGACATTATAATTAACCCTCCACCGACTGGCAAATACGAGTTTTTGAAAAATGAACTCATCAAACGCCTTTCAGCTTCGCGAGAAAAAGAACTAACACAACTTCTCATGCATGAAGAACTTGGTGACAAAAGGCCTTCACAGTTTTTGAGACACTTACGCCATCTAGCGGGCAAGGATGTTTCGGATGATTTTATTCGAACCGTATGGACCAGCCGACTGCCAACCAGCTTGCAAGCAATTATCGCATCGCAACCTGAGTCTACACTGGAAGCGCTCGCGGATCTCGCCGATAAAGTCCATGACTTAGTGCCGTTATCACCACAAGTTGCATCAACTGACGCACCTAGATTATATTTCGACAAGCTTACTAGAGAAATAGCAGAGCTCAAACTAGAAGTTCAAGAACTCTCTAAGAGGAACACCAGGGATAGTCAACGCTCTCGTAGCCCAAGCAATCGTCACAGTAAAAATCGTACCAGGTCTCTCTCAAGTTACCGTAAGTTTCCCAATTGCTTTTATCACCATAGATACGGCGATAAAGCCAGGATATGTTTGGAACCTTGCGACTATCAGCAGGGAAACGAGAAGGGCGCTCATTGATGGCGACAAATGACTGCCCAAGTTCCTCAGGTCGCCTTTTTTGTAACGGATCGTAAGTCAAAGACGCAGTTCCTGGTCGATACAGGTAGCGACCTCTGTGTCTTTCCACTTTCCGCTGCCAAACCCAGACGACCAAGAACGAGCTATAATCTTTTTGCTGCGAACGGAACACCTATTCATACATACGGCTTCGCTCAATTACAACTTGACTTAGGCCTCCGTCGCGCATTTTCATGGCGTTTTATCGTTGCGGACGTTAGTAAGGCAATAATTGGCGCCGACTTTCTTTCGCATTATGGCTTGATTGTCGACTGTCGGAACCGCCGCCTTATTGACAATATGACGACGCTCACATCCTCTGCATCTCCAGCTCCTACATCAGATTCAATTTCATCAGTTAAAACTGTCTTTGGCAAATCTGAGTATATTAACCTCCTTCGAGAATTTCCAGAGATAACTCGACCAGCGGGTACCGAACGGGTTATTAACCATAGCACAGTCCATTTCATCAGGACTACACCTGGACCACCTGTTCACTGCACGCCAAGACGACTATCGGCGGAAATGCTGAAGATTGCCAAACAGGAGTTTAGTGAGATGATCAAAAACGGAACTGCCAGGCCATCGGAGAGCCCGTGGTCGTCACCATTGCATCTCGCTCCTAAAAAGATCATGGTTGGCGTCCATGCGGAGACTATCGTATGTTGAACGCTCGCACAATACCCGACCGCTACCCGGTCAGGCATATTCAAGATTTTACGCATTGTATATCTGGTTGTACCATCTTTTCTAAAATTGATCTCGTTAAGGCATACAACCAGATTCCAGTAAACCCTGAAGATATTCCAAAAACGGCGATTACCACACCTTTTGGGATGTATGAATTTCCGTATATGTCATTTGGCTTACGTAACGCAGGTCAGACATTTCAGAGATTTGTGGATGAAATGACCAGAGATTTCGATTTTTGCTACTGTTATCTTGATGATTTTTAATATTTTCACCAGACTCCACCACTCACTTTCAACATCTACGTGAAATTTTCGCTAGATTGCAAGAATATGGCATGGTCATTAACACTAGCAAATGCGTTTTTGGAGCCTCAGAAGTCACTTTTCTTGGCTGTAATGTTTCAGTAGCTGGCATCAAACCCACTGGCGAAAGCATCGAAGCCATTAAGAATTTTCCTCCTCCAAAGACTGTTAAGGAGTTGAGATGTTTCTTAGGAATGCTCAACTTTTATCGTCGGTTTCTCAAAGATGCCGCTAAATTACAAGCTCCACTTCACGATCTGCTTACCGGCTCTGTGAAAGGCTCACATCCCGTGACTTTGTCCGGAGAGACACTAGAGGCATTTGAAGCGTGCAAACAAAGCCTATGCAACGCAACACTTTTAGCACACCCGGATATCGACGCAAAACTAGCCTTAGTGACAGATGCATCGGACGTTGCCATCGGTGGCGTATTAGAGCAGCATCGTAATGGCGAAACGCAGCCATTAGCTTTCTTCAGTCGTAAGCTCAGCTTGACGCAGAAGAATTACTCACCTTACGATCGAGAACTGCTAGCCATTTATGAAGCCATTCGTCACTTTCGACATTTCGTCGAAGCTCGTCATTTCACTGTGTTTACTGATCATAAACCTCTCTGCTTTGCATTTCAACAACGCAAAGACAAATGCTCTCCACGCCAATTCCGACATCTGGATTTTATTTCGCAATTCACGACGGATATCCAGCATATATCGGGAAAAAACAATATCGTCGCTGATCTTCTCTCCAGGATTGAGGAGATAGCTCAGCCTGTCGATCTTAACATCTTGGCGGAATCTCAGCAAACCGACACTGAGCTTCAGACAATTTTACAAGGCAATACAGCCCTAGATCTCGTCAAGGTTAATATACCAGGCACACGGACGGAGTTATACTGCGATCAGAAGATGCAGTCACCTCGCCCGTATGTTTCAGCTGATTTAAGGAGACAAGTTTTTAACAGCTTACATTCCCTCAGCCATCCAGGCGCTAACACCACCTTGAAATTAGTGGCACAGCGTTATGTTTGGCCAGGAATGAACAAAGACTGTCGTGAGTGGGCCAGAGCCTGTCAGTCATGTCAACGGACCAAAGTCTCAAGACACGTTTCACCACCGCTGGGCAATTTTAAACTACCTCGCGGAAGATTTCAGGTCGTTCATATTGACTTAATCGGGCCTTTGCCAATATCAGACGGTTTCCGCTACTGCCTCACCGCCGTCGATAGATTCACGCGCTGGCCTGAGGCAATAGCTTTACAAGATATTAGCGCCGAAACTGTAGCAAAGCGTTCATCACTCACTGGATCGCTCGTTATGGATGCCCACAGCAGATTGTGACGGATCGTGGTAAACAGTTCGAGTCTGCGCTTATGAAGCGGTTGTCAGAACTTGCAGGCTTTCAACGTTGCAGGACTACGGCATATCATCCAGCCAGTAATGGTTTAGTTGAAAGAATGCACCGCCAGTTAAAAACGGCAATTGTATGTCATGATAACCAAAGATGGACTGAGAGCTTACCACTCGTCTTATTGGGCATGAGGACGGCCTTCAAAGACGATATTCAAGCGTCACCTGCCGAACTTGTTTATGGCGAGACACTTCGCTTGCCTGGTGAGTTCCTACAACCAGACAACACTCTTCATTCCACCTTTGATGTGACTAATTTCACAGTGCGCCTGCGCGCCATTTTAAATAACATTCGTCCTACACCAACTTCAAGGCATTGTAACAGGAACATTTTCATCTTCAGAGACTTGCCTACTGCATCGCATGTCTACGTCAGAGATGACACTGTGCGCGGATCTCTTCAGCCAGCCTATTCAGGTCCTTACAAAGTTCTAGATAGGACCGACAAGATTTACAAGCTGAATATGAAAGGTAAAGAGCAAACAGTGACTATAGAAAGGCTGAAGCCAGCTTATATGGTTGCTGACGGATACCGCACCTCTGACGTCACGCCGTCACAGCAAAAGAATGAACCTGGGACAAGAACGCGATCGGGAAGGAGAATTTTGTTCCCTAACTATTATCGCCCATCCTAGGATGGTCTCTGGGAGAGCCCTGTAGGACAACCTTTTTATACGTTTATTTTTCTATACATTTTTACATATTATTGACATTGTCATTCTAATGTTAGCCATCGAAATTATTTTCTGTATTATATTGAAAAAACTTGAAAGTAAATAATTCGTCTTTAAACAAAGCCTATCTTCTTCATTGCACCAATCCGCCACACTCTCAATTTTTCAGTCACAGGTGCAACTTTCAAAGATCTTATGTACTCATTTCTCACCTTATCCATTCTCGTAACACCACACATCCATCTCAGCTGAGTGGAGACGTTTGTGGTTTATCACTTTAATGGCCAAACATTCGGACCCATATAGCATGTCTGGTCGTATGACAGATTTATATATTTGACCTATTCATTTCAGTGGCATTAGTTTGTCGCACGTCACACTGGTTACCCGTCTCCACTTTAGCCACACTACATTTCATTTCAGTACTTTATAAGGTTTTTTAGGGTTTTATAAGTTTTTGAGATACCTTTTTAACTGATTGATGTATCTAAGATTCCTTTTTTGTATAAGTACTTGTAGCAGGAGAGGTAGAGGTTAAATGATACTTCAGATGGTGGAGAGTAGTATTCACTGTCGAGTGCTGATGTGAACTCATTTATTTTAGAAATTGTAACCTTAAGTACAAATATTAACAAGTCATACTGCTAGTACAATATATAGCACAGTGTGTGAGCGAGATGGATGATGTCTGAACGAGATAGAGCAACTATTAATATATGCGCTCTCACACTGCGCTAGTCAGTAGTTTGTTGTCCACTGCGATGGCTAGATATATGCAGCTCCCATATACTAAATTTTATCATAATTGACAATAAACAGTAATAATGATAAAAAAATATTTAAATAAAGTAATTTTCATATTAATAAACACATAATAAAACTGTAGCATTTAGCATAATATAAAAAATCATTTAAAACTATTAAAACTTGTCAGGTGTAATACACAAGCAGAGTGCTGAATAAACAAATAGATTCAATAACAGAGTGTCATATTTACTAAACAAATCAATCATTTATTGTCATTATTCTTACATAGAAATGTTTGGCATTACTTGCCTGAAAGTATGAATGAAATATTTTTGGTTTCAGGGCAAACTAGTGAAGCACTTCTCTCGTCAGCTGGTGATAAAGGCCAGCTTCGGTGAGGAGTTGAGTCAGGAGCTAGGTGATGTACCCTGCCTCGCACAATGGCTGAGAGTTGTTGGACTCAGTCCTGAGTCCATTGAAGTGAGAAACCGCTATTTTCCACCTTATTTCTTAAATAAATTTAAAAAAATTGAGTCTTATGGAAACTAATCCACTTGAGAAGTTATAATACTGATCAGATTGCTGGTTTTGGTTACAATATGACTGATTCATTTGCAGAAAAGGATGTAAATGTACTAGAGGTGAGGCCACTGGTGGTAGGACTGGTCCACAAAATTAAAAGTTGCTTAGTGAGCTAAGGGGCGAGTTATGTTATATGTATATATGTTATAGATAGAATTAGAAATAAAGATATCCCTAAGAATACCAAGGTAACCCCAATAACTAGCAAAATTTGTAATTTGAACTGGCAGTGGACTGGTCACCAGTCTTATAGTATCCTGTGTGAATTGTTAATAAAAAATCAACCCATTCCCTGGGACTTTGATATTCCTTCACAGCAATTAACCCTTATATAAGTTGTTGTAATTATTGTTTTTTCTAAATCAGCTGATGCAATTTTTGATTAGGATAATTAATTTTTCAAAAACCTGAAAGCCTCTAGTTAGTTTCATCAAACTCGGCCTCGGGACTTCTTTGAGTATTTTTTGTTATATCTTAAGCGATTGTACTTATCTGAGAGCCTAAATGTAACCGAGCTATAGATAGACAACACTTTATTGTACACTAAAACATAGGTAAACAGAAATAGAAAAATACAAGAGATAGTACAACTGCCGGTCATATTACTAAAAAGCGATCTCTTCCAGGCAACCCTTGGCAGGGATTAATGGATTTTTAATACTGATGGTGGTGCAGTTTATAAATAATGATAAATGATAAGTATACACAATACATATAAGTACAATAAGAATATAAATATATATGCATATGTATATACAGATAGGTATACACACGTATATGTACATATTATAATACAAACATACATACATATATATAACAGTGTTAGGAATTATTATACACAATAGAGAAGTAATGCTTCTGAACCTGATTATTAAAACACTAAAGATTTGGCTTGTCTTATAGCAATAGATAGCTCATTCCAAAGACGCACCGCCTGGACGGTAAGAGTTATTGTAAAAAAAGATGTATGTAACATGCTCTAATGTATACGCGACATTAATCCCAGCTTTGTCCCCCGTTGTGAGCGCCCCGCGTGCTGCATGTCTAGAGCTCGCGATCTACGTTCACATTATGATTTTTGGTTACATTAAGGATTACGGCTAGCTGGTGAGTAGGCGGCTATATGCTTTCAGATTTGGTCATGGAGGCCCACTTGAAAAATTCACCTGTATAAGTTAACTATTGAGATTCAAATTATTATAAGGTAGCCAATAATAATATGATCCTTTTGTGCATTAATGAATAATAAATATTATGATTAATATTTATACAAAACAGGCAGTATGCTCCCGCGTGCCCTCGCTTGAGGCGCTCCGGGAGCGCACCGACCGAGAGATGCGGGCTTTACTCGCCACCGCTCGCGATGAAGAGGTGCTGCGGTTGTTGAGGGCTATGCATCGGCTAAGATCTTATATAGGTAAGATATTGATATCTCACGTTTAACGGTTCTCAAGAACATTTCTCTTTCGGACTGCAAAGCTCCCGGCGTAAGTTTTCCCTGAGCACTACCACATGGTTTTTGTTTAAAAAGGTGTCATTAATTTTCTATGGAGCCGGAAGCATGTTGGTAGCACCTCTGATGTTGCAAATGTCCATAGGCGACGGTAATTGCTTTCCATGTGGTCGGCCATCAGCCTGTCTGCTATACCGCTAATCATACTTAGTGACTGATGGCCTTCTGGATTTAAACATTGTTCAGATAATATAGTTCAAGTGCAAATTATGTGTAATATCATTGTAGCATACTACAGTCTGAGGGCGATGGGGAATGCATGACAGTGGGGGTAAAGTATGAGAGTGGTAGGGATGCTTAGAAGGATAGTAAATTAAGCATTGCTGTCGAGCTCATACTTCTATTTAATCCCTGCTGTCCTACGGTCCCTCGTCGTCCGTGAATGATGGGAGTGTCACATGAGTTTAGGAGTCTGTACTCAGAAAATAATATAATAATTTTTTTAATCATTCAAAAATTAATTCACTAATTGAATATCACGAAGTTAAGCAAGTTACGTTTGTGTTTTAAGTAATATACAACGGACCATGACCACGGTCGATCCCAGACAACCAGACCATGGTAAATAGCGGAAAGTTCGTTGACGAACTTTACCATGCCACAAATTGAACTCGAAGCCTTTCCGATGCTGTGAGATAAGCCCTCTACTCAACCACAAAGGCCGTCAGAATGGTTGAAATATCTGTAATGTAATATACATTGTCATTATCCCGCAGAGGCCCTAAACCGTGGCGATTCAGGCACGGAGTTGCCGTTGTTCTGGGACTCTTGGGAAAGGCACGCGAGAGCCTCCCCAAGGCCGAGAGCCAAACATCGGAACAACGACCAGCCTGACTCTCATCACTCAACACCCCCAGGAAAGAAAGGTTAGAATAATCCTCTGTACCAGTTTTAAACAAAATCCCTATTATAACCTCCATTGTTTATCATTATAATTCATTGTTATATTATAATTTTAATTGTTATATTCTTGTGGCTTTATTTGAATTTTAAATATAGGTCTAAACATATTTGTTGGTAATCAAGTGTATAACAGCATTATTATTTAAAATCAGTTGTATTCTGAGTTTGTAATAGATTATGCTTTACTGATTAAACCACCCTGTGTTTACAATTCAAACACTACTATACCACGTTCAGGGAAGGTGAGACAAATTGTAAACAAACCATAGTTAAGTTTTTTCAGGGGTCACTTTTAATTTTGTAAAAATATTGATTTGTAAAACTAAGAAAGGTATACACTAGTAAATCTTTTAATTGATAACTATGTGTGCTTTACTTATTTAATTCTTTTGAATTTGTACATCATAAATAACTCTTAAATTAATAAATAACTAAATTTATTAATTTAAATAAATTAGGAACATATGCAAAAAACCTAAAAAAGATGTGAATCTCAAAGTTGGCACGCTTTTGAAGTGAAACTTTTTTGGAATGGTTGTGATTTGAAACTCGATGAAGCGAAAAACCGACATTAAAAAGAGATCAACACATAAATCTATAGGTTTAAGCCTGCGAATAGAATGAGATAGAATACATTATATTTAATCATTTAAACTTTAAAATGGGTATAGTTCTTACAAATAGACTTAGAAATGTTTTAAAGTTTTTTATTAATACTTCAAATTTGTGTTTTATACCTTAAATCTTATACTAATACATAAAGCGGAAGAGTTTGTTTGTTTACTTGAATAGGCTAATCTCAGGAACTACTGGTCTGAATTGAAAAATTATTTCAGTGTTAGATAACCCATTTATCGAGGAAGGCTCGGAATAGGAGCGGAGCACCAATGAAGAATGTTTCAAAATCGGGGGGTTTTGAAAACAAATTCCACGCGGACGACGTCATGGGCACACCTAGTATACTATAACGATATAATATATGAAATGTGACGTTACGAAATTTAGAATCCCTCCCATCCCTCGTCACACTTTGTTTCACTTCTACTGCGTGTGAATTGCACACATACACAATTTGTTTTAATATTACTACCGAATTATAGAGTACATTTACTGCGAATATTTCACATTTTAATGTTCTGACCACCATCTTTATTATCAGCTTGTTGGTGTCGCAGTGCTGTTTCCAGGACAGTTTTGTTTCATTCGTGTTAATCCTTTGCTACCTTTGTTGTTTTTGTTAAGTTTCTCCTTGTGTTACATTTTCAATTATTTGTTTATTTTTCCTTTTGTTACATAACAAATAAATGAAACATTAGTAGGATTCCTACATTACATTTAACGAAATAAAAATAAAGTTTGAGAGACACTTTTATTTGATTACAATTTGTTTAATTTTAAGATGTATACTGTATATGCATATATTTTTTGTAATTGTTTACAATAAATAAAGGGCAATTATTTATCTATCTATAATTTTACTAAGGTTAATAGTAAATCGTTTGGTGCAGAAAGTCTATTAAAATATTAAATTGTTCTTTTGCAGGCGGTAAATCCCCAACAACCCCCGTGAGTAAGCGGAAGCAGAATTCAAATCTACCCGCTCCAGCGGCGCCTTTAACCAAGTCTCGGTCACACGAGTCGCAGCTGTCGGTGAGGCCGGACGCGTCTGATTTGAGGTAAGCTTGTGTACGAGTTTCATTATTTTACAGCTTTAAATACTGATAAGTAAAAAAGACAAAGTAGAAGTTAATTTATTGCTCACCAAATATATAATTTAAAAAATGCACAATTACAATATTGCGCTTAAAGCAATCTCTTCCAGGCAACCTCACTTAAGGAATAATTTAACCTAATCTGGCGATGTAGGTGGTGCAGATTATTAGGTAGATCTTAAACAAACATACTTAAACTACATATTTTATAAATTAAATATACATATTTAAAATACTTTATAAATTAAATATGTACAAACATATTTATAAGATATATATATTAACTAGCTGATACCCGCCCGCTTCGCATGCCGTAAAGGAATTTCGTAAAATCCGTTCCTAGCTGACTTCTACTTGGCGAGAGGAGGGTCCATGTCAAATTTCAAGTCTATAGGTATATTATAGTTCCTGAGATATCGTTTATATATATATTTAGATTAGTCTATAGTATGTATATTAATGTGGACATTCACAAAGGAATCAATTTTTCAGTGATAACAGCCAATCGTCGGCGGTGGGCACAACAGAAGGCACGCCGCCAGCGTCTCCCCACGAGATAGAGCCTGATAACACGCCACACCATAAGCCTATACCTTACTATAATAACAATGTAAGTCACATATATTCTGTTTCTCTATCTTTGTCTTCTATTAAAGTTCATGTTTCTCTGAGAAGACATCACAGTTTTAAACACAAACACAAATTTGAATACAGCTGCATCTCGATATCTCGAATGTCAAGGGAAATCTTAACAAGATGTTTGAGATATGAAGTATTTGATGGCTAAAATTTCGACTTAAGAAGGCGCGTTTTAAGACTCGTGTTGTTGCTAGTTAGCGGCCAAATAAGTACTGATCAAAAAAACAAATTTAGGTTTGTTCATTATCTTATCGTACACAGCTGTGTGACTTAGAAAGTTTAATGAATATATTCATTCA
Organism: Dendrolimus houi; assembly: GCA_039645545.1. Classification (NCBI taxonomy): domain Eukaryota; kingdom Metazoa; phylum Arthropoda; class Insecta; order Lepidoptera; family Lasiocampidae; genus Dendrolimus; species Dendrolimus houi. Next base: position 3,289,137 of record CM077122.1, read on the forward strand.
TTGCACATGTACTCGGCAGAAAAAAATTTAATAAATGCAACGGAAATTCCTTTTCATTGCTTCGAGTTCGGGAAATCCCAAGTAAGACATTATGTTTGACTAACATCGACTTACAAAGTCTGATTTATGAAATTCGAGTTATCGAGTGTAAATATGTACTAAAATGCTTATGGTGGGAAAATAAGTTCACCATTTGATTAGGGGTTGTTGTGGACTGTATAGGTTGATTCAATATTGGAAGTGGAAGGAACTCACCGGATGCTGCTGCTCTTGGTTCTCTTCTTCTGCCTCAGGTCAGCACCAGGTCCGAAGAGCTTTTAACTTATTTATATATTGTCACTTCGCGAGACGTGCGCACAGTCTTGATTTTAGGGGCGGTTTTTTATAACGGCGGAGCGATTAAATTTAAGCGTGTGGTGCGAACGACGTACTGAGACGGAACGGGGCGTGCCGCACTTGTCGTAGCGTTTTTATTAAGTTTTCAAAATGGTGGAATATTCGCTTTGACGCGGCGAGAATAGGGACGGGCGGGGAGGTTTAATGGAATGGAAGGAATTCAAAAATAAAAATACTATAATTAATTACCAGCTTATGCAGGGAAATAACATTTTATTCGAGTTACAAAGTCTAAATAATTCGAGACATTAGTATAAGTTTAGTATTAAAATTAGAATGAATTAATATAATAAGTTATTCGTAAGGTACACCACAATACAAATATCATTGAATAAATGTCACACACAATAACTAAAATAAGCAATAAGCGTGTATACATTTTAAAAACTTCCTTAGAAATTAAGTTGTAAAAGGGTACAGAACTCGAGACCTAGAGTTGTTAAAAAAAATCGAGATTCCGAGTATTTGGGGGTTTAGTGGAAGGGAACGGCATATATTTTCGACTTAACAAAATTCAAGTTATAGAGATTCCACTGTATAAATGTAGTGATAATATGCTGGTTCAATTTGTGATGGACTGTACGAGAGAGATATGACCTAGATCCTTGCACTAGAAAAGTAGAAGCTCCAACCTAGAAATCAGTTCAGGTTACACACAGGAACAGCACACAATACTAAATACCTCCTTAGAACTAACACTTTTAACGAAGTCTAAGTACATATAGTAAGAATGAATGTTATCCAAAAAAAAGGATGAGCGCGCGGCCCGTTGTGGTCTCGTTCAAAACGTCGCCAGTAATTGTCCAAAATGGCTGCTCCTACCCTGCTTTGCATTGGCCGTCTTGTCACACAGAACGAGGGTAGACAGCAAAATTGTTGGAGCAATATTCTACCTACCTTCATTAGGCATGGACCGAACAATAAATATTAAAATTTCTTAATACATTGATAGAGGGGATGGGGGTGCCAGCAATTGTATAGTTTATATATTAAATCCACTTTGTTGTGCAGTCGACGTGGTCCGGTGTGGCGCCGCGCTCTCCGCGCACTCCGACCGTGTCACGGTGCATGGCGCACGACATCGCGCACCGGTTCACGAAGACGTTCAACATGATCGCCACCTGCGATTACTGCGACAAGCAGATGCTCTTCGGCTCTGGGCTTAAGTGCAAGGAGTGCAAGTTCAAGTGTCACAGGTGAGAGACTCTTAACATTTCACAGGTTCAATGTGCAAGTTCAAGTGTCACAGGTGAGAGACTCTTTATAACATTTCAGAAGTTCAATGTCCAAGTTCAAGTGACACAGGTAAATGAAAGACATACACATATTGTATATCCTCAAATTAAGCAAGTTACGCTTGTGTTATGGGTAATATACAATCCCAGACACCCAGACCATAGTAAATAATGCAGAAAATTCCTTTCCGAAATTTACTACACCAGGAGTCGAACCTGGAGCCTCTGCATTGCAGTGACGTGAGCCATCAAAGGCTTAGCCCGCTTAACCACAGAGGCCGTAAATTATTATTGTTACACAGCTTCAATGTGCAAGATCAAGTGATAAATAGTGAATAATTATTTTTTATTTGCAGAGATTGTGAAAGTAAAGTTCCTCCCTCATGTGGCTTGCCACCAGAGTTTGTCGTTGCCTTCAAAGAAAAGTTCCATAAAGACAGTAAGTATTATTATATATTATTATATCTTGTTTTTTGTTAAATAAAGAATATCCCAACATAATTATTATATATTGATATTTATAACAATAATCTGGACTTGAATAGTAGTAGTGCATATTCCGCTTAGGCAGTTTTTCTAGCCTATTGTCTTAATTCTTGTTATCAGAAACATTCCATGAGGAAGTATATACATCAAATTAAAAGTTTGTATTCAAAATAAATTCCATTAGAGAACATTTCTTGAAGGTCTTACATATAAGTTAAAAATTAAGTATTTGCTTTATGCCGCTTCACCAACATGTTATTATTGTTTAAAGAGAAAAGCCACCAAAACCTTCCCAGATTGAGTGAAACTCTGATCCACCTTAGACCAGCATGTTGAGGTTTAAAAAATACATTATTATAAAATGAATTTTGTTTTTAGGGTGTTAGTAACATCAATTTCTTTTTTGAATATAAACTAAATTGCTTTGAAAATTATGTTTAAATTATTAATTTTTTTATTGCATAAGTTCAGCAGACAGGCAGACAGCTCAACTGACAGAAAGCGGTTACCATCGCCTATGGACATTTGCAACACCAAAGGTGCTACTAATGTGCTGCTGCTCTCTTAGGGGACACTGGAACTTGGCCACTAATACCGGAACACAACTCAAGGTTGTTATAGACCAGGGGTTGTAGCAATCCAGACGGGTAAATACTCTACCACCTGGCTGTGGGTTGTTTTGTCGCCTCATACGACAGGCCGCCCGGCCACAGGAAATTGTATTCCTTTTCCGTTCCTGCATGTATAAATTTCTAAATTTGTAATAATGTATTTTTCCTTAGGAGAGGTTAATGTAATACAATAAGAAACTGTGATAAGGGAACATTGTGACTGTGTGACAAGAGTTGAAAAAGGAATGTTAAGGTGGTTTGCGTATGTAGAAAAGATGAATGAAAGCAGAATCACAAAACAAGCAATGTCATTGGCAAAGTTGTTACTGGTAATTGTTACATACCAATCATGAAAAAATTGAAAGATATTTTGAAGAAAGGTCAAGTAAAAAGCACTTTAAATAAGGGTATATGTATGAAGGAAGAGATTAATGAAAGTCGATGAAGCGAAGTATTGTAGCAGGTGAAGATGTGTCGTCTCTGCTTACTGCAGTGGGAAACACGCGTGACAACTTGTATGTATTTGTCCACAGGTGGCGCGTATTACGGGTGCGTGTCGCCTGTCACCGGCCGGTCAGGGTTCCTCTCGTCTCTCACCAGGAGACGGCATCCGGCGCCACCTGTCATGCACCATACAGTGAGCCCCCCTTTATTTTATACAATTTTGATATATTTAACTGTATTAAAAGTTCCACATTTAATTTTTTTTATTTTTTATTGCAGGAGTTCAGCAGACAGGCAGACGGCCCACTTGATGGAAAGCGGTTACCATTGCCTATGGACATTTGTAACACCATAGGTGCTACAAATGCGCTGCTGCTCTCTTAAGGGAGACTGGAACCTGGTCACTAATGCCGGAACATAACTCAAGTTTGTTATGGCGACATTTTTTAGACTAGGGGTGGTAGCCATCCAGTCGGGCAAATGCCCTACCACCTGGCAAAAGTTTAAGTGATGCACAGCCTTCATGTCTGAACCGGATATAACACTAAAAAGATAGTTTCAATGTATATACTCTATTCCTTAAACAAGCAGTGTAATGGTCAGTGACACTAAGTTTAGACTGAGTGAGCCTTGGTTAACATTAAGACTGATTCAAAGCAACTACCAACATCAATGTACCTGCATTATCGGCTGGGGTGCTTCTTTCGCCATGTATGCGGTATCTATTAGAGGCTATCTGTGAAATAAAAGTAATTGAGCAGTGCATTAATTGTTTGACAAAGAAAAATAAAGTTATTACTACCGTGATATTTAAAAGTAAAATGACAAGATAGTATTTTAACACTTGTTCTTTTGTATAATATCAGCCCATAAACGTCCCACTGCTGGGCTCGGGCCTTCCACTATAGGGTAATGGACAGTATATCCGCCACGCTTGTCCAAGACGGCTTGGCAGGTTCGACATATCGGTTATCTCGATGTTTTCTTTCACCGTTGTTAGCAAGTGGTAATTGTAACAATATGCACATTAGGTCAGAAAACTGCCTAAGTGGTTGGAGCATGCGTTCCGGCCAGGATCGAATCCGCGCCTTTTGAGTTTTGGACGCGTGCACTAGCCATTACGTTACCACGATTTCTTTCGTTCTTTTGTATTTCGCACAATAGTTAGCCTCCCTAGAACGCTACTACGACATGTGCATCGGACCAAAGCCGGAGTGAGACTGCACCCGACCAAAGTCGGAGTAGAAATGTATCGTCGTTCTGTCTGCACACTTTTGTATTCAATTGATAACGAAACGAGCCGAGTAGTGGGGTAATGAAAACTAGTGTCTATTATTATTTTGTCAGTAAATAATATCGTTAAAACAGTACAATAATCTAACATGCGTGCGTCGCCGCAGCCGCCGCTACTAGCGCGTGGCGCATACGGTAGTAAACAATTTCCATACTACTTTTATAATTTATGGACAATTTTTGTGTTTAAAAATGACTGGGCTCTCTAAAACCTTTAGTTAAATTGTTAGCATAATATAGAACAGATGGATTATAGTCTGAAAAGAACAGAGGTAGTGTATGATTTTTGAATTCTGCTTATTTATTCCCGGTTTCCACCCCCACACTTTTAGGTGCTAGAGTCTTGTTTGTGACTGTTTTTCTAAAGAAACATAAATGGAATAGATTTAAATATATTAAGATAAAAATGTTTATTACATATGTTTGCAACCCTATTAGTGAACCAATAATAATCCTTTACAGGTGTTTTGTTATCCCCTTTAAATTTAAATAATTTATTGTGCGCGTTAATCCCTTTGTATGCCTGTCAGTAAGACATCATAAATCCTTTCTTCTGTTGTTAGAAGCCATTAAGCTTATAATTTGGGAATTTCAAGGAATAGTGGGTATGTTCCTAAAAGGCCATGTTTATTTTACAAATATATAAATAAGGTCGGTCCGTTGGGACCGAGTACCTTATAACTACGGCTTGGCGCGATTTATATCATTACGATTTTCTACTTTAAACTGTGAATATGCGTGTGTACTTTTAATAAACTGTGAACGAAATTTTAAATTTGAACCCCACAAATTCGTAACAGTATGTTGCTCGCAGGGTGGTCCGGACTCGTCGTCTCCGTCGTCGTGCAACAGCTCGACGCCGTCGTCGCCGGCGCTGGCGCCGCCCGCGACCCCCCACCACCCGCACCACGCGCACCAGCCTCACCAGCCTCACCCGCACCCGCACCATCCGCACCACCCACCACCCAAGCAGCAGTTCCACTTTCCAGGTACGTACAGATTGGGGGGTCGAAGTGTGACAATTTTAAAATCTAATCTATTTAAGAGTTAAAACAGGAAATTTGAACTATTAACGAAAAACTTCTAAATATTTCCAACTCTGTCTGTATGAGCATAGTGTTTAAATTATTAAAGAATAATTTAAATGAAAATATAAATAATCTGTTTTAATTTAATGATTTCTTGATATAAAATTGCAAAATATCATTCGAGAATGTGTTTCCGACACGATTTGTTAATAGCCTTTCACATTCCGTCGGATTGCAAATTGATTCATTCATTCGGAAGCACCCAGTCCGGACACGCGGACACGGAAACTTTCCCGACGTTTCCGTTGCTGAATGACAATCTAAAGCAGCATATTCATCTGCGAGGCATAACAGTGACCGAGCGGATACAGTCACGTGCTCTAATGTGTACGCCGGAAATGATCATTGCTCGCGGCTACCAACGAGCCGCTTTTAACCGCGTGCTCATTAGCCAGCTGTGACTGTAACTAGATAGATACAGTAATGAGTTTCAAGTGTGTCTGTGGCTCGCGAGCGCCACGCGGGCACCTTTGATGCGCGGCATATTGCCTACGACGGCCGAATGTCGCGATAAAACCGACAATATTCGACTTGCTGCGTGCCGCTCGAGTTGCGCTCGCGAGCTACGGACATGTATACTATGAGTTTTGTTTGCATTTACGTGAAATAGCTACGGTTACAAAGGTGAGTACGTGATTGCTCGGCTCGCGGCAGGCTTAGGAACTACGTACACATTGTGGATTTTGGTTACAGTAACTGCAACTGTTACAGTAATTACCCAGCTTTATATGGGTCTAAAATTGAAAAGTGTTCAGTGGTGACCACAAATAATAATAGTTAAAAAATTGACCACAACCGTGCTAGTGTGAAAACTTCAGTTAGTAGTAGTGCTAACTTCACGCCATATAAATTAAATATGAAGTCATGAGGAAACTTGCACATTGAGATGACCAGTGTGTGAAACACAACAATCAGCGCTAGACAAGTATGGCTGGTAAACATCATAAATGGGGAAGCTAGGGTCTCGCGGTAGTAAGATTGATTATGATTATATATTTATCTATTATATTATTATTATCACACTTATTAGTATATTATTGTATATTATATTATACTAGCTGACCCGGCGAACTTCGTACCGCCATATTTTCTGAATTCCTAAAAGACTTTGTTTCATGACATAAAAACAAAATCAACAAAATCGGTCTAGGTGATTAGGAGGATTCTAGAACCCGATCTCAGCGCCACCTACCGGTTCTAATTGTGTATCTAAACCATCCGGGAACCCATTCAAACACACAACAAATATCATCAAAATCGCTCCAGGTGATTAGGAGGAGTTCACTGTCAATCACAGCGCCACCTACGAAGTTCCAATTGTATAATATATATATATATATATATATATACATATATATATATCATCACAATCATATCCAGCCGTATATATATATATATATATATATATATATAGAAGAATTATATATGTATGTCGCAGATTGCGATATAATTGTAAAAATTTCGTAAAGTAACGACTTTAAATTGAGGGTACTTATGTTTTTCTCAAAGTACCTGCACTTGATTTTATTAAGTGATGTTTTAGTTTATTAAAAACTGGGTTGTATTTATATGATGGGATTTATATTGTTGAGCACTTTATAAATGTTTTTAGGATTTTTAATAACCTTTGTAATAAGTTTCAGTTTACCAGATTACTAAAGGGTAAACGCTGTGTTGTTTGACGGCCTCTGGGATTGAGCGGATTAAGCCTTTGCTGGCTTACCTCACTGCAACGCAGAGGCTCCGGGTTCGATTCCTGGTATAGTAAATTTCGGAAACGTATTTTCTCCGTTATTTACTATGGTCTGGGTGTCTGGGATCGGCCCCAGAATGGTCCGTTGTATATTACCCATAACACAAGCGTAACTTGCTTAATTTGGGGATATACAGTGTGTGTGTTTGTCTGCCGATTTATTATTATTATTATTATTGTTGTTGGTTCGACAGTATAAAAGGAGGTGAAATCGCCTAAACGGGGCATTCCACATTCCACATTCGTCGGTTGAAGAGAGCGAATGCTCTGTTGGACGAGGAGCACATAATATGTTGTGGTCAATAATTACTGTCCGATAATAGCAGTATTTTTTGAGGGCAAATTGCTGCTCGACACATGACAAGCGTGGACGCAACTCTTGGAGTTGTCCTAATATTTCTGTGTATTGTTTTGCTGTATTTAATATTGTAATTGTAATAATTCTAGTGTAATAAACTTTGATTATAATATTTCAGATTATTATTGTGTTATGTGTCACGCTGAGCCGACATATATATATTATCATTAGTATAATTTTAAGCTGCACACCAATAAATTATTGTGAATAAGATCCTTGTCCATCCAAAGGTTGCCTGGAAGAGATTGCTTTAAGCAATAAGGCCACCCATTGTACTTACTACCTTCTAAATTTGAGATATGACAATGTTTGAGCGTTTATATGTTGGCTTATAATAAAGAGTATTGTTGTTCTTGTAGTTGTTATGTTTCCTATACATTAACATTTAAAAAATCCTAATGCTGTACTGATTTGATTGATGTTTGTTAACAGAAGTGAAAACTCCAGTTTCGAGCCCCAACCACACTGCTCCAATACAGTCACCGGCAAGGGTACCTCTGGACAACAAGGAAGAACTCACTTCCAGTGTCAAAAGTGGTATGTATCATAATAAGTCTTATCAATATCTATAATATTATAAAAGTTTAAACATTAAACAATGTCTATACATTAAAGCTATTTATAAAACTATACAAACAATGGAGAACACAGTGCATTTTTTTAGATTTATTGTTTGTTTGTTCGGGATTCACGTAAAAATTACTGGGCCGATTTCGATTTTTTCGGTTTTCGCTAATGGACAGCAAATTCTGAGACTTAAATCTACGCTACTTTTTATTCTGGGAATCCTGCAGGAATTTTTCTGAGAATGATTTATAAAATGGCCAGATTAAAAAAACAATCGAATTCCAATGTGATTTTTTTCACTGATCGATATTAAATTTTATGTAACAAAATGTGTAATATGTTTTATGCCGGTAATCCGGCGAGAATTTTCCCGGGAGCTGTTTGAAGTTGTTAAGGAGAAGAAGCGGCAAGAAACAGCCCAGAAACACGTCTAGCTAAAAAATTATTAATTCAAACTTTTTTTTTAATAATTTTTATTCAGAAATGTGTTACACAATCACTTTTCGAAGAATTAATGGAGTTGCAGCAAACAGTGAATACTCAGAAGACAGACACAATACAAAGAAAGAAAAATATTATTATGGTTATAATAATGACATGACATACTAAAATTTTATACTGCAACATATCTCCATAAATTCGTTACATGCTTGGCAAGATAAAAATGTTATACAAAATATAGTAAGAGGTTGGAGCGAACTGCTACATAAATGAAGTTTTGTCATTTAAGTATTCTTCAATAGTGTAGTATCCCTTTTTTAGCAAGATACTTTTTAATTTGGTTTCAACCTGTAAGGCGGAACCACCACAAATTTCTTGCTTAACTTGTCACACACGGCTCATTGAGAAGTCCCACAAATTTGTCGTCAAATACAGATAATTGAAATGAACGTTGAACTGATGCTTTCTCCCTCTAACTACATAGAATTTGTATTAGAATAAAAGAGACGACATAATTCTCTTGGTTTTGCGCGGCAATTTTGATGGCAGTTAGCAGCTTGTGGAAAAAAAAATTTGGCCCTTATCGAAGGTTAAGTTTAGTGATATGCAGTGCAATACTTGTGTGTTCTGTTCACAGATAGCTCTCGGGGCTTTTCGTTGTCTGGCTCCGGGTCGACAGACAGTGGCGGGTGCGCGCGCGCAGACTCCCTAGACCTCTCCAATAAGCACAACGACTCCCGATGGCCCAGGCAGAACAGCGTGAGTTAATTTTGGCCGTACAGTTTTGTACACTTGCATTATTTGTTGTTGGAGTGATATCTTGTAAGCGGTCAAGAAATACACCTGAAAAGCTCAGGGATTTATTCTTCCGCTAGTAGGGCTTCAATACCGATTCCTGTTACCGGTTGTTGTTCATAGTTATCGGTACAACATATTGTTAATAGTAGTTGAAGTCGTATGTTATGTGCATTGTAAGTTACTCACAGCAACTCGAGTAACTTACAATGTAGTTATATTTTTATAGATTAGGGGACTTTTTAAATTTAAACGCGACATGCGGGCTATTATTTGCAGCGACTTTCCTGAAATCATTAAATAATTTTGTTTTTTTTTTTAATACTAACAAAACTAACTCCTAACACTTTGTTTAAGTAATACTGTAACGCGCGGACCCGTAGAACTGCGCCGCGGCCATTCGTAAACGCTCGTGAGACGTCGGCGGGGTTCGGCCACCCTCGTACTCGCCGCAAGCATTCGATTCACTCCGCCGTCAGTCGGAGCTGCAAGATTCACACAGGGCGCGTCCTTATGTAGCTCACAACGCCCCAAAGGCTCCGTCAGCCGTTCCACATGGTGACGGCGGTCGTTATGGACGTGGCGAAAACGTCACTAATGACGTAATCATTTTTGACCACGCAACGCTCACAATGATCCATGTCAAGGGGTGGGTCGAATAACCGTTCCACTAGTTTATGATTGTAAACCCCGCAAGTAACTGGAACGGAAAAATCGCGGTCGTGAACGTGGTCGTTGTGAGCCACTAGTGGAACATAGCTACAGCCGCGAATTAGACTCCGCACCACTCCGCGCTTCGTGAGCGACATGTACAGACTTTCGCTAGCCCACGCTTACAATACTTATTAATTTATACTAACCACCTAACAATTTGTCGATGTTACAAATAATGTCGATGTTAAATAAATTCGTATTCTACTAAATTCACAATATCTATTCTATATCTTTGCGGTAGAATAATAGTAGAAAAAAATGGTATTACCGTTAGCAGAAATTGCGTTAGCCGAAATGAATATTGAAAAGACAAAAATTTTAAATATTTGTCTCGCGAGTTTTCTCTTATAAATATTTATAAAGATAGAGTGGCGTGCCACATGGCAAGCCTTTGGTGTTGACAGAATACTTAAATTAGGCAAACCTACGATTGAGACGATAGTGTCCGCCAATTTTGACGACATAGTAATAGCGGAATTGGGCTCTTGTAGTTATTTTTTTGGAGTTTACTCTTTAATAATCGATTTTCATGTAAGTGGTATGAAAATTTTATGAAGATTGAAATAATACAATTGTAACTCAAAACGTTATGCTTTTTTTTCTTTTAAACCATTCCTCTATTAGAACAAACAAAATTTTCAAAACGGTCAAACAGTTTAACAAATCAAGTTTTGTCGATTAAAGAAATTTAATTGTTAATCTATATGTCATGTTAATGTTCCCCTTTCCTACATTAAGCTTGCTTCCAAGATGAGTTTTACCAAACTACTATTATATTTCTGTCAGGCGCTCTGATATTACTTTTAAAATTTTAATCTTTAATTAATATGTTTGTGAGTGTGTTTTGTGTTTGTGTGTATTTTCTACTGCCTAAATAGTTACCTGTCTGTCAAGTTATATTAAGTACTTTTTTATCTATAAAATATATCCAATTAATATTTACCAAATGTAGTCTTCTAGACTGGTTGATTACTTTAATTCCTATGTTTAAGTTAACAACTTATCTCTATATTTTGTAAAAATTAAGAAAATTTGCAATTTTTGCAAATTGTGAGAAATTGACCTAAATTAATGTCGTCAATTAAATGACAAAAAAGGCAAAAATGAGGTTTTTTAAATTTTTTATTGTCAAGATATTTGTTTTTAACAAAAACAAAACCGACTTCACATTAAAAACCAAAAAATCAATATTTAACTGACTTCTAGATGTTGTAGAAACAAGTCAGTTAAATATTTATGTTTTGGTTTTTAGTGTTTTGTTGGATTTGTTTTTGTTAAAAAATCAAATATATTTACTATTTAGTTGCGCAAATTCTTCAATAGCTTTAGAAATAATATATTAAGCACCTGTTAAATTGTACAACAGGCACGCGTATACAAGTTTGCCATCTCATTCTTCGGTGCAGTATATATATATATCTTCAACAAGGGGTGCTCTCCATTTCCTTGCAATCCACAAATCAGATCCTGACTTGGTGACTATATGACTATCTCGGGAGTATACCACTTACGAGTAAAGAAAACAATTTGAAAATCGGTTTACAACTGACAGTGACGTCGTATTACAATATTTTTTTAACAATTTTAGTAAGTTTCTCTAATTCCTTGAAATCCACTCATCAGAACCTGACTTGGTGACTATATGACTATCTCAGGAGTATACCACTTACGAGTAAAGAAAACAATTTGAAAATCGGTTTACAACTGACAGAGATGACTTATTACAGTTTTTAACAATTTCCGTGAGTTTCTCTAATTCCTTGAAATCCACTCATCAGATCCTGACATGGTGACAATGGGACTAATTCGGGAGTATTGCCTTTCGATTAAAAGAGTATTTTTGAAAATCGGTCCACAAGTAACGGAGAAATCGAGTAACGAACATACAGATGAATTAAATTAATAATCTGTGTTTCCACCATTTACACTAATCACTCAATGACAGCGATTTGGCATGCTTAAAATCAGTTCATCAAAATCACTTTGAGGAATGACCGTCCACGTTCTTTCTAACGAGTCAAAAACTTTGTTGTGGGGTATGCACGGCATCCATACTCGGCAGAGCTCTTCTTTGGAGCATATCCCATGCGTGCTCAATTGGGTTGAGGTCTGGCGACTGAGCAGGCCACGGCAGAACGTTGATGTGAGCATCGGCATGAGTGCGTGTTACGACTCTAGCCGTGTGTGAACGTGCTTTGTCGTGCATTTGTCGAAACGAATCACCCAACCGGCTTCGCAAAAGGATGATCACGTCTGAAACAATCCTCTCTGCATGAACCTGAGCATTGAAGTTACCCCTGATCCAAATGAGATCGGTATTATGGTTCCCGCTCCATATCTTTACGAGTTGCAGGACTCGAATTAAAATGCCGTTGGAAACACGTATAACACAGGTACAAATATAACTGAACACTACCAGTCCAAACGTAATGAGCAAGATCATAATTTCACAAAACGCGTAAAGTCCGCAACTAAATAGATTACCGCATGGGGTACACACGTCTTACTTCGCTCGTGGTTATCGCTAGACTGCTGATCTCTCCATTGGGCCATCGCTTTATACGCCACAGATGCAATATGTCTGCCTGGCAAGCTTCGACGCAATTTCTTAGAAATCGTAACCCACACACCTGGCTAATGACTGCCATAAAATATTACAATACACAATGGCCTGTTTTTCTAATCACAAATTTTAAACACAAAGTAAACAAAAGAAGTCCAAATGCGGAAAGGTAATAAAGTGTGCTTTTATGGTATGCAGGTGTGAATCTACTTTTGTCGGCACTAGGTCGTAACGATATGAATGAACTTACTGACAACATTTCAAACGTTCTTGACGTCTAGAGATCCTCCAAACTCGAGTACCTCTTGTATCCGACCTCATACCGAAAAGAGATTCATCGGAAAAGCAAACACAACGCCAGTCTTCTTTACGGGCTTTACAATTGGGGGTGCTATAGGTGCAACTCTCAGCGACCTTCGGGAACGTACATCGACTTCACGTAAACGATTTCGGATGGTTTGGTCGCTTATCAGCAAGCCTGAAGAGCTGTGTCGTAACCAACATCATGGCGGACATGGTACGATTCCGTCGAGCAGTATTTTGGATGATAAGAGATCATCCTCCATGTCGCTCGGCCACGCTGCCCTTGATATGTCCAGTGTCCAGAGGCGGTTTATGACGTTCTGTGTAGTGCCAAGAGCGACAGCCGCAGTACGTTGCCTGGAATCAGCTTGCAACATTGCGGCGGCTCTCATCATCTCTTCTCGCGTCAAACGATGTCGTCGCTCCATATCGATGCAATTTTTTTCAGTTCCGATCCAGAAATTGTAACGGTTTTGTATAAACGCTATTATAGTGTTTATCCGTGCAGGAACGGAGAAAGAATACAATTTCCTGCCGCCGGGCGGCTTGTCGTAAGAAGCGACAAAACAACCCACAGCCAGGTGGTAGGGCATTTGCACGACTGGATGCCTACCACCCCTGGTCTAGGGTATGCCGCCATAACAACCTTGAGTTCTATTTCGGCATTAGTGGCCAGGTTCCAGTCTCCCTTAAGAGAACAGCAGCGCATTTGTAGCATCTTTGGTGTTGCAAATGTCCATAGGCGATGGTAACATAGTTGACAGTTATTTTTCTATTTTAAAACAAAATTTAAAGGAAATTCTTTGTTCAAATAATAAAATTCACTAACAAGTATCAATAACGATCCAAAAGAATTCAAATAATAAGCCTCAATTGCGGCGATACTCTAAAACGTACTTGATCCCTCTAGACGCTTTTGATGTGTGTATATTGTTAGTTAAAATTAGTATGACAAACACCATTAAAGGACAATGACACATTTGAACTTGAGAGCCATTAATTACAGTGATAACTTAAACAAGTGTGGCTTCCCCTCCAGATACGAATGTCAGCGATAAAGCTCCAACTCCCAATGATGCATGAATCATACAAATATACAGTTGTGTATTTGGTTTCATACGAACTTAACGTGCCTTGTCAAGTTTTAAAGTTAGCTCTTGTTATATTTAAAACTAGTATTCGCCCGCGAATTCGTATACGGTGGACGGGTAGCAAAGATCACAGATTTTATGACGGAGAATTTGCTATTGAGCAGTGAATATTGGATTGGAGTCAGATTGTTTTTTTACTTAAACCTAGACACTTTAATCAGCTCCCAGGAAAATTCCCGCGAGATTCCCGGGCTATTAAATAACGCAGATTTTAAGTCCGAGAATTTGCTATCGATCAGCGAAAACTGCATCGAAATTGACCTAGTAATTTTTGCATAAATCCCAAACAAGCAGACAAAAGCTAAAAACAACATTAAACGTAATTAGTATGACGTTATAAGGTAACTTATACGCGTAAATCTTTATACAAATACTTAGAACTGTCACTTTTGTCTTGGTGTTTTTACATTATCAGATAATAATATCATTTTTAGAAAAGTTCAGACAGCCATATACTTGTAAATAAGGGTTGACCTTTAAGAGGAAGATAAAAGTTATTTTAGTGCTTTATATTACACTAACAATGTCGACAGTGCTTCAAAAGCGAAGATTCTTCGAAGAGCTGCCATATGTAATTTTTTTTTATCCTTTTCTAATGTCCTATTACATTTTATGTTACTGTAAATGTGATATTGTGTTGGTCTCCTTTGCACAATTCTACGGATTAACTCGTGAAATTTAATTAGAAATATTCTAAAAGTTTCACGACATGAATGTATATTCACTCTCACTCTTTTAAACATTGTTTTGAAATCTATTGTAAAACGTGTGCATTATCCAAACCTCAACTGATTCGTTCTTCAATTCAACACGGACTAAGGATACAGCCATGACGATGTTAGATACTAAAATGATAATAGAAAGAAGAAATAGTAAAAATGTGAAAATTACTTGTTCATTCATTAAGCATTTATTCTTTCGATCAACACTAATTCACTCGACATTCGTTCATTCGATCACTCTTCATTTACGATTGTTTTATTCGTTTACATTCATTCCTAGTGACAATAAATATTCTGACCAGCAAAAAATTTCTTTAGACCCCAAGTTCTTTCTCTCTTATCAAAAAAACATACTAAACACTATGGAAACGAAATATTTACCAAAATGCGAAAGTCAAAGATAAAATTAATTGTAGCTGTTTTATGCTGATGTGCACCGACATATAATCGATGGTTAAAATAAAATAATCGCTGTTTAGGCATATAATTATAGCGATTATTTTATTTTAACTTTCGGTTAAATTTCAGTGCACACCAGCCAGATAGACTCGTGCTCATCTTACGAGACTTCCTCCTAGGCCGTAGCTTCCGTTTTCGAGTGGAGGGAACACGCTCGTCCCCTCACCCACTCACAGCCGGTGTACCACAGGGCTCGGCCCTGTCTCCACTACTCTTCACGCTGTACACCAGCGACATCCCAAAAACTCCAGATGTAGAGTTGGCCCTCTTCGCGGATGACACCGCACTCTATACATCAGATCACAACCGACAAATGGCTTGCGTCCGGCTACAGGCAGCTGTAACAGAGCTAGGCGAATGGTTTCGCAAATGGAGGATAGAGGTAAATCCGGAGAAAAGCGCAGCAATGTTCTTTTCCCCGGGCACGCTTCGCTCTCCCAAACGCGGTTGCCTTCGCTTAAAAGCCATCTCGCTCTACGAAGAAGAGATTCCCTGGGCAAAGTACACCAAATACCTGGGTGTCACCCTAGATCAGAACTTGCGCTTCAACGAGCATATCACTATAGTCCGGAATAGAGCGCGATTTGTGATGGGTCGTCTAGCACCCATGATAGATAAACGAAGCAAAATGTCCCTCAGACACAAGCTTACTCTATATAAAACATGCATCCGCCCGATCATGACATACGCGAGTGTGGTATTCGGCCATGCCAAGCCTTCCCTTTTAAAGAAACTGCAAATCGTTCAGAATAAATTCATGCGCAGAGCCGTCGGTGCTCCCCTCTATATGCGTAACGTCGACATCCACCGCGATCTGGAGCTTCATTCCATCAAAAATTACATTACGTCGCTCTCGCGTAAGTATTTCGATCTAGCGCTGCACCATCGAAATCCCCTCGTCGTGCCCGCGTCCGATTATAAGCCTCGACGAAAGGCTCTCGTGCGACGACCGCGTAACATCCTCACGGACAAGGTCGACGATATCACAAAACGGCTGGCTCGGATCAGCCCGCCCGCGATTAGGACGGCAGGCTGGCAGGCACCGACAGACAGACACAGACGGCGGCGTCGACGCCGCCAATCACGATCTCTCCACGTCCCCGCGAGGGACGCCAGGAGACACAGCCCCCCCATAGGATAGACTAGGCGTGTAGCTGGGAAGTTTCTTTCGCCGTTTCTTCTCTCCCAACCATAACACGTTGTGAAACGGCAGTAAGATAGTATAGGCCACCGCGAACCGCCGATCCCGGTCCGCCGGGATCCTTCCTCTCGGGCTTTATATTACCCGTCGCCCGCTCTCAATTAGTGCATTGTGTCGCCCTATGGTGGGCATCATTAGATTCATCCCCCTCTCATGGCAACAGTCCAGCCGAGGTGAAACTTCCTAGGGAGCCCCCTCGAGCAAGTTGCCCCCCGGGCTCGAGCGCCTTCGCTTCGCAAAGGGACTCGCCCCGAAAACCCCGGTAAAGTTGTGAGGTCTTCGGATCAACAACATAAAGTCAAGTCCAATAAAAAAGAATAAAAAAAACTGCACTTCAAAATTGTATTCAAAGACCAAAATGTAGGCAATGACCATTTAACGAGCAAATGAATACCTAAATAAACCGCTTTAAATGGGGTTTAAATATTGGTGATCATTTGCTATTTTTCACAGTATAATATATTGTTTTGACGTTATATTGCACTATAATTGGGTGATAAGTTAAACACTAGACATTCGTAATAAATGTGAGTGAGTATGGGCAGGTTGTAATTTGTTTTGCATTTGGGTCAAACACAAAAACCGAATATAAAGTGTTAAGTTACATAAATTGCATATGTACATTATTTGTTCATGTATTTCTTATTATTATATTATACAAGATTTTGTTGTGGTTATGATAGATTTGACAGTCTATTGTATTGTTACGACCTAGTGCCGACAAGACAAATTCACACCTGCATACCTGTAGACGCTTTATTACCTGTCGGCATTTGAACTAATTGTAATTCTTTTATGATTGTCTTCTTTTCTTTACTTATTTATTGGTTATTGTGGAGAGCAGCCTATTGTACTCGTTTATGGCCGTTTGCAGGCATAATTAGGCAGCTGTGCGGCTTATGATTTCTAAGAAATTGCGTCGAAGCTTGCCAGGCAGATATATTGCATCTGTGCCGTATAAAGCAATGCCCCAATGGAGAGAAAGTTAGTCTAGCGATAACCACGAGCGAAGCAAGACGTGTGTACCCCACGCGGCAATCTATTTAGTGACGGACTTTGCGCGTTTTATGGAATTACGATCTCGAACATTACGTTTGGACTGGTAGTGTTCAGTTATATTTGTACCTGTGTTATACGTGTTTGTATAGTTCTAATAAATTGTATAATAATTCCAACGGCATTTTAATTCGAGTCTTGCAACTCGTAACAGTATTTCAACAAATGAATTATGTTTTATTGCTCTCGTTTAAACTAAAATATCTCCTACTGTAGACTGTTCGGACACAGAATACATCAGTTTGGTAGACGTTGAAAAATAATCCAATAACAAAAAATAAACTTTTTAATTATAGAAACATGTAAAAATTAAACAATTTTCATATAGCATGTTTATATAATGTTTGCGAATCAAAACATCATATTGTTCCAACATTTGTAGTTTTCTCCTGTAGACATGTAAAACTTTTTTGTGTGTGACAGCTATCGATGAAAGAATGGGACATACCTTACGACGAGCTTAACCTGTACGAGGTGCTGGGCCGCGGCCGATTCGGCACAGTGTACCGCGGCAGTTGGCACGGCGCTGTCGCTGTCAAACTGTTGCACGTGCACTCGTTGCCCGACGACTGCGTACCGTTGGATACGTTCAAACACGAGGTAACTATTCATGCACAATAGGGGAGCTAAATCAACATACATACTTGTTATCATTTTACAATTGCTACTTTCTCCCTAAAGGAGGTCCGCACAAATTGTCGTTTCCTTCCATGTCCCTCTACTCTGGCATGCGTCTTATGTCACGCCACAAATCATCATGTCCCCCTTCAGACAATCCGTCCATCTCTTTTTTGGTCTACCTTTACATTTATAGTCATCAACCTTGATTGAATGCGCTAATCTCAGGAACTACTGGTCTGATTTGAAAAACTCTTTCAGTGTTAGATAGCCCATTTATCGAGGAAGGCAGCCTATAGCCTTCATATATCATCACGCTAAGACCAATAGGAGCGGAGCACCAATGAAAAATAGATAGATAGATAGATAGATAACACTTTATTGCTCATCAAATATACAATTTCAAAAATACACATTTACAATATTGTCATGGTAGAAACAATAGGCGGCCTTATCGCTTAAAGCAATCTCTTCCAGGCAACCTAACTTAAGGAATGTATAACCTAATCTGGCGATGTAGGTGGTGCAGATTATGAGGTCTATCATAATTAAACATACTTAAACTACATATTTTATAAATTAAATACACATACTTAAATTACTTTATAAATTAAATACATACAATAAATCATAGTATAAGAATTAGGCATATTTATTTAAGGAGAAGTAGTGTTTCGAAATCGGTTTTTTTTCAATCAAAGCGCAAACGAAATCGCGGGCGTATCCCAGTAATGCATATTGTAACGTGTGTATTGTGCGAAGGTGGCTACGTTCCGCAAGACGCGCCACGAGAACCTCGTGCTGTTCATGGGCGCGTGCATGAAGCCGCCGCGGTTGGCGATCGTCACCTCCCTCTGCCAGGGGATGACGCTTTACATGCACATACACATACGCAAGGACAAGTTCACGCCCAACAAGAACGTCATTGTCGCACAACAGATATCGCAGGTATATTATAATGTTTTGTATAATCCCCGGCACGCAACTTGGCCAAAGTCGTAAGATGCGCAAAAGTCGTTTTTAGGACTATTTGGTTGTCAAGCGGAATGCGGGGAATGAGTTTACTCAACTGTCTCCTTCATACTCATAAGCTTGACCACGCGCGAGAGAGACAGACAGACTTTTCATGATGCGAATGCAGTGCTACGTCACACCACGCGGTTATTCACAGACATTAGACAAGCACAACGTGTATCCCCACTACGCCAAAACGTGGCCAAGTTGCGTGCCGCGTACTATATATACCTCAGCTTTAAAATTTAATTTTACTCACAAGTTTCATAATATAATTAAATTGCAAATTAATTTTAATAATAAAATTATAATTAATCCCTATTAATATTATAAATGCGAAAGTAACTCTGCCTGTCCATCCGTCCGTCCGCCCGTCTGTCTGTCTGTTTGTTCCGTTTTCACGGAAAAACTACTAGACCGATTTGGCTGAAACTCGGTATATATATATATATTTTCGATGCCGAGAATGAACATAGGATACTTTTTATCCCGAAAAGTGGGACAGTTTCCGGGATAAAAATACATTTGTCTGTTTGTTATGCTTTTACGGAAAAACTACTGGACCGATTGGGCTGAAAATCGGTATATACGTAATTTTAATACCGAGGGTCGACAAGGGATACTTTACATCCCGAATAATGGGATAGATTTATGTAAACGTTATCCCAGAAAGTAGCATAGGTTTTTTGGTCGATGTGGACGATTTGGTCGAACTGGTCGATTTCGTCGAATTGGTCGATTTCGTCGATTTGGTCGAACTGGTCGATTTCGTAGATTTGATCGAATTCGTCGATTTGATCGATATGATCTTTTTGGTGTACATATATAGTTTTAATACGTAGAAAATGGTCATAGATACTTTTCATCCGGGGATGGGAGAGTTTGCGTTATAAAATGAAGTGAATCTTTCAGGGCAAATACCACTAACATAAAAATTTAATACAATGTAACCTCTTTAAATAAGAAGCATGCACCAGAGAATGACCCGCTGCGCAGCCGCGGGGTAAACTCTAGTATTAGTAATAAAATAAAATTTGTTTATGGATTCATTTTAAATTTAGAACACTGCATGTTGGCATTCTTGTTCTAACAAAAATTATTAATCGTCAGTAAATTGTCACACTCATGTGCAGTTCTATTTTTGAACACTGTGCATACTGTTTTATTTTATAATTTTAATTGCTTACAAAGTTACTCATGATCTTTGGCCCAGAAACCCGTGTACTCTAAGCATTCTTTTTAAAATGATTTTTAAAATTTGTTTAATTTAGCATCTTATCGATTCTGTGAAATTTATCTACTTCTGTCTTATTTAATCTTTTTTAACCAGGGTATGGGCTACTTACACGCGAGAGGTATCATTCACAAAGACCTAAAAACGAAGAACATATTCCTCGAGAACGGGAAGGTTGTTATTACAGATTTTGGTCTGTTCAGTGTAACAAAACTTTGCTTTGGGAACAAGTAAGTGATTAAATTTCCTTTAATATAGATATTCATAAAATGTTTATTTACAGCTCAATCAAATAGCAGAAGTGCATCAAATAAAAGTGCACGTATGTAGAGGTTAATGAAAGTAGATGTAGCGAAAGTTGTTTATCAGGATCGTCGCAAGTGGTGATCCATAGTCTCTGCCTACCCTCATGGGAAACAGGCGTAATAATATGTATGTATTCTAAAAGTAAGATGATGAGATGTTATTTTAATAGTTGTTCATTTATATGTAAATAATGGTCATGCGTCCGCATCACTATTGATTTTGAATTTGTATGATTTTCGAAGTGCTCGAGGTGACAGCCTTGGTATCCCACCAGGCTGGTTGTGCTACCTGGCGCCAGAGCTGATCCGGGCGTTGACCCCGCACGCCTCCCTACATCTACCGTTCTCGAAGGCCACAGACGTTTATGCCTTTGGGTGAGTTGTTTCAGTAAGGGTTTACTCCACCTCTTGTCTTCTATATAGTCTTTCGGTGGTAGTAGAACTAGAAAGCTCTTTTAGAATAGAATGTATTTTACTATAAAAAAAATCAAGAATATTCATATACATATACACTAGGCGGATGTATCGCCCGTGGCGATTTCTTCCAAACAACCTTTGGATGGAGTATCAGAAGTACAACAAAAGTCGGTAGTTTATAACCCATCGTACTAAATGGCGATACGCATGGGAGACAAGTCGGTGATCCAACGTATAATGGAGGGCCAACAATCCCCCTCCTAAACCATCCAGCATCACTAACACCAACTGAAAATTTTTCAACAACAATTCCTAATCAACACATTGTCACAACAATTAAACAATAAATTATAAAACCACACAAAGTTACAAACACACAACCAACAATAAAACTTACACACATACTCACACCAACGCGCACTACCACCACATTGCATTACACGCACACTTCACAAACAAACCAAGATACACAAAGAGCCTAAAAATTAATAATTCAGATACAGAAACGAAAACACAACACACACGGCACTAGTTAGGTTAATATATATAGGTATAGACATAAGGCACACACTTTACATTAGTATAAGTTTAGTATTAAAATTAGAATAAATTAATACAATAAGATATTTGTAAGGTACACCACAACACAAACACACATTCAATAAATGTCACACACAATAACAAATAATCGTGTATAAACTCTAAAAACTTTTTTCTAAATTAAGTTGTAAAAAAGGGTACGGAACTAGAGTCCACAGAGTTGTTAAAAAAACCGTCGTACTCATACAATATTTTAGTTTATAAATCCATACAGATAAATAAAATTGAAGTGTCTGTTTATAATGTCAAAATAAAAATGTGAAAAAATCAGGGGGGATAATTTGGACCTGGATTACAGAATGCAATTTTTAGAATTTTTGTGTCTGTTTCGATTGTTCCGGCTAATATCTGAAACGGCTGGACCAATTTTGATGGGACTCACTGGCAGGTATCTGATGCTATAAGGAGTACCTTGGCTACTTTTAAGATTAGGGTACCGCGATAAAAAATCCACGCGGGCACAGCTAATAAGTAATATATAAGGTATTCAAAATTTTTGAATAGAATGAAACAAGAAATAAATGTATTTTTGAACCTCGTAAACATAAACAATGTACCGTTAAGCTGGTCGCGACGTTTTCTTAAGACATCCTATGTATGCTAGCCAATCATCGGGGGTGTTGTTTTCGTTTTTTATTGCGAAGCTGGCAAGTAGCAGATGGTAGCTTAAGGAAAGCGGTTAACGTCGCCTGTAAACGTTTACAACACCAGGGGTGGTACCAATGCGTTGCCTACCTGGAGGATAGTAATAGAAGGGATTGTATAGGGGAATTGCATAGAGGCAAGGGAAATTGGGCCTCTCGATCATCGTAGGGAAACATAGTTATCTGAAATGTAACCGTTTGACGCTGATATTCTGTGAGAGCATTGTATGGGACCGTCCATAAATTATGTCAGACGTTAAGGGAGAGGGGTCGACGAAGTGTGACAAAGGGGCTCCTAAATTTCGTCAAATCATGATTAGTGTGACGTAATTTGTTGGTGGCCACTATCACACCAATCGAGCCGGCCCTAAGAACTGTAATCAAGGTAATGATTCCAGAATTCCTCTACCATATAATTATAATATTTTTACCGCACTCGTGAGATTTCGGCCACAATCGTATATGTCCGTGGAGTTCACGAGACGCCGTATGATCGAGTGCGCATACGCATGCGCTGCGTTAGTTTTATTAACAACAAGCAAAAGATAAGAAAACAAAATAATATTAACCATAAAAATTGGTTCAAATTCAGCAAAGGAGGTTGTTGGCCTATTAATCAATAAGATTTGTTGAATGAATATTAGTTCGGATATAAAACCTGTG
This sequence comes from Dendrolimus houi, assembly GCA_039645545.1. Classification (NCBI taxonomy): domain Eukaryota; kingdom Metazoa; phylum Arthropoda; class Insecta; order Lepidoptera; family Lasiocampidae; genus Dendrolimus; species Dendrolimus houi. Next base: position 3,312,268 of record CM077122.1, read on the forward strand.
GGTTCTATGTGTTTCCCGTAGGTCACCATTGTGTGTGAGAAGGTGTTCTTGAGGTGTGAGAGAAATCAAACTAAGTTATTGGTTTTATCTATTTACACGGTTGTATTGTTCACACACAAAAAAGTACATATATATAATTCTACACACGCTAACTCACAACGTGTGGGCGTATGTGTTACGCGAGACCTGTCGTAGAGCTGTCGCAATATTCGGGTAAGACTGTCGAACGCGTGTCGTAGTTGTCCGAGCGCTAATACTGCTCTGTCAGCAGTTTTAGCAGTAGTGTCAGCAGCTCCGCCATAGTACAAGGCAGAGCTCTTTTTTTCTTTTCATTCTTTTTTTCGTATATCTTACTATTATACATTTTATCTTGGGATTTTTTTTTTTTATAATTTTGGCCTTACGTTTCAGTACGGTATGGTACGAGTTGGTTTGCGGCGAGTACCCTTTGAAGGGGCAGCCGCCCGAAGCGGTCATTTGGCAGGTTGGGAAAGGCGTCAAGCAGTCCCTGGCCAACATGCACGCCTCCAGAGATATCAAGGTAAAATTAGTAAATGTGAAAGATCATACATAAGTTATAATTTAAATTTACTTCCTATTTTATGTACACCGCTTCGTAACGTTTTATCGCTGTTTAAGGAGAAGCAGCGGCAAGACACTGCAGTAAGTAAGACGTCTAGCAATTTTTTTACTTCGTATTTTTGTATTTCAGGCTCTTTTTTATAAAGTACATAAGTATGCTATACAATTACTTTTCGAAGAATTACTGGAGTCATAGCAAACGGTGCACAATAAGATTGTCATCTACATCACTTAAATTAGAAATAAAACGCATTTTACTTGTTGCCACTAACATATATTTACTTCCTGTTTTATGTGCAATATATTGCAATTTTAGGTCCGAAATTCCTTATGGCACGTTACTCGGCGGATAGGAATTAGACTAAAAAAAGGTGTAATGTAAAACGAAAACTGATAACCGCTATGTATTCTTATATGATTTCGAAACTTTGTTCAAACCAGGGGCCCAATCCTGCTATTTCAATAGTGCCATTGCGATAGTGTAAAAAATTCGTATTCCATTGAATGTATAACATCTAGTCGATATCATCGTAGCGGAATAATAGTAGAAAAAAAAATTTACATTATCATTAGCAAAAATGGCTATAGCCGAAATGAATGTTGAGAAGCTACCAATTACATAAGTTTTAAACGTTTATTGCGAGTTTTCTCGCTTATAAATATTTATGGAGATAGAGTGGCCTGCCACGGGCATATTATTGGAATTAGCAGAATACTGAAATTCGTCAAACTTACAATTGAGATGATGATAGTATCCGGCGCTTTTGATGACATAGTATCAATACAAATCAAATTAAATCATTTATTTGCTTAAAAACATGGTTAGTAAAAATATTAGATGACAATATGCTATTTTATGTTGCACATGTTTTTGCCCTTAGCAAATAGTAATTAAAGGTTGATAATCAACTAGTTAACAAAATCAGACTGTAATCCACTCGATCCACAGACATATTTTTTTTTTTTTTTTTTTTTGTAGAATTAAAGAATAATTATAGATATGTAAATATTGTGAATATGACACCTGTACACACTTCTTCCTTCGTTGATAACTCTTTCATGGTACAGGCTGTCCGTTTATGGAACTCATTGCCAATCAACATCAGACAAGCTAAATCCATATTGTCTTTTAAACTGATGGTTACTAAATATCTTTGGTCCTCGCAAGTCTAAAACATGCTGCTGATTCTATATATAGTATATATCTTATTTTTGTATAGTATATAAAGTATATTGTTATTTATTTTAATTTATTTTTTACTTAGTCTTATTATTTATTGTCTTCGCTACCACTGTTGTCTTAATATTGTCCTTAGTTTAGGGGTTTGCCTGGAAGAGATCGCTTTAAGCGACAAGGCCACCCTTTGTTCAACATTTACTGTACTTAGTTTTAAGAACGTAGTTTTAAATTTTTGGTGGACAATGAAGTGTTGTTATTCATTCATTCATTCATTATTGAATAGTAATAGCAGAATTGGGCCTCAGGTGTCCCGAAGACACCTCAATCAAACAATCAATAACTCTTTATTGTGCACCAATACAATAAAAGAACTTACAGACTAAAACTATGTCTCATTATGCACAAAGGGCGGTCTTATCGCTAAAAACTGATCACTTCCAGACAACCCCAGGAATGAATTGAAAAAAATATAATGATGATAATGGTATACATAATACATAGTACAATTTCTTACAATTTAGTAATAAATGTATAAATGCAGTATATACGAATGTTCTATATATGAAATAGATATATACTTAATATACAAAAATATATAAGTGTTTATAGATAAATATATATGTTTACCTCATTAGTTTTTTATCGATATGTGTCCGCTGACAGGACATATTGATGGTGTGCTGGTCGTTCCGCGCAAGCGACCGGCCCGACTTCCCCGCGCTGCTGTCGACGCTGCAGAAGCTACCCCGCAAGCGGTTGGCGCGCTCCCCCTCCCACCCCGTTCACCTGTCGCGGTCCGCGGACTCGGTGTTCTGAGGGTGCACTCCGGCGCTGGCCGTCCGACAGTGAACTACCCGCACTACTCTATGGTAACGACGTTCGTATGTTACGACTTGTTACGTTTGGTACTTTTGTGACTGTCATACTATTTTGTGACTTTAAAGTTTAACTACGATATATATTCAAACTCAACATTTTTAAATGCATCTTAAATGTTATTTTGAGTATAATCGGCCTTTGAAAGACGTAATTTTGAATAATTTATAATGTAAATGAATGAGATGGCAATGTTATGAAGACATAAACTGGTTCTCTATCGCAGTGTCCATCCTTTTATCTATGGTAGAAATTTGACATTACTTGTACGGAGTTTTTGACAAATTTTAACCGGCACAGCAGCAAATTGGTAGCGACTTTAGTGCTGCAAATGTGTATAGGCGACGGTAACCACTTTCCATCAGATGGTTATGGTTATGACTCTGCCGTATTCCGCCAAAAAATTGAATAGTTTGTGAGACTTAAGAACTGGTTAGTCGAATTTCTTTATTGAACTAAGTAGATATTTTATTATTACGCAATAAATGAAGCTGTAAGACGACTATATAAGCAATTGTTAATATTATTTCAGTATTAAAGAACTTGTAAATAAATTGGTGAAAAGTAAAATAATTTGCCTGTTATCAAAGACATAACTGAAGCTGGTATTCAGTTGTATTGAATTTTTAGATCAAATTTGCTATAATTGTTTCAACTGTTACATAATTTAATATTCTAAATTAATTATAGGATAACTGGATAGGTTATGTAATTTAGTTATCTGACAATTTGTTGGGTTATGTATATAATATGTAATTTAACTGTTGGATAACTTATATGTTATCTTATAGTTAAAATATATGACGCCTCTGGTACGCCCTTGTTAATAATTTCAAGTCATTTTATCATGACTGCTGTAATTTTGGTAATTTATTAACAAGATTTACAAATAAAACAGAAGACAAAAATGTAATAAATATATTAGATTAATGATATTAACAACACTATCATATTGTTAATATCATGGAAGGAAAGCGCTGTCATAAAAATTGAACTGAAAAAAGCTCATCAATCCTGCTTTTCTATGGGCACAATCAGTCTTTCTTCTCTTGTGTTTTGATATAGCAGAACACCACAAGATTTCCCATTAAACTTTTTAAAATATTTTTCCCAACCAAATGATCATAAATCAAATCTATGTCTATGCAAATAAATAAAATTAAAGTGTCTGTTTCTAATGTCAAGATAACAGCTTTTTACTAAACGCATATGAAAGTATATATGGTACTTATATCAGAAAATCAATTTTTACATTTTTTGTCTGTCTTTCTGTTTGTTCCGGCTAATCTATGAAACGGCGGGACAGATTTTGACGGGACTTTCATTGGCAGATAGCCGATGTTATAAGAACTAAATTACTTTTATTTTAGAAAAAAAAATTTAAGGGCCCACGCGCACGCCTCCGTCGTCGCCGCACCGGAAGCCAAATTAAACTAAATATCACACTGATGAAGTCGCGGGTAACATTCTACTTATCTTCTATACTTAACGGGTCAACATCGAGTATTGAATATTTTTGAATCAATGTATGGAAATAGAACATTTTGTTCAAAAACAACCCTTTTCCTTGGTTTGATTTTGTATAATACAGAATGTGCTTAAATAAATAATAATAATATAAGCCCATAAATGTCCCACTGCTGGGCTAGGGCCTTCCATTATAGGGGGGAATGGACAGTATACCCGCCACGCCAGTCCAAGGTCGCTTGGCAGGTTTGACACGTCGGTTATCTCGATGTGCAGGTTGCATCACGTTGTTTTCCTTCAGCGTTGTTAGCACGTGGTAATTGTAACAATACGCACATTAGATCAGAAAACTGACAAGTGGTGTATGCGTTCCGGCCAGGATCGAACCCGCGCCCTTTGAGTTTTGGACGCGTGCGCTAGCCATTACGCTACCAGACTTAACAGAATGTGCTTATTTTGTCAATTCGTTTTCTGACAAGGGTAATTGATTATTCAAAAATCTAACGATACTGTTTAGAATTTGGCCCTGAAGGCGCACCTGAAAAATTGTCCCTGTATATCTATCCTTCAATTTCTGCTACAGTATTTGTAAGTGACAATGGTAATTTGCGTGACCAAATTATTAAAATCTATAGTTATCGATTTTTGTTCTATATCCGAACTATTGAAATATACTTAATTTCATCTTTAATGACTTGATTTTACCCATTAATTGTGAACTAGTCTTGGATAAGTCTTACATTTGGCGTATGCGAAGAGTGTTGTATAATACATTTTTCCACGTTTATTTATATTAACATTCGATATCACATCGATGCAGATAATCGATATTCATCATATGTGGCATTTTTCGCGTTTATTCTTCCGCCACGGTATGGGAATGGATGTGATGGTACTGACAGTTGTCGCAGGTATCCTAAGCCCTGCCTTACACCTGTAAGTATTGCCCGCCTTAGGCTGAATGCGCACGACGATTGCCAATAACGGGAAGTCATCCTTTCACAGCTGAGTCCGGTATTCATAAGTCGTAGTGCGTGTCTAGCTCTAGAAACATATGGGACTAAAAGTACGGGTGTTAGGCTGGGCTTATACCACACAAAATATAGTATAGTAAGTTGTTTACATAAAGGCCACAAAATTCAAATGGATTCATAATAGTGAATAAATCACGGTCATTGTAAGTACTATCTTGATCTCTATTTAATATATAGATTAAATTATATTTTCTTATTTAAAATAAAAGCAATGTAAATTTAAACATAATTATGTAAAAGTTGACTGCTTTGTTGATATAAAAATAAAATACAAAAATATTGAATAATAATAATTATTATTAGTATGTAATATGTAAATATTGTGTACAGTGTTACGAATTTTTGCTGTGATTGATACTTTTGAAGGGTGCACTGGCATTCGTTGCTCTTATAAAGAGTCAGTGTTCTTTTTTCAGTGACTGCTTATTTTTCCCATGTATATTTTAATGACAATATCTAAGTTATGACATTTTTAGAATGAATACTGGTACCAACTAGGCACTAAGCGTAGCTCAGTCGGCACTGTCTCATATCTCAATATCTTGTGACCTATATTAAAAATTCGAGACATTAGTATTTGACATGAAATATTGAAGCCTGCGTAATTCACTAACTGCGTGAATCTCTTGATTCTACCTTCATCTTGAAAACTTTAAGTACTGGTAAGCCTTCGTACATTGTGTTGCCTTGAATCCGATAACTGCTTCGGGGTTGTAGTAAATACGTAGGCAAGTCTGAACTCTCTTAAACGGAAATCATTGCACCCAATAATCGATATAATTCAGTTTAATTATAGAAAAAGAATGCTAGGAATGGCAATGGCAGTACTTTAAAGTTGTTGCCTTGATGATTAGTTTCACCCTGTCCACTAGGTGTCGCGAGTAGCGTCATTAAGTATAGAGAGAGACATGGAGTACAATATTAATGGAGCTAATGCTGAAAGTGTCTGATGGTGAGCATAAATAATAATTTTACCATGTGACTGGCTGGATGCACAAACCGTGTCAAGCCAAAATTGAACAGAGAAGAAGTAATAGTTTAAGAACGACCAGAAAGGCGCTGGTGTATAAAATGTTGGTCTATAATTCATAATAATAATAATATAATAACTTCATTCCGCCATAAGCACTAGGTGACTGAATGGGAGTCAAGTGCGTTGTTAACCCTCTAGCTACAGTGGCGGCTTCAATTTAATGACTTTGGACGGATACATTTTTATTATAGAGATTTTACAGTTTTACACAACTTATAATTCCGATCAGCAGTTTCCGTTTGTGCAGAAAAGTGTAGACCGCTTTCCGGCATGTAAATAATCTATATTGAACTTAAGTCGCAAGCGGAAATGGCAATGTTGCTTGCCATGCATTCTTAGCTCTGTTCCGCTTACACGATTCATATGTACCAACAATGGTTTATACAAATAGTTTACCCTATTAAAACACTATTTTTGATTATTTTGGGTTAAAATATGTTTTAAATAAATACAATGATAATTAGTCTAGTGAAGTTTTCTATATTAAAACTCAAGTAAAGATTGACTCTGGCGCTCCCTAGGAATATAGAATTAGATTGCCCATTCTAGTATTGTTTTTCTATGGTCTTAATATAATTATTAATATAAGAGTTGAATTTCATATTATTATAAACTTATCGATTTATTTCAATATTAAATTTGAATACAGGCATGAAGTGAAACATACGAATTTTTAATCGCCATGACTTTATTGCAATATCTTTTAAATTATAAAAATCATAGTGGAGTCCTGTTTTTATCGAATTAGAAATCTGCTTAGTTTTACCATTTAAATTTTAAATAAACCTTGTAAAGTACTGGAAGTCTATATCGATGAAATTTTACAGTAAAGTTTACCACACATGTAGCTTTACAATGATATATTGAAATTGTGAAAAAAAATAAAGACTAGTGTTGGCCACCAAACATGTCAAAATTATGTAGTGTACCACACGTGTGGGGTATGTTTAAGCAGATCTTGAAAATCATAACAAAGTTTCTTAAAGGAAAAACCTTTTTGTTTTTAAAATAGAGTTTATCACCTCAAACGTTAATTTTTGCAAGATTATTGATTCACAATATGGGCATGACCATACTGTGTTTCACACTAATCTGAGCAATTTAGGATCGATAATCATGGAACTTACAGATAATTAGTTTTTGTGTTTGTAGTAGTGTATGGTTAGCAAAGAAAATAATACTTTTTATTTATTTTTATAGCCAGGTACTTAATATGAAACTAATAACATTAAACAATATTAAAATAATAAATATTAATATTAAACATAATTTTTAATACTAAATTTCTTCAACTCGACATTTCGTAATCATCCTAATCGTCACTTTCATCTGATGAATCATTTGTGTTAATTCTAATTCGTTCTGATATTATATCTAAAGCCCTGAAATTTCTTTTCCTTTTCAATAGCATATAGAGTAAAAAAAACCCATCCTCTACAGTTATGCTATTAAATTTTTCATTGTGACATTTTTTGCGACTTAAGTTTTGACTATCCTCCATATATTTTCAATTGGATTAAACGGAGTGTGACCTTGCTGTCGCGACTATCTTGTACTCTACAAATCTCACCTTATTTTTCAGAATCAGTTAATCAATGAATTCATTAATTATCAAACTAGAACTAAATAGACCTCACAACAATTAGCAATGTAAATAATATTTTTTTATTTGACTTTCACCATTGACTTTTGATTGTAAATATATATTTTTCTTGAAAATGTCAGAAATCTCTTTTTGCTGATTGTACAAGGAAATTTAAATTTCAAGTTTAGAATTCCTGTAAATATACAAATACTACTACAAACGCTAAAACTTCTCGAAGCTAATTTACTTATAATTATTTTTGTAATAATAACCAGTTTGATAGTAACATGTGTAAAACATTGAATGACATTCCTTTCGATAGATTGTTAAAGTTGTCAGATGCTTTTATTTATTAATTGTATGTAATATTCGTTCTCGATATATGTATAATATAACTATGCAAATTTTTGAAAGACCTTTGTGATTGGAACAGTTCTGCATGATATTCAAGTCTGTGTCTTTGTCATTCTTCTGGTAACTAGTTTCTTATGGGTTAGACTTACTTTTACGTATTTCTGTAGAGTTTAAAAGTATGTCAAATTAAAAAATGAAAGTTGGCATACAACAGAACATCTCTATTGCAAAGTTATTCTATTCTGCGTGCACATTTAAAAAAAAATATTTATGAAACTATCTAAAAGCATTTGTGCATATATCTTTGAACGAAGCCATCTTCATAATGATAGACATTGCATTAAAATTGTTTATGTATGCTTTTTCTTTCAAAAAATGTTACCAATAAAGTTCTCTGACTAAATTTGCTGATTATTGTAACACAGCTTATATGGACATTGATGGGCAATTTTTATAGAACAAAAATAAAATTGTAATATTATTATTGTCGACTAAATTGAAGTTTTTGATAGCAAATGTTTCTATGAGGCTAGTTTTAGGTGAAGTCATCTCTTAATTGGACGTAGTTACACGAAAAGGATCCAACCCACAATATTGTAAAAATTTAGTTAAGTGCACCAAACTGATGCTACATATCGATATTATCGGTCAGTAAAAAAGACCCACATAAAAACAGCTGTTTTTTATTGATTATTAACATTGGAACCAACCAACATCAATAGGCACATGTATATTTGTTTTCACTTATATCGATCCAACCATCGTGGTTCTTAACCAGTATTAGAAACTAAATCAATAAAACAATACTCTGTGTGATAGTAATATATACAATAAAAATAATAATAATATTCCAAGATACCATTATACTCACAATCTATTTTATAATGAACACCTATGAATAAATATGTTATAAACTTCAAATGTCAATATCTCGAAAATGACTTTGTGTGGATTGGATCCTTTTCATTTAACTACGTCCAATTGATACAGCAATAGGAGATAGAATTATTAAATGGCAATTCAATTTCAACCATAGAGACTAGACAAAAAGCTAATAAGATATTGCTGTATATAATTTTATTATGTCATTAAGTTAACAGTAATTCAAGATCCATTGAATACTTACTTATATAAGCTGGTAAATTATGACGTATCCTGTCGCAAAATTAATCACAGAAAAGTAAAAAACAAAAAAGATATATCTGCTCATGTTTTGTTATCTACTTATTAATATAATTATAGTAAAAGAATATTCTGGTCATTTGACTCCTAATTGATAGTTAATTGTTAGAAATTTATCACTGAAGGGAGGATAAGGTCATGCACCGAGCATATTATGATTGGATAAGAAGATGGCTTGATAAGTTATCATTTAGTTTCTGAAAAATAACAGTTATAATTAATAATTTTATCATATGGTTGTTACTTATCATCTAGGCAAAAAAAAGTAATGTTAACTTATCAGTCTATTAAAAATGACTTTAAGGGCCAAGGGACTTTAAGGGCTTGCATATTAAATTGCCTAAATATGTTTACACAAAACATTTTGACAGTTGTTTAAACATATGAAGTAAATATTGCTTTGTGCAAGACACTAATTGTAGTTAGAGGTATTAAATGTGTTTTTCGTTTCTTAAATAAATTTAAGCAACCTTATGCAATTGGCCCTTAATGTTTTAGATTGAACCTATTGTCTATGAAAGAAGTCTTAAATTTGATGATAGACATGTAATAGTATAATATTCAATAACTTAATTAATGTTACTAGTTAAAGTGCGCAATCTGCTACAATTTGTATATAGGGTTCTATGGCGAGGCTTGGACAATTGTATTATAAAATATATTTATTCAATAGATAATGAAAAAATAATGGTTGGAATGCAACAGTAAGTAGTTTTACATTATGTATTGAGATTTTGAAATGATTAGGTTAGCTGCATTTGCCAAAATAAATTTCCAATCACTGTTTGGTTTCATTTTTATTTACCACCCATTTCTAAAACTCTAATATATTTAACCCCGTAGCTCAGTGATGAGAGAAGACATTATGCTATATGTCCGTAATGGATTCCTCCAGTGATCAGATGGATTAGTTACAAACAGCAGTAGGTCTGGGGTTACCTCTACTTCTGAAAACTACATTTTTTTTTCAAAATTTATTATCCAATATGCTTACATGCATATACATTAGAAACATTTGAACTGAGGCACAAAAACCTCATGGGTTTATTCGTGCTGCAGGGAGTCTTGTACATAATATTGTTATATCCAAAATAGGAGCAGAGACGAGTAATGGTTATCATCATTCTAGTATATGGTTCTCATTTTAGTCCCAGGTCTGCACATGTGACCATGATGGTCCGTTTAATATATAAAGTATCCTAGGGTTAGTATCCAATTAATTGTGGTAATACATAAAAACTAATCATCATCACCATAATATTTAAGAGCTTAGCTCTTGTTGGAACCTCATCCAATTATCTTGTTTTCTATGTATCCTTATCTTTGTCCTTATTTGATCAACAAACACCCTTCCAATAAAACTAATGTAATATGCATTTATTAAATTTATAAATATTGAAAACTTTATTCTTATGGTCTTACTCATAGAGTTAGAGTAAGTTTGAATACTTCTTTATGGTTCTTAACGAAGTGATCAAACTTACTCTAACTGTCTATGAATAAAACCATTAATGTTTACATTGTTTGGGCATTTATTTAAAAATATATACACTATTCTAGATTTCATTAATGGTTCAATAGACAGTAGAAATTGATATTGGTGAAATGGGGTAGCTTCACTTGTCATAATTTTCTATACATATGTGACTGTGGTCAGTCTAGATAAATCTATTAGCAGCAATAATTTTACAACATGTAATAAGGATCAAGAGTGAACTAAAATAAAAATACTGTACTAGAAATTTCTAATAATAATAATAATAATTAAAAGTAAATAAATTTTTGTTGATATTTATTATGAAACATGACCAGCCAGTATACTTGCTATATTGTTGCACATACTTTTAATTTCTTCATTACTTGCATATTCTGAGCCTAAAATAGCATTCCCAACAGCAATTGTTTCCCGCATTGAGTTAGCTTTTATCCATATTCTGCCATTCATACCTGCAGCCATTTCAAATGGCCACTCATTCTTCAAAGACACTATTAATGGACATTTAGGGTTTAGAATCTTTCTAATCAAATTTAAAGAACATTTGAACATGAAACCATCTTCTAGAACACCCATGTAGTTTTTCTTTCCATCAGAATCAACACAAACTAGCTCCGGTTCCATGTCCTTGCTTGCGTTCAACATTTTTCCATAAATTACATCACCGACCTTCACCGCTGGACGATTTTTTTTTGTTGCACCCTCGAATGATAAATAGGATAAAGAGGCGGTGCAGCTTCCCCCGATATCGACTCTGAATATGTCACCAGCTTTCTGAACCACGACTCCAATTACATTCTCAGTTCGTGAAGGAACATATCTCTTCTGGTAACTCTCCACCCAGTAAGTATTTGGTGAGCGCTTCTTCAAGACTCCAGCTTTAACAATAAAAACTCCATCGATTTCTTTTCGTAAACCAGGACCAAGTATTACTCTGCCACTTTCGCCAGCTTTGGCTATTTCTTCACATTGGTCGCCTGGGAGAACGACGTCTTCTATGGTAACTTTCATTATTGTTTGCCAGTGCCAGTTAGGGGTATTCAAAAGTTTGTAAATTTTTTATTTGTATATTACAATAAATTTATATTCTTTTAAAAAAATTTGAAAAACAATCACATATTTGTAGCAATATGTGGCAATAAATTCAAGTTGTTTTGACTTTTGATCGCTTCACGCTTGACTAAGTTGACAGTTGACAGTAACAGTCTGATACCGGTAACAGCCCAACAACTTTTAATTTACATAAATAATGTAAATTAAAAGGTTATGGAACGCTTTCACGGTTTCAATGGCGAAAACCTAAGACTGAACTAAAAATTGTACCCTACAGTAGTGCGATTATTATGTAAGTATGATATTTTTTTCTTGTATCAGGTGAACGGAGAGAAGGAACAAAAAGACAAAAATAGTTTACCTTTTGATAGGCCTTTGGGTCAAAAGCACTAGACTTAAAACAAAAAACTACAACATCAATTTTTTTCAACTACCTTCAAAAATATCAAACATGAAAATAAAGTTAAAAACAAATTTAATAACCTTAATAAACAAACAATCCTTTAAAATTAATAGAAACACTTATTTTATTATTTATTTAAACCATTCGAAACAATCATGACAGTCTTTATTAATCCAAAGGTCTATTAAAATTAGTGAAGGCTATCGTTTCAAGATGTATAATATGTAAGAGATACAAAGCGAAACATTACGTTGTTCCAGAGCCGCCGCTGCCTGCTGATCGCATTAAAAATACGGCTTCATTCGAAGTCACTGGAATCGATTTGGCAGGTACCTTATTTCTAAGTAGTAATCAGAAATGTTGGACAGTTTTGTTCACTTTTGCTCTTTATAGAGCTGTACATTTAGAACTTACAGAATCTCTCTCTACAAATAGTTTAAGAAGATTTATTGCGAGGCGAGGAAGACCAAGAATTATTTATACCGATAATGGTACGAACTTCGTAGGCGCTGCCAATTTGCTTAAAGAATTAGACTGACAAACCATCGAAGAGACTACAAATATCGACAGAATCCAGCGGAAGTTCTCGGTACCAACCGCTCCTTGGTGGGGAGGATGGCGGGAACGATTGATAAGAGTAGTTAAAGAAATACTTCGTAGGATCTTAGGAAAATCATCAGTCGACTGGATTGAACTTTCAACTATTTTATGTGATTGTGTAGTCGTTATAAACACTAGGCCTCTTACATATGTAGAAATGGGAGATATAAGACCACTTACACCCATATTATTTCTACAGGGAATTCCAACAAGCGACACACCAGATATCGATAAATTCGATAAAGAGAATTTGCATATACGATATAAATATTTACAGACGCTACGAGATTTTAGAAAAAGATTTACGAACGAGTATTTGTCATTACTTATTAGTAAAGGCAAGGAGACTAGGAATGAACCAAAGGTAAGAGAACTAGTGCTTATTGAAACAGAAAAAAGTAGGTTACATTGGCCAGTTGGAGTAATAACGGAAATCTACATAGGGCGTGACGGTTTCTCACGTGTCGCAAGAGTTTGAACTGGATCAGGTGAAAAGGTAAGGACTTATCAAAGATTATATCCTTTGGAGCTCTCTACGGTGTATCAAGATTGGCTGAATAACATCCCGACTCCCAGAGACGAACCTTCAGGTAAAGATCAGTGTATGCCTATCCCTTTAGCTACGTCTACTAGGTTTGGTAGGCAAATTAAACTTGTAATTCGTTTTATGGAATGACTTTATTTCTTTTGTTGAGTATGACGCTATCTGGGTGCAGCAAGTTTGTTTTGTTGTGTGCATAGAATTGAGTTTGAATTGTTTTCATTGTACTGACTTCAATTTAATATTTTGATAATGTTATTATGTGTTTACTTGTGCTCTATAATCCGCTCCCGGGAGGAATGTTACGGACTCTTTTATTTTAAGTGACATATTAAGAGAAAAAGATAGCTGTCAATTTAGATTCAAATAAATGTCGGTTATATGGAGACATGCTTCTTATTTACTTAAGAGATTAATATATTTGAAAGCGCGAATAATACCCCAACAATTATGATAATTTTCAGTATATCACATATCCATATAAAGTTTTGATGTGAACAGCAAATATTACTATATTTGCTGTTCATATAAGCACCTATTTTTGATAAGCATGTCAACACAAATCGTAAAGATTTCATGAATAAATTAAGATTAATTGTCACATCGACGATCTTGTTCGATGCTAAGTCAAGAAGACAAATTTCTTTTGTTTTTGTTGGCACTATTGTATAATCACATACAAATAAAAACTTCGAACATGATGTATTTGGATACACTACTTTATAGAAAGGCAATAAATTGAAAGCAGCAAGGACCGTTTTAAGGACCGTGGGCGTTAGGAGGATAGCACAATTTCATTCTTGGATTCAGCTAAATATTTCAAGAGACCTTACATTAGGTTGGACTCTTAGACCATTGAAGGGTCTAAGGTTGGACTGGATGATAATTGTTAAGCTAACACGATGTTTTAATATCATTGTTATCTTATTTTGCGTGGGACTTTCTAGTTTCTAGGTGATCTGTTAGCGAAATCAATGCCTGTGCGTTGGCGCCATTCCAGCCAAAAATAGAATAGAATAGGTGATCTGTGCTGTGGTTGGAATTTTGGAATGTCAAGGAGTTTTTGGCGGGAACTGAAAGGAGATGTTGTGCTGTGCAGTTTTGTTTTCTAAAAATGTGTAAAATTATTCTAAAATGAACAATAGCTGTAGGATATTGATAGTTTTTGAGTAGTAATTATGTGTTTTGTGAGAAATATGAACAGTATAGTCAAATGTGGCCTTTTGAGTTTTCACAAGAACTCCGTTAAATGGCACCAGCTGATAACCTACAATTCAGCTGTGCTATATAGGCATAAGAAAATGAAGAAACTACATTAAAATGTAAGATCTGGCTTAAAGGCCTAGCTGCCAAGCCATAAACCTAAATAAATAATTCGAATGTCCAAAAGTGTCAAAGGCACATCACATGGGAGTTTTTGGCGGGAACTGAAAGGGGACGCCGTGCTGTGCAGTTTTATTTTCTAAAAATGTGTAAAAGTACTCTAAAATGAACAATAGTTGTAGGATATTGATAGTTTTTGAGTAGTAATTATATATTTTTGTGAGAAATGTGAACTGTATAGTCAGATGTGGTCTTTCGAGTTTTCACAAGAACTCCATTGAATGGCGTCGGTTGTAGCCTGCAATACAACTGCGCTACTATACGGAGACATATTATTACATCAGAATTGGCTATATGGACTAAGATTCCTTTGCCTGCCTTTGTGGCAAATTTGAAAAACAACATTGAAAAAACACACATCACATGGGGTTGGGTAATAAGTACACTTTCGGTGTTGTTTACTTTTTTAAAGATATTCTTTTTGTAAACTTTTATTAAAATGCCGGCTGTAATCGAAAACAATGTTTTAATTTATAAAGGCAGTAATTTCTTTCGTCAGCGCCTTCTACTAGCTACTTTGAGTGGTCGTGCAATAAAGATAGAAGAAATTAGAAGTACACACAATGATCCTGGTCTTCGAGAATACGAAGTGAGTCTTATTCGACTTCTGGATAAAATTACTAATGGCACAAGAGTAGAACTAAGTGAGACTGGCACGTCAGTGTATTACCAGCCTGGAATTTTGATCGGCGGGCAGGTTAACCATAGCTGTTCGACGCAGCGGGGTATGGGTGAGTTTCCAACATAAGCCTTTATTTTCACTTCCACGGCAACAAGCAGCAGTGGCGAGGAAAGTAAACAGTGCCATGTTCATATTGTTATGCTTACATACTCACATGCGTGATATCCAAGTTAGGTGCTTTTATTTCCAAAACTATATGACAATCTTTAGTGTTATTGTTGTTGAGTAGTGGGGTGGCTGATTGGGGAGGGGGTACGCATACTTACCCCTACTACAACCCCTATTACGGTCTGAAATTCTTGAAATATTAATTTTTTGATAAACATAACCTCACTTATTTTCCCCCACCCCACTGCTCATCCACTACTTAAAATTCGTGTCCCGATATTTGAGTAGGACTGTAGCAGCCCGGGCTTCTCCTTCTCCTGTGATAATGTTATAGTTAGTGATAGTGGGCAATCATGTCTGATTTATAGTGTTAAAGATAATACCGTTAAGACAACATAGTCCATAACACATTCAATGTAATTAAAAAATCTTAAATAATGCTGGAATAAAATGCTTAACTTTTGCAGCTTACAATTTTTGTAGATGTGTTCAATTAGGAATATTAAACTTTTACTTTTAGCTATATCCTTTTAATTCAATCTTGTGTTACTTATTCTTTCTCAGGATACTACTTAGAAATTCTCCTAGCCTTAGGACCATTTTGTAAGGAACCACTTAATGCAGTACTACAAGGTGTGACACACAGTGACCTGGATGTTTCAGTGGACAAAATTAAGTCAACAGCGCTTCCAATTCTCTTGAAGTTTATATTGGTTGATGATGGACTTGAACTCAAAGTTGTTCGGAGAGGTAATAGACTCTTTTGTTGGTAATAGACATGAGAACAAGTATTTATTGTGTTCTTATGGCTCGATGATTATCACTCCTGAAAATTTGCATACATAAGTTGAAAAGGTTGTTTAGCCATAAATACACATATTTGCTCATATGTTTCTTTCCCACTTTTAGGATGTGCAAATTTGTTACAAAAGTAGTTTGCGATCTGGCTTTCAAATTTCGTGAAATTGAAAGTTAAGAAGTTCAATTTATTAAGATTACAAAAATATATTTTGACTAATAACATTAAATGGAAGTTTTAATTGAGATTTACATTACAAATAACAGATTTCAGGCATCAACTGATTTCAGAGTGTATTATGAGTTATGTTGTTGTTCTTCCCTACTTTTACTACTAATCTTAAATAATTATTTTCTTACTTTAAAACTCTTATACTTTTATATTAACCCTCTTTTTCATAATAGTTAACTAACTAAGTAGTTGAGTTAGTAACTTAAGTTAGTTGAGGTTTGTAGGCTCCTTAAATAAAGAATAAAATATTTTATTTAAGTGTTTCATAATCTCAATGTGGTTATGAAAATCTCTTTTTTTAATTTATTAAGAAGAAACCTATTTATAATATCTCCCATAACTACATATTATGAATAATGGGGCAAGAGTCTACTCTTAGTTAATAAGGATAAAATTTTACCTAGGTTCTGTGAATGATACATACTAAGAATTATTTTCTAACACTAGGTAGAGGCTTGTTATCAGCATTTTTTATATACTACTTGCTTTACTTTAACTCATATGTATTAGTCTGTAAGCCTTCCTAAAATTATATAAATTAAATTAAAAAATAGCTATTCAAAATATCCAAATATGAGTCACATAAGCTATATGTATATTAATAATGTAGTGGATGCACTTACCACAGGCTCGGGTTTCCAACTCAATTATTCCCTTATACACTTATTAGAAACTTTCATAATAAATAATACTGGTATTTAAATATAACATAAACAAAAGTAGGTCAAGTTTAAGGTCAATCTTTTGGCATTTGGCTTTTGACCTTTGACAAGTGCAACTTTAAGAAAAACATAGCAACATGCATATGCATATACATATACATAGTAAATGTTTATCATTAATGTATAATCATAAAATAAATTACATATCCACTTCAATTTTCTTATTTATTTAATTAAATTTAATTTATCAATTACTTAATGATGATACTCTACTTTTGTTATTGTTAATCAATGCCTATATGCCTGTGTTAGCCAGGATGTAAGGATACGACTAACCAATGAGAGAGGTGTATAAAACTCGCTCTTATTGGTGGGAATTCAAAAATATAAAAAGACACATGTTTTGAATTCAGTTAAAGGAGACACCATTTTTTATGACTAAAAAGATACTTACAAAAGTGAAAATAAAAGCCAGTTTTAAGATCGAAGTTATATTTATTCAAGAGCCTTATATTACATCTTATATCATAGCATACTCTTCAATAAATAAAGAATTATTACAGGTGCACCACCTTTAGGTGGAGGAGAGATAGTATTTAAATGTCCAGTGAGAAGGCATTTGAGGCCGTTGCAGTGGACTAAATGGGGGCTTGTAAAGAGAATTAGAGGTGTTGTTTATGCTCTTAGAGTATCACCAACTATGGCCAATAGGGTGGTTGAATCTTCTAAAGGGGTAAGTTTTACTTAAGATGTTCTTATATACTTTGGCAATATATGATACAATAAATCTATGGAGGTTTCAAGTTTGTACAATGCATTTAAAAATGTAATAAAGAAATGGGCAAGGTAAGGATGAATGATATGAACATGACATGAAAGAAGACATAATAACAAGAGTTGAAAAAGGAATTTTAAGGAGGTTTGGGCATGTAGAGAGAATGGATGAAAGTAGAATCACAAAACAAGTGTATGACAGGTTTGTGAATGGTTGAGTTGGTACCGACAGACCACAACATACACACAATGATCAAATCGCAGAAGTGTTGTTATGAGGTCAGGTAAAAAGCATCTCAAATAAATGTGCATGTATGAAGAGGATAATGAAAGTGGATGAAGCGAAAATTGTTTGCCAGGATCGTCGTAAGTGGAGATCTAGAGTCTCTGCGTAACCCCATGGGAAACAGAGTGCTTAGTGCGAGTTTTTCACTACTCTACTTTCAAGTAGACATAATTTTGTATGGCACAATTTATGATTTCCTTCACGGTCACAAGATGGTGCTAAGTTATTCCCATAAAAAATTGTGTTGACTTGAACGTGATTGAGTAGTAAAATAACTCGCACTAAGCACACGGGCGTGGTAATATGTATGTATGTAAAACACGAGATCAACAGATTCCGATTCCTCTTAAAATTTTTGTCTATCGGTCTGATAGATCATAATGTGAAAACAGGTGAATATAAAACTCAACGCAAAGCTAGCTTATAGCCCAGGTAGACACTTAGGAAACTTATTATTTTGATAAATATTGTTGTTGCCATGGGATAAATGATGGCATTAGTAGTACCCTTTTTTTTAACGAGAGGAGACCCGATTGAGGGGCATCAACTGCATAGTGAACCAGGGTTATCGCAGCCAGTGTGTGAGATTCGCCAGGTCGGGGTGGCACTAGCACCTCTAGCCAGCACTAAAGATGCTATTACCACACCACAGTTGGGATACCCACTAAAACCCCTCGGTATTCCGTCTTTCACCTTTAATGCCAGAACTATGGGTAAATGACTTAGGCTCTCCGCTAGCCCTGGCAGAACTCTAGTACCCTATGTCAACTTACGCAGTTTCCTGTTGTATTATACAGCTAGTCTTCTATATATTATTAATATTTATTCTTTCACCTTACCATTGGGACAAAGTGACATTACTTGTATGGGGTTTGTGTCACATTTTAACAAGTAGTAAGACAAATGAATAGATAGTAGGATGGAGGAATGGGCTGTATTAGAAGAAAAGCATAATGAAATATAGTCAGTCTTAAGCGGCAGGAGGAGTGTTTACCAGGGGCTCTAAAGTGGTTGCTTTCCCAGATTCATATTAAGAATATGACAAGTATTAAAATAAAGTAGAAGTTCATGCTGTCTTACAACTACCAGTATATCTTAGACATGTGTCAATATCACTAAACGTTTCTCCAAAAGCAACCAATTTAGATCCCTAAAGGCTATTATAGTTCTATACATACTATAGCTCAAAGGTCTGACCATTAATAAAACAGGAATACCAAAACCTCATTCCTATTAGGAAGGATTTTGGAAAGTATCTTTCAACTATTTACAGTGTCTATGGACTGTTTAAAATGAAAAATTCTTTTTATTTTCTTATGAACTTTTAAATATGAATAGAACTGCTTGAAATGTCTAATAATATACAAAAAGTTTTATAATATATTTCATTCAAAAATAATATTTCAGGTGATGTTAAAGTTCTTGCCAGATGTGTATATAAACACAGATCAGTGTAGAGGTCCAAATGCAGGCAAGAGTCCAGGCTTTGGCATTAGCCTGGTGGCAGAAACTGATGAGAAAACCTTTTATTGCGCTGAAGCTGTAAGTATTTTTTTTAATGTTTTATTCATTATATCCCCTCTATCTCATTCTTGGCTGATCTTCCAATCTGGCGGCCTCTGTGGTTGCGCGGGCTAAGCCTTTGCCGGCCTAGCTCACTGCAACGCAGAGGTTCCGGGTTCGATTCCTGGTATAGTAAATTTCGGAAACGAATTTTCTCCATTATTTAATATGGTCTGGGTGCCTGGGATCGGCCCCAGAGTAGTCCGTTGTATATCACCCATAACACAAGCGTAACTTGCTTAATTTGGGGATATAGAATACTAGAGTTTACCCCGCGGCTGCGCCTCGGGTCAATCCCTAGTGCGTGCCTCTTTTTTTAAACAACAGGTGTTAATACAGATTACATTGTATTAAATTTTTATGTTGGTGCTATTTTCCCCTGGAATATTTACTTCATTTTATATCGCACACTATCCCAGCGCCCGGGGTGAAAAGTATTTATGCCCATTTTCGGTATTAAAACTACATTTAAACAAAATTACAGCGAAACCGATCCAGTACTCCTAGTAGATTTTCCGTCAAGGCTTAACAGACAGACAGATCGAGTTACTATCGCATTTTTTTTATAGATGCTAAATTTTTATATCTATAAACTTGAGAAATGATTGGTCTCCCACACAAACTTTCATCCTTTATTTCAACCCGTTCTAGTTTTATTTATCTATCTCTCGTCTATCTATCTGTAAACTATATAAATGACTTAAATTACTAAAATCACCAAAATGACCATAATTACCAAAATGACCACAATGACCAAATTAACCGAAATTTCCAAATTGACCAAAATGATCAAAGTGACCAAAGTAACCAAAATGGCAAATCACAAAACTATCCTAATTTCTGGAATAATATAATATAATAATAGCAGCCCATAAAAGTCCCACTGCTGGGCTCGGGCCTCCCACTATAGGGGAACATATAGTGGGAACATATAGCTGGAATAATAGCCTTTACATAAATCTATCCTAAAATCTATCCCATTATACAGGATACAAAGTATCCCTTGACCACCCTCGAAATTAAAATTGCATATATACCAAAATTCAGTAAAATCGGTCTAGTAGTGTTTTCGTAAAAGCATAACAAACAAAGAGACTAATATATTTTTATCCCGAAAACTATCCCATTTTTCGGGATAAAAAGTATCCTATGTTCATCCTCGGCATCGAAAATACATACATACCGAGTTTCAGCCAAATCGGTCCAGTAGTTTTTTCGTGAAAATGGAACAGACGGACGGACAGACAGAGTTACTTTCGCATTTATAATATTAATAGGGATGTGTTTGTCTTATTATATATTTATATTCTATTGCATGAGTTCACCGGAAACTCCTTCACCTGAAAGAAAGCGGTCTGCTGATTATGTATATTATCTCATTCTTTCTATGCCATCCTAAAGGCTGGCAACACATTGGCTTTGCGTCGGTAACCACTTTCCATAAGTTAGGCTGTTTGTCTGCTTGCCAGTTTCGCAAAAAAAAGTCCCACTTACTAGTTTCATACACTAGTAGTAGTGTAATGTGACACACTTGTCTAAAGTGGATTGGCGGGTTTGACACTTCGGTTATCCCGATGTGCCGATTTCACTACGTATGTTAGTACGTGGTGATTATAACAATATGCACATTAGGTTGTAAAACTACCTAAGTGGTGCATACTTTTCGGCAAGGATTCGAACCAGCGTACTCTGAAGTTCGGGTGCGTTATAGTTATGGAACACCTTTTATTATTATTTGAGATATAAATTGAATTTTAGATGGTTATAAAAACCTTAAAATAAGCATATAAGCATACAATAAAATAAATATTGTAAGCCTTAGCCTTCTGACCACCTATATTAAAATTTCGGATGCGTTCATAAGAAATAATGTGGGACGCGTGTGCGCTAACCACTAAGCGACCAAAGCTATTATAATAATGGGACGACGAATGAATACATTAGTGAACTTAATTTTTTTTTCCAGAAATCAGTGGAAGGAGGCAAAGGCGAGATCACACTACCAGAGGATTTGGGTCAAGAGTGTGCCCAGAAGTTGTTAGATGAAATATATCGCGGCGGGGCTGTCGACTCGGCTTTCCAATGGTTGTTAGCGCTTTGGATGTCACTGGGACAGAAGGATGTCAGTGAATGTATTGTAAGTAAACAACATGGAATATACCTAAGTTACTGTAGTTACAGGAGATGGCCGTCGGAGGTTCTTTTAAAAACTACTTTATTGATTGGTCGTCATTAAAAATATTATTAATCAAAATCGACTAATGGAGTTTTCCACTGGTGAAAGAATTTTCAAAATCGATTCAGTAGTTCAAGAGATTACTCCCTACAAACTTAACCTCTTTGTAATATTAGTATAGATTATATTAAAATAAAGTACATTATTACTTATATCTAATGGTGGCGATGTTCTGATATGACTGTTTGTTACTGCGATTGAAACAAGTCTATGTCGTCCATAGATCGGCAGGATAGTTAATATGATTTCCAAAAAGGTTCTTTAGTGGAACGTAATTTGATTAAAAATGATTGATTTTGAATTTTTCAGGTTGGCCCTCTCTCAGATTACACGATAACGTTCCTCCAACACTTGAAAGAGTTCTTTGGTGTGATGTTCAAGTTGGAAGTCCAAAGATCTGGCTCGGATGAAGATTCTGATGATGAGCAGATGCCCACAGCGCAGAAGGTTAAAATGACTTGTGTTGGAATAGGCTATGTTAATATTAGTAAAAGGACACTATAATAAAAAAATTGGAAATATTTTGCTTTTATTTTGATATATAGTGTGATCTAAATTTGCATTAATTATTAGCCGGTTCATATATATTACTATCCATTCACTTGCCCTACCACCGGTTGAATTTTGACATTACTTGTATGGAGATTATGTCAAAGTTTAGCCGATAGGCAAATGAACGGTCGGTAGGATATAGGAATCGGGCCTTAATCGATAACTTATTACTTTACTGGCAAATTTCTATCCAAATGGTGATAAGAGCTTAACTAACAGTGTTGCAAGTATTTCGCTTCTTAACTAATGTAAATTGGTCATAGAAACAGTAGAAATCTGAGTAGCATTATGGTTAACTCTCTCACATTTCATTCAAATAACGCAAGTTAATATCCTAGCTTGGAATATGTACTACTCAGGCAGTTTTTTGAGATTTAATATGCATATTGTACAATTACCACGTGATGACGCTGAAGGAATACATGGTGATAGAACCCGCATATTGAGATGGCAGGTGTGTGAAATTCGCTAATCCGTCTTAGACAAGCGCAGGGGATATACTGTCTGTCTTCCTGACAGTATGCGACTGGCTAAAAGTAGTAGAAAGAAAGTAGTGCAGAAGTTTGTAATGAAACGATATCAATTTAATAAAATTAATTTATTTTCCTAAAATAAAATTCACAATATATCTTAAAAGCTAAAAAATAATTTTATTAAGGCACATTCTGTCATCGAATATTTCGTATCAAAAAGAAAAATAACTATATGAAATTAAAAAGCCTTTGCTACTGAAATAATATTTATAAATAGTACTTATTATCTAGAGAGTATAAAATTGGCAGTGATAGTAATTTTGTGAAATTACAATATACGTATAGAAAGGGCTCTAAATTTAGTATTCTTTTTGTACGTCGCTACGTATTGTTAAACGAAATGTCGAACAGCATTAGAGATGCGCATGAGCAACCTCCATGGGTGCTCATGTATGCTGACGATATCGCGCTGGTAGATTCGGACAGGGGGCGCCTGGTGCAACGTGTGAATGCGTGGAAGAGGTTGTTGGAGAACGGCGGTCTGAAACTAAATGTGGGAAACTAAAGACTGAATAGTTGGCCTGCAACACTACAGATCCGACATCTGTGCGTATAGGCGAAGATACGGTCGAGCGCACGGACCAGTTTAAGTACTTGGGATCTGTACTTAGCGCGTCCGGCGATATCGACCATGAAGGCCCGTATCGCAGCAGCTTGGGCCAAGTGGCGTGAGATGACAGGTGTCATTTGTGACCCCAGAATGCCGGTTAAGTTGAAAGGACAGGTCTATAATCTATCATTAGACCTTCCTCTTGTATGACAGTGACGTGTGGCCTTTAGGCCTACTTGAGCGGCACAAGCGAGAGCTGCGTGTCACGGAGATGAATGAATATGTTGCGATGCATGTGTGGAGTCACGCGGGAAGACCGTGTTATGAACTCCCGATCTGCGGCAGTCTTCTAGTCCGTGATATAGCAGGCAAACTGCAAGAGAGTCACTTAGGCTGGTACGGCCACGTTTTACGGAGACCGGCTAATTACGTGTGGAACAAATGTCTAGTTATGCCGCTTCAGCCTGGTCCCGGTCGTAGGGGAAGGCCCAAGAAATGCTGGCTTGACATGAAGCATGACATGGCTACCAATGATCTCAAAACGAGGGATGCAGAAGACTGCGCGAAGTGGAGAAAAAAAAAGTAGGAAAGCCGACCCATGGAGGTCAGAGCGAATGCTGGGAACGCAACCGGGATTTAACGCTCAGATGATTATGATGATGATGACGTATTGGAAAATGATACCATATTATTTTGTCCTAGTGTACAAGATTGAGTCAATTAGACCTGTGGGAGGACTTAAGACGTATACGTACAATAATTAAGTTTCAGTACAAGCTTGACAATGTATTTATCTGGTTTTTTTTATCGCCAGAATACAGCTGAGGAGCTCTTGGTTTACCTTATAGAAAATAGTTACTATAGCTGTGGACATTTGTAACACTAGAGATGTTCCAAACGTGTAAAATCCGAAGACCCCTATATCATAGGGCGTAGACCAAACTCAGTTGGTAGTAGTGGAAGTATTAAGGAAGTGGGGAGGAAGGGATGAATACCGGTATAGTACACAAATACAGCCCCTTCCGAAATAAGGACTGGTTTATATTATGTGCATTTCATATTTTATAATAATTGTTATTAATGTAAAATTATGATAAGTACAACGTAATTTTTATTTAACCATCAAGATTTTGAAAATTGAAAACTTTTATTCCATGAATTTAATTATATAAACTAATGAAAAAAAAATCTAACCATTTATGTACAATTATAATATCTGTTAAAATCTTTAAACTCCATTTATTTAAAGTTATCCCAATTTATTTTGAAACAAATGTGAACCTTATTTATGATTAACATTTTTAAGATAGTGCCTTTTGCAGAAATTGTAAAACTGAAATTTCTAGATTGTAATTAAAACCCGACAACGCATAGCGACGTACAAAATACCACGGGCTGTATACATAAGCTAAACATAAAAATATTTTGACTTAGAATTACTATTCGTGTATTTTTCTAAGGGATATTATCGTTGAGAAAAATATTATTGTTTTGCTTTTTAAATATATAATAATCCCTTAGAAAATATTTAAAAGTATTTTTAAGCACTTTATGTATAAATAAGTATTTCTTTCAGTCAATTATACATATAAAATATCACGTAAAATAATCAAAGCGCTATGAGAGGACACAATTTTTCAAGTCCACCTTCGAATATTTAAGTATATATTGCAACTTTACCGTGGTAAAATATATTTGCAAAGGACACAAAAATAAAGGGTCTATTTTAATGTAAATATATATTATTAAAAAATCCATTTATTTGATTGGATTAATTTGAACAAAACCACCAGAATTAAACTTTGCAATAGCGCTACTTTTTGGCCTAAATTTAATAAAGCACCACAACAACAAGAATAAACAAATTAGCTGGTTGTAATTTTTAATTCTAAATTTGAACACCGAGGAACACAGATTAATCATGAATATATTTTAATATTGTGTTACCATCATTTTAAAGAACAAAATAAATTCTGGCAATTTATACTTTTGGGAATCAAAACAATGATAATACAATATTAAGTATTATTTGTTCCGTAATCGATATCCGGAATCCATATTGAGTCGCTTCCTTTCCTGTATTATTTCACGTTCGTCGGATGTCTCTCCGATAAAAAGTGATAGTCCTTTTATGAGCACAGGAGTACCTCCGCTTAGAGTTTCGTCTTATCATTATGCCACTCAAGATGTACCAGGTAGATCTTACCTGGATTCCGAATATCTATTAATATCTACATAGATAAGTTTTATTATGTGTTAAAACTGTCTATTATAAATCTAGTTTTCAAAAAGACTTATCTGCATACCTCGGTAAAAAAGTTTCAGGACTCCACAGACATAGGAGCGTTTCTTCATTAAAAAATCATTAAAATGTAGACCCTTCATACATAAATTTCAGTTATTTTTTCCGACATTTAAATTTAAATATACCTAATAATTTAAGGATCTTTCTCAACACAGCCTAAGCCCGCCGACCAATTGCAAATACCACCCACTGGATCAAAGCTAAGTCCTTTCGGGCAAATGTACTCCCACCCTAATATCGAACCGCTTTCCATTCTTGCGCACGATATGAACTTTTTGCAGGACGATGGATGCGGGAAATTACCGACGTCAAGGCATTCGATTGAACCTAAAATAAAAATAAAACAATAATTCATTTCGTTTTTCCTTAACAAATATGTAGTTTTCGAGAAAACTGATTGTGATATGCACAAAGAGGCTGATGGAAATAGTGATTTTATTTGATTTGAAAAACCTAAAACAATTATAAACAATATAAATATAGTTTAATTCAAAACAAAATATTACAGATTATTTATTAAAAGTCAAAGATGTTTAGGACAATATCCTTGTTGAAAGTCATGATTCTACTATTGCTTCTAAATCAATATTATTTGCTGTTAATAGAGAAGCAGCGATGCAAGTTTCGAGCAACAAATTTTCTTTCTTCACTAATTATGTATTCCATTGTTTTTTAAGAGTAGGTATGTATTTGATAATAAAACGCGGTTTAAATAGGTGTTTACAGGAGTATTAAGTAAAAGGAAATAAGTAGCAGTGTTTTGTCAGTAGTGGGTAACTGTGCAGTTTGTATGAAAATCTTACCTGTTCCGTGTAAAACAACTTTAGTTCCTTCAGCATATTTCTCGACAACCTTCTCTTCACTGTCATCGTAATAATCATAGTTCACAATCGGCCTAAAAGTCCTGCTAGGTGGAACCGTCGATATTTTTTCAAAAGGTTTCTTGGTAGATGTTCTCCTAGGTTTTTCGGTAGCCCTAATAATGGGGCTTTCGGGACTCCTAGTGGTGTATGACGGTTTCTCAGAAGGACTTTCAGTGCTTGAGTACGAAGATATTGTTGGACGGAGGGTAGTTGAGATTCTTCTTTGCAACTTCTTTCGGATTCTACGTGTCGGTGGTCGTGGTGAAGTTACCGGTAGGAGATATTGGTACTCTTCTGTAAATAAAGACATAATTTATTAAGAGATTCTAGGGAATAATTTTTGAAACTACCTCCACGGTGTGCAAAAATACTAAAAATGACAATGACAAACAGACAATCTTAGTAAACACCAATTTTGTTGATTAATTCCCCTTAGCTCCCTAGTAATTTTATATTCACAGCAGTCGTGGTAATTTAATTAAAATCTGTTACTTTATTTAAACACTTAAGTTTTTGGATGGGTTGATCTAAAACCATGTTTTAAATAATACCTGCGTGGGAAATCCTAGTATGTTTGTCGCCAGCCAATAGTAATTCCTTAAAAAAATGATGTTGGCTGGAAATATCCCTCCACGTATGCACCAAAAAGCGCATAGCATATAAAACTAATTACTATTTCCAGTTTAAATCATGGCAATACAATTGAGTGATACTATTTTCTTACTAATGCTATTTATTAAAAAATATAAAATTGTAATTTGGTATGTCCTATATACATGACGGATATTGCTAAATGATAATTTAGTAAATTAATTGAAAGTTACTTGCCATCATAAGCCTTCGTAATAGGAGACTCGAGCAAATAATCTCTTGTGTATTGTGACGGATCTTGACTTGATACTGCGATTACTGCAGCTGCAGTAGAATAACCAAAATCATCTGGAGTTCCATATTTTTCTGTTGACACACTCGGTGAAACTCCAGAATACCCTGGCCTTATGATATTAGGCGAAGAAAACCTTTGTCTGGATCGTAAACCTGACGAAGTTGATCTAGGTGTGCCCATTGTTGAAGTTGGTTTAGGACTGCTCAAAGTACTAAAATCGTACGTTCTAGTTGTTTCGAAATATTCTTCTGTAACTGTCTTTGCATCTGTTGACTTTAGGTCGAAAAGAGTTGCAATGCTAGGAGTTTCTTCTGGAAGAGTCGAGATTGTTAATCGTCTAGATCCCTTTGATGATGGATTAGTTGATGTTTGTCTTGTAGTTTCAAAAGTTGGAGTTTCTGTTTCTTCCAGAATTGTTGCAATAGTTGGCCGTCTAAAGCCTCGAGAAGTCGGATTGGTATATGTTTGCTTTGTTGATTCAATTGTGGAAATTCCAGTATAGTCAGGAATTGTTGACAAACTTGGTCGCCTGAATCCTCTAGAAGTCGGATCGGGATATGTTGGTTTTGTTGATTCAATTGTAGAAATTCCTGTATCATCAGAAATTGTTGGTCGTCTGAAGCCTCTAGAAGTTGGATTGGTATATGTTTGCTTTGTTGATTCAATTGTAGAAATTCCAGTATCGTCAAGAATTGTTGATAAACTTGGTCGCCTCAAGCCTTTAGAAGTCGGATCGTTATATGTTTGCTTTGTTGATTCAATTGTAGAAATTTCAGTATCGTCAGGAATTGTTGATAGACTTGGTCGCCTCAAGCCTCTAGAAGTCGGATCGGGATATGTTGGTTTTGTTGATTCAATTGTAGAAATTCCTGTATCGTCAGGAATTGTTGGTCGTCTGAAGCCTCTAGAAGTTGGATTGGTATATGTTTGCTTTGTTGATTCAATTGTAGAAATTACAGTATCGTCAGGAATTGTTGATAAACTTGGTCGCCTCAAACCTCTAGAAGTCGGATCGGTATATGTTTGCTTTGTTGATTCAATTGTAGAAATTCCAGTATCGTCAGGAATTGTTGACAAATTTGGTCGCCTCAAACCTCTTGAAGTTGGATTAGTTGAAATTTGTCTTATGGTTTCAGCAGTAGGAATAATAGTTTCTTCAGAGTCAGTTGAATAAGTAAATCGTCTAGGACCTTTGGATTGATTAATTGAAGTTGGCCTAGTACTTTCAGTTACAGGAAATCCTGTAGATGTTGCATCATATTCTGTAGGTGACAATGAAAAACCACTTGGCGTGTTTCTTGCTGGAAGTGCGTACGTAGGTTTAGGAATCTCGTAAGTAGAAAGTTTAGGTGCATCATAATCTATTGTTAATGTTGAAATTCCTGTTCTAGTTTCCTTAGTCGGGAAAACGTCAAAGAAAGTCGGATTAGGTGTTTCGTACTCAGTCGAAGCTATCTTAGGGGTTTCTATTTCTGGTAAATAAGTAGGAGTTTGGCTATAATTAGGTCTTCCTGTATTTATTTTATCACTTGAATCTACGTAGTTAGGAGTTTGGCTATTTGTGAAATCAGTATATTCGGTGTTTGTGTATTTATATTGTTGAGTCGGCTGAGTTGGTTTAATAGGTTTAGTACTCTCTTCGAATCCAGTCATTGGTAAAGGTGCTGTCAGTAGTTGGAATGCTGCTATGGCTAGAGCAGTTTCTGGGCCCAGTTCTGAAACGAAAAATAACTTATTACACTTCTACGAAGTTTCTTATACATTTCCCTTAGTTTAGGGCAATTAGCAGCATTTTGTACACGTTATACGTAAGTATAACGTATTCAAAATGCTGCGAATAATCTTAGTACATAAGTACTAAGATTAATTACATAAAATACAACGACGATTCACGAGTCCTTGGTATTACTTCTGAAAAAAGTCTTTTGAGACTTAAACCAAGTTTTAATACTGCCAGTTAAGACGTAAAAATATTACAAATATATATACTTGTAAACGTTCTATCAATAGTAAAAGTACTTATAACACCAAGTTCTAACGTTTTCTATACGTAAAGATACAATAAAATAATTTACTTATAAATATACCTTCAGCTGTGGTCGCGAAGTCAGTGGTTGCACCTTCAGTTGTCATTGCTTTTAAAATGCTTTCTAGTTGGTTCTGTCTGAATGTGGAACTGTATTTCTTGCTCTGTCTTTTATTCTCTTCCTCATTTGTTGCCGATGGATTCTGATCACTTTCTGTATTCTTTAAAGTAAGGAGGGGTCGCCTTTGGATTTTTGGCACTTTGTTTGGATTGCGGGGTTCTAAGGACGGATCTTCGATAGCATCTGGAGATGTTAATTTCAATTTATTTAGATGAAGTTATTTTGTGACAAGTATGATATTATGTTAACTAGTGATTGGACTAAATCAGTTTCTTTCTGTATGTATAACAATTCTGCCTATTATTATCCAATTTATGAGTTGATTCTGATTTGTTTACTAATAATTTTACTTTTTCATCTTAAGTGTGATGTGATAATTGAATTGCGTAATCAAATACTACTGTAATATGAACTAGGTTATTATAAGTTATAATATAATTCAAACAGGAATTTTACAATTGTATTAATTATTCACTGTACTTTTATAGTTACAATTAAAATAGGTAAATATAACTCACCTATATCACCGATGTCTTGAACCGACTCCTCAACAAATTCAGTAGTTGTAGGAGCTGGGGTAGTCGTGGTAGGGGCTGGTGTAGTGGTGGAAGTAGTAGTTGAAATAGTGCTGCTTGGTGTACTGAAAGGTCGTTTACGACTAGCTATACGGAACCCACGACGAGTTGATGACGGAACCGATGGTGAAGTTGTTGATACGCCGTTGGTAGATTGGGTTGTAGATGATACCGCATCTGAAAATATAAAAAGAAATCAAACCTCTCAGAATAATTCTAAAATTAAACTATTTGTTTGTGATTTTTAAATAAAAGTAAAAGTGCAAAATTTAAGTGAAAGTGCTTTTTGTAATACTGATATTAAACTGATCAAAGAAATCTAATCAATTTGATTGAAAATCACAGAACAGAAAGCATACGACGGAATCCAATGGCATTGAAAGATTCAAGTTTATGTTTATATAGATCACTTTGATTGATTCATCCATATTGAAAGACAGAAATGAATGGTCTATATTTTTTCATCTCTGCTCGCACAGCCGGTCATTGTTAAAAGAAACAAAACGAATGTTTGTTATGACATTATTTGTCCAATTTATTTCTAACATCCCGCTAAACATAATAACTGCCGTTCAAATGATACATTGTTTCCAAAACGCTGTTTCCGGCGATTTTACACCCAGTGCACAGCTTGGGCAACGACTGTGTAACATAAAGATGTGGGTTTTTGATCGTTTCATTATTAGAGTTCCTAAGAGACTTTGGCAAACACAATCCTTAAAAGATGGCCTTGAAACTGAACGTGTTTATTTCAAAATAGATTCTTACAGATTAAGTACTTATTGAAAGTCATGAGTCTGTCACTACTAACTAACTACTATCTACAATACTAGATATAAAAGGATGGACGAAAAGTAGAGAACTGTTTTCTATATATAGATAGCTACAGTATACAATGAATTGAAATCGTAAAAAAATAAATTAAAAATTACGGATGTAATGAGATGTATGTTTTTAATAAAATAGGTTTTGTAAAATCATAATAAAGTTTCTTTATTACTTTGTTTATGAATAAAGGGGGGGGGGGATATTTGCTTTTAAAGTAACTGCTGTTTAACTATGACGTAGTAAATTGCGAAAAAATTGTTTTCATTTCATACATATTAAAATATAAAAAAACCAGTAGCCAGATACAGTCTTATCGTTTAATACGACTTATAGGGCCTTTCATTCTAAAGACAAGATGCGTATAACGCATCTGTTCAGGTGCTTCCTTATATCTGACACTTCTAACAATAAGTATTAAATCTACTTTAACAGGCGAAAAACACAAATCATCTAAACATAAGAACAGTTTAATTAATTTAGATAGAGTATGTACATAATAAAATTTAAATAATTATGTTATATGCGCATAACTTAGCTGCGTTCCAGTAATTAATATGAAGTACAACGTTAATCCGAATTTTAATTGAATTTATTATGATTACAGCTTATTTTATAACTGTTATGTATGTAACATTTCCTTCCTGTGTTGTATGACCAACCTAGTGACATGCTTGCTCAAGCAGTTTAAACACCGTTCTTTTTAATAGTCCCCGGCACGACTTTCGAGCGCTCGGAATAGTAGGGATCATTTTGCGTATTCAACTTAGCCATGTGATACGATTTATCGAGACATAGATAATGTTATACATAGATAGATAGACCCTTTTGCTCACTTAAAGAAACAATCGTAAAACTGCATAATTACAATACTTTCTTGGTATTATTGTATAGTTTTATTATTAGTGTCTAGAATTTAATTAATATTACTGTTACAACTTAGGCTTCGACAAAGACAAATTCCACGTACAGATCTGTGTAAGAACATTTTATTATCTGTCGGCATTTGAACTAATTGTAATCCTTTTATGATCGTCTTCTTTTGTTTACTGATTTATTGGCATACGTTTCTGGTTATTGTGGAGAACAGCCTATTGTTCTATTGTACTCGTCTACGGCCGCTTGCAAGCTGCATCATTAGCCAGGTGTTGCGGATTATAAGTACAAGCTAATTCTAGGAAATTATGTCGACGTTGCCGGGCGGGCACATTTGTATTTGTGAAGTATAAAACGATGGCCTGATTGAGAGAGGGGGCCAGTTGAGTGACAACTATGATCTAGGTGTAACGTGTGTACATTCGGGATCTAATATTGACGGACTTTGCGAATTTTATTGAATTAGGACCTTCTGCATTATGTTTGGATTTGTTGTGTCTGGTTATATTTGTACCTGTGTTCTACGTGTTTGTATAGTTCTAATAAACTCTATCATAACTCTAACGGCATTTTAATTCGAGTCCCGCATACGCGTAACATTACAATAATGTAACCATTCTTTCTTATAAATAATAAAATATTTATTTATACATTGGTTTCATACATAAATATATACATATTACAAAATAGCTCTATTTGTATATATTTACAAGTTTATTTAAATGCATGTATTATAATAAATAGCAAACATATGTACATGATTAATTGAATTATTTATCAGGAATATTTATTTACGGCGAGATAGTGTTTTTTTTTTGTTTATATTAGATATGAGATAATAGATGTCCCCTTCCATCACGGGACAACCTGACGCATTGGTATACAGCACCGGTATATGGTAGACATATACCTACAAACGAAGGGTTTTGCGTCCACCTCCATTATGCGCACCGCAAAAGACTGGAGTTCATTACTAGTCTGTTTCTCGATACCTACAACCTGGGTGTTTTCAAGTGCGTGTGAATAGACACGTTTTAGGTAAGCGTGCTTCATCTTAGAATATGTCTTCGACTAGCATCAGGCGAGATCAAGGTCAAACGCGAAGCTATATAAAAATATGGTAGGTACTATTCCTTGTTCGAAATGAACAATACCTCATGTTTTCAAAGAGATTCGAAATTTTCTTTGTGCTTAGGTCAAAGCGACCGACCGCTCAAGAATCGTACCGGGTATTATGTATAATGAATGAGAATCCCAGTACTTTAGTGTATTGCAAAACATTAATCGTCCTACAAATTTGTAAATAAAGGACAGAAAATTAAATGACAGATAAATAAGATTTCTGCCCTGTCAAACGGTGGAGGAACGAGATTTAATAAAAAAATCTTAATCGTAATTACTATTATACCTGTATAGATTTTACGTTATGAAAATTGATCTAATATTTTCAAAAAATTCTATGGTTTTGTAAAGTAACTTTGCGGATGAAAACAGTATATACCCAGAACATTCCAATTTTGAATCATATTTGATGTGGTTTAAGTCGATTTTAGACGGAGCCATAACGGGAAGAACCCATAATGGGGAACCAGGATTGGGAAGGAATAGGGAAAAGTCAAGGTCTGAGGGCAGGAGTAATAAGGAGGGATACTAGGAGTAGGAGAAGGGGGAACACCACTGCAACGAACCAAAGTGAAAGTGACCTTGGCCGCGTGGAGGACTTCGGGCTCACGTACCCGTGTGCACTATTAAATATCGGACATGCATTTAATAGGAGGCATCCACTGAGGAAAGTTATTAAGTAGTATATATATTAGTATAGTTTAGTAGTATTAGTATATATAAGTATTTAAACCACAGCAAGCAATATGAGAAAGCAATCGATCTAATTACACCTAAGTCTGTCCCAACAATCAAGTAACAATAGCTAACAAGAAATGAGCGAAATATACTGATTAATGCCCGATTCTTATATCTTACTGAACGTTCGTTTGCCTTACCACCGGTCAAAATTCAACCAATGGTCACTTAAGCGAATGAATAGTAAGATATAATAACTGGCCATAATTAGACCGATCATACATATATAATCATTATGTTAAATTGTACATCAAAGATTTTTCATTTACTTTAACTACGTCATTAGAATAATCAGATACTTTATCTCAGAATGCATTTATTTATTTTTGCATATATAATATTTTTAGTGATTTCAATCTCATCTGTGTAGTATCTATTATACTAGTATTATATCATGAATAGAGCAAATGTAATCAACAACTATATTGTAATTTATTTCAACGCGTCTTTAATTTAATTATTTTTTTATTATATAAACTCAATGACTACAAAGTGCTTCTAGAGATTTCATTTTATCTATGGTCATTTCTTTCAATGTAGAAATCTGTACTTTTTGTAATGTTTTAGCTTCTTATTCATAATAGTTATGAAGTCCATAGGCTCTTTAAAAGATTAATTATTAACAAATGTTATTCATAATCGTATCATTAATGTGTTTATGAGTAATATTTTTCTAACGAGCCTATAAACTTGCCACAATGTAGTGTAGAAGGGGGCTAGTTGCTAAAGTTACGACAGTAATTGATGTTTGTGTGATTTCTACTTTAATCATAATATTTGTAATATGCTTAAATATTCCACGATACAGAGTTACTACCGCCATATAAAGTGTTCTTGTGGAAATGAATGGTTGGAAGTGGGCCATTAAAACGCTAGCCTTCGTAGAAAACACAATAAACTCAAGTGCAATCGTTTCACGGCGGTATTTTGTGAGAGCGTGGCATCCCGGCCCTAAGGGCTGTAATCAAGATCATCCTACATGGCTCTACCACATCGAAAAGATGTTTGCTAGAGATCATAATCCATATTCATTGGTAGTAAACACATGATAATATATATATTTATTCGTGCAGGAACTGAGATAGAATACAATTTCCTACGGCCGGGCGGCCTGTCGTAAGTGGCGACTAAACAACCCGCAGCCATGTGGTAGGGTATTTGCCCATCTGGATGGCTACCACCCCTGGACTACATTATGCCGCCATAATAACTTTGAATTGTTTTCCAGCTTTAGTGGCCAGTCACCGTTTAGAGAGTAGCAGCAGATTTGTAGCAGCTTTGTTGTTGCTGGCGTTCATAGGCGATGGTAACCGCTTTCCATCGGGTGGGCCGTCTGCCTGTCAGCTGAAGTCATGCAATAAAAAATGTAGCTAAAGCTTTGTTATTTGACTTGCTAGTTTCTAAACACACCCTAACAAAGCAAAACACGAATTGCGACTCAATGAGAGCGTGTGACTCCGTTTAATAGGAGGCGTTGCAATCGGGTTTCTCACGAGTTAAACGATTAACTCGCGAATAGGCCTTGCGTGACTCTAATAACTCGCTAATACACATATCGTTATCGACGTGCGTAACATTTGTAGTATTGCGAAACATGTTTTTAGTAATTATAGTCATTGACTTCAATAACGGTGTTTGTGATTATCGAAATATGACGATGGTAGGCGTTCTGACGGAATGACTCAAAATCCCTGGCGACATGGTAATCCTCTGGTATGTAATGCGACTGCGTAGATACGTTGGCCGCATCCCATTTATCAAATACAGCTAGATCAGCCGGTTCGAAGGCAGAAACAGCTAAATCAGTCCAGCGGCGCAAATGTGCAACCCTCAGTGAGAGTTATGTCTGTAATATTTTCTTAAGTTTTCGTGACTAGTATACATAATAAAACTACGTTTTAACGGTTTTGAGCGCGGTAATTTGTTTGATATTTATTATTCCGATGTTAATACTCATCGACACTTGACATCTTAGTCTTCCGTGATCACGACCACTGAAAAGTGGCCGAAAAGTCGGAATGATGAAAATCAAATAAATTACCGTGCTTAAAACCGTTAAAACGTGGTTTTATTAGTTATGGTTGTACCATTTGCTGTTGAAACGCTAGGACTGTGGGGTCCTGAGGCGTGAGCCTGTACAGAGTGCTCTCAAAACGCCTAATACACTTTTCAGGTGACCGACGGCTTGGAAAGTGGATGGAATATGAGGGACGGAATAAAAGGTGTAGAATAGAGAGATCAGACAGGCGATATGTGATAGAGGGGGTGGAATTGGGGAATGGAATAAGGAGATGGCATAGGGAGGAAGATCTAGAAACTGGATTTTTTTTAAATTGAATGGTGTCCATTATTTTCTTGCCAGACACGTGCAATCTGTATGCACGATATATTTATAGCACTTGTCAAAAATAGTAAGTCAAATATAGTCAGTAGGTTCAAAACATTCCGATAGAGCGAAGTAAATTTAAACAGGTATAATTACATAATCCCTTTCTTCGATTATGACCATTAGTGATCATTACCTTGTATGGTGACGACTGATGAGTCATGTTGCATAATGATGAAAGTTTTTGGCGCGTAAATTCTAGTGAACCGTTAAAATCTTGAACGCAACTTTTAACAATGACAAAGTTGTGTTCCATTTTAAAATTATGAATGATTTTCTGTTTTATAATAATTTCTCTTTATTCTGTCCTAGTATAGGTTCACTTTTGATTGCTGTCAAATCTGACTTTAGATTACAAAATCTAGGACTTATCTCTAAATATATCATATATCCGATGGTAACTTTAATTTCAATCTTAGTAAAATATATACATATATATATATATATATAATAGTTCTCACTGGACTGGCCACTCCCTCCCCTATTCCAATTGCCCACTCCATCTCCCATCACGTCCCCCTTATCCCATCTCCCATTGCGTTCCCCCTGCCCCATCCTTCCTCTCTTATTTATCAATCCTATCCCATCCTAAACAAAGGCAACGCGTTGGCATCGCCCATGGTAATGCCAATGTCTATAGGCGACTGTAGACACAGCCAGTAAGAAAAAAGTAGTTTTAACTAGTTCATAACAATTAAAAAACGTGTATTGATTTTCAGTATAATTTTGCTAGCATTATTTAAAAGTATGTTAATTCTGTTATAACGTATTAATTTTCAATTATTTACTAAATTTTGTTTAGATTATAGAATCGACGCAATGTAAATTAAATATTTTATTTAGTCCTGTTGTCGTTACGTTAATTCATAATATTTTTTTATTAGAAATTGCATCTTGGCATACTAGTCGATACTCGATACACTTGATTGATGGCTTTCGCCAACGTGTCGATGAGACGTGCTATACTGGTTCTGTCCGAGTTATCTTGGTATGAACTGAGACAGAAAATATACTATATCAAGGGATTTTTAGAGGTTTCGCACGTGTAGACTTGGATTCAATAGATTTAATTAATGAAAAGGACATAGATAAATAAATTAACAAAGAATAAATTGATTTTCGAATATGTATTGTATCTACATGTACTCTGTATCCCGTAGTTCAAACTACGCTACCTGTCTCCTGTTTCCACGCCCTAACATATAAGTATATAAAGTATACGTATATAATCTATTTTAATATCAGAAACAGGTCGTATAATGTAAAAGTATTGTTTATAATTATTTGATTATTATTTTTGATTTTATAGATTGTTTTCTCTTTATTTATTTGGGACTTTTGGAGATGTAAACATATTAAAATACGAACTATCCACTAATAGGTTTACGTAGTATATAGGGTTTATTAGTGACGATAAAATTAATGTGTAAATAAAGATAGAGATGCGGAAATGTACGTTAGCTAGGCTTTTATGGGATTTGCAATTAGACTAATCGATTATCTGTATGCTTTCCGCATTAAAATATATAAAAACAGGTGTTCTAGAATTACACTGTATTGCAGCTATACTCATAAGTAAACACTATACTCTGATCATCAAATTAGGTACTTAATTTTTTTATTAGAAAGTTATTATCATTTGTAATACTTGTTATTAAGACGTGAATTTCATGAATCTTTTTATGTCAAGGAAAAGCATAAAAATGTAGAGGGCTGATTTAAATTTCCTTTGTATCACTACGAAGATGTTGCATCAAAATAAACATGAGCGTAATTCATGTTCATGTTATACGTCTGTAACCTAAATCATGGAAATTCGTGTTACAGTTATCAAGTAGCATAGTCTTCTTCATTGTTCTTGTCGTGTTTCTTTTTAAAGTTAATTATTAATTTTGTTATGTACCCTCTTATTTCTAAACGATGCAATCGGCCATTTCCTGAATTGAATAATAATGTTATATTTTTATTTATTCTGTGATTAGTGCTTGTTTTGTATAGAGTAGTTCTCCATTTTATACTACAATAATATGATATGGTAATTGTGTAGGTTATAATTCAAGGTCTCTCAATTGTATATGGACGGTATTCACTACATGTTATTTTCATGTTGGCAGATGCGATAGATTTATACTGTGTTCGGTTTGTTTTATTACATGTAAAACTTTGAGTATAATATTTTATATAATATCTTGTATAAAATGTTGTTTAGAATTCCCAAACAATAATGTATTAGATTCTTTTCATTCATAACCCTTTAATTAAAATAGTTTATCAATGACTTCAATCCGCTATAGGTTATGCCAATTTGCTAAGTTAGACTGTAAAATTGTGGGAGGGATGGCGAGGTGTTCTAAAATGCTTGTAGAGTGTGAAGAGTTAGTGGATAATATATGTTGAAACCGTAAGATTCTCTGATTATAAAGTATTGTGATCAGTTGCTGTTCTTTTACTACCATAAACGCTTCTGAATTGTTGCAAGAATTACATTCGTTTATATATTTTAATAAATACATATAGTAAATTAATCGGGGTTAGAATAGTCGTATAACGTAATTTTTATATCAAGATACAAAAGAGTTCCTCTGTGAAGGTCGATTAAAGATTACGGAATTAAATACAGAAAAACTTAATTAGGTTTTTTACATATCGCGACCTTCATTGAAAATGTATCTAACTGATAGTGAAAACCGGTTAAAAATCCGTTGTATACTTTAGGAGGAGTTAGCGGATATATAGACAGACAGACAGACGCGGAAAGGTTGTTTTATACTGTGTGATTATTGTTTTATTTTAATTAATATAAACAAGTAATTGAATATTTCACACATTAGATACCTAGATAGTTCGCGGGAAAAAGACAAGAATATTTATATTTTTTTCTTCATTTTTGGAGTATTATTACTCCTACGCAATTATCATTGATTTGGCAATGTCACAGCGAATGATAAAATGTTAGGTGCATATAAAATAAAAGACAAAAATTTGGCCGATAACTTCAAATTCTGTGATCCTGTCAGTGAGCTTACATATATAAGATCATTGGATCCTGTGGACAAAACAGACATAGAGTGATAACTAACTACACTATAGATATATCTTATTTGATATTAAAATCGTTGATAAAATCTTTACATGTTACCTATCAGTTAGGGTTAAAAGAAAGTTCACATTGACACGGCAGGGAAAGTCATTGGGTAAAATGCTGTAGTAAAATATAATATAATAAATAAATAAAATAAAAATGAAAGGGTGTATCAATTTTAGGAAATTAAAAATAATATGGTGAATTGAACCTTCGGCTAAGCCACAGTCACAGACAGAATGGTCGCAACCGTATATGTATATTTTATAGAACATTTGAAGGCGCTGTCGTCGTATAACATTACATTGACAGTGACGTTTCGATGATGTAGGTAGAAGGGTGCGAATACCAGAGTCAATCCAACATAAACAATAAATCATATGGCTTAAATATTAACAGTAGACCCGCGAACAGTAGTTCATAATATGAATAATTAATGATGGCTAATTGCGAAGGCTTGAGCTTTCTCCCACGCATACTGCATTGTTTCAGCCGCTTTCCACGTATGTCGCTCGTGTAACAATAGGTCGAATTGCGCAACCACAGGCACCTTATGAAGTATAACCCACAACTTTCTGTTATCTTTTTTGTGACCAGACCAAGATATTTAGCAAAGTAGGAAATCTGATATTATGAGCCATATCTTAAATTTGCAGTAGCTTTTAGGTCAATACCTTACAAAATAAAGTTGTCTGGGGTAAAAATTATTTCGCGGGCAACTTCATCAACTAAGCAATTAGAATCAAAGCAAAGACGCGAACTGAAAAAACACTTAGGCCTAGGAAAGTAGTTGACTTTACAAAGGGGTAGTAGGCTTTATTGTATCAGATTCGTATCCCTACCTACTGATTTCTAATTTTACAAGCTTTTATTTAACTTGCAATGTTTGTTAGTTGGTTCCTTTCTTCTTTTTGCAATGTTTTCAGTCCTGATGGAAACATAAGATGTTGAAAAAAACAAATAGTATCAAGCAAGACAAAAGTATCATATGTCCAGCGAAAATTAAAAAAGTAATAATTAAATCAGCATTACAAAACATTTTGAGAAACAAGCCCATATTTTAATGCTTTCAAAATGAAACAATACATTTTGAAGTATATAAAATCTAAATTATCTTAGTACATTATACCAATTTTTGTTCAAAATTTCTATCAATATATTGTTTGAGCTTTAAATAAACAAAAGGTCTCAATGATAAAACAGTTACAAGCATTGAGCAGAATTTAACCGTACACAAATTAGTTTCAAGTTTCAATGTTGAACAAATTATTCGATTTAACACCTCCGCATAATTATCTGAAGCGTGTTACAACTTCATGGTCGTTTAGTCTCCAATAATCGTTGCCAAACAATACTAAATAGAAGGTTTGTTTAATACACCTTTTGGTACTAAAATAATATTAAAAATGAAACTGAGACACTTTTATTCATCTCACAAAACGTCGAAGCCTCCTCAGACGAATAACAGTACAGACGGAGCCTTTGTGAACAAAAGCATCAAATGAAGTTAAGCATTTTTTAATTGGTTTTCATTTTTATTTTTGTATTGTAACTTATCGTTATAAGGTAAAAGTAATCGTATATTTTAATATACATAATACATAGTTATGTGAATGTGTATACTGTGGAGACTGGCATGAAGGTAGGTACATATACATTCAAGTATTTAATGTCAGTTATATGTATGGATTGATATAAATTTTGAGAGAAGTTGGGTTTTTGCATATTAGAGGTGATATTATTCTAAACTAATTTTTAGTCAAAGAAGCAAAGAACTGTTACAAAACATTCTTTATTTTAAATGTTAACCAGAAGATTTATCAGCAATACAGTCTATCTAAATCCATAAGTGTTAACTTTTATTAATTTTTTTTAAATTATAAATTATATTATTTATCTAGTAGTGGCAAAGATGATTAAATAATAATTCATTCATATATCACTTTATTCCTAACATATACAATAATAAACTTATGTTTATGTTTATTATGGATGGATAACTGCAAGACTAAAGGAGCCGATGCGTTGCTTACCTCGTTGAGACTAAACCTTTATATCCGCCTTTTTGAAAAGCTTATAATTGTAGCGTTAATTATTGTAAGTATAGTATATAACCAGCAAGTGTCAAAGTTTCTGTTTATGCACGAAGAAGTTACTCAAACATTAAGAAATATGTTACTCATACAAATACCCATTAAAATGGCTCAAAACGCAATCGATTGATATAATTGCCCAACTTATGCGTCTCGATTTATTTCCGTCAAATAGTTATATCGCGTGAGAACATTTCTAATTAAAATTGGTATAGTTTTTGCTTTCATAGTGCTTTCTTATATTTTAAATTGAAAATAAAAATGTATTTATGATGTAGCATTTACAGATAGCAAAGTCTAGGTAAAAAGCATTTCGAATCGACATGTAATATGATATATTTATTCTTGCATAAATATAGTTGTATACAGGTGTTATTCCTAGAAATACACGGTTCAGTACATTTTACCAGTTTCAATGGCTTGCAAGTAAGCAGGATCTTAATCGTCATTATTTAAATAATTAGTTCTATTTATTTCATTAACTACCTTTTATGTATGTATGTATGAGATTAATGATATTCGATGAAGCGAATGTGTCCTAAGTTTTAAACAAGTGGAATCTCTTGATCTTGCCTAGCTCTATGGGAAACAAGTTTGATAATTTTAATAATATCCATAGTAGGTAACGAGAACGGAATTCACGGGACTACGCTACTGACGGCCCACCCGGGACCCATTTCTGCTATTAAGTATTATGTCGTAAAAATTACCGGACACTATCGTCTCAATTGTAGGTTTGCCTGATTTCGCTATTCTGTTAATTCCAATGGCGTGGCCGTGGCTCGTCACTCTATATTTATAAGCGAAAACTCACGAAATAAATGTTCAAAAATTTAGTAGATTTTCAATATTTATTTCACCTAACGCTATTTCTGCTAATGATAATACCATTCTTTTTCTACTATTATTCCGCCGCGAAGATATCGAGAAGATATTGTGGTTTTAGTAGAATAGGAATTTTTGACATTATCGCAATGGTATCGTAGTTACTTTGAATATCTTCGCAACGCCAAGATATTGAAATAGCACAATTGATTGATGGCGGGTTCCTATATCTTACTATTCATTCCCTTGCCTTACCATCGGTTGAATTTTGACATTACTTGTACTACAAAGCTTATGTCAAATTTCTCCGTTCCTGCACAGATAATATTAAATTAGGTAAACATATTTTCTTCGAGTATTTTAAGTCAATTATGTCTTT
Organism: Dendrolimus houi; assembly: GCA_039645545.1. Taxonomy (NCBI): domain Eukaryota; kingdom Metazoa; phylum Arthropoda; class Insecta; order Lepidoptera; family Lasiocampidae; genus Dendrolimus; species Dendrolimus houi. The sequence continues at coordinate 3,355,114 of CM077122.1, forward strand.
GTAATTTAATAGGCTTCCACGTCGCACAGCAGCCGTCTGCGGCGTAAAAAGAGAAATCGATAAGTGTGAAAGTTATCACGAATAATTTTAGCTTTCACGGTGTAATTTTATATAAATTAATATTTGGTATTTGGACTTATATCAGGTGTATTAAAACCTATATTATATATTTATTGTCTTTGAATAAGAATTTAAAGAATATTTAGCCTACTATACTTTTATTACTTGTGAATTCGTTGTTATCACGGAATGAATCTATCTGCGCAGGAACGGAGAAAGGGTGTAAATCGGTTTTGTACACTTGGAAATAAATTGATTACCACGAAATTTGGTAATTATATAGGTTCCCAAGGAGACCATTGATACGTTGGGAAGAGAACATAAACAAAATAGCCGGCCCCAACTGACATCAAATAGCCCAAGACAGAGACAGATGGGCGGGCGTCTTTGGAGGAGGCCTTTACCCAATCTCGGATTCTTACATAAAATAAGTCAACTAACAACAACAATATTAACAATTAATTTAAATTTACTAAGCAATTAACATACTAAGAATCAATACGTAGTGTAAAAAGTAAGAATTAAAAGGCTTTTTATTTTTATTTTTATAGGTTCTTAATTTCTATATCAGACATGAATATAAGAAACCTGTTATAGATATAAGATACAAATAAGAAGTATACACAGTCGAAGACGCGAGGAAAGATGAAACAGTTTTCGCATATATAAACTAATCTTTGAAAATTAAAGCTGAGTCGAGTAGATTTAGAAGTAACGCCGACATCGGCAACATCCGGGATTAATTACATCGGCCCATGAAAAATAAAAAGTGGTCAGTACTTTTCACCAGACCCATTTATTCTTATGTATTTTGATGCGCTGAATCCGAATTTGGGGTCGATTGGTTCATACACCCTCAAAATTTTGAGGGTGTATGGACCAAATTGACCCTAGATTCAGTATTTTGGTCGATACACCCTCAACATTGAGGGTGTTGAGGGTATATGGACCAAACCGATCGCAGATTCGGATTCAACGCATTGAAATACATGAGAATAGATGGCTCTGGTCAAAAGTACAGACCACTTTTTATTTTATGTGGGCCAGTGTTATTATTACCAGGAAGAAAAATCTTATAAGAAGATGTGGGCATGTACATTCCGGTCAACTTTTAAATATACCAAAATACGTAAAATTGTATGTTTATAAATATACTAACTACGCAATAATAAAGTGTCGACCTAGACATTTAAAGGACGTTGTTCTTTTGAATACCTTCGTTAAGGTCGTTTGGTCACTTTTATCAATGAAAATCACAATTGCTTACTATATTGAATTCTTCTTGGTTAATGCCTTCCTTCTTTTGCCCATTTAAATATGTGCAAATTTTTCATTAATATTGATACAATAATTTCTTATATCAGATTTCAATAATATTTTAACATCGAATAACATTTTTTGAGTCTATTTTTGAATTAAATCTATTGTTTATTCTGAATTAACAGGTTACCACTGTGTTCCATGTTAACACTACCAAATACATACCAGAGCACATTCAGCCCTCAAAAGCGGGTAAAACAGTACAAAATAGTAACGAAAATCATTAAAAGTCGCAAAAACACGACTCACTTAGTACCTATTGTGTGAATTGTTAATTTTATTTTCTTGTAACTATAACAAATTACATCTTCATGTATAGTGGACTTTATAGACTGTAGTCTCCAAGTAAACTGGATGTGACATACGGACAGACTACGTGAATTTATAAGTGCTCCATTTTTCCTATTTGGCTACGAACCCTTAAAATGGAAAGTGCGTTGAATTTGAAACGCACATGCCATTAAATATACACCTTTAACTAAATCCAGAACCAACAAACAGATATTTATTTATTTTAATATATTCTACATGAATTATACAAAGACATATAAAACAGTTTTTGTACATATTCTACCATGTACGATGTATATATTATAATTGAGACTCAATGAACCGGACTGATTGTTGTCGTAAGGCATTCGGATAATTGAATATACGAAGTAAAGAGATTATTGTCCATATTGTTGTCACGTGCGAGGGGTATGCACTTAGGATTGGAAGGAAACACCAGTTCTTTTAACTAAACGCTTTTATTGATTACACAGCCGTACGTGATTCTTCTCCGGAGGGTTGCCTTTACATGCACAACTAACGACACACTGTCCCGACGATAAAATGTCTCACTCACAATACCCTCGCCGATATTGCGTAGTCTACCTACTGCTACTGCGGCATTCACCTCCGATTTTACCGCGCGTAGCTCGCTTCTGGACCTCCTTTTAAGCTTTGCTAAACTCCTCCTTCACTCAACTGCCCACTAAACTTTTCACTAAATTCACCACTAAACTCGTCACTGTCTTCTATTAAATTCTTCTTCTATTTCTATTTAACTCGTATCGCACTTGTCGCTTCGCTGTCTAGAACTGAACTGAACTAACTACCCGGTAGGCGCGCCTTACGCTGCTTATATACCCGGAAGAATCTTCTGGAACCCATAATTTAGATTTTCTTTTCGTTATTCTTTTATTTACTATCTATCCCTTTCTAAAATGTATGCGTCCTTGTCTTTTCCTTCCAGAATCTTCTACCTATTTCCAAGTCTTGAGACCAACTTACGCTGCCAGAAAGTTCTACCCTCGGTCGCCACATTATTAACTCTAGAAAGATAACTTACTTCGTCCGTGTACACATATTTATTCAAAATAACAATAAAGTTATCAATGTTTATAAAGGAGACATAAATGTTCGTACGTACGAATTTACTTACGTATTTTCTTAACTTAGCGCGGTTTCCAATGCGGATAATCGCGAATCCGCATAACCGAGGTCCGGATAATCGATTCTCTAATGTATGTATAGATTTTATTTTACTTTATGACATATTCTCACAAATAGGCGTATCTATTTAGTTTTTATATTGATTTGTGTTTTAACTTTTCTAGTAATTAAGGATTTCCTTTACGGCTTAATATTAGGAGTAAGACTTTGCTAATGAATGGTGATCAATGAATTAATTAACTACACATAATGAGTCACATTTTACATTGTAGGTATTTACTTATTTAGTATATGTCAAGGATTATGCCTGATTGAGTAATTGCCTGTATCTTAAACTTTAGATAACAATCAGTACGCGGATTTTTTTATTGATTTCTCTATTTTTATTTGCGCTTGACCACCATTATGCCACATAATATCTCAGTTATGATATTTTAATTTAAGAATGTCCCGGGAAGCCATTGTAAGTTACAAAAAGTATTAATAAGATAATCTCTCCTTTCTTTCCTTCTCCCAATTGTTTTGGGGTCGGCACTATATGTCTTTTCCTTCCCTCTGTTCTGACATACTTATACATGCTCTGTCACACCAAAAATATCATCCTTCATACAATTCATCCATCTCTTTTTTGTTCTACCTTTACCTTTGTACCCATTAATAAAATATAAATCATATAAAAATGTAGCCTTTTAGAACAGATAGAACTTTTTGAAAGTATCACGCGCTCTTCTTCTTCTGATTGCGGTAGTAACGTGCATTTTCTGTTCAAACTTAAGACTACTGACGCAGATAAGATTAATATTGTTATGTTTCCTGTAAAAATTTTATCTTCAAAAATGAACCTTCGTATATATCTGTTAATTATCTACTCCTTCCGACAAGTATTGATGAAAATAGTCTTGAAGTAAAAGCTAGGTAATGGCTGTGCCAAGTACCGTTGGTTGCGTTAGACATGAGGTGAAACCTTTGCTTTCATCTTTAGGCCGGTTTCACCTATTTATAGACCACACGACAGGTCATAATATGATAAAATGAAATGAAGACGGAATATTACAAACGAACAAGCGTTTGGCTAACTCACTTTAAGATGAAGAATAACCTAAACTGAAGAATATAATCGGTATGGATGTGCCATGAAAATTTATATTATAAATAAATCAACTAATTGATATTACCAATTACTAAAACAAATTAGTTTTAAAAATTCATTATGTTGGAAACCCAATAAATTTTTTTTAATGTTTGTGACATGAGTTCGTGCTGGCCATAAATATAATTTGAATATCGTGAATACGATCGTGAATCGTAGTCCCACATTGTTGTCGATGTGGAGATAAAGTTGATAGACTGGGTCATCATGGCCTGTTTTGTTTGAGGAGTGTCAGTAAAACTTCACGGCATGCGGCAATCAACGACATCATCCGCCGGTCTCTTGTCACCGTCGGGGTAGCAGCTGTTCCTGAACCGAACGGACTGTACCGCGACGATGGCAAGGGACCAGACGGAATGTCGTTAGTACCTTGGAAGATGGGACGCCCCTTCGGTGATGGATACATATTTGTGGCTTACGGGGTTGAGACTATAAGGCCATGTGGACGTGAGGCTTATCAACTTTATTGAGACCTTTTAAGGCGATTGAAAGAAGTCTCGTGTGACCAATATTTAGTGCAACGGATTAGCGTTGGCATACAACATGGGAATGCGGCCAGCATTTTGGGTACACTCCCGGCCGACAGCGATCTGGACTACATTTTTTACGTGTATGTTTATAATAGTATTTAATTTTTAAGTTTTTTTGTATTGTAATTTCAATATGAAACATCATCATCAACACATCAATATGTCGTACCTATGGGTAATTTTTAATTTAAATAAAAATAGTCCTATAGTATATTAATATTATCTTGTTACGAGTGCGGGACTCGAATTAAAATGCCGTTGGAATTATTATAGAGTTTATTAGAACTATACAAACACGTATAACACAGGTACAAATATAACCGAACACAAAAAATTCAAACAATGCAGAAGGTCGTAATTCAATAAAACGCGCGAAGTCCGTCACTATTAGATTCCCGATTATACACACGTCACGCATTTATCGTAGTTCTCACTTGACTGCCTCCTCTCTCCATCAGGCCGTCGTTTTATACTTCACCAATGCAAATGTGCCCGTATCGTATCGTCGACATAGTTTCCTAGAATCAGCTTGTACTTAATCCGTGACGCCTGGCTACTGAAACCTGCGTGCGGCCATAAACGAGTACAATAGTCTGTTCTCTACAATAACTGGAAACGTATGCCAATAAATAAGTGAAGAAAAGAAGACGATCATAAAAGGATTACAAGTAGTTCAAATGCCGACAGGTAATAAAATGTGCTTTTACAGACTGTACATGGGATTTGCCTTTTTCGAAGCTTAAGTTGTAACAATATTATGAATGATTTACACAATCGTTAAAGGAGAAAAACTTCTTGAGAAATTTATTACTTTTTTATATTAAACAACTTTTTCTGTCAAATGGAGGTTGACAGTAGTAGTAGTAGGTACAAAAAGAACTGCAAGAACAAACGTAATAACATGCGCCTTTGCAAGTGGAAGTAGGTAATACTAATTAAACTTTAAAAAATCTTACAATGAATAGTATTCCGGCTGATTGATTTACCAATGAACAAATGTTATGTAAGTACGTCTTAAAAATACATGTGAAAGCTCCAAGAATTCTTCATTCATTTTGAAGTAATTAATGGAGCAGCAACCTTCGAAGAACGTATCCAAACACCGTAGTCACAGTTTCATGGTATTATTACTCATAAACCCATGGTTACTGATTATTCAAGGCCAATTTGCTTTCTAAATAATACTAAGAGTGAGTATTGTTTACAATTTGCTGCATAAAACCTATATTTAATTCATATTAGGTTGGGGAAAAAGTTCCTTCGCATTTTATACAAAAATTCAAAAGGTTTTTTTTATAAAGTTTATTTACATTTGACTAAAGTATGTAGGTGCCATTTTGTTGGTTAACTTTTTGCCATCAGCAATGCAAAAATTTTTGCTATAAAAATTTTTTGCTATAAAAAATTTGGGGCTTCTGATCAAAAAACTGCGACAAGTGGTTTTGGCAGTCCTCTCGTGATGTTAATCTGACACTGCCTAAGGAATTCTGCAGAGACCGAAACAGGTGAAAATCTGAAGGTGCAAGGTCAGGACTATACGGCGGATGCATTAACACCTCCCAGCCAAACTCTCGTAATTTTTGCTGAGTGGCTAAAGATGTGTGAGGTCTAGCGTTATCATGGTGAAAAACCACACCCCTTCTGTTGACTAATTCCGGCGGCTTTCTCTCAACTTTTTGCTTTAATCTCATCAGTTGTTCGCAGTAAAGTTCAGAATCGATGGTCCTGCCTGGCGGTAAGAGCTCATAATGTATAATGCCCTTCTAATCCCACCATACACACAGCATCACCTTGTTGCGAGTTAACCCGGGTTTCGCCACAGTCTGTGAAGCCTGACCGGCCTTTGACCACGATCTTTTTCGCACGTTCTTGTCGTACGTGATCCACTTTCCATCACCAGTTATCAGCTTCTTCAAAAATGGTTCGGTTTCATTACGTCGTAATAAAGAACCACAAATGAGTACACGGTTCATTAGGTTTCTTTCAGTGAGCTCATGAGGCACCCAAATATCGAGCTTTTTTGTGTATCCAGCTTTTTTCAAATGCGCCAAAACCGTTTTGTGGTCAATTCCCAATTCTCCAGCTACATCGTAACTACTAATATGCCGATCTTGCTCCACTTTTTAAAAAATGGCATCAATTTTGTCCGTAACAGGGCGACCAGAGCGATGTGCATCTTTGATATCAAAATTTCCGGATTGAAAACGTTTAAACCAAATTTGCGCTACTTTCACAGATACTGCATTAGGTCCATAAACATCACAATTTTTTTTCGCGGCCTATGTTGCATTTTTACCTTTTTTGTAGTAAAATTTTAAAATGTATCGAATTTCTTCATTAGATTCACTCATTTCAACAATAAGAAAAACAAATGAAAATCACACATTTTCCTAATTTGAATTTGGAATTGTCTTCTTTAAAATTAAAACTTTTTAATGATACCAAAACCAGCCAGATACAAGTGGTATAGCCAAAGAGATCTTATTACAAGTTCATACATGCTATATGCGAAAAGACTTTTTACCCAACCTATTATATACTCGAAATCTATGAGATTTAACGTCTCTGAAGTAAAGTTTTTATCTCATTTGAATCGACATTAGGAGCAAAGTTCTAAAAGGTTTGGTAAAAGTATAAAATTGATTTGAAGTTTTATTTAGGAAGGCAGTTTTATCTAATAAAAGTTTCCCTTGGATTATGTATTAAATACAAATTGCGAAAAACATGTTGTAAAGCAAAGAGCTTGTTTGGATGTTCCGTAATTCAAGTATTAAATTGTATTGAATGTCAATACACACCACAGCAGTAGGTAAGATAATTAACTATTGGGAACTGAGAGCTCACTTTAGAGAGCAGCAGCGCATTTGTAGCACCTTTGGTGTTGTGAATGTCCATAGGCAATGGTAACCGCTTTCCACCAGTGGACCATCTACCTGTCTGCTAAACTCATGCAATAAAAAAACTGAATACAACACATCAATTTTTAGTGTTCCGCAGCATTTGTAGTGAACGAAATCCTTATAAGATCGTGATGAGTTGTGAAAAGACCGCACGATTTCGGTGCTTTACTTATTTGTGTTGTCTATATATTTGTCATAATATAATGTCATTCGCTTCCTTGAACTGCCTCACATGAAAATGTGTTTCATTTGCCGCTATACGATGGTATGTAACGGCACATACAGCTGAATTAGCTTCGAGGCGGTTTTGCGTTTGTAGTATTTGTGTATTTACAGGACTTCTAAACTTGAAACTTGGTATTAAAAATCATGTTTAATATTAATAATTATTATTTTAATATCGTTTAATATTTTTAGTTTCATACTTATTAAGTACCTGCCTATAAAAATGTATAAACAGTACACTACTACAAACGCAAAAACCACCATTCGGGTAACAGAGGGATGAAAAGAGGTATTCCAGGGTTCTTCGATATTTCAGGTCTCATTAGAATTTAATATTCCCTCTTCGTATATGACTTTTTTTATCTAATTCAATGAGTCCGCAGTAGCCTCTACCCAAACTTGAGGTGTGTTATACAGCAGTCTACAGTTTTTAGCAAATACTAATTCAAACGGAGTTTACTTTGTTTCGGTGTGTATCGTAGTATCTATTGAAGGAAAAACACCAAAAACGTAACCAATCACTCCAATGTGACCTTATTGTCTTCATATTGTATTTATTGAGGAGATTAACATCTGTACTGTCATTGGTTCATTACCGCTGCTTCTAATACAATCACTACCATTTACTGTTGTCTTGAAGTAATTGTTTCGTAGAGTACAGAAAACCGCTAAGTAGATACAGGGCAGCATCCATCAAGATTTTCCAAGCAAACTAAAACGTAATAAGTACGTAAATAAACCGGACTCACCGTTCACCCCACCTTGCCGTCGCCGCACGAAGCCGCGCTTCGCCGGTCTCTCAAACTCATTGCGCCGCGCGCCGCCATTAAACGATGGCTTCCCGCCATTTTCTACGTCATCTGTCTTGTTTGACAGCGAACTTTTTTGTACGACTTTGGGACTCTTGAACTTTGAGCCTCCGCGCCTTGTGAATTTGTTTGTGTTATCAATATTTACTGAGGTGGTCTCTTCTATTTCCGGCGGGGATGTCGCTTTTGTGCGACGCTGGAAACCGCGTTTCGGTGCCTGTGGATGGAAAATGCGGTTAGTATTTATCCATTAGTTATCCATTTTTTTAATATGACGTAGATAATATAAAATTCTCTAGTTCAAAGGAATAGTCTGTAATAATTATGCAAAATGTAAATATTACACAAAATTAATAATTATTTCTTATATTATATTGGTTCGTGTTTGAGTAAAATTCAAAATAAATGTAAGAAATATATTAGCTTTTCATTTAACTTAACAACAAAGTAATTTAAAATAAGTCAAACCAACAAAAAACAACCTAAATTATTAGCCTTGAAAAATTATGAAAAAAGATAAAATCCATAATGAATATGAGCGTAAAAATAGTTTGGATGTTTTTCTATTAGTATGTTTGTGTGCTCCTTTTTCACGGCCGTAGCAATTATGATTGTAATTTTTTCATGAAATATTTAACATAAAATTAACATTAAATATTCTTGTTCTCGGGATAGATTCCATGGAATAAAGATATTAAGGCAGGAACAAAATCACGTGAAAAAATCTAGTATTCAATAAACCTCGATAACGTTTGCGGAAATGAATATGTAATTGTATTAAATGAATACTTAATGAATAATTAATTCTATTTTACTTCCATTATTCATTACGACAAACATTAATATGTTCACGACTTAGCACACTGTAGTAGCCACATACTGTATAGAATTAAAACACTTTAATAAGGTTCATGATATTAAAAAAAAACAGATAATAAAGAAATATATATATATATATATATATATATATATATATAGGTATAATAGAATTAGTAATATAAAAATAAAAGGACTGAAAAAACCTTGGAAAATCCTCATAGTTTTGTAAATATTGGCATCACAACAAACAATCTCGTTATTTATATTATAAAATAAAGTATGACTCAACAGTTTCATTTTTATTGCATGATTCAAATGGAATGCAGTATAATAAGGTTTGAATTAATTTGATTAACATTATTCTAATACTTGTTATTAATAATGACGTACGATGTCATGTTAGGATTACGTACATTATTTATATTCTAGTTAAATAACAAAATAAATATTACATTTTATATTATTTTGATTTTACATGATTAATCAAATTGTTTTAGGTAGTATTTCTTAGGACAAGTGTTATTTTATTATAATAAAATGTTTTTTAGACATTTTGATGGCATGTTTTGTTCATTTTCGTACAAAATTTACGTTACGTACGTTTCTCAAAAGTATTCAAAGATAGATAAATAATATAACGTTATACAAAAATTTGATTAAGTTATTTATTTAAAATCACAGTTAATAATTAGTTTAAATTATTTATCTGTATTCGGAAAACAACACATTTTACATTTATATTATTACTAAGTCAAGTTTGTATTGTACGTATAAAAAAAACTTTGATTCGTGGCAATTTCTGTAACATCCAGACTAGAACAAATAACGTAGAGTTCGTTTACGAAATGTACTTTACTGAGAAAGAAACCAGGGCTTCAGAATTCAGTAATCCAAGCAACTGATGCTCGAACCACTATAGAAGCCGTCCAATCAAAAAACTTTTTGTGATTTACATCTATATAAGTACAAATATACTGTATATACATCTAATTGACTACATGCCAAAGTGTTGCTTAACGTAATATAATGATACAAAACCTCACGATCTTCTGTCAAGATTTATAAGTGTGCATTGCAAAATACCGACAGGTGGACGTACTAGTCCCAGTTAAATGTAAAAGGCGATATTTATGTTACAATGTTTAATGATATATAGCTACAATTTACAAAATTAAATTTCCTTAAATTGATTTTTCTGGAAGCGTATACATAAATTTTTAGTTTTCTCTGAACTTTCTTCCTAGCCTATGTTATCCTGGCTGGCATTGCAATGTTTTTTTATGTTTATGGCTTGGCAACTAGGCCTTTAAGCCAGGCGCAGTTGTACTGTAGGCTACAATCGACGCCATTCAACGGAGTTCTTGTGAAAACTCGGAAGGTCACATTTGGCTATAAAGTTCACATTTCTCACAAAAACACATAATTACTACTCAAAAACTATCAATATCCTACAACTACATTTTAGAGTAATTTTACACATTTTTAGAGAATAAAACTGCACATCACAACGTCCCCTTTCAGTTCCCGCCAAAAACTCCGCATTGCAATGTCATTTTATACGACAATGGAATTAAATGTGGCTAAACTTGACCACAGACTAGAATGAATGGATTATGTTTTTAAATATTGTTTTCAATTAACTTGTTAGATCGCTTTTAAGGCACCTCTTTAAGGTGTCATAGCCCTTTTGGCAAAACCGGAACCTTTATGTTTACTACGTTATGTCTGTCTGTCTTTGTATTTTTTTTAGAAACTAGGTACTGTGTCTAAAAAAAGGAAAATAAAGAAATACTTAAAGCACTTGGCTTTGTCATTTTATTCTACTTGAATGTCATTGTGCAGGGTCCTTTTTTTTATTCACACTCATTATTTTATTTACTTAAATATTAAATTGAGCCATAAGTTACTATAACTTCACCTACATATATTTTTAATACGAACAAAACACCTTTTTGTTTAATATACACCCTTTTTGAAGAGCCCGATAACATATTTACATATGTCATAATTATTAGTATAATTTTATATTTTATTAATGTATGTATATTATATCACGTATGTATATATTTATAAGATACGGATTCGGTAGAGAGAATAATACATCATACATCTGTTCTTATCAAAAAAAAATTGTCCATCCAAAGGTTGTCTGAAAGAAATCGCTAATAGCACGCTAATAGGATCGCGCGAAGAAGCGCCCGTTGTATTGAATTTTTTTATTTCTGTTAACTGTATCTTTTTAAACACAAAAAAAGCATATTCATTCACTTATTCATTGTAGCGTTCTTGAAAATCTCTTACTAAGTCCGTAAGGCGGTTTATGGTAAACATAATAATTATTAGATATACATCATTGTTTAGTTTGTGATTTATCAAAAAATAAAATATAAACTCAATATCAGTTTATATTTTGTTTTTACCGAATAAGCCGTCGTGTTTGAAATTTGAATAAAATATAAATTTCCCAAAACCAGTTTTAGTGAAATCTTATAGCAAAACACACTCAACCGGATATTTCGATTTTTTATAGTTTCATAAAGATTCACTAAAAATATCGCTGTTATATACATACATTTACATATAAATATTGTCATGCATAAAATTACAATTTATTCGTATTTTAAAGATACGCCTGTAGTTGTTTTTAACAATATTAACTTTTATGTTCCTGATTCGATCCCAAGCAGAAATTAATATTTAAAAAATGAAACTATTTTTCTATACGTTACTGTCGCTGGATTTAGAAAAGTAATTAATTTTATGTTAACATAATCTGTTTTTTCTTAGATACATTTTTTTAATTAAATTGATGATTGATGATTCTACCTTGATTTTTTTCATAGCTCTCCACCTCATAGTACGAATATATCCCCGTCAATTGCTCTGGTTTGTGTGTTACTAGAATTAAGCGTGCGCTATTTGAATGTTTTAATTTGATAGAATGGAATAAGCTGACGGAATACACTTTATTAAAGAATAACATTCTGTTAATTAGGCCGTAAAATTTCTTCTAACTTCAAAACTTCGGAAATCTGTGAAATGTTATGCGAAATAAATAGCAAGTTAAACACATTTTTATCAAAAAATATGTTTATCTTCTTCTTCTCGCCAACTTGTTATTATAGTTAACTGTTTTAGTTTTTATACAAGTCAAGCGGCTTGTATGAGTAGTCTGTGTAACATTAAATTTTAATTGATAACTAATTCTATTTAACTTATGACTCATTGACATTGAAATGAATGAATGATTCCCACGATGTAATAAATAATCGGAATACAAACACACAGCCAGACAAGTGTTTATTAAAAATCATTATTTGTAAGCAAACTTTTGAGATGATACTTTTTATTGCTGCTCTGCATCAGACAGGTTTATAAAATAAAGAAATGTCAAAAAATTTGCATTTTTTGGGAATGAGCATTTAAAGTTTTGGCCTATTACAAGTTGTTCTTTGTTTGTTCATAAATTATAAATCAAAATGATTCCAAGTTGTTGAGTGGTTTTTAACTTTAGGTCAATGTGTAAGAATTTATTATCAAGTAAAATAAATGAAGTTTACTTGTTGATAATGACTAAAATAGTAATTTAAAAAATTGAGTTAAAATACCCTGTAGGCTGGAAAATGGAACCTAAATAATTATTTAATTTAGCAGGATAACTGCTCAAGTCTAGATTTACTCTTTAATGTTATTCTAGAATAGAACAGATCAAGATATTCTTGAAAGACGTTAAGCTTTTCGAGAATATCTTTATTTAATTATTTAACATTAAAATATTTCAGGAAATCTATGTTTATAGATAAGTAATATTATGTAACGAGTATTTTACAATAAAAAAATTAAGACAACAAACCAGTCTAACTAGTTGTCATAGATAGTAAGAAAATATTTCGTAATGTCCACTGCAGTTGTGTATAACGACACATGATTCATTCATGTGTTAGTTTTGATCTAGATATTTCTTACAAAATCGTAAAACTATGCATGACAACAGTATTGCCTTGTGAAATTTCTCCACGCAACATTTTATCAACGCACAGAGAAAATAACTTCAAATATTGTGTTCACTTTTCATATACGTTTTGGCAACTTTTCTCTTGTTTTAGAACAATATCAGTTTTCGACATCGACATCCTTAGGCTACATACCGTTCCAATTATAGAAGAAGGTAATTTGTAAATCTATCCTACATATTATGATAAAATATGTATAGAAATTGCTATAATATAATCGAAGAACTATGTATAATGTGTCCCGAGGGATTTAGAAAAAACTAGTGGAATATAATTCCTAAATTATATCAAAACCTGTAAGGTCAGTAAAGGCAACCAAACAGAAACCACGTATTGAATTGATAAACCTTATAATAATAGTAGGATATGCCCGCGACTTCGTCCACGCTTGACTTGAAATTCGCGCGGGATTCCCGGTATAAAAATACCGTAGTATTTAAAAAAGAATCTAAGCTCTCGTTTTAGTGAAAACAATCGAAATAAGCTAATTTTTATGCACCCGAAGAAATACTAACCGCTCCCGGGAAAATTCCCGCGGGATTACCGGGATAAAAATATCACACATGTTATTAAATAAAATTTGTTATCGATAAATGAAAAAATCTCATTAGATTTTTTTTTTAATCTGCTCATTTTAAATCATTCTCAGAATAATTCCCGCGAGATTCCAAGGATAAAAAGTAGCACAAATTTAAGTCTAAAATTTGCTGTCGATCAGCGAAATCCTCATAGAACCGGCTTAGTAGTTTTTATGTGAATACCGAACAAACAGACAAGAAATCTAAAAAAAAAATGCATCGTGTTGTCCATCTTTTATATAGTCTATTTCAGTTTTTTTTTAATAGGTTCAATGTACAGACACGGCATGTTTAGAATTTTAGAATATTATAGATGATAGTTTATTTTTGTAACGATCTCTTTATTTAAGTTTTGTAATTAATTACCGTAATTGTAATTGAGCGGATACAGTAACGTGCTGTAATGTGTACGCGACATTGATCTCCGCTTTGTCGGCTCGTTGCGAGCTCGCGAGTCACGTATACACTATGATTTTTGGTTACAGTAACTGCAACGGTTACGGCTCGCAGGTAAGTATGCGGCTTTACAAAACATCACGGTCTCATAGAGCATATAATAATAACAGCCCATAAACGTCCCACTGCTGGGCTCGAGTCTCCCACTATTGGAGGATGGACAGTATACCCGCCACGCTTGTCCAAGGCGGCGTGGTAGGTTTGACACATCGGTTATCTCGATGTACAAGTAACATCACGATGTTTCCTTCACCGTTGTTAGAACATGGTAATTGTAACAATATGCAAATTGGGTCAGAAAACTGCCTAAGTGGTGCATGTGTTCCGGCCATGGTTCGAACCCGCGCTCTTTGAGTTTGGGACGCGTGCGCTAGCCATTAAGCTACCACGACTATTAGAGCATACATAATACATATTTATGACATCATAAGTTGTATAAGTAAAAGGAGACAAATTGCGCATTATAGAATATAATAGAATATTCTTTATTGCACACAAGAAAATAATACACATGAGTTAACAATCATTTAACTAGTACAATCGGCGGTCTTATCGCTAACAGCGATTTCTTCCAGACAACCTTCTGGAGATAATCTCACATTTCTAATAATGGGTCGGTATGCACTGCGCATATTTTATTATTATTGTTTAAAGAGTAATTAAAATCATTTCTATAAAATATTTTTTATTATGTAGGTGATACATGATATGAGATGGGACTTAAACTTTGAATGTGCATAGTAAAATTTAAGTTTATTAATTTTAAAACTAACCTGATAATTTGTTATGTTAACGCCTGTTGTTTTTTATGGAAATAATGTAAGAATTAATTGTACCGCGTGGCCACATCCTTATTATGACGAATCAAAGCAAACTTTAGTAGTACAGCGAGTTTTGATGACGCGTATTGGTTTAAAATGTATCCTTTTTTAGAATACGTTAAAAACAAGTTTCGAAACTCGCGGTCAAACGCGTAGGCTGACCCGTGGGATGATCTTAATACTAATTTCGTATTGTTAGATTTGCTAAGTATATATCTTAGTTAAGGCCTTGCTATACTCATTCAAAAATTTTCTAACCGAAAAGAAGTAGGTAGTAGGATTTATAAGTTACCGCTCTGCATTTAGATTTTAGTTAAAGGGGCGAAGGGGGTAACAACAACAATCTGATTTATGGGAAAAGTGTACGACCTCTCAATCTTTGCTACTCTATTAGTCGTCTCCCACTCTAGATTCGCGGCTAGTTCACCCTAATTGTTGACATATTGGATAACCTTATCTTTCCGCCTAAAGTTGATTTGTGCGAGAAGGCTTATTATACGATGAAAAATTTTCTACTCGACCGCACCGAATGAGAATAATGTGATCGCTTTCTGTATTTATTCATACAAATTACTTTTTTATACCTAGTATTAGTTCAAAATACATTAAAAAACACCACGAATGAATATATATAATAATTATGAAATAAAGATATTATATTGTTGAGAATTTTCTTGCATTGCTTCTTCTCTTTTAACAGTTGGTAAAAATAATTACTTCGGAAGCGGTGGTTGAGCCATGAAGTTTAGTAACTAATCTGTGAGATTCCATTTTGAAATAAATACATTCATTTTTTCTTATAATTATTTTCGTTTAATAGTAATCAATAACTTTGCATATTAAAACGCTTAGCTTCTGAATGCTGTGTAAATTGATTTCAATTCACTCGACTAGATGTCGACATAAAATTAACTCGATATTGCTTTAAACAGTAACTATTGGGTGACTAAATTCGTATATTGATTATCTTCGGATAGGTTTTTTTGCTTGTAAATAAAATTTCAAGAGAATTTTGCAAGTCACCAAACATTAGTTTCGTTAGTCTTTTTGATTGTTTACATTATTTATGAATATATTATTTCTTACACCAAACAATTCAATGCTATCAAAAATCTATTTATAATATGATTAATCTGTTGGAGGTATAGATTTTGTAAGTAAAATTAATTTAAAAATGAGAAAAACTTCAAGGAGCTAATTCGGACCAGCAGATTTCCAAATGAAACTTAGAATTTTTGTCTGTCCATCTGTTAGAGCATTGCGTGAAAACTACTCAACGGATCGAAATGAAACTCTATACAGAGCTATCTTATATTTCTAGGACAACACTTAAAACAAATTTTATCTCGATAAATGACGTTGGTCCCGTGGGATAAACGAATGTTGCAAAATGTAGAGAAGAAATTCCGCGTAAGTCAAAAAACACGTTCAATTATTATAATAATAAATTAATGCTGATGTTGTCAGCATTGTATGATTGCTATTCTTAATATATTTTATCCTTTTCAATATAAAATTAATATTTTAGGGTCCGATTGTTAACGACGTATATTGTGCTTGCCTTAACACATGTCCATATTACATATTATGTATATGATTCTTAAACGTGTCATCTGTATTAATCTGTGTAATTAGGCGACTCACGGTGAACGAGCACTGATGTACCACGCTGAACTTGCATGGAATTTATTAATCTTGCCAATTATGACATCGCCGTTTCGAGTACTCCGGTGTACTCTGCCTGGTAGACCTTGACAATTGTTTGAGAACGGTTTAATTTGTGTAAATAATTGCCTGTACATGAACTGTGGTATTTATACATCCTAAAGTATGATTAAGTACAAAAATGATTGTTCGTTTTCTAAACGGCTTCGTTCGCATTTGTCTGTGGTATTTAAAGTACCCGTATACACTCTTGTGGAATTTATTGGACAACTATAAAATCACTACTACGTGTACCAGCGCGCTCTCTACATGATAGACCTTGACAATTGTTTGAGAACGATGTAATTTGTGTAAATAATTGCTTGTATATAAATTTATTATTTATCTTCTTTACATAATATAAAACAAAGTTGCTTTCTGTGACTGTTTATCTGTTTATCCGCTAACACCTACTAAACCATGTAACGGATTTTCAAGCAGTTTTCGCCGTCTGTTAGATAATTTTCACTGAAGGTTTGTGTATATAAAAAACGAATTAAGTTTTTATGTAATCAAAAAAGCACGAGGAAAATTCTAGTACATACTAAAGCTGAAAGCTGAAATGAAAATCAGACCTAAAAAAAGGTCTGATTTTCATTAATTACCTAAAAGTTATCTAATATCTCAATTATCACCCGACTGAATGCAAAAGTGAAACGATTGAACTATTATTATTCATATAGCTGTCATTTTTTTTTAAAGTTGTATTATATCATAGAATAGAAAAGAACATACTTTATAGCACAGTGTTTCAAAATAAATTCATACATACAATCTTAATGATAAGTACAATGGGCGCGCTCTTATCGCTGGGAACGATTCTTCCAGACAATCGTTATGGATGGTAGGTATGCAATAGATATAACATGAAGACTCCAGAGATCATTTGCACAACTTTTACCTGATGATTGAAAAGTTAATCCTTAGACAATGATTTAGTATACAAATATTCTTAGCTATAGTTTTTAAATTGCTACTCTCGTCTAAACCTAAATACATTGCTGATTTTCAAAGTACTTGTATACAAAATCGCATGTAAATTCATTAGTATGCATACATTTGTATTTTATATTTATTTTAGACTTGATTTCATTGTCTGTAAGAGATCGTTAATGAGCGATAAGACTACGATTTGTTCCTGTGTTTTTGAAAATGGTCCTTCATAAAATTTAAAACAGCTTTGTAAATGTTTTATTCAAAAATTTGAGGAAAAAATAATATGTTAAGTATAGTAGGTAACAATTATTTCTACAAATTACATCATAAAATAATAACAATTAAGGTCCTAGAAGAGCGTGAACTTCTAATATAAGGAAAATTGTTTAAAAGGAGACCCTGGTAATAAATCATCATCATAAATATTAAATGTGATTCTTAAAATAAAAAATATTATCTTTTCAATAATATATTTCATTGCACATATATTTTTAAAGTTATATGTAAGAAGTATTATCAGTTTTGAGGTCTATGAATAGAGTACATCATTTCCTATAAAAATTTTGCAAACCAAATATTTCCGATTTGATATTTCTTAATAGTATTTGGAATGAATAATCAAAATGTAAAACGATATGGACGTATTAGTCAGTACTAAATGATCAAAAACGCCTACACGGAAGAGGTTCATTATAATAATTTAAATCAGCCTTCATATTAAACAAATTAGTTATCTGTAATGCTTAGAGACCTTTTACAAGGTAAGCAATTGAATTGATATCTCTAAGAGACATCGTCAATATTTACGGGAAATAGGGCTGGACCATATTTACGCACTTTGGCTGCAAGCACTGGTGACTTTACTGCCACCCGGCGAAAGAAAACAACCTCCTTTCTTGTAAATATGGTTTGTTTTTTTAATTGTATATTTTGGTATGCAATAAAGTATTATCTCTCGCTCTTTCTCTCTCTCTCTGTCTCTCTTCTTGCTGAACCGAGCACCAACAGGATTCTGAACGTAATAGCCAATAAACATTCATTCACTTGCCCTACCATCGATTGAATTTCGACATTACTTGTAGGTTATGTCAAATTTTAAGCGATATAGGGCACATTAACCGACCGTTCATATAATATAGGAACTGCCATGGGCCTAAGTCTTACTTTGATGTATGAGATATATTAATGTAAACTTATATCAAAATACGTTCAGTAATTTTTACTTAAACGAGTACCAAACATCCATTCGCACTCACAAACTATCGTTTAATCATATTATCTTATATAAGGAAGATGAGAAAAGAAAGAAATTAATAGAAGTATCCTAATCCCTATCCCTATTAGAAGTAAGAAATAAAAGAATTAAAGAAAGAAGAAAGAAAACCCTGTATCTTAAAACAAGATGGAGGAGGAGGCGAAAGGAAAAAAATAGTAAGATATATGAAAGAGGCCTTATTTAAAAATTTCATCTAGTAACGCTTGAGATAGGCTCAATAAAGCAAAGAGCACAAAACATTAATTCGTACTCCACACTTTGTAGTTTATAATATGAATAGGAACTATGTGCATGGAAGAAGCCTTATTTAAAAATTCCATGAACACCTGAGATGGATGGAGCCCAATAAAGCGTCCGCGTTCGCATAATTCGTGAATTAAGATCGGACTGGTCGCCCTTGTACTACTCCCATTCGTCGATGATTGGAGGAATGTTGTTATTGTTTGTACAGGTCAAGTCGGGTTGGTTTTATAGTCTTATGTATACGAATTCGTATGCAGATTGCTTAATAGCTTTGGTATTTCTATTCAGGTATGTTTACTACAATTCTCTTTCACGTTCATCTTCAGTTTCCTTCTGACGCATGTCTGATATGCCATAGCGCATGCAACAGCGCATATCTTGAAAATAGTTCAATGATAGCGCTTGCAACTGACTCTTAAGCCAATCAATAAAGCATACGCGTAACGCAAGACGATTCGATTACCTATATATAAGTTTTTAGTACTTTTATATCCTACTTTTGTTGCAAACCTATATGTTTCATAAACTTGTCTAATGCATTTATCCATCCTAAGGTTGTCTGGCAGATTGAATTTAGTGATAAGACCGCCTATTGCTGTCTGTACTTAAGCTTAAGCTTACTTAAGCGTCTTCAATTGTATCTTAATGTATTACAATAAAGTATATTCTATTTTACTCCACATCTCAAAAATTGCTCAAAAGATCTTCTTAATCCAAGTTTTCCTTGTAAATATTAATAAGTTTCACTACCTCGAATTTTTGAGAATTTTCTTCCTTACAGCTTAAAAATTTAACTTTAATGTTACATGGACATAGGTACCGGTAAAAACCTATTATATAAATTAGTAATTACAATTCACCCAGACAAATAAAACATTCAACAGAATCACAATTGACATATAAACGAACGCAGTCACGCGCTAATACTAACATCTTATAAATATTTAAATCAAGGCGTGTCCTTGTGTCACTTGGGCAATAACTGCACGCGTCTTCATTATTATTATTTAGCTATTCACATCATTCGTAGGGAAATATTGGCTTTGAATCAATAAGCTAAATACTCTGACTTTATAATTTTTTTATACTATGATTTTTAATTACCTGGACTGAAATGACAGCTGCGAAAGACCTTTTTTTTTTATTCATAAGTGAGTTGTGCGAGTTGAATACTACAGAATTATTATAGGATTCAACTCAGTGGTGAGTTCTTTCAAGCTTGCAATTGTAATGTCATTTTAGCCCAGGTGGTTAAAAATCGGAGTATAATTGATTTTTATAAAATTTTCTATAACTTTCAACTTGGCACTGGTTTTGATATTATTATTTCTTATGTAAATGTTTTTAAGTATATACTAATAATGCTTTATGAATACAATAGACCAATCCGCTAAGTATGTATTGTAAACATTAAACTGTGATATTGTAGCAACTCGTGTGACAACATGACAACATTCGCATGTGACTTATTTTGGATACATATTATGTAGGATTGCATTTAGATCAAATGTGCAATCTTAATAACACAATATGTGGTATTTATTTAATTATATACATATATTTATTGCAGCACAATTCTGTTCGAAACATTACTGAAGTCACGTAGAGGTTTAAAGAACTTTATTTCCCATTAGAACATTTAGTTCACTTACAATGAGATTAAAAATAATTATTAACTAATACAATATAAATCTTAACAATAATGTGGTGCTATGCAGTCTTCGTTAAATTTTGTTTAACATGTTTAAGGCAGGTTTATTATTTTATATTTATTTGAATAAAACTTTTTTGCGTTTAATTTTGAAAAGGTTTATATCTTCACATTTTTGTAAGTCGTTTGGAAATTTATTAAATAACTGCACAGCTTCAAACATGGTGTTTTTCCAATAATTTGTTCGTGGGAGACTTAATTAAATGTGTCTAGATTTATGCATTATTATTCAATTTATAAATTAGTTTAAGTATGTATCTTTCATGTATACTTTCCTATCTCGTTTTCTTCTTCATCTATTTAAGATTAATTACGATTTTCATTTAAGTTAGTTTATTTGGAAGAAATGGCTTTTAGCGACAAGGCCGTCTATTTCGCCAAGAAAGAATTCTGTTGTATATCTATACATCTATATAGATAAATAAAATTGAAGTGTCTGTTTGTAATGTCTTAATAAAAATGTGAAAAAAATCAGGGGGGATAATTCGCAGCAGGAGATTCCGAAAATGTAATTTTTCGAATTTTTGTCTGTCTGTCTGGATATTCTGGGTAATCTCTGAAGCGGCTGGACCGATTATAAGGAGTAACTTGGCTACTTTTTTAGGGTTCCGCAAAAAAAAGGCACGCGGACGAAGTTGCGGGCACAGCTAGTTGTAAATAAAGTAAATAAATTTTGGTGAACAATAGGTAATGTGTTATCTATCTAATTTGTCTACTTGAGTCAATATGTTAATAGGGTATTAAATATATATTTAAAATTATTGTATACTTGTTAAAAATTCATATTGTGATAATTTGCTTGCAATAAACAATAAAAAAGAATCAAAATACATCCAAATCACTGTCACTGGGAAAGGCGCCTATGAGGCTGTGTGTATTTTTAGTAAATTCTTTACTTTGCATAAAAAGCGTTTGTTTAAAAATGACATAAAAACAAACGATTTATGACGTGCCGTTTAGGAATGTTAAAACAAAAAATGATATAAAAGTTTTATATGTAGACAAAAACCATAATAACAATGTCACGTTTATACATGTTATTTCGATAAAGAACAAAAAGGCCGTGCGTGGCAACCTTGGCTTAGATCGTATGGTCATTGCATGCAACACCATTATTTCACTTTTGCTACAACATAAGGAAAACGTGCTTTACTTTGCTAAGAACGTAATAAGGAAACCTTTTTGCTTCCATTCTGTAGCCTTTAACCGTTTTAATCGTATCATAACAATAATATTGTTATAATATTATAGTGGAAGAATCGACAGTCTACTTGTTTGTAACGCTGCTTGACTCTCGAAAAAAGTTTATTAAAAGTGATGAATGAAAAATTTATATTGGTCTATAAATAGCCCATTGTCAAGTTTAAGCTTCATTTTTGAGAGGGACGGACGATACGACCGCAATGCAATTATAATGGCCGGTTCCTATATCTTATTAATCGTTCGTTTGCCTATCTGTTAAAATTTTATATAAGCTCTATAGAAGTTTAGTCAAATATCTACCGATGGTGAGGCAGGTAAATAAATAGTAAGAGAAAGTAACCGACCATAAGGCGAATTGGTAGATTTTATAGTTAGACAGAAAACTCTTTATTGTTCATTATAATATGCGTCGGTTATTATATCTTACTATTTAGCCACTTGCCTTACCATCGGTAGAATTTGTCATTACTTGTATGGAGCTTATGCCAAATATACCCGATAATAAGATAAATGAACGGACGGGCTTATCGCTTATAAATGTTATCTTCCAGGTAGACACATTCATATATGAATAGCTTAGTGTGTAAGTTTTTTCGTACTTCCCTTCGCTCTTAGTAAGTGAGAATTACTTATAATATTTTTTAAGTTTTCGCAACTGGTATACATAAAAAAATTACTTTTGAACGGTTTTCATCGCAGTAATTTTATTGATGTTTACAAGGAAAAATATAATTTTTTTACCGCGCTTAAAACCGTTAAAACTTAGACAATTTAGATAGATAACACTTTATTGCGCACCAAAATAAACAAATATAAAAACAAAATGCATAATTACAATAATACTTCATGGCAAAACAACAGGCGGCCTATTGCTAAAGCGATCTCTTCTAGTCAACCCAGCTTAAAAAAATTTCTTAACTAATCTAGCGATGTAGGTGGAACAAAAAATGGTAAGACTGTACAATTTAAATATACATACTTACACTAATTTATATTTTTTGGTTAGTAAAAATCGAAAAAAATAGAAAGCTTTACAGCTATGTTCCCTATGCGTACGGCAGAGTTGTGGAGCTTGTATTTCCCGAAAAACACAGTCCGGGTACAATCAAGTCTCTTGGGAATAATTATTTTCTAGGTATGTGTTTTAGCCTTGGCCACATCATAGCTTAACATTAACTGAGATCGTGGTCAAATGCGAACGTATTTATTACATATATAAGAAATGTAGATAAATTTTGATTTAGAATATAAACAAAGATTATATTACAGCTATACGGAGTTTAAGGTCAAGAAAACGACGGAATATCGAATTGCGATTGAACCGCGGTAATACGCCGTATAAATTCGTAACGCATTTTTTGCTAAAAGCAGTTATTTAAAAAAAATATACCTATTGCATTATCAATGATGTGGTTTTATTGAATTATTCAAAACATGGCATTTATTAAAATATGAAATAATTATATGTTTGTGACGTGTAAATCGAGGGCTGGTTGGAACAAAGAAAATCATATCAATCTTTTGATCTTGCAATATTACTAGCTAGTTTTTTCAAGAAGAATGAGTATACAGCTTATAAGTTTTGTCATTCAAGTTACACTCATGTTATTAGGAATATATAAGAGGCTACTGCAGGCCTGATCCCGGACGCCCAGACCAGAATAAGTAAAGGAAATTTTGATTATGACATTTTCGCATTCGGGGAATCGGATCTGGCTTTGACTTTTTTGCGTTTTAGTGAACCAGATGTGCTAATGGTTAGAAAACTAGAGCATATAAACTGATATTTACAATTCGGTAAAAAAACAGTAATTAAACAGAAATTCAATAATCTAATCATCATTTAACAAATTACTTTATTTACTCACGATCGGTGTTAATACTTACAACCTCGTTTTGCAACACATTGGCCTGCGGATTATGTAAATTCCATTCAAGTTCAGAGTAAAGCAACGTAATGTAACCAACCGCGCCTTTGTGGTTTTGTTCTGTCAATATCTATACATATGGTGGTGAGTAGGTTAGACTACCTAAATGAACTTCGCTCTCGCTCGCGCATTATCACACTTTTAACCGACTTCAAAAAAAAGAAGGAGGTTCTCAATTCATCATGTGAATATTTTTTTTATGTATGTTCAACCATACTACTGCAGAGTAATTGTGATACAGAGAAGGATGTAAGGAGAAGAATAAATGTAGCATGGCTAAAGTGGAGACAGGTAACCGATGTCACATGCGACAAACTAATGCCACTGAAACTAAAAGGTCAAATATATAAATCTGTCATACGACCAGACATGCTATACGGGTCCGAATGTTAGGCCACTAAAGTGATAAGCCACAAACTTCTCCATTCAGCTGAGATGAGAATGTTGAGATGGATGTGTTGTGTTACAAGAATGGATGAGGTGAGAAATGAGTACATAAGGGGATCTTTGAAAGTTACACCTGTGACTGAAAAATTGAGAGGAAGAAGATTAAGGTGGTATGGGCATATAATGAGGAGAAATGAAAATTACGCGACAAAAAGAATGTTAAACTACAGGATGGATGGGTACAGCAAAAAGTAGACCAATAAAGAGATGGATGGATTGTGTGAAGGATGATATGATGATTTGTGGTGTGACAGAAGATTGTCAGAATAGAGGAGTATGCAAGGAAAAGACATTTTGTGCCGATCCCAAATAATTGGGATAAGGTGAAAAGTATGTTTAGCCATAACTTTTTTTTCTGAACCGATCATTCTTTTTGCGTCAGATTCGGCACAGCTTCAAGATAGTTTCATACAAATTTCATTCTTATTATTTTTACGTTTTACTTGTCACCGACTTCAAGATGTTGTAGAAAATATTAATTTTGTGCTTTTTAGTAACTCTTGAAGTCGGTTTCTTTTTGCTAGAAAACTTTTATTGAAGATAAAAAATATTACGAATGGTTCCCAGAAATTTGATTTAAATTTCATGTACATTTCTATGCATAAAAATTAATTCATGTCATGTTTTTATGAAAGCTTAATAAGCGTAATATTATTGCTGAGATTCGTAAAATACACTATACAGATTGTCGTAAATAAATTCTGTCAATTTATATCTTAAAACACGTGGTAAGGGGTCTTCCACATATTACGTCACACGAATGTAATGATTTTTTGACTCCCCCGCCCTTGTCACAGCTGGTCACATTCGTGAGACTCCTTCCTCCCTAGTGTGACATTACATACTTTGCAATTTAACATCAATAAATTATCAAATTAAAACAGCAGTTCTGTAATTAACTTAAATATTAGACTGAAATGTGACGTCACGAAATTTAGAACCTCTCCCACCCCTTGTCATACAACGTCACACTTCGTTGCCCCTCAACGTGCAACGTAATTTATGGATGGTCCCTAATATGCAAGCGAGATTCCTAACTCCATTTAGGTTAAGTAAAAGAACTTTTGAAACTTGTTATGCTATCAACTCTGTTTTGAATTCTGAATTCAACAGCGCTAATGACAACTGGCATTATATTTTTAGTGATGCGTCGAAACGTTCCGCAGATGGTGTAGTGGGGATTGAGATGTATCACTCATAGTATGATATAGTTCAAAAGGTTAAATTACTTCCTGAAAGCTCAGTTTTCACCGGTGATAGGCTTGTATATAGCGGTACAATATATCATTCTTTTAAAATTAAAAAAGACAGTTATCTTTTCGGACTCAATGAGTGCTTTAAGTAAATATCTATTTAAAACTAAACTTGTTAGCCCCTAATTATAGAAACTCGAAATTTGATTATAAAATGTATACAAAGCGGTTATTCTGTTATCTTTGCGTGGATACCAGGTCACAAGAGCATACGAGGAAATGAGAGAGCTGATAGGCTTGCTAATGATGCTACTGCATATGGCGATAAACTTATTATAAAACATACGCTCATGACCTCGCAGCTCTACTCAAAATGTACCTACGTAGTTCGTGGAGTAAGGTGTGGTCTAATCTCTCTAGTAATAAAGGCAGATTTTATAAATCAGTTCAATCCGAAATTCCTTTGAAACCTTGGTTCTCCAAATTGACGTTGGGCAAAAGGGTGTCGTGTATCTTAACTTGAACGATAATAGGTCATGTTTGTACATCGGCCCATCTAGCTAAGTTTGGTATAGTTAACAGTGAATTATGCGAATATGGTGAAGTGGAGGATATGAATGACATTTTCCTGACCTGTACAAAATACAATCACACAGCTCTCCCAAGGTCTCACACAGCTCCTCATTCCTTTACCCACCTCTATCCAAATCCTTTTATCATCAAAAAATCATTTATCGTTTATTAGGTATGTTTATTGTAAATATAATGATATTAAGATATTTTTTTCTTACTTAACTATTTATTTATTTTCATTTAATAATACATTTGTACATAAATTTATAATATTTATGATTATTCTTTCCAGTTCCTTTTCTGAACCTCTCCTTTTCCAAATTCCTTTGTTTACGCGTTTTATTTTGTATTTGATATAAGTTTTCTCGTTTTAATTTTATTTAAAAGTAAAAATCCTGTTTCCTGTATGGTGATACTAAATTCGTTGAATAAGTTCTTCAAGATGATCAAGACTTGTCGGTGGTTCAACGCTAACCGCGGAAGCCAATAAAGAAGAAAAAGCTTCATTTAGGTAGTTATGAGACTATAGCAGCTAGACTAAACAATATTAGATGACAGTTATAGATAGACAACTCCATTTAACAATGTTATTTTTAAAAATCGCGATAGAAATAATTTTGATTACTGTTTAAACATTAAAAGTAATACGCTAATTGAATCGTTTAAGTTATGACGTCATAACTAGCTATTTTTGTACAAAATCTAAGAGTCTTAGTAGATTTGACGATCACTTATACCTATTCCCTATTCTTCTTTTATGTTACTACTTATTTCTTCAAATAGAAACATGTAATCACGGTAAACTGTTGTTAAAATTTAAATGTTTTTATTCAAATTAGGTTTCACTGAAGAACATTATTTGAAGGTCATATACAGAGTGGAATTTTTTAATGCCACCTGGTTTTCCTTTCATTAAACTTACCAAGTATGTTAGAGAGATTTCATCCTTGTGATTGACCCTAACGATCGCATGGAAGATATTGCTTCAAGCGATAATGCCGCTTATTGTTTTTACCATGACTATATTGTAATCATTTTTTTTTTTTTGTTTCTTTTAATTGTGTATTTGGTTGAGTAATAAATTGTTGTCTATCTATCTATCTATGTTATACGATTAATTTTCGAAGACTTAATAGATGGATGTAACAATTAATGTAAAAGTAAGCTAAAAAGTCATATATTATTACATAATAACTATTTCCCCCGAAAAGTTAAAGCTCTAGCTTAAATCACTCTGTTAATTGCTATTTCCCATCTCTTGGTCGACCTCGGAAAGGCTGATTGTGTATTTGGAGCGGTCAATGACTTTTTGCCCTTTCCGTTTGTATTTGTACCTCATGAAAGATATATAAGGTTTACTTTCAAAGTTTCACTACATTGTTTAGTGTATTTATTGCTTTCATTATCACTTTTTACCTATAATATGCAAAGACATTTGTATATGTATATATGTTAAGACGGAACATTGTGCTCACAAAACATTTTCCCAGAATCTAATGTTCGTTAATTTTTTGTGTTTTTCTCACATATTTCAAAAATAACGTTAATTTCAAACTTGCGAAATCTTAGTAGAATAGGATTATTACAGAATCGACATTTAACACTCTTAGTCTAACGCTCATAAGGAAAAATAGATTATAAAAGAAATAATACAATATCTAGTCATGATTCGGTTTCGTTGTTTTATTTTGTCCTCTAAATATAAATTTGAATGTTTAATTGTAAATTATCTGGTTAGAATAAAATTATAATATTTAATATTACATATAAAATTGTCTAACTAAATTTAGTACATTAGATTTCGCGTTCTATCTACGAATAAAGATCCTAGGTGACCTTCTTTATAAAAGTAGTTCAAATCGAATCTTGGCCGGGAAGCATGCACTACATAGGCAGCTTTTTTGGTCTTATGGGCATATTCCTACAGTTATTATGTAATGTTAGTCTCTGTGGTTTCGTGGAGTAAGCCTTTATTGATCTAACACACAGATTTCCGGCAATCCCGGCATAATAAATTACGTGATCAAACTTTCCATAGATTGCTATGATTTGCGTATCTGGAATCAGCCCCAGAGTTGGTCTGTTGTATATTACCCATAACATAAGCTTCAATTACTTAGCTCGGGATATACAATGTGTTTGTGTCTACAAAAATGCTAACGGAAAACATAAGGAACCATGTACTGTTGACATTATAGTGATGGGAAACCTGCGAATTTGTTTTGGTCAATGGGGACCCTTTATGGAGTGATATTGTTATATTTCAGTTTTGTTTTAAGAAAAAATAATATCTATAATATTATAAAATTTTAAACAAGCCATGTCTATATATTGAAGCTATTAAAAAAACAACTGAAATGGAGTATACAAACGACGGAGAACACGATGCAATTTTTTAGATTTTTTGTGTTTGTCGTTTTGTATGTCTGTTCGTTCGGGATTCACGTAAAAACTACGGGGCCGATTTCGATGCGTTTTCGCTGATCAACAACTAATTCCTAGATTTAAACTTTGTGCTACTTTTTATCCTGGGAATCCCGCGGGAATTTTTCTGGGAATTATTTAAAATGGCAAAATTAAAAAAAAATCGAATTTCAATGTGATGATATTTTTTGTGCCGGGAAACACCGCGGAAATTTTCCCGGGAGCGGTTTGAAGTTTTTCGGATGCATAAAAATTAGCTTATTCCGACACTATTTCCAGTAAGACGATAGCTTGCATTATTTTTTTAAATGCTGCGGTATAATGTGTCCCGGGAATCCTGCCGGAATTTCAAGTCAAGCGTAGACGAAGTCGCGGACAAATCCTAGTTTATAATATGATTACATATTCATAACTAAGACATTTAAATAACTCAAGTCCGGCAGTACCGCAGGAAGGCGCAAACTATGTCATCGAGCTAATAGAGGAATCATAATCACGTAGTTAATTTTAATGAACACACAGTTCCTACATAATGTGAACAATAAGTGGTTCCTGCCTACATATTTCCTTACTGGAGAAGCCTAATTGCTTTTACGTAATGTTTTGACATAAATTTTTGAATGTGATGTAATTAAAACAAGCTTTGACAGGAGGATTATAATATTTGATTTATCGTGTATTTTAGTAGTATTAATAATTTCCTTCCGTTTTTGAATCTTTATTCATAAACATTCACATGAATGTTAATATTTAAATAACAATGTATTTCTACATATATAGGAATATAATAAATGTTTGTTAAATATAAAATTGAGATATTTCATGAATTCAAGGGTACTATAATTTATTTATTAAGTTTTAGTTTGTAATATATCTGAACGGGTCTTAATGATATTAGACTACATTTTATCCTGGGAAAGGATACAGGTTCTCCTATTTTAATAAACAATATTTAAACGGACGAAATAGTTCATGGAAATTTGTGTGAGTAACCCATATAGTATAGTAAGTTAGGAATATGAAAATTCATTATTACGTCACGTTTCATCCGCCAATTTATTGATGTATAATTTAGCGCCATTAAAGACTATGGTCCACACATGAACGTGATGCTATGTAAATACAGATACTTGGTATCGCTGTAGAGTTGCCGATAAAATTGGACATTTGTCTAAATTATCAAAAATGTCCAATTTCATAAACGTGTAAATATAATGTTTAATATTGATTAAAATACTGGTGTGCACATCACGAAAACGATAAGGTTTCTGTATCAAGTTAACATCTGTTAACTTGATACAGAATCACAAGTTAGTATCTGTTAAGTTAAGGTCGTAGTTACGTTAGGAACTAAAGAAATTAATATACTATAAGAGTACAACGACTCGTCGTCTTATTTTTTGGCTCAAGAGTTTCGGGCGATTGAGCCATGGGCTCTCGCCAGTAGTGCGTCACCCCTATCAATCAATGGGGCAACCATCATCGACGCACCACTCAACTTATTTCAACCTCCACATTCATATTTAGGTTTTTGCTAAGAAGTAAATTGTGATACCTGTTTCGCTGTTACAGTTGCGTTTTTAATTCATGTAGAGAGTAAAAAACAAATATGGATGAAACCAGATAGGTAGGTAGTATTATAAAGCTTACATAACTAACCGCAACTCACACGAGAACAGGCTATGTTAATACATAATTCAAACCAGAGGAAACAAGAATCAATAACTGCCATAAGACAAAAACTTGAAATGTTATAAATCAGCTACGGTACTACTTACTTCTTAGTCACGCTGTCAATGTAATATATTGAAAAAAATACAAGAAATTCAAATTATTCAGCATTTTTTTAAGTTTCAAGTCCAATACAAATACAATAACTCCCCTTAGGGTACTCATGGGACGACCGCGTGTTTTATTAATTCTATATGAAATGTGTTTTTCAAATAAGTCGTGTATCGTTAAAAAATCCAACACTTTCATTTACAAATTAATAGGCGTGAAATCAACAGGATGTATTCTCGTTTAACAAATTACTAAAGTTTATGATCCGTGAAGCTATTTTAGTTTATTGGGGTCTACTAAATATACATTCAGCAGTAACCATACTTCCTCTCACTAAAATACTGGAAAATCATATACTACTATAAAGTATTTATAACGAGCTTTCCTTCACGATCGAATAATCTCTCTATTATTTTTATATAGTCTTACAAGACATTATAATAATAGCCCATAAACTTCCCACTAATGAGCTCGTGCCTCCCGCTATTGGAGAACGGACAGTACCTATACCCGGCCACGCGTGTCTAAGGAGGCCCGGCAGATTTGACACATCGGTTATCTCTATGTGCAGATTTCATCAAGATGTTTTCCTTCACCGTTGTTAGCACGTGGTAATTGCAACAATATGCACATTAGCGGTCTTATAAGACCGTAGGTCAGAGAACTGCTTAAGTGGTGCATGCGTTCCGGTTAGAATTCTAACCCGCACCTTTTGAGTTCGGGACGCGTGCTCTAGCCATTATGCTATCACGACCTATCATACATACAAATATATTAGCAACGTTTTAATCCAAATAACGAATTAAACAAATATAGGGTAAAACATTGTTAACCCTCCCATTGTTCGGGAATCTTATTATTTTTTGGTTTCTGTAGCCATACGATAATATTATTATTATAATTCATTTTAATGTTTATCATCAAATTAATAGGTTGCCAATAATTTTGAGTATCAAAAATGTTATAGTTTACCCTACATTTGTTCTTCTCCTTTTTCAACGCTTAGAGCTTTAATTAACTTTCGTGAATCAGTACACAAAGTAGATTCATACATAGAGTTTTTGTGTCTTTTTGATTTGTTAATTCTTTCTTCATCTTTATGAAGTGGCATAAGAGCCATAGCTCACCTAGTCATGGAAATGCAGAGGTCTCGGGTTTGATTCCCGCTAGGGTAATATTTCTCCGAACTATGGTCTAGATGTCTGGCATCGGCCCCAGAGTTGTTTGCCACAAGCGTAACTCGTTTAGATTGTATTATATAATGTCTATGTTTGTCTGTCAATTTATTGATTTGTTTTCTAAACATTTGGTTATGCATACTTTAGACAATGGATGTGTAATAAGGATGTTTTTTAGATCAGAACATATACTACCACCCTAAGATACAAAACTAAATTTTACAATAGTTGCGTATGAAGGCTTAATACAATAAACAACACGAAAATGGCATTAGAATGACTTAGTATACAAATAGAAAATCCCGCAAGATTCAGGATAGATGTTACACGCTACGTAACAATGGCGAAAGCTCTATCAATCTGTTCATCTATGTGAGTAAAATTTTCCCGTGAAGCAATTTCGTTTTTTACGACCGCAGTGTTTAAATTATATAACATCAAGTATTAGATAAGCACGATTAACTTTATTTGCTTTGGAGAAAGCGGCTGTGTCTCCGGTCGGATGCTGCGACGTCAATATTGTTTTTTGCTTAAGAAGGCGGTGAAATTTTTCTTAGATGTAATGCGATTTATGTAATGGACATAGTTACACTACTTTGGACTGGTTTATGGACTTTACTAAATAACACCCAGATGAGACGAGTTTTGAGATTGTTTAACCATTTGGGAAAAATGGAACCCTTATGCAAGTTTATTTTAATCTTATGACGGCCTTTGTAGTTGAGCGGGTCAAGAAATTGTCGGCCAACTTCACTGCAACTCAGAGGCTCCGGGTTTGATTTCTGATATGGTAAATTTCGAAAACCAATTATTTCTGTTATTTACTATGGTCTGGGTGTCTGTGATCGGCGCAAGAGTAATCCGTTGTGTATAACCCATAACATAAGCGTAACTTGCTTAATTTGGGAATATAAAATAAGCGTGTTTGTTTGCCGATTATTATAATAATTATTATTAATCATTGTCGACTGTCCGTCTGTCTATTAAAAAGTTTTTATTCAAACTAAGTTACACTGGAGAACATTTTTTGAACGTCGTATACACACAGTTTCGAAACATATTATAGCTGTTTAAGGGAGAAAGCTCCCCAGCAATACGTCTAGCTAAAAATTCTTTTACTTTATATACGTCTATCTGTAATGTCACAGCGGTTTTTCCCAGAATCCAATGGCTTTATATGTGTTATAGTTAAAGGTCGATATGCAGTCTTTTCTGAATGACTGGGTTTTCCTAGGTTTGACCAAGACTTTTCGACAAAAACCGAAATAAATTCCAATTTCGGCCTTTGACTAAAGTATTTTTAGTCAAAGCTAGAAGTACCTAACTTTTTATTTAAACGTGGAACGTAAAATAATCTGTTTCGGGCTTTGCCTAGTCGATCCTAAAAGTGACTAAAGTCTATACGTACTGCACTTATTACATGTTTAATGACTATAAATTAGTCTCTCCTAGGTTAGACAAAAAGGCAGAAAAACGTCATGTATTTGGACTTTGAATAAGACTTTATGTCAGACCTGAGGTTTGACTAGTCAAACCTAGGAACGCTAGAGCTTCGATGTTTGACTATAACATATGGCTAATATACGAAGGTGTAGACAAGTCGCAAATAAATAAATATGATGGATGGTCGCTGGAGTTGAAATTTTTCCATTGTACGTCGTTGTATGGAGTATTGTTAGTAAGATAGTCAGATTTTTATTAATTTATATTTTTATTTGTTACAGAATGGGTCAACGAGAACTGGACTTCATTAACAACGCCAGAAGATGAATTACAACAATGTTGAAGAGAAAGAATAATGAAGAAGACGAAGAATAATATTATAAGACAAAGTCTCGTATCGCCAAATTATGAAGAGTAAATTGTTATATCTTCAAGAAAAGGCATGTAACTAATATTCAGAAAAATATCAATTCAATTTTCTACATAATATTTAAAATGTTATAATAAAACGAATTAATTTGCTTGTCTCATTAATTACACCTGCATCGATATTATTCCCAAACCTCCCTTAATTAAACAAATACAAATCAAATACTAAAGTTAAGTTTAGTTAAAGTTTATTCAAACTAAGTTCTGCTGGAGAACATTTTATATAAGTTATAAATAGCTTAATTAAATGTAATTATGTACGTCCCACTACTATCTACATAATTCTAAACGTATTATTGCTGTTTTAAGTAGATGCAGAAAAAACTCCCCAAAAATGAAATTTTTTAATTTAATTTTTGTCTTTATTTCTTTGTTTTAAATAAATGTACTCATTTCATTTAAATGAGTACATAAGGGGATCTTTGAAAGTGGCACCCGTGACTGAAAAATTGAGAGGAAGAGGATTAAGGGGGTATGGGCATCTCATGGCATATAATGAGGAGGGATGAAAGTCACGTGACAAAAAGAAAGTTAAACTACAAGATGGATGGGTACAAATGTAACGGTTGCCCAAAAAAGATGGATGTATTGTGTGAAGGTTTATATGACGATTTGTGGTGTGACAGAAGATGTATGTCAGAATAGAGGAGTGTGGAAGGAATAGACATATTGTGCCGACTCCAAATAATTGGGATATGGTTAAAGAAAAGAAAAGAGAAGAGAAGCGATAAATATTTAATATAAGTTTTATTAGCAAGATGGCATGGAGTCGTAGTTAACAAAAAACAGCGAGAAAGAAATTCCAGTGTGCCATTAATTCCTACATTAAATATAAACTAATAATTATGGGCATACTATGTATACTATAAGCATGGAAGAAGACTAATGGCCGGTTCCTATATCTTACCGACCGTTCGTTTGCCTTACGATCGCTTAAAATTTGACATAACTTCTATATAAGTAATGTCAAAACTCAACCGATGGTAGGGCAAGTGAATGAATAGTAAGATTATAGGAAGCAGTCATAAGATATGACAATAACCCAGTAAAAACGTAATGCACAAGACACTATAACTACAATTGGCGACGTCAGCCCCTTCTCGTTTTTATACAAAAACTTAATTATAACTCCCAATCAACGTCTTGTTATTTAAAACAATTTTTTAAACTTAATTCAATTTCAAAAGTTTTTATTCAAAATAAGTTTCACTCGTGAACACTTTTTGAAACTTATATATATAAGTTAAAATTTAAGTTTACTTCCTATTCTATGTACACCGCTTCGCAACGTGTTATTGCTGTTAAAGAGAAAAAGCGGGAAGAAACTCCACAGCAACACGTCTAAAATTTGTTTTTCTTTTTATATTTCTTATCTATACATATACATATAATAAAACGCTAGAGGTCGAATTTCTGTACAATGAAAAAAAATGCTAAAAACCGAGTCAGGGGGATGTAAGAAGTGAAAAATAACTAATTTAGATTTTTTTTTAATTTTATGTTTCTCTGTTTGTCTGTCTGTTTGTACCGGTTAATCTCTGAAACGACTGGACCGATTTAAATGAAATTTTGTACGGTGTTAGCTTATATCCCTGGTCAACATATACGATACTTTTGATCCCGAAAATTAAAGAGTTCCCGTGGGATAGCTAAAAAACTGCACCACGCGGACGAAGTCGCGGGCATCAGCTAGTTCTATATATATATAAAGCTCTTTTTTTATAAGTTTTATACACATAATGTTACAGAATTACTTTTTGAGTATGGAGTGTTTGCTATTACTGGAGTTATAGCAAACACCGCATACTCAGTGTCATTTTTAATTTCTACTGAAAAAACAAGAGTAGGTTAGTGGCGCCAACTGTGATTTTAAAAGTGTGCTACGGGTTACTCTTTTTACTGGACGATTGTTATTTATTAGTGTTCTTCTTCCATGCTATAACACCAATAGTCAACTCATAAAGGCCACATTGCTTGGGTCTTATTCTGTTATAGGTACGTCTATACTTTTACAAAAATCGTACCTACTAATAATAATAATAATAAGACTCTCACTTGGTAGCTGGGTGAAGGGTTTTTTTTTATCGCTGGAGTACAGCAGACAGACAGACGGCCCACCTGATGGAAAGCGGTTACCGTCACCTATGGACGTTTGCAACATCAAGATCGGTCGGATCGGATGCAGAAGGCAGCTTTGTTGGACACGGCCCGTGTTGTGAGGAGATTCCTATGTCTGGAACCTTAACTACCGGTAGCCTGGACCCTAGGCCCTACTGCCGGCGGGGTTAAGTTTTTTATATTTTTTTTTTATAAATAATGTACATATTTTATAAGAAAAATGTATTAAACTAGAAAATAAAATATATGTGTTTATAAGAATAATAAACTTTATTTTCAGTAACAAAAAACAGCTAGGTAGCATAATAAAAATTTTATATGTAGTACAGCATAAATATGTTTTTGACTGAGACCGAAACTAAGAATAATCTTGTATCTTCGGCCTCAGCACATTCCCATTGAATTTGACCATATTGTAACACATAAATGAATAGCTGTTGAATAGTTCTTATACAAAGATAAACAAGAACAAGATACAAGATTGACGCGCACTGTTTACCGACGGAATTCGTTCTGTATCAGAACAGCAAATGAATTTAATAAGTTAAGTAAGTTGGAAAATATAGACTTTGACCTATTTACTAATAGTGTAGCATTATAGCGCTAAGTTGGTTGAGTTTTATTCAAACTCGGATTTATCAGTTTAAGTACCTTATACCTATGCACATTTTTTATTGTTTCTTTGTTTAATTTCCTTTTTGTATTTTTAATGTTATCTGTGGAGGCTTATTAGTAGCTTTTCTTAATTTAGCTTATTTATAGTTATTGTTATGGATAGCGGTTAGCCCCCCCAAATAAAATAAAATAAAAATAAACAAAGTTAATATAATCTAAATTAAAAGGAAAAAAATCAAAAACTAAGTATAAATTATAAAGAAAAGAAAAAATAAATAATAAGACAAAGTGTTTTAAGTGTCCTCTCTGTGTGTATTGGCAAGAGTGTATGTGAGTGAGTGTGAGAGGGTGTGTATGGAAGATCAAGGAAATTATAAATTAAGTGAATGATTAATTTTAAATATTCATTTTACTACAGTGTACTTGTCTTATGTGGACTGTCTGGTTTACCACATCGCGTATTTTGATGTGCAAATTTCAATATAATGTTTTTTCATCACTATCAGAATGCCCATTGCAATAATGTGTACATTAGGCCAGAAAACTGCCAGTGTTGCATGCTTTCCAGTCAGGATTCGAACGCGTCATTTGAAACGCAAGTGCCTTAACCACTAACCTACAACGGCTTAGCTACATAATGCTGCGCAATAGACGGTTTATTATGCTAAACTAGTTGTAACGCACTTTTGTAAGTCTGATGGCGGACCTCAATAAGCTAACAACGTAAGTATCGAAGTAAATAGACTACACATAAAGTTTGACGCAAACTCTACTAAAATAAAGAATTTACCAAGTTGCTACCGCCTTAAACGGTTGTAATGCTAATTGATTAGTTCAGCCATTTGCATAGATATTAATTAATCAAATTTTAAATTTGGCTATTTATAACCATAATAATATAGTGATTGATTTCCAATTTTACAGAACAAATTCAATGTCACGTATACAAATGATGTACTTGTAATATATTAATGCACTTTTTTCAATGAATCCGATTGCAGCAACGTTCAGGGTGGAATAAATATATTAATTGCAATATCTAGTATCTACTAAATGTCGCGTTAAAGTAAGAAATAAATATTTTTTTGTATTTAGTTAGCGCACTTGTTTTCCAAACTCAAACGGCGCGGGTTCAAATCCTGGCCAGAAAGACTTTCTAAAGCTGACATAATGTGCATATTCTTACTAGTACCAGACGCTAACAGTGAAGGAAAACATCCTGAAGAAACCGGCACATCGAGGTAACCAGATGTGTCAAACCCGCTAACCCACCTCAGACAAGCATGGCGGGAATACTGTCCGTTCTGCTATAAAGGAAGGCCCGAGCCCAGCAGTGCGAAGTTCATGGGCTGTTATTATTATTAATTAATTTATTATTACTTTTATCACCACAACATAGAAAGTAGATTTACTCATATAGAATATTGTGTTTTTTTATTAAAGAACTATTCATTGCTATTATAGCATATTATTAAGAATACCTGTTTCAAGCAATAAAGCCTAAAGCTACTGCTGACTTTATACTTTGGTATTACACGGATACCTAGTATAAATAACTATGCATATTAATGTTCTCTCATCCTGTCACGAGATTTGTACATCGGATGTGGTTAAGTCACGATTTCTATGA
This sequence comes from Dendrolimus houi, assembly GCA_039645545.1. Classification (NCBI taxonomy): domain Eukaryota; kingdom Metazoa; phylum Arthropoda; class Insecta; order Lepidoptera; family Lasiocampidae; genus Dendrolimus; species Dendrolimus houi. The sequence goes on from CM077122.1 coordinate 3,393,065, forward strand.
AATTGCTGAGGTTGTCCGGCTGTTAAAGTACTTTTAAATTGAATCAATTTAAGATATTTTCTTGATTTTACTGAATAGGTATATTTAAGAGTCTTATGATCATGTACCTGAAAGATGATGGTATGCTGTTGAGTAAAATACTATCAGCACACAAATGACCCCCTATTGGGTTTATGAAGCTTATGGCTGCCACATCGGAGTATTTTTCTAACGTGGTAACGTGGTGAAGCATACAATTCTTAGGTAAATTTTCTGACACAATATGTATTGCTACCACTATCAGGAACTGATGATGAGGAATAAAAACATCGCGATGAAACCTGCATATCGAAATAGCCGATGTTTCAAACACGCCAATCCACCTTGGACAAGCGTTCCGCCACGCTTTCATTTACAATTAAAATAATTTTCGCGCCCCTAAGATGGAGAAGCGCTTGCCCAAGAATGAGTTGTCATGGGCTGTTATTATTATCTCTTTTACTTTCCCTCCAGATTTGTGTATTATATTAACGAAATTTGATGTAGGTGTACGCGGCAATAGTTCAAAAAGAAATTGGGTAACTCGCTTTGAAAATCAATATCTCGACATTAAGTAACTCATCTGACATATATCACAAAATCTTACAAGGTATTAAAATATATTCTTATGGCTTGATTTTCGAATCTAGGCAAGCCATAATTATTACTTGATATTACGTAAATTATGGCAAAAGTGAAGGGCAACACAACCTAGAAGTCTGGTCGTATGTATCCCAAAAATGGAATCACTATACCTATAATAACGAATGACTGGTTAAATGCGATTTCATTGGTTTATATGACCAATAACTGACTAATACGTCTTCGGCTCAGATGTTTATTCTAGAAATCGACTTGTTGAAATTGAAATTTTATATAGTTCTATAACGCCTCGTCTGTTGTAGAATATTGTTTAATTTGGACAGATATTATTTTACGCGTCATTAATGAATACTAATACGATTACATGCGAACGTGTATACATATATACATCTACTTATATGTAAGTACAAAACTGCTTACTACAGATGTTTTTTCACGTGCCTTTGCCCAATGAACGTAGTAGCTGCAACCCGTTAAAATTATCCCGTTGTTTAAAATAAAAGGTATATTATGCTTATCTCCGTTATAGAATCTAAACATGTAATGTGCTATCAAATGTAAAGCTAGCACAACAATTGTAACAAAATACTACGTTATTTTACTATGTAATTTAGTAGGATAACTCACCACAAATAATAATCACAATCAGTGGTGTAGCATGGGTGGCACCCGGGGCGGATATTGTAGGTGACACCCCTAAATTCAATCAAAACTGTTAAAATAAAAAAGGAAAGTAATAATAATGTACGTTTTATTAAAATACGAGTATTATAAATAATTTTTATATATTATGTGAAAGAAATTTAGTTAATAAAAAATTAAAATTTCTTCCTTCCAGCTTTAACACTTGCAAACTCCGAAATCACGTCATTGAAATTTATATTTTGTGTTGTTTCATGTTCTATCGTTAAAATACCAAGATTGTTTAATCTGTTTTCAGTCATTGTAGACCGCATGTAATTTTTAATTAATTTCAATTTGCTGAAACTCCTCTAACATGAAGCAACTGATGCATACATTGTTAGAAATAACTTTAGTGCGGCCGTTAGATTCGGAAGAAGAGATTCTGTAAAATCCCATTCCACAATGAATTTAAAATAGTCCAGTCACCCAATTAGAAATTGCCACAATAAAAATTCGTAAATTTTTATTGGTGGTATAGCTGATGTACACGGTCGGGTGTCAAACCTAAGTGGATGTAACCTGGTGTGCCCCCCCCCCCCCCATACTACGCCACTGATCATAATTATTCGAATTAAATTATTATTATATTTTATACTACATAGCATTATTCACGTTCCGGTTTCGTTTACAGATATAAAACATATTAATATAAGGTAAGTTGTCTTTATATATCTAAATCTAGACGTTCAATTTTTGTTTTGTATACATGACACTGACATAGAAACTATTGTAAACGAATGCCAGCACGTCCTTTAATAAACAATAGCAATGAATTATGCATTCAAAAGTAACAAGTGTTTTAATTGCACTTTTTCACAATTGCGCTCGAAACGTTTAAATACAAATACATTTTTAATACTGAACATGAAAAAGAATGTATTTATTTCAAAATGGAATCTTACAGATTACTTATCGAAAGTCGTGAGTCTACCACCGCTTACAAAGCAATTTTAATTACTGTTAAAGGAGAAAAAGCGGCGCAACAAACTCCCCAACAACATATCTTTATTTCATAATTATTATTATTCGTCTTTTTTAATATAGTTTATACAAGATTTAACAAATTAATTTACCTATATGTATGATTACTGAAAGAGCTTGGTGGCGATCGCATTATACCCATTCGGTGCGGTCGTCTAAAAAATGTTTCGTCGTATAGTTAGCCTGCCCGCAGCAACGTTGCCTTATTAATTGTTTAAATTTGTTCATTGAAACCTCTTGAACGTTTTCTGAGATTTTGTTGATGAGCGTTATATTTTTATTTTTCTCTACAAAACTATTGTAAAGTTTTTGGCCCCACACGCGGGAGTTTCTAATTCATTTTTACTCTTAGTATTTTTATAATGTACGTCACCTAATCTGCGAAAATCCAAGATATTTTGAAGTGAAACTTCTTTAGAATCTTTGTGATTTGAAAATCGATGAAACGAAAAAGTGACAAGATAAACACATAAAATTCAACATTATTTAATTCGAAATAAAAAACATTTCTCTTTACACGTTAGTATTCATTTTCAATTTAAATAAAAATTAAAAGATTTGAAATTAATTTTAGCTTTATCTGAATATACTAAAGGCAGATATTCTTTTATATGTAGAACAGAGGAAATTGTGCGTAACATTGAATTTTGAACTTTATCCTAGTGATTTAAAGTGTAATTTAGATTTTATATATTGAATATTATAATTTGTTGACGGATGTAGGCTAAAGGAATTATATATATATTAATAAAAGTTAGAGAAGAATTATCTGTGAGTATATTGTCTGAAGTTTCACTTCTACTGCGTGTGAACTGCACACACACACACACACAATTCTTTTCTTATTATGTAAATTTATTCAAGATATTAAATTATAACTTAATATTTTATAGCCACACCATCATATTACTATTATCATTATATTACTACAAAATAAATAATAAAATGTTGAGATTTCTTAATGTTTTGAATAAAGTAATAGTTGTAGTTTCTTTTATTACTTATTTTAAGATTTCGAATCGTTTATAAATTACGTTTTTTAATCTATTACAGATCAAATAAAGTAAATAAAGATTTAATGGCAGCTTTCTTCCGATTGAAAGATGACAGCGACGCGACAAGATGAAAGTGATTATAGAAATACAGACTGAAGCTGAAGCATATAAGCGAGTTTAATTTAATTTATTTAAAACGCTATAAACGCGAGTAAAGTATTTAATTCTATTGATTCTATGTCTAATATATTTCTATTGACAAAGCATCTTTATACCAGATATGATGTTTTTTTGTCATAAGTTATTATTATTGTGTTTAAAGTAGGCCATGTAACTCACACTACATGTATATTTGACACGAATATTTTAATGTAAAAATATAGAAGTTGTTTGTCTAAACAGTGTAATTTTTTTAATTATATTTAATTCTTTTAATGTTCCTTAACACTTTTATATGATAACTTGATACAAGTGATAATAAAGATCAATATGAAAGGAATTGAAAAGAAAACATAAAATAATTATAACCCACAAGCGATCAATGGCAAGTACCTCCGCTACATATAACGTTTGAAATTAATTTAGACTTATTATTAATATGTCTTTGAAGACCACGGGCCATAAAAATGGCCCGGACTTTTGGAGGGCTTGCGTGGAGCCATGGGAAGGCCAACACGTAGAGGCCTTTGACAAATTTAATGTAAATGTGGCGTGACACTGACCGGCGATTATACCTGTCTACACCCATATAATAATGCACCCAAGGACAAGCCCCGGCCAGTGTAGGACTATTATGGGGCTATTGGGGGTAAACTGCTAGTGGTACTAGGGGTCTGGGAATATGGGGACTATGGCGTCTGCCCGTCGCAATGCTCGGGGAACATGGAAAAATGGAGACTATTATTATCATTTATGATAAACTCATTAAAGTCTTAACAATATAAAAAAAGATTGGTGGATTTTGGGAACATTCCCATCTGATAACGGTCTGGTGCTAAATTTTCTGCATTCGTTTTTATTCGTACATAATTGTAGTTTATTTTGGGTATTTAAATTATTTTAAAGTTTTATTTATAAGTACGATTTATTTATAATAAACTGGGAATTACCAGCAAATACCGAAATAAAACAAATACTGAAATTGCTGTATCAGCAAGATTAAATTAATTTTAAAAACAGTAATTGATTGATTAGCTTCATCGACATTTTTTACTAACGAACTTTGTAAACGCCATTGTGCTATTTTTTATTAGTCCAAACAATGGTTGCAATCATTACATCAAAACAATAGTTTAATACATGTTTAATTATTCCCATACGGATGCATAAATGAAGCATTGTTTCACAGATTTTAATGAAGGCATCAACCTAACAAAAAAAAAATATTCAGGGTTATTTGTTTGTAGTCTGCGTCAATTTGACACTTAATTGGCGGGACAAATGACAGTTAATTGCATTTTTAAGAATAAAGTTTTAGTTCATGCAAAAGAATAAAGCTTCCTACATTGTACAAAGCATGATAAGTAACGTAATAATTTTAATAATAATATTAATTATCGAAAAATAAATCACATTCACTACCGATTCTTTGTTTTCTCGTATAATTATTATAGGAAAATATTTTTATACAAAATAATCATTACTTTTTACTCATAAATAATTCATTCCTGGAGATGGGATATAAAATTTGACGCATTGTAGTCTAGAAGCATTCCGAAAGTTATTTAATAATTATTTTAGTACTTTCTTTATTTGAAACACAGCTTTGCAGGATTTATGTATTTAGGCAGTGTGAAATATTCAACTTACATAATAATAATCTTCAAGGAATCGCTCACTATTTGCTCTTATCCAAATTGTAGGTGACTATCGCCAAACAACAGAGCTCTTAAGGCTCTTGTAGCGATTTTATATTATTTAAAAAGAAATAAACTGATTTTTATATATATATTTAAACTAAGATTAAATCAAAATGGATTTAAGATTAAAAATACGAATGCTCAATTAAGACCCTAGAATACCTATTAATGCCTACTCTCAGCGCGTTCCATTAGTAGCCCACAACGCCCAAAATGCTCCGTTAGCTGTTCCACAAGGCGACCGCGATCGTTATGGTCGTGGCGAAAACGTCACCAATGACGTCATCATTTTCGATCACCAAACGCTCACAATAACCGTTCCACTTGGGTTTACGATTGTAACGCCGGCAAGCAAGTGGAACGGAAAAAATCGCGGTCATGAACGTGGTCTTTGTGAGCTACTAATGGAACGTAGCCAATGTAATACTTAAGCGCTATCCACTTACCTTGATAGTCCAGTCTTCTCGTGCATGTAATATTGTCAACAAATACATATATCATAAAATATTTATGAACATTTTAAGCTAAAGCCTTATTTAAAATCTTACAGACTAAAAGAATAAAATAATACTTTCTAATACTTTATTACAAACCTTTTTGTTACAATTTTCCATTCACATTACAATATCCGAACCCTAACATTCATATTTACATTGTAATGGTAACGATTAATAACATTACTTATTGAAATAAAAGAAGTTAAATAGTTCTACAATTACATTATAACCTAGAAATAATTTCGAAAGTCTTTGCTATACCAAAACGAACTTAAATTAATAATTATACATTTTTTGGTACAAAAAACTTCCATATTTAAATGGATAAGTTTAACTTTATGTAAAGCTATATTTTTTTATATTTTATGACTACAATGAAACTGTTGAGACATATCTATATGTACAATAATCTCTTATCCCATCGAAAACTTTTTAAAACGAGTTTGATAGTTGCAACAAATTGAACCAATAATTTAATTTTTAAATATGTAACAATCTTTGTGCATCATCAGTATAAATTCAAACCATCCATAAATTAATTTAGTTAATTTTCAAAAAAGTTAAGTCATAATTATACATGGCTGTAGTTATGCGAGGGTACTTGTGAATATTATTTAGTATAAAATGCAGGGTGAAAGGAAGCATATTATCAGTTGCCGCGCGACCGCCAGGAAAGTAATAAGTAATGGTACGTTGACGTGACGTCCTAGAGGTAGAACGGTTTATTGTACTGCTAACGTCTTAAGGACAGTACAATGGCTATTTTGTGATGACGAAATGTTGATCAAATTACAAGATCAGAAATCAATAAGCACAATGTACTGAAATATTTTTTTACTATTATGATAATAAAGTAATTAAGTATTATAGTTAGATAGCTGTGGTCTTTTCTCCCCTATTAAAAATCTAAGAAATTTGGTTGATTTTGAATATATTTCTTATGTGAAAAATGTTTTTAATGCATTTATTATAGTTAGAGCAAGAATGATTGAACAGAAGATCACTTTGGACTCTAAAGACATTGTCCATTTATCAAGGTTTGAATTTATAGAATAAACCTAAGAAATAAACGGACTCGAAGACACTAATAATTGTAATTTAACGTCATTCGTACATAACTATGGCCAGAGAAACTGGACTTAACCAGTGGGAACCGCTTTTAACCAGTTTTTATCTGGCACAACTGCTTAAGTATCACCTCCAGTAGACACAGTTGTTAATTTCCTTGGAATGAAAGCAGGTCTTTGAAAACCAGGTCTAAATTGTTTAATGAGTATCTTCCTTTCTGTGGTAGTTCTAGGAGCTTCTGTTGTATATGATTTCGTTATTTTTGTAGTGCCTGGCTTTTTCCTAAAGTCTACTGGAATATTTTGAACTCTACTGCCACTGATTCTTGATTTTGGAGCAAACGATGCTGTTTTATTAGATTTTTGAACTAAGTTTGCTGGAGTTGTAGTATTAGCTTTTTTAGATACACGTGGAACAGGGCTTGGTCTAGTAAAATTTGATGGTTTCAAAATCGGTCGACGTGCAAAAGGAAATTTAGCTCTTTTAGAGTCAATTGTCGCTACTTTTGTTGTAGTGATTTCTTCCTTCATATCTTCTGTTGTAGCAGGAGTTTTTGTCGTAGACGTAGATGATATTTGAGTGATTGTTGTAGAAGAAAGTAATTCCATTAATAGACTAGGTGTGCTTGGTTTCTCTGTTGTTGTTGTCGTTGTCGTGGTTGCTTTAGGTGTTGTTGTGGTTGTAGACCTTGTTGAGGTACTAGTACGTTCTGTACTTGATAAAATAGTAATGCTTACTGGATGTTTAATTGTAGTTTCCTCAACAGATCCACCATTAAACTCTTGACCTTTAGCAAACGTTACAATGCTTCTACCTGTTTCTGGTTTTAGCACATTTAATTGTACTATATTAGCTTTCTCTTCTTGCATAGGTATTGATGCAGAGTACACAACAAATGGCTGTTTATCTTCTGGTACCTTTCTGGCCATGATTGGATTCTCAGTTTTAAATAAACCTTCTAAAGGTAAAGTAGAAGGATTTGTTAGCATTGTTCGAGGTGTTACTATTTCAATACGTTTAGCTTTGTTTTGTTCATTTTCATAGGCAGCAGGAACAAATTGCCATTGCGAAAACAGAGGTTCGTCTTGAGATTTCTCTGTAACCTTTTCATCATTAACGTAACTTAAGAAATCATCATTCGGTAGATGTTCTAGTTGATCTTTTAACGAGTCCTTGTCATTATCCCGTTTAACATGTCTATAAGCTTCATTAATACTTTCAGAAGCCACTAAATTTTCTTTAGGTGTTTCAACAAAGCTTACTAATGTTTTTGCGTTCCTTGCTTCATCAATGCGAATGGGATTATCAGGTGGATTATCTACTGGATAAACATGGCCTAATTTCGTAAGATAAATTGGTATTTCATCTTCAAAAATTTTGATAAGACTAAATCTACTTACTTCGCCAATTTGATCAACCATTGGTTTCTTTTCAATTTTGATTTGACCCTCCTCAATAAGCGTACTTTCATTGTTTTTATTCAAACGATGTTTATCTTGTTTAGAAGATACTTCAACCACTCTACTAACTGAAAACAATTTGTTGAATTGTGTTTTTACTATTGGAGTTACAGGAGGTTGTGTAGTTGTTTCAGGCAATTCAGAAGCTAACTCCGAACTAGATCCAATAGTGCTTGTTGGAGTTGTTTGCGTGACTGTAGTATCTTGTCCCAAAATAGTTACTGCATTTGTTGAAGAAAATTCAGTACTAGGAATATTAGTAGTTCCTTCAGTTTGCTCTAAATAATCATCAATACTATTGTCTGCTTCCATTTGGCTTGTTGTAGTTTCACTTTCTACGGTATTCGTTGAATTGTTACTCAATGTACTTGAATCATCTGACATAGTTGTACTCATGGTTTCAGTCATCGAAAGATAATCATCATCATCCGAAATATTTTCACTGTCTTTTTGTGATATGGATGAGGCATTAGTTGGAGATTCAGAATTTTCGTTTTCAGTTACTAATATGGTTTGGTTTTCTAAAGAAATACTTAATTTAGGACTTGGCTGAGGTTCTATCATTGGAATGTTGTAGCCAATTGGAACATTTTGGACACGTTTTTTAGAATCATTAACAGGTTTATAACTACTGAATTTTGTTAATATACCAGTTCTGTTATTATTATTTATACCTTTTGGTATTTCAGTGGTAGATGCCGAGGTTCTGAACGCATTAGAATTAATTATCTTGGGTTTGAAAGTGGGTTTCTTAGTTGTTACAATAAATTGATTTTCTGGATCCTCATCTGAAACGTCTTCTTCTTCTTCTAATATTTCATCTGGTTCCTCATTTTCGTTTTCGTGTTCTTCAAAATCTGGTTTCCGAGTAAATAACTGATTTATTGGTACTAAAACTAATGGATCTTCTTCGGGTTCCTCTTCCAGAATTTCATCATCAGTATATTCTTCTTCTTCTGTTTTTTGCGTTGTACTGACTGTAGTCGATGGTTTTCTTGTAAATAGCCTAGATGATAACGGTTTTCTAGTTGTAGACGGTCTAAATGGTTCTCGAGTAGCTGTTGATGGGCTAGTATATGCACCTGGATTGTACTTTCTACTGAAAAATCTACTACTCGACGGCAGCGAAGATTGCGTGGTAGACGTAAATACTTTTTTCTGGGGTCTATATGGTGGTCTCGTTCGAATTGAAGAGGGTAACTGTGTAGTGCTAGTCGTTGTTGTTGTTGTTTCAATTTCAGTGTCTTCAGTTTGAGTATTCAATATTTCAGTGGTGAGTGTATCTTGATTTTCAGTTTCCTCTTTTTGATAGTCAGGCTTTTCTTCGTTATTTATATTATCGGATTTAGTACTTGCTTCACTACTTTGTTCAATAGGCTGTACAGTTGTTATTTCTACGAAATCTTTTTTTTCTTCATCTTTATTAGGCTCTTCTGTAATATTTTCATTTTCCTGGACGGTTTCTTCATCGGTTTCTTCACTTTTATAGGTTAAAGCTTCCTGGTTTTTATCCTGAACTTCTACATCTGGTTTGTTTTTAGAAACAATTTCTACATTTTCCTCAGTTTGTGGGTGATTGTTCTCTACTAAAACAGTTACTTGTTCAGATGTTGTGGTGGGTATATTTGTTGTAGATGTTCCAATACTACTTCGAGTTTTATCTCCATAATTTAAAACAAATTCTGTAGTCGTGGTGGTTGTCGTAGTTTCTTTGGCGGCATCAAAGGCAACCACCGATTGTGCGATAAGTTCTTGTTCATCAACCGGTTTTAATTTCTTACGTATGACTTTTCGGATCCTGGTTGGAGTTATAGATGGCACAATTTCAGAATTTATTATATTTGGAATGGCCGTTGTTGATGTTGGTCTTCTTCTTATTACCTTAAATCTACGTTTTCCTAAATCACTAGGAGTAGTAGTTTCTATAATTTCAGGCTCAGTTTCATCATTATCATTATAACTATCATCGGATAAGTCCAAATCATCCCAAATATTTGATGTTTTGGTTTTAGGCGGTAAATCATCTTCGTGTTCTTTTTCTTGTCTTTCACTCTCAGAAAGATTAATGTCTTCCCCTACTTTACTTTCTGGTTCGTCATTACCGTCTTCAATTGGGTTTTGTGTACTAATCACAGAAGATCGAAATGGTACGTTTCTCGCTTGGAACACAGGAGAGACAGTAGTAGGTCGTGTTTTACTAAACTGAAAACGTGGTGCTGTTCTTTGATTAATTAGCTGCTCTTGATTATTTGTCTCAGTTGTAGAAATTTGATTTCTGATAAAAGGTCGTGGAGAAAATCTTGCAAACGTTGGACGTCTTTGAGCTGTTGTTGATTCAGAATTGGCTGACTGAATAGTAGCTTCAGTAGTAGAGCTAGGACTAAATCTATTTCGGCCTCTTGGCAAGATGTTTGGCCTCCTCACTTCCGCTGCGGATACTTCACTGTCAGAAGCTATATTAGATGGTGTTGTTCGGGCACGAAATTGTCTTCCACTTCTTGGTTTGAACCCCTGTCTAGGTACAAACTGAGGCTCAACATCGATGGATGTCAACGAGAGTATTTCATCAGGACTTATTTGTGGTCTCAATTGACCTCTTGGCACTTGGGATGCAGCAGCGGGAATAGAATCATCACTTGTAGTTTGAATACGGATCTTGCTGGTAAATCTCCTTCCAGTTTCTCTATTAGGCTTTACGTTATCTATTTCTCGACTATCCGGGGTCGTAGATCTAATTTTTCTAGAAAGTTCTGTATCTGAGTCCGATATTTCGTTAGGTCTAATTATTCGGCGGCGCACAAAAGTATAATTCCTCTGACTCACCTGTGTGCTCGACGATGCACTCGATGGCGATGAAGTAGTAGAACTAGGTCCTCGACGTCTCAAGATAGTTCGTCGTGTTGGAGTACTAGATGGAACCACCGTGGTAGTTGTTGTGGTGGTGGACGAAGCAGTCGTTTCGGGGATTTCAAAGATTGTAGTTGGTGGCTCAGGACTCTCGATGTCAGAAGTTAGAGAGTTTAAAAATGATGATATTTGGACAGCTAATACTGTAGTCGGTTCAGGGCCACTGGGCTCTTCAAGAGTAGGAATAGTCGGTCGTGTCCTAATTACAATAGACTTGAGAGAGCTAGGTTGCTCAGTGGGAGGGATGGTAGTGGAACGAGTTCTAGCAATAGAAGAATATTGGGGTTGAGATGAGATTTCTCTCTCTAATGCGGTGCCACGCTCTGTTTCTTGCTCCTCATCCTCCGGATTATCATATCTGCAATCGTCAAATTTTCATACATGTTAGCAATGACTTGTAAAGTTTATAATTACCCAGATTTTATTTAATTTAGCTTAATTCTTTGGCGTTATATTCATTTTTATTGTATATTAAGAGTTAATTTACAATTATAACAATTTACAAGATAAGTTACATTTCACACCCGACTATTTTTATTTGATTAATAATGAGTTGAATTTTTTTTCTCTACTTTAATTATTAGTTGCTGATACTACTCACTGTAAAGTAGTAATTTCTTCGGTAGTAGGTCGTTGTCTTCTAATAGTAACGTATTCTGGAATATTCTCTCGCCTGGCACTTGCTATATCCAGCGTGTTCGGTGAATCCGAAACTGACACGTAAGTTTCGGGGCGTTCGAAAAGTGCATTTCTAAAAATAAAATAAGAGTCTAAGTTAAATGTAAAATCTAAAAGTATACACAATTTCCGTTTAAAAAATTCATGATGTTGGAGCTGATAGAACACTAAATAAAATAAATTTTAGTATGACTTTTACATGACAAAATACAAACCTGGAAGCACTATCATCAGCCGTATCTGAAGTAGATGATGAAGTTGGCCTTGCTCGTCGAATGTTAACATATTGAAGGGGTTTCCCTGTCGTGGCCACGGTAAGTTCAGTTTCCACAGATCTCGATCTTGAAACTTCCTGAATTGGTTCGTCAGCTTCATTATCGAATTCTTCAGCCTCCAAAGGCTCTTCTGTTGTTGAGGTGGTTGAAGATCGTAGCCGATTTATTGTCGTGTACCTTAAAGTTAAGTTTATATAAATACAAAACTTTATGAAAATCGGTTACATCCCAAGACAATGAAGAATGAAAGATATTCAAAGATTCAATATCACTTTAGCAATTGTAATTATAATAGTATTATTGTTGACTTACTGTGGTCTGTCTTTCTTTAGTAACTTGTCTTTGTCCGCTGTTGCTTCTAAACCTTCATTCTGGGGTCCTCTTCGACTGTTCTGTGTCAAGTTGTCAAGAATATTGTTGCCACCAACCCTGAAATATCGAAAATATGTAAATTGATAATAATGACATTCGGCGTCCGCTATTCAACAGTATAGATTTAGTTTTTTTCAGAGATTTAATATTTATTTCCTATCTGTCTTTACTTTATTGCGAAGCTGGCAAGAAGGTAGACGGCCCATCTAATGGAAAGTGGAACCAGGACCGAAATCAACACGTTGCTAACCTTGGAAGTTGGATAGAGGGATTAGACAGGAAAAATCGGATACAGGGGATGGGATATTCCTTACATCGATAATTACACCGGCCGACAAAAAATAAAAAGTTGTCGGTACTTTTGACCAGACCCATTTCTTCTCATCTGTCTTATAAAAGAGTAGTAAACAAATTTAAAAAAAATAGTAAAACAACTTTTGTGCGAGAAGGCTATACGACGAAACATTTTTTAGATGACCGCACCGAATGCGTATAATGCGATCGCCACCAATGTTTTTCAATAATGATTCATTTAAATTACTTTGTTAAACCTTGTATTAGAGTATTAGAGTAAACTACATTAAAAAAAAATACGAATAATAATTATTATTACGAACTAAAGATATGTTAGTGTTATATGCTGGGGAGTTTGCTGCGCCGCTTCTTCTCCTTTAACAATAACTAAAATTGCTTTGGAAGCGGTGGGAGACTCTTGACTTTCAATAAGTAATCTGTAAGATTCCATTTTCAAATAAATACATTCAATTTCTATATGTATTTTGATGCGCTGAATCCAATTTTAGGTCAGTTTGGTCCATACACAATCAAAATTTTGAGTGTTTATGGACCAAAAGATCGAATCTGGGGGTTTTATTTAATAGCCTGAAGCAGGCAAACAGGCGCACGGCCCACTTGATGAAAGGTGGTTACCGTCCTTTATGGACGTTTGCAACACTAGGGGCGTAGCTAACGCGTTGCAGGCCTCTAAAAATTTTATAACGCCCTTCTTAAACGACCCCATGTCGTCGCGCAGAGGGAAAACCTTGGCGGGAAGTTATCTCCAGACCTTTGTTGTACGCGGAATAAATATTCTAAAGAACCGTTGAGTAGTAGAGCGTGGGAGATCCAGGAAACGCGAGCGAACATCCCGTCGATGGCGAGCGGTGCGGTTTTAAAATGAGACTATCAAACAGTTCCTCGGAACACTCCGTTGTACTGGCGGTAGAATACGCAGAGGGACGCAGTCTCTCCAAAGGCTAAGCGATTCTAAACCGTCTGTTAGTGTGGGATCGCTGACTATACGAATGGCGCGACGCTGGATGGAGTCGAGAGGACCAGTCTGGTAAGCGCGGGTGCTCTAGTCCATAAGTGTGAGCAGTATTCCATATGCGGCCTAATTTGTGCTTTGTGCACGAGTCTTGGCCGCGGGGAGAAAAATTGGGGTCAGTTTGGTCCATACACCCTCAAAATTCTGAGGGTGTATGGACCAAACTAACCACTGATTCGGATTCATCGAAATATTAGGTTGAGGAAAGTTTTTTCGCATTTTATATAAAAATTCAAAAGGTTTTTTTTATAAAGTTTATTTACATTTGACTAAAGTGTGTAGGTGCCATTTTGTTGGATAACTTTTTGCCATCTTGTAGGTAGGAACACGATCTCATTGCTATAAAAATTCTGATCAAAAAACTGCGACAAGTGGTTTTGGCAGCCCACTCGTGATGTTAACCTGACACTGCCTAAGGAATTCTGCAGAGATCGAAACAGGTGAAAGTCTGAAGGTGCAAGGTCAGGACTATACGGCGGATGCATTAACACCTCCCAGTCAAACTCTCGTAATTTTTTCTGAGTGGCTAAAAATGTGTGAGCTCTAGCGTTATCATGGTGAAAAACCACACCCCTTCTGTTGATTAATTCCGGCCGCTTTCTCTCAACTTTTTACTTTAATGTTATCAGTTGTTCGCAGTACAGTTCAGAATCGATGGTCCTGCCTGACGGTAACAGCTCATAATGAATAATACCCTTCCAATCCCACCATACACACAGCGTCACCCTGTTGCGAGTTAACCCGGGTTTCGCCACAGTCTGTGAAGCCTGACCGGCCTTTGACCACGATCTTTTTTCGCACGTTCTTGTAGTACGTGATCCACTTTTCATCACCAGTTATCAGCTTCTTCAAAAATGGTTCGGTTTCATTACGTCGTAATAAAGAATCACAAATGAGTACACGGTTCATAAGGTTTCTTTCAGTGAGCTCATGAGGCACCCAAATATCGAGCTTTTTTCAAATGCACCAAAACCGTTTTGTGTTCAATTCCCAGTTCTCCAGCTACATCGTAACTACTAATATGCCGATCTTGCTCCACTTTTTCAAAAATGGCATCAATTTTGCCCGTATCAGGGCGACCAGAGCGATGTGCATCTTTGATATCAAAATTTCCGGATTGAAAACGCTTAAACCAAATTTGCGCTACTCTCACAGATACTGCATTAGGTCCATAAACATCACAAATTTGTATCGCGGCTTGTGTTGCATTTTTACCTTTTTTGTAATAAAATTTTAAAATGTATCGAATTTCTTCATTAGATTCACTCATTTTAACAATAACAAAAACAAATGAAAATTACACATTTTCCTAATTTGAATTTGGAATTGTCTTCTTTAAAATTAAAACTTTTTAATGATGCCAAAACCAGGCAGATATAAATTTATTTATTTATTAACTTACAAACATCGCTATCATTACAGTTGTCACCAATACGATAGCGTGGTACACATAATACATTATAGATAAATATATATACATATTTAGTTGTCATAACATATAATATAATACGCAGTGCTTGTGAATTCAGTCACAGTGCAGATAAAAATGTAATTTTGTTGACATATCTTGTTCAATGTTCGCAGGGCCTGTGTCATCGGCGCCTTATTAAGTAAGTTGGTCCTGCCGTATGATACTGCGAACATTGGCTGCCTACGTCTCATTATAAAATTCGCTGGAACGTTCAGTTTGATTTCAGCTAATACTCCTAGGTTTAAATAATTTACCTGTTAACAATTTAAATAGTAGGACACCAATGCAAACTTTCTTCTGGTTGCCAAATTATTATACCCAACCATGCCTAAGACAAACAAGGTGGGGTACATCAAAGGATAAAATGGGTAAACACCATAAGGTCTTAGGTATAAAAATCTAGTAAATTTATTTTGTATGCGCTCCAACATGAGACTATATTTAGTTTCATGTGGAGCTCAGATGATTGCGTTGCTTTCTAAGTGGCTTCTTACTAAAGCGTTAAATAATGTTTTAACGACATAAATACTATTAATACCTTCTACTCGACGTAATACAAACCCTAAATTTCGATAAGCTTTCTTACAAATGTTAATTATGTGATGGCGAAAAGTTAGCTGTATATTAAGACATACTCCAAGATGCCGTACCGTTTCAACTCTTTTAATTGCTGCGTTAACCAAGAAATAGTTGTAATGGAGAAGCCGCTTGTTTCTGCTAAAGGAAGTGAGAGAGCATTTTGTCGTGTTAAAAAATAATTTATTTTTTTCACCCCAATCTGCTACTTTATCCACGTCCTTCTGGAGCAGCTCACAATCTAATTTATCTATGACCGCAAGTAACAACTTTAAAACATCCGCAAACAAAAGGCATTTGGAATTTTTCACCACCCTGGGCAAATCATTAATCATGATAATAAACTGGAGTGGTCCCAGGTTACTTCCCTGACTAATTCCTGATCGGGTACAGTATGGCTCTGATTTAAAACCAGCGTAGTCGACAAACTGTTGACGATCTCTTATGTAATTAGCATAAAAGTTTAATAGCTTAGGAGTACATCCTACTGCTGCCAATTTCGTCAACAATATATCATTGTCTACCAAATCGAAGGCCTTTTTGAAATCAAAATAGGCAGCATCGACCTGGACAACAGTATCAACCAACGGAATAATATATGACATAAAGTTAAGAAGATTGGTGTTTGTACTACGACCTGGTCTAAAACCATGTTGAGCTTCCAATAACTGACAAGTTACCTGATCTAAAATACACTTATGGATTATCGACTCGAATATTTTTGCGGGTGCTGATAATATCGCCACAGGCCTGAAGTTAGTAATATCCGATCCGGCATCTCCCTTGGGCACTGGAACCACTCTAGTAACTTTCCAACATTCAGGAAAGAAAGATAAATCAATAAACAGGTTAAATAAATGTAGTAGAGGTCCAGTTAGGATCGCCTGACAAACCTTCATAATAAATGCAGGTATTCCATCCGGTCCAGCCGAATGCTTAGGTTTGAGTCGTGCTAGTTCTTTGGTGATACCTGTGTTCCAACGGTGTCTACTGTTGATACCTTGCTAACAGGCGTATTGGTTCCGTATATTGGCATGCACTTGGAACAAAGACACTCCGGGCACACCCACTGAATTTTATACTCCTGACTAAATGATTTAAAAACTTCTACCTTTATTCCGAGGCAGTTTAAATCATAAAATTTTCTGCAATCTTCTTTGCAGCATTTTAGATAATTTGTAGCTGATATCACTGAACTACAACCCCTACATTTTTTTGACATTTTTAAAGTATTAATACGACGCGTCCGTTCACTACGCGCACACGACGTAAGTTGGTAAATAGTACAGGCAAAGAGATCTTATTACAAGTTCATACATACTATATGCGAAAAGACTTTTCGCCGACCTAAGAATATATGGGTCTGGTCAAAAGTACAGACCACTTTTTTATTTTTGTGTGACTAATCTGAGAGCGTGGTAGCACATAAATAGAGCCGGGTCCAAGAGCTGTAATTAAAATAATGATTCCAGTGTGGCTCGACCACGTCTAAATTGTTATTACTATTCTTATTCACTGAGGTAATTCAAGATAAGATATGGAAGCCTCACTTGTTCTTTCCTCTGGTCCTTTCCAGCACCTTCTGGTACAATTTCTTATTGAATGAAGACTGCGTTGTGGTGACACCTCCATTTGTACTCACAGGGGTTTCTCCCAAACGTAGTTGCTTCTCTAGTTGTTCTATGCCACCTGTTAGTATATAAACATGTATACACACGTATAGTTAAGAAGTTCTAGGAGTTGGTATATCGCTAAAAACATTACGGGCTTAGGCATGAGTGTAGTCTAAAGTATGTATGTAAGTGGGTAGTTCCAAATATACCAGTTTTCAACCAACTTGTGTGTGGTTCACTACAATTGGAATGTCTGGTAAGTGAAATAATGATGAAAAAGATCCAAGAGGAGATCTCTCTGTGATCTGAGAGTAACAGAGATTCCCCTCTCGCCTTCTGTAGTGAAGTAATACCCAGAGGTGTTACGCTGAGATAATATGTTTAACAATTTGTGAAATTTATTGTACCTATATGATACTAACCAACTTTTTTGATGAGATCTATAAGCTCTTTAATGACCTTCGGATCTTCAGCGTCAGTCTCAGCAATGTCCACTGGCACATCTTCTTCATATTCTTCTTCAATCTAAAAATTCGAATGTATTTTTAATCTAAAAATACCAATTCTAGAAAAGCTTCAGGCTCACTTGAAGCGACTGCATTCGCATCTTGCTGATAAGAAAATTAAAAAATTTCTTGTCTCATTAAAATTACATTTTAACTGGTGTAACAGCGTTTATAATTTTTTTTTATTACATCAGAGTAGTTGATAATCAAATCAACTAAGATAAGTGAGTAAGTCAGGGGCTGGCAACGCTGCTTCAACAGCTGAAGATCTCAAACGTCGCAAATATGGAACCCTAGGAAGGGGATACATATTTGTGCCGTTTGGAGTTGAAATTTTAGGTCCGTGGGGCCCATCGGCAAAAGGTTTCTTCAAAGAAATTTGTAAGAAACTCTTTGATACCACCCTTTATCAGAAGGCTGGTTTATATTTCGCGCAACGAATCAGCATTGCCATACAGCGTGGCAATGCAGCCAGCATTCTGGGCACGCTTCTCTCTGGCAGCGATTTGTTACATACTTTATATTAATTTATTTATAATTTAGTTTATTTTTAAGTATTTAGTTCCAATACTTAACTAAGATATTTTTTATAAACTACAAAATGCGGAAGACGCCTATAATTTGTATGAGCGTTGCAAGTTATGACGTCATATCTGTAACGAGTCAAATAGTGTATTCATTATAGTTTAAACGGCAATTAAAATTATTTCCAACGTGATATTCTAAAAGTTATGATGGTGGCATGATGTTTGAACACTTTTATAACCCCATTGCAATAGACTTTTCATATTACATAATAACAGCCCATAAATCTTCCAAATAGGCTTAGACCTCTTCAAACTAGTTTTTTTCCAACTGTTATGTTTTGTGGCGCCTCTATATTTTTGGTGTTTAGTGTAGCAACACTAGTTTTTAAGTTTTTAATTAGCTATGGTAAGATGTATAAAAATATAACTCCATATGGCACAATGTCTTTTTTGTTACGCGCCTCAAAACCCAAAGTTTTTTTCTTTCTTTTGATTTTTTTATTGTAATAACTAGAGTTTTCCCCACGACTACGCAGCGGATCAAACCCTTAGGCTTTCGCCATTTAGTGCGTCTGGTGGGCACTTGGCACTTGAAACATGATATTTTGCTGTACAGTTTTATTAAAAAAAATGTATAGGTACCTAATATTGGGTAAAAAAAGTAAATAATAAAGATACTTGTATAATATTGATTGTTTTTAAACAAGAATTGTGTAATTGTGTATGATTTCAATTATTTGGTGAAATGTTCTTTGTTAACCTGTCACAAGAACTATTTCATTTTGCGTCAGTTGAAAATTAACAATTTAACTGACTAGATTCTAATGAATACATTTGATAAAGCTATACAGACTTAGTTCTTTTGTCTGCCATTGTGACGGACAAAAAATATTTAGGCTTACCTCAGGCTCTGGTGTTGTAGTAGTCGTACTGCTGGTCCTGAATAGAATAGAGTTCTTCGTGCTAACTCTAACGGGCTTCCTAGTAGTGGTAGTTGTAGTCGTGGTGACGGTTGTAGTCGATGCCTTCGTTGTAGGAGCTTTAGTAGTAGCGGCTGGTTTTTTACAGAGGACATTGCGGGCAAAGTCACAGGAGTCAGCTGCTTTGTTGAAGTATAGGCCTGAAAAGGGTACATTTTTGTTAAGGGTCTTGCAACAGACGGGACCGGCTTATTCAAATTCTAAAGTTTTTATTCAAAATAAGTTCCACCGGTGAAAACTTTTTGAAGGTCATACATATAAGTTAAAATTTAAATTTACTTCCTATTCTATGTACACCGCTTCACATCGTGTTATTGCTGTTCAGGAGAAGAAGCGGCAAGAAACTCCCCAGCAACATGTCTAACTAAAAATTATTATTTTTTATAAGTTTTATACAGCAGTATGTTACAGAATTATATTCGAAGAATTAATGGAGTTGTAGCAAATAGTGCATACTCAGTATAACGAAGACATAATAAAAGGAAAGAAGAATATTAATATAGTTATAATAATACCAAGACGTATTAAAAGTTTATACTGCAACATATTGCTACGACCGACAAAGACCAATGCACACCTGCAGTTTATAACCTTTTCGGCATTTGGACTTCTTTTGTTTATCTTGTTTAAAATTTGTAATCAGAAAACAGCCTATTGTGTATTGTACTCGTTTATGGCCATTTGCAGGCATAATTAGGCAGATGTGCAGATTACGAATTCTAAGAAATTTGATCTACAAGGGCGGGCAGCCATATTGTATCGGTGCAGTGGCTCAATGGGGAGATCGGCAGTCTAGCGATGGTCACTAGCGAGACAAGACGTGTGTACATTCGATAAACTATATAGTGACGAACTTTGCGCGTGTTATTGAATTGTATATTACGTTTGTACTGGTCCAGTTATATTTGGACCTGTGTTATACGTGTTTGTGTAGTTCTAATACATTCTATAGTAATTCCAACAGTATTTTAATTCGAGTCCCGCACTCGTAACAATATCTCCATAAATTCCTACTCTTCTCTATGTAATTGCTACTCTAGTTAGTTAATTTTGTGAACTATGTCGGCTACATTGGTTATGTTACGGATCGTCAGTTTCAATTTAATACATGAGAGAAACTCCGAGAACAGCTTGCTCATAGCTCACTGAGCGACTTAGTTTATAAACCAATCCTACCGTCATGTTATTGGCGACATATTTGCATAAATCAGGACTTAAACATTACAAATAATTATTTTACAACAATTAAATCGTACCGGAAGGACAAGTGAACTGGTGAGCAACAATTCCAAGGTTTGAAGGTCCGGAGTCTAAACACCAGAAATACTTCTTGCAGTCACGAGGGTGCTGATAGAATCCTTCGTCCACGCATTTAAAATCTGAAATAAGTTAATTTACATTACACAAAGGAAATTGGAAATATGAGACTTCTAGACCAGGGGTGGTAGCCATCCAGATGGGCAAATACCCCACCACCTGGCTGTGAGTTGTTTTGTCGCCTCTTGCGACAGGCCGCCCGGCCGCAGGAAATTGTATTCTTTCTGCGTTCTTGCACGGATAAAAATACAATTATACAGCATATAATAGCATTTCTAGATGGATATCAATAAAGAAGGATTTAAAGCACACTATGCACGCTACTGAGCCCAAAAAATGTAAACCATAGGACTAACTAAAGATTTTAAATAAATAACATGAAAGTTACCTGTTCCAGGGTCGGGAGTCGTTGGTGGTTCAGGTGTGATGTTCCATGCAGGTGTTGTGCTGGTTAATCCATTCTTATTACGTTTATTGCTTCTATAAACAAAAAGATTATAATTTTAAATCATGCCTACAAGAAAACTAGACACATCGAGAAATAATAAAATTACGTTTTAACGATTTTAAGCGCCGTTATTTATTGGATTTAATTCCGACGTTTCGACCACTTTCCAGTAGCCGTGATCACGGACATAGATTAGTTAGAGATGAATGTGTCTGTCTTTGACTGAAAAGTGGCAGAAACTACGGAATAAAAATCAAATTAAATACCTCTTAAAACCGTCAAATCGTAGTTTTATGTGTACCTACCATTCGCGAATATTTAAGAGAATACAGCGTCGAGAAATATTTTTACAGGCCTAATAGTCAATGAATAAAATGAAATATCTTAGGTATATAACTTTTGGATTACTTTTGGTCTATTGAAATATATTTTTAAAATATGTGCCGCTCCCACATCAATACTGAGCCAATCCAGAAATGCTCATAGAAACATAGGCACTCTGTAAGCGTTCAGTACCGTGTATACCGAGCATACTAATTTTACACCGCTGTTGCAGCCACAAATCTGAAAGCGACCTCATTTACCTTACCAGAGTTTAGCTTTGTAGAAAATTGACATTACTTGTATGGACGAATCTTTTTTTTATTCCGAAGCTTGTAAAATAGGCAGATGACCCAGCTCATGGAAAGTGGTTATCGTCGCCTATAGGCATTTGCAACACTAGGCGAAGGCATCAGACAGGAGTATGGTTGCAATCTCTATAATTTGGCAACCAGGACTAGAAGTGTGAAAACCCCGGATTTTGGAGCCCAGAACCCGGACATGTCAACAGGTCTTTTTAAACTTAGTCAGTATAATAAAAAACAGTTCAAAATGTCACAAATCAACTTTTTCTTTTGTGACTCACTGCGAGTGTCACTGCGGCGAAGTTGAAGTGCGCACCGTGTCATCTGCGAATTACGGTAAATATAGAGAGTCTGTTCGTTGTAGATCGCGGCGCGGCGCGCGTGTCTACAAAAGAAGACGCTCCCCGGGCGCCCTCTAAACTAGGACAAATCCGGGTAAACCCGGACGGATGGCAACCCTAGACAGGACGAATGGGATAGAAGGGATGGGAGGTCGGATAGGAGGAGGGAAATGAGCCATCGAAATTTACTCATCACACGAAATACGATTAGCTCAAGGCTAACCGGTACACGCCGATATTCTGTGAGAGTGTGGTATTCTTACAGCCACTGAGCCATCCCTAAGAGCTGTAATCAAGATAGTGATCTTCTGAGTGCATCATTATTCGCGACCAATTTGTTTTAAAATTTGTGCTACATCAAACATTTTTGGTTTTTAGTGGATAAGCTTCTTACTTGGCAGCAGGTTTAGGAGTAGTGGTAGTAGTAGTAGTTGTGGTGGTGGTAGTGGTGCTTGTCTTTGGTCTGTTCTTCCTTCTATTGCTGCTGTTTCTGTTCGAAGACTGAGGTTTTCTTGAAACAGGCTGGAATGCGCTCTCATCGACCGTTCTGTGTAAAAAGTTTCAATTATCTTTAAAGTTCCAAGAAGAGATTTTTGGCAGAAACTTAAAGGGTGGTTTTTAGCTGTGTAGACAGGCGTATAATTACGTGTAGCTTCATCTTTATAGGCAAGACAACTGTACAAATCAACACCTAACTAGTATTTTCCAAGAAGTTTTTTAACATCACGGCACAAAAAATGACGAACTTCAAAGATATGCTATTTCAAAAAAATATTTAGCTTATTGGAAGCGATATCATGTTTCGATACAGTCTTTACATGTTTCGAGAAACGTAATACATCTAGTAAGACTATAAATGCGCAAAATTCATTTAAAAAATAATGTCAGGTGCTAGGCTTTGTAATTGGACAACTGAAGTGCATGTTAATGCGCACATTGAAGGATTCTATATAAGCGACAAGAGTACACTATTTTTGGGCACTTCTCGTGCAGTGAAAAATAAATGAATGACAAACGCTTTATTGTTCGCAATAAATTTAAGCCTAGACAATATTATATAGGCAGTAACCTTGCCGCTGAGATGAGAATGTTGAGATGGATGTGTGGTGTTACAAGATTGGCTAAGGTGAGAAATGAGTAAATATCTTTGAAAGTTGAGCCCGTGACTAAAAAACTGAAAGGAAGAAGATTAAAGTGATATAGGCATGTAATGAGGAGGGGTGAAGGTCACGTAAAATTATTAAACTGCAAGATTGATGAGTACAAAGGTAAAGGTAGACCGAAAAAGAGATGGATGGATTGCGTGAAAGATGTTATGATAATTTGTGGTGTTACAGAGGACATATGTCAGAATAGAGTAGTAATGAAAGAAAAGACATATTGTGCCATTCCCAAATAATTGGCAGAAAGTGAAAAAAGACAGATAGGCAGTAGCGTGAATAGAAACCTATTTTTGGTATTTCCCTTTAGATTTATTCATTTATTACTGTTTTTTTAACTTATACATGTTTCTTTATTGATGAATTGACTATTGGTCCCAAACCATTGTCACTTATCGGGAACGTTCCCAAAAGGCTGGCGGCGTTGCCACGTTGTATAGTAGCGCTTAATCTTTGAGCAAAATAGATGCCAGCCTTCTGGTCGCGTGTATCGTCTACTATACGCTTGGCGACGTCAATTATTAATTGATTACTGTTAATTTTAATTTGTAGTAATTTTAACAATGGTATAATACATTGATATATTTGTGGAATGAAAAGTAAGAAAATTGAAGTGTTTTAAAAATTTAATGAATAATATAACGGTCGTGATAAGAAATACTTACGGTAGTTTTTGATAGTAAGCTTCCTTAGCAGCTTCGATGAGAGGGAACGGTTTATCATGACAAGTGCCCCTAAAGTCATCATTGTCGATTGACCAGAACATGATACCTGAAACAGAACAATATAGATATTTTATTTCTATTTCAGTATTCTTAGTTACTTGTCGTTATAGCTTAGTAGCTTTAGCATTTATTTTTTTGAGGAGGGGAAATTCTTGAGGGGATTGAAGACTGCCCACCGCCGAAAAAGCGCGGTAAGGGAGTGTGGGAATCACTACATTGAAGAGATACATCTCTACTTACTACACTTCTGAAGAAATGCTATACACACACATTATAAAGAATACAATTTTGATTAAGATTTCTAATTTACGAATTGCTTAACTACATCCAAGTGAACACGGACTAGGTTAAGCTTCCATCAGTATACTTTCATGTTCACCTTAAGTCTACAACCATAGATAAAACTTATAATAATAACAACTTTCAGTTCCTCTTATGTCAAGCGTATGCTATATTGATGGTTTTAAAATTCAGTGTCCAGTGCTGTCATTTAACTAGCTACAGGCATGCCTCAGAAGCAAACGCAAAATGAACACGAAAGCTCACAATTGCAGATATAGAATAACATAGCCGCGGGACAAACTATTCTCTTCTTTCTTTATGGTTTACCAATATTTTTTAAATACCTCCAAGTCCATTCTCAGCAGCATATTCAGCCTTCTTTTTAACAATGTCCACGTCATCGTATCCCACCCACTGATTGCCCTTATAAGCCACAGGACCCATAGCTTCAGAATTCGGATGTGCGACAGTCCAAGGCTCGTCCTCTTTTTCTTCTTCAGAGTAGTCCTCGGAATATTCATCTGAGTACACGCTGCGTTTCTTTATTTTTGGTTTAAGTGCTTCGCAGATCTGAAAATAGGTTTTACAGTGATGTTTTATTAGCCGTTGCAGAAGTGGCAGTAAACTCGTTTTTCGAAACGAAATAATGAAGATAATTTTTAAACTTATACAATTTATAATAAATACATTAGCTTTAATCCTAGTTTATTTTGAAAGCAAGCATTCATAAAGGTTACATTGTATTAAATTTTTATGTAGGCGCTATTGGTCCCGGGAGAAGTCTGATCCGCCCAGCGAAAAAATCTATTTTTCGAAATAAAAAGTGTTATATTTTATGTCCATATTCGGTATTGGTAATACATATATATGAAATTTTATGAACAGCCGGAAGATATCTATAAAGGCATGCCTTGCAGTCCATCAAGAGGTGTTAGTACCAACACTGATGTATACCAGTGAAAGTTGGGTATGGCAGAAGAAGCATGAAAATAGGATAAGCGTAGTTGAAATGAGAGCTTTGAGAAGTACGTATATGCAAGGTTAATGTAAGTGATATGATAAGAAACAGTGTAATTATTGTAACGTTCCCTTGTCTCACAAAAACACACACAAAATAACACAATATACAAAAAATAAATGAAGATACATTAGTGGGTAACAATTATCTAAATCTAAGTGCGTTGTAAGCTGTTTTTTACTAAGTATACTGTTTTACCGATATTACTTATAATTTGTACTTTTATATGACATTTATTATATACCATCAGAAGTATCTTCGCCTTAATAGAGACAATAAGTAAAGTGTAAATGGCCACTTTCTTAGTATAAATACTTAGTTAATTTAGGTTATATTTAAATTACTTATTAGTCCTTTTAGATTAGATAGTAATATTAATGAGCTATTTTATCTTAAATAGTTCATTTATAAAAAAAATCTACTATCAAGATATCTAGTATACCGTTTTACCGACATTAGTTATAATTTGTATTTTTATATGACATTTATTATCAACTATCAACGAGCTATTTGGATAGTATGCTAAATAAGTATTGATTCAATTTTCTAACCTCGTAATATGCCAAATATCCTTTCTCCCTGGTAGCGTCCCCTTGTTCACCTGGCCCATCAGCAGGCGATCCAATTTCCACAGCGTCTGCGTTGAAGAGTGTGTAAGAACGACCATAAGTTGGAATACCGAGCACTATCTTGTTACGATCAGCTCCAGATTCAAGATAAAACTTGATCGTGTAGTCCTGAAAAACATAAGAATTAATAATTAATACTAATGCTGATATTAGACGAATCAACCAAAAAGAATCAAATTTGGTTGAAAGGACACAACGGTATATAATGAGATAGAATAACTCAAGTTTAGATTTATATGAATCACTTTGGTTGATTCGTCCAAATTGTAAATCGGAAATCAATTGTCTAATATCGGCTTAACGTATAATAGCTCTACTGTTTAATGGAAATTTTAAAAGAAATTATTACACGTGCACGGTTTTATTTTATTTCATTTCATATCGTTTCGTTTCAGGTCATTTCATTTCATTTTATTTTATTTAAAGTTTTCTTATATCTTAACTACTATGGAATTTAAAAGTATTTAAACCCCATAATCCACATTTAGTGACGCGATTTAAAATTATAGCTGTTTTAAAACGAGCTCCAGTAAGAGATTTTCTATTTTCTTCGAGTTCGCATATAGTATAACGTTACAGATCCGAGCATTACGTCGGTGAGGGAGGAGAAACAAGCATTACAGTGCGCAACCTGTAATGATACTATAATATATACACAAAAACACATATATATTTATATATATATGTAATATTTTGATAAAACTTATAACAGAACGGTCGCTTCATCTAACATTGTGGAATCAACCAATTGCTCAAATCGAATCATAAATGTTACTTTAAAGGCAAATACTCATCAATTAGGGCGGCAGTATAGCAACATAATGCTCGAAATCAAATCATAAATGTTACTTTAAAGGCAAATGCTCATCAATTAGGTCGGCAGTGTAGCAACTTAATGCTCGAAATCAAATCATAAATGTTACTTTAAAGGCAAATGCTCATCAATTAGGTCGGCAGTGTAGCAACATAATGCTCGAAATCAAATCATAAATGTTACTTTAAAGGCAAATGCTCATCAATTAGGTCGGCAGTGTAGCAACATAATGCTCGAAATCAAATCATAAATGTTACTTTAAAGGCAAATGCTCATCAATTAGGTCGGCAGTGTAGCAACATAATGCTCGAAATCGAGTCATAAATGTTACATTACAGGCGAATGCTCGCAGTGAGGGAACATTTTAAACATCAAATTACATGAAAACGCCCTCTGTCCTATTCTCATAATCGAAAATTATTATAGTCTTTTTTCAGCCAGTCTGATGTGTGGTGATGCTACTTTTGGCCACTTTTCAGTGGATGTGATTACGGAAGAGAAATATGTCAATTGTTAATGTTAAAATAAATGTTGTAAAGTTATTTTATTTAACCTACCCCTAACTTGTTCATTTTAATGATCTAATTTTTGTTTATGGTTATAATATACTCTAATCTGCTCGAATAATAAATAAATCGATGCCTAATCTAATTTAAGGGTAGGTTAAATAATAACTTTAACATTACTCATTGACACTTGACATCTTTGTCTTCCGTGATCACGGCTACTGAAAACTGGCCGTGGAAATAAAAAATAAACAAATAAAATGCCGCGATTATTACCATTTAAATGTATTTTTAATTATGTGTACTGTCACGAAAACTTAGAAAATACACTTTATCCTTTATCCTATTTCACCTTAAATATTTTGTAATATGATGAGTATTGAATGTTAAGTCATATTTTATACGAGTTAAATAGCGCAGTGATATTTTAGAAGTAAGACAATAGCTAGGTATTATAAATCCTGCTCATGAATACAAACATTGTTTTTGAGTATTTTTGTAAAACGAAGACATTTTACCTACCCAATACTGCTAAATATTAAGTTATTGTTATAAACAAAAATAAAGGACAAGGCTTCTCACTAGATATAACTATGTGAAGGTCTTTTGTTCAGACAAACATAACTGTCAGAAACAATAGATAAAGCTACATACTAACAGCTGTACCAGTCAGTGTGGAGTCACTCCTACGTATATTTTACAAACGTTTATTTTACATTTGACAAGACGATCATTGATTAATTGATAAATTTAGAGTAATAATAATACCTAGAGAGATAGATTCCTACAAAATTACGTTCTAGCTGAAGCACATCACCAATCGATGTGTGCGTGAGCGCCATGTAATTATTTTCGCTCACACGCACACAAAGGCACAAATAATGTTGCAAGCAAATAGAGTATATCTAAAAAGTAGGAAATTGCAACTATTGTTGTTATAATTACTACCATCGGTAGAATTTTGATATTTTTTCCGCCTCCTCCTCTACCATGGGTCAAGATAGAGGGTATTCTTTCCTCTTTATTTTATTCTCATTTTTAAAAATTTTATATTACTACTAGGGAAAGGGTAGGGTATCTTTTAATTTATTTTCTTATTTCTTCTACCATAAAAAAAATCTTAGTATCTATTACAAACATTCGCCTTATGTCTAATAGATACATTTCACTATGTTTATTTATTTCTTACTATGCTTTTTACATTATATTCTTATAACTATGTTACTGTCTATTTATTTATACTAATATTTTATACTTTTTTATCTATATATATGAACTTGCTTCTTGAGTTTTGGCATTATATATATGAAACTTTGGCAAATTTTAATCAATAGTAAGGCAAATGGACGTTCGGTAAGATATAGGAATCAAGGCTTAGAGCACATTACTGTACCCGCGCGGCTACGGCTCGCAGATACGCGGATCCGCTTAAAGCGTTACCCATTCGGTATTACATAAAAATCCAGTTTCTATGTGAAAAAATTTAGTGTACGTACATACCTTTTATTAAAAGTTATATACATATGTATTATAATAAATTAAATAAATATTGAACATTAGTATATGAAATTTAAAACTTATACTTACAATGTTGAGTTCGTTATCAACGCTGTATTCGTTTGGTTCTTCCAGTGGGTATAATGGCGCGTGATGGTTGACTGCTGGCTCGAATGCGGAGTGGTAATCGTACGAAAGAAGGTTCATCCAGTCTAAATATCTGCAATAATTCAAATCTGCATTTGAGATATGTCCAGAGAAGTAGGTTTCATTAATTAGTTTACTATTATATATACCAATATAGCAAACTGACCTTATGTGTATACTATATAATTGACTGTAACTCTTAAAGGCTCGTAAATATCATAGTATAGCTTTTGTCAGCGACTTCGTCCGCGTGGAATAGTTAAAAAAAGTAAGTTAGTGTGATGATATAGGTATAGCCTTCCTCAATAAATGGGCTATCTAACACTGAAATAATTTTTCAAATTAGACCAGTTCCTGAGATTAACGCGTTCAATCAAAGAAATAAACTCCTCAGCTTTGCTATATACTAATAAGATAAAAATCCTTCCCTCGTTTTTGACGCTCCATTGTTTGAAACTAATTTTTGGGACCAAATCATTTTAAAGTTAAGTATGTGTTTTACGTCACGTACATAGAATAATAATTTTTTCGTGTTATATGATTTTCCATATTATAAATTTAATAATTAAAATTAGAAAAGAAATTTGTTAAAATTTGTAATCTTTAACTGCTCTGGAAAAACATGTACTACCTCTGTGGTTGAGTGAACTAATGGCCGCTTTCTACATTTACTGACCGAATGTCGAATTTTGACATTCGGTCAGTAAGATATAGGAATATCCTCCCTCACTGGAACGCACAGGCTTCGAGTACGATGCCTGGTATGGTATATTTGTAAACAAACTTTCTTACTATGGTCTGTCTAGGATCGACTCCGGAGTGGTCCCTTGTATATTACTGATAATACAAACCTATGTAAGTCGCTTAACTTGATTATATACAATGTGTGTCTGTTTCTCAATTATTTTTTTTTATGTTACGAGTAATTAAATGTAAACAATAATATTTAATATGTTTTCTAAAAACATGTTCCTGTTTTATAAATAAATTTTCTTTGTCATTGTCTTTTTGTAAAAACGCGAGGTAAGAATGGGCTGTGTACGTGTACATGTTATGGGCAATTTGATTAATCGAGCAGTATTAATATGAACCGATCATTATGAATAATGATCAAGAGCATCGGTCAATTTGATCAATTTATTACTTTGGCTGGCCTATATTAATAATACACAAAGGCCCGTGGTCCATTTCGAAAATCATAGTTTGAGATAACTTGAATTTATAACTTAGACTGACTATGAATACTTCCCTACTTCTAGGCGGACAATGTGATAAATTATGTTACCTTTCCATAAGAAATATGTAAGTGAAATTCATTTAATGGTGTATCATAGTTATATGGCAATTTTATTTATTATGAACAGATCCGATGAATATAGGTCAGAAGGCTAAAGTGGGAGAGCGAAGCGAAGTGGAGCTACCGCCTTAGCCTTCCTGGTTATTTTTTTTACAACCACCTAAAATTCAATTTATATCTCAAATAAGAAATAAAAGGGCCATATAACTACACCCTAACCTCATTTAATAAACATAAAACTAAAGTTCATCTGTGTTTTATTACATTGCCCAAGATAAGGTTGTCATTATTTATACAGACCGGTCATTACTCATAGTGACTGGACTTATCAAATTGCCCGTAATATATATATATATATATGAACGAATGTAGAATTTACAGAGTAGGTATATAAATATATATATTGTATTGTTTGCTTGTAATTAATTTGTTACGCATATCAAAAAATTAAGCATTCTAATTTATAACCATTAAGGGCTAATCCGTTTTAAAACAAGCCATTAAAATGATAAAGGTATGATGTAATGCAATTACAAAAATCATATTTGTATGTTTATTATTAATTAAGATTATGAACGCGTCTCACTCATATAAGCGTTACTAATGTATTAAGTAACAACTTTAACACGTAGCAATTAAAAATTCTATGCATTTTTAGTACATAGTTCCGGTTATGTATATCAGAAGTATTATTAATTGAAGATCAGTTTCACTACCGTATTCTAAGGTAATAATATAAATGAAATGATATAAATTTAACGCTTAATAAATAAATATCATATAGCTACAAAGGATTTCACTTACTTATAGATATTTTACTAAGGCTAAAATGCATTTGTTTTTCTAAGATAAATTAAATGCAAATAACTAATTAATACTTATAAACTACAGGAGCTTAAGGGGCATAAGTAAATAATATACACGTTATTTAACTATGATTCGAAATTTTACATTTACATAATAAAATAGGCTTGTTAAAACGTCATTATTTATTTCATATTCATCCGCTCTACCATACACACTGCTATCATACACATTAAAAATTTATAAAACACTTCTTTAAATTGGAATATTAGGTTGGGGAAAAAGTTTCTTCGCATTTTATATAAAAATTCAAAAGGTTTTTTTATAAAGTTTATTTATATTTGACTAAAGTATGTAGGTGCCATTTTGTTGGTAACTTTTTGCCATCTTATAGGTAGGGACGTGATCCCATTGCTATAAAAATTTTGGGGCTTCTGATCAAAAAACTGCGACAAGTGGTTTTGGCAGTCCTCTCGTGATGTTAACCTGACACTGCCTAAGGAATTCTGCAGAGACCGAAACAGGTGAAAATCTGAAGGTGCAAGGTCAGTACTATACGGCGGATGCATTAACATCTCCCAGCCAAACTCTCACTTTTCATCACCAGCTATCAGCTTCTTCAAAAATGGTTCGGTTTAATTACGTCGTAATAAAGAATCACAAATGAGTACACGGTTCATAAGGTTTCTTTCAGTGAGCTCATGAGGCACCCAAATATCGAGCTTTTTTCAAATGCACCAAAACCGTTTTGTGGTCAATTCCCAGTTCTCCAGCTACATCGTAACTACTAATATGCCATCTTGCTCCACTTTTTCAAAAATGGCATCAATTTTGCCCCTATCAGGGCGACCAAAGCGACGTGCATCTTTGATATCAAAATTTCCGGATTGAAAACGCTTAAACCAAATTTGCGCTACTCTCACAGATACTGCATTAGGTCCATAAACATCACAATTTTTTTTCGCGGCTTGTGTTGCATTTGTACCTTTTTTGTAGTAAAATTTTAAAATGTATCGAATTTCTTCATTAGATTCACTCATTTTAACAATAAGAAAAACAAATGAAAATCAAACATTTTTCTAATTTGTATTTGGAATTGTCTTCTTTAAAATTAAAACTTTTTAATGATACCAAAACCAGCCAAATACAAGTGGTATAGCCAAAGAGATCTTATTACAAGTTCATACATACTATATGCGAAAAGACTTTTTCCCCAACCTATTATGTTAGCGGACTGTAAAGATAATTTATCTAAATATTTAAAAAATAAAATCTACTATTGCGAATCAGACGATTTTAATAAAAAAAAATACCATTTATCTCTGGCTGGATGCACAAATCGTGCTAAGCCAAATTTGTACCAAGAAGATGAAAGAAAAAAATTTGACGTGTGACAAAACCAATGCTATTCTTAATTTAAATATTATATTTCGTGGCCAGTACTAAGCCATATGTGAGTCCGCGCCACAATAGAAGTCCTACAGATGAGGCACTGCAATGGCTGTAATTAATCCTGCCAGAGTAATTATTTGCTAATCCATAAAATTGATGTAGGCAATTACTGATAATAAATACAAAATTATCAGTATTAGGCAGTTTTCTGACCTAATGTGCAATGTGCATATTGTTACAATTACCACGTGTTAACAACGGTAAAGTGAACGGTATGTCTTTGGAGACCACGGGCCATAAAAATTTTTAGAAATAAATATTTTCTTTATTAAAGAAAACATCGTGATAAAACCTGCAACATCGAGATAACAAATGTGTAAAACCTGCCAAGCCACCTTGGATAACCGTGGCGGGTATAGTGTCCGATCTCCTATAGGGAGAGGCCCGGGCCCAGGAATGAGACGTCATGGGCTTTTATTTTATAAATACAAAATATTTCATAATTAAAACTGTAAATTTATCTCATGGCTATTTTAAGAACAGAATTCTATGAAATAGCGGAGCTGCCACTTTTAGTTCCTTTATTTTCCGTAACCAGTGGCTAAATTCGAGATTTTACCATTGCTCAATAACGGGTACGCAACATGAGGGTTAAGCGATACGGCGATACGAAGCGATACGATATACGAATAAGAATACGAGCTAAAAAGTTCATGACACGGACGGGTGTATCGTCGACATTCCACGATTTAAGCAGCCTCCTTTCATCCATTCTCACTAAATGCCCAAACTACCTCATTATAACATTCCATTTAAAAAATAAAAGAACAAAACACATATTATAATAATATGTGAAACACTGCAATACAGTAATTGCACTATAATACGAGTGTATGACTCAATAAGCTATTAACTAATTTCAGAATGATTGTTACGCTCATTTTGCAACCTGCTTATAACGCCTAAGAAGCAGTCGACTTAAATAAACAATAGGAAGGTGCTACTGGGTTAACGGCCATGGTTTTAAAGTTCATTTTATAATATTTTTAACTACCCATTGCTGTTTTCCAGGTCATTCACATCATTTGAATACTGTCACAAAATTATTTTTCTCTCATTACGTTTGTATTCTCTAAACAAATTATAAATCTTCATATGTAAACGCGACAAAACTACGAATTTTTTGTGTTAATACCGGTTGTTGGCCGCGATTTTATCCGCATTTATTTTGTTACTTTGTTAATGAAGTCATAATTGTTTATTATATTTTTAGGTTGGAAAACATTATTTTTTGGCAAACTAATTTTTGTGATACATGTAAGATAATGTTATTATTGGAAGTATTTAAGAGTGTTTAAAAATTACCTACATAAAGGTAAGTAGTAGGTTGTTTGGGTTGATTCTGGTTTGTTGGAGGCTGGAACTGAAAATCAGCGCTGTGTTAGCTTCTGACACAGCATAGTGCTGAGTTTCCAGCCTCATTGCCGTGAATTTTATGTACATACATTTCCTAAATTGTATCTATTTATTAGTAAAAATCCTTGTATTATATGCGTGTGCATTTGTTTGCGACAATAAATATTTTTCTTCTTTCTTTCTAATAATGCAATTGTGTAGCGTGACTTTATGGTAAAGCCACTAGAATCATTATTTTGAATTATAACTCGCTGGATCGATTTGATCGGTGTCATACCACGCTCTCACAGAATATTAGCAAACTGGTTAGTAATTATCTCAATTGTTTCTTATTGCCTGGAGCAGGCAAACAGGCGGACGGCCCACTTGATGGAAGATGGTTACCGTCGCCTATGGGCGTTGGCAACACTAGGGGCGTCGCCAACGCGTTGCCGGCCTCTAAAACTTTTTATAAAGCCCTTCTTAAATGACCCTGTGTCGTAGCGCAGAGGGAGAACCTCGGCGGGAAGCTTCTTCCAGATCATTGTTGTACGTAGAATAAACGCCCTAGAGAACCGTTGCGCAGTTGAACGTGGGAGCTCCAGGAAATGGGGCTGAACATCTCCTCGATGGCAAGCGGTGCGGTTGTAAAAATGAGGCGTTGGCACCAGATCACACAGTTCCTCGGAACACTCTCCGTTGTACAGGCGGTAGAATACGCAGAGGGACGCAAAGTCTCTCCGAAGGCTAAACGATTCTAAACCGCCTGTTAATATGGGATCGTCGACTATACGAACGGCGCGACGCCGGTTGGAGTAGAGAGGGTCAGTCCGGTAAGCGGGTGCTCCAGCCTATAAATGTGAGCAGTATTCCATATGTGACCTAATTTGTGCTTTGTAAAGCACAAGTCTTTGCTGCTGGGTGAAAATACTGCTTAGACCAAAATACTGCTCAATGAGCTAATTGTGTTACGAATGGAAATTTCGGTGGCCTACTTTCCCTTCTAGCCCATTCTTACTACCTCACCCTGTCCATCCTATAGGGGCGTTGCCAACGTTTATAGGCAACGGTAATTACTTTCCATCAGGAAAGCTGTCTGTCTTTTGGCCCGCTGCAGCCATTAAAAAAAACTCTATCGCTAAAACATGCATTTCTTTATTTTTTTCTCAAAAGCATACGGATTTTCTTAACAGGTTACACATTCAACATTATTTTTAAGACAAAAGCAGGCTTATGTTTTTCCCTATATTACATATTTCCTTGACAATTATAACAATGGGGGAAGGTCAAGTATTTATATGAAAAAAGTAATAATATTACATTAAAATTCGCTAGTATGTATCACTAGTGGTTTATCAAAACATATGAAGGTTAAATAGGTGACAAAGACAATCCTGTTTTGATTAGGAATACTGCATTCCGATCTTAATACGACCAGATCTAATTCATTGAAGAACACGTATGTTGTGGTACAAATAATGATCGATTAGCGATTAATATTTTTCATTTAGTGCTTGAAGCGGGGCAAACAAACAGACGGCCCACTTGATGGAAAGTGGTTACC
Source organism: Dendrolimus houi (assembly GCA_039645545.1). Classification (NCBI taxonomy): domain Eukaryota; kingdom Metazoa; phylum Arthropoda; class Insecta; order Lepidoptera; family Lasiocampidae; genus Dendrolimus; species Dendrolimus houi. The sequence continues at coordinate 3,428,424 of CM077122.1, forward strand.
GTCGTGACAATGCGTTGGCATCGCCTCTGTATTGCCAAAGTCCATAACTTTGACAATAGAGAGGCGATGACAACGCATTGCCAGCCTCTAGAATGGGATAGAGTGGATGTAATAAAAGGCATGGAATAGAGAGGATGCGAGAATAGAGATTGGTTAGAGGGAATGGGACAGAAAGGATGCCATAGATGGGGGATGGGACGGGTTTTTTTCCCTTATTATGCTTGTGTGTTATTGAGTATGCACTGTTTGCTACAACTCGATTAATTTTTTGAAAAGTAATTGTATAACATACTCTATATTTATTTAAAAAAGAGTGTTCCCGCCGATTAGTTTAAAATTCTGTCCCGTTAAATTATTTTCATAACTACCCGCTTTTCCTAACCACGTTATCCAATCACCTTTTCCCAGCCGCCATCTTCCGTTCTATTACGACTATCCTTGTCCTATTTACCACTGTACTGATACTGCTCGTTTTTACGAGTCAGTCTACTGTCGACCCTTGTACGACAACCTGCACATATTTCCGCCACCAATTGCCTATAAGTGCAGTAATACCGCGCCGCGTGTGTACATATAATATCGAAGGTCGCAAGAAGGAGCCAAGCCGGAAGATTTGCTGCAAGGCTCACGACTTGGTGATCAGCACGCATAGTTAGTGCAGCCCAGAGGCACGCAGGTTATATCTATACTAGCAATCTTACCACCGTCATTTGGATACGCGTTCAGTTCCTAATACTGGGCTGTCGCGTTGACAAAGAGCCTGATATAGATAAATACGAAGTTATACGAGTTTCTTGCCGTTTCTTCTCCTTAAACAGCGACTATACGTTGCGAAGCAGTATGCATAAAAGAGAAAGTATTTTTAAATTTTACCTGTGCGTGACCTTCAAAAAATAGTCTTGAGGATTATTTATTTTGAATAAAACTTTTGAATTTGAATTTGATGGGAAGTGGATCACCTGAACTTTTCCTCATCGACAAAACACGATTAGCTTAACTAACCGTTTCACGCCTATATTCTGTGAGAGCGTGATATCACGCCGATGGAGCTGGCACTAAAGTTTTGATCAAGATGAATAATTCTTGCATAGCTTTACCGCGTCAAAGTTAGGTTTACCTTTTTTATTTATCTCTCACTCCCTATGCCTTATTTCAAACACCAAACAAGTATTAACCAATACGACATTGAATTAGAACATTGAGTAACACTCGTGACGATCGTGCGATACACTCCATCACATACTAGTTTCGCAACCACGCTTTGCATGCGATATTTATGCACTTCACACGCTGTATGTACATAGGTAATTCATGTGTGTACAATGTCAAGTGGTGCATTTGATGATGGTTGTATTGCCCATTGTTCTTAGCAATAAATGGTGCTCGAAGAACAAGCGGATTTTGAAAGTACCACAGACCTAAATATGCTTATTCATACTCAAATTCAAAGGTTTTCATTCAAACTAAGTTCCATTGGATAATTTTTTTAAGGTTATACATATAAGTTAAAATTTAATTATTTATTTAGGTTTATGGCTTGGCAGCTAGGCCTTTAAGCCAGATCTTAGATTACAATATAATAGTTTCTTCATTTTCTTAAGCTTATGTATAGCTCAGCTGAACTGTAGGTTATCAACTGAAGCCATTCAACGGAGTTCTTGTGACAACTCAAAAGGCCACATTTGACTATACAGTTCACATTTCTCACAAAAACACATAATTACTATTCAAAATTATCAATATCCTACAGCTATTGTTCATTTTAGAGTAATTTTACACATTTTTAGAAAATAAAACTGCACAGCACAGCATCTCCTTTCAGTTGCATTCAAAATTTAAGCTTCCTTTATGTACACAGCTTCGCAACGTGTTTTTGTTGTTTATGGAAAAGAATCGGCGAGAACTTCCCCAGCAATACGTCCAGCTCTAAATTCCTTTACTTCATGTTTATCTATCAAAAGCTCTTTTTTTAATAAATATAAAAGTATGTTATGTACTTATTTTTCGAAGAATTAATGAAGTTGTAGCAAACAGTGAACAATAAGAGAAAAGATTATGTATCGGATTGAAGACGAGTATGACGTTCAACTTTCATATGTTACAACGACCACGTGCAGAGGCTTATGTAAAACACCGACAGCAATCTTTCACAAACAGATTTTTCACGTGAAACCCGCTAATATACTTCAAATAACGTTGGCAGGTACATTAAAGAGAGAGATAACAGTTTATTACGTACAAAAATAAAAATTACAAAACGCATAATTTCAATATTTTCTTGGCAAAATAATAGCATTCTCGCTGAAAAGATCTAAGTGCTATAAGAAGCCGTTCTCGCAGATCCCTATTAATATGACAATTATCAAAATAAAATGATACTTTATTGTATGTTTTAGGACCACTAGTATATCTAGATAAGTCAAATTCACTTGGTGGTTCTACAAAAGCAGTCGCCTTAAGCCCCAGATCTAGGCAACATATTTTTTTAGTTAGGTTGCCTGTTACATAGTGTTACAGTTATTGAGTAGCATAGTTGTTCTTGTCGTGTTTCTTTTTAAAGTTAACAATTGATTTTGTTATGTACCCTCTTATTTCTAAATGATACGATCGGCCATTTCCGTAATTGAATAGTAATTTTATATTTTTATTTATTCTGTGATTAGCGCCTGTTTTGTATAGAGTAGTTGTCTATAATTTACAATAATTTTGTTACAATATTTATCATTTGTATAATGTAATAATTGTATACAGATTATAATTCAAACCTCTCAATTTTATATAGACGGTATTCACTGCATTTTATTTTCATGTTGGCAAACGCGATAGATTTATACTGTGTCCGGCTTATTTTATTGCATATAAAACTTTAAGTATAATATTTTATACAATATCTTATATAAAATATTATCTGAAATATTCAAACAACAATGTATTAAATTCTTGTCATGCATAACCCTTTAATTAAAATAGTTTATCAATTTCTTAAATCCGCTATCGGTTGTGCCAATATGCTAAGTTTCATATACTATAAAATTGTTGGAGGGATGGCGAGGTATTCTAAGAATGCTTGTCGAAGTCGAGTTTGAATAGTCAGTGTATTCAATGTGTTAAAACCGTAAGGTTCTCCAATTATAAAGTATTATGACCGGTTGCTGTTCTTTTAATACCATAAACCCTTCTGAGTTGTTGCAAGTATTACAATAGATTAATTAAGTATAATAATATAACTTATAAGTAAAGGGTCTATAGAAAATATTGTCTTTTTTTTGTAAATCATAATATAGCACTGAAAACCAACCTGTTCAATGTCTCAACGTCGAAGCCCTTCTCAATGTACTCGATACCAGCCGGCACAGCCATGGTTAGCAGCAGTCTAGGTTTTCCAGTCTTTTCAGCTTCTCTCTCGAACTCTTCGCGCAGTTCTTTCACCAGTTTGGCATAATTCTCGCGGTCTTTAGCTTTTCCACCGTCTCTGAAGGCAGGATACTCCCAATCCAAGTCAAGGCCGTCAAAGCGGTTCTGTCTGAGGAACTGAAAAAGAAAAGTGAATTTTCTATCTCCTTCTTCATAATTCTTTTGTCTATCGCGTAATTGACATGAAAATTAATTGTGAGTTTGTCATAAAACGTATTAATCCTTAAATGTAAAAATATTAATAAGCGGGTTTCATACATCGGTTATGTCGATATGTAGGTTTCATTAAAATGTTTTCTTCACCGTTAACATGTATCAATTGTAACAATATTAAATTAAAAATTTCCATTGCTTCCCAGCCAGGATTTCAAGCTACATTATTGGAATGAGAAGCGGGTGCGTTAAGCACTAAGCTATTAAACATTCTATCTTTATATATAACAAGAAATCTAAAAAAAAAATTATCGTGTTCTCCACCGTTTATACAGTCTATTCCAGTTTTTTTTTTAATTAATAGAAGTAGTAGTAATTGCAGATTTTTCTGTGTGTGTGTAATCACTGAACTTCTCCTAAGCCGTTGGACAGATAATGATGAAATTTTTTTGTATGATTGAGTGGATTCCCAGGATGTTTTACATTCACGATTGGACCCGGTAGGTGGCGCTGTAATCGAGTTCTACATTTTTAATTTATTATGGTAGAATAACGTCTATCGGGCCCGACGGGATATAAAATTACGAGCCTATAAACATCCCACAAATGGAATTGCCCAATTTAGGGACAGTATACCCGCCACGTTTGTCTAAGGTGGATTGGTACGTTTCATTACAATATTTTCTACACCGGCAGCTCGTAGTAATTGTAACAATATGCACGTCTATATGTGTTATAATTATATTATTATATTTCTAAGCTGGACAAGTTTTACCGATTATATATATGAGTAACATAGAACGGACAGAGGCCGATCCCAGTACATACATGCACCTTGATTGCATTGAAAGCGAGTACGATAACGTATTCAGCTTTCATATCGGACGTGCCTAAGCAATTATTAGAAACTTAAATTTACTGTCAAAACTGAATAAATTAAAAATCCACTGAAGCTGTCACTCTAATAAGTTATTACGTGGATAGTTCCTCAGAATAATAATTTAACATTAGGGCTACGTTCCATATGAGACTCACAACGACCACGTTCACGACTGCGAATTTTCCCGTTCCACTTGCTTGCGGACGTTACAATCATAAACTCTAATGGAAAGGATTATGGGGCGTTGATATTGTTACAAGTTTGCGGGACTCGAATTAAAATGCCGTTAGAATTATTATAGAGTTTATTAGAACTATACAAACGCATATAATACAGGTACAAATATAACCGGAAAGCAACAAATCCAAACGCAATGCAGAAGGTCGTAATTCAATAAAACGCGCAAAGTCCATCAATATTAGATTCCCGAATGTACACGCCTAGATCGTCGTTGTAGCTCAACTGACCCCCTCAATCAGGCGATCGTTTTATACTTCAGAAATACTAATGTGCTCGCCCGGCAACGTCGACATAATTTCCTAGAATTAGCTTGTACTTATAATCCGCAACACGTGGCTAATGATGCTCCTGAGCGGCCGTAAACGAGTATAATAGGGCAATAGGCTGTTGTCCACAATAACTAGAAACGTATGCCAATAAATGGATGAACTAAAGAAGACGATCATAAAAGGATTACAATTAGTTAAAATGCCGACAGGTAATAAAATGTGCTTTTACAGATCTGTACGTGAAATTTGTCTTTGTCGGAGTCTAAGTTGTAATAATATTATAAACGACAAAATACACAAATGTTATTGGTTGATTTGCAAATCGCGCCTTTTTTTAGTGTCAAGAGATAGAGAGAATTAATGCTCTGTGGTCAACGCCCGCTTCGACCCACCTTTTCACATGGGTCGTTGTGAGCGCTGTGTGATTGAAAATGATGACGTCATTAGTGACGTTTTCGCCACGACCATAACGACCGTGGTCGCCATGTGGAACGGTTGACGGAGTATTTTGGGCGTTGTGAGCTACTGCCGGAACGCGACCTATGTATTTTGTTCTGAGGTGTGATAGTTAAAAAAAAATCATTGTGATTTACTGCTCTCTCAGTGCTGTGTCAAATTATAACATTTTTTTATTACTGGTTTTATTATGTATTTCTTAAGTTAATTAATTGTATGTTTTAATTTTAAGTTTCCTTTTATTGTAATGTAATAGAAATTAAAATATGTCGAAGTGTAAATCATTCCGCGTACGCCAAAGGATTTCGAATATCTGTTATTTTTGTAATAACTTTCTGGAACTCTAAATATATTTAATTGAAAATAACGTATAATATCCAAAAAGTAATTTTACGTTAATAAAATATGTATTAATATTAATGTCTTAATGCAATTATATATATTTTTTCTGGTTAACACACATTGCTTGAGCTTTGGTGGGGGCGGCATTTTTGGAGTTTGCCTACGCTGACAAAAAGGCTAGGGCCGGTCCTGAGGGTAAATGCCTACTAAGAAAGGATTTTTATTATTAGAAAAAGAACATGAAAGTTTTTTATATCGTAGTATAGGTTTGCGTTTGTTCATTATCTCGCCCGATGTGGAGCGTAGACATGGTCTAAGATGGAGAGCAGAAAGTCCTTGGTCCTTAGAAGGTACCCATTTACAAGGGACTTAAAGACACCCAGGTTGTAAGTATCGGGAAAAATAGACTCCGGCAATAAGTCTTTGTATGAAAATTCGTCATTATCAAATCAAGAAGCAAGTAATTTTATACATCTGCTTCTGCTTAGAACTAAATGTACATGTATAGCGACGTTTTTGAAAAGAACGGCGAAAGGATACAATTTCCTGCGGCCAGGCCTGTCGTAAGAGGCGACAATACAATCCACAGCCAGGTTGTAGGGTTTTTGCCCACCTGGATAGCTACCATCTCTGGTCTAGAGTATGCCTCCATAATAACCTTGAGTTGTGTTCGCGGCATTAGTGGCCAGGTTCCAGTCTGCCTTTAGAGAGCGGCAGCACATTGGTTGCATTTTTGGTGTTACAAATTGCCTATAGACGATGGTAGCCGCTTTCCATCAGGTAGACCGTCTGCTTGTCTGTTGAACTCATGCAATAAAAAATATTGATATAGGCCCAGTTCTTTCATTTGCCTCACCATCGGTTAAAATTTGACATAAACTCCATATTTCTAATATCAAAATTCAACTGGCGTTAGGGCAAGTGAATGAATGGATAGTATGATATAGGAACCGGCCAATAGACGTTACGTAATGTTTAGTCTTACATATTTCAAAATACCTTAATAGCATTCCTGACGAATTCCTTCCTCCTTTCTCTGGAAGCTACCATGGGAGAGAATCTCGACGATCCTTCGTTCCAGCCTCCTATCGCCAAAAGTGTCTTCAAGTTCTTGTTGTAGGTTTTTAGGCCTGTGAACTTAGCGTATCCACCTGGTAAAATCGAGAAGTATAACATTAGTTATAATCTATAATATTGTGGCGAATGATGGTGGAACCATCTAGTTAGTTTAAGAACTTTTAGAAAAAGCTAGAAAATTCAAGGAAAAGACAAGGACGGATATATTTTACAAAGCGATAGACGATGAACGAAAGTTCTAGAATAGAAAGTTCGGGAAGGAAAAGACAGAGATAGATAGATGTTAGAAAGGGATAGATGTATAAACGAAAGTTCTCGAATAGAAGGTTCGGGACGAAAAAGACAGAGATAGATAGATGTTTAGAAAGGGACAGATAGTAAATAAAAGAGTAACGAAATTATGGGTTCCAGAAAATTCTTCCGGGTATATAAGCAGCGTAAGGCGCGTCTATCGGGCAGTTGTGCTCATCTTGCGAGACTTCCTCCTAGGCCGTAGCTTCCGTTTTCGAGTGGAGGGAACACGCTCGTCCCCTCACCCACTCACAGCCGGTGTACCACAGGGCTCGGCACTATCTCCACTACTCTTCACGCTGTACACCAGCGACATCCCAAAAACTCCAGATGTAGAGTTGGCCCTCTTCGCGGATGACACCGCACTCTATACATCAGATCACAACCGACAAATGGCTTGCGTCCGGCTACAGGTAGCTGTAACAGAGCTAGGCGAATGGTTTCGCAAATGGAGGATAGAGGTAAACCCGGAGAAAAGCGCAGCAATGTTCTTTTCCCCGGGCACGCTTCGCTCTCCCAAACGCGCTTGCCTTCGCTTAAAAGCCATCTCGCTCTACGAACAAGAGATCCCTGGGCAAAAGTACACCAAATACCTGGGTGTCACCCTAGATCAGAACTTGCGCTTCAACGAGCATATCACTATAGTCCGGAATAGAGCGCGATTTGTGATGGGTCGTCTAGCACCCATGATAGATAAACGAAGCAAAATGTCCCTCAGACACAAGCTTACTCTATATAAAACATGCATCCGCCCGATCATGACATACGCGAGTGTGGTATTCGGCCATGCCAAGCCTTCCCTTTTAAAGAAACTGCAAATCGTTCAGAATAAATTCATGCGCAGAGCCGTCGGTGCTCCCCTCTATATGCGTAACGTCGACATCCACCGCGATCTGGAGCTTCCCTCCATCAAAAACTACATTACGTCGCTCTCGCGTAAGTATTTCGATCTAGCGCCGCACCATCGAAATCCCCTCGTCGTGTCCGCGTCCGATTATAAGCCTCGACGAAAGGCTCTCGTGCGACGACCGCGTAACATCCTCACGGACAAGGTCGACGATATCACAAAACGGCTGGCTCGGATCAGCCCGCCCGCGGTTAGGACGGCAGGCTGGCAGGCACCGACAGACAGACACAGACGGCGGCGTCGACGCCGCCAATCACGATCTCTCCACGTCCCCGCGAGGGACGCCAGGAGACACAGCCCCCATAGGATAGACTAGGCGTGTTGCTGGGAAGTTTCTTTCGCCGTTTCTTCTCTCCCAGCCATAACACGTTGCGAAACGGCAGTAAGATAGTATAGGCCACCGCGAACCGCCGATCCCGGTCCGCCGGGATCCTTCCTCTCGGGCTTTATATTACCCGTCGCCCGCTCTCAATTAGTGCATTGTGTCGCCCTATGGTGGGCATCATTAGATTCATCCCCCTCTCATGGCAACAGTCCAGCCGAGGTGAAACTCCCTAGGGAGCCCCCTCGAGCAAGTTGCCTCCCGGGCTCGAGCGCCTTCGCTTCGCAAAGGCACTCGCCCTGAAAACCCCGGTAAAGTTGTGAGGTCTTCGGACCAACAACATAAAGTCAAGTCCAATAAAAAAAAAAGTATCGGGCAGTTTAGAGTTGAGTTCAGTTCAAGACAGTGAAGCGACAAGTGCGATACGAAAGAGTTGGAAGAAGAGCTTAATAGAAGACAGTGACGAGTTTAGTGGTGTAGTGTGTTTAGTAAATTCTGCGGTGAACACTGCAACAGCAGAAGGTGTGTCTACGCAATATCGGCGACGGTATTGTGAGTGAGACATGTTAACGTCGGTACAGTGCGTCTTTCGTTTTGTGTGCAAGGGCAACCCTGCAGAGTGGAATCACGCATGGCTGTATAAGTCAATAAAAGCGTTAGTTAAAAACTGGTGTTTTCTTCCAATCCTAAGTGCGTAACCACCCCCCCTCGCACGTAACAATATAATAATATCAGCCCAGAAACGTCCCGCTGCTGGGCTCAGGCCTCCCATTTATAAGGGAATGGACCCGCCACTCTTGTCTGAGGCAGGTTGGTGCGTTTGACACATCGGTCGTTACGATGTGCAGGTTTCATTATGATGTTGTTTTTCACAGTTAGGATGTGATAATTGTAAGTAACAATATGTAAAACTGCCCAAGTGGTGCATGCTTTCCGGCCAGGATTCGAACCGGTGCCCTTTGAATTTGAGACGCGAGTGCTAACCACAAGCTACTACGGGTAGTTTTTTAAATTTTCCATACATGTCATTGTTCAAAGTTTACTATGGGGTCGATAATGTGCTCTCAATAAGCCTGATTGATTCTTCAGACCATCAAAGGGCTGGAGCCTAACTCAAACAACGAATTATAGAGGCTCGTGTGTGGTAACATTAGAATTCTGAACACTACCCATAGAAGATGCGCCATATTTAACTATTTTAATTAATTGTATATATATAAACCATTCCATAAGAGTAGAGTAGAAAATCGAGTTTAGGCGATCTCAGCTAGGTTTCCACTTTATTTTTATGGTATTATAGGTTTATATATAGTTATATTAAATTTATTATGTAATGTAAAAGTCGTGGTAGCGTAATGGCTAGTGCACGGGACTCAAACTCAAAGGGCGCGGATTCGAAAGGCATGCACCACTTAGACAGTTTTCTGACTTAATACACATATTGTTACAATTATCACGTGCTAACAACGGTGAAGGGAAAACATCGTTATGACTCCTGCACATCGTACCAATATGTCAAACCTGCAAAGCCACATTGGACAAGCGTGGCGGGTATACTGTCCATTCCCAAATAGTGGGAGGCCCGAGCCTAGCAGTGAGAGGTTTATGTGCTGTTATTTTATTTTATTATGTAATGTTACATTAAATTATAAACTAGTACAATGTAGGAAACTTGTATTGTGTTCTACCTGTAATCCCTTAGACTATAAGTAGAATACTGAGCCTAGGTCATCGAAGTCAATACGTAAGGTTCCCAGAAGGCTAGCTACGTTACCTCGCTGGATCGCTATACTGGTCCGTAGTTCGAGGTAAGAACCAGCCGTCTGATCTCCCGAAGAGTCAATAAGTTGTTTTAATAGATCTTTGTAGAGGCTCGTGACATATTTAATTAATTAATGGCACCAACCCTCTAATAAGATTAACAGTCAACAAACATTTATTTACATTGAAATTAATTAAATTAAGCACAATTAATATTGTGTTAATAATCCCATAAGATTATAAGCAGAATACAAAGTACTCTATCTTAATACTATATATAAAGTATATACTATATATAAAGCTGAAAAGTTTGTTTGATTGCTAAAACGCGTTAATCTCAGGAACTACTCGTTTGGTTTGAAAAATTCTTTCAGTGTTAGATAGCCTATTTATCGAGGAAGGCTATAGGCTACATATCATCACGTTAAGGCCAATAGGAGCGGAGCACCAATGAAGAATGTTTCAAAATCGGGGGTTTTTTTTAACTACTCCACGCGGATGAAGTCGCGGGCAGAAGCTAGTAAATAATAAAAATAAATGCTAACTTTTTATAAGCGTATTCAACAACTTTTCTTGCTGAATCTTACAAACCTTTGGCAAACGTACACAGGTAAATGAATAAGGTAAGTAGTCGATTAAGAGCTTCAGAATCTCGTAATAATTTAAAATAGAGTTATACTAAGTATGTAAAAAGTTCGTTGTACATTACAAACCTTTTTCAATATCTTGATACTTGTCAAAAGGTTTGAGCGAATTTTCTTTGGTGAATCCTCCAAATGCGTAGATCAAGTGCGTACATAAGTAAGGGTTGATGTTTTGGGGATTGAATTTCGCCGTCCCCGGTCTGTAGACCGACCAGTTTGTGTAGTAGCACACCACGCGCGGCTCTGCTGGGGCGGCTGGAAAAAAATATTTCTTATTATTTATTTGTACTATTTTCTTACTTCATAGAGTGGACATTCAGGACACTTTTAATAAAGAAGGGCTATAAATCAATCCACGAAGGTGAGCTGTACTCATTGTTGAACCTGTATATGAACATTGTGAGAGTGTACGTAACTGACGGAATGATCAGTTGCGAGCGTGCGACACACAAACACACACACAGATTACGTACGTATTTACCACAAGTAGAGCCTTCTCGCTTTCGTGAATTTCAAGTAGGCTATATATATATATATATTTTAATATAAAATGCTTGTCATATATAATGTTAACAAATATATTTATTTAGATTATTTTGTATATACGTATATATTGATATTCTATAAATGTGTGGATTTATGTGTGTATTAAAATTATAACTTAGTGTAAGTAATAAGTATGTATATTTAAATTGTACAGTCCTATCTTTTTTTGCTCCACCTACATCGCCAGATTAGTTAAGAATTTCTTTTAAGCTAGGTTGCCTGAAAAAGATCACTTTTAGCGATAAGGCCACCTGTTTTTTGCCAAGAAGTATTGTAATTATGCATTTTGTTTTTGTATTTGTTTATTTTGGTTACATATGTTAAGATTTTTCTATGATAAATAGATTCGCGTTTGATCACGATCTCGCCTAATATCAGACAATGCTGGTTGTAGATGGAGCACGCTTACCTATCACGCTTACGATGATACTCATTCACACGAGACTTGAAGACACCTGGATTGTACCTACTTTTCTGGAAACACGAACTCTGGTAGTGTATTCCTCAGCTCTGTAGTACGCAGAAAGAAAGTGTGGAAGTTTGTCCAAATTTTTTGCAGTTTATCAGTTTGTTAGGCCAGTGATTTACGAGAAAAACGTCTGTGACTCATATAAACAGGTGGACGCACGGGCATAATTTTTGTATACCTAAGCGTTCTGTTTTTTGAGAATATATCACCGGAAACCTAATAAATGAATGTGTATTTATTTGTTCCCTCTACAGTCTTTCGTTTCTAACTTGTAGCCTATTTTATACGAGAGCAACTACCGTAAACATTTATTTATGCATATGTCTTCAACTGTTTTTGAAGAAGTAACTTTTTCCTGTATTAAGTCTCAGAAAATAGTTCGAAGCCATCTAGAGGCGGACGTTTCCCAAAAGTTAGAGAGAGATTCCAAATTTACTATAACGAAACACAGGATAGCCTCGTTTATACAACACTATAGCAATGCAGTATCAATCTGCTAAATTCTAAATACATAAACAAAATAAAAACATGAGAAATTTATAACATTGCGATATCCTGGTAAAACCGGTAAATCTTGTCGGATAAACATGCTTTTTAAATTGACGATGAGAAATTTGTTTATAAAAATAAATAAAATAGAACCGCGATACAATTAATGCGATGCTTAGTCCGTGAAACTTTGCAAATAGTATTAATAGGGTTGTTACTTTATTTTTCCAATAGCCCGCTCACTATTGAAATGATATTCAACCTAATTCCCATGAATTACCGCACTTAACTACTGGAACGATTATCCCACGTATTTTTTTTTATTGCTGAAATACACCACATTTCCTGACGGCCAAACTGTGATGGTAAGTGGCTACCATCGCCCATGGACATCTTTTTTTTAAATTGCATTCGATCAGCAGACAGGCAGACGGCCCACCTGATGAAAAGCGGTTACCATCGCCTATAGAAATTTGTAACGCCAAAGGTGCTGCAAACGCGCTACTGCTCTCTAAAGGAAGACTGGAGCCTAGCCTAGGGTCGTTTTGTGCCCTCATATGACAGGCTACCCGACCTCAGGAATTCCTGCATGGATAAAAATATAACACGTCAAATAATAACTTAGAGCGAACTTCCCGTTGAGGTTTTCCCTCTGCATTACAGCGTGGGGTTATTTAAAAAGGGCATCATAAAATGTCTTCGAGGCCGGTAATGCGTTTGCTACACAACTGGTGTTGCATATATCCTTAAGCGACAGTGGCCACTTTCCATCAGATGGCTTTTATGCCTGTTTGCCTACTTTTGGTTGTGCCTGTCGCGGCTTAGTCCTCAAACGGATTTCCCCTGGCCAAAAAAAAAAGGGCCGCTTTCATAAGGTTGCCTAAATTTATTTAAGAAACACAAAACGCATTTAACGCCCTTAAATACAATTAGCGTCTTGCACGACTCAACATTTTCCGCTAAATATGTTTAAAGAACTGTCAATAAGTTTTGTGTAAAACGAATTTAGGCAGTTTAATATGATTAACTAATTTTTATTTAAAGGCCATCGTTTTGCAAGCGCTTATTCATTTTTAAAAAACTCTTATATTTTGACAGATATTATCATCCCAAGAATTGGTTTGTGTATGTTTTTTTTTAGCTTCGCATGATTTATGGATCTAATCAATATCACATATTTATGTTACGTAGGCACGTTCCTGAATAACGGTGACTTGGAATCCATTTATTATTAGTATTTTTTTCTGTAATCTAAGGTGTACATATTATTATTATTGGTATATTTTAGATTCAATTTTAAACATATGTAAGAAACTCTTTGACACTACCCGTGATCAGAAGGCTGGCTCACATTTCGCACAACAAATAAGTATTGCCATACAGCGCGGCAATGCAGCCAGCCTTCTGGGCACGCTCCCCGTTGGCAGTGATCTGCTACATCGTGTATTTTAGTTTCGATGTCTATGTTTTTTTTATATATAATTATAAATTATTTTAAAATATTCATGTTGCGAATTAAAAATATTGGTTTAATAAATGAATTTACCTATTGAGACAAACAGTGGAAGCTAAATTTATATTCATAGTATAAATTATAATTAATTTAAATAATGTGCAATAGAGAAAAGTTAGTGGTAAATCTGACATCGGGATATGAAGCGTAAAATCAAAACTAAATGTGAATTAAAGGTAGAATTGTGACGAAAAAACATAAAATAGATTACATCATAATTACTAAAAACTGTCGATTAAATAATCCTAATACAATGCAATTTGTGTGCTAAATCTAGAAATATAATTACAATCTCTTTTGTAACACTTTAAAAATATCATATAATAATTACTTTTAGTATGTGGCAACCCTACATTAATCCGATTTGGTGTTACCATAAAGAGGTTATTACATTGAGTGAATGTCGTCATCGCCGAGCAATCCCAACAGTGTCGCTACACCGCACCGCGACGAAATCTATTAGACACATTTTGAGTTTGTATAATGTTTTATCCGATACGCTTGTTATATGCAATAATAAACTCATTATACCGAGACATTTATTCTAAACATAGTTTTTTATTTAACAAAAAACAAACCGACTATAAACATTACTAAAAAGCAAATAATAAATATTATCTACAAAAACTTGAAATCGGTGCCAGGTAAAATATAAAATAACACATGTTTTATGTTTTGTTTTGCACCGACTTCAAGATGTTGTAGAAAATATATATTTTTTGCTTTGTACTTAGTTTTGAAGTCAGTTTGGTTTTTGTTAAAAAAATATTTTCTACTTTTTAGTTACGCCAATACTTAAATAGCTTAAAGAAAATCTGAAACACTTTGTACCTGCCTCTAATATTCGAGGGTTGTTCTCAATTTCCCTGGGATCCACTCCTCAGATCCTTTTTTGGTGACAGCGAGACCACTTCAGGATTATACTCTTTCAAATAAATAAAAGAAAATTGAAAATTGATCCTCATTTAACGGAGGAATCGCGTAACATTCAGTAAAATTGAGGACTTCCTTCTTTTTGATGTCGGTTAAAACATAAAACGTTACCTCGTTTACTAACTTTTGTTTTTAACTCCGGTTTTAGTATGAAAATAAAATAAAATTGGTATTGTGTTTTTAATGATTTCAAGTACGGCATTTTATTTGATTTTTATTTTGACGTTTTAGGCCACTTTTCAGTAGCCGTATTCACGGAAGACAAAAATGTCAATTATCAATGAGTAATGTTAAAGTTATTGATTATTTAGCCTCCCCCTATTCATTTTAACTTTTTAATTTTAATTTTTGTTTATGGTTATTATGAGTTATAAGTGGTAAATTATATTATAGGGTAAACTCTATAGGAGGTTAATATAATTTACTACCGCTTCGCAACATATTGTGGCTTAAAGAGACGAAGCGGCGCAAGAAATTTTTCAGCAACATGCCCAGCTCTAACAACTTTATCTAATACTAGCAGTTCCGGCAGACGTTGTCCTGTCCTATAAAAATAAAAATCTAGAATCCGATTCCAGCGCCACCTATGGTCTAATTGTGAATCTAAACCATCCCGGGACCTACTCAAATATATATTTTGTTACACCTCGGGTTACATTATTAAAGTTTTAGTAGTGATCCCTATTATTTTTTAGTAATAAATATAGCTTATATTAATCTGAGATAATGCAACATTCTAATGGTGAAAGAATTTTTGAAATCGGACCAGTAGTTTTTGAGTTTATTCGTTCCAAAAATAAAAATATTTCCTCTTTATAATTTTAGTATAGATTAATAAAAAGTGAGAGGTAAAATAGCTTTAAGGAAATACTAAATAAGAATATTGTTTTTCTAAATAAAAACACAATTTAATCATTCAAATATGTTCCATTCTGTATAAAGCAATTTCGTCATATGTCTTTATATTAGTGTATTATTATTATAGTGTACGGTTCAACGTACAGTGTTTTGCTGACGCTGCTGCCTACTTTAGGCTACTTTAATATTAGTATATATAATGCTCACAAATACTTTGTGATTGAGTTACTATTACATCAGTACGAGTTACTATCAACTAAGTCTAACCCAGGGATCCGCATCCAAGCTCAACTAGCACGAGAATAAATCCCTGAAAGCAACAAAGTGTATTTTCTTCATCGTACTATAAGAAAGCACCAGCACTCCACCAACTACTGACAGCATCCACTACTACAAGCAAATACAAACTGTACATATAGAAATTTTGGTTTTTATCAGCAAATAAATAGCTTAGTTCCTCATAAGCATGTCAGTGTGTGTGTATCTATCCGCTTGAAGGCTTCCGCAGAGTTGAACGTGACAGAAATGACATGACTTACTCAAAAGGTATTCTCCTGTGTGATTCATTTTATTTCAACGGGCCTTTTACTTTGGATATTTGTCTCATAAATAAGCCGCAACATTACTCACTAATTCATCTGTAGTGAGATCATGAAACGTTGTTTGTTATTTATATGAACACTATTTGATTCCTTATAAAACAAGGTCCCTATAATTAAATAATGGCATTTAGTCTTTTCTTCCGTCCACATATCAGTATATGTATATAGCCGAAAATTCCCTCGAATAACTTCCATGTATAAAGTTTAAGTTTGGAAAGAAGTAAAACTGCAAGGGGATACTTATAATGTGCTTTGAACAAAATACCTCCAGTTGTATTGACAGAAAGGCTGACGGCCGCAGGAATTAGTATTCTTTTTCCGTTCCTGCACACACACACACACACACATATATATGTATATATATATATACATATACACACACACATATATATATATATATATATATATATATATATATATAATTATGGTGTATTTTTCTTTAAACGCTTATTTTAGGATGCTGTAGCCAAATAACAAATTCACCAATACTGAACACATCAGTGAAACGACTGATGTTTGGAAAAAAATTCTGAAATTCTTTAGGCTTTTTTATCCGTGCAGGAACGGAGAATAAATACAACTTCCTGCAGCCGGGCGGCCTGTCGTAAGAGGCGACAAACAACCCACAACCAGGTGGTAGGGTATTGGCACGACTGGGTGGCTACCATTTTAAAAAGTTGCTTACTGATAAATGTTAGTACAAATGAATACATAAATGATAAACTATTATAATTCATACTTAATAGTGATTTTCATTTAGTATAATTTTATTAATATTTGCCTGTTATAATTATCTGATTATGAAATTATGGACGCTATTTTATTTTAATTGTAATTTTGACATATTACTAATAATATGGTGATTGTAATTAATTCGCGTAAGGCAAAATTAATTGTACAACCTGAATTTGCATATCAATCTGCCAAAAACTTTTTATATCGTATTTTATGCAAATAAATTTATTTGAATTTTGAACTTCTCCATATAAATTTTCCAAGCCAAATCTCACACCCGTCCATGGGTGCATTATTATCTATTTTTAAACAGGAGAACAAAGATTTCCCTTCGCCTAGTAATTAATATAAACATATAGATTTCTCACAGGCGTTATAATGTAAGTACCTGTTGTCATGAATATCCGAATGAAGGTCTTGTTTAGAAGCGAGACCGGCGTGGGATAAGAATGGCCTATTGTCTAAGATACACTTTGAAGGCATGCCTAATTGTATATTCTGTAAAGTACGTAATTTTGGCATAGCCAACTTTACACATATTATTACCTTGACAATAGGTTTATCTTACGGGAACCCTTATATGGTTGTTCCAAGGGAATTCTTTTACATACCAGTATACACAATTACTTTTATATTGACTTGTGATAAAAGCTCTCGTTACGACAATTTTCATCAGAATCTATAGAACAGAATAGAATAGAATATACTTTATTGTACACAATGTTACAAAATAAATTCATACATACAATCGTATTGATAAATACGATGCAGTCTTATCGCTGGAAGCGCTTTCTTCCAGACGATCTTTGGATGGATAGAAACTCGGTATACCTATAGATGGGGGTAGGTATGCAAAAGATATAATATATTAATATATACATAAATATAATGGAAAATGTTACATAAATTACAATATAAACATACATATTTATCTAAATGTACAGGTTGTGTATTGTCAAACAACACCATCCCAAGCACATAAGTAAATAACATTATTATATAATTGATTTCTACGTGTTGGTAATAAAATAAATATAATAATAATTTAAATAAAAATTACACTACAATATAATAAAAAGTAGCAGTAGTTATGGTAGCATAATGGCTAGAGTACGCGACTCAAACTCAAAGGGTGCGGGTTCGAATCCTGGTCGGAACGCATGCACCACTTAGGCAGTTTTCTGACCTAATTTGTATATATATGGTTACAATTACCACGTGCTAACAACGGTGAAGGAAAACACTGTGCTGAACTTTGCACACCGAGATAAGGAGATAACCGATGTGTTAAACCTGCCAAACCGCCCTGGACAAGCGTGGCGCGTATACTGTCCCTTCCCCTATAGAAGGAAGCCCGAGCCCAGTAGTGGGACTTTTAGGGGCTGTAATTATTATAAGAAAAAGATAAGCAATAGGGTAGTTCCCTGGTCTAGAGTATTTCGCCGTAAAAAGCTTCATGTCAGTCTCCCTTCGAAGCCGGCAGTATATTGGTAGCTATGGTGTGGCAAAGTTCCATGGGCGACGGTAATCACTTTCCCTTTGGTGGTCCGTCAGCGTGTCTCCTGTACTCCAGCAGTAAAAAAGTCAAATCAACTAAGACACTTTTTATCATCTTACAACACGCCGATACCTCGCAGGTTTTTAAGTACGAGCGTAGCATGTTGTGACATACCGTATAAATTTATGTTGTAACTGTAATTAAAATTACTTTGTGATATTTTAAGTTATATAAATTTTGTTATACAATTTATTGTAGAAAGTGTTACCTGCCCAATTGTAACCCATCACACTACTGTTTATTTAAAAAAAGATCCATTACACTACTGATTATTAAAAACAAGACCGACCAGACCACACTGTTGTTTATTTAAAAAAGATCATTGTCCTTTATTTAAAAAGACTGATCACTGTTCTTTATTTAAAAAGACCGATCACACTATTATTAATTAAAAACAAAACCGATTAGACAATACTGTTGTTTATTTAAAAAAGACCGATCACTGTTCTTTATTTAAAAAGACCGATCACACTATTATTAATTAAAAACAAAACCGATCAGACAATACTGTTGTTTATTTAAAAAAGACCGATCACTGTTCTTTATTTAAAAAGACCGATCACACTATTATTAATTAAAAACAAAACCGATCAGACAATACTGTTGTTTATTTAAAAAAGACCGATCACTGTTCTTTATCTAAAAAGACCGATCACAATATTATTAATTACATACAAAATCGATCAGACAATACTGTTGTTTATTTATAAAAGACCGGTCACTGTTTTTTATTTAAAAAGACCGATCACACTTATTTATTTAAAAAAAGGAAAACAAATTTTACCTGGTGTGACGAATGTGATGACAGCTATACATAATGACAGCAGTATTTTGGTATCCTGTAACAAAAAAAAAGATATTTAAAATTTTTAGTTATTGTTTATTAAAATCAACAGCATTAAAACGATATTAAGTTCAACACAACTTGAATGGACGGAAACTCTATTGATTTTCATATACTTAAAATTAGACTATTAAATAATAAATAGTTTTGAACTATGGACAGCCTTGTCGATCATAACGATTTTTTCAGACAACCCCGATGTAGCTGGTGAACCTAAGATGTTATTTAGAATTAAAACCAATTTTTAACAGTTTTCAATCGCAGTTTTTAATTATTTTTACTAACCGCAATCATATTCGTGTCTCTCTTTTCTTTCACAAAGTAATTTGATGTTTAAAAATAGTTAAAATGTGATTATAATTACATTTACGATTTGCTGACACCATTGATGTCAGGTAACAAGTGACATGGAAAAATAAAACAAGTGCGTGTCGCGAGGTAATATAAATGTATAGAAATTCCGTTAATATCAAAATAGTCACGGAATCATAAAAATTGACTTTACATTTGCGCTTTTTCTTTAAAAGTATACATACCTGCACTAACTTCTTACAGTTGCTGAGTATATAAATAATAGATTGAAATGTCAATAGTTGTAAGAATATAAGTGTAAGTTACCAAAGAAAAATACTAACTTAATATTATAAAAGTGAACGTGAGTTAGTTTATTTGTTTGTGACGTGACAGCAACAATTTTAATGTGCTGCTCTCTAGATTACTTCCACCTTCACTTTACCAGATGGCTTACGGGATACTGACGGGTATTTATCATTAGGTATTTTGAAGTAAAAAAATACATATACACGAATTGCGAACCTCCTCCTTTTGGAAGTCGGTTAAAAATCAAGTTCGACATTTATAACAATTATAACATACCCACATCATAACATACATATCCTTTTTTCAATGCGAGTGAAGTTGTGGGCAAAAATTAGTAAAATTATAAAACAAAAATAACTGAACATTACACTTCCATATAAAAGACATCAACGCGTACCGCAAGCATAATATTTTTTACCGTACAAAGACTGTATCAAGACAATGGACAATGGTGTCTTGGGTTCTTGTTGCGGAAGTTTTATTGGACTGTTTGTGGTTACGATGGAGCTTGAGACTTGTTGTTGTTTCTTACTAAGGCTAACATCGCAGCCTTTATTTTTTTCTAAAGATCGAAATAAAAGAGCTTATAACAAAAAAGAATATGGGAAAAAAACATCAGGAAAAAGGTAAATAAGCATACAATATACTCTCTGACAATATTAATTGTCAGAGGATAAAATACCCAGTTTTTGGTAGATAAAATTTAACTAAATGTTTAAGTTTAATATCATCATTTTAGCCGACATTCAAAAGGAGGAGTTCTCGATTCAACTGTATATATTTTACGCGATTTCTACGTCAATTATGGTCCAATTTTCAAAACCATTTCCTTATTCGAAAGAGTATACTTCTGATGAAGTACCATTGTTACTAGGTCAGGATCTGATCAGTGGATCCCAGGAAAATCGAGAACAACCCTTGTTGAAGAGCGTCGAGCGCCTACACTCATCGAAAGGCAAAACTTGTATACGTGTGCCAGTAATAAAATTTCTACAGACGTTTAAAATATTATTTCTAATGCTATTTAAGCAACTAAAAAGTATTTTTTTGTTAAACAAAACCAACTTCAAACTAAACGGCAATAAATAAATATTTTCTACAACATCTTGAAGTCAACATAAAAAACAACTACAAAATTGCAAATGCACCGACTTCAAGATGTATAAATTTTTAATTTTAGCTTTTTAGTTTGCAGTCGGTTTTATTTGTTTTTAAGAAAAAAATTAAGATTCCTTAACCATTATGACAAAAACAAAATAGAATAGAATGATATAATTTATTATACAAAAATGCTACATAAAATCTAGAACATTAATATACAAGTACAATCGGCGGTCTTATCGCCCATGGCGATTTCTTCCAGACAACCTTTAGATGGAGCATAAGTAGGACAACGAAAGTCGGTAGTTGCTAAACCAGCACTATAGGCAGTAATAAACCCTGAATTTAAAAAATCCCAATTCTCATAGAAGCTGCAAACCGAACGTTTACCAATCAAAGAAAGCCGTGTTCAATATTCATACGCCATCCGTGGAAATGGGCCAACAACCACCGTTACCACCACAATGGCTCATAACTGTACCACCATAACACGTACATGAATATTCATCAATATAAAATAAGGCCGGATGTGGTACTTCCTATTGAATGACCAGGGGCTCAATTCTATTTTTTCAATATCATGGCGTAGCCAAAATATTCAAAGTACGCTACCATTGTGATAGTATCAAAAATTTGTATTCTTCTAAATCCACAATATCTTATCACACATTTAAGAACGCACTCAGAAAACAATACTTTTCTTATGCGAGAAATAATATTTCTGCGAGATAACCTTTACAGCATGGCTCTCCCTTTTTTTTAGCCAGGGGAAATCCGTTTGAGGAATAAGCCGCGACAGGCACAGAAGCCTGGGGGGATATTTTGCGACCCATGTGTGCAATTCGCCAGATCGGGGGTGGCACTAGCATGCCCAGTCAGAACTGGTGCCATGCTATTGCCACTCCCCAGTTAGGGATACCCACTTAAACCCCTGGGTGTTCTGTCCTGTGCCATATGCCAGGGCTACGGGTATACGGGATTCCCAGCTCCGCGCGCCCTGGTAGGCGGGGGCCTCACACACAGGCCTCATCCACTTCCGGGGGACTTTCTAGCATGGCTCTCCCGCGTTATGTTACTGTTACGTTACAGGACCATTGTTCGTTAGACTGACGAGTTTTAAAATGGACACCACGTCTCGATAACTAAGTTTTTTATTGGGCTATTGTCAGTTTTAGTATTATTTTCCATGCCCGTATTCATTAGATAAGTATACTTGTAAAAAAAAGCGGTAACATATAATATCGATACATGTTGTTAAATCGTGTAACATCAATTAACGCAATCAATCAATGGTTAAGGCTTGTTAAGTAACGTGCTAACTACTGTTAGATAATATGGTTAACATAGAAATCAATCAACGGAGAACAAATAGAAAATATTTTGTTTCATACTTTATATTTACTTTCACATGTACAACAATTACCTGTATTTTTACAAATAAAGATTTATACATTCATTCATTTAAGGAATGATACCATAGTTTTGGAAAATGGGATAATTTTAAACTTATAAAGAGAATACACTATTTCTCCTTCATATAAATACGCCTGATATACAATACAATTAATTAGTCATCTATTGCTACATTGTATGCTTCTTACTTATTACAGTGTATATTAGGTATTTGTATAAATATATACAAATATAAATATTTTCTAATATCTACATAAATATGTATATATATATGTATAAATTAGTTAAAGTATATATAACTTCGTCGAAGAAGAAGCAGAGAAGTCGTGGTAGCGTAATGGCTAGCGCACGCGTCCCAAACTCAAAGTCACAATACTTAGGCAGTTTCTGAACTAATATGCATATTGTTACAATTACCAAGTACTAATTGAAGATGAAGGAAAACATCGTGATCTAACCTGCACATCAAGATAACCGGTGTGTAAAACCTGCTAAGCCGTCTTGGACAAGCGTGGCGGGTATACTGTCCGTTCCCCTATGGTGGGAAGCCCGATCGCAGTGGGACATTTATGGGCTGTTATTATATTATTATATATATAACTATATAATAATTTGGATTAATCAGTCCTATTTCATACTCTGCTGCACACACCTATAAACATCGCCAGATTGTTCAAGAATTTCCTTCAAGTTACTTAACATTTACTCTGATAGTAAGAACGTCATTTACAATGATGTTACAATTGTCAATCTTCGATAATATAGGTATACATGAAAATCACATATTTTTATTTAAATATCGTCGGCGTTTGTGCAAGACATTGTAACATTTGTTTAAATATTTTTTTGTAAAATTGTGATATACACATGTAATATGTATAGTTGCCGGAGGATATATCTTCGATATTAACGTGAGCAAAGCCTAAAATAAAGTTCTATTTTAATATAAGTGTACATATATGACTTGTGGATTAAATTTTGCATAAGACGCAAGCGTTAGTTGCAACATATAAAATTGCTCTATTGTGCTTGTTTATGCACAAGCCAAAAAGACAACGTAACGCGCATTTGGCGATCTTTATGAATTTATTAGACCGAAAAAGTTATCCTAGTTGTTCATCTTATTATTTCATATATGAGCGTATAAAGAAATTTAAATTGTTTGTAGGCGATATTTGAAATAATAATGAAATGTTACTCTATCTGGGATGTTTCCTTAATTAATTAATTGTCTAAAAGATAATTTTAAGTCTTATTATCTAAATTACGTAGCTCAATGACGATGCAAGGATTACCATACCAACACCATCGTGCAGTCTGAGATATTTATTCTTAGATAAACGGTTTCGCCATCTCATATATTTTATTGAAATAGATGCAGCAGAGATCGCAAAAAAATACTTTTGAATATACCCTCATCCATCAAGTTTTATCCGTGCAGGAACGGAAAAGAGTACTAATTCCTACGGCAGGGCGGCCTGTCGTAAGTGGCGACAAAACAACCCACAGTCAGGTGGTCTGTTTTAGAGTATGCCGCCATAACAACTTTGCGTTGTGTTCAAGCGTTAGTGGCCAAGTTCCAATCTCCCTCAGGGCCGGTAGTACATTGGCAGCACTTCCTTCTGGTGTTGCTAATGTCCATAGGTGACGGCAACCACTTCCCATTACAGTTGGGCCGCTAGTCTGTCTGCTGTGCTTCAGCAATAAAAAAAAGTTGATTCTCTGGCATGCACATTGTTACATACATTTACATTTGACGGCCTCTGTGGTTGAGCGGGCTAAGCCATTGCCGGCCTACCTCACTGCAACGCAGAGGCTCCGGGCTCGATTCCTGGTATAGTAAATTTCGGAAACGTATTTTCTCCGTTATTTACTATGGTCTGGGTGTCTGGGATCGGCCCCAGAGTAGTACGTTGTATATTACCCGCAACACAGGCGTAACTTGCTTAATTTGGGGATATACAATATGTGTGTTTGTCTGCCGATTAATATTATTATTATTACATTATTTTTTTACACCAGTCAGAACCAAGCGTTTCGCTTCATCTTTTCTGGTGCCCACTGCCGAAGAGTGGAATAATTTGCCGGAGTCTGTTTTTCCCGACAAGACCTTGAAGTCTTCAAGTCACGAGTGAATAGGTAATTGTGCTCCATCCTAAACTGCGTCATCACTCAACATCAGCTGAGACAGTGGTCAAACGCAAACCTATACATCCATAAAAAAATGTTGGAATCGTTATTCAGTTCAGTCCTATCTCATCCTAAAGCCTATCAACGCGTTGGCTTCGCTCGTTTTTGCAAAGGTCTATAAGTTACGGTAACCAAATTCCATTAGGTGGGCCGTCTGCTTGTTTATCAAGCTCGCAATAAAATCAAAAATATAAAAAAATCCACGAGCCTCACCTTACTGGCTCTCGGTTAGATACATTCTTCTAGTAAATGTTGGGAATGCTCCACAATATTGCATTGTATTGATGTGTTGTTAATGTTATCGCCTCTTTCCACAGAATTAGGTTTGTATAGTGAATATGACCGGAGCGAAATCTATGACCTATAAGATACAAAGCCACGAGAGTTCACTTTGCAAAGTTTTATACTATATGCCCTTTTTTCTGGACGTAATATCAAAATACTCTTTCCATTCCTCTTTAATACTTTTCTTATATTTAATTGTTGTTGTTTTATTGGTCACAATGAAAGGCAAAGGCTTGGTCCATACAGCTTTGTTTGATGTATTAAGCCTTTAATGTAGTACAGCTAAATTATAGGTCTTCGACTGACGCCAATCCACGGAGTTCTTGTGATAACTTTAAAGTCACATCTGACTACACAGTTCACATTTTTCAGAAAAAGACTTGATTATTACTCAAAAACTATTAATATCCTACAACTATTGTTCATTTAAAAGTTATATTACACATTTTTAGGATTTTTTTTTTTACAGCAAACAGCTGATCGTTAGTTAGTGTTACCACAGAAAAAAATAGTTTAATTTATGTTATTAGTATATAATTATAATATCCGGGTTGTCTGGAAGAGATCGCTCTAAAGCGATAAGGCCGCTCTTTGTTCCTGCCCTGACACGAAATGACTGTAAATGATTTATTTTATGTGTATGTGGTGAACAATAAAGTATTTTCTATCTATGTAATAAATATTATTTATTTTAGCAAATAGTTTTTTTACAGTTTAAGTTGGTATATAATAAAATTAAATGTTGTGTAACAAAAGTCTAGAAGATAGAATGAAAGATTGATGTAGGTAACAATTGTTTAAATTAAAACTAATTAACGTTCTAGATATTTGTGATTTGCAAGATATGCGTTGCATTAAAATTAGTCTGGCTGGGTATTGCGTTAAAAATACATTTTGACAGACTTGAAACGAATTGAAAGGCTTAATCTATAATATAATAAATCTTTAGAATGTTCGAGATTGTACAATGTATTTAAAAAAGAAAAAATCACGGAGGCTAATTCGGACCAGCAGATTTCTCTTTGTTAGAGCATCACATAAAAATAATGGAACGGATATAAATGAAACTCATCAAAGAGCTATATTCTAAATATAATCTTATAAGATTCTATATTAAGACTCAAAGTGGATTATCGGGCTTACATGTCCACACCTGGGACTAATTCAGAGCTATATACTTTTACTAATTTACGCAATCATACGTATCGTAAACTCACTACACCTTGTCTGGAAGAAATCGCTGTTAGCGATAAGACCACCGATTGTACTAGTTATATGATTGTTAACTCATGTGTATTATTTTCTTGTGTGCCATAAAGAATATTCTATTTTATTCTACACCTGCACACACTTCATCCTTTTATGTTAACTCTTTTACAGTGCAGGCTGTCAAACTTTGGAATGCGCTGCCTCTTACTGTCAGAGAGGCCAAAACATCCCCTACATTTAAGAACGCACTCAGAAAACACTACTTTTTCTTAAATAATTATTTTATTTTATTGTTGTTGTATGAATTTAGTTTATACAATATGTAGTTTAGTATGTTTTTTTATGATATACCTAATAATCTGCACCACCTACTTCGCTAGATTAGGTTAAATTATTCCTTAAGTTAGGTTGCCTGGAAGAGATTGCTTTAAGCGATAAGGCCGCCTATTGTTTCTACCATGACAATATTGGAATTATGTATTTTTGAAATTGTATATTTCGTGAGCAATAAAGTGTTATCTATCTATCTATCTATTTATATACTAGCATGATGATAACTCCGGTCATTATTTATCAAATCAGAAATAGACACTTGAATGATGATAACAATTCCTTGCCTCTGCTCCTATTTTTGTTATAATTATAATATTATGTAAATTCATTTTCAAAGTGTCATGTATCACAAATGTTGTGTATTTTACACGACTCCCTGTGGCACGAATAAACCTATGAGGTTTCTGTGCCACGGTCAAAAATATTTTATGTATCTAGTATCTGAGTGTATTTTTATTTTTTTATTGCTTGAGTTCAGCAAACAAGCAAACGGCCCACCTGATGGAAAGCGGTTACAATCGCCTATGGATATTTACAACTTTAAAGACGTTATAAATACGCTGCTGCTCTCTTAACGGAGAGGAGGAACCTGGCCACTAATACCGGAACACAACTCAAGGTTGTTATGGCGGCATACTCTAGACCAGAGATGGTAGCCTTCCAGACGGGCAAATACCCTACCACCTGGCTATGGGTTGTTTTATCGCCTCTTACGACAGGCCGCCCAGCCGCAGAATATTGTATTCTTTCTCGTTTCCTGCACGGATAAAAGGAAAAAAACATATTTGAAAAGAAATTGGATTAATTTTATTTAAACTGTTATTTGTCACTTTTACACATTTTCATTTATTCTTTTAATAATTAACAGACAAATACACACATTATATATCCCCAAGCGAAGCAATTTACGCTTGTGTTAAGAGGTAACACAACGGTCCACTCTGGAGCCGATCCCAGACACCCTGACCACAGTGTATAAGGGAAAATTCGTTTACGAAATTTGCCATGCCAGGAATCGAACCCAAACCTTCTACGTTCCAGTGAGCTCGGCCGGCTATGGCTTAGCTCGCACAATCAAAGAGGCCGTCAAATGTCAACATTGTTAACATTAAAAGATTGAATAGGTGGACTTTTCTTGTAATAAAGTTGGTGCGGTTTCCTCATGCTATTCTGATTTGACAAAGAAATCACAAGTATGGGAATCTGATAGAAAATCATGTTATTGTAATACCGTAATGGCAACTCGGGCTCATGGGAATTGTTATATAAGAATTATTGCCTTTCTTTTGTATCGTTCTTTTATATTATTTTTACTTTCCTTTGGCAATGATACGGTTTAATTTGACACTTAAATATAATAACACTTTTATTTTTAACGAGATGCTACGCCGCGGGACAGACCCTGGTAAGCAACTCTATTTTACTTATATAAAACTTAATTAGGTTTGTATATATCACGAGCGAAGTTGTGGGAATAGCTAGTATATATATATATATATTTTTATTGCATGAGTTCAGCAGACAGGCAGACGGCCCACTTGATGGAAAGAGGTTACCATCGCCTATGGACATTTGCAACACCAAAGGTGCTAACAGATGCGCTGCTGCTCTCTTAAGGGAGACTGGAACCTGGTCACTAATGCCGGCCGGAACACAACTCAAAGTTGTTATGACGGCATACTCTAGACCAGGGGTGGTAGCCATCCAGTCGGGCAAATGCCCTACCACCTGGCTGTGGGTTGTTTTATTGCCTCTTACGACAGGCCGCCCGGCCGTACGAAACCGTATTCTTTCTCCATTCCTGTACGGATAAAATATAAAAGCCTTTCTTAAAAAATTATCTGATTGAATATGAAAACCGCTTATAAATCCGAAAGAAGCTTAAAGAAGTTTCACTTCAATACATCTGTTATAAAAACATGCCTCCCGCGCAGGTGTTAAGGATGTTACCTGCGCGGGTGGCATGTTTTAGCCGGTTTAACTACGTACAAGAAACAAGTTGAGACATACAGGTTTTAAATAAGAATCTTTATTAACTTCCGCGTTTTTTAGCCATTTCTTCAGAGTGATTGATTGCAAATGATTGCTTATTACTGCTCAAAAATCTTAATAGATCCATATAAATTATGTAGAAACTGTTTTTGAGGTTACGTACCAATATAACATTTACATTAAAACTGTATACTATAATGTATGATGCATAGACGTAAATGATCATTGAAAAAAACAATTTGAGACTGTGTCAAATAGACTCCAAAATGGCATTCAATAAAAATTCTAAGGATTTAAACAGCAATTTTCTTTTTAATTTACGTATAGGACGCGCAAAACTAAAGTGCGCTTCGATTGAAGTCAGATACGTGATTTTGTGCAAGTACAATCAAATTTTAAAGTTTATTACACATTACAGTGTGTTGTGGGACAGATGGTTTCAAAGTTCGGTTAGCGTCCGAGCCGAGAGTTTAACGATCTTAACAATCCCGTCTCAGCTATGTCTGTTAACCTTTTAACACTCTTCTGCGCAATGTGTACGAACTTCACAGACGTATTTAAGTTATTCTCGTACTATACTCGTATATATATGTTAGGGGTCATAAGATACAAAGTCTAAATCAAAATAAAAGTTTTTAATTGTATCATTGAAATATTAAATAACACTTCTAGGGACATTGCCCTGCGACCGCGGGTTGGTCGGGCTGAACCGATTTCAGTTAATAATTTTTATAGTGTATATTTTGTTAGGTATATATATATATATATATATATATATATATATATGCATATTTATTTTTATATTTATTAATTATATATAAAATAATATTATTATGTTATTAAAATTTTATTAATAGTATAGTTCCTTTTATTTTGAACTTGTTTTTTAAGTTAAAACATACGTCTGAAGCTAGTTTTTTTTTACCCTCAATATTATACATTTTTCTTTTTCTTTTAATAATATTTCTTCTTGGACGTTGAAATCATGTTGTATTCAAGAAATAAAATTAAATAATATGACACTGACATTTAAGCAATATTGCACGCACGTTAAGAATTTACAATCAACACCTACTTAGATCGTATTAAATCCATATTTAGCAATGAATCACTAATATCCTATTTAAATAGTATTTTAATGAATCACTTGTTACTGGTTCTTAATATATTGTAATGCAAAGCTAAAAAATATTTAAGACATTAAAAATCAATTACATAATTAGGCAAATCAATTTTTAACTTTTGAATAATTATTGATATTATAATGTAATCGTCTCGTTTCTTAGTATTTGGCCGAATATCAAAATAATGGCAAAATATTAATAGGTGCCGAGTTCATTCATTTCAAAATAGGATTTAACCTATCCAATCCTAGTCTAAGGGCCCTGTCTGTTGCCCGTTGTACAATTTTTTATTTTTGCTTCTTTTGTTTCTTTATATTTTGGCCTACAATGTAGTTTCTCTTCTGTTTCAACTTCTCCTTTCATACTCCCTTTTTCTGACACACGTCTTCTGTCACTACAAAAATCATCATGTCATACTTTATACAATCGATCCATCTATTTGTTGGTCTACATAGAGGTATATATCTATCTCTAAATATAATTAGTAGAACAAGTCGGTTGGCGACGGGCTGGCCGCCTTAAGTATTTCTAGAAGGATAGAGTGTGTTTGGGCATATCAGCACAAAGTTCTATTTTCACCACTGGAGGCGTTAGGGTACTAACCAGCAGCCAATCAGGGTGCGGCATTTAAATTGTATTAATTTTAAACAGAGTGCATGAATAAAATCAACTGAATACTGAGACGCAACTAAAATTTTCAACACAATATAATATAATTATATAATTGGCAGACAAAAACAAATATTGTATATCCCCAAAATTAAGCAAGTTACGCTTGTGTTATGGGTAACATATAACGAACTACTTGGCGGCCGATCCCAGCCACCCAGATCATAGTAAATAACGAAGAAAATTAGTTTCCTAAATTTACCATACAAGGAATCGAACCTGGAACTTCTGCGCAGTGAGATAGGCCGGTAAAGGCTTAACCCGCTCAACCAAAACCGTCGTAAAAACCATGTTGTGTTAGATATAAATTAAATAATTAACTGAAAATTCTAAACTGAAGTCTATTTTGCCAAAGCTGTAACAGAGTGGAAGCTGATCTAGGCAAACTTCAAGTCTGCAAATGACATGAAACTGCATAGGATAAAAAATTATGAGCAGCTAAACCAACAGAGTTACTTAACTAATTATAATGGTGGATTTAAATCACATACTCTTACATTATTATTCGAGTAAAACGTATTTAAGAATATTATTCGCTTTAAGGATATTATTCACATCAAAAACCCAAGTCTTCATAAGTGATCTCGACATATGACTAAAAAGATTGGTATTTTTATGTTTTGGCAAATCGACGTTTGTGTTGGGTGAGGCAAGAACTCATTAACATAATAGCTTCAGGATATTAATATGTCTATACTATTATAAAATCTATGACATGTTTCAAAATTAAGTATCCTCTTTCGATAACAAAAAAGTTTCACATGCTATTTTTCCTGTTGAATCAAGGTTGAAGGAAGACGTATTTAATTAACATGTGCGTAATTATTAGGGTTTCGTAGGCATTTCCTCAAAAACGGATCTTTTATGAGATAAGAAAGTATTAAGTATAAGTATGATTTTTTTAGGGATAAAGTCCACGACACATAACATTATTATGTCACGTGTCGTGGCCAAATTTATCCCTTTATAAGGCATGGTAAAAACTGTAATCGGTCTACAAATGTACTACAATATAAATAAGTACAGATAAATAGATCTTGCCTTTAGAGATGTCGATTATCGACTGGACTTCACTGGTTCATGTTAATATTTATAATTTTTAGATAACAGTTTTAACCTTGCTAAACTATGCAGCAATAC
The DNA here is from genome assembly GCA_039645545.1 of Dendrolimus houi. Taxonomy (NCBI): domain Eukaryota; kingdom Metazoa; phylum Arthropoda; class Insecta; order Lepidoptera; family Lasiocampidae; genus Dendrolimus; species Dendrolimus houi. The sequence goes on from CM077122.1 coordinate 3,459,783, forward strand.
ATTGGTCCACGAAACATGACGTGATATCACGTCCATCTGTTTTTGCATTTTACAGTCGTTTTTCAGAATATTCAATCTATATATGGTTGAAATTTTATAGATATATGTATAATCTATATGCTTAGTGAATAAACAAAAAATATATATAGAATAAGAATTATTATGAATTTCTTGACGTAATTTAAGTTTATAAAATAAAAACTAAAATATCCTATAAGTAAACCTAACTTAAAAATATATATACAATAGTAAAAAGTAAAATTAAAATAAAAACGCTATATTAAAACTCGTCCAGCCCCACCAGACCACTGTCGCTGGGCATTGTATCTAGAAAGCTGGCAGCATTACCTCGCTGGATACAGAGGCTAATCCTTTAAACGAGTATTATTATGAATTTTATCTTCTTTATTCTAGAAGTAATATTCTGTACAATTTTGTTGTTTATTAGTCTGATGAACTTTTTTGGAAAGACAACAGATCGGTTCCGCTTTCAAAACATTTTTCTTATTTTTACATCTGTAATAAAATCTAGGAGTTTATGTTTAGTCTGTGAGTGCCCATAAATAGGTATACGCAATCCAAGATAAAACTGGTTTCTTAAATCAAGAAACGATAAGTAAGCCACACCCACCACACCTAAACTATCTTATGAAAATCTTTTAAATAAAACAAATGTGTTTCTATGTTAACATTTTCTTAACATTGATTTATGGACTGGCGTTGGCTAAGCAAGTAAACTTATTGACTTATGTAAAATTAAAACAGTTCTTTGCTATGATATATTAAGTTATTAATGATTAAAAATAAGTGTAATATTTTTGGGTTTTCGTAACTACTTTGTTAATATCGGAAGTCTTATTAATCGTCACATTATACTTCTGTATATTAATGGCCTGTTGCTATATTTGACTATTCATTAATTTGCTTTACCATCGGTTGAGTTTTGATATTACTTGTATGGAGCTTATGTCAAATTTTAACCGATAGTAAGGCCAATAAATGAACGGTCGGTAAGATATAGGAACCGTCTCCAAATGGCCGTCTGTCAGTTAGCCTGCTGGAAGGAATTTAAAAAATCAAATCTGATTTCAAAACAATCAATATTCTTATACAAATCACTTCTGAACTGTTCCTTTTAGAGTTCAACTATTACAGCCGTTAGCCTGTCTTCTGTACTCCAGCAATACAGTAGTTAAAACTAAAAAATAGACAAGTCGAAAGTCAATCAAATGGGGCACTTTTCATTATCTTACAAAACACCGAAGGCACCTAGATTTTGTACGAGAATAACAAGTTATGACGTCATAGATTAAACGAGTCAAATATGATATTTTAAAAATAAGATGTGATGCTTTAGCGCTGCTTCTGTTATAAGAAAATAATTTAATTTGTTGTAACTCTAGTATATATGCACATACACTGATGGGCATGCGACGGAAACGACGTCATTTATTGGGATATAAAGTACCCTAAGTGCTAACCCGGTATAAAGTTAAGAAACGTACCCCATACAACGTGACTATTTTATACAATATTTTACTCCCCTCCCCCACTACTGGAAGAAGAAGAAGAACCAAAACTAGTGTATATGCCAAGACACCCCTTCTAGTTTTTTACTTGAGAAATCATAAATATGGTTTTAAATTATTTTTTGCAAACAGAAAGTTCAAACTAATTTTTGGGCTCATGTTAAATTTCTCTTTATTAATACGCCGCTTGCCGCGTGACGTCATGAGTGTGTGCATATAACTACAAGTGCAAAAAATTAAATGCTAAATGTTACACGCCATATTTGAATATAGAACGAATAAGCGAATTCCCAAGCGAATATTGACTACATGACGAAAACCTAAGAAGGGCGCCCCTTGACCAATCATGGTATTTTAAAGACCTCCTTCCCCCCGTCCCCCTCTGAACGGGTCACGTAGTATTTTTTTATATGTCAGCACTGATGTCTCCGATAAGAGTTTGGTCAGAGGCAAAAAGAAATACACTTTTTGCCACTACGCACTTTACAGTGTTCTAAAAAAAATCTCAGAGTCTAACACACTCATGTTCCAATAGTTTACAGAATATTTTACATATTTACTTTCTTAGGTTCTTATATACTAATATTACTAAACTTTAATTAGGTTTACCGGTTTACATCAGGAATTCTTAGAATCTTCCATTTTCTTATTCCATACATAAAATTCAATATTTACCCTTTTTTTTTTAAAGGGTCATTATTTGAGGTAGTTAGTGTTAGGAGTAGTTGGTTTGGATTGGTTTATGTTGGAAATGATGAGGGGGTGTCAATTGGTATGAGTCCGGGGGAAGGGGAGGGGCAGGGGAAATTTCTTGGGTATGATAGTGGGTCACGTAGTATGGCTACATTCTCTTAGCTCCGCGTCAAGTTTTATTTAAATATGTCCAGTAATTTTCACGAAATAATCCAACCGACAGGCAGACAAAAATTCTAAAAGTTGTATTTTCGGAATCTGCTGATCCGAATTAGCTTCCTTGATTTTTTTTGTCATTTTTTATATTCATTGCAGTAACGCAACTCAGGGCCGGATGTAGAGGGGACCCTTTCTTCGAACAGCCAATTCAGAGGGCGGCAAATTCAAACTTCGCAGTAAATACACAACTCATCATTATCGTCTGCCTGTCTGCTGAACTCCTGCAATAAAAAAATAAACAAAATTTTAGTACTGAGACGTAGAGTACTTTAAGCACATAAACAACTTCTCGCGGGGTGCGTAGGCGTAGGTTAAAAACCACAGACGCACGCGTGTCCATTATTGGGCGTGTAATGACTGAAATGATGAGGATGATTAGGGTTAACATATAGGCGAGCGGGGGCCCGGACTGGACCTTTCGCTCCCGGCCGTGGTTCGCACCATGGTCGGGAGCCGCACCGGATGGGACGCCGTCTCCTCCTTTTGCGAGCACGTTATGTTTGCGAAGGAGGAGGCGGAACGGGAGCGTGAGCGTACGTCCTTGCTCCGTTCCCGCCAAAGGAGGACGCGCCGACGCCGGAGGTCGGGACTCGACCTTCGGCCACCGTAAGTGGGCGGCGCGGGTGGAGCCTATACCCCAAGGGTATAGGGGTTCTCAGTCACCCTCACATGCCGTCGAGATGAGAACGCGAGTGTTCCGCGCGCGCTCATTTCTCCTCCCGTGAGGCGCGTTACAGACCGCCCCACGCACGGACTAAAAACGGACGTCGCCTGGTTTAGTCCCCCCGGCATTGAAGAGGCCAAGTGAGCATGGCCCACGCCTGCCAGGGCACAGCGGAGCTGGTAATCCCATTCCCGTAGCCCTGGCATATGGCGCAGGACGGAACACCCAGGGGTTTTAGTGGGTATCCCTAGCTGGGGAGTGGCAATAGCGTGGCACCGGTTCTGACCGGGCACGCTAGCCGATCTGGCGAATCCCACACTCTCACATCGGGTCACGAACACCCCCCCAGGCTTCTGTGCCTGTTGCGGCTTAGTCCTCAAACGGATTTCCGCTGGCCAAAAAAAAAAAAATAGGCGAGCGGGGTCGGAATTTTCAGTGTTTGCTCCCCCTCGAAAAAGTCCAAGATCCGGGGTTGACTCGACTCATCTACTGATTTATATTATTACAGATGTGTCATCTATCCAATTCACAGCGATAACCATCAGTTCCACACCACATCCTTGCCAAACTTGCCTTTAAAGATGAGACCGGGATGTTATTAAATACATGCAAAAGACAGACCGAATCGAGGTCATACATTTCATTGGGTAACAATTGCGTACATGCCATAAAGGTCGACATGCGATTATATTTTGCAAACGCGACTTTTAATCGTGTCATCCGAAGAACTTGCGACGACGCGGTCACGTATGAGTAGGGTCAAGTGCAATTGTCGCAAGGCACGGTTAACTGGAATTTTAATTGTTTTGTAAGTGTAAATGGGTGTTTCAATGATTCAACTGCGTGTGCTGGGTGCTGAGTACATTTTTGCACTAAGTTGTCAGTTGTTTTAAAATACCGTAACTTTATATCAAATCTGGCTTGAAAACCAACAAAATTCTTCTAGAAATCACTTCTAAACTATCTGGTTGCGCTCTTGCGACGAAGAACACCTCCTTGTTAAATTTTCCCTCCCCGTCTCGCCATCAAGAAAAATAACATAATTCAAATGGTGGGGTTGCACTTGCAATAATTTTACAGATATGTGTGGGCGATTGCGTCTTATTTAAAGCGTTAACTATAACGCCGTTATCCAATAGCCACATCAGTGCATATTATATACATATGTACGTTATCTCTCAAAATGTAACGTCAGTAACAATTAAAAACAATATCGCATCATAAATAACGCTTTGCACCCATCGCCATATCTGCGTGTAACGGCCTATATTTTTAACATTATCGCAGATGCGGCACCAGAGCAATACAAAGAATGCGCTAAACAAAAAACAAAAACGTTGATATCGATATCATCTTAATGCATATATCGTTTGAACACACGATATAAAGAAAATCTTTAATAATTAAATAACTTTAATTACTACGCATTGGACTTGTTAAATCCTAGTGGTGTGTGAAGACCCTGAGACAAAAGTGAACGAAGACTGGTGGTGAGTTAAGTGTTTCTTCGCGTACATCCTACAAGACCCTTTGCCTTCTCACGGCCTTTCCCTATCCCTTTTAGAATTGTATTTTTTTTAATACAAGTTTAAAAAATCTTGTTTTATAGCATTTATTAATAATGTGAAGACGTGTAACAAATGTTCATCGAAACGGATAAGAAGAAATGATTTGTCATATTATTATTACTACTATAAATCATTTCTTCATGTCGCCGGGTGGACAAGGAGGTGGCGAGCATTTGCTTGGGGATTTGGGCTCTGTGGAGGAGCGGGTGGACGATACGGACAGGGCGGATAACATGGATCGGGTTCATACTCATATTAACAGTGGTCTTCGCACCACCACGGCAGGCCGCGGGTCGGAGCGCAGTTGAATGCAACCGAATCAGGCTTCATGCCCCTCGGCTGTAACTTTTTGGTTTTGTCTCCGTCAACAGGTGGACCTTCAGCTACCGGTGCAACAACAGGCGGAAATACCGAGTGTAATGCGTTCCGTTTATAGTAATATTGCTTGGAATATTTATACTCAGGACCCAGAGGTATGTCAGATGGTGGAATAATCCTTGGCGCAAATATATTTTCAACTTGTTTCTTCTTTCCCCCTAATGTTAAGTTCTCATTTTGAAACAAATTGTTCAAACTCAACACCCCCAATAGATTATTATAGTACCAGAATATTGAAAGATGCAATACTTCCACGTTCTTGTAGAAAATTGTAGAATCATTACTAATACCAGGAATGCATTTGCGTGACTCGCTAGCAATAAATGGAGCGTTGTTAGCGCAATACCGGCGCTTGCGCACCGCTGCGGATGTGTGTGCACTCTCGAGAGATTGCATTCACTTCATCACATTAAACTCAGCTAACATCATAGCAGTGATATTTTACTTGTCGCACAAGTTATAAAAGCGTATAAAACTTTGTATAATTTGTTGGAAAATTAATTTTTAAAATGATACGAAAGATAACTGACTTACTTCATACTAAGCCAGTTATAGTTAACTAATATTAATTATTTTGTTTTATTGTATTTATAATCTTAAAAACGAAGGTACATATATATAAGCAAGGAGAAGCCATTGACAAGTCTCCACAGATGGCAGAAAAAAATAAAAATGAATGTTTAAAATAAGATTAAAAGAAAAAGAAAAATTAATCAGTAAAATATATTTCATGAGTATGTACGTATATATTTATCTTAAAAAATTAATATGTATTTTAAAAATCTATAAGTATCTGAATTTATGCACCACCTATATCGCCAGATTAGCATAGAATATCTTATAAGTGAGATTACCTGGAAGAGATCGCTCTAAGCGATAAGTCCGCGTATTGTTTGCCTAAAAATACTGCCTGTTATTTTGGTGAGCGAGAAAGTATTATATCTATTTATCTATAAAAACTAAGATTATCTAAAATTGTCGAGCAGGAAACTAATTAATATCAGTATAGAGTTTGATTAATTTTGCATTTACAGATGTTAGGCAATCCACAAATAAGTTAATGTCCACATGATCCAACTTACGTACTTAACTCGTTGACTGTTCGCATGTTCTAACAAAGAATGTATGGCAACGAAAGCTATGCATGCCAAATGTGTAGTAACTTTTTAGGGCATACAGGATTGGAGGAACATACAAGTTAGTATTTTATTTAAATTTTCACAATTGTTACATGATTATATCTAATTGTATTACTCATTTTAGGACTTTTGGTTGTCAAAAAAGGTCGCTAACAGGCAATCGGCTCGCATGATGGAAAGTGGTCACGGCCGCCTTTAGGCGTTTGCTATACCAGGGGCGCTTCGAACGCGTTGTCGGCCTCGATAATATTTATAACGCCCCTCTTAAGTGACCCCATGTCGTAGCGCCGAGGGAAAATCTCGGCGTGAACTTCCCTCCAAGTCGTTGATGTACGCGGAATAAACATTCTAGAGAATCACTGCGTAGTTGAGCACGGTAACTCAGCTCAAGGAAATGAGGGTAAAATTTCGGCGATGACGAAACGGTGCGGTGATGAAAATGTGGCGTTGGCACCAGAAAAACAGTTCCTCGGAACACTCAGCATGGTATATACACAGTAGAATACGTGGAGAAATATTTCAGTAATTATAGACTGATTAATATGAAGCTTCAATAAATAATTACAGCTACTTTTTGTCTACATTCAACTTGATTTTAGTACAAACCCAATGAGGCTGTGACAATTTGTAAAATGATAAAAAGTAGCTTAGAGTGCCTAAAGCAATCATTTTCGCAGTTTCGTATGACAAACATGACAAGTTCCAAAATATAGTGAAACTTCAAACTATGACTTACAACTACCAGTATATAGTATATAGTGATTTTTCAAATGCGGCTACTTTTGGCCCCCAGTTGATTTGACTATCCGCTCTCCTATTTACTACTATTATAATTTGGAAGACAATGTGGGTACAGTATCAAATGGAGATTATAATAATAAACATCTCACTGCTGGACTCGGGCCTCCCACTATAGGGAAACGAACAGTATACCTGCCACACTTGTCTAAGGCGGCCTGGCAGGTTTAACACATCGGCTATCTTGGTGGCAGATTTCATCACGATGTTTTCATTTAGCGTTATTAGCACGCGGTAATTGTAACAATATGCACATTAGGTCAAAAAATATTTAAATAGGGCATGTGTTCCGGCCAGTATTCAAACCTTAGAGTTTGGGACGCGTGCGCTAGCTATTACGCTACCACGACTTTCCATAAAGATTTTTATTACATAAAAGATATTTAGTAAGACAGGGAAGGCCACGTAAATACTTTATAGGACAATGTCAACCTACACGTACTCCACTAAACTAGATCATGCGTAAATCATATCAAATAACACGCGTATGCGTGAGCGTCCGCAATTGTTAAGTAGATCGCATCCGACGACATTGACCTGCACTATGGTATTACTTCTAAACATGTCTATGATGTCATTACAGACGGATTGCAGCTGATTCAAGCACCCTTAAAATTCGCGTTCTTGCAAGAACATTATGACATTTCGAAAAAGTATATTATTCGAATTTTCCTTAATTAATATAAGCGAATTTAATACTTCGCACGGCGAAATTAGCGTTGCCTTGAAGCGCGGAAATGCAACAAGCCTTCTGGGCAAGCTTTCCTCTGGCAATGATGTCGTACATATTGTTTAATTATCTTACAATTGAATTTTTTGTGTTTTTTAGTTTAATAGCAAATACTTTATTTAAAAGTAATACACTAAAAAAACCGAAACAAGGCTGGGAATAGAGAATAAAATTAAAATAAACTATACATATGTTTATGTTACTAAACTTAATGCGGGTATTTTACTTAGGCTTGCAGCTCATAATATAGTCCATTAAACCGAAGTGGAGTTTACTTTGTTTGTAGTTTATTTTAATTTTGTTTACTATTTTCAATCTTGTTTCGGTCTTTTTAGGGCATTACTTTTAAATTCTCTTTTTTTGAATTCGGGTTTTTGATTTTTTTAAGAATTTAAATTTAATTTAGACTTTTTAGTGTCTTGTCACACTCATATTTGTTCCGTTTTGAATACGATTGGGCTATGGATATTTATAACTATTCTAAATTTCATATGATAGCACGAGCTCCGACACAAATATGTGCCATTTTCATGCTATCAAAACACTTTTTAAACCAATTTATTATTCCTAATTAAATTTAAACATATAAATTTATATATGTAATCCCCTTTTAATTTCCTTTATTTTGATATATTTTATTATTCGATTTTGAGTTTTGTTTTGATACTCTACTTAATAGGTTTGGTTAAATATGACTTATTAACCTATGACGATTTCGCGCCATTTTGTTTTTTTCAAACAGTCATCTAAGGATACTTGGGTTTTTAAGACGAACATAACGATATCTTAACTGTCGAAATCGGTCAAGTCATTTGGAAGATACGAGGTAATAAACAATTTACAAACATACAAGATACGCACGAAAAACCTAACCCTTCCTTGGCAGTCGGCTAAAAAAACAAAGTAATATTTTAAACATCTTTGTTTCTTTTCATAATTTTAACAGCAACGTTTAGAACTATTCATTTTAATAACTTAAAATTTCTTAAAGTCTAAGGAGAGGGTCTTTTTTCCTTAAGAGTACTGAGGTATATATGAAGCAAGTTTCCCAACATATTAATTTTCATGTATTAGAGTAGTACATGAAACAAAGATCAAAATAAAATTACTTGGCCACAAGTTATCATAATACATTTAAGCCTCTAGTATCACGTAACCGTCTTTGGAATTTATTAGCACAAAAAGCGAAAGTGGTGTGGTCAGTATTTGTGGACGTCTCTCGGTGTTTTGCTGCACTGTGTATTTTTGGCGCCGCAGTGCGGGTATGCAAAAATCGACTAACTATACTTCAAAAGTTTCTTTTACTTTTAAAATGTCGCTCATTGATCGTTTAGTGATGCCTTAAAGCGTTACAGATTAGTTCGTTACTGTTATGAAATTGAATTTAATAAAAAAAAATCAATATAGACCTCATTTAAATAGAAATTTTATATAATTTTTCTATAATTGTAATTTTTTTGGAATTAATTGTTTGAGTCAATCTTTATTTTTTAGTGGAAACTTGATTGATATATGTATAATTTTGTGTTTTATATTTAAAAATATTAATTGGAGAAAGATAACACTTTATTGTAGATCATTACAGAAAACACAGAAAAACTTATAGCCTAAAAATATTCTAAATGTGCACAATGGGTGGTCTTATCGTTAAGAAGCAATCTCTTCCAGATTACCAGTAGCAGGAATAAAACAGATTATATTTGTCAAAGGTGGTATACATAGATATTATACGATATGCAGTCACATACATTATATTTTATTCATTAACAAACATATAAGTATTTAAAATACTATATAAGTAAGAATTATATTTAATAGACATAATATATATAAATATACCTATTAATATTACATACATAAATATGTACATATGTATATACATATACGTAAACATATCAAACATCACTATGTTGCAGGTAGTGCTTTTTTGTCATGTTCTTAAATATTGTACGTTTCTCAAACAAATTAAATAAATAGATTCCGTGAGAGCGTGGTGGAGCACGAGCAGGCCCTAAGAGTTGCAATTATTACCATGATTCCAGCACGGCTCTACCAGATCAAATTGTGAATAAACTTTAAATAATTTACTGCACCTTTTTATATGATAAATCGGCTCGTGTTTGACCACGATCACGCTTAATATCGAAGGATGATGCGGTCGAAGATGGAGCACGCTTACCTATTTTATTGTTGGTTTTATCAAAATGTATTTATTCGTTTTACTAATTAACTATTACATAAGTAGATTTAGTTTTATTAATTATATATAATTGTATTTTATTTTTTTTAACAAATCGGGTCGTTTTGGTTTTACGCGAAAAGGATGGTTTGCACTGAAAATCAGCGTTGTGTCGGATATAATTCTGGCACAGCAATATGCTGAGTGCAAACCTTGTTTGCTGAAAATGCGGCGTACAAATTCTCAGATTATGCTCTGTGTATTATAATAATGTACAAAGAATGTAATTACGTCGCTATTTCTTCAAATAAAGTTTTTCTTTCTTTCTTTCTTGCTTACCTAGATAGTACCTATTCACACGAGACTAGAAGATACCTGGATTGTACTGGGGTGGGGTATAGATGTACGGCACCTTGATTTCAAGTATTTGGAGGGGTGGAGGGGGTTGGAGGAGGAAGGTAGGGATGAATACTTACCCCTTCTGTAATCCCTACGTCAAGAAAATGTATAATTCTTGAGATGTGAATATTTTTGTAAATATAACCTCGCTTATGTTTTTCACTAATATTTTACTTATAGCTGTGCCCGCGGTTTCACCCGCATGGTGACGGGAAATCGTTATATTTTGGATAAGTCACACTACATCTTTATAAATTATAGCCCATGTGTTATTCTGATGTGTAAGCTATATTATTGGAAAGTTTCATCAAAATCCATTCAGTAGTTATTACGTGAAAGAGTAATAAACATACATCTATATATCCATACATCCATTCTTACAAACTTTCGCGTTTATAATATTTATAGAGATATCATAGGTCCAAAGTCGAAAAGTCCAATCAAAATCCAATAGTCAACATAAAAAGTTGCAAAATAGTCCAAAAACAAAAAGGTTGTTGAAAAATGAAGTAAAGCACAATTAAGCAATTCACGTAAATAGCAAAAACAAGAAACATGAAAATCATCGATAATACGATACTTATGTATTTGTGTGAAGATTATAGTTTTTCGACTGGTTTGACAAGCTATTCGCTACCAATCAACTTCTTGGCTCTTCTCTCAATTGACTCTAACGGTTCAAGCTGGTATTTAGCAGAGCCGTCCCAAAGGTGTGAACAGTACTCCATGTAACTTATAAATCATTTGCTAAAAGTACTATATTGCGTAATAAATAAGGCATTAAAGCATTTTCAATTCAAAACTATTCATTATGATTAAATTTAGGTAGATGTCGATAGTTTATAATCTCTGCATTAGATAAGTCAGCAATAAAAATGGTTTTAGTTTGATTTATTGTTTATGTCATAGTATAATATATTTACTTAATTGTTCTGCTTATTATTGATATACTAGCTTCTGCCCGCGATTTCGTCCGCGTGGAAAGTTTTTTTAACTATCCCACGGGAACTCTTTAATTTTTCGGGATCAAAAGTATCCTATATGTTGACCAAGGGTATAAGCTACCACCATACAAAATTTCATTTAAATCAGTCAAGTCGTTTCGGAGATTAGCCAGTACAAACAGACAGACAAAATTAGTTCTATTTCATTTCTTACATCCCCCTGACTCGGTTTTTAGCATTTTTTATCATTGTATAGAAATTCGACCTCTACAGTTTTATTTAGATGTAACTACATTTTGAAAGGATTGTGTTCTTATATATATGTATGTGATATACAGGTATTATAGTGTGTCAAAATAGTTTGAATTCCGTAGTTTTTTGAACGTCGGAAGTCCATACTGAACGGTCCAAGAACAGCAGTTAGACTGTGAAACCGGCTCGCACCTGCGTCTAGTTCCGGCAAACTCTCACTTTCATTCTATACATTACACGCCTATTACCAGTTATGTCGATACACACCACAATTTACGGACCTACATTTTACCAATAGATAAAATTCGAATATATGTCTGTAATTTCAATACAAATACCCAAATATCAATATGATTCTTACTAAATAAATTACAGTTTTTAGAATTTTTGCCTGTCTGTTTAAACGTTGATCTCAAACAGGATCAGATTTTATGGTATAATATTCTAAATGTTCGCTTGCCTAGTTTATTAGAAGGTAGCTGTCTCGGATTCAATTCCCGGAAGGGTACATTTTCTAAACGAGCTTTTTGTTTTTTTAATCTGATCTAGGTGTCATGGATTGGCACCAGAATTGTCTGTTGCACATATATTGCTAATAAACAACCGTAATTTACTTAGCAATTTTTAATACAACTGAGATTTTGGATGATTTCATAATAATGTGTTCATATTATGTTCATGTATGTAAATATTCTCGTTTAGTATTATTGTTATTCGAACAGCATATGAAATGCATATGCAAATATTGGCATATACAAGTACACTTAGGTGCAAGGAATCTGGTTCATCAACATTTGACATTATTCGTTGAAATCTAAAAAAATATACATATGAAATTGATTAAATAACTGTTTAACACTACTCAATAAGTCTTAATAAAAAATATTCTTAAATCTATTTTAATACTTGTGTTCCAGGCTAGTATCCTCCAACATAGGTGTTGCCTTTTATATATTATTTAGCATACGTATTTTTAACTTTTTCGCGATAAATAATTTTTAAAGACATTCATAAAAAGTATCTGACGCCTTTTCTAATTTTTATCGAAATCTTTCCATTCTTTCAAAATACCTATAACACATTTAGACCTCTTTTTTTCGCTCATGAAATGATTATACTATAATTCACTTTAAACTGTACATATTCAAAGGTCAGTTCTCTTTATTATTCTTTATTTTTAAGAAACTAAAGAACATTAGTAAATAATTTTAAATATTTTATTACGTTTCGAGACTAGTATTTAAAAAGTTTTGTCTTGACGTTGTTAGTTTTTTATTTTACCTGAAACAGTTAAACAGGCAGCTAGGCCACCTGATAGAAAGCGTTTACCATTGCCTATTGACATTTGTAGTTTGTAAGGAAACAGGAACCTGGCCACCAATGCCTGAACACAACTCAAAATTGTTATTACGGCATATACTAGACCAGGGGTGGTAGCCATCCAGACGAACAAATGCCCTACCGTCTGGCTGTGGGTTGTTTTGTCGCCTCTTATGACAGGCCGCCCAGCCGCAGGAAATTGTATTCTTTCTCCGTTCCTGCACGGATGAAAATGATGATCTCACACAATATTTACAATGCAAAGGTTTTCCCTCTAAGACATAGGGATTTCGAAATATTAAGATTTATACTAGAGACCTTAATTTTTTGCTTCCAAATGTATCATATACACACCTACCTAAATCTAATTATGCATCTACACACGTTCCTAACAACGAGTTTGCAATACAAAGAACTAATTTGTCAACTATAAAACCAAACTACAAGGTCAGTTACATCACGTTACATTCGGACTCCGGTCAGGGTCAGCATCGAAAAGGAACTGAATATGCGATATATATTTAATTAGGTTTGCGCTAAGCTTTATTGGCGTAGCAAATATCTTATGGATGCACCTGTAGATGAACATTTATTTATTTAAAGATCACACAGTTCAATATATATACATTGATTGATGGATATAAATGTAAAGGTAGATCAAAAAAGAGATGGATGGATTGTTTGAAGGATGATATGATGATTTTCGGTGTGACAGAGGACGTATGTCAGAATAGAGGACCCCAAATAATTGGGAGAAGATGAAACAAAAGAGACAGAGTCTATGGGAACTGCATATATCTAGTCATCGCAGTGTACAACGAAGGGAGAGCACATATTAATAGTTGCTCTACCTCGCTCGCATATCATCGGTCCCGCTCACACGATGTGCTATATATTGTACTAGCTGTACGACTTGTTAATATTTGTACTTAAGGTTACCGTTTAAAAAAAATTAGTTCACAGCAGCACTCGACAGTGAATACTACTCTCTGCCCTCTGAAGTATCATTTAACTTCTACTCTCGCTGCTACAAGTCCAATACATATACATACATAAGAAAATACATAGGTACATAATATATCCTAATATTAGTAGTATTTATTACCTTATTAGATATAAGTTATTTGTTTGTACATTATTCTTTATGGAGCTGAGACTTGAACTTTAAAAGCATCTGTTCGCAGTCGCTTTGAAGCTTTTCAGATGTGATGCTGGAAGAAATGTAGCGTATCCCCTAAACTGCACACTGAGCCAATATATCTATTATAAAGAGATCCAAAATAACAACGAGACTACCATTCATCTGCCTCTGCAAAGTCCTTGAGTGCGTCGGTCACATAGCCAGAAAACAGGTAGGCAATTTAGAGAAGCTAGGGCTTACTAGCAAAATAGAAGGAAAATTATCTCGAAGCCGTCGTCCGATGCGTTAGTCCGATCAGATCAGCACCACACTCAACGACTCCATATACGGCGCACTGCATATTGCCCATTGATAAAACATTTACTTTGTTAATCAATGATATTACCGTTGATCGTCACCGATAGAGAAAAATAGTGCAAGAAAAAGTAGAGAGAAAAGGTCACGACCCTCAGGAATGTGGAATACGACATACGACTCAAGGATGTGGAGAATCTATGTTAGTAAGCAATGTCTAACACTGATTTGGTCCTCTTCAGTAATTACTAAAACAGTGGGCAGTCGAGTTTATCAAATATTCCCACCAGGATACTGTTGCTGCTTCCGTGCAAATTTGGTCATTAGAGATGACATTTTTGCGAAATGTTTCGCAATGTTTTTTATTGCAGAACAACATGTTACAAATTTTAACGACATGTCATGTTCAATGCATCGACGTGTGTCTAAACCTAGCAATACAATCATTGAACTTTTTATTTATTTCAGTTGCTAGGTTTTAAAATTGTACAGCGTATCTCAAAGGAAAAAGATCTTTGAAATTCGACACCATAGTTGCCTGCACGAATTCACACATATGCACGGCGTGGGCTTGTCTGTAATATATAATTATAAATAAAGAATGTTAAGAATGCCAATCGCTCCGTAAAAAATGTAACTCTGAAAGTTCTTCTAGACCTGAGTCACATAACAAAATTCTATGCCCTAAATCAGTAACTAGATGCTGTTCAACGTTGACTAGTTTATATATATATTTCAAATAGGAAGTATTGTGAAAGACAATCCATTAATCTTTGATAAATATTCTGATAGCGTTATTTCTAGAGTAAAATTTAGAGATCCCACTAGACCAGTAACACCTAACTGCAACACTACTTTAAGACAATAAACCTGCTAAGTGATGATCATAAAAGTGTTTAATTCGATACCCATATCAATAAGAGAATTGCCAAAAGGAAAATTTAAATTAAAATTACATTCATGGCTGATGGAAGTGTTTTTATGACCTTAAGGATTTTATTAGGTAAATTATTACATTTATATTTTTGCCTCTGACATCTGATTTATTCAATTTTGTTGACATTCTTTTATTTCTGTATTTAATATATAATTAATAGAATTGTGCTTATAAATTTAGAACTGTTATAATTTTTAAGATTGATATGTACCCAAATAGTTGTATGACCTTGTTTAGGTCAAATAAGGTCCGGGTTCGATTCCTGGTATAGTAAATTTCAGGAAACGTATTTTCTCCGTTATTTACTATGGTCTGGGTGTCTGGGATCGGCCCCAGAGTAGTCCGTTGTATATTACCCATAACACAAGCGTAACTTGCTTAGCTTGAGGATATACAATGTGTGTGTTTGTCTGCCGCTTATTATTATTATTATAGTAATTTAAAAAGAAGAAATAAATAAATAAAATACAGTGAGACCAATTGACTTTGTGTACCATCTCTTGTACAATTATTTCTACAAATATAGATTCATTCATTCATTCATTCAACACGGCAGCGCATGAGTTAACTTGGAATCAAAGTTTAGACATTCTATTATTTAAAACATATTTTTCCAGACCCAATAAGTCGTAAACTGAAAGTTGTAGTACCGAAACAAGTTTCTTTTTAATTACGTTACTTTGGGACTACATAACATTAGAGTGGTGCATACACCTACTCATTTGGAATGATTGTCGTAAAAATACTTTTAATTCAATCAAAATGTCAAGAATCTTCAAAGGCCGTTCCTTGATCTATTGCTGTAATAAGTTCGACAATACACTTTTAAAAATAACCAAGTGATTTCTATATAGCAATTACCCCATTTAGCGGGCAAAGAACTTATAATTATTAGATTTTATAAGCAATTTTTGTTGTAATTGTTTTGAGTAAATATTACACAATCGAGACAAACAAAACGATATGCATACAAGAAAATACCACACATCGATCGTTTATTTATTTATGTTTGACTCACGAGTTATTTAATGAAGATACGTTAACTACACGTATTCAGTATTATTGTATAAAATTATAACATCGTTCAAAATAAACGTCTATTTTAGACTACCTGTGCCCGGTACTTCATTCGCGTCAGATTTGGATGTTATATACATATATTTTGAATTTATATTATCCTTAAAACTACAACTGAAATCAGTTTAGCCGTTACGGAGCCTAATCAAACCAAACTTTCAAAGTAAAATTTTACAAAGAGATAAACATTGTCGTCGTCAGCCAATCATCGTCCACTACTGGACGTAGGCCTCCCCAAGTCGGCGCCACTTATCACGGTCCTCTGCCTTCTCCATCCAGCAGCTACCAGCGACCTTGCGCAGGTCGTCAGTCCATCGGGCTGGAGGGCGTCCGACACGTGCGAGACGCGGTCTCCACTCCAGGGCTCGTTTGCTCCATCGACCAAAGGTCCTGCGACAAACATGACCGACCCACTGCCACTTCAACTTGCTAATTTTGCGAGCTACGTCGGTTACCTTGGTTATTTTTACGGATATTTTCATTTCTAACTCTACCTATAAGAGAAACACCGAACATAGCTCGCTCCATAGCTCGTTGAGCGACTTGAAATTTGTAGACTAGTCCTACCGTCAATGTCCACGTCTCGGCCCCGTAAGTCAGGACGATAAACATTGTACAAAGAGACAAAATTGTGTAAAGAGATAAAATTTTTACAAAGATACCAAAACTGTAGCAAGAAACAAGAATTGTACAAACCGTCATTTTGATGAGACTTACTGAAAATTGCATTTTTTATTTAATATGAAGATATTTGAAAATGATAGACAGAGACACTTCAATTTTATTCCTTGTTATGGATGATGTTATAGATGATAATCACTTTACTTTTAACGAATGCCATACATCATTTGAAAGAATATCAGCCCATGTTTAATTATTATTATTTCATTTTAACTTTGAGGTTTCAACGACTTTGCAGATTAATAACTTTCTTTGATTTAAATTCTGAAGTTTTACGATCACGCCACCGAAGTTGGTATCTGATTTATCTGTATTCATAGCTACTAAAAACGGATCAAATCTTCAGACTAAAAAATAAAATCTATATATAATGTATAAAATTGTAAACGTGTAGTCTTTTGTTTTTATATTTTTTGTATTTGTCTGTTTGTTCTGGATTCACGCAAAAACTATTGGGCCGATTTCGATGCGGTTTTCGTTCACCGACAGCAAATTACCGGACTTAAAATATGCGGTGCTGTAACAGCCTCTTTGATATTCGGGCGTTTTTTTAATGAAAAAAATTCCTAATATTTTCAAATACAGAATAAGGCAACGGTTGCTTAGAGACGTCATTGTGTAAAAAATATATCATATTATGTGAAATTATTATTCTGTGAGCTACCTAATATACAGATTTAATAATTTATGTTACGTGTTTCAATCGTCTGAACGACTCCGGGATACCTGCAAAACGAGACTATTCTATGACGCCCTTCTTAAACTGTGTACGATTTTTCAATCATCAGATAAAAGTTATCAGTCAAATAAATTATATCTTGACGAGATTACAAAATGAACCGATGCAACTGTTTTATTCACGCAACTGTCATTTTTAATTTTCACATGTTGTCTTTTATTTTTATGAATCACATTTGTCTGGTGATTGAAAAGTCGGCCCTAAATCTTCTAACTTTTTACATAAAACAAGCAATACAGTAGTTATTGATAAAAAAGTTTCATCGATATCCGATTCAATTAAACACCATTTCGATTGCAAAAATTGCGTTAAACTGCAATTATTTTCGAATTTATATTTCGATATCGATTGGTAATCGATTACAATGGTAACGATTATGATTGTTTTGCAGGTTAGATCTATAAAATTTTATGTACTCTAAAATATTGGTAAAATTGTAAGTATAAATAAACAACGTTGCCATCCAACGAAGCAACGCTGCTAGTTTTATAGGAACGTTCGCCTTGACTGATCTTGATCTGGGACTAAATTTAAATTTTAAAATAATTAAATAAGTATATAATGCTCATATCTTATCCCTTTTGTATAATGTACTCTTTAGTCCAAAAACTCCCTCCTATTTGAAGGAACGCTTTGAGTTCTTTCAAGAACTAAAAGGCTCTTAAGATCATCAGCAAATCTGCGACTAATGACGCCAATACATTCTACGCAATTTTGTCAGAAATCTTTTACAAAAGTGCAAAGTCACTTATAACTCTTAATAAACTCCTCAAAGATCACTATCTAAATTTGTAAGTAATTTATGTATGTATATACACATGATTGTATATATTTTAAACTATGCGCACTGAATACCTACCCACTATTAAAAATGTGAAATTATCTCCAGAAGGTTGTCCGGAAGAAATCGCTATTAGCGATAAAACCTCCGATCAGTAGTTAAATGATTGTTAACTCATGTGTGTTATTCTGTTGTGTGCAATAAAGAATATTCTATTCCATTCTATAAAATTTAAAATTTCATCTGTGTACGTTGTTCAACTTCAGGCTTCAGTATACCTATTATTGAAATTTGCTTTTAGGTTTATACTTGTTAGTTAATATTAGTCTTTTAATCCAAATTTAAGCTTATCTAGGTAATTAATTGCGCACCGCAAAAGAGTGGAGCTTATTGCTGGAGTCTGTTTATCCCAATACCTACAACCTGCACGTCTTCAAGCCCCTTGTTAATAGATACCTTCTAGGTAAGCGTGCTCCATCTTAGACCATATCTATGCTTCACATCGGGTGAGATAATGGACAAACGCGAATCTATACTAGTATAAAAAAACATATAATAATATTAACTTTTTCCTACAAATATCCTATAGTAGTCATAATTATTTTTAGCGATTAGTTGAATGTAAATGACTCATATACATTTGTAAGATGGGAACTTTCAGGTTTCAGTATGTTTTATTTAATAAATTAATCGACACAGTTCACACTTATCTTGACTTCATGAAGTTTAGTCAGTTAATAAAATAATTAAGATTTTCATTTGATGCTCTATAATAGATTCCCCCAAACTATTTTGTTATAAAATAATTTCAACAAAAATATTTCAATCATTTCCATTTTAAATATCAAAGCTGAGTCATTTACCAGTGTTTTGATGTTGTGGTAAACATCTACAGTGTTTTTATTGTTAGAATTTTTTATTACGTGCAATAGTGCGCATCAATCTACGAGTATCTATAATAATATAAATGCGAAAGTTTGAATGGGTATTTGTTACTCAATTACCCCAGAATAGCTAAACGGATCTGGTTGTTAGCACAGAGATAGATTATTGTCTAGAATAGCACATAGGTTACTTTTTATTTATTTAGGAAGCCTGTAGAAGGATCCAGTTAGGCGGGGCAGCATTTGGTATGCTTCGACAGGTCTTCTCGTCGACCATTCCGCAATGCTTGAAGACCGAGGACTACGAACAATGCGTCCTACCCACCATGATATACGGTACCGAGACATGGACACAGACAGTGGGACTGGTCCACAAATTCAAAGTCGCTCTACGGGCTATGGAGCGAACTATTAGGTTGGGGAAAAAGTTTCTTCGCATTTTATATAAAAATTCAAAAGGTTTTTTTATAAAGTTTATTTACATTTGACTAAAGTATGTAGGTGCCATTTTGTTGGATAACTTTTTGCCATCTTGTAGGTAGGTACGTGATCCCATTGCTATAAAAATTTTGGGGCTTCTGATCAAAAAACTGCGACAAGTGGTTTTGGCAGTCCTCTCGTGATGTTAACCTGACACTGCCCAAGGAATTCTGCAGAGACCGAAACAGGTGAAAATCTGAAGGTGCAAGGTCAGGACTATACGGCGGATGCATTAACACCTCCCAGCCAAACTCTCGTAATTTTTGCTGAGTGGCTAAAAATGTGTGAGGTCTAGCGTTATCATGGTGAAAAACCACACCCCTTCTGTTGATTAATTCTGGCCGCTTTATCTCAACTTTCTGCTTTAATCTCATCAGTTGTTCGCAGTACAGTTCAGAATCGATGATCCTGCCTGGCGGTAACAGCTCATAATGAATAATGCCCTTCCAATCCCACCATACACACAGTATCACCTTGTTGCGAGTTAACCCGGGTTTCGCCACAGTCTGTGAAGCCTGACCAGCCTCTGTCCACGACCTTTTTCCCACGTTCTTGTAGTACGTGATCCACTTTTCATCACCAGTTTCAGCTTCTTCAAAAATGGTTCGGTTTCATTACGTCGTAATAAAGAATCACAAATGAGTACACGGTTCATTAGGTTTCTTTCAGTGAGCTCATGAGGCACCCAAATATCGAGCTTTTTTGTGTACCCAGCTTTTTCCAAATGCGCCAAATCCGTTTTGTAGTCAATTCCCAGTTCTCCAGCTACATCGTAACTACTAATATGCCGACCTTGCTCCACTTTTTCAAAAATGGTATCAATTTTGTCCGTAACAGGGCGACCAGAGCGACGTGCATCTTTGATATCAAAATTTCCGGATTGAAAACGCTTAAACCAAATTTGCGCTACTCTCACAAATACTGCATTAGGTCCATAAACATCACAAATTTTTTTCGCCGCTTGTGTTGCAGGTTTACCTTTTTTGTAGTAAATTGTAAATTGTAAAATTGTAGTATCGAATTTCTTCATTAGATTCACTTATTTTAACAATAAGAAAAACAAATGAAAATCACACATTTTCCTAATTTGAATTTGGAATTATCTTCTTTAAAATTAAAACTTTTAATGATACCGAAACCAGCCAGATACAAATGGAATAGCCAAAGAGATCTTATTACAAGTTCATACATACTATATGCGAAAAGACTTTTTCCCCAACCTATTATGTTAGGTGTTACTCTTATGGATAGAACCAGAAATGAGGATATCCGTAAAAGAGCGAAGGTAACCGACATAGCTCGCAAAATTAGCAAGTTCAAGTGGCAGTGGGCTGGTCACGTATGTCGCAGGATCGACGGCTGATGGAGCAAACGTGTCCTGGATTGGATACAACGCCTCGGCAAACGTAGCGTAGAATGCCCTGTAACCCGGTGGACTGGCGACCCGTGCAAGGTCGCCGGTAGGGGCTGGATAAGGAAGATGGTAATCCGGGATATGTAGTGCAAACTTGGGGAAGCCTACTTTCAGCAGAGGACAGGGACTACCTGAAGATAAGATTAAGAAAGATTACTTTTAATCCCAGGAAAATGTACGGTTCCTGTGAGATAACATTAACACGACCAACGCCGTGGGCAAAAGCTAGTAAAACAATAAAATTTAACCCCAAAATAGTATTTTTAGGCTCGAATCTGGCATACAGGCAGACAGGCCACCTGTTGGAAAGTTGTTACCGTCGCCTATAAACGTTTGCAACACTAGAGGCGAAGCTAACGTGTTGCCAATTTTTAGGGTGGGATAGAGGCCATGAGGCAATAGAGATGGGATAAAAGGAATGAAAGAGGGGGGATGTGATAAGGGAATGAAATAAGGATATGGGATAGGGGAGACGAGATACGAGGAGAGGGAAGTAAGTCATTTGAACTCTCACTTATAGTACGAATGATGTGTTTTTAATTCATGAAAGCAAGCACCTGTGTCTAATACGTCGTTTATATTGTTACGAGTTACGGGACTCGAATTAAAATATCGTTGGAACTACTATAGAGTTTATTAGAACTATACAAACACGTATAACACAGGTACAAATATAACCAAACGCAACAAGTCCAAACGTAATGCAGAAGGTCGTAATTCCATAAAACGCGCAAAGTCCGTCACTTATTAGATTCCCGATTGTAGTACACACGTCTTGCTTCGCTCGTGGTTCTCGCTCGACTAACTGCTCCCACAATCGGGCCATTGCTTTATACTGCACAAATTCAATATGTCCGCCCGGCAGCGTGGACTGAATTTCCTAGAATCGTAATCCGCACACCTGGCTAATTATGCCTACAAGCGGCCATAAACGAGTACAACAGGCTGTTCTCCACAATAACCAATAAATAAGTGAACAAAAGAAGACAATCATAAAAGGATTACAATTAGTTCAAATACCGACGGGTAATGAAATGTGTTTTTATATATATGCAGGTGGATTTTGTTTTCGTCGGAACTTAAGTTGTAACAATATTATGCCCATTTCTATAGCAGTATGCAGGGAAGTGGCGAGGGAAGTACGAAGCGCGAAAATCTCAACGCCACATACGTTAAATATATACTCACGCTGTCCACTTCCCTCGCAACTTCCCTGCTTGCTGCCGGGCAAATGGGCATAATTTAAACAAGGAGTAAGGATCCAATGAATTAACTCACAATATGTCATTGCCCTCACAAATTTCAACCTTTCTGAACAACTTGCACCATTATAGCGATATTAACTTTTATTCCAAGGAAATAAAGATTTAAATAAATCACATTAACGTGAATGGGCAAAATCTGCGTGCGAAAAATTCATTGGCCAACGATGTCGCAAGTTATTGTATTCTGGACTACCTATTATTTGCAATTTTAATATCGAAACTTATTATTATTAACGTCCGTGTTTTTGCCACTTTAAGTTGGATAAATACGTCGTTTCAGATCATTCAAGATAATCTATTTATTATTTAATAAATATACTGAGACAAGTTTTAATTTAAATACAAATTACTTTGCGTTATATAAAGGATGGTTAAAAGTCAAATTCTTTTCTCAAAGCTTAATCAAGAGTTTTACGTTTATAGAACATTTAAATAAAAGCTTGTTTAAAAAAAACATTTTTCTTTATTACTTTTTTTAGTTTTC
Source organism: Dendrolimus houi (assembly GCA_039645545.1). NCBI lineage: Eukaryota > Metazoa > Arthropoda > Insecta > Lepidoptera > Lasiocampidae > Dendrolimus > Dendrolimus houi. Next base: position 3,482,772 of record CM077122.1, read on the forward strand.
GTTGAATATATGTTATTTATTTGCTGTAAAACTGAACTATGAGTTTTTGAAAGAGATGAAAGAATGACAATTTGCAACATATAGATAGGAAACCAAAAGTTAGAGCAAATCAGAAAGTTATTTACCTAGGTTACATGTTTACCAGAGACGGAAAGCATAAAAGTAATATTGAAAGCAGAGTAATGGCAGGTAATAAGGTAAATAGAACGCTAAACTCTTTTATAAACATCCGGAAAGTGTCTGTAAAGGCACGCCTGGCCGTCCATCGAGTGGTGTTGGTACCAACAAGAATAACAAGCTTTCAAGATTAGAACTAAGCAAACTAAGTAGTAAAAAGTATCTTATATTTGCCATTCGTTTAGTCACAATAAATAAATACTAATAAATAAAGTGTGTAAAGAGTTGATGCATACAGGTGTAAAGAAGATAAACCAAAAGTGATAAAGTGATGGATGGATTGTGTGAAGGATGATATGATGATTTGTGGTGTGACAGAAGACGTGTCTGAATACAGGAGTGTGGAAGGAAAAGACATGTTGTGCGGACCCCAAAAAATTGGGAGAAGGTGAAAGAAAAGAGAGAAATAAAATGTGAAAAGATGTATTACACACACACACACACACACACACACACACACACACACACAAGACAAGGTATTGTTCTATGTGTTTATTTTATTGACGGCTTCTGTGGTTGAGCGGGCTAAGTCTTAGCGGGCTGATCTCGCTGGAACACAGAGGCTCTGGGTTCGGAAACGAACTATTTGTTATTTGCTATGGTCTGGGTGTCTGGCATCGGCCCCAGAGTGGTCCGTTGTATATTACCCATAACACAAACGTTACTTGCTTAGCTCGGAGATATACAATATGTGTGTTTACCTGCCGATTTTTTTTTGTTGTCACAATAAATCAACATGAACAGTTCATTATTTAACTTGCACTATTATGACACGGATTAAAATTATATGAGTTATTATTTAATCTCTATTTAAATTAAGATGGTAATATTACATCAACATTAGTGAAAGCGTAATATAAATAATTATATGTAATTTCTTTAACGTCGAGTCTTACTATTTATTAATTTGCCTTAAACTGGTTAAATTTTATCATTACTTGTATGGAGTTCATGTAAAATTTTATTACTTAAATATAAAAGTCTTTATTCTAAATAAATTTTACTGGAGAACTTTTTAAGGTTACACATAGCACGAGTTCGCAACGTGTTATTGCTGTTTAAGAGTGCAGAAAGAGAGGAAAGAAACTCCTAGTAACACTAGCTTAAACAATTTAATTTAATTTTTATCTGTGTCACATTTTTGTTATTTTTTAATTATATTGGTAAGGCAAATGTGTGGATGGTAAGATACAGAAACTTAAACTAAGTGTATCTAAATGCACGGGTTTATACCAAAGCGATTCATAATTCTCTGCGAGGATTTTAACCTTTGTTGTTAGGTTTAGACGCGTATGCTTTAATCACTGAGATATTAGAAAATGTATTTATATATTTATCTTTTAAAAAGCAGGTTACACGTCTTTATGCTATTACCGTATTATTTACACATATTGTGAAAAAAAATTACCGTGTGACTATATTTCTTATTGATCCCAAAATAGGCGAAGCTAGTATTTTGGTGATCGAAGTTAATAACTTACTACCTATAATAACATTTTATGTGACCAAAAGGCTGGCTTGCACCTAGGGCAACGAAACAGCATTGCCACCCAATGCGGTAATACGGCCAGCATTTTGGCCACGCTCCCCGTCGACAGCGATTTGGAGTCTATTTTTTACTTATAGATTTATGATATTTTGTAAGTATAGTTTTATATATAGTATAGTTTAGTTTATTTTTACTTTTAATTAAAATGCTTTTAAGTAATTATAATATAGTACGTTCCTAAAAATGTCTGTTTGTGTGGTTTGATTGGTTCTTGATATGATTACAACACAATTGAACTAGTCAATCAAATAGTATAAGTACCGTAGGCAAACAAAAATATGCGAATTGAATCAAGGAAGTTATTTAAATTCAATCTGAGACTGAGTTTTGGTATTTTGATTTAGACAACGCACAAAGCCGCTGCTTGTTATTCAAAATGCATTAGAATATTAAACAGGATGACTTATATTGAAGAAAAAAACACAATAAATAAACCTGTGATGAGCGATCTATAGCCTGATTTATATTTGAATTAGTTAAGGGGCTACCTAAATGGAGTTCGGTAACACGCTCACGTAGTAACATATTTTTTAAGATATGAATTAATTGAATTTACTCACGAAAAATCTGTATTCTATGAATCTCAAGATTAATTAGAGACTATGGTAAGGAATAGTGTAAAAGGTAACGTTGTGAATTGAAAGAAATGTTATAACAAGAGTTAAAAAGGGAATGTTTAGGTGGTTTGGGCATGTAGAGAGAATAGATGAAAATAGAATCATAAAACAAGTGTATGACAGCATTGTGAATGGTAGAGCTGGTACTGGTAGACCGTGACACCATGATCAAATAGCAGAGTTTCTGCCTATCCCCATGGGAAACAGGCATGATAATTATGTGTGCATGTATGTAATAAGAGACAAAAAGTTACATTCAACAAATAGTTATAAAAAGCCATTTTATACTTTTTCAAATATGATACCGTGGAATTTCGCATATCAACCCTTAAAACATTTAATATAAATATTTTTTGGGTGTGTATATAAATAACAAATATAATACATGTTGATTACTTCTACGGAAACCTTTATTGTTTTTAGACTGCCATGAACTTGGCCGATTTTTATTTGTTAATATCGTTAATGCACGAATGACCACAAAAGTCTAGTTCGTATGATGGTCTACTGAATAAAATATATTTCCTGACGTAAAGTAACGCATCATCCACGAGCCATATTTTTGTACATATTATTGAATTCATTGCATATATACTTACAAGGTCTATTTAGACAATTTATTGAAACTACTTTGATGTAAATTCCAACTTGTTACGTACCTGAAACAGAAAATTAATTATTTAGCTACATAATGCTTTATTGCTCGTCCAAATAATAGACACAATATGTAAGTCGCGCGCAGAAGGTTTGCCGATGACAACCCCTCCCGCCTCCCACAACCGCGACCCGCAGTCGTCAAGTTCTTAGTACTACTTAGACAAGCCCCGGTTCCAGTCGTAGGAAGCGGGAGGGGCGACCATCGGCAAACCTTCTGCGCACCACTTATATAGAATATTTTTAGGGGAAAAATATAAAAAAAGGGAAAGATAGGCATCCTTGGCCAAGAGGTTTTTTTTTATTGTAGTATATGTTCGCGTTTGACCACAATCATGCCCTATGTGGAGCGAAGATGTGGTCTAGGATGGAGCACGCTTACCTAGAAGGTACCTATTCACACGGAACTTGAAGACACCCAGGTTATAAATATCGGGAAAGACAGACTCCGGCAATGAGTGCCACTCCGGCAAGAGGTCTTCTATTTCGGAGTTGGTTCGGTCCCTCCGGCTGCCATCTCCTCTTATTGTTCTTATGTTAATTTTCATGTTAAAATAAAATGTTAGTCTTGGTTGACCAGTGTAATTGAAGATGATTGTATAGAAGTTGTCCCCATTGTGACGTGTGTGACAGGTATAGAATCGTGGGCAAAAGTTAGTAAATAACAAATTGCAAAATATCGGTATTCCCTTGGTGACACCTGTACCTGTGTTGTGTTAACGACATTACGTGTGTATAGAAAGCGAATGCACACAGTGACGCAATGGCCGCACGCAGATGAGAAGGCCGCGCCTAACTCATAATACAACGCCCAAATTGATGCTTTGGGTTCGATGGACTTTGGCTCTTTTGTGTAATCTGTTTCACAGTATATCGAGGAGTAATATCATGATTTCTTTAGCGTTTTTCTATGGAATTGGGATTTCGGAAAAAAAATTATCTTCACAAGTGTTTCCTCGATGAATGAAGGAATGACTGAAAACACTATTGTTCACCATGAATGTTGAACAACGGGCGGCCTTATCGCTTAAAGCGATCTCTTCCAGGTAATCCGCTAAAGTAAGGAAATTATTAAACATGATAGTGGCGGTAAGACACGATATGAAACATTGAAAACAAATAAATAAGTATGACTTTGTATACTATACGAGTACAAACGTAAAAGATACTTAATCCATACCAATTATATTTTCTGTTTGATGAAATTATTTTAAACTTTGGATGTGACATTGCCATGTTCAACTTTACTGATATTTAGAATTTGATAAGGGAGTAAAAGTATTAAAAAAAAATAGCCAGCCGGCTCCATCGGTGTGATACCACGCGGTCACATAATACTGGCGTAAAACGGTTATCCTTGAGCTGGTCGTGGTTCATGGGTTGTTTGTGATGAAAATTACAGCTACCTTAATATACCGATCAGTGCCGTGATATTACTTAATTTTGTCATTACTATTTCACCGGTGAAAAGTCACCACCCGATATTCTAGAAGTAACCATAAAGTGACAGCTAGAATTGCAAATCTCAACCTTACTTCACGGCGTTATAAATAACTCAAGCAAATGAATGCCTAACCTTTTAAAGAATAAGATTCAATTTTACTCAAATAAGTTTATTCGTTTTCGTTTTGCCTATCTACTTTAGCTATTTTGTACTACATGGCGTTTTAACGGTTTGTCTAATTTGAATTAACGCTCTGGTGAAATTTAACGGCCGTTTCTTATTCTTGTAATTGGAGTGAAAAGTGACTTATTTTGTATCAATGTTATTTAACCAGTGCTCAGTGAAATGCCCCTATCTTATTCCCTATTTCAATCTCCTATTCAATCCCCTCTATCCCATCCCTCCTATCTCATTCCACCCTAAAGGCTAGCAACGCTTGGCTTCGCCCTTGATATTGCCAACATCTATAGATGACGGTAACCACTTACCATTAAATGGGCTGTCTATATGTTTGCCAGTTATGCACCAAAAAAAAAACACAAACCTTTTATATCCCCAACTAAAGCAAATTACGCTTGTGTTATCTATCTATAATATTATAAAATTGGAAAAATTCCGTTTCTGTTTGAACTTTTTAAAAAGCAACTGGTATCCACTATATAAATGATGGAGAATACGATGCATTTTTTTGTTTGTTGTCTGTTTGTTCGGGATTCACGTATGAACTACGGAGCCGATTTCGATGCAGTTTTAGCAGATCGACAGCAAATTCTTAGATTTAAAATCTGCGCTACTTTTATCCCGGGGATCCCGCGGGAATTTCAAGTCAAGCCTAGACGAAGTACCAGGCATATCCTAGTGAGAAATATGTAACGGAACAATTCTGAGGTCAAATCACATCGCCCAGACTATATATAGTAAAGCACGGAAAGTTCGTTTACGAAATATATCATGCCGGGAATTGAACCCGGGATATCTCCATCCCAATGCACTGGGCAAAAACAACCACAATCGCTTAAATTTAATACATTATTGTGACAAAGTCACCGAACAATATTCACGTGATCTTATGGGTAAATAAATAATTCAAATATGTATTATAAGACGTAACTTGAGCAATTTAGTTCTAGTTCTAGTCGCAAAAGCCTATAGATACTCATAAGGTAAAGTAAATATTTCAAAGAAAATATTAATTAGTATTCAGGCAGCAAATCCTAACGACATTAGGCCTAGGGCTAGTTTGCCTAATTGAGTTCAATCGTAACTGTATGAACTGAATGCACAATACGTCAATAATGCAACATACATGAGTAAACCAGGCACTTTTTTAATTTGTGAAAATAAAATAAAGGAGCAGGAATATTAATTGACTATTATTGTTATGACTTATGTAGCAGTTTTTTCAATATACAAACAATAGATAACCAAAAGTCTGGTCTGTACCTGAACCAGCGCATCGGCGTTACCGTCCAATGTAGCAATGCATTCAGCATTTTGGGATTTTTTTATACATAGTTTTCTAAGTAGATTAATACTTTGTATATTTAGTATAGTTTTATTTATTACGTACTTGAGTTTATAGTTTATTTTTATTTAGATGGTCTATTACACATAAAAAATTAACAATACTCAGTTGTGTTTTTTGTTCAGTAAAAATTGTTTTTACCTTAATCATTTTTAGAGTTGTGGGGATGACCCTAATGGTTGGAGGGGCGAGATGGAATGCTCCTCTGTCTCAAAGGAAGATCTTCCAGCGAGGCTATTGTTAAGCCCCGCAGGCCTAGGCCCATCTATTACTGTTGGAAATTTGTATATATTCTTTGTACGTGTCGGGAATCGTTTGCGACCTCAATTATTGCACAGCGACATCTATTGGTTTGTAAGTGGTCCAATACAGAGTTTTCCATCCTATACATTGATAATTCAGGGAGGACATTTTACATACATTTAAACATAACTTGAATAAATCTAGGCGAGGCAAAGTAATTATGGTGTGGCGTAAATTGCGTATACTAAGCATAATGATATGATAAATTTTATACGTATTCCTTAAATTCATTCTCAGTGCTACTTAGAAGGAATGTACAAACATCCAAAGAAACATTTCTACATTTATATATATTATTGTATATTATATAGATGCCCGGATATTATACCCGTATCCTATCACCTTTAAAGTCCTCGTGGCACCATTAAAGTAACTGGCTTACCCATACCCGTCGCAGTACATTCAAGCTTATGATGTCAATGAGGTAACCAGGCCTTTAAAGATATCTAGTAAACATTACAGAATAAACATGGTTATAAAAATTGGGCAAGTGTTTCACAGTATGCGACAATGAATATATAATATTATTATTGTTGGAAAAAAACCTTTGAATTTGATACGAAGTGTTCCCTGGAGGAGACAAAAGTCATCTCTGTTGTTATTATTTGGGTACGGAATCTTAAAAAAGCATTTGATCTATAATACTGCTAACGGCCCGGCAGACGTTGTTCTGCCCTGCACAACTAAAACTGTTGTGTGGTGTGATTCTAGTGCCTCCTAGCGGTTCCAACTCATACTTACCTTATTATTTTTAAATTATAAATGTAAATGAAAATTTAAATTGTACAGTCCTATCTTTTCCCGCTCCACCTACATCGCTAGATTAGTTAAGAAACCTAGTTTGCCAGGAAGAGATATCGCTTTTAGCGATAAGGCCGCCTGTTGTTTTGCGAAGAAGTATTGTAATTATGCTCTTGTTTTTGTATTTGTCTATTTTGGTGAGCAAAGTGTTATCTAATCTAATCTAATGAAACCTATCCTATGGACTACGTTCGAATAAATCCAGCAAAATGAAAAGAAGTCATCAAAATCGGTTGAGTAGTTTCTGAGTTCATCGCGCTCAAACGCTGTGACAGGGAATTTTCTATATATAGATTATTATCTACATATTACAAATATACAAGATACAAATTGACAGAATTCACTTATGGCAAATTTGTACCTATATTACGAACCTTTGAATATGTTACGAATGTTTAAAAAAAATATTTTTACCTTCATATACACTTTCATAATAGTATAAAAACTAATCCTTGTGAATTTTTATGGATGAAGCTTGCCTGGAAGAATTTATTTTTTTTGTGAAACCTTCGCATTGATATTTAATTTATAAAGTAATTTAAGTATGTGTATTTAATTTATAAAGTATGTAGTTTAAGTATATTTGTTTAAAATCTATCCAATAATCTGCACCACCCGCATCGCCAGATTAGGTTAAATTATTCCTCAAGTTAGGTTGCCTGGAAGAGATTGCTTTAAGCGAATAAGGCCGTCTATTGCTTCTACCATGACAATATTGTAATTGTGCATTTTTAAAATTGTATATTTGATGAGCAGTAAAGTGTTATCTATCTATTATTTGTTAAGAGTCGTAGAACTCACATTTGTCGTAAGTAAATTCTGTCAATTTATATCTTCACAGAAGTGGCAATGTTTAAGCGAAATATGAAACTCTATTGAAGTGAAACTTTTTTAGAATCGTTGTGATTTAAAACTCGATAAAACGAAAAAGCGACATCAAAACGAGATAAACACATAAATCTATAGGACAAAGCCTGCGAGAGAATGAGATCGAATACATTATATTTAATAATTTAAACACTATGCTCATACAGATAAAGTTGGAAACGTTTTTAAGTTTTTCGTTAATATTTCAAATTTCGTGCTTTAAAGCTTAAATATATGATAACGATATAATATATGAAATTCACGTCGCAAAATTTAAACTCCCTCCCCACACCCCTTGTCACACTTTGTTTCACTTCTGCTGCGTGTGAACTGCACACAGTCACAAACACAAATTTTTGGACAGTTTGTTCAAAATAATTTTCCTTAGGGCCGATTTTTCAATAATCGGATAAAAGTTATCAGCCGAATTAATTATAATCTGACTAAATTCAAAATTGAAACAATTCAACTATTTTATTCATGCAACTGTGTAATTTTTCCATTCTGTGAATAACTTTTATTTGGTGAATTAAAAATCGGCCCTTAATAGTATATTTGAAGGTTTTTTACATATTATTTTCATAAATTATAGAGGGCGGGGGTGCGCCACAATTGTCACGACTTTATAAACAAATAACATAATTATAGCCCATATGTGTCCCATATGTGTTGTAAGTCGTGGTACCGTAATGGCTAGCGCACGCGTCTGAAACTCAAAGGGCGCGGGTTCGATCCTGGCCGGAACGCATGCACCACTTAGGCAGTTTTCTGACCTAATGTGCATATTGTTACAATTACCACGTGCTAATAACGGTGAAGGAAAACATCGTGATGCAACCTGCATATCGAGATAACCGATGTGTCAAACCTGCCAAGCCGCCTTGGACAAGCGTGGCGGGTATACTGTCCGTTCCCCTATAGCGGGAGGCCCGAGCCCAGCAGTGGGACATTTATGGGCTGCTATTATATATGTGTCCCATTGCTCTGCTCGGACCTCCCATTATAGCGGAACAGACAATATACCCGCCATGCTTGTCCAAGGCGTTTGGCAGGTTTGATACATCGGCTATCTTGATGTTACACCGTACAGTTGTGAGCACTTGATAATTGTAACAATATGCACATTAGGTCAGAAAACTGCCTGAGTAGTGCATGCATTCCGGCCAGCATCGAACCCGCGCCTTTTGAGTTTGGGACGCGTCGGCTAGCCATTACGCTACCACGACTTTGGAAGCAATATATATGTATATGATGATTAGTTTGTAGTCTAGAAGTGAAGGTAAAAAGTTATAAATATTCCAATTGAATTTCTACAGAGTCTAACAAGATCATTTCGAAGCTCAATTTAGTATGATTACAAGGTGTGATTGTGAAAGTTGGACCTGATAGCTCCGACCATAATTGATGTGACATAATAATACGCAACCGTAATTTAATTTGGAGTAACCAGTATTTTGAATTGACCTGACATTCATTGCGCGTCTTTATTTACCTTTTAGGGTTCAATATCTGTAAGATGAAAGGCTACGCACCTTGCGCAATAGAGAAGCGGACAAGTCAATAATCTGAGATACGTTTTATAAACTTACAGAACATCGCAGCTTCATAGATTTTATTTGCACGTACCTACTTATGGCGACCGAAATAAGATCCTGAGACGTATACATAATTGTGGTGAAATATATTTTGCTGTTGGTAAGGAGTTTCTTGCCGCTTCTTCTCCTTTAAACGAGTTATGAAGCGGTGTACATAAAATAGGAAATAGATTTAAATTTTGACTTATATGTATGACCTTCAAAGTGTTCTCCAGCGGAATTTATTTTGAATAAAAACTTTTTAATTTGAATTCGACGTCATAAGTAGGTAGGTACATATAAAGTAAAAAGAGTCAAATAGGGCGTTAATAATTATTGTTTAAAAAGTAATTTAATAGTAATATTTATATTGCAGCTTCAATAATAATAATATAGCTAGAGTATAAACATATTATTTATTAATAACTGAACATTATTATTAAAAAGTCGTGGTAGCGTAATGATTAGTGCACGCGTCCCAAACTCAAAGGGCGCGAGTTCGATCCTGGCCGGAACGCATGCAACACTTAGTCAGTTTTTTGATCTAATGTGTGTATTGTTACAATTACCACGTGTTAACAAAGGTGAAGGAAAATATAGCGATGCAACTTGCATATCGAGATAACCGATGTGTCAAACCTGCCAAGCTGCCTTAGACAAGCATGGCGGATATACTATCCGTTCCCTTTATAATGGGAAGCCCGAGCCCAGCAGTAGGACATTTATGGGCTGATATTATAAACATTATTAAGTGTTATCAAATAAAATAATTTTTGTATAACAAAATAATAAAGAAAGACACTTTAAAAAAGTAATTAAAATTATTTCTGTGGCTTTTGAAATATTAAAAGACGATAAGGTGTTATTTTAACACCCGTTCTTTTGTATATATTTTTTTTAATTATAGTGACTGTGTCCGTATCCCTATTGTTGTTTTTCCTTCAATAGCTTGATATGAGCCAAGCACCAGTAATATCTTAGCTGGTTGCTATATCTTACTATTAATTCACTTGCTTTATTATCGGTTAAAATTCCCGGGTCTTCAGATGGTAAGAATAGAATAGAAAACGCTTTATTGTTCACCACATACATATTAATAATAATAATAATAATCGGCAGACAAACACACATATTGTATATCCCCAAATTAAGCAACTAACGCTTGTGTTATAGGTAATATACAACGGACTACTCTGGGCCGACCCCAACCACCCAGACCATAGTAAATAACCGAGAAAATACAGTTCCGAAATTTACCACACCAGGAATCGAACCCGGAGCCTCTGCGTTGCAGTGAGGTAGGCCATTGACAATAAATCAACAATTTACAGTCGTCACATTAAATAATAAAGGCATGAACAATGGGCCAAAGATATTAAAAAAATGAAGTATATTATAATATCTTTGCAATGGGCGGTCTTATCGCTTTAGAGCGATCTTTTCCAGACAACCCGGGCTATGGATTTTATAAACGGAATCACAAGTGTATGAGGGTGGTGTGCAAGTGTATATAATAAAATGTAGGATATATAAATATTACACAATACGTATACCTAAAATAAATAAACAATACATATGTTAATATGTGTATAGCAACATCAATAGCTATACAATAATACATAATATAGAACTCGTGAGGTAAGGTGTGAATAAATAGTTTGTACCGTACACGGTGGGATCGGTAACCCGACGGCACAAACCCACAAGATAATTTTTGGTACTTAGCTACTAGGTACTTACCTGGTACTCCAGCCGGCGGTGGTGGGAATAGGAACAAGGGGAACACTAATCCGTCACTATCGTCAGGGAGGGGCGCCCCTTGAGAGGAAATATATAAAATATCCTACTAAATACTGCTTTAAACTGATTTATGGATAGATATGCCGCTTCTCATTTCTGGACCTTTTACTATGGTCTAGTTCCTGTGGCAACCCCATAAAATCGCATAGGAGAGGGGCGCAGGTTAGGTTTAGTGGGTAGTTTGACCATCCCCCGTCTCCCCGCTCGGAGGCCTCGATGGGCATACGGCCGATCAAGAGTCCCACACATCCCTGGGCTGGGGGGGGGCTCATCGGGACTCTCACTCATCGCACGCTTTATCGTCACTCCATTTTCTTGAGATGTGTATTAAATACAAGTTTAAACAGAATTAAAACGCATCGCTATAGTTTTATATATATGCGCGTGCGCAGATTGCATTCGTAGTGTCAATCAGTTTAACAGTTTTCACCCCTTTTAGCTGTTGCACGTTAATTTTATAACGCAATTCGGTTTGTAAGTCCTACGTAAGATTGCTTAAACTACATAACATGAATGGTTTATGTAAGTCAATGAATGAATGTAGATCACTATAGCAACTGCAACTACTTCACCAACTGTTTAATAATCATAAAAAATCCAAAATTATAAATATTAAAAAAAAAGTAAATATAATTGAAAATAAAATATGGCTAATATTATAAATAATATTAATTTATTTTATACTTATAATATTATAAAGAGGTAAAGTTTGTGAGTTTGTGACGTTGTAGGGGGTAATCTCCGAAACTACTGAACCGATTTAAAAAATTCTTTCACTCTTGGCAAGCTACACAAGTTTAATTTACGTTATACACAAAAAAAATGAATACAATAGAAATGTCCGAGTCGGACTCGCAGAAGGGAAGTTTCTTTGAAAATACAACTCACACGTGTATATATAATGAGCTTTATTTATAATAATTTTTAAAATTATTATATTTTATATTTGTAAATTAATGTTTGTTACCAATCAATCACCAGTTAGCGTCACATCATGTTCGCGCCGTAATTTATTCTATCCAAGTGATTACCGCTATAAATCTTTGCATAATAAGAAAATGATGGAATGTATCTTGTCAATTATTATTTTTGTATATAAATGTAATAATAATAACAGCTCATAAATTTCCTACTGCCGAGCTTGGATCTCCTATTTATAGGGGAACAGATAGTAAGGTAAGGTGACTCTTTATTGTACACCAAAGCATAAACAAATAGAAGTAGAAAAATACAAAAGATAGTAGTAGTACAACGGACGGCCTTATCGCTTAAAAGCGATCTCTTCCAGGCAACCCTTGGCAGGGGTTAAATAGATTTTTTTAAACTGACTATGGTGCAATCTATAAATAATGATGATAAGTATATACAGTGCACATAAATACAAAAACAATATGACTATATATACATATGTATATACACATACGTATACACACACGTATATATATACATATGACAATATACATACAAATATTATTATATAACAGATTAGGAATTACAATACGCAATAGAAAAGTATATGTAGATAGTACAGACGCCCATGTTTGTTGTAAAAAATAATCTAGTCAGGATTTAAACCCTCGCTCTTTAAGTTTGAGATATGAGTGTGCTAATTACTTAGCCACCACGGCTTCTTCTTCTTCTTCAGCCAATCTCAGTCCACTGCTGGACGTAGGCCTCCCCAAGTACGCGCCACATATCCCGGTTTCCCGTCTTCCTCATTCAGCCACTGCCGGCAATCTTGTGCAGTTTGTCAGTCCACCGGGATAGCGGGCGTCCTACGCTACGTTTGCTGAGACGTGGTCTTCACTCCAGGACTCGTTTGCTAGCCACTCGTTGGCTAGTCCCAGCCACTACGGCATTTTTGTGTATTCTCTTTGCAAAATAATACAAAATTTGCATATACATCAATTGAATTTAAATTAATAAATATATTAATATATCGCGATTAATATTTCTTAAATCGCATTTCCTAATCGTAGTTTACAAGCCATTGCATAAAATTAATTCCCAGAAATTTGTGTAATTGTGAGGGCTTTTGTACTTTTGATGAAATGGTCGCCTGACGAAGCTTCATTGATTGTTCGGCCAGACGTGAAATTGTTTTGTTACCTTTTAATTGGAGTTCATGATGATTGACGTATTGAGTCACTCGAAGCAACGTTATAGAATTCATGCCACAAATAACTTTATTTGGTCCAATTATCCATTGCTACTACTATATATAAATATAGGAGTGAGTTAGTTTACATAATTGCCCATATTTTTTATTCCACTGGTTTCATTAAAAATCGAAGGACCATAGGAAAATTTGTAGGGTTTGCCGCAAGCTATCAAAGAATCTTCTGTTTTAATAATTTTATAATAGTTCAATAATTTTAGAATTGGCACTTTTTGGATTAAGCCAAAATTTGAAACACAAAAATTAACTGTGTAATAACACGGTTAATTTTTGTCTTTCAATTTGAACTAATCAACCAGTGATCCATACAAACGTAAACTTCAACGTAATTTAATACCATCGTGTATATACGTGTCCTTTTAGTTCCGTGCTTTTCAACCAAATTGATTCAATGTGGTTGATTCTAATATTCGCACTTGTGTGTATCGACAATAAAGTCATTTTTTTAAATTTACAATTTCTTTATCTCGCCAGCAATGGTGAGTTAAAGGTTGTAAGTATGCACGTTTAACACCTTACTGACTGGTTCGAAGCCTTAAGGAAAAGTAAAAACATAATTTCTGGTAAGCTCAAAAGCATACATTCAAATCTTAATGAGCTTCTATTTGGTATGCGCATTTCACAATGTATGGAAGCCGGCACACTCGTCCGGAATGCAATAGTATTCAAACAGAACCACGGTAAACGTTTCGCAAAACGACGTGCGCTTTCTCGGACTCACCTTGAAGCTAAGATAGTTTAAAGATGAGTTTAACATTCACACTTTAATGGGAGTTGGTTTTGTAAGGCGAAATATGAATGGTTTTAAATAATGAGACCATTTCCCCGAAAATTATTAAAGTGTCAGCGGATATAATGTATTGTTACGAGCTACAGGACTCGAATTAAAAATGCCGTTGGAACTACTATAGAATTTATTAGAACTGTACAAACACGTATAAAACAAATACAAATAATACTGGATGTAACCAGTTCACACTACACGATTCAATGCAATTCGACACGCGTAAAGTCCGTCGTCTATATCGCTAATCGAGAGTACTACAAACGTCTTACTCGTCTCGTAGTCGTCGCTTGACTGACTGCCCCTCCATTCTGCCATCGTTTTATACTAACTACACAGTACAAAGAAATTGGCCGCGCACACTGAGTTACTGAGAAATAGTTTCCTAATCCGGGAAGACAATGAACTGCGCTTACAACAGGCATCTGTGCGCTTATCTTTGACGGCATGTAACATTATTTTTATCGTTATTACATTTCGAAAGAGTAGTCTATTATTACCGCACTCATAATTCGCTAATGGTCTATTAAACTTATATGGTGCTGACTGGAGTTTTTTTGGAGTTATAAATTAAATTGTTCTTACGTGCGAGCGCGAGGGGGGGGGGGGTGGTTTACACACCCACCTAGGTTGGAAGAAAACACCAGTTTCTGCAACTAAACTCTTTTACTGACTTACAAGGCCACACGTGTTTCTTTCCTATAGGGTTACCCCTTTATTACCGTCGCCGATATCTCGTAGACCACCTCCTGCTACTGCAGTGCTTCTGGGTCTCCTCTAAGACTACACTAAAGTCCTCCATCAATTGAACTGCCCACTAAACTCGTCAATGTCTTCTCTTCCAACGCTCTCGTATTGTACCTACTTGTCACTTTGCTGTCTCCAACTGAACTCTCCGTTAGGCGTGCCTTACGCTGCTTATACACCCGATAACATCTTTTGGAATCCGTAATTTGGATCTTTTCCATTTTATTTACTGTCTATGCCTTTCTCAACATCTATCTATCTCTGTCTTTTCCTTTCTGAACCTTCTATTCTAGAATTTCGATCTTCATTTCAGTATTCTTTTGTTCATCATCTATCTCTTTCTATAATATATCTGTCCTTGTCTTTTCTTTCTAGAATCTTCTACATTTTTCTGAAACTCCTAAACTCAACTAGATTGTTCCGCCATCGCTCGCCACACTATTGTTTTAGGTCATTTTTTTTTAAATTGATTTTCTCTAGAAATATTTTTTGAATTATAAAACGTCATAACGTGAGAGAATTATGATTTTTGTATCTTCTTGTCACGTAGGATTTAAGATTATTTCCTGGGTTGTACAGTCCGAAATGCTGAGATTCATGAATTAGATTCATGTTTGCCACTGAATCATTAGTGATCAAATCTTTGTATTTATATTGGTTTAAAAATTAACTCCGGCATATATATAACACTACTTCGTATCTTGTTCAGAAAAAAATCGTTTCACCAATTCACCAACCACAACGTATTTTTATGTTAAACAAAAGATTTCGTAACGAATCACTAATCAGCCAAATAGGCTTAATTACGTGACCATTGGTGCATTTCAAACCGCAGCAGACGACGTCGACCACGGTTGAATGCTTTCTATCATTTATTATATTAGACAAAAAATAATCTTTAAAAATGTAGGTCTTCAAAGAAAGATAGATAGATAGAAAATTCTTTATTGTTCATCACATACACATTAGTAAATTTACAGTCATTTCATGTAAAGGAACAAAGGGTAGATTTATCGCTTTAGAGACAACACGGGCTGTGTATTGCACGAAAGAAATCGAAATTAAATACATGTAAATAAGATACATAAATATCATACAGTACATATAACTAGAATAAATAAAGTTGATAATACATATTAATATTATATATACATATACAAATATATACACTATTAACAAAGCAAAGTAAAAATAGTAAGTCATATTAACCGAGTACTATACTCACTATAACCAGAAGTTTATTCATAAATGGGTGAATTTTTCAAGTGATTGTTAGAATATTCGTCCGATGTGTCATGCGAGATGTATACAAACTACTTTGTCAAAGTAAATATATAAAAGTCTCAAGCAGTGTTACGAAATCGTTAATTAATGAAGCATACTTTCAAACATAAAAATTTAACAACATAAAAAACCTGTATTATTACATCAACTACATATACATGGCGTTGGTTGAGCGGGCTAAGCCTTTGCCGGCCTACCTCACTGCAAAGCAGAAGCTCCGGGTTCAATTCCTGGTATAGTAAACTTCGGAAACGTATTTTCTCCGTTATTTACTATGATCTGGGTGTCTGGGATCGGCCCCAGAATAGTACGTTGTATATTTCCCATAACACAAGCGTAACTTGCTTAATTTGGGGATATACAATATGTGTGTTTGTCTGCCGATTATTATTATTAACTGATACTTTAACTTGTAAGGATCAATTACTATGAAGAAATATCAAACGTAAAATGAAGGAAAACTTTTAACAAAATGTTCTATTATTATTATTCATATGCCTGTATATGGCGTAATGACACTTTTACATCTTAAACATGTAATCTCGTTATTATATAATTATAAGTATCCAACTTTATTACATGTTAACAAAAGACCGCTAAGATCAATTCGAAAGCACATCTCTGTTCCTATAATCAACTTGTCAGAGGTTAGTTTAAATACTGATTGGGCATCCGGATCCAATACCAAATACTTATATTTATGACGTTCTGAAGAAGAAACAAGTATATGTACGTACGCCACTTTATAACTTTTTAACCGTGTAGTGGAAAACTTCAGGAATACTGGTGAATTTAAAAACATTTTCAAATTATATTCATTTCAACATGATAGATAAACTAGATTTTTTTTCTATTACTGGAGTAAGTTGTCCTACCTGTAGGCAAGTGTTTACCGTCGTCTATAGATACTTGCAAGACCTGGGGCCCATTTCTGCTGTTATCTACCTTCTCGTTAAAATCGCCGGACACTATTGTCTCATCATAGGTTTGCCTCATTTCGGTATTCTGTTAATTCTAACGGCGTGACCATAGTAAGCCACTCTATTTTTAAAAACATTTAGAAGCGAAAACTCGCGAAATTAATGTTTTAATTTTTTTTTGCTTCCCAATATTTATTTCGGCTAACATCATTTCAGCTTTTATTATTCCGCCAGGACGATATTGAGAAGATATTATGGATTTAGTAGAATACGAATTTTTAACACTATCGCAATGGAATCGTACTTTGAATATCTACGCAATGAATATATTCAAAATAGCAGAATCAGGATCCAGAGTGCTGCCAATAAGCTGCAGGCCTCGTAGTTGGTATCCACTAGAAACTATTGCACCTTCATCCGTACTAATAATAAGTTCTGGTAATGCACTACCGCGCGATCGGCTTCCTATTTCAAAATCAGCCTCCTTTAGTCGGCTGCACGAGAGCTCGGGGCTCGTTCTACCTATTTTGTTCTTCTTAGGTTGAAAGGCGTAAAAATGAAAAGAAACGACAGCATTCAATTTCATGTTTACATGAATCACTTTGGTTGCTTCCGAATTGAAAGACAAGTGAACCGTGTTATATGCTTTAGAGTTTAGATTATAACTAGATGCTATTTCGATTAAATACTAATAACGTTTCCTTGTATAATATTCTTCACTTGACTTTATCCGCTCATCGCATTTAGCAATCGGGACCAGTTTCTTATAATGTCAAAGTTGATTTTACAAGTGTCTCGACCTCGGCAAAGGTTATATCTATTTCCATAAATACTAACACCTAATTTTCAACTTTATTGGCTTAGAATTAAAGTCTAAAATCAAGGGTAGAGCACCTACAAATTCATATCAATCGATGACGAACATTTCAATGCGATTATTATCATAAAATTTTAATGCTACTATATTGTAAAGTACTACATCATCTTATGAGTGATAAAATGTAACTGCCTACTTAATTCGGAAAGGTTAATTAGGTTTTTAAATGATATGTGTATGTCAAAATTCATCAGTTAGCAAAAAGCCTATACTCTCAAATAGGCTTTTTCAAGGCGAACTACTTTTGTCTTCTGGTATTTCCGAAAGAGGATTCTCATAATGACAATTAAATGAATATGCAATTTTAATCGATTTACTTTAAAAGATGGCTTTAAGAAATAATTAAAACAAAAAGCTCTATCCTATTTAAATGACTGCATAAAAATAATTACATTTTAATGTTGAGTATGCGAATAGGGGGGTAGTTGACAGACAAAATAATTAAGATACTTTTTACTTTTTGAGAACATGATACTTTTTTTTAGATTTCTTGTCTTTTTGTCTGTTTGTTTGAAATTCACATAAAAACTACTGATTCAATGCGGTTTTCGCTGATCTACAGCTGATTCTTAGACTTAAACTGTGCGCTATTTTTTATCCTAGGAGCCCCGCGGCAATTTTTCTGGAAATGATTTAAATTGGTCAGACTGAAAAAAAAGAATTCCAGTGCCATTTTTTCACTGATGATAAAATCTATAATATTTTTATCGCGAGAATTTTCCCGGGAGCGGTTTAAAGTAGTTTTTATGCACGAAAATTGGCTGATTTCGATACGATTTCACTAGAACGATAGTTAGATAGATAGATAGATAGATAACACTTTATTGTACACCATTACAGAAAACCTTATAGCCTAAAAATATTCTAAATGTGCACAATGGGCGGTCTTATCGCTACTAAGCGATCTCTTCCAGACAACCCGTGACAGGAATAAAACAGATTATATTGGTCAAAGGTGGTATACATAAATGTTAGAAAATAAGCAGTTACTTACATATATTTTGTTCATTTATAAACATATAAGTATGTAAAATATTATATGAGTAAAATTATACTTAATATAATAATATAATTATATACATATAATAACATATATAATTATACCTACTGATATCACATGCATAAATATATATACATATATATATATATATATATATATATATATATATATATATATATATATATATATATATAAATATAGTTAAGTACCTTTATAAGTGATGTGATACTTTATATTCCGAGAATCTCGTGGGAAAGGTGGACGAAGTCGCAGGCAAATCCTAGTATCAAATAAAATATGTTTACAGAAAACTTATGTTAACATTTGACATGTTAGAATTTAAGTTGACAAATAAAACGAAATGTGGTGGAACTTGTTAAAAGGCACGCACGCGGTCAAGACATTCTAAAATTCTAATTTAAATGTCTAAAGGTCTAAATCACACGAACTGACTTTGACTTTTAACAGCAACTGAAAACGTTCTTTGGTATAAATCTACACCTGTCACCAATAGATTAGGCACTGCCTGCTACAAATGCCGTAGGCTGCGTGTGGCATGACCCTGTACACGACTGATGAATTCTTATTTTTTTTGTATTTCGAAGCGAAGAATTTTTATCCATGCAGGAACGGAGAAAGAATACAATTTCTTGCGGACGGGCGGTCTGTCGTAAGAGGCGAAAAAAACAACCCACAGCCAAGTGGTACGGTATTTGCCCGACTGGATGGTCACCACCTCTGCTCTAGGGTATGCCACCATAACAACCTTGAGTTGCATTCCAGCATTAGTACCCAGGTTCCAGACTTCCTTTAGACAGCGGCAGCACATTGGTAGCATCTTTGGTGTTACAAATGTCCATAGGTGACGGTAACCGCTTTACATCAGGTGGGCCGTCTGTCTGTCTGCTGAACCCATGTAATAAAAAAAACCCAACAGACAGACAGACGGCCCACGTGATCAAAAGTGCCGTCGCCTAGAGACGTTTGCAACACGAGGGGCGTTGTGGCAACGCCAGGGGCAAAGGGGGAAGCAGAAATGGGCTTTCGGAACTCCCACTCATCGTATGAAACATAATTAGCTTAAGGCTAACCGTTTCACGCCGACATTATGTAATGACGCGGTATCACACCAATCGAGCCGAACTTACGAGCTGTGATTAAGAATCCGGCATTGCTCTACGACGTCAATTATTATCTTATAATGAAAATACATTACAGCGATCTCGCTCAAATACCTGAAGCGGTGCACATAAGTTGTGCTCGGCATTTATATGTCGTACGCCGCATGTGTTGTTATTTCTACAAAATGCACATGACTTTTGCGATCAATTGCATCATGTACCGATGCTTAAATATCCTAATCAACATAGGGAACATTATAGATGTAAGTATTATCCCTCTTTTCTTTCACCTTCTCCCAATTACTTCGGGTCAGCACAATATGTCTTTTCCTTCCATACTCCTTTATTTTGACATACATCTTCTGTCACACCACAAACCATCCATTTCTTTTTTGGTTTACTTTTATATTTTTACCCATCCATCTAGTAGTTTAACATTCTTTTTGTCACATGACTTTCACCCCTTCTCATTATATGCCCATAACACCTTAATCTTCTTCCTCTCAATCTTTCAATCACGAGTGCAACTTTTAAAGATCCTCTTTTGTGCTCATATCTCACCTTATCCATTCTTGTAACACCACACATCCATTTGAACATTCTCATCTTGGATGAGTGCAGATGTTTGTGATTTATTACTTTAGTGGCCTAACATTCGGCCGTATAGCATGACTGGTCATATGACAAATTTATATATCTGACCTTTTAGTTTGAGGGGCATTAGTTTGTCGCATGTCACACCGGTTACCTGTCACTTTAGCCATGGTACATTTATTCTTCTCCTTACATCCTTCTCTATATCACAATTACTTTGCAGTAGTGCATCGATGTATCTGAATTCGGGGTTGCATGGTAGTGTGGCTAATTGTAGTTTAAGAGGCACAACACTAGAGGTCCCGCCGAAATTGCAATATAGGTTTTCGGATTTGGTTCTGTTGATTTTCAACCCAACGCTTGCGGTGGCAAGCGTTGGATGGTGGTGACCTGTCTTATTTGTTTTAAAGTGGCACCCCGTCTTCATTTACCAGGACAATATCATCTGCAAAGAGCATGCACCAGGGGGCCTCAACCTGTACCTCTGCGGTCAGCGCATCCACGACCAGCAGAAACTGGTAAGGACTTAAGGCGGATCCCTGGTGCAAACTTACTTTCACAGAGAACTTGTTCATGATTCCCACTACCGAACGGACTTGTGTACTAACATTCTCATACATGCTTTCTATCAATCTTACGTAATTCTCTGGCAGACCTTTCGCTTTGTAGACCCACCACAGAACTTCCCGGAAGACGCAGTCGTATGCTTTCTCACGATCTATGAAGACCATATGGATATTTTTATGTACCTGTCAAAACGATCTACGACCAGGCAAAACCGGAACTGGGATAGCGTCACCTCTGTTTCCTTCTGTAGTCGGTCCTCAATCACTTGCTCCCATGCTTTCATGGTATGTGACAGCTGCTTTATTGCCCTCTAGTTGTTACTATCTTGGATGTTACCAGATATGATTCGCGCCACTCCTGGGGTATATAGTCTCCTTGATCATCAACTTATTAAAACTAGCCACATCCTTCCATTCTCACCTAACATCTTCCATACTTCGATAGGGATACCATCTGGTCTCACTGTTTCTTCATCTTTCGTAATAAATCTTGCAATTCATCCACACTTATTGCATTCACAATATAAATATACAATTTAACTAATTTTTTATTAAAACTACTTATCTCTCATAAAAAACAAGTTATACAACAATATTCGTTTTACAGGTGTGAATAAAATATCAATAAATGTCTTAGAAATTGTGTTAACAAAATCGACGATGTCGCAAAATTCTTAACGTAAAGTGAAAGAAATCCGCGTGGATTCGTACACGAGGCACGTTGCACTTTCACATATGATACGTACTCCATATAAATGTCATTGCGAAAAATAGATAAATTAGAAAATATTTAGCTGCAGATAGGATAGTGAAGTAAAGTGATTGACCCCAAACGTCTCCACTCAACTGAGAGGAAAATGTTGAGATGGATGTGTGGTGTTACTAGAATGGAGATGAAAGTTGCATCTGCGACTGAAAAATTGCAAGGAAGAAGACTAAGGTAGCATGAACATTTAATGAGGAGGGCTGAAAGTCACGAGATAACAATAATGTTAAACAAAATATGTAAAGGTAGACCAAAACAGAGATGGATGGATTGTGTCAAAGATGATACGGTGATTTGTGATGTGACAGAGGACGTACGTCAGCATAGATTATTATAAAAGGAAAAGACATATTGTGCCGACCCCAAATAATTGGGAGAAGATGAAAAGAATTGGAAACTTTAAGAGAATGTTTCAATGTTGTATTAACAATAGGGGAGGAGACAGTCAAATAAACTGAGATACATATCATCTTACAAAATTTCACAGCCTCATAAATTTTGTACTAACGTACATACTTATGTCACCATAGGAATTTACAAGTAAAATGAGTCAATTAGTTTACACAACAATTGATAATTGTTGTTTAAACACAGACAGACAGATAAAAATTCTGACACTTGCATTTTCGAAATCTGCTGGTCTTACTTAGCTTAGCTCCCCTGATTATTTTCTCTTTTTTAAGGCTTGTAGCAACGCCAACGTTCTTGAGGATTGTTTGGTACTGATTTTTCGGGCAATAGCGGAGATTCCATAGACGTGGTTTTTGAAGTGAAACTCCTATATAGACGGGGGGTATTAGGAGTTTTCTGTCACGAAAAAGCGTTACGGCCGCGCGGAAGAGGTGGAAGGTATATCGCGTGATGAGAGGTGGCAAAATTTTAGAGTAGACTGTGGGTGTTGTTTTTGGTTCTGGATCGAATTCAGTTTTTTTATTTGATAAAATATGTTTAAATAAAAAATGCATTCATTAAAATGTACCTAACCTAACCAAATCATAAATTGCAGTAAACCTGCGAAAAATCAAAATGTGTGCTGGGACACATAGTAGAAGTGAAACTTCAACGGACAAGTGGAAAAACGAATCGCAACGGACAAGTGGAAAAACGAATGGCAACGGACAAGTGGAAAAACGAATCGCAACGGACAAGTGGAAAAACGAATGGCAACGGACAAGTAGTAAAACGAATCGCAACAAAATTATAGTTTGAAGTTTTACGGGCAGGTTGTTAATGTACTTGTCCAATTTGAAAACATTTCTATCGGATACATTTCGGGGATTGTTCCTTAGAATTGCACGAGCTGATCCTCCATTCCCATTTTACCATCGGACAACCAGACGCACCGGTTTATGCCACCGTTACATGGTGGAAACACCACCACTCAGAACCAAGCGTTTCGCTTCATCTTTTCTGGTGCGCACTGCCGAAGAGTGGAATAATTTGCTGGAGTCTGATTTTCCTGACAAATACAATCTCGAAGTCTTCAAGTCACGAGGGAATATGTATCTTCTAAGTAAGCGTGCTCAACTCTAGACTGCATCATCACTCAACAACAGGCGAGACAGTGGTCAAACGCAAACCATAAAAAATAAATATATAAATACTAGTACCAATTTTACTGGCAAAGATAATTTTGTCGTACATAATATAATACTGACCTTACAGGCGTAAGTTAAATGCACTATATATTACATTCAGAGCAGTTAGTTTGTCCGTCATGTAGAACAAAATAATCATGAGGGAAGTCAACCGTTAAAATGTTGTTATGAAACTACTTTCTTGCGTCGCTAGCTCAATAATGCGGCAGTGGACGAATGCACTTCTATTACTGCCAGTTATTTATAAATATACTTGGCCATAGTAGCATTTAATTCACAAGTACACAATCAGATTGGCTTTTAAGTATTGAGGTTGTCTGGAAGAGATCGCTTTTTAGCGATAAGACCGCGTTTGTGCATAATGATACATAGTTTTAGTCGGTAAGTTCTTTTTTGTATTGGTGTACAATAAGTAGTTTATAATGTAATATTATTTATTTTCAATAAGCACTTATATGTAATAGCTTTAATGTACGCAACCCTGCCTCTTGTCTTCCCACTCTCGCTAGACCCATAGGTTTTCTGGAAGAAAACTCTTTTTAGGGTTAAGCTCGCCTTTGTACATGACCACTATTTTGTAGTTTTATTTTTAACTATTTTGTGTACAATAAAGAATAAAGAAAAGAGTTATTGATTGATTGATTGATATTTGTGTAAACTAGTGGTCGCCTAGTGGTCGAAATTCGACCCCAGTTAATATAAATTATAAGTTTGAACATTATTAAGTTTCTGTTGTCAAAGACTATACTTCTATAATCACAGATTTCGCCAAAGCTACACTGTTAATTTGACTTTAACAATCAACAAAATAGTATATTATGCGTGTGCGTGTCAAATATATTGTAGTGTGAAATGTTTTTTTATTGATTTAATGTGTTTTTTTATACATAATTTAAAAAAAATATATTAGCATTCTGCACTCCTTCTCTATATAAACTATAAGTGTGCGAAATTTTATAATCCTTCGCCCGCGCAATTTTCGTATAAAAGGGGTACAACAAAGTTTTTGCTTCTTTTATTAATATAATGATGACAAATTTGATATTAGGGAGCTTATTCAAAAATTAAAAATGTACTTTATAATATCTTTGTAATTATATTTATTATTAAATTTTAATATATACACATATTACAATAACCTAATGATAAAACTAATACAAGACATATAAATAATAAAACCCGGACAAACATATATAAGTATAGTCAAGGTGCCGAAGTCCATCAATGGGGAAGTTCAAACACCGCTCTTTTTTAACTTTTTTAAACGGAATTGAAATACCAACTACAATTCGAAGACAGAATTCATTGGTGGTTTAGCTTCACTGACTGATTTTATGTTGTCATAACTATTCAAACACCAAAATAAGGAGAGGTGTATGGAGTTCCCCACTGACGGACTTAGCCATCTTGACTATCCACTAAAAAGAAAACACTATAAGCACGTAGCAAAACATATACGACTAAATTTTTATATCGTGTGTTGATCTATATAAATAAATCATAACAATTGTAAATGTTTAAAATGTAAATATCTATAAATAAATAACATTTTTTAAATTAACGTGTATTTATGCTAATACAATAATTTTACCTAGGCACTTTCAAATAAACAAAACAAATAAACCTCTAATATGCATGGTTGACTATCTAATAAATAAATAAATATATCGGCAGACAAACACACACACTGTATATCCCCAAATTAAGCAATTTACGCTTGTGTTATGGTTAATATACTACGGACCATTCTGGGGCCGATCTCAGACACCCAGACCATAATAAATAACGGATAAAATACGTTTCCGAAATTTACTATACCGAGAATCGAACCCGGAGCCTCTGCGTTGCAGTGAGGTAAATCTAAATCTTATATATAAAAATGAATCGTAGAAATATATGGACGCCCATAACTTGAGAACGACTTTACCGATTTTGATGATATTTGTTTTGTGTGTTTGAATGGGTTCCCCGATGGTTTAGATTCCCAATTGGAACCGGTAGGTGGCGTTGAGATCGGGTTCTATAATCCTCCTAATCACCTAGACCGATTTTGGTGATTTTGTTTTTGTGTCATGAAACAAAGTCTTTTAGGAATTCAGAAAATATGGCGGTGCGAAGTTCGCCGGGTCAGCTAGTAATATTTATATTATTACTTAATGTAATTTCTAAAGGAAAACTATTATTATTAAATTGATCAGTTGTCGGTATACCATGAATGAAGAATGATAGGAAAAATAATCAATTTTTTAGCATGGTAATAGGTTCGCGTTTGATAGCAATCTCACCTGATAATGCGATCCAGGTTGGACGCTTACCTTAATAAACTCCGGCAAATTATTCCACTCGACAGTGGTGAGTAAAATAAAGGTGGTAATCGTCCAGTAAAAAAAACGCCGCTTCCTACTTGCCTGTTTGTTTTTCTAGTCCAGTCATTTTAGGCGTTCCATCTTGGTATGAACAACGCATTAGTTACCAGTATAATGCATTAAGAAGTCGTGGTCGCGTAATGGCTAGCGCACGCGTCCCATTCTCAAAGGGCACGGAATCGATCCTGGCCGGAACGCATGCAATTCTTAGACAGTTTTCTGATCTAATGTGCATATTGTTACAATTACCACGTACTAATAACGGTGAAGGAAAACATCGTAATGCAACCTGCACATCGAGATAACCGATGTGTCAAACCTGCCAAGCCGCCTTGGACAGGCGTGACGGGTATACTGCCCGTTCTCCTATAATGGGGGGCCCGAGCCCATTAGTGAGACATTTATGGGCTGTTATTATAATATATTTTATAATGCATTAAATAGTGAATTAAGTAATATTTGAGACATAATTACATTAAAAAACTGTACTAAAAACTGGGATTCGCGATTGAACTTGCGTTTTGGCATGTATAGCTGAGCGTCTAACTCCTCTTTCCTCTAATTCAAAAACGGTTTAACCTTAAAAAAATGACTTTAGACAAAAATTTAGAGAATTTTATGCTCTACGACTTCTATAATAAATGCAAAAACGATTTGAGGTTAATAGGAGATATTTCAAATAACTGATTTTCGTGACTTTTAACCTTTAATATCTCAGATGCCTTACATTTAACCTTGCGTGACTTTTGAGATAACATTTAGAATAGTTTCTACAAAAATTCAGTTTTTTGTTTCATTCTGAAATTTAACATATCTTTTAGCCTTAATTGACTGGATTGTCCGGAGTTCGTTCGCTGTCGGCGGTGGCATTTGGTCGAGCACTGCCACTAATGAGTAGGGTGTCCATGATAGTTCACACGTTGACAAAAAATATGTCCCTAGAAACCCTCAAAAGTGTTGTTAAACTATAATCATCGCCTCGTGCGTTATGGCAACTATGATAACACCTTTCGCTCAGTGAGAGCCATTTGTGAATAGCACTCATTAGATTACGTGTTCCGTGCGATTATTACATGTTTACAATTTTCTGAAAGAAAGTGTTGTGAACATTATGTTTTACTAATAAGTGTATTAAAGTTGCATTTGGGAAGGAAGTAATAAAGACACTGTTGTTAGAGAATGGATTAGATATTGAGATATTTTCACAATTTCATCTTTGATTGCGGCTGAAATTGACATGAACTTATCGTCGGGTGTTGTATCCTTACTTTCATTATTTTCTTAATTCCTAAGAGATTAATTATTTAAAATTGTATCGTTATAAGATGCGACCTGCAATGTATTAGGTAGGTAGTAGAAGGTAACTATTTACTCGAAATCTAAGCGCGCGTGTAGACAATACTGCCGCTGTGTGGTTTGACTGTATAGACGGTATTGCTGATACGCCGTCGGCACACTTTACTTACGTATAGTAGAGAAGTATTTTGTATTTTTACTATAAATATAATTCAAAGTTAGAGTGATTAGTAGATTACTCTAACTTTGGCTTGTTTAAATGTTTTTTTTATTGTTAGCAATAACACCAATGTCTACGTAAAATAATATTGATGAGACATTGAAAGACCACGGCTACCAAAAGTACAAGAAAGTTTTAAGAAATCTATATAATAACACAAATGCAACGTATCGATTCTAACAAATTAAACTATTCAATAGAATACTAATTTTTAAATTATAGGGATCCATAATATTGAAATTAACTTTAGCAAGTCGTGACAAAATTAACTTTCTATAATATAATGAAAAAAACGATAGTGTAAGTTTGTACTTGTAAGTTATAAAATTATTTATTATATTATATTTATTATTATATGGGATCAACTAGAAACTATACAGAATTCAACGCAAAAAGAATTTTCAAAATCGGTTGAGATACAGAAAAGTTGAAAAACATATAAAATAAAAATATACTAATATATGTTTACACGACGAATTCAGGACCTTCTCCTTTTTTGAAGTTGGTTAAAAAAATGGTGGGTCCACTGAGTACAGTAAAGTAAGTAAAGTAAATGGTAAGGGGTTTACGACACAAAATAGTTTGGGAACCATTGGCTTAAATCGATTTATAACGTAATCGACAAACTGCGTAATGTGTTACAGAACCTCAGAAGAATGGAACTTGTCACCCAGGTTACAAAAATGTTATTAATAAGCAATTTCGTTATGTCATTATGCGGTTTGGGGCTATGTAATCTAAGTAGTCAGGTAGCAAAATCTAGTGCTTTGTGGTCTGTTATACACATTAGTATTTAAGAAACGATTTTTATGATTTATTATTAGATAAGAATTATCAAACTATCATCGAAAACAATTTTATACGTAACTGTCCGTCATTACATTTGCGTCGGAGTTAGACATTATAATCATCTCTTCAGAATCCGGCAAGATATCGAAATGAACGTACGACAATTTAAGTCAAAATCATGGTCATATTAAAATTAAATAAAAAAAATTCAATCACAGGCCGAAAAGCGATCTTGTAGACAAGGATAGGCAAATATTTATGAATTTCAAGCGGTGCAATTTATAAGTAGTTATTATTAATACATGTTTACCAGGGACGGAAAGCATGATAGTGACATCGAAAGAAGAGCAATCCCAGGTAATAAAGTAAATAGAGCGCTAAACTCTTTTATGAAAAACCAGAACGTGCCTGTAAAGGCACACTTGGCAGTCCATCAAGGGGTGTTGGTGCCAACAATAATGTACGGCAGTAAAAGCTGGGTGTGGCAGAAGAAGCATGAAAGTAGAATAAATGCAGTTGGAATGAGAGCTTTGAGAAGTATATGAGAGGTAAGCATGAATGATATGATACGGAATAGTGTAATATGGGAACGTTGTGCATTGAAAGAAGATGTAATAACTAGAGTTGAAAACGGAATATAAAGGTGGTTTGGGCATGTAGAGAAGATGGATGAAAATAGAATCACAAAACAAGTGTATGACAGTAATGTGAATGGTAGAGTTGGTACTGGTAGACCACCATGATCAAATAACAGAAGTGTTAAAATAAGGTCAGGTAAAAAACGTATCAAATAAACGTGCATGTATGAAGAGGTTAATGAAAGTAGATGAAGCGAAAGTTTTTTGTCAGGATCGTCGCAAGTGGAGATCTATAGTCTCTGCCTACCCCCATGAGAAACAGGCGTCATAATATGTATGGATTAATACATAGTATATACAAACAAATATATATATGTTTGTATCTGAAAATCCAAAGGTATTACCGCTCTCATAAGAGAGATTGGAACCTGACCACTAAGGCCGGAAAGTAACTCGAGGTTGTTGTAGCGGCATATTCTAGACCAGGCGTGGTAGCCATCCAGATGGGGAAATACCCTACCACCTGGCTGTGATTTGTTTTGTCACCTCTTACGACAGTCTGCCCGGCGGCAGGAAATTGTGTTCTTTCTCCGTTCCTGCACGGATAAAAATTACTTATTTCTAAATGGAATCTTATAGATTACTTATTGAAAGGCGTAAGTCTACCAACACTTACAAAGCCATTTTAGTTACTGTTAAAGGAGAAGAAACGCTGCAACACCTTAAAAGAATACAATTTCATACGGCCGTGCCTCCTGTCGTAAGAGGCGACAAAACAACTCACAACCAGGTGGTAGCGTATTTGCCCGTCTGGATGGCTACCACTCCTGGTCTGGAGTATGCCGCTATAACAACCTTGAGTTATGTTCCGGCATTAGAGGCCAGGTTCCAGTCTCCGTTTAGAGAACACATTGGTAGCACCATCGGTGTTACAAGGGCCGTCTGCCTGTCTGCTAAAGTCATGCAAAAAAATATAAAGAACCATGGTATAATATATCTACTTAGTTTAGAATTCATTATAATTTTGTATAATTTACCAAGAAGTAAGCAAGAGGAGCATGGAGAAGAATAATTATATTTAAAAACCAGTCGTAATTAGCCATATTACTCAAAGTCGCAGTTAATATTTAAATTAACGTACTTTTGTTCGAGTATTTGGGACGTAAACATTACAATAATGTTTGACTTTTAAAATTTAATATGTAATATTGACACCTGGTTAACCAATTTCATGAATATTACGTTTGCTTGTGGTATTTAAGAATAAACCGGTTAGAGGATTGTGTTTGATACGAGGCTGTAATAAGAAGCTAACATTTTTTGCCCAATCTTTTTCTTACACGGAAAAAACGAGATTTTAGGGTTTGTTTAAAATAAATTTAAAACCAAAATATTTATTAAAAATAAGTTCAACTGGCGAACATTTTTTGTAGGTCATACATATAAGTTGAAATTTCAATTTACTTCCTATTATACTTATATGCACACCGCTTCGCAGCTGTTTAAGGGGAAGAAGCGTTAAGAAACTCCCAGCAACACGTCTAGCTAAAATAGTTTTTCTTCATTTTTATCTAACTTAGGCTCTTTAGCTATTTTCTTAAGTTTTCACTACTAGTACACATAATAAAAACTATATTGTAACGGTTTTAAGCGCAGTATATTATCTGGTTTTTATTCCGATGTTTCGGCCACTTTTCAGTAGCCGTGATCAGGGAAGACAAAGATGCCAATGAATAATGTTAAAGTTTTTATTTAGCCTACCGCTAACTTGTTCATTTAAATTTTTTTTATGGTTATTTTTTACTCTCTATGGGAGCATAATTTACCATCGTTTAGCAACATGTTGTGGCTTGCAGAGAAGAAGCGGTGCAAGAAACTATTAAGGCTCTTTTTTTAAGAAATACAGATGTTACCCAAATAATTTTTTTTGGAGAATTAATGGAGTTGTAACAAACAGTGTATACTCAATCAGGAACAAACAAAACTACAAACTCAATTATTCATTTGTAAATTAATACAGATAGACTCGTTTTCCAGCTAAATAATAAAGTAACACATATAAAAAGTTAAGACATATTCCCGTGGTCATTGACCTCAATTATATAAGAGAAGCAATTCCTAGATCAAAATCTTTGAGGGCTATAATAATTCCTTTGTTAAATAACGTTACCCAAATATTTGTTTTTCAAAAAGGTCATCAACATACCACCAACTCAACTTCCTTCAAACGCTCCGATAAAATAAACAATAGACAATAAGCGTTATCGTATGAGAAGTTACAATGAATGGTCCACTTAGAACCTTGTTCTGACAAAGCAATGGAAGTGCATTAATTACATAGAAACGTTCAATGTTGCAGCCTAGAATATTCGGTGTTATTAATTTGTGTTTTATTGTTATTGATTTAAATAAATATAAGCAATTGGTAAATAAATATCAATTGTAATTGAGAATTGTTATAACTTATCAATATAACGAATATAATTTCACATACTATGTAAAATTTAATAGTTTTTTTCTTTTTCAATCAATCTGAAGGAGTCTTTATTAATAGGACATAGTCAAAAATGTATATTTACTCATAATCGCTTATTTGCTGCAATAACATGATACATTAGTCTGATAAATCGTTTTTGAAGTGAAACTTCTTTAGAATCGTTGTGATTTGAAACTCGATGAAACGAAAAAGCGACACTAAAAAGAGATAAACATATAAATCTATAGGACAAAGCCTGCGAGAGAATGAGATAGAATACATTATATGTAATTATTTAAACACTATGCTCATACAGATAGAATTGGAAATGTTTTGAAGTTTTTCGTTAATACTACAAATTGCATGTTTTAAAGGTTAAATACATATTATGTATAAAATTCGGCCTTCCTAAAATGACGTAAATTCCCACATTTTTCATTTAAAGTGTCTGAAAAGTTGTGGCCCACAGGAAGTGTCTGGCAACTGTATATCTTTGTTTATAACAATATCATATATAATAAAAAAATAATAGAAACGGAACGCGCCTGTCAACGTCATTGTCAGAACAGAGTTTGACAGATGAATTGAATTGCATTGAAGATTGAATGCGTCAACCGTGACATACATCAATGACACCCTACGTTGTCGTACGCGGAGCCTCCCTTAGCGGACATTAATTAACATTCCTAAATTAAGATACCTTTATTTGTACGCTAAAATAAAACCATTGAAGACCTTAAAATATATTTTATTAACACTAATATAATAGTCCTCTCATGTCCGGTTTCTGAGGTCTGTAGTATCTGTTCGTTAGCGCTATCGATTGAATAACTCATAAAATTGCATTTCTGAACACACCATCGTAGGAGAGTTAAACTAGGTTCAACTTAACTGACCAATATTAGGCTTTTATCTATTCCATATATTTTCCTTGAGTTTTGGTACTAGTTGTAGGTTAACAGTTAACCTAAGTTTATCTATTACATAACTTTATGGAATCAGTTGTTAATGAACTCTTAACTGGTAACCTCAGAAACCGGGCATCAGACATCATAATCTGCGCTGCGCTAGGCGTCGGGTGGAGACCATTATAGTCAATTTTCATATAATAAGTATAAAGCATTCGTAGATCGCGTACAGTATCACGCCATACGTAACTTACTACGTTGTTTATAATAAACCGCCATCTACGATTTTTAGTAACATTTATAAACTCAAAACAATGACGAAGTCAAAGTAATATAAAAATAGAGCAAATATATCATACAAAATAAATATTAATAATGTTCCTTCTTCATGACCATGATGATAATGAACAGGTTGTTACAAAGTATTATATAGGGAAACTATATCATTGTTGGCACCCCGGTACAATGATTGGCACCTTTTATTTTGTTCATAACCTTAAAAATTCAGTTTTTTCGTTACTATTTTGTAGCCATACAATAATAAAAATATTGTACAGTTATGAAATAAAAAATATTAAGATTTTTTAATATGTTGAACAAATTGACTAGATGCCAATCATTGGATAGGATACCAACAATAGTTATAGTTTACCCTATAAATAATTTCAACCCAGTAAAATGGAAAAAATATTTTGGTGCTATATAAATCATACATGTATAAATAATAATCTATCGAGTTTAAAAAGCGTATGCAAATGTTATTGAATTGAACACAAACTCAACTATGTGTTCAGCAATAACCGCGGCTCTTAAGTCGTAGAGCCGCAGTGAGGGTCAGAGGTGAGGCGAAAGTGACCGGACGGCTAGACGACTTACAACCATTTTTCAATGCATGCGTCTATCATCAACAGCATAAACTATTAAATACATAGATCTAGTATCAATCGCCGACAGACTGCAGTGCGTGGATCACGCGACGTTCGCTCGTTGACCATGCGAGGTTACCTGGCGTCGGGGGATTTACATAGCTATCCTCTTAGACAGGAATAATATGTCAGGTTTTTATTACCGTTAGAGAAGAATTGCTACATTATACAATTAACTATCAAAAATAAACTAAGTTCTAAATAAATAAATTTATATAATATAAGTATACTATACTATAAATATAACTATACTTACAAAATAATAAACTATAAGTAAAAAATTTACTCCAGGTCGCTGTCGGTGAAGAGCGTGCCCAAAATTCTGGCCACATTTCCACGTTGGATGGCAACCCTGATGCGTTGCCATAGGAGCAAGCCAGCCTTTTGGTCACGCGAGACCTTAATTAGCCGCGTTGAGAGGTCTTTTACTGTTTGTATTTTTTAGAAAATAGTAGATAATTATTTCAACAATCTGTCAATAATAATAAATAATATACACAACTTAAAATTAAACGTTAAAAAATATAATAATGAAAATTACTTATAATAAATATATCATTCCCAAATCGCCACAAGATGGGAACGATCCAAAATGCTGGCCGCAATTTTTCCTTAAATAGCAAATACGCTGCCCTAAATACAGGCGAGCCACGTAGATTTTCATATTTAATTTCAATATCTATAAAGGGTTCAGATATTATGAATATAAATAAATATTTGTAATATAGAACGAAGCCGTGGTCACAGACAATAAAAAAAAATGTATATGTGTGCAGTTCACACGCAATGAAACAAAGTGTTACAAGGGATGGCAGGGATTCTAAATTTCGTGAGATCACATTTTATATATTATATCGTATATAGGTATATATTTAAGCTTTAAAACACGAAATTTGAAGTATTAACGAAAAACTTCAAAACATTTCCATCTCTGTCTGTATGCGCGTAGTGTTTAAATTATTAAATAATAATTATTATTATTAAATAATTAAAAATAATGTATTCTATCTCATTATCTCGCAGGGTTAGTTCTATAGATTTATGTGTTTTCTATTTTAGTGTCGCTTTTTCGTTTCATCGAGTTTCAAATGACAACGATTCTAAAAAAGTATCACATCAATAAGCATTTTTTCAAAATAATTTAAGGCTTTAACATCGTAATTTTGTTATTTATAAATTACAGGCAAAATAGCGGGCGCGCCTTAGTAATTGGGTAGAAATCATCTAATACAGTAATCCGGATATGTTTCCTACGTTTAACATAATTACCGGTTAACTAAACACAATTAATTACAAAATTCCGCAAGGAAATAATATATTTGTAGAAAGCGTGTTGTTTGCCTTCATGACTTCACTAACTGAATTATTTATGGCTAAAGCTATAAAATAAAGAAAACCTTGCTTAATAAATAATAAAACAACATTTTAACGGTTTTAAGCGCGGTAATTTATTTGATTTTTATTATTCCGACGTTTCGGCCACTTTTCAGTAGCCATAATCACGGAAGACAATGATGTCAAGAGTCAATGAGTATTGTTAAAGTTTTATTCAGCCTACCGCCAACTTGTTCATTTTAATTATTTAGTTTTAATTTTGTTTATGCTTATTGTTTACTCTATGGGAGCGTAAACTAATTTACTACCGCTTCGCAACATGTTGTGGCTTGAAGAGAAGTGCGGTGCGGCGATGCAAGAAACTCTTCAGCAAACATGCATAGCTTTAATATTTTATATAATATTTAAATGGGTGGAAGGAAAAATAAAAAGAATTGAAAGAAAAACTTTACTTTGTTATAATATGCACCTATATAACGAAACTTCGTACGTGTCGAGTTTAAATTATGTAGTGATGATTGTCTGGATGACTAATCATTGTAGTATATGCAACGTACTACTTTGGAAGAACTAGATTATGTCACACTCTTGAGAGGTTCCATATTCCATCCACATTTTCCTGCTCCTCTTAAATTGTAATCTGCTGTCCATGTATGTCAGTAATTTTCTTTTTCTTTTTTCATTAATTTATAATAATAATATAAGTTAAGAATTTCCTTAGAGTGAGTAAGGTTGCCTGGAAGAGATCGCTTTTAGCGATAAGGCCGCCTTTTGTTTACCAAGTATGTAATTATTGTCTTGTTGTGCATTTTTGTAATTAGTGTTTTGGTGAACAATAAAGTGTTATGTCTATCTATCTTTTTTTTAACAGGGAAAATCCGTTTATTTACTATCTAGGGACAGTGGGATACGCCATGTTCGGGTGACACTAGCATCGCAATCAAGAAGTGTTATTGCCACGCCGCGGTTAGGGATACCCACTAAAACCCCTCAGTGTTCCGTCCTTCGCCCTTATGCCAGGACCACCAGTATTTGGCTGGCGCGCCCCCATCTCGGCGGCCTTAGGTTTGTAGACGCCCTCGGGCGCCGTCGCGTCTTCCTTTGGCAGTAGCGGAGCAAGGACGTACACTCACGCTTCCGCTCCGCCTCCTCCTTGGCGAGTATTACGCGCTCACAGAAGGAGGAGACAGCGTCTCGACATTTTTTCCCCCTATCCTATCCTCATTGTCCCATCACTCTAGCCCACTGTTTATTTCATATCCGCAATCCATACTCCCATCCCAGCATAGAGGCTGGTAATGCATTAACATAGACCCTGATGTTGTCGATGTCTATAATAACCACTTTTCATCAAAGTGTGACATTGTGTGTCAAGGTGTAGGAGGGGTCCCGAATTTCGTGACGTCACAATTCAAAATTTAATATATTTAAGCTTTAAAACACGAAATTTGAACTATTAACGAAAACTTCAAAATATTTCCAACTCTCCATCTGTGTTAGCATTGTGTTCAAATTATTAAAAAATAATGTAAAAGGAAAGAAAACTGCTGTTTTAGTTTAATAATTTCTTAATGTAAAATTGAAAAATATGTGATGTCACACTAGGGAGGGAGGAGTCTCACGAATGTGACCAACTGTGACCAGGACGGGGGAGGGGTCAAAAAACATGAAATTCGTGTAACGTAATTTGTGGATGGCTCTTTAATCAGTTTTTGGTATTACACAAGCAGCATATTAATCAAAGTTTCTTCAAACAGTTATTATAAAGGTAAGCATATACTCAAGAAACCAGTTTTGTACAACCAAAGACGTAAGTAATCAATCAAAGCGTTCAAAATTGATTATCTATGGTGTTATTGCTTGTGGAGAGAGTTCAGAATATGGTAGCTTCTTTTTAATGTAAGGTCATTCACCTTACACACTTGTAGATGCACTATAATGATTAAATGTAATGCAACTATGTAAGTTTTATAGCATACCTATAATTTATTATTTTCCGTGCAGGAACGAAGAAAGAATACAATTACCTGCGGTTGGTATGGGTATTTGCCCGACTGGATGGCTACCACCCCTAGAGAATGCCGCCATAACAATGTTAATTTTTGTTCCGGTCTTAGTGACCAGGTTCCAGCCTCCCTTTAGAGAGCAGCAACGCATTTGTAGCACCTTTAGTGTTGCAAATGTCCATAGGCGATGGTAACCGCCTTTGATCAAGTGGACCGTCTGTCTGTCTGCTGAACTCATGCAATTAAAAAAGAAAATTTAGGCTGAAAAGTGAAAGTAGATAATGGTCTTTTATTTTACTTTTAGATAATTAATTTACGTTTGTACAAGTTCCACAAAGCGGTTCATTGTATATTACCCATAACACGTGTTACGCTTGTGTTATGGGTAATATACAACGTACCGCTTTGGAGCCGAACCCATATCACAGTAAACAATGCATAGCTCGTTTACAAAACTGACCATGGCATGAATCCAACCAGGGGCCTCTGAATACAGAAGCCGTCAATTAATTTGAATCGCGAAATAAAATCGCTTTTATGTATTGTAAAATGATATGAATTGAGGAAACACTAAAGTTTCTCAAGAGCATAACTAGTACGTCCAGTAATATGATATTATACTTAAGGCTAAACATCACAGTAAATTCGCATACTAATTTTTTTTTATCTCTTTTTGATAAAATAAAATATTAGATAAGCGGAGTTTCAAAAGCAGATTATTTACAAACTTTTGCTGTTACATTTAATACGTATATTAAAACCAGACAAAAAGCTTTAATTTTATGTAAGTTGTAGAAATATTGTATTAATTTTGCTACACTGATAGGATTATACCTAGATTTAAATGAAAAAGCCTTTTGTTTCTTAAATATTATTTCGCTGTAGCATAAATAAAAGTAAATTGATGGGGGGATGGTGGCTGGCAAGAAAAACAACACTTTACGAGTATACGATTTCTAGGGATGCGAGTGCGTTTATTTTCGTAACTTTTAATATTAACACCGTACATTATTTAAATATATAACTCAGAGCGTCTTTTATGCTGCGTCGTGTGTACGTCGTCCATTCGTCGTCTATTCTCTTCTTTCACTCGTCATCTCTTTCACACTATGGGCTCATTTAGAAATATCGTCTTACATTCATCATTACAACATGCGTTTGAGATAAGTCATTCCCATTCCCACATTAATTGAACTTCCCTATAGAATAACAATAAAAAACTAAAAAATTAAAAATTACTATAAATATATTCACAGATAAAAAGTTAATATTTATGCTGTTTGAGATTAATGATAGTAGATGAAGCTAAAGTTATTATTCAGGATCGCCGCAAGTAGACATCTTTCTTCTCACTTACCTTTATGGTAAACAGGCGTGATAATATGTATGTATATACAATATTTGACATTTAAAATCGATTTTGACGTTTAGCCTTAATTATAGACGAGAACTGCGTTTCAAAAGTGTCAAAAAATTACTTTAAAAAAGTCTATGTCCAATTAAACATCAATTTAGAGACGTGCGGTACGTTTTTTTCAGCTTATTTCTCTTTACAAACTATTAATAGCGTGTAATAGGTTTTTCTTATATAATATTTATTATATTTTCAGTGAAGTAGGCCAGCCACAGTAAAGTTCAACCGTTGCATCATCAGATCCGTTTGTAAAGAATTGATAATAGCTACCTAAACGACGCACTTTATGTTTGCAACTCGAAATCTTAGATTCATATTCTTGGATGGTAAATGATCACGATTCAATTAAAACTATTTATATTGTATGCGTTCGCATTTGATTCCAATTTTGAATGAAGACAAGTTAAATACGACCAAATTAAAAAGTATTTTTATGAAGTTAGGTACATTTAGGGCATGGTGTCTTCAACTTGACTAATTTTATTCTTTTCGTTTCGGTCTATACATTAATGAAATTCATAATGAACAGAACAAGGGCCAATTGAGACCAGTGAATAGCGTTAGTGCAGCACCTTTTAACTACATTTTTGGTGATATCATTTTTTCGTTAAAAATTTTACGTATTACATGTGAATGTCACAGTTTTGATGAAAAAAACAATATCACCAAAAAATGTAGTTACAAGGACCTGCATTAACATCGACGAAATATCTAAAAGTTCATTTAAGAAATATAGCAGACCAAGAATATAAATTATTGCACTACAGGTTTTTTGTATAATTTATGTAAAAAGTTTAACGAATGTTATAAAATTGTATGTAGTGTGAGATACGTCTTAAATGAATAATAAATCGTGATTGAAAAGTGATGGGTTAAGAACCTAGGTATTTGTTGTTCAATGTCAAATGTTAATTGTTAAAAAATGGCATAGTTTTGAGAATAAAAAGCGACATTTTAAAACTGTTTCTCAACAATGGAAACTCGTTATTACAGAGATCACGACCCAATGGCTACTGCAAAGTAGTGGATATCTATCAAGACAGTAGCGGCCTTAGGATGTGACAAACAGGGCAACCCCCTGAAGCCTAGCTCTTGCAAGGACCTTGCAACAACCCAATAGAAAAGCTCCACAAAGGACAAGATCTACCGCCTGAGGCCTCGCTATATCTGAGGCTGCCCCTGGATCATGAAGTTTGCAACATATACATATAAGTATGCATACGTAACACATTGTGTGTATGTGGCAATTATATAACATTGTTACGAGCTACAGGACTCGAATCAAAAATGCCGTTGGAACTAATATAGAATTTATTAGAACTGTACAAACACGTATAAAGCAAATACAAATAAAACTAGATGCATCCAGTTCACACTGCACGATTCGATACAATTCGACACTCGCAAAGTCCGCCGTCTATATCGCTAATCGAGAGTACTACAAAGTCTTACTCGTTTCGTAGTCGTCGCTTGACTGCCCATCCCTCCATTCGGGCATTGCCTTACATCAACTACACAGCACAAAAAAAAATTGGCCGCACGCACTGAGTTTCCAAGAAATAGTAACTTGCACACCTGCGAACGGTTAACGAAGTCGAAAACAATAACAATAAGTTCGACACTAATGATGGTTATAAAACAAGTAGAAAAACAATAGCATGTTTTTCTTAATTACAAATTCAAAACACAAAAGAATTCCTAAATCCGGGAAGACAATAAGCTGCGCTTACGACGACAACTGTGCGCTTATCTTTGAGGGCATGTAACAATATTATGATCTATATTCTGGAACACCATATATTTATTATATGCATACGAACACTGATACTTGAAATAATACTCAAAGTCTAAATTAAATAGTATTTTCAATTTTATAAAGCTTTACAGAATCGAAATAAATTTCTTTAAGTAATAACAAAATATTCACGACTAGTGTCATGGAAGTATACGCTGGACATAGATAGATACATAATGTAAAACAAAAAGCAACAAGCCTTAAAGAAAACAGAATTATCGTGTTCATTGACTTCAGACTCTGTGTGCAACAAGCTTTATTTGTAATAAATAAAATAAAACATTAATATCCACCAGTATTCCTTGGATAACCTTTTTAAGGACAAATATGCGAAGGTGAACAAAACAATTGGATTTTGTATTGCAAAAACAACTAGTGTGGCCACCATCATAATGTATTTTTAACACATCGCTCTTATTATCATTTTACAAAAGTTCAAATTTTTCCAAAATTGCTATAATAATATAATACAGCACATAAACGTCCCACTGCTTGGGCTCGGGCCTCCCGTGCGGAAACGGACAGTATTATATATATACACACACACACACATATATATACACACACACACATATATATATATATATAAATATATATATATAAATATAGTGTGTGTATTGCTATAAATTCTTCACAAAAAAACTGTTCTTATTTATCCTTACCTTATCGTATTATTTTATTGGGGGGTGTGTTAATAGCTGAAATAATAGAAACTAGATAACGAGAAGCTATTGATAAGTCTCCAAAGATGACAGAAAAACAGTAAAAACAAATTAACAGATACACAGGGAAACAGTAAGAAAAAGAATACTACAGAGATTTAGTATACGTAAACAATAATTCAAATATTTAATTAGCTTTTTACAGATTTGATCAAACATTACACATTAACACATGTTATCATCATAATAAAGTAGTAATCGACATTGACTACTCAAAAATAGATTAGATTAGATTAGACAACACTTTATTGCTCACCAAAATAAACAATTATAAAAATAAAATACGTAACTACAATACTTCTCGGTAAAACAACAGGAGGTCTTATCGCTAAAAGGGATCTCTTCCAGGCAACCTAATTAAAATAAATTCTTAACTAATCTAACGTTGTAGGTGGACCAGAAAAAGATAGGACTGTACAATTTAAATATACATACACTAATTTATAAAATTAATACATACATAAATCCAGACACATTTATAGAATACCATATATATGTATATACAAAATTATCTAAATGAATATATTTATTAATATTATATATGACAAGCATTTAATATATTATGATAGCTAAATAAGTAAATGTTTATTATTATTATATAAGACATATTTATTTAAAGAGAAATAATATTTTCTAAGTGAATTCTAAAAAGTAGATTATGTTTTGGCCTCTCTGACAGTAAGATAGTTAAGCTAGATCAAAAATTAAACATTAAAAACACTGAAAGATTGTTAAAGTTTATAGCCATGTTTTTACAGAGCAACATTTGTTTATAAACACTATTTCATAATCAAAATCGACGTGTTTCTGAAACATTTGAAACTATCGTCGTAAACATTTCGTGAGAATTATATACGGAAAAATCTCTGTTTCTGTAGAGATTTAGGTGGTATTTTAAAATAACTCGGCTGTACAGTTCTAAATTTCGCTAAACATCACAATTTTTTTTTAGAACTCCAACGATTTCATTTCTTAACTTTTTATTAAGCTTACTGGGAGCAATACCATATTTTGATACAGTTTTAACATATTATAGCAAACACAATGAATACAGAAACATTCATTTAAAAACAATATCAGTTATGCGGTTTTAAAACATTACAACTTCACTGTTTGTTTGAAACATTGTTTCTCAATGAATAAAAAAATGGCACATGTAAATCAACAAATTTATCTAACCTTAATTTAATTAATATCCAGAACCGACAGGAAACGCTTTTAATTATCGTCGAAAACATTTTAATGAAGCGTTCACACTTCACAGTGAAATTCCTTCACGAGTAAATCTCAATAGTGGTTGGCATTGTGCGAAGGTCGTAGCTGATACCCTTCTATTAGGATTGCTTGCGATAACAGCACCTATTTCTTGAGATATAAAATCACTCTTTTGCGGCTTCACTTGCGTCAATGCAGGTTTTATCAATCATAAACATTATTGATGGATGCTCTTTAAAATATTTTTGATCAAAAACAAGACCGCTTTAAAGGATTCTCGATAAGCTCCATTCTAAAAATAATCTATTCATATTACATAATATCTACTGAGGTATCCCAATGAATATATCGCAAAATAAATATATAAAAAAAATGTATGTGTGTGCAGGTAGAAGTGAAACAAAGTGTGAGAAGGGGTGGGAGGGATTCTAAATTTCGTGACTTCACATTTCATATATTATTGTGATTGATTGTGATAGTACTATTCTATTCTATTCTATCATTATAGTATATTTAAGCATTAAAACACGAAATTTGAAGTATTAACAAAAACCTTTAAAACATTTACAACTCTATCTGTATGAGCACAGTGTTTAAATTATTAAATGAGATAGAATACTATCTCATTTTTTCGCAGGCTTAGTGTTATAGATTTATGTGTTTATCTCTGTTTAGTGTCGCTTTTTTGTTTCATCGAGTTTCAAATCACAAGCATTCTTAAGAAGTCACTTTGATAATTAATATAAGATTTTAGAAAAAGAGCCTGAAATATGAAGAAAATCAATTTGTATAAGCCGTACGCAGCTTACGTCCCATAACCTACCGCCTATAACTAATATAAGCCGTATGCAGCTTAGGCGGCGGTAGGTTATAACCTACCGCCGCCTAAGCTACCACATTCTTTTACACTCGTTGGCATTCAGTAATATTTATTCAATGAGGAAACGTAGTGTTTGGCAAAAAGTGACACAGTTCCACTCAAACTGCACCGGCTCGTGTAGGCAATGCAGTTCAGTTTCGCAACTGCATTGTAAACTTGTACCACTTAGGTCTGGTAACCGGTAACTTGGATTTGGTTTCAAAAACTCGTATCAGAAATGTTGATATCGTTTTAATTGAATTATGTTGTGTTAAATGATTTAGCTGCCGTACTCAGAGTTGAATAATGGTCCATTATCTTTAAAAGAACGTTTTAATTACTATTTAAGCCTATACTTCATACCAGTTAAAATTTTAATTACTCTTCAGTTCTGGGTCTATCTGTAATTAATACAAGTAAATATCCACACTAAACTATAAACTAAACTACTACTCGTGCGCAGAAGGTTTGCCGATAGCATCGTGATGTCACGCGGCGATGGTCAGTAGGGTTGACAAAAAGGTTACATAAATAGTTGTTGTAATAAATGTATTATTTTAATTTATTATTGTATATACTTTACATAAGTATATGCATTAATAGTAAGTAGTTATCGGCAAACCTTGTGTGCGCGGCTTACAGTATATACAATTTATGATACTAACTGTATGTAAATACAAACAATAAATCGAAACAAAAAATGAGAAAATAAAAAGTTTGTAGCCAAACCTCTTACCGGGAACGTTCCCAGGATATCGATAGCGATGCCACGTTGTATGGCAACGCTTATTTATTGGATTTTTTCAGACCCAGTATTTAGCATTCTCGATAAAATTAAATTAATCCTTAATAAATCTTAATCACTCTAGAGACTATTTTCAGATAATTCA
Source organism: Dendrolimus houi (assembly GCA_039645545.1). NCBI lineage: Eukaryota > Metazoa > Arthropoda > Insecta > Lepidoptera > Lasiocampidae > Dendrolimus > Dendrolimus houi. Next base: position 3,526,314 of record CM077122.1, read on the forward strand.
TAAAGTATAACATGGAAAAATTAAAATGACAGTTGCGTGAATAAAACAGCTGAATGGTTTGACACTTTTATTCACACAGGTTATAGTTTATTCGACTAATAGCTTTTATCTGATGCTTTAAAAATTGGCCCTAACTTAGCTAATTGTTACTTAGCTAATAATATTTAGTCCGCTAACTCCTCCTAATAAATAGTTAGCTAATATATATGAATAAAATAAAAGACACTCACATTCAAACTAAATTACAGAACTTATCGTTTTTCTAATATCGAACAAGGTACATTTACTTCATCATACATTTTACTTACATAAAAAGACATGACTAAAACAGCAATACTTTTGCTTACTTCTGTTACATAAATATTGAAAAACTAACTTTTTTCAATTGCTTTCCTGGACTTTTTCTGACTACATTTTGCAATATTTTGAAATAAATCAAATCCCGTTTTAATGGTTTTGGAGTTCCAATAAAAAAATTCTATGAAATTTACCTCGTACATGCTTTAACCTAAATTCCATAACATCCTACAAAACAAATTAAAATCAAGGTCCGTTTAACCAAATTATGAGGCCGCGTTGAACTCTTTAGTACTGCGATGTACAGGTCGCCAAACGGATGGGTAAAAAACTGGCTACGCTGAACTCTCACAGTTGATTGCACAGCATGTTTTCTTTAAAAAGCGAAAGTTTTTTTCAACCATGTCACTGGGTGTGTGTATAAATGTATGTAATATTTAATTATTTATTACATAAATTTATTGACTTCTTAGATTTAATTTTGTTATTGAAATAAGATTTATAGTGATGCTAGAAATTACATTTTGTAATTTAGATTGCTTAAATACATATTAAACAAGTTTTAACATGTTAATACAAGTCTTTTTTCAGGTTAGCTTGAAAATCACATATCTTGTCATTGAAAATTACAAGAATTTCAATGAAGGTTATTTGGTTTGTTTATGTCCTACTTTTGAACTTATTTTAATGAAAATCAATTCAAATTAAGGCCGTACTTAACTTAATATTAATGCCAATTGTGCAACAACTTAATGCCTTGTAACAACTTAATACCTTAAATTTGTTTATGGTTATTATTGACTCTATGGGAGCCGAATCTACAATTATATTAAAATTTAAACTAAATAATTAAAATGAACAAATTGGCGGTAGGCTAAATAAAAATTTAACAATACTCATTGGTACTTGACATCTTTGTTTTCCATGATCACGACTACAGAAAAGTGGCTGAAACGTCGGAATAATAAAAATCAAATAAATTACGGCGCGCTTAAAACCGTTAACACGTAATTTTATTATGTACACTAGTCGCGAAAACTTAAGAAAATATTAAACAACTTGTTCTTTACATTTAGCCAAGCACTATAAATAGCTACAATAATTTATTCCGCATGTACGCAGCGAAGAGCCGGAATCCATTGGTCGGGGAATGTGCGCAGGCGCAGCCAAGGACATGACACCAGTGCGCGGGTAAACCAATATGACAATACTTAGAGCTTGTATGTACGTAAATTAATACATTGGGTGTTTTATTCATATTCAGCGTTGTGTCGGATATAATTCCGGCACAGCAATACGGTGAGTGCAAACCTTGTTTGCTAAAAATGCGGCGTACAAGTTCCCAAATATGCTCTTTGTACAACAATTTATAAGGAATGTATTTACGTCGCTATTTCTTCAAATATAGTCTTTCTTTCTTTCTATGATATTCGAGGTACAGATATAATAATAACTTTAATATTAATCATTAACACTTGACATCTTTGTCTTCCTTGATTAAGGGTACCTACTGGAACGTACTGGAAATCTATCATATTATAAAATTGTAAAATGTAGTCTTTTGTTTTTAACTTTTTTTGTGTTTAAATGGGTTTCACGTAAAAACTATTTGAACGATTTCTATACTTATCGATAGCAAATGCCCAGATTAACTAAAATCTGCAGTGCTTTATATCCCGGGAATCCCTTGGCAATTTTTGGTGAGACAACTTTGATCTTCTGATCTCTGTTCAACGTGGACGAAGTCACGGGGATATGCTAGTAACTAAATAAAAATCAAATAAAATGCCGCGTTTAAACCCGTCTTGCAAAATACACAAGTCTATGTATCCAATATCCACTATCACAATGGCAGGAGTAAGAGTTCCCATATTATATAGAATTGAAATTTGAATGAGCAAGAAAGTGTGGAACGATCTACTCACCCATAAAGTACAATTCTATTCACTGTGGAAAGTAAACTTTAAGATTAATTACCCACTGTTCTACAATTACGCAAATATTTTAATAATCTTACCTAATTAATACTAAAATGTCAGTAATATTCACGTAATGACGTTGACTTCGTTATTTATTATTACGATATTCTACTTAATTAAAATCGGAAACATTTCTCATCTATCTAACTAATAATAAATCTCTAGAAAGGTCGAATTTTTGCATTAAATTTAAATTATTACGCTCTAAAACTTTATCGAGACGTAGCCGAACGTTTGATAGACCACCAAAAGGCTGGCGTCTATTTTGCTCAAAGGTTAAGCGTTGCTATACAACGTAGCAACGCCACCAGCCTTTTGGGAACGTTCCTTATAAGTGACAGAAGTTTGAGAGCAATATTTTATCTATACTTCTTATACCCCCTTTTTTATTTAATTTTAGTATTTATTATTTATTTTAGTGCATATTAATAATGTGTCTGAAGACCACGGGCCATAAAAATGTCCCGGACTTTTGAAGGGCTTGCGTGGAGCCATGGGAAGGCCAACACGTAGAGGCCTTTGACAAATTTAATGTAAATGTGGCGTGACACTGACTGGCGATTATTCCTGTCTACACCATATAATAATGCACCCAAGAACTAAAAGTACCGGGCTATTGGGGTGAACTACTAGTGGTACTAGTGTATATATTAATTATTGAAATAAAAAAATATATTTGGATCTGTTGGGATTAGCAAAAAGTTGTGATAGGGCAATGGCTAGTGATGCGTCCTAAATTCAATGAGAACGAGTACGATTGCTGGCCGAAAGGCATCAACCATTTAGGCAGTTTTCTGACCTATTGTGCATATTGTTACAAGTTATGGAAAAGTTATCCACTATACCTACGTGGCTCTCGCTCCTTTATGCCATACGTGAGCAAGCAACGGAATGAACTCCCTCTCGCGGTTTTCCAGAGCGCTACAATATGGGGCTCTTCAAAAAGAGCGTAAACAGATATGTAAAGTCTCAACGAGGTAGGTAATGCATCGGCTCCCTTAGTGTAGCAGATGTCCATGGGCGATGGTAGCCACTTGCCGTCAAGTGGACTCGTTTGCCAGTTTGCCTACAAGCAAACATAAAAATAAATACCACGTGCTAACAACGGTGAAGGAAAACAACGCGATGGAATCTGCACATTCAGATAACCGATGTGTCAAACCTGCCAAGCCGCCTCGGAAAAGCGTGGCGGGTATATTGTCCGTTCCCCTATAGCGGGAGGCCCGAGGCCGAGCCTGGACGTTTATGGGCTGTTATTATTTTTTTATATGATTTACTGGCTTTAGCATATACATATACAAAAGACATATAATATGTTTGTTCACGAATCGTGTGTATATTTATATATTCCAGTGCTGAGTTTTCTCATTTCCATCGGCCTTAGCGCAAGTTGACAGACTACTGAGCTGCAAAATGTTCTACACTAGGTTTACCAAGACACAATATTCATCTAGAACGCTTCTGAGGGCTTACTCTCAAACGTCTACATAGTTTATTCTCGTTTTAGAACTTTTTTGCTTGTTTTTTTTTGTACACTTTCGATTCTATTTTCCATTTATTTTACTTCCTTTCTTCAATTTAAAATTGAGAGTCAGGTCTCTGCTCCATTGCTATTTCTGCTAGTTAGTTCTGTACGCTATATCGTTTGTAACCAATGTCGTTCTCTTACGGATATTTTCTAAATGAGCGGAATGAAGATAACTGCTAGAGAACGACTCTTATAAGACTGAACATGCATATATCACTGAACTATAACAAATATATATTGATAATAATTGTAAAGTAATAATATATAAAGTAATATAATATGTTGGTGAGGAGAGGAAGCAGTGCTAGGCTCGTGGCCTTCAATAAGTAATCTATAAGATTTCATTTGAGAATAAATACGTTCATTTTCATGTTTTTGTAGTGCGTGGAGTGATTTGAAATTTGTGAACCAATCATACTGTTAGCTTTCTCTAAAAGTCAGACCCAAAAATGTATGTTATTTTTGTGTAATTTGAATGATAAAAATAGGGAATAATGATAAGGCAAGTTATTATTATTAGTTTATTTATAACCCCTCTAAGGGCTTTTTATAAATTATTACTGAGATCTTCGATCCTCTACCCCGAAAAACTTGCCATTCCAGAATTAAAAGTCAGTTAAAAATTATTCTGTGTTCATACTCGGAATGTAAAACTAAGTAGAATATTATACGTATGATTATCTAATAAAAATAAAAAATAGATATATAATATGCCTATTACATGTCTGACTTGTAAGGTAACTTATATGTATAAAAGACCCACAAACAAGACCGCGAAAATAGGACCAATAAATATACAAACAGACTCGCTTTCATAATTACATATAAAAATAAAATTCAAAATGACGTAAAAGAATATCTGAATAGATTGTTGGTGTCTTGTGACACATATACCTATATATAGTATTATAAACTTATTACAATCAATTTTAAAACCAATATATTAAGCCAAATTATCAACAATCAAAAGAAATAACTGTGTTTATAAACTCAAGCGAAATCTAACTGAAAAAATCATACATTACGTAGGAAGGCAAGACTTAATTATATGTAATTAATTAATAATTAGATATAAATTCTTTGTGTATAATCTATGCCAACTTTCTTTACACAGATATATATAAAAAAGTGCATATATTATAATTCAAAACTGGAACATAATGACCATAGACTGAGCAATTATTTTCTTTCAAATTATATAATTTTAATAAAGATGTTAGATTTATTTCATTATGAAGTAATTTAAATGTTATAAATATTCGAGATCATTCAAGTAAATGTATCACAAAGAATTCTTGTTTTAAGACCAGTTTTTCTTTTATGTAGATATCGTAGTTGTTTTGGCGAAGGTGATCTATATAAAGGTTTGTATAAAAAAATCTTAGCAGTCATAATACCTAACTATACAGAATCGCAATTCTTGGCAATCTGCATCGCCACTCACTATTGTACCTTTTATGATATAAGCCATGAATGAATAAATTCTTTACTTCAATATTTAAATATCAATATTAATTATAATTAATTGTGAATATTTTAAAATAATATATATTAGTACTTAAAACATACCATTTTGAAATTGTGTAAACTCCACGTCCTTTCAAAATTTCCCATTCTCATCTTTTTTAAAACACACAAAGAATCTCTTAAAAGTTGTCCTATTGTCTTCAATTCACATCACTACCACATCACAAAGATTAATGGATCCAATGCACTTTTTAAAAAAGGAAATTAAAAAAAATGTAAAACACAGGCCGTTGACACGCGCGTTTAAAAAGTAAGCGTTTGAATGTTTCGGCGGGAAACGACAATTCGCGCGGGCTGCGCGCCACAGACTGCCAAGCAAGATGGCGTCGTTTTTTGACGGTTCACACGAGTCGATTCACTTTCTACGACCTTACGTTTCATATGCGGCGTCTCGTAATTAACTAAGCGCGTTTACGTAATACAGCGATGTAACCTGTGTCAAATCAAATTTCCGCGAATGCTCGTTTTATTTTCGAGATTTGTGCCAAAAATGTTGTTCCGTACTCATGCAATTGAGGGTAGTTAAATATTCGCTAGGGTTGACCTCAGCACATTGTCACGGATAGTGACTTTTACGAAACTACTTCAGCTTTACACGTGACTAAGATCTCCTAAATGGCCTATCCCATTCTGGAGGATAAAAGTATTTCATGGTTACATTCATTTTTATTTGTGTGAATTTAAGATCCATCATGGAAAATACAGTTTCCCGTTATGCTATGTACATCCCCGTAATTAAAAGAACGTATATAAAGAAAAAAAGAAAAATTATTTATTTAGTGTTTAAACACATAGCGAGACACATGAAAAACAAAAAAAAGGGAGAATATACTTTATGTACAATAAAATTTATGGAACGATAAACAAGAACAGATTAGAATTAAGTACAAATAACGGCCTTATCGCTGACGGTGATCACTTCCAGGCAAACTTAAGATGGAGAGAAAAATGGCACAAAACCTAGGGAAGGGTTTTGTTGCACAATATTCTAAAAAAATTGAAAAAAATGTAAATATTATTATATACATACATAAAGCATAGCATAGTATATAAATATACTTTTAGAGTGAGATCCCAGTCACCCCAGACTTACGTAATTTTAGGAAAGATGAAATTTTTAGGATCAAGGGTGGAAAAAAACCATGCTAACTTACGTCAAAGTAGCAAGGCTAGTTTTTACATATATCATACAAGTGAGATGAACTCTGACACGTGAATATATAAGTATATAATATATATAAAATTTGATTATAAATAATATTGAATTGACTTGAATAATGTTATCGCGCTTCCTCGCACGGCGGGATTCTTAACGAGTCTAGGAGGATGTTTGACCCGTCAGATTTGTCTGGCTCATTGGAAAATATTTTAAAATATTATTCATCTTTCCTAAAATCACGTAAGTCTGGGGTGACTGAGATCTTGGACCATTTAAGGTAGGAATCCTTAGCAAGTCTATTGAAGGAGGATACTGATTTTGCTTGTCTTACTTCTAGTGGAAGCATGTTCCATAATTGAACAGCTTGAACACTGAATAATCCGTTATAAAACTTGGTTGTGTGGTAAACTATGTAGGTATATAGCAAAAAAATATGTATCGCTATGGTACCACGTACGAAATAATTGCAGTTCAGCATATTATTATGCCAGGCAACGAGTGCCTGATGCTGGTTTTAAACTACACCCTAGGACGAACGGATGTTGCTCTGTTTTCGATTTATATATTTAGTGTGAATAATAGTAGATTACGCACATATACATAGAATTATAAATATAATAATAATTAGTACTAACCACTAGCAGTTCACCCGGTAACTATTGTTCTCATTTACCTCAATAGCCCTACACTGGCCGGGCCTTGTCCTTGGGTGCATTTTTGTATAGTGTAGGGATGGTATGGTACAGGGATAATCGCCGGTCACTGTCACGCCTCATTTACAATAAATTTGTAAAGGAGCCTCTACGTGTTGGCCTACCCAAGGCCCTACGCAAGCCCTCCAAAAGTCCGGGCCGTTGTCTTCAGAGACATACATGATTAGTGCTAAGTAAAATAGAAAAGAATATAGTGGGAATACTGATTATTTTTTATTGCACAAACTCAGCAAACAGGCAGACGGCCTACCATGATGGAAAGCGGTTATCATCGCCTATGGACATTTGCAACACCAAAGGTGCTACAAATGCGCTGCTGCTCTCTTAAGGGGGGAGACTGGAACCTGGTCACTAAACCCTACCACCTGGCTGTGGGTTGTTTTGCCGCCTCTTACGACAGGCCGCCCGGCCGCAGGAAATTGTATTCTTTCTCCGTTCCTGCACGGATAAAATATAAAAGAAAAATATTATAATATATGTTATGTATGAATGTTGTAATATATGGTATCAAATTATATGACAATTAGTTTATTATTAAGGCCATGAAGAAGAACAAACAAATATCTAAATAATTTCTCTGTCACGATTTATATTGGTATATTTGTAATAGGGGAGCGGACCGCCAAATAGGGATACTTTTTATAATCTTACATTACCCTCGTAGATTTTGTACGAACGTAAATACTTATGACGCTGTAGGGAGTTTATTAATATATAAGCAGTGCAAAGGATACAAAATATTGTAAGCATTAGAATGTTAGAAAATATCCTTACAAACTATAGATCATTAAAATACCATCCTGTAATCGGCTCCATAATATATGCCTGGACACTTTATAATAATTTATGACCACCATATAAGCAAATATAACTCAATACCCTGGGATACAAAAAATTCTGCCTAGACGAATATTCATGTTTATATCCTAAGCTTGTGGGAATGTCATTCAAATAGTCTTGACAGCAGTTTATACGTAAATCGTAGTAAAATATTTATAAATCCATCACTGGTCATATAATTATGATCGTAATACATACATATTATTGACTGGAATATGTCTTATATAAATTAATATAAAACTTAACCACAAATTATTGATGTGTTTGATTGTAAGGATATTTTGAAACATTCCAATGCTTACAATATTTTGAATCCTTTGCAATGCTTATATATTAATGAACTCAACTGTATAAGTAAAAGGAGTTCAATAGCTCAATAATGATTTTTTGGACGATAATTGAACCTATTTCTTTCATGTTATTTTAAAAGGAAGGTATTATTTTAACGCGTGTATATTTATACGTAAATAATGTTAAAATTGATTGTAATATGTGTCCGCATTCACTTTCATAAAAATAAAAAACTTTTTTTAAAATTATTACTACAGATACTGACGTGCTACCTACCATACTGGAATTATCTTGAGTATATCTATTACGGCCGACTCGATCGATGTGATACCACGCTTTCACAAAATATCGGTGTGAAACGGTTAGTCTTCAGCTAATCGTGTTCCATACGTAATGCGGGCGCGATGCGATGGCCGGGAGAAGGCAAGGGGACGTGGAAGAAGAAGCAAGGAAGCACTTACCTCGCCACCAGTCCGCCGCCACACTGCACTCGTCCCCCGGGGTTTCACACACCACTAGGAATTGATTTAGACGAATTTTTTATTATCGAATTACTCTAATTATCCGTGCAGGCAGCCTTTCGTAAAAGGCGATTAATCAACCCACAGCCAGGTGTATGCCTGTCTGGATAGCTACCACCTCTGGTCTAGAGTGTGCCGCCATAACAACCTTGAGATGTATTCCGGCATTAGTGACGAGATTCCAGCCCCATCTACGAGTCCGGCAGCACATTGGTAGCACCTTTAGTGTTGCAAATATTATTAGGCGACGGTAACCACTTTACATCACAGTTGGGCCGTCAGCCTGTCTGTTGTACTCCAGCTATGAAAAAAAAATATAGTTGAAATAAAAGTGGTTTTCTTTCTGTACTTAAAATCACAGCGTGCAATCGTATAATGTTTAATTTGTAATTCATATATGAACATGTTAAAACGGTAGGCGCGCCAATAGCCAACGGCATTCTATGAGAATAGTTTTTGTGACAACCGGTCACTTATGTAGGTCGTACTGAAGGCTACTGTAATATTTTGTTACATGCATAGGCTCGTTAAAGTCTTAATATTTGAGTAGCTACGACAATCACTTCTTATTTAAAATGGGTTATTTAACACAAATCACAATAAATTCTGAAACAATCTATACGCATAAATAAAATTGAAGTGTCTGTTTGTAATGTAATGGTATCTTTTTACTAAATGCACATGAAAGTATATATGGTACTTATATCAAAAAATCAGTTTTTCAAATTTTTGTCTGTCTGTCTATCTGGATGTTCCGGCTAATCTCTGAAACAGCTGGACCAATTTTGACGGGACTTTCACTGGCAGATAGCAGATGTTATAAGGAGTAACTTAGGCTTCATTTTTTTTACTTCTTATTTATGATTTCGAGAAAATAAATCATATAACAGAGCGGGCGGTTAAATACCATGTTATCGTAATAACTTTAAAATATCATGACAGTAATATTTTGTTACTGTTTAATAATATTATGCTTTTAATTATAATTAATATGCTATTGGATTCGTTACAGAGATGATGTCACAATTTGCATTGCTCTTACAAAATCTAGGTGTCCAAAATCATGGACGTTTTGTATGTGGATAAAAATTGTGGCGAATTGTACTACTTATAAAGAACAGTGAAAACAGACAAAAACGAAACCTTTTTCTCTGAGCATTACATTATAAAATGGATACTTTCCTAACATTATAATTCCGATCACAATATCTTTAGAGAACAAAGACAATCTGTATATCTGATTCATACGATGCCGTGATCGGAGTTCCGATGCCTTGGAAATACTTGTGATGTCGATGAACTTTTACATTTTTTACGCAAGTTTCGATTTCACGATATACCGATTGTTTATTTAGGTTTTGTCATGTCCGTCTTTACTTATTTTTATGACCCTTACAATATTTGTTTTTATATGATTCCTGGATCTTTCATAAAGCTTTCACTTACCAAGCTGTAGTTGTGTATTTAGCGAGATATTCATATACATATATTTACTATCCTGTCATCTTCGATCTCAAATATATTAAGATTGTTAAGGAAACATATAGGTATAAAGCCAAAATAAAATTTGTAGTCTGTGCTTAACTATGCATCTAAGGGTTCCTTAAAGGCAACGAACCTTCACTGTTTTTATATTTTTTTTTAGAAACCCCTAAAAAGGATTTAATCGCAAATACATAATATCTCAGAACAAGTATCTAATATATTTACGAATCTTATACAATACCAGTTTTCGTTAAAATTATTTTTAAAGCTTTTCCACCTTGACTTTTTCAGAATTTTTGAGTTCGTAGTTCAAAAAAAGTTAAAAAGCTATAAATAAAAAAATAGAGCTATAAATAAATATAAAATGTCCCAATCAGGATTTCAGAGGGATGATGCCGTGGGCTGTGGATCCCTTCGGCAGTGGAAGATGAGCGTAGAACCCTCGCCTACCAACCCTGACGTAACCCACACGGAGTTGTTCAGCTTCCCCTTTACCTGTAGCTCCGGCATAAGACAAAGAACAGAACACCAGGGAGTTTAATTATAATCCGTAACTCGGGTAGGTATATAGCGTAGGTATGTTATATAATTTCAAATGTGTTATATTAGATTGGGGAAAAAGTTTCTTTGCATTTTATATAAAAATTCAAAAGGTATTTTTATAAAGTTTATTTACATTTGACTAAAGTATGTAGGAGCCATTTTGTTGGATAACTTTTTGCCACCTTGTAGGTAGGGACGTGATCCCATTGCTATAAAAATTTTGGGGCTTCTGATCAAAAAACTGCGACAAGTGGTTTTGGCCGTCCTCTCGTGATGTTAACCTGACACTGCCTAAGGAATTCTGCAGAGACCGAAACAGGTGAAAATCTGAAAGTGTAAGGTCAGGACTATACGGCGCATGTATTAACACCTCCCAGCCAAACTCTCGTAATTTTTACTGAGTGGCTAAAGATGTGTGAGGTCTAGCGTTATCATGCTGAAAAACCACACCCCTTCTGTTGATTAATTCCGGCCGCTTTCTCTCAACTTTTTGTTTTAATCTCATCAGTTGTTCGCAGTACATTTCAGAATCGATGGTCCTGCCTGGCGGTAACAGCTCATAATGAATAATGCCCTTCCAATCCCACCATACACACAGCATCACCTTGTTACGAGTTAACCCGGGTTTCGCCACAGTTTGTAAAGCCTAACCGGCCTTTGACCACGATCTCTTTCGCACCTTCTTGTCGTACGTGATCCACTTTTTATCACCAGTTACCAGCTTATTCAAAAATGGTTCGGTTTCATTACGTCGTAATAAAGAATCACAAATGAGTACATGGTTCATTAGATTTCTTTCAGTGAGGTCATGAGGCACCCAAATATCGAGCTTTTTTGTGTACCCTGCTTTTTTCAAATGCGCCAAAACCATTTTGTGGTCAATTCCCAGTTCTCTAGCTACATCGTAACTACTAATATGTCGATCTTGCCCCACTTTTTCAAAAATGGCATCAATTTTGTTCGTAACAGGGCGACCAGAGCGACGTGCATCTTTGATATCAAAATTTCCGGATTGAAAACGCTTAAGCCAAATTTGCGCTACTCTCACAGATACTGCATTAGGTCCATAAACATCACAAAAAAAAATTGCGGCTTCTGTTGCATTTTTACCTTTTTTGTAGTAAAATTTTAAAATGTCTCGAATTTCTTCATTAGATTTACTCATTTTAACAATAAGAAAAACAAATGAAAATCACACATTTTCTTAATTTGAATTTGGAATTGTCTTCTCTAAAATTAAAACTTTTTAATGATACCAAAACCAGCCAGATACAAATGGTATAGCCAAAGAGATCTTATTACAAGTTCATACATACTAGATGCGAAAAGACTTTTTCCCCAACCTATTATATTGAATATCTTGGGTATACAGTAAGTCCGGTACGTGGAGCACAGCCCTGTTAAACAGTACCGTTCAGCCTCGCCCCCGCTACCTGAAAAGGGTTAGCAAAGGCGAGGCAAAGGACAGTAAGTTCAGGACCATCCTTCTGTATAATAAATGTGTGCATTCTTGTAAAATTTATATATTAGTGATAAGACAATTTGTGTGTTTGATGCGTAAATAAAAATATACTTTGATTATCGAAACACGTGTTTGTGTACACACCATAGGTATATCATTTTTTCAGAGGTACTATTAGTATCCCAACGCAGCGAATCCCATACCCCACCGCGTATCTGCCATAGTGTGCAGTCAACAAAAAAAGGTTTTCGCATCGTTAAGAAAAAGTTAATGAGGTATGTGAGCAGATGAAGAAATGGAAAAAAGACGCTCCCTAAGTACAATAGAATAGAATAGAATAAACATTTATTGTATAAACTGTCACAATCATACAATTATAAAGGTGTTGGAGTTTTTTGTTGGAACGACAGTTTGTCCTTTCGGACGTACAATACGGGCGATTGTAATGATGCCTGGCCATAATTACACTATTTAAACAAATTAGGAGTTTTTGGCGGGAACTGAAAGGAGATGTTGTGCTGTGCAGTTTTATTTTCTAGAAATGTGTAAAATTACTCTAAAATGAACAATAGTTGTAGGATATTGATAGTTTTTGAGTAGTAATTATGTGTTTTGTGAGAAATGTGAACTGTATAGTCAAATGTGGCCTTTTGAGTTGTCACAAGAACTCCGTTGAATGGCACCAGCTGATAACCTACAGTTCAGCTGTGCTACACATAGCATAAGTTCATTCTAAACATGTTTCCGACTGAAAGACATAGATTCTATGGTCATGAATAAATTAAAAAAAAAATTAAACAAATTATTAAATTAATATAAAACTTTATCTTTATACAAGCATAAAACAATGACACATTACTATAAATTATATTTTATTGTCAGTTAATTAATTTCAAAATAATACTGTTATTATGTTATTATTATATACATTATGTAAGTCGTCATTAATTATAATGTAGTTATTTATGTCCTAGATATTCATTTACTGTAGAATATGCTTTTTGTATTAAAAATGTCTTAACCTTACGTTTAAATATATAAACAATTGGTATATTTAAAAGCTCATCTGGTATAAAATATATGAAATTTAAGTATCTATTTCCCGTATTGTAAATACCTACTCACTATTTAATATAAATTAATATTCTCTGAGCACCCATTTATCGTCGGATGTCGGCGTCTGCGCTTCAAAGTATTTGAACCAACGGAACCGGATACACTCGTTATCGATGAACGTTTTATGAGTTCGTAACCTGCCTTGTTTTAAATTGTTAGCAAATAGCAATCTGTTTTTTTTCAGATTGTGTATCATTATCTCACTTGTTGTATTAGTAAAAGTTTTCTATAGTTTATGTAGATTTTTTACCGAGGGGAAATCCTGTTTGCAGAGTGTCTACCCACAGGGAAGTTATGTCTGTGACTCGCGGACTACTGCACTGGAATACCCACTAAAACTCCTTGTTGTTCTTCCTAGCGTATATTATCTATGACCTGCGGGTTCGCTTGCGTATGCTCTCCTGCTCCAGAGGGGTAGCAGTCTATTTATATTCTATATCATATTTTGTTCACAGGATCATAGAAGGGTTGTAAAAGGATACATACTACATTTTTGCCATTGTATAATATTATCGTAACCACCTTGATTCACATTACCAACATGACAAATATAAAATTAAAACGGAACTTTATGCGATTTCCTACGCGTATCATTATATCTAGACCTGTGTCAATTTCACTAAGCGATTCTCCAAAATGGCCGCTTCAGTCCCTCTAAACATAACTTAATTATTGCCTGTGTTAATGTGTTTAACATTCACTGTATTGGCAAAATAATGGAAATTGCGTTAGAGATCTTTAAAAAAGAAAAAGGAGTAAATTTATGTTCGCAATTTACCAAAAACAAATAGGCCACGTACAATAAAAGGTTTCTTAGAGATGATGAACGTTAACTATTCAATTTTAGCCACTTAGCTACGAAACCCTGTAAATATTTAAATCACAAATGTCGCATATTTCAACAAAATGGTTCAAACTAACTATTGTTGAACAAGTTTTTAAATTCTTAAACATTGAATTTTAAAGAATTTTTCGCCACTTATTTCAAGATTTAGTTAGGATGAAAAAATGCCTGTTTACGACTTTAAATGAGTTTTATTTTACAATCTATTGACATAAAAAAATAACAAAAACACATTACTTATATTATGCGCATTATTACTGCGGTGCTCGAAGATATAATTATATATATATAATATAATTATGTTTAGTCAAATTAAAGAAAAAATATTACCAAATTATAATAGAGACAACGATAATTTCATAATTTAAAATAATTATAATTAATGTTTTAAATTATTCTTTGCTACTAATTAAAGCGAAATATATACTTGAATAAACACGTAAAAGGAGAAACTGAATTAACGTTATTAATAGGTTAGTAGGTTAATAGGTTAAGGGGCCATTTTCTCTGAGCGCGGCAGTTATTCAATCAATATTTAATCATATTTATTGTAACATTGTATTTAATATACTAATATCGCCATCTATCGTCATAGAACATCAATAAAAAAACCTGGGTTGTAAGAATAGAAAACAGTTGTTGACATAAGCTAGTGACTAGACTAGCAACTCTTTATGTAAAAAAAAATAAGTGTCAAACAAGATTGACGATAGGACGTACGCTCGTTTACGTTTAGTTTTCCTCGTTTTTATTAAAACATGAAATAACAAATAATAACTTTAATCTATTCGCTTTTATAATATTTAATGGTGTAAAGAATAATGTATAGATAAATGAGTTCTATTTTGTTGTGAAACATCGCAACTTTACAAGATGGCAAAGTAAGTAAAAATCTATCTTTGGCCTAAAAGAATAAATCTTTCGTAATTCTATACCGCTTACAATCTAGTTAACAATTTTTTGCGGTTAGTTTTACTCGGTTATTACGTTTCTAACATGGTCTTCTGTTTAGATGTTTAGTACGTTAATTAGATTTGCAGACATGGCTATGTGTAGTTATATTTTTCAGACTGTCTGGGGATTTGGTAATCCCTGCTCCTGTATATAGCGTAATTTTATTACCTAGATGTTTCTATTGGAAATTAATTAGATTAAGTGAAGATTATTTAAAGTATTGGTTAAACTTTAGCTTAAAATGGTAACTGAATTTTAAGTAGTGGGGGCGAGGGGGACGAATACTCCTCGCTTCTACAACCCCCATGTCTAGGAGACATGTAGTTCTTGCGATATTAATTTCGTTGTTTGTACGTTTTGTTATATTGCAACAATGATGACAGTCTGTTCTGGCACTCGCCGGCCGCTGCCACGGCACGCTCTTTCGGCTCGTGTACTTTGGCTTAAAGTCTAACCTAACCCAAGTCACCATTCTAGTCACTGGTAGCGACTTGTGACTAAAGGCTACAAACTTTTTGTAAACATTGTTGCAATATATAAGCAAAAAAAACTATTTTCATATTTAGAAGTCAATAAACTAATTCAAAATTAGTTTACTAAACTCAAAAACAGTTTTAGTTTTTATATATTAAGCATAAGTGTATTCCTAAACACTAATCACACTTTGTTATCAAGAAAAGTGATATAACCTTGTGTAACTAACATATTTTACTTTTTCCCATTATTCATTTATAGCTTGTTTGTGACACCAAAAACTTGTTTCCTAAGCCAAATAACAAGTCTAACGGCTATATATAAGGCATATGTATACCGCTAAATTCAAATTATCCTTAATCTCATACCACTCTGGGTCAAAGCGCAGCCAAAGTATTTGGTAACAAGATAGTTATATAGTTATAATTTTTGGTACTACAAAGATCATTATTCTTATTTTACAATCATGTCATTTATTGATGTTCAAATATTATTATATGACTATATTTAGTGTATGAAAACAATATAAGTAGGTAATAAATAGTTCTACACTCTTATCATATCATCAAAACTCGTGTACTATTTATATAGATAGATAACAAATAATGACAAAAAAATAAAATTGAACAGATAAACTGTTTGAATACTAAACATAAAAAATTTAAGCTTGTTTTCTAAGAAAATCTATGCAAAATTAGAATTAAATAAAAATATTGTAATATATTAAACACTATCTTGAGCATGCAATTCCTATTGCGTAAAGATATACAACAGCAAAGTGACAATTATCTTATATGGTTACAAATAATAACATTTGTTTGAAGTGATTTATTAATTTTTTAAATATCACTGTCAGCTGTCACCATGTTATCTATTGAAAGACCCTTAATTTGTTTCTAACTGCTGTATTTCTATTTACCTATATATTACCAATATTCCCCTTTTTCATTCCTGTTATTATGCGGTATTTTTGTGCTCTCAAGTGGCAAGCATAATCGACCATATTATAAACACCTGAATTTAGGGTGTTTAAAACACTATTATGGCAGTAATGTAGTATGTTAGAAAGCTAAAGGGGCGATGAATAGGACATATGACAAGAGAGAACAAAGTAAAGTGGACAATAATACTGACAGAATGGCAACCCATGGATGTAAAGGGGACGAGAGGATGGCACAGACACAACATAAAAGGGTTACATGGAGTAGGACTGCAAGGATAAGAAGTGACTGTAAAATGTGGAAGGAAGCCTAAATGTCAAAAGAATATATTAATATAGTCATAGAAAATAATGTAATTAGTTGTAAGTTTACAATTCAGCAATAAAGGCAAATAATAAAAAATAGCAGTAATAATTGATTAAAAATGGTAATTAGGCTTGAAGTTGTTGCATTTTTTATCAAGCTTTTTTACAATGGAAAATCTTTGATTGTGATCAAAGCCTTCTCTACTCAGTGTGATTTGTGGTCAAACTTTCCAACACAATGTTCACATTCAGTTGTAACTTTTGAAAACATTCTCATGATGAAGGATTTGTTGGCTGTGCTTCTATATATCTTCAGTAATGACACATCAAGATCAATTTATTCTATAAAGCCACAAAAAAGCCTAGAAGTAAAAATAAATATTACAATAACACATCACACATTGACATATGAATGTGATATTTATTATTTATTTTTAATACAATGTGTATATCCCCAAGGATATGTATAATTGGGATATACACATTGTATATCCTCAAGCTAAGCACTTGTGTTATGGGTTAATATACAACAAACCACTTTGTGATATTTAATATTTCTTTTTAACACAATGTGTATATCTCCAAGGATATGTATGCTTGGGGATATACAATGTGTATATACCCAAGCTAAGCACTAGTATTATGGGTTAATATATGACAAACCATTGGTGTGGATTCTAAACCCTCATTAGTATGTATCATTAGCTATTTAATATATCTGTATAATACATATTAGGTATTTACTAAAAGCCTCAAATAACAGATTTTATAAAAACCTACTTTACTTCTCTACTCATCGTCAGTTAATCAGTATAACTGAAAACTTTCTGGACAGCCAAATAAGTTTGAATTAATGTGTCTTATTACAGGGAAATGATGATTGTGTTTGTGTATGACACACAATGCTGTATAGTTGAAGAAGATGATCCCATTGATGCAGTGCTGTACTTCCACCCTAGTTGGGTATCTGACACCCAGAGGCATGCTCTCGCTGGACAGGTAACCTTTGTTAAGAGCAAATATTATAGTATTCTAATACCTAAAAATAAAAAAGGAAATGTTAGTCTCACTCTGATGTCTGTTGGTGTTAGAGCTGATCATTTATTATTAGGGCTTAAGGCCTAAAACACTTGCTGATAATTTTATAATAAAGTTTTGGTATCTACTAAACTATTTTCGTTTATTCAAAAATTTTACACTATTTAATAAAAAATTCAGTTTAAAAATATTTTTTTAATGGCGCATCTAATGGAAAGTTTAATGTCGCCTACAACACTAGGGACGAAGCCAACACATTGCCAGCCTGTAGGATAGAATCATCCATTCATCCACACTACCTAGACACTTGGAAGTCCTCCACAGTATGTGGCGGACGCTCCTTCATGCCATATATGTCCAAGTTATGGAATGAACCTCAACGAGGTAGGCATCGCATCAACTCCCTTAGTGTTGCAGATGTAGGAGAGGCCGCCCCTGTTTATGGGGCGGCCCACCACCCGCCGGGGTCGCGGGTAATACTAGCGCGAATACCGCGACCCTGGCTCTCAGGCGGAAGAAAGCACCCACGGGGTTTTAGTGGGTACCCGGCGTCGATCGTACTGATTATGGGAAGCCTCGCACACCGGCCGCAAGACTTCCCCGCGCGGCTGACGGTGCGGCAACACATTCCCATGTAAAAAATTGTTGCAGATGTCTATGGGCGACGGTAGCCACCTACCACCAGGTGGTCCGTTTGCCAGTTTGCGTTCAAGCAAACATAAAAAAAAGCAATAGAGTCCGTGGATAGAATGGGAAGGATAGGATAAAAGGCATGGAATAAGAGAAGTGAGATAGGAGTAATGGGATAGGGGAATGGAATAGGGGGAGGAGGATGTGGCCCATCGGAACTCATTCGTTGTATGAAATATGATTTTATCCGTGCAGGAACGGAGAAAGAATACAATTTCCTGCGGCCGGGCGGCCTGTCGTAAGAGGCGACAAAACAACCCACAGCCAGGTGGTAGGGCATTTGCCCGACTGGATGGCTACCACCCCTGGTCTAAAGTAAGTCGCCATAACAAACCTTGAGTTGTGTTCCAGCATTAGTGACCAGGTTCCAGTCTCCCTTAAAAGAGCGGCAGCGCATTTATAGCACCTTTGGTGTTGCAAATGTCCATAGGCGATGGTAACCGCTTTCCATCAAGTGGGCCGTGAGCCTGTCTGCTGAACTCCTGCAATAACAAAAATAAAAATAAAACTTCAAAACTAACCATTTCACACCGATATTCTGTGAGAGCTTGGTATTACACCGATCGAAGCATCCCGAAGAGCTGTAATCAAGTAACAATCCCAGCTTGGCTCTTCATGAAAAAATATTCTTATTTAAAAAAAAAATTAAAAGTGAAAATGGAACGCTTATTTTTATATAGGTAGGTTTATATGTACCTCATATATTATGTTGGACTGTCACATTATTACATTATAGGCTTGAGTCTCCTCATTTTGGAGAAATACACAATATAGTGTATAATGTGCGTTTCTCCGTAATGGAGAGGCTCGAGCGTAACAGGGTGTTATTGAAGGCAAATTAGTGGGTTTCACACAATTTGGCAATCTTAATATGCAGATTGCCTTTCATCATCAGTATATGGTAACTGTATAAGCATGTTAAAAAAGGAAAACTCCTTAAATAATGCATGATTTTTAACCAGAACTTGAGCGAAAACGAGATGCTGATGTCTAAGCTACTAATAACTAGTATTCTATACATAAACTTGTTGTTGAACCTTTCGAAAATAACTTGTCTCATTTGAATTCGTAATTGACATTCCATTTAGACTGTTAAAACTTGATTATTAAAATACCTATTAGTGATTTGCATCTACAATATGACCTCATGCAGCCTTGTGTTGACACGTTCTTTTTGTTGAAGTTAATACAGGCGGAATAATAAAATGATACCCACGATTTTTACAATCGATTACACTATTTAATGGTGTGTAAATGTCTTATGGGCGATTCTATATATCTTACTATTCATTCACTTGCCTTACCGTTGGTTAAATTTTGACATTAGTTGTATGGAGCTTATGCCAAATTTTAACCGATAGTAGGGGCAAATGAATGGTCGGTAAGACTGGCCATTTGTCAACTGAGGAAGATCTAAAGTTATTATTATTATTAGATAAGATATTAAAGTAGAAAATGTTTCAAATTAACAGTATAAATATACAATTTAACTAAACTTTTATTCAAAAATTTATGTGTGTGCGTGTGTGTTTATACACATATATTTTTCGTTCCTATATGAATTTTTCAAGTGGGCTTTCAGGGCCTAATATCTAAACTATATAAAATAGCGAAAAATATTCTAAGGAGTATAGCGGCCGCTTTTAGCGAAAAGTAAAGTGGTATCGTCAGGAATTGAATCGGCTGATTTTGAAAAAGTAAACACCATTATACCAAATCATAGTGTAGCATATATGGATCAATTTCTGTAAAGGAATGTCAGACGGCAGACTTAGGGATGGATAGTATACCTGCCACGCTTGTCTACGGCGGATTGGCGGGTTTGACACGTCACTTATTACGATGTCCAGGTTTCAACACAAAGTTTTTCTTCGCCATTGTCATGTAATTAAAAAAATATGCGCAATAAGACAAAAAACTGCTCGTGATGCAGGCTTTCCGGCCACGATTCGAACCAGCGCTTTTGAGTTTTGAACGCGAGTGCTCTTACCACTAGGCTACCACGGCTTACATAGGCCTTTAATCTATATTTAAAAACTCGAAGAATGTCTGTGAAACTAAAGCAATTAGAAAGCAACAAGTTAAAAGTATTTGCTTAAACTCGTATTTTTTGTGTATTCTTAAAACCTGTTCGACGACCACAAAATTATGCGTGTTGTTATAAAAACGTGCATAAATTGAGATGTCTTAAAGGGAAATTTAAATCAGCTGTTGCGCAATAGTTACCGTAATAAGTATGTAATCTTTAGGGCCATCGACATCGTACTAAAGTGAGCAATACATTTTTTAACCTTTTTACACATCAATAAAATTAACTACGGGGAAAACCGTTCGAGAATGATGAAAATGTATAGAGTGGGCGGGATATAATTGAGGCGGAGATCGCGAAAATCGATTGTATACCAAATTCCAATCCATATCAAATTACCTCGCCGAAGTTACGAAATCAGTCTATTGTTTTGCTCCTTCATATGTGTACAAAATTTTAAATTAATCAAAAGTTTGAAATGGCTGAAAATGACGTTGAAAGATTCCGTTATATGCGCCTCGACAGAAGTTAGCTCCGTGATTTTGCGCAGGTTTTGTCAACTTTTAACGTTGATTACAACTGGCAGTGAGAAGCGTAAAAGAGATGCTATGCGAGTCTGGATAGCGGACGAGTGAGAGCGCAACACTCCCTCTATGTATTACCGCGTGAACTTTATAATTGTGTTCTGCGCAATGATTTGTACACACTTCAAGAACGCATGTAATTTTTGCGCGTATGTATGTACATAAATAAAGTTGAATGAGCTGAATCTAACAATTATTTTTTAGCAAGATCAAAACCGTCTTCATACTGAAAACGAAAAAATAAAGATTTAACCGACTTCTTTCTACAACATTTTGAAGTCGGTGCCAAATAAAACATAAAAATTACTATATTTCGCATATTTGTTGTTCTTTGAAAAAAATATTTCTTTTCCTTTTAAGTTGTGTAAAGACTTTAATCGCTTTGGAAATAATAGATTAAACACCTATAGAAATTGTACAACTAGCACGTGTATGCAAGCTTTTTTGGAAAATTGTAATCTACTACTATAATCAAGCAGTACTTCACCCCGCGGCAACGACTTGCACTCTACAAAGCGCAAGTCAGACCGCATATCGAGTACTGCTCACATCTATGGGCCGGGGCACCCGCCTACCAGATTGACCCCCTCGACTCCATCCAGCGACGCGCCGTTCGTATCGTAGACGATCCCATACTAACAGGCGGTTTAGAACCGCTTAGCCTTCGGAGAGACTTCGCGTCCCTCTGCGTATTCTAACGCTTGTATAACGGGGAGTGTTCCGAGGAATTGTTTGATTTGGTGCCAACGCCTCACTTCTACAACCGCACAGCTCGCCAACGACGGGATGTTCACCCCCATTTCTTAGAGCTCCCACGCTCAACTACGCAACGGTTCTCTAGAACATTTATTCCGCATACAACGATGATCTGGAGGGAACTTCCCGCCACGGTTTTCTCCTTGCGTTATGATATAGGATTTTTTAAGAAGGGCATTATAAAATTTCTTAGAGGTCGGCAAAGCGATGGCGACACCCCTGGTGTTGCAAACGTCTATAGGCGACGGTAACCACTTTCCATCAGGTGGGCCGTCTGCCTGTTTGCCTACTTCAGGAAATAAAAAAAATTAAAAAACTTTCGGCGTTTTTGAACAAGGGTTGGACTTTGTGACCATGGAACCGCCTCGGGAGTATAGATACTTACGAATAAAGAAAAAAAATCAAAATCGTTTCATAATTCACGGAGAAATCGCGTGACAAGTATATAAAATATTATGCGCTTGTAGAAAATGTAATATCTACACGCGTATACAAGCTTTTTTTCGAGAATTTAAGCGCACGGCGTTTTTTAATAAGGGTTATACTCGATATACCTGGGATCCGATCCACTCATCGGATCCTGACATGGTGACAATGGGACCAATTCGGGAGTATAGCCTTACGATTAAAAGTAAAATTTTGAAAATTGGTGCACAATTGACGGACAAATCGAGTAACAAACATAGAAAAAAAACAGACGAAATGAGAACCTCCTCCTTTTTGAAGTCGATTAAAAAGCGTTCAAAAATTGTGAAGAAAAAAAAAACAAGAAGGTAGAGCGTAATAAATACATAGTATTTTCATAAGTTTTTGCCATAACTACACATAATTAAAACTACGTTAAACAGTTTTAAGAGCGGCATTTTGATTTTTATTTCGACGTTTCACGTTCCGTGATCACAGTTCCTGAAAAGTTACGGAAACGGCGAAATAAAATACCGCGCTTAAAACGTACTTTTAATTAATAAATACTTTCAACGAAAATTGTTTTAAACAAAATCCGTCGAGTAGTTCTTGAGATCATTACGAAGTATTTTCGGTGTAATATTTTTAAAGGTTTCGTATGTATATGATAAAAACAGTATACGTCTTCTAGCTTCAATATGTGTGGTCCAATACGTACTTGCTAATTTTATTACATTTAATGCGGTTCGTAACATTAAGATTATGACTTTTCTGCAATCACTTTTCATTTTATGCCCATTTCTTAAGAAAGTACTCGAAATAATTACGTAATGTGAAAGCACCAGCATAATTAATAAGTACTTACTCGAATAGAAAGGGATTAATTTTAATTTAAAACTAAATTGTAGATATTATAATGTTGAAAATTTAATAATGGATTTCAGCATTAGATGGCGAAACATCTGCTATAATTTTCTTTAGAACATTTTTAAGCCTTTTTAGAATACAGTATCCATTTTGGCGAATAGAAATGAAAATTTGACGGTTTACCGTTACTAATATGGTCTGGGATTGGCCTGGAGTGGTCTGTTGTATATAGCCTATAATATACACAAGCGTAACTTGCTTATCTTGCAGATGAGCAAATGGTTATATCCGTGAAGAAACGGAGAACGAATACTATTCAATTCAAAGTGTTAGAGCATTTGCCCGTCTGGAAAGCTACCACCCTTGGTTTATAGCATGCCACCCCAATAACTTCGCGTCGTGTTCCGGCATTAGTGGTCAGGTTCCAGTCAGTCCTTTGAGGCCGGCAGCAGCAGCAGTTCTGGTGTTTCAAATATTTATAGATGACTGTAACATAATACAGTGTATATTTGTTGCAGGTTGTAGGTGCGGCTCACTGCATCAAGACTCTTTTTTCTCAACCCTTGGCTATTACTCTTCAGAGTGGCAAGTTCATAATTAGAGAATATGGTAGATATATTTTGGTAAGTGTCTCCTAGCAAACTAAGTTTTTTCCTAGCACTTAATATACACTTGATTATAGTGTCTACAAGGACATTGAATATACCGGTTTAACTTTCAGAGACCTATTTTGGTGTACCCATCGTATTTATATTTTCATGACTACTATATATTTTAGAACTACGGATATGTATGTAAATGTATAATGCAAAATGCAATAAAATTCGGTTTCTTCTTTGATGTCGTTTTTCTATCTTCTGTGTTCTTTTTTATGCTTATCGGTTGGTTGTGCTATTGTTTCTTCTTTGTCAATATCTTTTTTGCTCTTTCTCTTTTCTCATATTTTCTCTTCATCGTCATCATTCTTATTGTTGTAAGCCAATACTAATCCTTTGCATGTGTCTTATTACGCCTTTGAATTTGCGTGATCTATTGTTCACGCCGCCGTAAGACGTCATAAAACCTTCTTTTCTCTGTTGGCATTTTATGCGAATTCTTGGAAGCCATTAAGCTGATCATTTAAGGATTTCAAGAACCAGTAGGCGACATGTTGCTAGGAGGCCACGTCTAATTTACAAATGGATGAGGATCGGTCAGTCGCGAAATGCGCCAGTCGTGTTCTGACTGCGAAAGAGGCATCACGCGATTTAAGTCATAACGATTTTCTCCCCTACGGTTTGGTTTTGTTTCATTCGGCTATACATGTAAGAACTGTGAAATACATGTATGTACTTCTAATAAACTTTATGATAATTCTAACGGCATTTTTCGGAATTTACATCCTACAAATCCCCTATAAATTCGTAACATTGTTTTAGTTTTTATTCGAATGGTATATAAATACCACGATGCGTAATATTGTTTTGAGTTGTGTTGATTTCGTGATATAAACAGGTTTTAGGTTGTAATTTACATAACTGTTTAACTTTTTTTTCTTTATGTTGATATTAATATCTAACAAAATGTATTGTCGTACTTCGATAATAAAAACAGGTAATACCGTTATGATATATCGACTTTGCGTTTTTTGTAAATACGATTCTTTTTGCATTGTAGGCAATAGGCAGTGATCGCAACATACCAGACTGGGTTCTCAAAAACAGGGCGAATCTTCTAACATCCATGCTCAAAGTGTATCATGGCGACTTGCAAACTTTGGCAGCGCAAATGGAAGACAAGACGCGACTTTCTCAAAAGCTGTATCAAGTTTTTGAGACATACTTACCGGTGCTGCAGTATGGGTGTCATATATTCCAAAGAGTGCCAATGTTGAGTCTTCCTAAGGTGAGTCAATTATCAAATGTAGGTACTTTTTGCTGGAATCTATACAGATGAATAGATAGATATACCATATATACAGATGAAGTATATATGCTACTTATATCAAAAAACGATTGTTTTTTGTCTGTCTGGAAGTTCCGGCTAATTTCTGAAAGTGCTGGACCACCGATTTTGACGGGATTTTCGCTGAAAGATGGCTGATGTTATAAAAAGTAACTTATGCTACTTTTGTTCCCCTTTTTTTGGGTTCCGCGAAGAAAAGATCCACGCGGACGAAGTCGCGGGCAAATTTAGTATCTAATAATATAAGGAATATGTTAGAAGTTTCGAGTCTGTATTGTTACGAGCTATAGGACTCGAATTAAAATAAATGCCGTTGGAATTACTATAGAGTTTATTAGAACTGTACAAACACGTATAAAACAAATACAAATAAAACTGTATACAACCAGTTCACACTGCACGATTCGATGCAATTCGACACGCGCAAAGTCCGTCGTCTATATCGCTGATCGAGAGTACTCCAAAACGTCTTACTCGTTTCTTAGTCGTCGCTTGACTGCCCCACCCCTCCATTCGGGCATTGTCTTATACTAACTACACAGTACAAAAAAAATCGGCCGCGCGCACTGAGTTTCCGAGAAATAGTTATTTGCACACCTGGTTATCTATTCCTGCGAATGGCCAACAAAGTCGAAAACAATAACAATAAGGATTAGTTCGACGCTAATGATGGTCATAAAACAAGTAGCAAAACAATAGCATGTTTTTCTTAATTACAAATTCTAAACATAAAAGAATTCCTAAATCCGGGAAGACAATAAACTGCGCTTCCGACAGACAGCTGTGCGTTTATCTTTGACGGCATGTAACAGTATAATGAATTTCAAAATGAAATAAAATTAATGTCTTCCAATTCAGATCGATAGCTTTCGAATTTGCAAGTTTTAAAATTTTTGTCTGTCTGTCGGTCTGTTAGAGCATCACGTGAAAACTACAATGAAACTCGACACAAATCTAGCTTAGAAGATGGAGATGCGGTAGCATTTTTTAGTGCCGCCGTTGCAATTCAAATAACAAACGCGTCGTCATGGCAACGCGAACGATGTTTTGCTAGCACTACTAGTTAAATACAAGTACATCCTGTTATATTGCGGGGTTACTACATATTTACATTATTAAATTGATATCGTGCCTTTTAGATTAAATTTGAAGTGTTTATTTACTTACCTCCTGTTATCTATATATGTGCTAAGTGTTTATTCAATCAAGTAATAACAATATTTAATCTAGTGCCAACACCTCATTACCAAAACCGCACTTCTTGTCGCCGGCAGGATGTTCATTGTATATCCTCATTTGATAACACTGGCCCACAATAAATACAAAGTGGTACTTTTGACTGGACCTAATCTATTCTTATGTATTTCGATGCGCTGAATCCGAATCTGGGCTCAGCTTGGTCCGTACACCCTAAACATTTTGAAGGTATATGGACCAAACTGACCCCAGGGTTGGGATTCAGCGCATCGAAATGTTATATTTCGATCGAATAGATGGGTCTGGTCAAAAGTACAGACCACTTTTTATTTTTTTGTGGGCCGGTATAATGGTACCACACTCAACTAATGGCCGGTTCCTATATCTTACTGTTCATTCACTTTTGTTGTCCGTTCAATTTTGACATTACGCAGTATGAAGCTTATGTCAAATTTTAACCGATAGAAAGGCAAATGAACAGTTGGGAAGATATAGGAACTTTTTATTCCTGACGTTTCTTCCGCGTATAGAATTCATGCACCCTATCCGTGTATAAGGGGTCATCCATATATTACGTCACACGGTTAAGGCAAGGGGGGGAGACGTCACATTTCAAAATCTATTTATTTAAGCTTTAAAACGCGCCATTTGAACTATTACCGAAACACTTCAAAATATTTCCAACTCTATGAGCAGTGTTTAAATTTCGTGACGTCACAATTCAAAGTCTAATATATTTAAGCTAATTACGGAACTGCCGTTTTAATTTAACGATTTCGTGATGTAAAATTGCAAAATATGTGATGTCACACTAGGGAGGGAGGAGTCTCACGAATGTGAGCAGCTGTGACAAGGACGAGGGGGAGGGATCAAAAAATCATGGAATTAGTGTGACGTAGTTTGTGGATGGACCCTGAACAGAAAAAGAATACTAATTCCTACGGCCGAAAATCCTGTCGTAAGACGCGACAAATAAACCTCAGCCAAATGACCAGGTGGTAGGGCATGGTTACCACACCTGGTCGGTGGGGTACGGATCGCTTTACAAATTGAGCGTAGCTAATTTGATATATCAATAATAGTGCATTTTGTTCCTTTACTGGAAAGGGACAATCTTTCAATTCGATTTCTTCTACCTTTGAACAATTAAACGGCAAATTTTGAGTGTTCAAAAAGATACTTTCAACGGATATTAGTTTGAACGAGTTCCCTTGTGTAGTTTTTGAGATTGAGATTGAGATGGGGTATTTTCGAAAAAAAGTTTAGGGTCTAGTTAAAAATGAAGACAGTTGTCATCTCTTCGGATGCCTTTATTGTCCGTGGACTGACTTGCACGTGGAAGATTTTTTTAGTTATGATTTTATTTTCTTGTCTAGACTTATTTGCATTACTTCTACATTAGGATTTGAATATAAGATTTTTGTTCATTTTGGTATCAAAAGGTCAACCACTCTATTATTGAAGTTGCTACGTAGTTCTTTATTTTTCTTCGATAGAAAAGTTTAAACACATTAATAAATTAATCAGATAAACCTATCTTTCTTTAGAAAAAAGGATGTTGCATTTAAGTATAAATAAAATTACAACAATAGGTTATATTATTGATTATTTCTAAAATTTTTGTTGACGTTGCCATACTGACGGAATATTTGTTTATAAATTGCAATGGCAGTGCTAAAATATATAACGCGATCATAGCGCCACGTATTTGACAATACATAACAATAAATTCTTTATTTATTGGGTAAAACAGTATCCTAACGGTCTTATTCATAGAGAGTCAGAGTAAGCTTGAACACTTGTTTATGGTTCTTAAAGAAGCGTTCAAACTTACTCTAACTCTGTATGAATAAGACCGTAAATCTTTAACCCGGATATAAAAGTTATTTTGAATGTACAGTAATGATAAATTATCTATATAGACATAATGTTAGAGATTATTTGATTTCAGAGTGCCACATCGATTTATATGGAATCCATGCAAATATTGGAGCACTGTCGGAGGAGTAAAGGTGTCCTAGGCGGAGTTATACTTTACAATAACAAGTATATATTTTAAGTACTAATAAATATTCTTTCTTAAACATCACTATTTTCTCTCCAAACAAAGCAAATGTCTTCAATAACTATATTGATACTAATTAAAAGTAACGATTAGATTTTAATGAATTAAATAATAAATCCGTATAGGAACGGAGAAAGAATACAATTTCCTTCGGTTGGGCGGCGGCTTGGCGTAAGAGTCGACAAAACAACACAGCCAGGTGATAAAGTATTTGCCCGTCTGGATGGCTACCACTCCTGGTCTAGGGTATGCTGCCATAACAACCTTCAATTGTATTCCGGCATTAGTGGCCAGATTCCAGTCTCCCTGTAGAGAGCGGCAGCACATTAGTAATTGCCTTTGGTGTTGCCAATGTCCATAGGTGACGGTAACCGCTTTCCATCAGAATGGGCAGTCTTCCTGTCTGCTAAACTCTGCAATAAAAAAAACTCAATTCATTTGAAAAACTTTTTGAAAGGCCTTTTTTATTTATTTATATATAATAGTTTTCAAAGCCTAAGAAGTAAGGTGAATTTCAAAATATCATAATGCCTCGACTACACCTGCGTGAGTATTAGTGTTAGTGACAGTGTCCAAATGCGTCTTATTTTTTGTTAAAAAATAACGCGTTAACTATGCTAGTCTATATTTATGAGTTATTGTTTAACGTTTAACGTCACTAACGATGATGTATCTCAAATAATGCATTAAAACCTTGGCTAAATATGGGTAATGTTTTTTTATAATAATAATCGGCACCCACACACACACATTGTATATTCGCAAATTAACCAATTTACGCTTGTATTATGGGTAATACACAACGGACTACTCCGGGGCCAATTCCATACACCCAGACCATAGCATAACAGAGAAAATTCATTTCCGGTATTTACCATGCCAAGAATCGAACCCGGAGCCTCTGTGTTGTAGTGAGGTAGGCCGGCAAAAGCTTAGCCCGCTTTTTTTAGCATGTCAGTTAAAGTATTACGGCGCAGGTGGAGCAGTGACAAGAGATATTTTTTGTTGAAAAATTTCTGTGTCGTTATTCCGAACCATGCGCAACAGGCTTTCATTGTTGATTTACAATTATTATATCGCCAGGATCATATCAACGCAACTCCCACCGAGTCTAACTTCATATCTAACAGTAGTTGACCCCTATCGAATAAAATCTCCCGCCGAAGCCCTAGATACAGAAACCCCATTACCTCTCGGAGCTCAGCTACTAGTTGTATACGTCGGAAAGAAAATGTATGACAGCCTGAAGAAACAAGTTGAGAAAATACATGAGTTTAATGTCAACGGAGAAGAGATGATTGCTAAGTTCAAAAAGGTAAGTCATTTTACAATTTAGAAGTAAAGGATGTACCTATTATGCCAAACGTTTACTTATTACTATTTCTCTAAAATATAATTAAATCCATTTGAAATAAATTCTTAATTTAATATAATAATCCTTGTACTCCATAATGGTCAAAATTAAGCTTATATGTCTGCCAATACTCTATTTGAAAAGGATTATTGATTAGAGGTAAATCTATACATATAATAAAACTGTAGAGGTCGAATTTCTGTACAACGAAAAAAAATGCTAAAAACCGAGTCGGGGGGATGTAAGAAGTGAAATAGTACTAATTAGATTTTTTTCAAATTTTTTGGTTCTCTGTTTGTCTGTCTGTTTGTACCGAATAATCTCCAAAACGACTGGACCGATTTAAATGAAATTTTGTATGGTGGAAGCTTATATCCCTGGTCAACATATAGGATACTTTTGATCCCGAAAAATTAAAGAGTTCCTGTGGGATAGTTAAAAAACTTTCCACGCAGATGAAGTCGCGGGCAAAAGCTCTAGTTTCTAATAATTGAGTTCAGTTCGCCTTGAAGTTTAACTTCCTAAACAGTTCATATTATAACTAATCTTGTACTAGATCACAACTCATTTAATATTTTATGTATCAATATAAACCAACTAGAATCAGATTCTGAACTAAAATCGCAATCTACAGAACCAAGAAGCTGAACGAGAAAAAACGCGCGATTTCCCCCAAAGTGGCATGAAACGGGACAAATCATTGCTATTCACAGCAGTACCCGAAGAAGATCATACGATGATATCTCCACCGAATAGAGAACGTTCAGACGAAGAACGAAAACCTCCCCTCATGCCCGATGTTGTCCCATTCACAAACAAGCCAAGGCAAAGACCAACAAAACTATCCCTAAGTTTCAAAACCCAAAAATCATTGGACGAAGATGCTAAAGAAAACGAAAAAGTATTCACTGGCCAAACAAGTGTGTGCTCGACACCAATGGTGGAATATAAGAGACTACACGGAAACATGCTCTCGATCTGCCAAAACCCAGATACACAGTTCCAAGAAAAACAGATCCCTGAGCCGGATGTATTGAAGAACATAGAAAACTGTGCAAAAATGAACATGGAGAACGAAAAGCGCGATAATCAAATGGTGATTGACATGAATTGTATTGCAGACCATTATATCAACAAGCCTGAACCGATGCGGAAATTAGCCAGTGTCACAGATTTACAAGAGACCTTCAAACGACTTTCAAATCGGGCGACGTCCAAATTCAAGTTAAAACACTCAATAGTCCCGCTTAACGATGATATGTCTCCGGAAACAGAGTTGCAGAAGAGTCACAGCACTATGACGATAAATGATCCATTGTTCCCAGTTTTTAGAAACGATGGGGTAGCGATATCCGAATCTCTTTTTAATCAGTACTTAGAGCAACACTATTCTCGAATGAAACAGGACTCGAAAGACGATAACATGTTCACTTTCAATATGAAGTTGAGTGAGAAAGAGAAATTTGAGGACTTTGATTCAGAGTTGATAAGATCACCGCAGCGGACTCCAAAGAAGATTGCAAAAGGTTCGACGAAAACAATAAACACTGACCAGTCGAGAAGGAAATCATTGTCGTTACCCTTAAAGTCATTATCAGAGAGTTCTGACTCGCAAATAGGATCGGACTCTGAAGCTACGAGTTTTAAGAAGAAATTGACTGGAGTACAGCTGACTCCGTTGATGGAGAAATTGAGTCATTTAGCGTTTTCAGATAAGTCTAGTGGTTATAGCAGTAGAGTCATGACGCCTTTAGAGTTAAGGGAGTTCCTGACACCTGCTACTGAAAGGCAGGTTACCTTTTCTGATAGGTATGTTTCATATTTGACTATCCTATTACATTCTACACTTGAAACTTTGCATTGAAACACAGATTAGATTAATTTCTGACGAGATATAATTGCCAAAATGATAAAGTCAGTAATAATCCCAAACTAACTTCATTAGTTTTCTATCATGAAATATCTATGGGGGTGTCGAGTATGTACAGTAAAATTAAAAATAAGAAAAGAATCGGGGGCTAATTCGAACCAGCGCATTACGAAAATGCTTCTTTTAGATATTTTGTCTGTCTGTCTGTTAGAGCATCACGTGAAAACTACTGAACGGATTTTAATGAAGATCGACACAGAGCTAGCTTATATCCCGAATCAACACTTAGGATACTTTTTATCCCGATAAATGACATTGTTTCCGTGGAATCCGCCAAAAAGATTGCGCTGCGGTCGCTTTTTTATTTTTGGTGCCGCCATTGTAATTGGCTAACAAATAAAGTAAAAGTTACTGGTTGTTTGCTAATTCTTGAAATCCCAAGAAATTAATCTATCGTCATGATATTTAGTGTAACATATCGCAGAAGAATACTGGGAATGTCAAGCTCTAATTGCAAGTTTTTAGTAGGACTGTATTTTGGGTTTTAAAATGATAATTTCCTGGTTCCCGTTCATCGAAACGAAGCATTTTTTTGTGATTTTAGGCCAAAAACTCAGCGTGTAGAGTCTGAAAGTGAAGACGACTCGGACTGCGACGTGGAAATTCTACCAGAATACAGCAAGCATGCGGTGAAATGCGCGCTCTTCGTCACAGGATTACACAACATGGCGTTGTTGGCGCTTTTGGATGTAGAAGCAGCTAATGATGTGGACACTATTAATTCTTTGGTATGTTTACTTGTTATAAAGTATATATTTGGTGACCTGATGGCCTAAGGCGGCCGCTTGTGGAGAATCGCTTAGAGAAATTGACACGTAAAGTTCCATTTTATTTTTATACTTGTCATTTTCATAATATGAATCTGTGAACAGCCGATTTAAGCCAGTTGAACTCAAATCCTTGCTTAGTAAGTATGCATCACGTAGACAATTATTTGTTCTAGTCTAATATGCATACTGCTGTCTTTTAGCTCTATGGGTTTTTAGTGTCAATCTCGGAAACATGAATGTTGTCTTCTGTCACATCTTCAGTCCAAGAGTTTGAATTTTATAAATCAAAAAAATTCGTGGTATTGTTGATTTATGTTGTTATAAATACTATTCGTTAGTTTGTTTAATATGCAGTTTTTAAAAAATGAACAATATTAGTTAAAAGTGAATTAGGAACTCCCATCTGTAGGCAACATAATAGGCAACATAAAGTTTTCAATAGTATTGTGGGGTTAAGTACAATGCTCTTCAATAAAATCCCAGAAAAGTTCAAGAGCTTTCAGTAAACAAATTTTTCTAGATAACCACACCAAATAGTTATTTGATCGCTTCCAATGATTTTCAGTAATTATTCATACAAATTACTTTGTTAAACTTTGTATTAGTTCAAAATACATTTTTAAAAAAGACCACAATAATATTATTAAGTTGCTGGGGAGTTTGTTACACCCCTACTTCTCCTCTAACAGTAATTAATATTGCATTGGAAGCGGTGATAGACTCATGACTTTCAATAAATAATCTGTAAGGTTCCATTTTGAAATAAATACATTCATTTTCATATTTTCAATGAAATTTCAGTGGGAAACCTCACTGAACGCCCTTGGGCCAATCGAAGAGAAATGTATGGAACCCCTGGCAGCTGGTGCCGAGGCTACGGATTACAGCTATCTCACTCTAGACCCCGATTGGGGTACCGTGAAGAAGGGTGGGCCGTGGGCGGCCTTAGATATTGCCACCATGGGACTGATTCATAACGAGTTTGGGGAAGACCCGGACCTATCAGAGTTCATATTGAGGTAATTACTAACACGCTTCTATTTATATCAACTGTACAATTTTAAAACTTATTAATTGCATTTTAACAAATTTTACAGCACAACACAAAGTAGTCACTAACTTTGATAATATGCCATTCAAAAACTATAAGCTTATGTGGAGTGATATCATATTTTGATAGTCTTTATACCTATTTTATATTTTGGCAAACATAATCAGCTAATGTTAAATAAGATAAAAATTATGTCAGTTACTAGGTTTTTAAATTGCACAGCTGATATATATCAATATAACATAATATTTCAACATAATTCTCACAGAATATCATCGTGTCTTGAGCTAATCGCATATGGTGAGTCAGAGTACCGGTGACCCACTTCCCCCCTCTCCTATCTCATTACTCCAGTCTGGCCCCTTTGTCCTATCTCCTTTAACCCATCCCTCCTATGCCACCCTAAAGAATGACAACGCGTTGGCTTCGCCCCAGGTATTATATAGTTAGTATTGTAAACGTTTGTAAGCGACGTTAACCACTTTTCATTAGATGGGTCGTTTGCTGTTTTTTTAATACACATTTTGAAAAATTTTATTAATCTAAAAATCAGCATGGGCATTTTTTAAATTATTTTAAAAAGAATCTGTGTGCGTATGAGATGCTACACGCAGTAAAAGACATGTTAACTTTAGGGTTTTATGAGAATGACAGAATTCTTCAAATACTTTCTTTAAATTTCTCCATTCTAATATTTCGAAAACCTAATAGTAGGGTAGTTGACAAGCCAATCAACCGAGATACTTTTTATCATTTTACAAAGTACCGAAGCCACCTACATTTTGTACAAACAAGTGTTACAAATCATGACGTTGACGTCATTTCTATTGTGACATTATTAGTTTTAAAGTTATGATGATCATCACATGGTATTTGAACACATCTTTGTATATGAATACTCTTTTAAGAATTTATTGTGATTTTTATCAATGACCCCATTCTGTTAAATACTCATAAGTCTGTATGTTTCATGCAAGTAATATACTTATCTAACTTGCGCAAGTTAAGGCTATATACTTTACCCATTATTTGTAATAATTGCAGGAGCGACGAGAGCGTAGTATTGGGCGTGTCATGCGGTGGCGCCCAGATATACTACCAGGAGAACGGCGCCAGGCAGGCGGGTCCGCCGGCGCCCTCTGACGCCCTGGCCGCCGCCCCACTGAGAGCCAGGAGACGGCTTCATCGGGACCACTCCACTTTACTTTTGTAATACTTACTTTTTTAATAATAATAATAATAATTGGCGGAAAAACATCCACATTGTACATCTCTAAACTAAGCAAGTTACACTCATGTTATGGGTAATATTCAAACAACATCTTTGGTGACGAATTATTCATTTGTAACTAGAATTTTTTCCCTAAAAAAAATTGGGCAAGTCCAAGCCCAGCAGTGAGACGTTTAGACCTATTATTTTAATTAGGATTTTTAATAGCTTCGTACGAGTCAATCGAATTTAGATCCTGGACGCTTTTCTTTGTGTATATCACTTGTTTGGATGAATAGGATATTTTAAAAATATTTTGAACCTAAAAAACAATTATTTTAAAATCTTGCTAATCTCTAATTAAAATGGTCATATAATTTTATGACTAAACAGTAAGTTTTCAAAATATAGACGAGATTAATAAAATAATTATAGAAATAAAATATAATATTTATTTGAAAAACTTGCTTGTTGAGTTAATTTCTCTATTATCTGTTCATCTAAATTGCTAAACCAACATTATATTTATCTTATAATAAAATCAGCCCATAAACATCTCGCCGCTGGGCTTGCTTAACCAAATTTTAAAGGAGATGAATGGTATACCGGCCGCAATTGTTAAAGCCGGAATGTGCGAGTTTCAGACATGATTATCTATGTGCAGATTTCCTCCAGAGGTCTTCCTTCACCGGCTTTCTCGCAAATGTTCAAATTTAATTGTTGAATGAATTTTTATTATTATTTAATAATTAGGCACACATATAACCGCTGTATATTGCCATGTATCTTCACCAGAGTAAATAAAAGAAAGTTGGTCTATGCAATTTACTCTAATGGGTATTGAACCCGGAGGCTTCCGTTTTACTAGACTAAGTGCACCGACACTTGACCACTAAACCACAGAGTTCATCTTAGGTTCATATTACGATATTGTTTTAAATTTGAAAAAGAGTGTTACTGTGCTATTTTTGAAAAAGAAAACAATATTATTCCTGCATAACAATAAAATGATTTACTGGGTTTGTTATTTGTGAGACTATTAGACTTGGATATCCGAGAGATTAAACCCTGATTAAATTGGATGACATTGTGAGCAATAGATTTGCATTTATTTTTTATATACTTAGTTATGATATGATAATTTTAATTCCTCACTAGCTTTCCTTGTTAGCGTCAGCATAAAATACAACTTAATTCTGAAGCTTCTCAAGAAGTCAAGTTTCAGTACCAATAGAATGACTGAATTTTTTGAGACTGGGTATGAAGGTAGATATCATATCATAGAGTATTTATACAATACTTGTATTTATTTGGCTGTTCTGTTTCTTTTTGTCGTATTTGGAAAACATGCAAAACAATAACTTCCGCACAAATCACTTTAATGACTTTACTTATGTTTTAAACTCGTAAATGCTAAAACACAAATACAGAAAAGTGAAAAAATAATAATGAAAATGTTTTGATAGAATGGCATTATCATTTATATTAATATTGTCATGTAAAAAGTTTATGAATAATTCGAGTTTCTACTTTCGTTATTCAAACTCTCACTTTATTCTGTGCGTCTTTCTTTCAATGTCTTTCAAACATCACATAGAATATGGCTCCATCCTTTTTTACACTTTGATTACAATACATGAAAATTATTATGCTGACACTCTCAATATGACCTAAGCAGTGTTAAAATCTTCGTAATACTTGAAACAGCTGTAGATATTATAGTGATTGAATAAAATTAGGACGATGTATAATTATAGATTTAGATATTTTTTAAGTCTGTATGAAAATATTAATTATCATATTTTGCCATTGGCTTTTATGACTACTCTTTATTAAATAGATCCTCATAGATGAGGTTAAATCTAAAGGCCACAAACTGACTGCCACACTCAGAGAGTTTGAAGGATGTTTATCAATGTTCAGAAAAGTACAGTTAATTTACCTAAGGTCGTCAAGATTATATGATATAATACAGTTTAAAAATTATTAAAACACAATTTTCATTTTATGATATTTATGACTTGATAAAATTTGCACAAAAGGAAATACTTTCCCTACCGAGTGTGGCAGTTACAATAGTAAAAAAACCGTCAGAGAAAATGTAGTTATATCACTTAAAAGTAGGTTTATGTGTAGATTCCGTCTTAATCGCAATTTTTGCAACTTTTGCCGTCTTAAACAACTTTTATCAATTTAGATGCTAACATTAGACATTCCTATATAGATATTATTATGAAAGATTCTGCTAACTGTACGGTGACGTCATTAGAATATGACATTGACAGATCTGAAAGATTTAGTCACAACGTTAAAGTCACGTTCACACGATCCAAGTACATTCATGTGGAATAACTTCATACTACAAGTATACTTAGATAGCGGTTTTCAACATTAATAAAGTAAAACTGTCAGTTGATTCCATTTTCCTTTCTATTAATCTTAGCAAGCAAAGTTAAGCACATCCAAGTGTAATCGGATCAGAGTGCATACTCTCAAACGCCTTTTAGTCACTCGTTTTAATTTTAGAACTCTATTTTGCTTGTCTTTTATATTTAACTGCAATTTATATTGTCTGTTCCATTTATTTTTCTGTTAGGATTTGTTTTTATAGTTCTAAATAAATACAAAGATTTATTATTCTTTTTCTAAAACTTAATTACATAATTGAATTGTTGGGTGGCGTGTTTGAAAGTAAGACCTCAGATACCGTTGTCAAAGTGCGCTCGGATTGCCAGTGGCCACGACACAAGTGACGTATTGGAATACAAGACTTTGAAACCGGTAAAAAAGTCGACCCGGTTACATCCTTAGTACGAAGGAACTTTTCGGTTTGTTCTCACTTTAAACTCAATCAACAGGTTTTTGGTAACAAAAGTTCGTTAAATAGGTTTTATTGAATAAATCGATTTCAAGCAGTTTTTGCCGCACACCTACAAAGCGCAGCCGTGTGGTATAGCAAGTTTTTGGTTGTACACAAACACTTGTTGCGAGATAGAATGATAATTCGTCTTCTCACGTAATATACCGATGTGAACTCAGGTTTATTTAACTCGCTTTAAAGTTTTCATTCCGAACGAAATATACTAAAACCGGTTATAACCAGTTCCAAGCATACTTGGATTGTCTGAACGTGACTACGAAAAATCTTATTGCTTTGTATAACTTTTTAAATATCCATAGCATTACACGTTGGTCAATTAGAATTAAGCAAATTTTTTTAAAACAGATTTTGTTATAAAGAACTCAAATTAATTTTAACCTATAGTATTTTACTCTTTTCATTTGCCGGTTAAAAAGATTCTTTGCAATGTGTTGTTGTAACAATGTAGGATATTCGGAGAATTATATTTCGCTCATTGTAAAAATAGGTATATAATTTAAACAAAGAAAGGCTGAAGCTATCTGAACATCCCTATTCTTTCCTTAGCCGTGTATATTTTTTTATTCTGCTTCTATTAATTTATTTACAAAATGTCATACTCTTGCCACTAGCAAATAAGTCAAACGGTCAATTTAACTTAGGTTACCACAATTATGTTGTTTCGCAAAAAAATGTTTAAACAAGTTCCTTCTTCCTCCTTCATCATAAATTCTGTCACACGCTAAGATTGTGTGACGAGGGGTGTGGGAGGAGGTCCTAAATTTCGTGACGTTCAATGTCTAATATATTTAAGCTAATTACGGAAATGGGTCAAACACAAAAAAGTTTTAGATGTCTACAGGAAAGGACTACAATGTTGGAACAATATGTTTATATGTTTGATTCGCAGACATGGATTGCTATATGAAAAGTTGTTTAATTTTTACATGTTACTATAATTAAATAGTTTATTTTTTGTTATTGGAGTATTTTTCAACGTCTACCAAACTGAGACATTCAGTATCCGAACAGTCTACAGTAGGAGACATTTTATCTTTCGTTTTTGTGTTTGACCCAAATGCCGTTTTAATTTAACAATTTCGTGATGTAAAATTGCAAAATATGAGATGTCACACTGGGGAGGCTGAGGAGTCTCAGGAATGTGACCAGCTGTGATAAGGACGAGGGAGGGGTCAGAAAAACATGAAATTTATGTGACGTAATTTGTGAATGGTCCCTTGTTTAAAAACAAAACGTCTGGCTGCAAATTATCCCAGCTGTGCTCAGGTTTTTACTCTCTAGTTTCTTTATAAGTATTTGGTTTCAAATGTCAATAAAAATACTCTTAAAGTACACACAGCCTGCACAAACAGTTTTTTATTAGCTACAGCTGGATAGAGCAACTGGATTTGTACGAACTTTTGCTATACCATCTTTCACTCATTTAAGAGTGGCTTTGAATTTTGGTAACAAGTATTAATATAGATTTAGGCGACATGTTGCTATTGTAGTGATTTTTGTTATTTTTTACTGAGCAATATCACTTACAATTTTAATTATTATTACTTCTAATTGTAATGATGGATCATTTATTTATATATTGAGGCAGCTTATAGTGCAATATAATCAAAGGTGTGATTTTAAGTTTGCTTTTCTTTTAGATTTTATTATGAAAGATTGTTATTTACAGGATGTTATGTTATGTGTATTATTTCTTTTTAAACAGTATTATATGCTATTATTTATTTACAGATTCCGTTATTTCTGTGTCATTGCATGTATTTATATGGTTCCTAGCGTGAGTAAATGCCAATATGAAATGCGTCCAAAGTTTTGTTATTTTTTAACCATTTTTGTTGCAAATTTTTCTGTTACAACTACAGTAAATTTTAGGTTTACTGCCTTTTCATATTATTATGTTATTATTATGTTAATAGGGCTAAAATTTTATAACGGTTACTAGTTTAAATCGGTTTATAGACCTCCCACAAATATCTTCTATGCTGTATGGCTCTATTCATTCACTTGTTTTAACAACGGTAGAAATTTGACATTTCTTGTATGGAACTTATGTCAAATTGTAATCGCTCGTAAGGCAAATGAAGGGTTAGTAAGATATAGAAACCGGCCATAAACCTGCGCTAACCTTTATTGCGGCTCTTGTATGCCTCATGCCCACTTCCAATTTATATTTTTCCATGTCCATATGCGTAAAGATTCTATAACAATATACGCCGTGTAAAATAAATATATATTAAAGAATACCTCCTATCCACCCACAATTAGTGAGGAACGACATCTATTGTAAGGATGAAGGCAAACAGTTGGGAAACAGTTCAACGCCAAAATTATTTACTTGCTGGGCTCCAAGTCTGTTATTTCTATCGTACCGAAATGGTCGATCAGTGGCGTCATAATGGCACCGTAGGGGTTGTTTAACTATTATGACGCCAGTAAAGAACCATTACGACCCGATTGTGTTAGCATACTCGGGTCCAGGTTAGTTGCAACGTCTGGCACGGAAACCTAGTGTAAAACCCCTTGTTGCTCACAGTTTAGTTGAAACGTGATATATAAAAATATTACAATCGCCATTAGGGGAAACTACGCCATTGTTGGCACCCCATTACAATGACTGGCACCATATTTTATTTTGTTCATAATATTAAATTTTATTTTTTTTATTTGGTAACCCCAAACAATGATTATAATAATAACTGTACGGCATAAATTAAAAAATATGAAGATTAATATAGTGAATTAATTGATTGGGTCGGGTGCCAACAATGGTATAGTTTACCCTACATCGGTTAACGGTTATAACCTTTTTCTTTGTGTACTAAATAAAGCACACAATTTACAGGTTGAATACCATTTTGTTAAGACAGAAAATATTAAAAAATACCATGTCATTCTGTTTGCGCTGATCCTTGGTGAAGAATATTATAGAGATATAATATATAATAGAGCCAAAAATTACTGTAAATGCAATTCATTAATAAATAATTGCCATTCTTTATATTAAATTCTCATATTTTTGCGTGTAATTTCAATTTTTAGTTTTAAGCTATTCCAACATGCCATTTTGGAATGAGTGCCAACACAAGTGTGGTATAAACTATGTTATAATATACATAAATATTAATAAATATATGATAAGAATTTTAATAAAAACTAGAAATAGTCGATTCATGTTGTTTTAATATCTAAATAAGTCAACCCAACACTACTTAAATTTAAAGATTTGGAAAAATGCACCAAAATTATATTCAAACATTTAATAAACACATTTGTTGAAATTACAATAATATCCCATTAAAATTTAATAGCATAGTAAATATTCGTTCTCATTATTATTTACTTAATATTGCCTTTCATTTACAATTCAGTCAACTTTATTATAATATTTAATTTACAGAAAATGTCACGAAAACAAGTAATATCGAAGAAAAATCTTAAAAAAAACTCCGTACTTATACATAGCTTGGTGCAGTTTTCCCTTTAAAATACTATATCACTTTGCCAACTATATACCGTGATGACCAAAACGAAACTAGATTCAAATTACAAAAAACATATATAGATAGTCCCAAATTTAAAATTTAAGTAACATTAAGGGAATCGGATAAAGTAAAAGTACGTGTGCATTATTTTATTCTTATTTGTCATAGTAAAACTGGCATAATTAGACCCCTTGTAAAAATCCGACCAGAAGGACCAAACTATATGACGCGAACCGCTCCGAGTAATACATAGGGATACTCGACCGTACCAAGTAATACCCAAATCATAAAAATTGATCTTAATTTTCGAATTGCGCGTCAAGAGAACTGCGCTAAAACCAAATCATCCTTGTATTTAATCTCCATGACCAATGAACTTAAATGG
Source organism: Dendrolimus houi (assembly GCA_039645545.1). Taxonomy (NCBI): domain Eukaryota; kingdom Metazoa; phylum Arthropoda; class Insecta; order Lepidoptera; family Lasiocampidae; genus Dendrolimus; species Dendrolimus houi. The sequence goes on from CM077122.1 coordinate 3,567,931, forward strand.
AATTTCTTGTAGTTCTGTAAACGTAGAACTAAGTGGACTCATTTGTCAGTTTGCCTACAAGCACACATAAAAACAATTGTATTCAATTTCTTCTGAAAATGCTTCATTACAGATTTATGTAAAATACATCCGTACTAGAACTTTATCTTTTTCAACTGATATTTCAGAAAATATTCTGAGCAGATTGAAGACTCGTCGGTTGAGCTAAAAAACACCAAAGCCTCAATTTTCTCACCCGTTTCTTGTTTTACACATACAATTCGACCAGGCGTATTAAATTACGGTAATTTTTTAAAATACAATTTATCATTACAAAATAACATGGGGTTTTCGTGTGTCTCACACTCACATCACTCAAATACGGCAATTTTTCGAATAGCAAATACTATTTAATCAAGAAAGAAACAATTTCGAGCAATGTTAAACCAGAAACTGATGTTAAATCCAGAAGCTTTAGTGTTTCAAATTTAGAGAGAATGTCAATTTTGAACCCCTCATCCCCCAGGAAGGACAATGGATATATAGAACAAGGAAGGACAGCAAAAAATGAGTCGAAGTACCAAAAAGTGACATAAAACTATTGTTTATTGACAAGTCGGTCACAAAACTACCTCTAAAAACGTGATAACGCCGGCAAAACAACACCATACATAATATTATATTATACTATACATATTATTATATAATATATTCAACTACCGATTCGAATTACTAAAGTGTCGCGTGTGATATCTTTAAGCTGGTGAATTAATTTCGATAGTCGGAAGATAAAGAATATGATCTGTGTATCGCAAGGCAAGTTTCTCAACGGGGCGGTTCCTCTTGAAACCTTCCTCGGACTAATCTTGTGGGCTTCGCAAAAACGGGCGACTCGATCATATTCTTTTCGCTTCGACACGTCCGCCGCGTGTCACGTGTCGCGTATCAATGCCACGTGTCAATGCCCACGGCCCGTAAACCCCCTCGACACTCGTTTCGTCAGCGCTTCATACCCGCACTGACACTGTTTCACATTTTGCAAATATTTTCAAAACTTCAATACACTTAGTTTCAAGGAACTTCATCCTTTACTTCTTGTTTCAATACCTTTTCAAACAAACAAAATCAATGTTAGACTTATGTGTAAAACCTTTATTACTAAACTTTACATTCTAGAGGCGAATGTCCGTCGGACATTTACATACTAACTTATGACTAATAACCCTTTTTAAAGTTTATGTCTAATAATATAAAACACAATGCGAGCTTCTCCCTTGCGCTCGGTGGCACCGCGGGCAGGGCGGCAAGCCCGCCCTCTTACAAATCCATATCGAGAAATTAACAATCTTGTATTAATAATCATATAAACTATTCAACCGGCCGAAAAACAGGTACAGTCAATATAAATGCATATAGAAGGCCAGTGGTGTCAAATAGGAGGGTGTGACGTATCAAAATCTATGCAATGTCTGTAGTGGTCAGCGTCGAGGACTTACTAATAACGACCTGCAAATTCAAAGAGTGGAGTAACCATGGTGTCGCACTGCGCTAACTAGCACTCATATCATGCGCACATTACTAACTAAACCAGCCATACTCAACCTTTGTCTTACAGGGGCTACATATAGTTCGCGACAGCTCGACATGGCAATTTTCTAGTCATGTGATGTCACATAACAAATAGCCGATATCGATATTTTTTTGGTGTGCAACAAAATGAGAGTAAAATTATTATCACCTTTTTATTTCAAGTTTTATTTTCAAATACAGTTCTCTATCGACTGTCTCATTTACAAGATATTTATAACAATTATTTTTATATTTAATGTCACAAATTTCTAATACTTTTCTTGCTATATTGCTGGTATTTGAGAATAGATTCTTGCTTTTTTTAACTTATGACGAAGAGGCAAACCGAAGTTATTTTCCAGTTTCAAGAAACATTATTATACAAGAAACAACGTCAGTGAAGTCGAAATCGATAAATGCGGTAGATGCAAACTCGTGTGTGCAGCACTAGTGGGCGCTGAGTGGATGTGCGGGGCGCTCCCCCACTCCCAATTCTTCCACGAATCATCCCCAGCCCCAATTGTCATGTCGACCTCTCGCGTACTATAGTTGTATTCAGTGAGGCGCCGTGAGTCATTTTTTTTTCATTTAGTGGATTTTTTACTACTAGAATAAAAAACAACAGACAGGCTGAAGGCCCAATTGTTACGTCGTCTATGGAAATTCGAAACGCCAGCGGTATTAACAATTAAAGTCTATTATATTAAACAACAATGTAGTATGCCTGGCGAATCACTCAAAGTTCTGCCGGCCGCAGGTTGAGTATAGCGGAACTAAACTACATATATATATTAGGGCTTTCCATGTGGATTCCATATGAGTAAACTTTGAATCAGTATCCCACAGGAACCATTTTATATTACAAAATAAAAAGAATCCTGTTTATTGAAAGTACATAAATATTAAATTTCATAGCAATCAGTTTACTCATTAAGGAACAAACTTCCAAGGATATCATCACTTTCATATTCATATACTATAGTCCGGCCGCTCTACAACTGCGTTTGCGTTTTGTGCTAAACCAATTTAGTTTAACATAAATTGTGGTGGTTATATGAATTTTGTAACTAAATCTTAAAAACAAACAAAAAATATGTATAAATTGTTCATCATTACAATGTTATCCACCCATAAAGTTGGAATGCATTCTAAGAGTGGCTGAACTATACTAATGATTCTAAAAGGACAAATTATCTATCCAACAACACACTTTAATGTAAAGCAGATGAAATACAAAGAGAAGTAGAGACTTTATATCAACTTATAAATATTCACTCTGCGCAATAGATAATTCATCCAAGTTAATGGTGAGGTACAATTTTGAAATCATTTAAGAATAAGACAATGAAAACAAACTTACAGACTTAACCCCGCCTTTTTTTTAGATAATAATGTGCCCTTCTGGCACCGGTGTCTTTGAATGAATAAATTAACGATAAAAAGTTTGGACAGTGAAGGACAATTAGTAAACAAAACTCAGTTTGGGATGTAATTTATGATTAAGACTGGTAAAAGAATGAGTCTTATGAAATTAATGAAAGTAAAGCCTTCAAGAGGCCAATGATTCATATAGTCAGGTTTAGGGAACTAGAGAGAATAGATCCAAGAGGACCGAGTATATATTTCATGCAAAATCAGTTACTACACAGTCTTGAGTGTAGGTAATTCTGAGGCCATTAGGTTTGGTGCGGTCTGTTGCTGGATATTTACATCTTACTGTACATTCATTTGCTACACTACCGATTGAAATTTGACAAATTTCACATGAATAATGTCAATTTTCTATGACTGCTAAGCTAAATGTATGAACAGTAAGACAAAAATCTGACATAAAGCCAGAAACATATTATTAGTACATCGCAACACACGAAGTGTACCATGCACATTATCAACGCCCGAAGCCACGTCAACAATTTCTAATTTTAGACAGCTAGGACACCTTGACAAGGACAATGACAAAACAAGTTTTCGTCCCGTCCCGTTTCCTGCCCCCCCCCATCATCAACACGTTGAATCGGAGGAGCAAGAGAATCGCCTCACTTGTGAGAGCGACGTTTTAATTTGACTTTACACGTGTCACATATCATCGTGTTGGTGTGTTAATAGTATGTTTGTGGCTTTAATCAGTTACTGCGGAGCCTCATTCAAATAATCCATAGAGCGTCGTTAGGTGTGGTGCGGTCTGTGTTGTCTATGGTTCTACTTACGCGGCGAGTAGGAGCGCTCCCTCTCGTAGCGGCGCCGGCGGTAGTGCGGCGACGGGGAGCGGTGCCTGTAGCTGCGGTGGTAGTAGTCGCGCTCGCGGTCGCGGTATCCACCCCCGCGGTAGTAGTAGTCGCTGCGGGATGAATATCTATGTTGGAATTAAAAATGTTATTGTTCTTTAATTATATCGTCTGTTTTTTCTTACGAGATATTTTTTTAAATTTATCATAGTATAATTTGTACAAATTTAAATAAAGGTTATAGGACAGTAGAGACAGAAAGTATGTCAATAATGTATAATGTGAATAATGTAATAAGTGCTGTCGTGGAACAAGTTGGCTGTGTAGGGAATACCACCAACTGCAGAAATTAAAATTACTGTATAGATAAGACTAGATAACAATTTAATACACACTAAAATAAACAATTACAAAAAAAAAACAATAAGAATCGCGCAGAAGGTTCGCCGATGACTATTTACTATTATTGTATTGTATTACTTACTATTATTGTATATACTTATGTAAATTATATACAATTATAAATTTATTGCAACAACGATTTATGTAACCTTTTTTGTCAACCCTACTGACCATCGACGCGTGACATCACGAGGCTATCGGCAAACCTTCTGCGCACGGTCAGTATTTATAATATTTTCTAAGCAATAGAATAAGCAATATTATCACTTAAAACGATCTCTTCCAGGCAACCCAAATTAAAGGAAACTCTTAGTTAACCTGGCAAAGTAGGTGACATAGAAAAATATATAATAAAAAAGTATAATATGTTTATTATTTATACCACGGAAAAAGAATACTAAGAAATAATATTTTCTAAGTTTTCGCGTCTTGTATACATATTAAAACTACGTTTAACCAAATAATTAAAATGTACAAGTTGGCTAAATAAAACTTTAACAATACTCGTTGACACTTGACATCTTTGTCTTCCGTGATCACGGCCACTGAAAAGTGGCCGAAACGTCGGAATAACAAAAACCAAATAAATTCCCGCGCTTAAAACCATTACAACGTAGTTTTATTATACTAAGAAATGATAATCGCCCAGTAAAAAACGTAACTCGTAACACACTCTTCAGACACAGGTGGTAACAACCACTCCATCTTGTTTTTATATAAAATTATAATTAAAACTCCACTCAACCTATTATTTTCTACGTTTTCGCGACTAGTGCACATAATAATGTTTTAACGGTTTTAAGCGCGGTATTTTATTTGACTTTTATAATTCCACTCAACCTCTTATTATTCAAAACATTTTTCAAACTTAAAGCAGTGTTCTAATAGGCACCTTTTCAATTTCGTAAATATCATTAAATCAATCTTTTAAAGCGTAAAATTATCTCGTAAGAAAAAACAAGGGTATAGTATCCTATCTTTTAATAACTCACTCTCTGTCACGGCCGCGTCTGTCGTAGCCATTGTCACCTCGGCCGCTCACTCTGTAACAATTTCGAGACCATTTACTTATCATGAACAATAAAAAATAATTGAAAAATCAACTAAGAGTGTGTCATCTCACAGACACAAAGCGAAAGGGTCCGTTGTGGCGACAAAATAAACCTCCACTGATTATCCTATTTCACTATGGAGCCCTGTGAGTAACCAAAAATACCCAATATATCAAAAATGGGGAAATTACAAGGGCTCCCTTTATTCATTTTTTTAGGCTATAGAAACCTAACAATGTATAAAACTTATTCCCAATAGACTAGTGCAAATTACAGCCACAACATGCAATAACGCAATGTTGTTAAAACAGCCCCCTTTGATAAGTTAAACTTTGTTAAATTAACTTATAATTTATCTGTTTTAAACTCATTTACCAACATTTGAATCACACATACAAATATTTATGTGAGCATTTCTGATGTTGGTATAAAGATTATTATGACAATTTGGACCTAGTAATTACTAATTCAGTTTCATATAAGTTTAAACTCGAAAACTAGTCAATGGATTGACTTGAAATGTTTACTTTGTTTATTGTGGTATAGATTTATGTTTGACCATGATCTCGCCTGATGTTAAGTGGAGATAAGGTGTAATATAGAGCACGCTTTTCTAAAAGGTACCTACCTATTCACATAGAACTCGAAAACACCTACCTACAGTGTAGGTATCGGGAAAACAGACTGCCAATGAGCTACATTAATCAAGATGGACGCAAAGCGCTTCATTCGTATAGGTGGTATGTCAGACGACAACAGAAATTTGTATTTTAATAAAAAGTGAATTTTATATACTAGACACTACCCGCGACTTTGTCCGCATCAATTTTGTTATTTCCCTAATCATTTATTCAGGTTTAGCTAGTAGTAATATAACTGTCATAAACTCTCCTAAAGACAGAAAAAGAGTAAAATACTATGTGGATAGTATACTTGTAGTTTTGATTTGAATGTAACTAAAAAAATGTATAAACAGGCCTTTAATAAGTTAGCAAAACTTAAAGCTGACTTACTCTAAAACTGTTTCACAATGATTTGACCAACTCATATTGTATCAATAGAATGAAACATATTGATGCTTTGATATAAACAATGTAGTTCATAGAGTTGGTGTAAATATTAAAACAAAAACACAAAATATGATAAAAGAACAAAATATTCTTGTACTGAACAGTGACAATCAAAAACAGTCCTATTGATAAGGACTAGAGATGCCACAAATACTAGTTTGGCCGAATACCGAATATTTGGCCACGCTCTCGGCCCAAGCGCCGCATATTATGAATTATGAAGTATGTTCTCGCGTTCTCGCGAATGATATGTACACATAATTAAAACTATGTTTTAACGGTTTTAAGAGCTATTTAAAATGATTTTTTTATTTGATTCTGACATTTTGAAAACTGGCCGAAACATAATATTCAAATAAAAACACATTTAACACTGTTAAACATAGTTTATTTACCAATTTTTGATACGTGGTTTTGAGCAATATGTGCGTTTTTCATTTTTTTTTAGTTTCGCTTCACGGTTTGGCTTTCGGCCGTATAGTACACAGTATTCGGTCGAACATCGAATATTTCAAAAAGTGGCCGAATAGGCCAGATACCGAATAGCAGCCGAATACTCGTGGCATGTCTAATAAAAACAAGAAAAATTTTAATGAGCACTAACAAATAGTGATTAACCAAAGTGGCAATGGACACATTCCTAAATATTAGTTAATAATGTCTCCATTGCGTTTAATTTAGTTTAGAATATTAGAGCAAAATTAAATTACTTACTATTCTCTAGAGGCAAAAGTACTAGACCATATTAAATTAGTGATGTAACCAAGTGGTTAACTCTCTACTACTTATACATATTTTAAACACTATGATAATCTATAGAATATAAAACCGGGTTAGAGGCGAAGTAATATTATGTCCTACTAGGGCAAGATCATAATTAATTAACAAGGTGTTTACCAAAAATCTCATGGAGTATTGAGAAGATTAGCAAAATAACAGACCAGTTAGAGCTGCTTACATAAAGATCGTTTTTAAATAAGCTTTAGGTAATAATGTGTTTTATTTAACTTCCTAAATAGGTTTTAAACTAAACATATCTAAGCTGCTTTGTATAAGGTACTCTTCCATGTTATTTAGCAAAATGTTGACGAGTCATAAAAACACCACCTATAGTTTAATAATTCGGTATCTTAAAACGGAGGAAATTAATTGGGAGGTAAAAAAAAACAATTATTTTAACAGATTCAAAAAAATACACTCATGATATTTAAATAAAAAGGAATATGAATAAAATAGTACCAATTTATGACAAAAATTTAATACTTACGTAGGTTTCCCCATGTAGATGCCAGGTGTCGGTGTGTGAGCTCTCTGTGTGATGGAATAGTCCACGCGGATGCGGCGTCCGTCTATCTCCATGCCAGTGCATTCGTTCTTTGCAACTTTAGCATCGTCCTGCGACTCGTAGTATACGAAACAGAAGCCGCGAGAACGTCCAGTCTGTTGGTTGGATTGTTAAATTACACAATTCCCCTTTAAATATGTATATGATCACAAAAACTATTATTTAAGTATTTCGGCTAAGGGGCCATCAATAATTTACGTCAAATGTTAGAGGGTAGGGGGGGCGACCAAGTGTGACATACAGCGCGTTCCATTAGTAGCTCACAACGCCCAAAACGCCCCGTTAGCCGTCCTACAAGGCGACCGCGGTTGTTGTGGTCGTGGCGAAAATGTCACTAATGACGTTATCAATTTCGATCACACAACGCTCACAATGACTCATGTCAAGAGGTGGGACGAATTACCGTTCGTTCCACTTGGGTTTACGACTGTAACGCCGGCAAGCAAGTGAAACGGGTAAATTCGCAGTCGTGAGCGTGGTCGTTGTGAGCCCTAATGGAACGTAACCATTATGTGACAAGGGGTGGGAGGGGTCCTAAATTTTATTACGTCACATTTCAAAATCTAATTGTTGGAAATCGAATCAATTCTTTATTTGTGTTACAATGCACATCACTATTAAACGTAGACATCAGTAAACTCCCTTGTAAAAATGGCTTCCCGGAAAACTGTGTTCACATAAAACTATATTAATTAAAATCACTATTAATATAAAGTAATTCTTTAATTAATCCAATATTTAATAAAATTGCAAAATATGCAATGTCACACTAGGGAGGGAGGAGTATTACGATTACGAATGTGACTTGCTGTGACAAGGACCGGGGAAGGGTCAAAAAATCATGAAATTCGTGTGACGTAATTTGTGTGTGGCCCTTAACAAGGCGGCTGCTGGTAAAGTACACTTTTGGCCTGATACAAATCCAAAGATTGCGAGAACACAACCACAAGGACAGCTTGTGCAATAACAAATATCTCAGGGCCTTTATAGCAATATCTTTAATTCCAGACTCAGTGTAGATATTTCAATTTTATTGCACAACATAGTCTATTTTGACATCTTATTTGGATTTGCATACAATTTTTTATTACGATAATGGCCGAATTGCATTATTTCAATAACAATTATTACTTTGAACCTTTTTAAATAAAATTATTTTATAAATATTTTTTAAATTAATACTTTAATAATAATTGTTTATAAATTATTACTTGTAGAAGAATATCGTATAACGATGTAACTTATCTTACCTTAGCGTCAATAACAACTTGTACTTTCTCAACTGGCCCAAATTTAGAAAAAATTTGGGTAATTTGATGCTCGGTGGTGTATAGACTGAGACCAAAAACGCCGAGACACCGGGATGGGGTGGGGTTCTCCTGTTTGGAATCGCCAAATGTACTTGATGTTCCAAACTAAATAGATTACAGGCACAATACAATTGTTTCCATTAAAATATTGCAATGATATGACACATACACTAAGTTAATACTTACATTATACTATAAATAAACCAGGAGGCTTAACGCGGCGGCTTTCGTACATTCGTATAACAAGTATCAAAATAAAATAAAACTTTATGCTGTCTTACTCCTACCAGTATATTTAGACATATTATGATAGCATAGTATGTCTAGATATACTGGTAGTACAAACTAGATTTCTCCAAAACCAGCCGCCTTAGGCCGTCAGCTGTGCCTGTGATGCTGTCTCCAATGGTGTACACTAAGGCTATATTGCATTTTTTGATATCTAAACAATAAAGCATCTAAAATTACTTATGATTATTACTGACAGCTACACAGTTTAATATCATGAAAAATACTAGGAATGACAAAGACAGAATTTTAATATACATTGTAACAGATAACTGTTCACTATATGTCACTAGTAAACAATTCATCACAATTAACATATACTGTGAAATATTGATTTGGCCCTAATACACTATTTAAACATGAAATAAAAATACACAAAGATTAAGTTTTAGTTAGATTAGGTGTTAAAAAAAAAGTTTTACATAACAAACATTGTTTGAAAGATGTAATGTTTTCTGTATTCAAAAGCGAGAAAACAACAATATCTTGGCATTTTCTGTTTTATACTGGGCTATTATCCATTCCTAATGTTTTTCATTAATACTAATATTATATAAAATCTAGTGAATTGATAAAATTATAGTTTATCTGAAACTAAATACTTCAATGCCAATAATGATTTTAAACAACAGTTATAATCTACAATTACTTAAGTCTAAAGGCCTAAAGGGCAATTTAGAGCAATTAATATTAAATATTTATATTAAATCATGAACTTTTGTTAGCAGCATATTTAATCTTGATGATGTAAATGATAACAAATATTCATTGAATACAACGGTGTAGGTTATTCCGTCATATATTTAGTCTAGCAATTGCGACCACTGCTGGACATATCTGTCCCAAAGTTTGCACCATATATCCCAAACTTCCACTTCGAGAATGCAGCCCTTCCCAGAGATATTGGAGATAATATTAGTCCAACAGGCCAAAGAGTAGTCAAACAATATCCATGGTAACCTATTTCTTAGTCATTGGTTTTTTTCCGGACCTCATATGTGTATTCTTACAATTGCAAATGTGGATTACAAAAATAAAATTGTGAGAAAACCTCACAATCGACATCACATGTACTTTTTCAATAGGGTGAATTAAAATGAATAAATACTAATAGTCCCGTGATATAGGACAGTTCCTGTTGCAAACAGTTTAAAAGTTTATACAATTCACTCATGGTCTTATTCATAGAGTTAGAGTAAGTTTGAAACATAATATCAATACATAATTAATAATATTTTAATTAAAGATATTAAAAAATTGACATACACAGATTGTAATAATAATTTAATTAAAAATAGATATCTATATAATTAATGAATAAAGGTAATAAATATTGTCCAAGTTACATAAAAGGTACTTAATAAAATAAATAGGACCTAACTATTTAAATAATGATGATTAAGACTGCTTACTTGCACACCAGTGAAACTGGTAAAATGTACTGAACCATGTACTTCTAGGAATAACACCTGTATACAACTACATTTATGCAAGAATGAATATTTCATTTTATTTCAGTTTGTTGGTTCTTTATTGTTCTTAAGGAACGGTTCAAACTACTCTATTTCTCTATGAATAACACCATCAGTCTTCAGTTTGCTCACTGATTGTCACAAAATTTAGTTGTGTGCACTTTTAGTAATGTTAGATGGAATATATTATATCTCAAAAAAGAGGGAGAAGTTGTTGCAGGGCACAATTTCAAAGTTTACAAGAGCAATGTAACGAGAAAAGCTCCAATAAAGATTAAATAGTACACAAACCTCACCCATCTGAATATCTCGAAAAGTTTTTAGAGTTACTTTTTAGTGTAATTTCTAACATCTTTTCCCATAATTGTATTACAGAAACCATCTGCTAAGGGTGCAATGCAATAGGTTCCAAAATATTTCATCTGACAATTTAATAATAAAGGTTGAACATTTTTAGGCGATGTGAAACATGTTTCACAGCGCAAATAAAGTGTGGTAGCTTTTTGGTTAACGCATTGGCATCCCAAATGATGCGAGTGTTAACCGCTAAGTTAGTTTAGAAGCAGTTTTCTGACTTAATGTGCATATTATTACAATTACCAGAGGCTAACAAAGAGAAACATTGTGATAACCTGGACATCGAGATAAACAATGTGTCACAACTTGCTAAGCAGCCTTAGACAAATGGTGTGTATACTGTCGTTGTCCCGTCAAGGGGAAGGCTTGAGCCCAGCAATAGGCCATTTATAGTCTGTTATTATTTTATGTAAAAAAAAAACCATGGTAGCTTAATGGTTAGCACAGGCGTCCCAAACTCAAAGGGAGTGAGTTCGAATACTGGCCACCAAAGCATGCACCACTTAAGTAGTTTTCTGATCTAATTTGTATAGTTACAATTACCAGGTGCTAACAATGAAGGAAAACTTTGTGATGAAATCTACACATTGAGATGATGTGATAATGTGTAAAATTAGCCAAGCCGCCGTGAACAAGTGTGGAGGTATACTGTCTGTTCCCCTATAAAGGGAGGCCCTTAGACAAGTTTATGGGCTGTTATTATATTATTATTATTATTATTAAAACTGTTTCAAGGTAAGACACTCACCCTATCGCCCATGTGCCTACGTCGCGAGGACATAGGGCTGTGGGAATGCGATCTGCGGTATGATCCCCTTGGGGAATACGAGCGAGACCGACTCCTTGAATATCTGGCGCGGTACCCGCGGCGGGCGGAGCCAGAGCGTGAGCGCGACCTGGAGTTCGACCTAGTATTAGCAAGAGGGAGGAATATACACGTTAACAACATGCTCCAAAAACAAACAACAAATACAAAAGCTGTACAAACATGCAGAACAACCACAAGTCGAAAATCGAGGCAACAATGCAAATGCAAGAAAGGAAAACTCAATGTACTTTTGTAATAGGTGCCTAAAATAACAAAATAAAAATGTCAATAAAACTAAATTTTTTGACTTTAATAAACCTTTATACAGCAATAATCTGAACTGATTCCATTCACCTTTATTATTGCCATGTCCTTGCCCCTATGTAAATTATGAGACTAAGGCTTCCTTGCCCTATGTAAATTACAAGTTTAAGGCTTTTATAACATCCTTGCCCAATGTAAATTATGAGTCTAAGGCTATAGTGTTATTTATTGAACACATCCTGACAAGCAACAATAAAATTGTTTAATTGCAAGTGTAATACATTAAAAAAAAAAAATAAAAAAAAAATATTTATTTCAATAAGTCCATACATGTAAGTTGCCAGGGCTTCCCAGAAAGTAATCAAATGATACTTGTGTTGGGAAACCTCGCTCTTCCTATGTTGCTTAAATTTTAAGACTATCTATTTACTGAATTACAGAGAGTACTTTTACAAATATTAAAGAAAATAAAGAAAGAGATAAATAGATGGGTTTCGAAAATTAAAATTTCAAAGATTACATCTCAAATTAAAATTAAATTTCATATTTTGCAAATATGTACCATACTTTATTTAAACAATACTTTGTTATAGATTCCCCATTCTATAATCTAAATTGGGAGTGAATTTACAGTTTGCAGATTATAGAGGCTCTACTGTCTACTTTTATATTATAAACTGAGAATGGACATAAGATGCATTTTATCCCCGCAAGTTGGATAGTTTTTGGGATAAAATTTAAGTCATTTTCCAGTGGTGAATAGCACCAAGATAAAAAATTCATTAATGCATATACAACCTATGCTTGTCCTCTATATAAGCCATTCAAGTCATATTAATTTATTAGAAAAATCTTAGAATATTATAATAATAATCGGCAGACAAACACACACATTGTAAATCCCCAAGCTAAGCAAGTTACGCTTGTGTTATGGGTAATATAAAACAGACCACTCTGGGGCCGATCCCAGGCACCCAGACCATAGCAAATAACAGAAAGATCGTTTTCGAAATTTACCATGCCAGGAATCGAACCCGGAGCCTCTGCGTTCCAGCGAGTTCAGTCAGCTCAGACTTAGCCCGCTCAACCACAGAGGTCGTCGTTTTATAGATAGGTTTGTAAGGACACAACTCTGTGTTTAGCTAACAATCATATAGAGTCCTAAGTCAGTTGTACTATACTGGCAATAAGCAACAAGTCAGCTTTTCACTTGTTTGGTATGGTATAGATAGAAGTGAAGACCTTTTTTTAAGGCGAAAAATTTGTATCATCATCGATTTAAAAGTTTATTTATATTTAATTAATTTAAAACTTCAATACCAAAATAAAATAACTGGGCAAAAATTCAAATGAATTATTGAAATCCATAAAACTACTAACTTTTACTGATATGGTGTTCACATAATTGAAGTTTCCTGTTGTGAAGTGATAAAGCGTTGCTATGCAATCAACTATTGAATTAACAACTACATGTAAACTCACACTACCAAGCAATAACCAATGTTTAACAGTTTAAAACTAGAAATAGGCTTTTAAGTACAATATGTAGATATGATAATATGTAATTTATTGTTTTCTATATTTTTAAATTAATGAATAGACTATTTTATTATTAACTCTTTGTAGCCTTAGTTTTGAACTAATTTTGATGAGATTTATCACAAACTTACTATAGATAACTAAGATTGGAAAACATTTTTATACAGGAAAATATCTAAAGCATGCTCATAGTATATTTTATTTGGGGAAAATTGTATAATACATGGATCTGTTATCAAATTGAGTAGAAACACTTAATAATTAAGATATTTTAGAATGAAAAATCACTGAGACAATTAAGCAGTTAATACTAGACTTTCAAAGATAACATGTAATTTTTTTTGTTTTTTAATTATGTGAGTTCACCAGACAGGCAGACAGCCCAACTGATGGAAAGCAGGTACCATCACCTATGGACATTAGTCACACCAAAGGTACCAGTACCAATGTGCTGTCACTCACTAAAGGGAGACTGGAACCTGGCCATTAATGCCGGAACAGAACTCAAGGTTGTTATAGTGGCATACTCTAGACCAGGAGTGGTAGCCATCCAGACAGGCAAATACTCTACCACTTAGATGTGTTGTTTTGTCTTATGACAGGCTACCCCAGTGCAGGAAATTGTATTCTTTCTCCGTTCCTGCATGGATAAAATTTATTAATTTTTGTTAAGCAATTTTATACATAAAACACAAGTTTCTATTTAATATATCAGAATAATAATAAAAGGCCTGCATTCATGGGTAATTACAAATTTAAACTTCGAATATCAAATAAGTCAATTAATTCCAGGTTAAACAAAGATTCATAAAGTCATTAGCAACTGTGCAAACAACACAAACTACCCACATATGTAAAAACATAGCAACAAACAAATTATACTATCCTATTAAACATTACACAGGGAAAAAAATCTTATGTATGTTCCTCCAAAAAGCGATTATGTATGTAAATGACATCATTGCGCAACAACCAAACTGTTAGTATCCTTGAGACGAGGTTATAATCGCATTGAGTGTAAGTTACAAAAAATTTAAATAACTGTTTTAAGACAAAATTTCTGTTATTTTATGATTTCTTAATTAAATCTCTTACGGGCTCCTGTATTTTCTGCTGGAAGCTTTTGGCGGGGGCGGTGTCCGCGACCGGCTTCGGCTGTGGCCGCGCGTCATAGCTGGAGGCTTCGGCGCCGGCTCCCGTGACCCGTTTCGGGTTCTCGAGCGACTCCTCTGAAATAACCGAATTGTCCCAGCGATGAGTAATTAAAATCAAATCAGCCTTCAGGGACAAAATAAAGCACGCGGCGGGAACAAATTTACAAGCACACTTAGAACAGTTTAAATATATACCTCATGATCAGACATGATGATTGATGTGTTAAATGCAAAACTAAAAAAACAAACTAATTGGAGGAATGAAATCTAATAATACACGTCGAAAAGACCAAACAAAATTTTATGAGCACACGACGCGTTCCTCAAAAACGGAAAAACAAAATGGCGCTTACTCAGGGTAGCCACATTTAAATTAAGGATTTTGTTATCCGCTGAAATAAATTCTGCTAAGTTCATTATTTGTATGAATTTAAAATAAACACAAGAATGATTTTTATACCTATTTAACAAAAACTAGGTCTATACTCCGTATAAAATTCAAAAAATATTATAATGGTAAAGCTGAAACCATGCTTTGAAAGAAATATTAATTGTATACGATGCGTTATTAATTTTTTTATAGATTGCATATTACAATAAACAAATTGTTATAATGAGGAACAGAAATTATATTTATCTACTTTAACCATGAAAATAATTAATGAACAAGTAAATGCGGTTTTAATTAAACAAACAAGATTTAAATAGATTGAACATATTGGAGGAATATTGTGAAAGATAACTCGTATATGCTGAATTTGGCTGAGTTTCTGATGAGGTTTTATAAAATTATGCTAAAAAGCTGCATTTTCTTAATTCTTTGATATAATTTGCTAAATTCTGAATTGAGAGTATTAATAAAATTCAGCGAAAATTGTAGAATTCTACTAAATCTGGTGACCCTGGTCATTATTCAAGTTGCCAGTAGTAAAGCCTTCTTCTCACTTCCATGGCAGCAAGCAAGACAATGACGAGAAAACTCGGTAGTGCAAATATGTGACCAAACAATCAACAAGACTGTGTTATTGAACATGGTGATTGGCGAATCGAATTTAAATTAAGAGTATTTTCGTATTTAATTAAAGTGTGAAGGCATAACAATTAACACTACAAGACAAAAATGGAAGATTGTAGGGGAAACTTGAAGCATTTTATATTGCTGTGTAATTTTAGTTAAATAATATGCGTAACCCTTCGTTTACAGCTTACATTTTTAGAGCAGTAAGTAAAAAGTGGTGAAGGAAGTGGGTAGCGTACTCGCGCTGCTCATTTCTCTCGCCACTTTCCTGTTAGCTGCCATAGAAGTATGAATTTAATTTCTTTGCCTGTCATTATGATGACAATAACAACAATACTAAGTTTTTGTATTGTCAGTTGTCACAATAATTTGAAGTCATAGTATTGTCATTGTCCTACGAGGAATTTAAAGAAATCCACCATCCACATCACATTTCGTCACGGATTCAAATGTAGTGTCTCTTCCCAAATTACTTTACCTTACATTTATTATAAAAGCTGTTAAACATGACTGATACCGAACCTCAAAACGATGCCACTGTAGACCAGCCGCAAGAAAAGACTGCTAAACAGCTGGAGAAAGAAGCGAAGAAGGCTGCTAAGTTAGAAAAACTTAAAGCCAAGCTGGATAAAAAGAGCACCGCGCCAGCTGTACAGAAAGATAAACCTGAGGTATTTTGGGGCTATCTTTATGTTTATGTATTGGCATAATCCTTTCTTTAATCCGCTTGCCATTTGTCGTAATTCAAATTCTTAGTAGCTATAAAAAAATTTAAAGCCTGAGGTTATATCGTGATTTAGAGTGAAAGTGATCTTGCAAATGTTTTCTGTTATTGCATCACAATAATGAGTTCTTAGGACAAATATGTGAAAGGCTATAGTGGATAATTGTATTGTAATTATTTTACTTCTATTTATATAAACAATGCATCAGTTATACTATTTAGTCCACTAGAACACAGAGGCATTCAATTCTTGGCAGGAAAATTTCCAGAAGCAAAAACACAGTTATTTCTTCTTGTCTGGGGTTTTGGAATCAGGCCCAGCATTTGACTGCAATATATTATCTATAAGTGAAAGTTGCTTAGCTTTATAATTTAAAATCTGTATGATTAATGTTAGGCCTTTTACACTGTGTAATGCAAATAAAGATTGATGTGATCTTGTCTTTTTCAGAAAAAAGTTAAAGAAACTAAAGAATCTGTGGTCTACACGGTTAATACAGCACCTGGTGATAAAAAAGACATAACGGGGTCCATGCCAGATGCATACAGCCCATGCTATGTTGAAGCTGCATGGTATTCCTGGTGGGAGAAGCAAGGTTTCTTCAAACCTGAATATAAGGTATGTAACAAGTTAATTTATAGTAAAATATAATGAAATCAACCAGTATATCCTCTCCTTATCTTTTGAACAGTTGAATAAAAAGTTATTAAATCTTTTTTAAGATTGTAGATACTATATTCTTTTAACAAAAATTTGTATATGTAATGAAAAACATCATAATAAAACCGGCACATCAAGATAACTAATGTTTGGAGTCTGCCAATTAACATTTGACAAGATAGTGAGTATAATGTCGATTCTCTAGAATGAACTTATATTATTTACCACACAAATTTTAAACTGGAGTCAGAATCTAAGGAAGTCATAGATAAGCAAGATGGTGGCCTTACCATTCATTCATTTAAAATAGGAAGTGTGATGTCTACTAGTGGGACTTTTAAAGATTGATATTTTTGTTGTGTTTGAGTGGTGCTTGAATAATTATCTTGTGTTATTTAGTAGCATAGTTGTTCTTGTCATGTTTCTTTTTAAAGTTAATAATTAATTTTGTGATATACCCTCTTATTTCTAAACAATATTGACCATTTCCTTAATTGAATAATGTTATATTTTTATTTGTTCTGTGATTAGCACCTGTTTTGTATAGGGTAGTTGTCTATAATTTACCATAATTTTATGTAACAATATTTATCCTTTATATGATGTTATTTATGTAGATTATGATTCAAAATCTCTCAATTGTGTATAGAAAGTATTCATTACATTTTATTACATGTGAAACTTTAAGTATAATATTTTATATAATATCTTAATATAAAATATTATCTCAAATTTCCAAACAATAATGTATTAAATTCTTTTCATTTATAACCCTTTAATTAAAATAGTTTATCAATGACTTCAATCTGCTAGCAGTTGTGCCAATTTGCTAAGCTTCTTATACTGTTAAATTGTTGGAGGGATGGTGAGGTGTTCTAAAAATGCTTGTAAAGTGTAAAAAGTCAGTGTATGCAATGTGTTAAAACCGTAAGGTTCTCTGATTATAAATATGTTGACTAAGTTGCTGTTCCTTTATAGCCATAAACCCTTCTGAGTTGTTGCAAGTATTACACTTGATTACACTTTATAATAATAACACCCCATAAATGCCACATTGCTGGCACTGGGGCACCTACCACTCTTGGCAGGTTTGACACATCAGTTATCTTAATGTGTAGGTTGCATCACCATGTTTTCCTTTACTATTGTTATCATGTGGTAATTGTAACAATGTGCACATCAGGTTAGAAAACTGCCTAAGTGGTGCATGCATTCCAGCCAAGGTCGAACCCATGCCCTTTGTGTCGGGGATGTGTGCGCTAGCCATTACTTTACCATGACTTGATTACACTTTGGGCCGGCTCAATCGGTGTGATACCACACTTTTACAGAATATTGGTTTAAAAGCTCTAAGCTATGTTTTGTTAATAGATAAGTGAGTACCGATGGCCCACTTCTCCTCAATCCCATTTCTCCTATCTTATAACTAGCCATTAGCATATGCTCGCGGCTAATTTCTACTAGTATTAGGTATATACCTATACAAAGAAGTGCACTGCAATTGAAAAGGAATAAAGTTAAAAATTTGCAAATGTTGAATATTGATTTTCAATGAAAATGGAATGATTTATTATTTGTTTTCGTCTTGAAGTATTGCATCTTAATTGTCCTGTTTTGAAGTTCAAAGCCATTTGTATGTACATTGCCCTTAGAATACCTATTATTTATGCAAATTATAATATTAATCATTGTACTTTTGCAGATGGTATGTATTTAGGGATATATACATTTTGATACAAGTTTGAAATCCCATCTCTCCTATTTCACCCATACTACCCCATCCCCTCTATTCTCTTCTAAAGACTGGTAACACATTTGCCTGACTTTGCCCCTGGTGTCGCAAATGTCTATAGGAGATGCTTTAGTGATACAGTACTTTACTTTGCAATAATAATTTTATTAAACAACAGACAAACACTGTTGTGTGATTACACTGGTCCTCTTTATTTCTTGGTATCACACACTGAAAATAAATCTATAGAAACATGTATTTTTTTTACAGAGGAAATCAGTGTTAGAACCTAATCCTAAAGGGACGTTTGCAATGATAATCCCACCACCTAATGTAACCGGTGCTTTGCATCTTGGTCATGCACTCACCAATGCTGTGCAGGATGCCATTGTCAGGTGGCACAGGTGAGCACAATCTTTATTCGACACTTAAATTTTAATGACCTTAATTGTATGATGTTAAAACTAAATGATAGATGTTTAACTTTGTATTAACCACATAACCTTGACCAACATTCCTACTCAACCTACTCTTCTTAATTATGATTTTGTTTGGATTTTATAAGCACTCATTATTAAGAAGTTTGTATGAAAATATTCATAAAATATAATTTTAATAGGGGAGCCAGCCTCAAGTTTTGTAAAAGCGCTAGTCTTGGACCTTTTTAAAAAATGTTACTTTACAATTTTTTAGGTTTTGTTTTAATTATTTTGTTTAATATCACACGTGAAAAATTTCTGTAGAGAATAAGTCTAGTACACGGTTTTTAGAAGTGAATTAGGATTTTATTTGAATTCGCTATATTATAATAATAAGTCTTAACAGATATCTACTTGTGACCTCAAAAGTAGATTAATGGAATAATAATTGTGTTGTTTGATAGAATGAATGGGCGCACAACACTCTGGAATCCAGGTACGGACCACGCGGGGATTGCGACGCAAGTTGTCGTTGAGAAGAAATTGTGGCGCGAAGAGAAGAAGACCAGACACGACCTTGGCCGAGAGGAGTTCATTAAACGCGTTTGGGATTGGAAGAATGAGTGAGTAACAGCTGTTATGTAATGTAATTTCAATAAATGCATTTTCTCTCACCTATTTAATTTAATTATTTCTTATAAGCTATAACTTTTCATTCAAAACAAAATTATTGCGATTTTAAGCGACATTTTTAACTAGCTTTATTTGCAGTTGAAAACAACATTTTAAACTGTTATTTTTTGTTACACTAATCCTTGAGCTTATCTGTTTCCTGCGATAAGTGACAATTCCGATAGAGCATCCTCCCCCCCTCTCCATTCCCTTATATGATCTTCCCTATCCCATACTAAAGGCTTGCAACACTTTAATTCCACCCCTCATGTTGCAAATGTGAAATATCTATGGGCGATGGTAAACACTTTTCGTTATGTGGGCCATCTGACTGTTTACTAGCTTCATAATAACAAAAAAACTAGTCTCATGAAACAAAATTTGAGGTTCCAAGTTCGTACCAATAAAAGCTGTACTTATCCTTAAAACATTTTTTTTCAGAAAAGGTAACCGGATTAATGAGCAGCTTCGCTCTCTAGGTTCCTCATACGACTGGTCCCGCGCTTTTTTCACAATGGACCCTACAGTATGTAAGGCTGTCAATGAGGCCTTCATCCGTTTACATGAATCTGGTGATATCTACCGGGCGAACAGACTGGTGAACTGGTCCTGTACCCTCAAGAGCGCGATATCAGATATAGAAGTTGATAAGGTGGAGCTTAGTGGACGTACACTGATGAACATACCAGGATATGAGCATAAGGTAGGTTTATAATTTTTTTTGTGACTATGGACTCTTGTTCTATATATACCTTTAGAAGTAAATCTATAGATGTTTGATACACGAATTTTAAGTAGCGGAGTGGTGGAGTGGGAAGAGGGGGCGGGCATACTTACCCTTACTATAACCCCTACGGTCTGGTCTGTAAAAATAAATATTTCCTCACTTGAATAAGTGAGGAAATATTTATTTTTATTTTACTAATATTGCACATACATAGTATATAAAGGTCCAAAGTTGAACAATCATTTCAAAGTCCAAAAGAAAGCCATTAATCAACAGAAAAAGAACCAAAAAACAGTGTAAGTCGTCAAACAATGAAGAAAATACACAACAGCACATTCACATAAACTACAATACTAACCATGAAAATATTTAAAATAGTGACCTTTCACCACCCATCAATAATATTAGTGAAAAATTGGTAAGGTTATGTTTCCAAAAATGAATATTTCAAGAACTCCAGACCATAAGGGTTGCAGAAAGGGTAAGTACAGTACACCTTGCCCCCCACCCAGTCATCCCACCCAATACTGAAAATTCGTGTACCGGATATTTGAGTAACAACCTTGCCTGCCTGTCTGTTAGAGTATCACGTGAAAACTACTGAATGGATTTAAATGAAACTCAAGCTAGTTTACGTCCCAAGGCGTGACGTAGGATATTTATTTCCCGATAAATGACATTGTTTCCGTGGGATAGACGAAAATAGCGACGAAGATGGCGCTACGATCGCATATTTTTTGGAAAATACTGAATGTATATGTGTGAAACTCGACATAGTGCTGGCTTATAACCCAAGTTAACACTTAGGATACATTTTATCTCGATAAATGATGTCGTTTCCATAAAATAGACAGATTAGCTAATTAGATTGCGCTGCAGTCGTGTTTTTTCAATTCACTAACAAATATGTTGTCATAGAAAACAAGTAATTCATTGTATTACTTCAAATCAGATCGGCTTCGACTCTTCACTATATTTTGCTGGGCAGCTGTTTAGACTATATGGACTTAGTATCTTTGTTATTGTAGTGAACTGAATAAGAAACAGGAAATTTTTAGGTCTAATATATATAAAAAGACCTAATTTAGTTTTTATATAAGTAACATAGAGCTACTACCCAGGGTTTTTCAGGCGGCGTAGTTGCGGGGAAATCTCTATAATGCTATAGATTTAAGTTTAAATAAGAAAGTTTTAGGTTTAAATAAGAACGAAAGGATAAAATTGGAAATGAGAACGAAGGTAACCGACATAGCTCGCAAAATTAGCAAGTTGAAGTGGCAGTGTGCCCTGGTCATATCTGCTGCAGGACCGATGGCCGTTGGAGCAGACGAGTCCTGGAGTGGAGCCCACGTCTCGGCACACGTAGCTTAGGACACTCGCCAGCCCGGTGGACTGACGACCTGCGCAAGGTCGTCGGCAGGGGCTGGATGAGGAAGACGGGAGACCGCGGGATATGTCGCGCGTACTTAGGGAGGCCTACGTCCAACAGTGGACTGAGATTGGCTGAAGAAGAAGAAAAAGAAAGGTTTTGTTATGATTTTCTATAAAATCATAAATGGACTGGTGGCACCAGCTGTTTTATTAGCGCATGTTACGAGTTACGTTTTTTATGGACAATTGTCGTTCCTTCCTTCTATTCCTCCTTTTATAACGAAACTGATTGTAAACATTAGTACTTCTTTAACTTGATGTAAATGTGATAGTCCATGAAATTTCCAGGTGGAATTCGGTGTGTTAGTACACTTTGCATACAAAGCAGAGGATACTGGTGAAGAGGTGGTTGTGGCCACTACCCGCGTGGAAACTATGCTCGGGGACGTCGCCGTGGCTGTACATCCTAACGATGCTAGGTACAGATCAAATGTTCTCTGTTTTAAATATTATCAATGAGAAAGTTGGTGAGGAAATATTTTTGTTACTCTTTCACGAACAAATGTATCAATCTCATACGAACTAAGTCGCGTGCTCGGGTAGTTTATTTGTATGTAGATCTAATTTGTAATGTGAAAATTACTGTCTTGTTTATGCATTTATATATATTATATTTATGCATAAATTGTAATAAAAAAATTGCAACAATTTTGTGACATCATTTTATACTCATAAGTTAGTTTTCACTAAATTATTATTTCATTTACATAAATTTAAGCTAAATATTTACTATCATCAATGACAAAAAAACTGGCGTAGAAGAATGCCATACAAAAAGAAATTTGCTTGACATTTCATATGTAACATATTAAATGAGTCATCAGATTTAGATGTGGATTTAACGCCTGATTTCTAAAGAGAAGTAGTTGTTTGTTTAACTAGTCAGTTTTTATTTACTTTCCTCATATTCGAAATGAAAAGAAGAGTGTTAACGTCGGCCTAAGGCCTATTTAGGCATTTAAACTATTAGCGAACTCGCTACGCTCGTACGCCAAACGATCTCATGCCTAAATAGGTCACTTTCACCTCTCGTGTACCAATCTACTATTACACTGTTTATCCTAAGAAGATTATTTTGGTATATGATAAACAGGATTTTTGCAATGAACTTATACTATTTAATTATGTTTAAATGTCTTAAACAACTTAAGCCACATCTAAAGTTAGATTTTCATCCACAAATTACGTCGCACAAATTTCACGGTTTTTGCCTCCTGACTCCTCCCTACCTAGTCTGACATCAGATATTTTGCAATTTTACATCAAGCAATTATTAAATGAAAACAGTAGTTCCTTAAATAGTTTTATATACATTGAAATTATTTTGAATAATTCAAACGCTGCTATACATAGTGTTGAAAATATTTTGCACCGTTAAAACGTTGTTTTATTACGTATACAAGTCGCGAAAATTTAAGAAAATATTAAATACTTAGATGTACCCGCGACGTCGTCTGCGTGGAATTTGTTTACCAAACCCCCCGATTTTGAAACATTCTTCATTGGTGATCCGCTCCTATTCGTGTTACCGTGATGATATATAGCCTATAGCCTTCCTCGATAAATGGGCTATCTAACACTGAAAGAATTTTTCAAATCCGTCCAGTAGTTCCTGAGATTAGCGCGTTCAATCAAACAAACTCTTCAGCTTTATATATTAGTATAAGATTTTGAAGTTAAATATAGTAGATTTTGAATGGTGACGTCATGAAATTTAGGACCCCTCCCACCCCTAGTCACACTTCTTCGAACCCCTTCCCCTCTTACCGTTTGTCGTAATTTATGGATGACCCCGCAGTAGAAAATATTTTATAATAATCATCTAAAGACACAACATAACTAAAGTTTTGTCCAAAATTTATCTTATAAGAAAAAACAAGGTATAGGCTTATGCGCCTATACTATATAGCGATACCGGCTAGCGAAGGTCAGAACCGCCAAATCGAATTTCTTAAATAAGTTAGATAGAATAGTAATTATTCATATTGTTTTTTATAAAGAGATTGTCTATGGGCGAGTCCGAATCGAAAAATTGTAATAATCTTATGATTTTTTAGTCTATGTTCGGCCTTATCCCTATATATTTAGACCCGTATCAGTGTAACTATCTCTGATCTGATCTATCTGAGTGATAATTAGACTCGTTTGTTATTTCCAGGTACAAACATTTGTTAGGCAAGAATCTAGTGCATCCCTTTGTGAACAGAAAACTACCGGTTATTGCTGATGATTATGTTGATATGAACTTTGGAACAGGTAATAACAATATTTTTATTCATACATGTAGATGTGAAAATTAATTTCTTTGTAGTTTGTTTCTAATTTGACATCTTGGGATTAAATAGATTAATAGTCAGTGAAACTCACACGAAACACGATACGAACACACACATTATATTCTCAATCTAATTAATTTACGCTTGTTTTATTGGTAATATATCACGGACCAATGTAGCCGGTCTTAGAACCCAGATTACAGTAAATGATGGAAAGTTTGTTTACAAAGCCTACCACGCTAGGAATAAAAGTCGGACGCTCTGCGTTTCAGTGAGCTCGGATGGCTCTGAAACACCCAGACCTAAGTAAATGATAGAAGGTTCCCAACAACGTGATTTTTGGCATCTATAAGCGCGTGTTCCTCATACCGCTGCTGCTGCGCCACCAAATTGTGTAGACGAAATGTGACCGCGCTGCCACTATACCGCGGCCACACTTTCGTTCCCGTATACATAGACATTAAAAGAAAAGCGCGGCGGCAGCGTGGTGGTCTCACATAGAAACAAATGAGTTTGTTATATTGATAGATTTAATTTAAAAGGTGCCGTCAAAATAACTCCTGCGCACGACCCGAACGATTATGACATTGGAAAACGGCACAACTTGCAATGCATCAATATCTTTTCGGACGATGGCAAGATTCTTGACAACTGCGGACAGTTTGCGGTAAGTCAATTATACTTTTATTTTATTTAGGTTTATGGCTTGGCAGCTAGGCTTTTAAGCCAGATCTTAGATAATAATGTAGTTTCTTCATTTTCTTTAGCCTATGTGTACCACAGCTGAACTGGTGTCATTCAACGGAGTTCTTGTGATAACTCAAAAGGCCACATTTGACTATACAGTTCACATTTCTCACAAAACATAATTACTACTCAAAAACTATCAATATCCTACAACTATTGTTCATTTTAGAGTAATTTTACACATTTTTAGAAAATGAAACTGCTCAGCACAGCATCTCCTTTCAGTTCCCGCCAAAAACTCCTCAATTATACTTTGTTTTCTAATTCCAGAGACCAAACTGACAATTTGCAAATGTCAGTTTTTTTTTATAAATGAAGTATTTAAGAAAAAATACCTTATTAATATTACAATCTAATCTAAAAACCTAAATTAACTAAGAGTATTCATACTAAGAGTGTGTCCATTAACACTTTTCTTATTGTCTCTATTAAGTCGAAGACACGTTGCTCATGTGTTCTTTATTAATAGCTAGCACATTACACTACACATTTTTTTGCAGATCTAATTGCAGAGGCCAAATAATTTGCAAATGTCAAAGTTAAAAATGACATAAGTTTGACATTAGCAATTGTCAATATAAAAGTGCTGTAGTGCTTGTTCACGTCGACGCGCGTGACCGGTTACAAAATGATGAACTTTAAATACGATATCGACGGCTAACAGTAAACTATCAAGACCAAATTAAAGTTGCGAAATTTTCTTCATAATTAATATGGGCAACCAAAAACATGTTTATTTGGTTTAAAATATAGATAAGATATAGCGATATAATTTTGGAGAATCAATCAAAAAGTGGTTGGTTAAAAAATGTTATAAATAATAAATGTTGGTTGAGTTTTAGTTTTGTTTTTCTATAACCAAAAATGATAGAAGAATAATTAGTGGCATACTGTGTTCAGCAGCAAAAATGTAGAATTTTGGCGCTTATTCAGAGTAATACAAAGTAACTATTCGCTGGCACCAACCCTAGTGATTGCCTGTAAATTTATACAAGACATTAATAGATATTAATATACATATTTTTATAGCCATACAATATTATTATTATCATTATTTGGCCAGAAAATATTAAGATTCCTTAATGTATAAAATAAATGTACAAAATACTAATCATTAAGGGAGGGTGTCAACATTGGCATAGTTTACTTTAGTATACTTTATACTAGGTGATTATGACGCTTATATAGGGTTATAAGCTTTCTCTTTACTAAGCCGAGACTACCATATAGTATGACTAATGAAAATTCTACACTGAAAGTTTCATTTAAAATTTTTTTGGTATTCATACAAAAATCAAAAATGTATTGTTTATTTTTGGAACGTACACTCCTTGCACAACGCGCGCGCACTTGTATCCATACGCCTTACGCATATGCCAGTTCGCGCCTAATAGTTTGCGTGGGCATAATCAATTAAGACGGTGCTACACTTCCTCGCTCTGCCCTATTATGATGACCTTTGGAAATTTAGAACAGTAATAGCTACCAAAGGGATCAAAATGTTTGAGTGACATTCGCCAATTTTGATCGTTGCTAACCGAATGTCGATAAACATTTACACTCAAACAGACTTCCCAGTTGGTGCGGATTAGATCTGATCGAGGAGTTTTGGCGGGAACAGAAAGGAGATGTTGTGCTGAGCAGTTTTATTTTCTAAAAATGTGTAAAATGTGAGAAATGTGAACTGTATAGTCGAATGTGGCCTTTAGAGTTGTCACAAGAACTCCGTTGAATGGCACCAGCTGATATCCTACAGTTCAGCTGTGCTACACATAGGCTTAAGAAAATGAAGAAACTACATTATAATCTAAGATCTGTGTTAAAGGCCTAGCTGCCAAGCTATAAACCTAAATAAATAATAAAGATCTGATCGATTTAATGTTACAAGTACGCACTTGTGACTTTATCGATTGTAATGATGGTATGAGATGACTCGATAGAATGGTGTAATGTGTAACCAACCACCTTAACGCGCCTACTATTTTCTTGACAATTTTTTTATAGAAATGTTTGAACCTCCATATCTCAAAAACTATTAGAGGTTTCCTAGAAGACTGTAAGAACAAAAATTGTTCAGAATTATAGTATGTATTTTTACATATTTTCGGCTTAGTACACCCTAAGTTTATAATCCGGTATAATATTTTTACCAAGATATTAAGTTGATTTCGTAATATTTTTTTCTTAGGGCATGAAACGTTTCGACGCGCGTCGTGAAATTATTAAGAAGTTGGAAGAATTAAAACTGTATAAGGAGACAAAAGATAATGCTATGGTAGTTCCGCTTTGTAGCAGGTCCAAGGATGTTGTCGAACCTATGCTCAAACCACAGTGGTAAGTTTCACTTTAAGATTAATATTGTTATTATTATGTTTACAATCCATTTAACTATGAGAACATTGATACTCTAGTAAAAATATATTATATAAATATGTTAGTAAAATATCTACATAAGTATATATAAAAAGAGGCTCTGGTCAAACACTGAGTGTTTGACCGCGATGAACTCCGAAACTACTTAACCGATTTTTTTCATTTTGGATTTGTTCCTAATTAGCACATAGAATGTATAATAAAAAATATTATTGCATTTTTTTTTAAACCGAGTGGTCGGTAAGTGTAAGTCCTGCTGTCAACTAAGTTACATAAGCATCAAATAGATGGCACCATACTTTAAGTCCCACTCTTTCTTTCACAATTGAAACCGGTAAGTGGCGCTGGGATCGGGTTCTAGAATCCTCCTAATCTCCTGGATTCCTCCTCGATTTTGATGATTTTATTTTTGTGTGTTTGAGTGGGGTCCCGGATGGTCTAGATTCACAATTGAAACCGGTAGATAGCACTAGATTTGGTTTCTGGATTGTTATATTTTCAAGGCAGAACAACGTCTGCCGGTACCGCTAGTATAAATATATATTAATACTAACATCTGTCAGCAAATCTTCATTTGTGTTTCCGTGACGCGACGTATGTACGTATGTGCTAGATGCTAAAGAATTGCAACGACAGCGCCATAAAAAGCTACATTCTGACAAATAAATATTTGATTGGGATTATTATAGATGGCCTTTGTTGTGTATTGCACCATATATGATTGAAATGCATTGCTAGTTTTTTTTTAAATCCTTATTTAGTTGGATTTCTTATTTAGCTGAGCATTAAAAGATTATCTGTCTGTAGGTATTCATTGAATACAGAAAACATCTTAGGTGTCAAAAGAGCTGTTTTTCCTTCAAATCCAAATATACAATTTTTAAACTCAAAAATATTATATTACATTAGAGTAACTTTTGTGTATGAATTATGGTACATTCTTCTTCTATGGTATGAAGTTTTTTTTTATATTTGCGTGCGCGAAGTAATATCATTAATCTTTGACAAGGTACATACGCTGTGACAAGATGGCGGCCGACGCCATTGCAGCTGTCAAAACGGGAGAATTGAAGATAATCCCTGATGTCCATGAAAAGATCTGGTTCCACTGGATGGAGAATATTAGGGATTGGTGTATATCCAGACAGCTGTGGTGGGGACACAGGATACCTGCGTACAGGGTTATATTGCCGAAGCAAGAGGTACGACATAATTGACAATTTGTGTCAAATTTTATGGCCATTTTAGTTTTATCAACAGGTGGCTGTATAACAGACGGTTATTTTGCAGTTAATATGAGAGAGAATCAAATTTGGTTTCGAATGTAAAGAGTAATACATGTGTGATATTACAGAGTATTACATTTTAGAAAATATACTGTGCTTTAAAATGATTAGTTAGTGTCTAAGTGTTGTAGTAAAAAACATAAGAACAGCTTTAATAGTTTAGTATTGGGAAATCGGCTTTAATATGGGTAATCTTTTTCAATATATGTTTACTTGGCGGCACCACGAAGTGACGCTATGAGAAAAAATACTTTTGAAAGATTTAAGAAATTAAAGATTGGCAAAATAATATTTGACAGGTAGGTGCTGACTATCTTGTGTAATTTAATCTAATACAAAAGAAAACAGAAATGTTTGTTATAAAAAAAAAGTGTGCGTCTCGGGACGCCCGACAGAAGGGATAACTTAAACTAATCTAAGCTGAACTATTTAATATTGAAATTGTTTAACTTGAGAAAAGCTTAGGTTATTATTTAAATTTTATGTCTATAGCGCGTGAGTAAGAGTGAGAGAGGAGGAGCCTGGCCACCGCTGCCGTATGTGTGACAGAAAGGGAAGCCAGACAGACTGGCGCCGTAACGCGTTACGTAACGAAGCGGTTTACCCTCCCATAAGAAGTTATCACTTCAAAAATGTCTATAGTAATAAACTGTAAATAAATAAATACATAAAAATGTAAAAAAATGCATACTAGTAACTAATAATAAAACTACATATAAACCGAATCTTTAAATTAAAAAGTGCAATATACGAGTATTGCACGCCTTTATCGGTAGAATATGCCTGTATTAAACAACTTATTGTTACACATCCTGCGGCCGGGCGGCAACAACGGTGTTGAAAGAGACAACAAAACAACCCACAGCCAGGTGGTAGGACATTTGGATGGCTACCACCCCTGGTGTAGAGTTGCCGCCATAACAATTTTGCGTTATGTTCCGGCATCAGTGGTCAGGTTCTAGTTTCTCCTTCAAGGCCGGCATCACATTAGCAGCACCTCTGGTATTGCTAATGTCCATAGCCGACGGTAACCACTTTACATCACAGTTAGGCCGTCAGCGTGCGTGGTGTGCTTCAGCAATAAAAATTTAAAAAAAACATTCAACTGTATCTTACCTATATGCACAATAAAAGTAATTTGAATTTATAATTATTGTTAAGTACTTTAGTATAATAGTTAAATACTACATTTGTGGTAATTGGGCAAAGGAGCCCGAAGCCCTGTCGATAGTGGGCAGCAAGACGATGCCCCGCCGCCGGCGCACCCGCTCCGGTCGCAAAAAGAGCCGTCGCATCCGCGCCAGGGCGACGCAACTCGCCGATATAAAAACACCTGACAGCGGTACTAGTGTATGTTACCGACGTTAATACGCATCGGTCGTGTTTCATTTGCGAGATTAAGCATGGCTTTGCCTTTTCCGTTTGTATATTGTTGCGTGATTTTTGTTAGAGAGCAATGCGTCGCTTATCTGTCATTCCTGTGACAGCAGTTGTCAAAGTGACAGTAGTGCTGAAAATATTATCGGTTTTTGTTATAATTATTCACTGACCTCTGTTATTATACCCCTGTCACGACATCTTGACACGCGGGGCTACCAACAACCAAAAATATTAACTCCCTAAATTAAAGTCATAAACATTTAAATTCGCCACAATTACTTTTAAACTGTCCTAAAAAACAAAGAACAATTTACGTTTAGGAATATTAATTATTTATAAGCTATTTCATTTTTTAAATACACATTATCACGTCTGTTTTCCATAGTGGTAGGCTGAGGCGATAGGTCAACTTGTTACCTTCTTGACATACATGTTTTACTAATCCGTTTTCGTTAGTGTCTTCCTACATACGCCTTTATTATAGGTACTTTTTACCTATGAGATACAATTTAATGTCAATTTGTGATAGTTGGTAACCCTGCGTGTCAAGTAATCGTGAACGGGGAGTACCATTGGACTGGCTGTTATAAATGAGAAATATATTTTTGTGAAAAATTTAAGCGCCACTTGCGGGGCAGTCTCAGGAACTAACTAACACCAATATTAGCATAGGTAACTTTTTAGTTCACTGGGACTCTCGCAATCAGCTCCATGACTATCAGCGCCAAAATGGCGTCAATCAAACAGGCACAAAAATAAAATGACAGTAACCTGTCCAATTGTAATAAGTATCGTTATTGCAATAATATTAATTTAATCTTGAATTATCCAAATAATTTGCAACACCTCAATCATATTAAAAGTAACTGAAGTTGTATTAACATGGAAAAATATCAGGAATGATAATACCAGTAATTTTATGTGTCGTCTTAGTGGTTAATTCTACTTTGTTTGGGAGACGTGTCACCCATACCGACTCATCCTGTTTTTAAATGCGTTAAATCTATGATAATTTAGTGATTTAGTTCAGATACTCTGATTAAAAAGACATTAAAGAAAAACTAATTAAATTTCAATTTTTTCTTCATCTGATCTAAAAAACTGTATCTGTGTTTTAAATAATAAAAATTTACTTGCCTCTGAGCAATAGGAGTAAGAAATATGGGATTTGGGGGCTTTTACTGAACTACTAATTATTATTCCTAGTATTTTTAGTAGTAATTCAATAACTAATCTTGTTGATAGTTGCATTCGTTTTTGTGATAATATTTGAATTAAACTGCGTATTTGAATGTTTTTGTTGTGATTTATTTACATAAGATAAAAATAATCCAAGTAAGTGCACTATTTGTTCTTCGCTAGAAATTAACTGTCACTTTGGCTACGTTCCATTAGAGACTCACAACGACCACGTTCACGACCGCGATTTTTCCCGTTCCACTTGCTTGCCGGCATTACAATCGTAAACCCAAATGGTACGGTTATTCAACCCACCTCTTGACATGGGTCGTTGTGATCGAAAATTATGATGTCATTAGTGACGTTTTCGCCACGACCACAACCACCACGACCGCGGTCGCCTTGTGGAACGGCTAACGGAGCATTTTGGGCGTTGCGAGCTACTAATGGCACGCGCTGTTTGTCGTATGTTTCACTGTCATTATTTGAAACTTGATGAGTGAGATGTCAATAACGGCTGTCACAGGCGTGACATTACACGTAACAAATAATAGGCACATTGTATCCATAGTAGTCTGCGCACATTTGTACTTGGAAGTATTTTTGCATTCACGCTATAACTATCCCAAATACGTACATTGCTAGACTGCACTTCTTCCTATGGTCCAAGATCCCAGTCACCCCAGACTTACGTGATTTTAGGAAAGATGAAATTTTTAGGATCGGTCGTTTAACAAATAGTTAGAAAGGAATGGATACTAGCTAAGCTGAACACGGGATCGTTTTTCAGGTAGCAGGTATCAAAGGTGAAAAAAAACCATGCTAACTGACGTCAAAGTAGCAAGGCTAGTTTTTACATATGTCATATACGATATTGTTATAAAACAAAGACATACAGTTGCCAGACACTTCCTGTGGTCCATAACTTTTGACAGACACTTTAAAAATAAATCTGGGACCTTATGTCATTTTAGGAAGGTTGGATTTTAAATATATTATCAAGTATAATATTTTAAAATGTTTTCCAATGAGCCAGACATATCTGACGGGCCAAACATCTTCCCAGACTCGTGAAGAGTTCTGCTGTGTGAGGAAGCGCGAGAGCATTATTCAAGTCAATTCAATATTATTTATATTTAAATTTTATATAGTGACTGGGATCTCACTCTATTAGGAAATTTAAATTGATCTAAATCAGAATTACCCAATTTGATATCACTATTTGCGACTTAAACTTTTTCTTTTTGTAGGTGGATAATTTGCACTCAATTTATACATAGTTGTTTTTAATTATCATTCCTATTTTGGATACTTATCGGTATTTAAAAAGAAGATGATTACACATAAATAAATATCTATGCCAGAGAGATGATCCCTAGAGTTAAAGATGGTGCTGGGCCTGCCTTAAGACTTTTATCTCGTGTGTATTCTTGTCGTTGGCTATATTTTTATACCAAAAAGAACAACACTGACAATTTAAACCTTTATAATTCACAGCAGAACGAAGAGCTCTGGGTATCAGCACATAATGAGGAAGAAGCATTAGCTAAAGCAGCAAAGAAGTGCAATGTGCCAAGTGAAGATGTGAAACTGGAGATGGATGTGGATGTCCTGGATACTTGGTTCTCTGCTGGTATATTACCATTTGCTATATTTGGATGGCCTAATGAAAGTGATGATTTAAAAGTAAGTATTTTCCACACTCATCCATTTTTCCAAAAATAAAAAATTGTATAAGTTTTTGTCGATTTTATAACTTATGTATTCTACAATTTTTTACAACCTTTTATTTAATTTTCAATTATTGTATGTATGTTCAATGTGTAAATTTTAAAGCAGTTATCCTCAACCAATTGAGATGAAATTTTGCATACACGTTTAGTTTGGACGACAGTACATGATGGGCTCAGTGACATCATTCTAAATCCAATATGGTAGACGGTCCAAGATGGCGGATTAGTAATTTTTGTGCATTCCCACGATATGGGTATCAAATTGAAGGGTTTGTTGCGAAGAACACGAATAAAATAAAATGACTTCACTCTGAATTTAATATGGTAGACTAGTTATTTTTTTATGTTTGCTTGTAGGCAAACTGGCAAACGGGTCCACTTGATGGAAAGTGGCTTCCGTCGCCCACGGACATTTGCAACACTAAGGGAGTCGATGTGTAGCCTTTTTGTGCACTCCCATGATATGGATATCAAATCAAAGGGGATGCTGAAAAGAATATGAATAACTAAATAATAAAAAAATAAAAACCTATTTTGAATTAAGCTTTTGTTTAAAACCCTATAAAGAATAAAATAAACTTTACAAATAAACTCATCAGTTAATTTACATTACCCACTTTTATGATATAAAAGCTTGTCGCGAGATGTAGACTTCTAAATAACTTCTTCTACATGTGCACCAAATTTTAAATCTAGCCTTGATAATGTAACACAGACAGGCAGACACCAGAGTGAGATCATAAGGGTTACTTTTTACCTTTAAGTATCGAAACCCTAATGATCATGACTTGACTTAACTGTTTGTAGGCCTTCTATCCTGGTTCGCTTCTGGAAACTGGACACGATATCCTCTTCTTCTGGGTTGCGAGAATGGTGTTCCTTGGGAAGAGACTGATGGGAAAAGTTCCATTCAAGTAAGTTGAAATAATAAAATATTGGTGAAAATTTAATTTATTTCATTATTAAGAGAGTATGAGAGAACGAAGGTGTTTATTTTTTTATAACAATGTATTAGAGTATTAGGGGTGTCTTTTTTATTGTTTACGCAGAAGACGTAAACAATAAAAAAGACACCAATATCCTATCAATATTGTCAGATATGTTTATTTACCGTTTTCCTATTTCTACTTTTAATTATATGTAAGCTCGTTAGGGCCGTATAAGCTCTGGAAGGCTTTATTCATCGGAATTAATCATGGTATAGCATGAATATGTGTGTATATTTATGAAATTAACATTATTTATGAAATCCAACTACTTTATTTTTGTAATCCAAAAAAATAATGATTCTATTGCTTAAATAACAATTATCACTCTTGACATTAACACTGATTTCTTTATAATTCACTTTGATTAAGGCAATGGATAGCGATTCATTGAGTACTTGCTGCGCTGGCTACAGTTCCCAAGAAGAGGTTATGTTTCTTCTTCATACGGCCAACCTCGCTTCTATAGACACGACGCTCCGCTAGTTTTTTTTTATTGCAGGAGTTCAACAGACAGGCAGACGGCCCACTTGATGGAAAGCGGTTACCATCGCCTATGGACATTTGCAACACCAAAGGTGCTACAAATGCGCTGCTGCTCTCTTAAGGGAGACTGGAACCTGGGCACTAATGCCGGAACACAACTCAAGGTTGTTATGGCGACATACTTTAGAACAGAGGTGGTAGCTATCCGGTCGGGCAAATGCCCTACCACCTGGCTGTGGGTTGTTTTGTCGCCTCTTACGACAGGCCACCTCAACGTAGGAAATTGTATTCTTTCTCCGTTCCTGCACAGATACAGAGTGACATTGACAGCATATCACTCTTGACAATGACATTTCAATAAACCTCTTACATATATATTTTTATAAATTTATTTTTATTTTTAAGCTCTATGTTTGATATATGTTTATATTCTACTATTAATTTACAAACTTAATATTACTTTTTACCTGTTTGCATCATATTCTTTTTTATTTACAGTCCTGACTTCAGCTGGGCTTACTTTTGTTTTCTTCTGTATTGTATTTTGTATTTAATTACCTTTACATTTTATCTATAGTTTCTAATCTTATTATAGGTACTTTTTAATAATAAATAAAAAAATAATATCTTAGATTTTGTATTCTCTTATTTGTCTTGTATATTTTTACTGTTTTACCGTCCTTTTATTCATTGATTTGATACACACTTTTATTTACTTTCTACAACCTATTTTATTAATACTTATTTTTACATCTTCAGTTCCATGTTCGTATAATCAACTCACCTCGGGCAAGCGTGTTTGATATACTTTTTGTTCCCGTTAAATGGGCAAATAATCTCTTAAACGATCTCACACTAGGATATTTATGGGCTAATCTTATACTAATATATAAAGCTAAAGAGTTTGTTTGTTTGATTGAACGCGCTAATCTCAGGAACTACTGGTCTGATTTGAAAAATTCTTTCAGTGTTAGATAGCCCATTTATCGAGGAAGGCTATAGGCTATATATCATCACTCTAAAACCAATAGGAGCGGAGCACCAATGAAGAATGTTTCAAAATCGGGGCGTTTTGAAAACAAATTCCACGCGGACGACGTCGCGGGTACAGCTAGTATTATATAATTGGACTAAATATAAAAATATTGTATAGTATATATAAATGGTTTGTCCGTTTGTACAGAGAAATATACCTCCATCCCATGGTACGTGACGCACACGGCCGTAAGATGTCCAAATCCCTCGGCAATGTTATCGATCCGGTCGACGTAGTGCGCGGTGTCACATTGGAGGAATTGCACTCGCAGTTAGCGGATTCGAACCTGGATCCAAGGGAGATAGAAAAGGCCAAGCAGGGTCAGAAACAGGACTATCCTAACGGCATACCGGAATGTGGTACTGATGCTCTAAGGTAAGTCTTAATACAGTATGTGTATTTAAGTTATTTCCTATGTAATGCTCTGCACCACCTACATCGCTAGATTAATTTATAATATTCCTTAAGTTAGGTGCCTGGAAGAGTTTGCTTCAAGCGATAAGTCCGCTTATTGTTTTTACGGTGACAATGTTGTATTCGTACATATTTTTTTTGTTTTATATTTGTGTATTTGATGAACAATAAATTAGTGTTGTCTATCTATCTAAATTTCTTCGAGGTCGTTAGTCAGTCTGCTGTACACTAGTAATAAAAAATCAAACCGTCCTGGACGCACTTTATTTCAAAATTCTCCTTACATTTTTATCATTCTATGAACCCGTTAATATTAAATTAAAAGTCACGATTAAATTTGTCAAAATAATTTTATAGTTAATTAATTAAACGACAGCCGCATATGGAAATATATTAGCAAAATATATTTTTAGGTTTGGATTATGTGCAATGACACAAGGTCGCGACCTTAACCTCGACATCTTACGCGTCCAAGGATACAGGTTCTTCTGCAACAAACTGTGGAATGCGACTAAATTCGCTCTTATGTACTTCCCTAAGGATACTACCTATGAGGTAATATTTTTTTTCTAATACAGTGTAAACTCTATATAACGACATTGAAGGAATGTGCATTTTATGGCGTTATAGAGAGTTGTCGTTAAATGAAGAGAAGTCTGTTATTTTTGTGTGACATCTTTTGCTGCACCAGTAGTTTTATTGTATTTTTTTTTACTTATTTTATTCATATCTTGCGATATTGAGGCATCTTGGTGATAAAGGAAGTATAAGAAATTTCGATATGCATGATGCCGACAGTCGAGTTTATTTAGTTTACTAGTTTACGCGCTAGGATAATAAAGCGATAAAAAGGTACTTTTTATTACTTAATTGTTGTCGTTATTGAAAGTGGGTGTAATGCTATATAGAGTGTATCATTGTATGGAAAACAAGCTAAACCAACCAAAGCAAAGTGATTTCGACGCTTAAGGGAGTTTGTCGTTAAATCGAGTGATGTTACATGGAGTTTACACTGTATA
Organism: Dendrolimus houi; assembly: GCA_039645545.1. Lineage (NCBI taxonomy): Eukaryota > Metazoa > Arthropoda > Insecta > Lepidoptera > Lasiocampidae > Dendrolimus > Dendrolimus houi. Next base: position 3,605,064 of record CM077122.1, read on the forward strand.
TAATTTGCGATTACGCATTCCAGGAATTTTGTTATGTATTACTGTGTTAGTAAAAGATTTACTGGCACAGTTGGAGTAAAATCTCTGATTTGATGTACTGTAGTTTAAATTTATAAAGCTAACATTACAAAATGGAAGATAATAATAAATGTGTACAGGTAAATTAGCTTCGAGACGTTTTTGCGTTTGTAGTGTACGGTCCGCACATAAATAAATAAACTAATACTTTTTATATATTTTTATAGGCAGGTACTTAATATGAAAATTATAATATTATACGAAATGAGAAATATTAATATTAAACATGATTTTTAATATTAAATTGTTGGTCCTGGTTCTAAAGGAAGACATTTGCTTTCTGATATTTAGTAAATACCTTTCCGAGGAAGTCAATGATATTCTGGTTGATGTAGCAACTAATTGAGCGGCAGTCATATTACTGCTCGGAATGCTATTGCACTCATTTTAGAAATATTTGTAGAAATTATATACAACTTCTTTAGTTTGAGAAGTCAAAGGCTTTTTTTTATTTCTTATTTTTGAGTCGAGGGAAATATATTTCGTACACTAGTAGGTTGTTTGCTAAGGGCTAGGGATTGAAGCAAAGCGATGAGACGTAAGCCACTGAAGATAGCGCAGCCATCAGAGTCAATCGCCGGCATGTGTGGAGACTCGGCAAGGTACTGTAACGACTAACCTTTTTAGTCGTCATATATATTAAGAAATAATTAAAATTGTTTTAGGAGGTGTTCGATGATTTTAATAATTCAAATAATTATGAATTATTAAAATTATCGAACGCCTCCTAAAACAATCGAAATCAGAATTGTATTGGGCCGCGAACTGAACACATGGTTGTAAAAGTCTCCTGACTGATAATATTAACGATATATTTCCTGAATCCGGTCTCTTTATTGAAAATCCCGGTCAGCTTGTTCACCGCTGGCCGCTACAGTACCTCCCACTATGTGGAGAGGTAACCTATAGGCAATACTCCACTAAAACCACCCTCCTCCCATGTGCCCCGCGCTTATGGCAGGAAGAGCGTGAGACTTAGAACGTAGTTACGCCCACGCTGGTCCTAGCGCATCAGTGCTTGAGATTGCCCCGGGAAGCAGGACAGACTCACTTCGTTAACAGGGGGACGACTCCTCCGCTCCCCAGATGTCAAACGGTTACCCCACGTTTCAACATGGGGACCATTTTAATCAACAACTTTAATGTAAAATAACAATTAGCAACAAATAATAACACTGAACAATGAATAACAAGAAGGAACTACAAAAAAAAACCCAATTAATTGATTAATTATCAAACTACAACCAAATAGTCAGACCTCACAACAATTTGCAATGTCAATAATTATTATTTTTTGACTTACACTATTGACTTTTGATTGTAAATATATTTTCTTCTTCAAAATGTAACGAACCTCTTTTTGCTGATTGTACAAGGAATTTTAAATTTCAAGTTTAGAATTCCTGTGAATATACAAGTACTACAGCAAACGCAAAAACTTCTCGAAGCTAACCTATAGCTGCTGCATAGTTTACTAAAATTATGTGAAATGATATTTTGAGTATATATTTTTCTTTTTCAGTCCCATACACCATCTCTTCTGGGGGATCTGTCTAAAATGGACCGATGGATGCTCTCTCGTCTCTCCCTTGCAGTGGAAAAAGTGAACTCGGGCTTTGCGAACTACGACTTCCCATCAGCGACTACTCACTGCTACAACCTTTGGTTGTATGATCTATGCGACGTTTATTTGGTAAGTCATGTCCTAAGCCCAAAACTCATTGGAGAGTATACTGCGTTTTCTCTCTCTTTTCTTTCTTTCACCTTCTCCCAATTATTTGGGATCGGTACAATATGTCTTTTCCTTCCACAGTCCTGTATTCTGACATACGTCCTCTGTCATACCACAAATCATCATATCATCCTTTACACAATCCATCCATCTCTTTTTTGGTCTACCTTTATATTTGTACCCATCAATCCTGCAGTTTAACATTCTTTTTGTCACATAACTTTCGACCCTCCTTATTACATGCCCATACCACCTTAATCTTCTTCCTTTCAATTTTTCAGTCACGAGTGCAACATTCAAAGATGCCCTTATATATTTATGTCTCACCTTATCCATTGTTGTAACACCACACATCCATCTCAACATTCTCATCTCAGCGGAGTCTATGGAGAGGTTTATGGTCTATCACTTTAATGGCTCAACATTCGGACCCATATGAATATACTGTGTTTTATAGTTCATTAAAAAAATATTTTATGTAATAAACATAATGTCGTTATTTAAAAAAATATATTTATTGTTACTTTGGAATTTAGCTCAAGCGTTAGCCGTTTCAAGTTAGTGTAGTCTGTAATTTCTTTTTGTATAATGCTCATAATGAGCTTTGTTAGCCTACATTGAATCTATTTTATTTCCAGGAATACCTGAAACCAGTGTTCGCAAATGGTAGTGATTCTGAAAAGGAAGCAGCAAGACATACTCTGTACACAAGTTTAGAGTATGGCTTGAAGTTGTTGAGCCCATTCATGCCGTTTGTTACCGAAGAATTATATCAACGATTGCCAAGAAAAGATACTACCTGCCCATCAATATGTGTTGCTAGTTATCCAACGGTGAATTATTATTATTTTTTACATTGATTTCAGAGAACTGTTAATAACAGTATACATAATAACAGCCGATAAACATCCTACCTCTGGGCTAATTGTCACGTGTGTACAAGGCAGATTAGCGGGTTAGAAACATCCGTTATCTTGATGTGCATTTTTCATCGGGATATTTTCCTTCACCATATGATAAATTGTAAGAATATGCACATTTGGTCAGAAACTATATATAACTAGGCCATAACGTCTAGAACATGAACATAGCGAATTTAGCCATATTCTAATTTTAATGTTGAATCAAGTCTAAAATCAACCAAAAATAACTAAATATGGATATAACAATACTAAGTTTCACACAAGTAGTGGTTTTTAAAGTTTATCAAAGATTTTTAGTGGAATTTAAAGCGAAAACGTGATATTTTCTTAAGTTTTCGCGACTTGCATACATAATAAAACTACATTTTAACGGTTTTAGGCGCAGTTTTTTAATTTATTTGATTTTTATTATTCCGACGTTTCGGCCACCTTTCAATAGCCGTGATCACGTAAGACAAAGATGTCAAGTGTCAATGAGTATTGTTGAAGTTTCATTTAGCCTACCGCCAACTTGTTCATTTTAATTATTTAGTTTTAATTTTGTTTATGGTTATTATTTACTCTATGGGAGCCTAATTTAATTTAAAAGCTTTTCGATATAAATTGAGGATATTTATTTACCAAAGAACCGCCGACATGATTTTAATGATTGGTTTAGCTTCTTTTAATCGAATAATTGTTCTGTTAAATATCACTAGGTTTTAAAGCTCTTGCTTACAAAATTATCGTCATTACTAAAGTTAACATCATAGGTTATGTTGACAAAATACGTATGCCGTAAATAAAGCAACTTGATACTTGTATGATGTTTTACTTAATACTAAAAATTAGTAGTAAGTATCAAAATCACTCATTGGAGTTGTTAGTTTAGACAAAGTGAAAGTAGCGCCCCTATTATTTACTACTCTGTTTGACTAATATTAAAACAATTTAATGTTTATTTCAAATGTTTCCCACAGGATGCCGATACACCCTGGCGCTCCCAAAACCTAGAATCAGATGTTGACACAGTACTAAAGATGATCCACTTAATCCGGTCGACTCGGTCAGAGTACAATCTAACGAACAAACAGAAAACAACAGTTCATCTAATAATATCTCCGGAATTGAAGGTTGAAGAATTGAGCGGTTTGTTCAGGAGTCTCCAGTCTTTGGCCAATAGCGAGTTGTCGGATGAAAAACCTGAAATTGGATGCTCTATTTTGACTGTGTCGGACAAGATTGAAGTGCATCTGGTTTTGAAGGTCAGTTATTTTTACTAATTTGTTGGGTTTTGTGAGTTCGAGGGTTCAACACGTGATCTTTTACTTTAAGCCGATATTAACCCTTTAAGACGGAACTACCACGGTCTTGAACTGTCACACACAGCTAATTAGGAAGCACCACAAATTTGTGGTCAAATACAGATAATTGAAACAAACGTTGAACTGATGCTTTCTCCCTCTAACTACATAGAATTTGTATTAGAATAAAACAGACGATATAATTTTCATGGTTTTGGCGCGGCAATTTTGATGGCAACTGGCAGCTTTTGGAAAAAAAAGGATTTTTGGTTGCTCAAAGGGGTTAAAGGTTTATTTCTGTCTTTCAATATGGATGAAGGAATCAAAGTAATTTATATGAACATAAAATTGAGTCATTTAGTGTTGTTAAAGCGCCATCTAGCTCTTAGCTAATGTTAGTCTCGAACAACCTTTTAACGATCGTAAACCAGCGAAAGATGGCGCTACACGACTTGAAAGCTCGATACACTGATAGCGTCGCCACATAATAGATATAGGCTACGTTCCATTAGGGACTCGCAACGACCATGTTCACGATCGCGTTTTTTCCCGTTCCACTTGCTTGCCGGCGTTAGAATCGTAAATCCAAGTGGAACGGCTATTCGATCCACCTCTTGACATGGGTCGTTGTGAGCATTGTGTGATCGAAAATGATGACGTGATTAGTGATGTTTTCGCCACGACCACAACGATCGCGGTCGCCTAGTGGAACGGCTAACGGAGCATCTTGGGCGTTGTGAGCTACTAATGGAACGCCCTGATAGTGATAACTATTAATAACCTTTTTGTATTTAATTTAAATGTATCAAAGATAAATTATCAAGTTCTCACATAGAATTATTAATATTGCGTCATCCAATAAACCACAGCACGCTGTCCCATACCGCCACACCGCCGGGAGCCCACGCGGATACAAATGTCATTGAAATATCTCAAAAACTACTCAACAGATCTTTTCTAAACCACTTTTCGTTGAATGTACTTTTGAAGCTCTATGTTCTCAATGTTTTTAGGGTCTTTAGGGGAAATAGTCGGCACATAACACATTGTATATATCCCCAAGCTGGGCAAGTTATAGGTAATGTATACAATGGACCACTTTAGGGCAGGTCCCAGACACCGAGACTTTAGTAAGGGGCCATCCATAAATTACGTCACACCTTAAGGGGTGGAGCCCGACGAAGTGAGTTATCGTGTGACAAGGGGTGGGGCTCGACGAAGTGAGTCATCGTGTGACAAGGGGTGGGAGGGGTCCTGAATTTCGTGACGTCACATTTCATAATCTATCTAAACTAATTGCGGAACTGCTGTTTTAATTTAATAATTTCTTGATGAAAAATTGCAAAATATGTGATGTCACACTAGGGAGGGAGGAGTCTCACGAATGTGATCAGCTATGACAAGGACAGGAGAGGGGTCAAAAAATCATGAAATTTGTTGCGGCGGCGCTGGGTTTAGGATAACAATGGACTATGTCAATTTTGTAAGCAAAGAAGAGTTGGGCATTTTAGGTGGGAATGTGAGATTGAGCACGCACGTACCTGATTAATGGGCATGAAATGCAGCTGCTCCCGACTTTCACTTCAGTTCACTTGTAGTTTTATTTACCTTGTATAAGTTTTGCAGTATTGTTTATTTTATGTAATATGTTTTAATATTAAGTTATTTTATATTATATATTTACAATGTGCGGAGCGTATTTAATTTAATTTTATATATTTATATTTATGGTGTGTTCTGGGCGCGGTATATTTTATATAATTTTATTAAATATGTACAATTTGCAGGGCGATGTATTTTGATTTTATTTGACGACATGACAATGAATGATTGACGTGCGTGCAAAATGGGAACGCGCCGTCAGGATTAAAGAAGAATTTAAATATAGTGATGAAAAGATCATATAGGCCGAAAAAGGTTACATGGCGGTACCAAAATTCGTGTGACGTAATTTTTGGATGGCACTAACAGAAAGATTGTTTCCGGACGAAATTTACCATGTCTTTATATACGTTTTAAAATATTAGCCGCTTGCATAACGATTGCCTTAAATGAAAATTAGTTAATCATATTAAACTACCTAAATACGTTTTACACAAAACTTATTGACAGTTCTTTAAACATACTTAGCGGCAAACTTAGCGTTGTGCGAGACGCTAAATGTATTCAAGGGTGTTAAATGCGTTTAAGCAATCTTATGCAAGCGGCCCTAAATGTCGGTTGAAAGTTTAGTGATGTTTTTTATATCTAAACGTAAAAGAACAATGACTTGTCGGGCCCTCTAGAAATGTATCTTAATACTTTCTTTATTTGTGATCAGGGTCTCATCGATCCACAAAAAGAAATGACGAAACTCGAAAAGAAGATGGAAACATTGTCACAAACGATCATCAAGTTGCAACAAGCAATGGCGGCGGGAGACTACGCGACCAAAGTGCCTATAGAAGTCCAAAAGACTAATACTGAAAAGTTGAGCCAGTCTCAAGGGGAAATCGAGAGATTGCAAGCTGCTATAGAAACATTGAAACTTATGTAAATTAAACAAACAAATTAACTATTGCTCGCGGCTTCGCCCTTGTTAATGTAGGTTTTGTCAATCAATTTGAGTTTTTATCTATCAGTACATTTTTGGAAAAAATCCATCACGAAAAAACGCGTTGTTTTGGCAACGTCACGTGACGCAGTGACGTGTTTGTTAGTGAATTATCAATAAATGCAACTGCAGCGCCACCTATTTTGCTAATTTGTTTATTCCATGGAAATATATAATGTATTGGGATAAAAAGTATCCTAAATGTTGACGGGATATATGCCACGTCTGTGCCGAGTTTCGTATTCGTATATGTTTAGTAGTCTTCAAAAAATATGGTGAGCGCAGCGCCATCTTTTTCACTATGTTCGTCTATCCCATGGAAACTACGTCATTTATCGGGATACAGAGTATCTTAAGTTATGCTCCGGAACGTAAACTAGCTCCGTCTCGAGTTTCATTTTAATCTGTTCAGTAGTTTTCACGTGATACAGGCAGACAAAAATTCTAAAAGTTACATTTTCGGAATGTCCTAATCCGAATTATCACCCTGATTTTTTTCATATTTTTAAACGCATTGTACAAACTCGAACCATTCACAGATTTTTTATATTGTTACGAGGGCGAGACTCAATTTGAAATGCCGCTGGAATTATTATAGAATTTATTAGAACTGTACAAGCACGTACAAACTGCACGATTAAATAACACGCGCAAAGTCCTACACTATATCGCTTATCGAATGTACGTCTTGCTCGTATTGTAATCCTCGCTTGATTGCCCTACCACTCCGTTCGGGCATTGTTTTATACTGCACGGTGCAATATGTCTACCTCATCGCGTGCACCCAATTTCCCGGAATCACACCTGGCCACTGCCTACCGGAACAGATTACAATACACAATAGGCGGCTTTTCTAATTACAAATATTAAATACAAAGAAAACAAAAGTGCAAATGCGGGCGGTAATAAAACTTGGGGTTTATGACCGAAGGTGTTCATTCGCATTTGTTGTTGTGCTTCGTGGAATTTTGGCTAAGTTGTAACAATATTATAAATAACATTTGATGACAAAACTTCATTCTGTTTCCTGAAGACCTTTGTTAGTAATTTGCAACAGTGGCACAAAAAACGCGACATTGTTTTGGTTATATTCGTCTATCCCACGGAAATTTTATATTCATCACGAATTTTTTTTTATTGCAAATTAAACGATTACAAAAATGCCTAGAATTTACCCTTCCTTGGCAAAACTAGGCCACCGTATCGCTTAAATATGCACTGAACCATTGAAGTGCCTAAATATCTAGTGCATGCCGGATTTGAACCATGTCCTTACTATAACATAATTGGTGTGAATAGTTTTTGTATTGAGCTTGATGTACAATTGCATTAGTTAAGTAACAAATTAACCTACGAAACTGGCGAAATACAGTCATGCATTTCGTGTCAGACTGCAACGCAGGAGCACGAATCTGCCCTTTTATTGTGGTATGGACAGACATCCACGTAAATAGTTAACTTACTACGTAAATGGCTTAACTAATGCAAATATGAATTAAGCTTTAGTGAAGTAACTCTTGTGTGATTTTACTGTAATAGGATAAATACAAAGCAATATTTGTTACCTGCATGTTAGAGATATGAAAATTATACTTGCAATTAAAATAATATTTTTAAAGTTTCGAGATGAATTGGATTTATGTATTATTTTATTGTACCAAGTAATTTTAAGACCATTATATATGTACATAAATGAAATAATACCTCTTATACGATTACCTATTTATTTGTTTTTATTGCATTAAAATTAAGCTTTGTAAAGTGTCTGCGTTTTATTTTATACTTTGAATCAATGTAAGTATCGGGAAAATTATTCCATCTAAGAATACAAAATAATATCTTTCTGTTATTCATTTATTATAGTGTGATGAACTACATTTCCCATGCTTCCAGATTGATATACGGGATTTGTTTTCTCCAGTTCGCTTGGTTTTCAGCGTCCCTTTTTGTGAAAACACTAATCAAGGCTTTTGCCTTTGCAGTTATTTTACGGTACCGGGACCCGGAAGATTTGTAGGCTGTAAAAATAAAGAGTTTAATCCTGTTTCTTCGAGATTTTATAATTTATTTACTTATTAGGTTAAGGATTATTTCTAAACTAAACGAAGACTGTCAAAATCAGTTGTATTGTAAACTGTCAGTATTTTTGGCAAGTCACAAATTCAAAATATAACCTATTGTAAGTGTAAATAATTTTGACTTGTTACTGATTACTCTGATATTGGCAAAATCAATGCCAAGTGCGTTGGAGCCACAATTTTTAAAAAAGTGAAGTGAAGTGATTTGTTACTTAACAGTCTAAAAAGTAAAAATAAAATAAAAATATAGTTCACCGTGGCCTCTACAGCCTGTGATTATAGATCTTATAAAGAAAAAATAAATAAGTATGGAGTTTCCAACTCTTGGCGAGAACTGCCAATTAGAAGGTTGCAATCAAATAGATTTTCTCCCCTTGCAATGCAAATGTGCAAAGGTATTCTGCCGTGAGCATTTTAATATCCACTGTCTGTCTGGAGAATGTGAGTTGGCGCCAAAACCTAAAGAAGTTAACCTTAAAAATGATGACCAAATTTTCAAGTGTTCCGAACAAGGTTGTAAAAAAGGAAATCTCCATGAAATGCTGTGTGAAAAGTGCAACAATCATTACTGTATCGAACATAGGTTTCATCCGTAAGTATATTTGTTTTTGTCTGTTTATGTTCATTGCATTTTAAACTATGTCTCATGTGATACGAAATTCTCTTTAACCTCTGTACGTTGTTCTGCGAATTTTTGTGTGAACGTGAAAGAGATAGTGTTTTACTATACAGTTTTACTTTCAAAAACCATAAATTTCATTAACAATAAACAATAATTATAGGTAACATACTGACTGTTAGCATTGTTTGTGTCTAACCAGTGCCAAGTATGAATAAATAGGTATTCAAATTTTATAATAATCTTCCAACAAACAGATACTAGATAATAGCCATTCCATACATATACCTTACGATTTGAAGTTAGCGATAGTAAAAAACTTGTAAATAGATGTAATAATAATAAACTGGCAGACAAACACACACGCTGTATATCCCCAAATTAAGCAAGTTACGCTTGTGTTATGGGTAATATACAATGGACCACTCTGGGGCTGATCCCAGACATCCAGACCATAACTAAGTAAATAACGGAGAAAATATGTTTCTGAAATTTACTATACCAGGAATCAAACCTGGAGCCTCTGTGTTGCAGTGAGGTAAGCCGGCAAAGGCTTAGCCTGCTCAACTACAGAGACCGCCAAGATGTTATAATGTATATGACATAGTACAAATGGTGCTAATGTTATATAAGATAGGATATTAACATTTGTAATGTTAATAGATATAAATTTAGTTTTTAAAAGAAAACAGGTCTTTGCTTTAACAAGGCAGTGGAGTTCTGGTTTTTAAAAATTATTCCTGATCTCTACTTATCTGCATAAAATGTAGTAGTCTGAAAATCTAACTTCTAGATATGATGTTGACATTATTTACATATGTATTTTACTCTGATGCTAATTAACTATTTCAGATCATGTCCTGAAATAGATGATAAAACAATGGCTCTAAAAATAGAACAATTTGAAGCTCCAAGGAAACAATTTCAAGAAGCCAATAAACATTTACAAGAAAAGGTTATTGAATATAACAATATTATGTTTATTATATCTTTTATAGTGCTTATGATTATTACTACTAATTATGTATAAGGAATACTCACATTCTCACTCTCCTTTATATCATATATATCATATTATTTACTATGAATAGTCCCCGGTACCTTAAGGAACATTTTAAATTCCTTCACCTATCCACTGCCCACAATTTATGCTCTAATACATATTGAAAACTTATTACATCTGCACACACTTCATCCTATTATGATAAATCTTTTACAGTGCAGGTTGTTAAACTTTGGAATATGCTGCCTCTTACTGTCAGAGAGGCCAAATCCTTACTAACATTTAGAAATTTACTCAGAAAACACTATTTGTTGGTTTATTATATATTTTATTTTATTATAATAACTTATATATTTTGTAATATATTATTGTATATGTCTATACAGAGTGTTTCAGCAAACGGAACACCTTTTAAATGGATGAAAGGGCATAACACTAGCATACAGTTACAAAAATTAAAATTCTTAAAAATTTAGTTTTAGAGCTATGACCATTTAAACTTTCACTTCTTATCACCATAATTTCGCTTAAAACCATATACACCAAACATGTACAGTAAAAGATTTTAAATAGAACATATTTTTTTCTTTTCTTATTCATTCATCCGTTATTGAAAACATGCATGAAAACTAAATTCAGCAGGACATACTTTTGATAGGATCCTCCTTAACAATGTTTACAAATCATTGAGGTCAGGAACTGTCAGCTAAACTTCATAAAACACACCCTCTATTGGTAAACTGGGCAGTTGCTTTGTTGGCGTGTTTGTGTTTGGCGGCATTATTAAAGGGCAAGGAACTTACCAAATGTTTTATACAAAGTTCAATCACTCTTAGTGTACAATGTTATAACCAATATAATTGTTTTTTCTTCCTGTATCTTTGTTATTATTAAATAATAAAATTATAATGCATCTTAATTAAGATATCTTCCTGGTATACTATAACAGTTTCAAGCAGGCGTTCAGTTTGCTGAAACAGCCTGTATATATGACTAATATATATATTGAATTCTTAAATTAGTTTGAATATTTATGTATCTATTGCCTTTTCACTGCATTGCATATTCATGATTCAAATTTCTTTGATTTAGGTTGCCTGGAAGATATTGTAAATATGGTCTATTTTTGTAATTATACATTTTGGTGTGCAATAAAGTGTTATCTCTCTCTCTCATGTATAAATAGCTAAAATATTAAAATAAAAATAATAGGCTATAAACACATAGCCTGAATAACACACATATTAGAATAGAAATAATACCATTTATTGTGTATATTCCTATGCTAATTTTCCTAATAACAATAAAATTTTTGAGGCTGATGCAGATATCCAGATCAGAGGTAATAACAGAAAGTTTTTTTTTATTAAATTGACCCTACCAGATTTCAAGTCCGGGATCTCTGTATTCCAAAAAACTAGACTACTTAGACTTAGACCACAGAGGCGATTGATCATCAATTCATTCACATGTGAACTATCAATGTGTATAATTTTAAGTAAATCTTTAAAATCCATACTTCACATTATATACACATGATCATCCCAGTGTTAAATCCTAGTTGTGTTAAAGAGTATCTGCCTTGTGGCTTGGGGTCCAGTTTTCTACTTTTTATTCTCAACTTTATGTTGCTTTTAGTATCCCTAACTGGTAGACCATTAGCACACATCTCATGATAGTATGCCAGCAGTGCTTTAGACAATTTTTTTCTACAAGGACCTTGTGGATTTGGGATGTCTAAACACAATATTCTCCACATAAATCAGCGATTGTAAAACATAACTATACCAGTGTAGGCGACTATTTTGCAATTTTCCATTTACTTGGCATTACATAAAGTTTTTGTTTATTAATTTTTCAGATAACAGAAAATATCCGCAAAGCCCTGCAATCATCAGCAAAATTGAAAACTGCATCAAAACTTCATCTAATGCGCATAAAACAAAAAGCTATAGGACCAAAATCCATCCCTACATCAGATAGAGTATACTTTGCCATCAAAAAACCTATAGACTTCACAGCAAAATCAATCAAAATTATTAAAGATATAGAAAATTTAACATACATTGAGTCACTACATTTAGACCCTGATTTAAAAGGTACAGTTCCTGTTTTTATTAGTACAAAATGGAGTATAGGCAGATCAATCGATAGTATATGTGATTCATGTAATATCAAGAATGATAATAACAAAGTTGGTGATGTGAAGTTAAGGTTGTTCAGACAACTGGATGGTTATTGCATAAGTCCACTTAGAATGGACATAGAAGTATCTGTGTTGATGAAAGAGGAAGTATTATTGGAGGGAGACAAGTTAGTTGTGGAATACATTGATTGCAAGTTATTAATTGAATTGGATGAGACTGCTCAAATATTTCTCTGCTAGCTTTAGAGCAAATTTATTAAATCTGATAAAACAAGATTAAATGATAAATCATTAATTCGTTAATTTCATTTCTTTCTTATTTAACACACCCCAAGAGAAATTAATTTATTTTTAAAATCTTCTATGTGGAGATATGTAGCATGTATAAAGTGATTATTGAAAGATTATTAATTATTAATGAAAACAGATGATGTAAAGGGAGGGGAAAGCAAGATTGAAGCACGTGGAAACATTGTCTTTATCTACTTCTATAAAAAGCGGCCATCATAGTATGTATGCACTATTTGGATGTACAGTAATATTACAAGTATAACACGGTAGATTGGTTACACGTTATAAGAGTGTTCCCGTATAACGCGTGTTTACGACCCCGTATAACGCGTTACGTATAAATTATTCACGTTTAACTTTTCTCGCTAAAGGGAGTTTAAATCAAATATTAAGAAAAAAACTATATTATAAACGAAATATGTATGTTGTATTAAAATCAAACTAAACTAAGAACATTTTAATATACAAATTTAATAAAATGATTTAAATTTATAACAACACAATTGACACACGTGCGAAACTAATTATGAACTGTACAAATCATTATAAATTTCACAGTACAGAAATATAATGTGGGAAATCCCCGCATTATTTGGGGGAATGCCGGTGTTATTTATACGGGGGATTGAAAATGCGTTATAAGAGTACCTTGTTGTAGAGGGGATTACTGTATAGCAAAAAAAATAGTGTCTGTTGCTTTTAAAAATAGTCTGCATAATAAAAAGTGAAAGCGTGTTTGAACGTATTAATTTCCTATACATTTTTGGATTATCTAGGAGTATCTTGGTGTATTTTAAATACCAAAGTTTAACTTTAGCAATAAGGCTGCCTATTAAATTACTATATAATTCTTCATTCGTATTTTTCCTGTTCTGATGAGCCAGAATTTTTTTGTTATTCTCAAGGTGATTGAAATTAAAACAAAGAATTCTAATAAATACTCGTATAATCATAATATCATAAACTATACAACACAGTCACCATTGTCCTTGCTCACTTGCGACTGACTTCTCTGATAGTCCACTAATGGCACCAAATGTGCCGGGGCCGAGGGATTAGTATTCGCTGTAGGGGGAGGAGTTGCTGCTAACTTATACTTTTCCAGCAACCAATTACATCTCCCACTCCTAGCTATTAATGTTATCAAGTCTTTTCTATACTGCTTCGTTAATATAGCATACAGGAATGGATTCGCACAAGCGTTTAGCGGGTAAAAGAATACCAGTAACACTTTTCCATGACTCACGTCGACTAGTGGTGCACCTGCTAATGCAGTCACACCGAAAAATGCTACTGGCGCCCAACAAAGTAAATCTGTGCCGATAAGTAAAGCCATTTTGTTAGCAATACGCCTCTCTGCTGCCGCTGCAGCACCTCTTCCTCCGTAATTCTCTCCACCTCCCCCTAAAGATCTATATATTTGTACGTAGCACACGACTATAGTCACCCAAGCTATCGCGTTAGTCAAGAATAAAGATCCTTGGTATACTGCGTCTCCTATATCTTTACTTTCAACTGGCAGGCATATTGAGGTAGATGAATAATCAGAAACTCCGGCAAGTGGTAGTCCAGCCATAAGTATCGAGAACATCCACCCTCCAAGCATTATTTTCGCAGATGTGCCAAGAGAGATTCGTCTTTCTAAGTAAATTGCATAAGTTATTGCAAACCACCGTTCTAACGTGACTATCGTCAACGTAAACACGGACAGTTGACCAGAAAATACGGAGAAGAAACCGGCAATTTTGCAACCGACTCCATACTGCCAGTTGTAGGCATAGTTGAAGAACTCTCCGTAAGAACGCAAATCGACTACGGCAAGCATTAAAAGGTATAATCCAGTACATAGATCGGAGAAAGCCAGATGACACATCAGGAATCTGGGTACGGTAAGTTCCGTGTGATTTGTGAGTAAGACTAGAAGTACTGCAATGTTTCCGACGACCGCTGCTGTGATGACGAACCAGACGCTCGCTCGTAACCAAGTCCAACCCATCACGTCTTCACAGGGGTTGAGGGCGTCTGGTAATGGCGTGCATTCCACTGTGCGTCGATTGCTGAAACAAGATTTAGTTGTACTTAAGGTGCTGTTTTAATATTATACCTTATGCTATGCTTCTTATACCTGCTATATTAGCTACATCTTACTTAGCTCCAGGGCTGTAATTGCGTGAAAGCACTAGCATTATCCTAGGTGTAGCAGGGGCATCATAATAAAACATGAAAAAAGTGCCAATATTTCTATTCAGCGACTTTGAGGAGAGGATTAAGAGCATTCGAGACTTGTCCATTTCAATTAAATGGCGTTGTGATCTTAAGGTCAGTAAATTATTTATTTTTGTAGTACATATAGTTTGAAGACTTAACGGTCACATTTTTCTCTATGAAATTCTTATTGGACAATGTAAACGCATATTATCTAAATAGTTAAGTTAGATTTACCTACTGGCCATATCTCCATCTAAATTAAGCAAATTACATTCCAGTGCGTTTGAGGTTACTTGGATTTTATTTTCGAAATAAATCCAATTAATTGTAGTAATATTTATACATAATTTTACTATCTATATTTATAAATAATACTAACTTAATGTCATATTAGTAATAACAATTAGGTAATACTTAGTACTTATCACACAGCCTGGTAGTCTTTGGCCGTCTGGATGGCTACCACCCCTGGTCTAGAGTATGCCGCCATAACCTTGAGTTGTGTTACGGCATTAGTGGCCAGGTTCCAGCCTCCCTTTAGAGAGCAGCAGCAGCACATTGGTAGCAACTTTGGCGTTACAAATGTCCATAGACGATGGTAACCGCTTTCCATCAGGTGGGCCGTTTGTCTGTCTGCTGAACTTATGCAATAAAAAAAACATAGTTAAATTAGGTAAATCACTGATAAACTTTGTAACCTTCTACTTATATAAAAATAAAAGATATATTTCGTTTTAAAATGTGAAAGAAATCGCAAGATACGAATTTCTGAAACATTATTAAATTCTAATAGTTTTTTGTTATCTTACGTGATACTGAAATTTCCACATTCAGCGGAAATGGTGACTTGGCCTAGGGTATTGTTGACTGGTTCGTGGAACTGGCCTTGGTCATCGTCGTCTTCAAAGCTCCCTGAATCCGAAAAATAATCTTCAAAGTTAAAGTTACCATCGTATTCTTCGCTCGTTGTTGCTGTGGAGATATCGTCGCCTAGGGGGCTGAAAATTTAGAAGAATCTGTAATTGTCGTTTGTTATATCGTTGTTTCAACTACTTAAATTCCTAGCAAAGGTTGTATAGATATTGATAGAGTATTTTTAGGATAGATATCGATAGGTTATTCTTAAGCACTTAAAGACAATCCAGAATATTTGTCATAACTGTAGTACAAAAAGTGAAATATGCGGGCAGAAAAGTGCAAGAAACATTTCTTAATGTGCCGAGCGGGCAGAAAAGTATGAAAATCCATTGTTAAGGTGCTGTTTTAATATTATACCCTATACCCTTGTTATATTAGCTACATCTTATCTCCAGGGCTGTAATTGCGTGACACAGTCACAAGCACTAGTATTATCCCAGGTGTAGCAGGGATATAATACTAAAACAAGAAAAAAATTCTGCATGTTCACAGAAACATACTAGCCACTTTTTTTATTCTGATCGTAGGTAGATAGGATCGCAGGACGGAAATAATCGGTCATTTCCCCCCCTTTTTCTCCTTTATTTAGGGCTGTGTCGCTTAGCACGCATCGCTTTGTTGAACAGTGAACTAACGTATGCAAACAACGCTTTTTACCTTGACGTCCAACTATTGCCTTGGGCACTTGTAGTCCTCTCTGTCCGCAAGGATCTTCTCTTTTTATTTGCTGCTATCTCTGCATTCTTAGCACATTTCTGTAATGAAATATTATATTATTAAATAGTATAATTATAATTATTAATTTATTTATATTCTCTCTCTCTCTCTATCTATTGGAAATAAATGTATTCTTCCTTTCTGTTATTAATTAAGTGTAAAATTGTATGAATTGTAACTTGACAAAGAACAAAAATACAAAAAAATTAAGTTTAAATAAAATGAACGATTCTTAAATTTCTTTTGACCATGATTTAAAAACTCTTTTTTTTACTTCTCTCTCCGATTATACCATACCACGCCATATCCAGAAAAACAGGAGTAACAAACTCACGGTGAAATAATGAACCTTCAAAGAATATATTCTATTGTAAAACAATTGCCTTTGCAACGTAATAAATTCTTTGAAAATAATGATAACAATTGAATTAAAAGTACTGTGATATCAGTGGGACAAGCAAATTTCCATACACTCCAACTTCCAATGTATTTATTTTTATTGTTTCTTAATAAAATTGACTTACTTTTTATGTGTTTTATTGATAATTTGATAAGTTGTGAAGTCACCAAAACCAAATATCGACCTGAATGATTAATGGGCTATTATTTATATTCTCTTGCAAAAATGTGGAACACCGGCAAAGTTACTATGGGTAATGATAATTCTGATAAACGCCCTAATAATTAAGCCACAAATGATACGATAATAATGTAAAATAAAATAATCAAATCCTTATAGTACTAGGTCTTTGAAAATCTGAGCATTTATTTTGCATTACATCGGATATAATGGTGCTCAAAGGCGAACCTATTTAGTAAACCATATATACTACACAGTGTTTGTATGTGGCCTGTGTTATTTGGAACGTACATACCTCTGGTAAGACCGCAGCAAGCTGTTAGTTGCAAAGAAAGCAAATATTTGAAAAGCACGTGAACTTATCTAGCCGATATTAATTTTATATAATAACTTAAAGTGACTATATTAATATATTATAACTATGAACTAGTACAGTGAAGAAAACTTAACTTATAATGTATTCTACTTAAAATCCCTTAAGACTGTAAGTAGAATACAGAGCCTAGTTCATTGAAGTATATAATTTTATATAGTTATTTATGTCTTTTATGTTTAAGTTAGACAATTACATAATAACTAATTTATTTTTAGTAAATCAAGAAGAGTTTAAAAGGCAATACGATCTTAAAATATCTTTACCGTGGAAGAAAAACCAGTAAAAACATAGGTAACTCATAATACACTTTATCATTTAAATATTTAAAATAAAAAAAATGAGGAGTCTTTATTAGCTCCTTTTCAATTTGATGAAATTCTTTAAACGTATAAATAAAAAGAGCTGTTTAAGAATGTCAATCTTACTATATCTTTTACTAGGATATGCCCGCGATTTCGTCCGCCCTTGACTTGAAATTCCCGCGGGATTCCCGGGACACAAAGTGCCGTAGTATTAGAACAATAGAATATAAGCTAACGTTTTAGTGAAAACTGTGTTGGTATAAGCTAATTTTTATGCACCCGAACAACTACAAACCGCTCCCGGGAAAATTCCTGCGGGATTCTCGGGATAAAAATATCACACATTTAATTACATAACATTTTCTATCGATCGGTGAGAAAAATAACATTGGAATTCGATATTTTTTAATCTGGCCAGTTTAAATAATTCTCACAAAAATTCCCGCGGGATTTTCAGGGTAAAAAGTAGCGCAGATTTTAAGTCTAAGAATTTGCTGTCGATCAGTGGAAACTGCATCGAAATCGGCCCAGTAGTTTTTATGTGAATCCCGACCAAATAGACAAGTCGAAAAATGGACAAAAATTCAAAAAAAATGCATCGTTTTCCCATCGTTTATATAGTCTATTCCAGTTTTTTTTTAAATATCTTCCAATGTACAAACACAGCATTTTTAGAATTTCATAATATTACAAGAATCCCGGAAGTTCCCATAAAAATCGGGATAAGTAATGTTACTAAAGGCATACACAATTACAATTGTTTTACTAAAGATTTTATCGATCAGTGAAAATTTCGGAGCGGAATCATTTTTTTTCGAGCTGGCCAATTTTAATCTCTATCAAGAATATTCCCGTTGGGTTCTCAGGATATAAAATACCACAGATTTTAAGTCCGGGAATTTACTGGCGATCAGTGAAACGCAAAGAAATTAACCCAGTAGTTTTTATGTGAATCCTGAACCAACAGACACACAAAAAATGTAAGAAACGAAAGACTATACTTTTACTTATTATTTAATTATTTATTTAGGTTATGGCTTGGCAGCTAGGCCTTTAAGCCAGATGTTAGATTATAGTGTAGTTTCTTCATTTTCTTATGCCTATGTGTAGCACAGCTGAACTGTAGGTTATCAGCTGGTGCCATTCAACGGAGTTCTTGTGACAACTCAAAAGGACACATTTGACTATACAGTTCACATTTCTCATAAAACACATAATTACTACTCAAAAACTATCAATATTCTAAAACTATTGTTAATTTTAGAGTAATTTTACACATTTTTTAGAAAATAAAACTACACAGCACAACATCTCCTTTCAATTCCCGCCAAAAACTCACTACACTTTTGCAATTTTATAACATTATAGATTAATCTTCTTATTATAATTTCAATGTGCATTACCTGTTGCATAAGAGCGATTTGCGTTTCATACAGTTTATGCCTCGCCGGGTTGTGTCTCTCGGGGAATGCGAAGGCGCAGCAATGGAAGTGATGAGTCAGGAAAGCTTTTTCCAATTGCTGCAACAGAATTTATTGTACAATCAATTAACTATGTTTTCGTAAGAAACAAGAATTAATGCTAGATTAATTTAAAAACACAAATCATATAATATCAGTAAAATATTTTTATAGTGCTTCAGTCTATTTAGTATTTATCCAAAATAATTTATATAACAAAAAGAGTATATCACAAAGTAATAATAATAACAGCCCATAAACTTGCCACTGCTGGGCTTGGGCCTCCCAATTTTTTAGGGATACGGACGGTATACCCATCCCGTTTGTCCAAGGTGGCAGTTTTGTGATTTTGACACACCAGTTATCTCGATGTGCGGGTTTCATCACGATATTTTTCTTTCGTCGTCAGTGCGTGGCAATTATTACAATAGATAGATAGAAAATACTTTATTGTTCACCACATACACATAAAGTAAATCATTTACAGTAATTTCGTGTCAAGGCAGGAATGAAGGGCGGCCTTATCGCTTTAGAGCGATCTTTTCCAGACAACCTGGTCTGGGATTGTGTGAAAGGAATCGAGAGTGTATGACGGTGGTGTGCAAATCAAATACATGTAATTAATAGGATACATAGATATTGCACAATTAGAATATGCACCTTAGGTCCGAAAAGTGTTCAAGAAGTGTGGCCTTTCCGGCCAGGATTCGCACCTGCAATAAGACGCAAGTTTGCGACGCGATTGCGTTAATATGGCGTAAAGTACAAAACAACTTTCAATCTGTGGTTGAACGAGCTACGCCTTTGCTGGCCAATCTCACTACAACGCAGAGGTTCCGGGTTCGATTCCTGGCATGGTAAATTTCATACACGAACTTTTCGTTATTTACTATGGTTTGGGTTACTGTAATCGGCCCCAGAGATGTCCCTTGTGTATTACCCATAACACAAGGGTAACTTGGTTAATTTGGAGATATACAAAGTGTGTGTTTGTCTGATTAAAAAACAATAACATTCCCTTATAAATACTCAACAATTTATTAACATTCCGTTCTTACCTGAAATTCATATATCGATGGGATATATTTAAGCGAAGGTGTCTTTTCTATTCTAAGTATTTCTAATTTTTCCAATCCTTTCGTTGGCAATGAGGTAATGGCGGTACTACTTAAGTCTCTGCAAATGGAATACATAATTACAATTAAATCACATGTACCATGTGGCTAAGCGGTAGATACTGATTTATTAATTGACGACATTAGTGGATGAAGGGAATATTAAAAAAATGTCCAACATTTTTTTATTAATTTACTTTTGTACATAACTCCTTTACCCACTAACATCTTCAATTCTTAAAAGTTGCATATTACACACACAGGACT
Organism: Dendrolimus houi; assembly: GCA_039645545.1. Taxonomy (NCBI): domain Eukaryota; kingdom Metazoa; phylum Arthropoda; class Insecta; order Lepidoptera; family Lasiocampidae; genus Dendrolimus; species Dendrolimus houi. The sequence continues at coordinate 3,625,753 of CM077122.1, forward strand.
ATTAAAATATTGAAATACTGCACTTAGGTTGGCATTTGTGTAATACTGATATTACAGAAAATATAACATATATATTACACAAATATCATATTGTTACAACTTTGCCAAAATTCCACGAAGCAAGACGACAAACGTGAATGCACATCTGCCGGCCATAAAGCCCAAATTTTATTACCTGCCCGCATTTGCACTTCTTTTGTTTACTTTGTGTTTAATATTTGTAATTAGAAAAGCCGCCTATCGTGTATTGTAATCCTCTCTGGTAGGCAGTGGCCAGGTGTGATTCTAAGAAACCATTGTTTACACAATCGTGGCATATTTATTTGTATCGAATAAAAGGAATGCCCGAACAGACGGGTGAGGCAGTCAGGCGACGATTTTAATTCGAGTTCCGCACTCATAACAATATATAGGTTATACATATATAACCGAAATGGATGAATTTGGCTGAAAAGCACAGAATTGAAAGGGTACGACGGTATTCAATGACATTGAATTATTCAAGTTTGTGTTTTCTATGGATCACTTTGTTGATTCAATTCAAAAACAATCATGAACCGTCTAATATAGGCTTAAGGATTTGCTTTTTTATATGCTAGTTTTGATTATTTTTAAACCCGATAAGATTATCGTTAAAGAAAAACAAATATGATTCAGTAAGCTTGTTACAATTACCACGTGCTAATAACGGTGAAGGAAAACATCGTGATGCAACCTGCACATCGAGATAACCGATGTGTCAAACCTGCCAAGCCGCCTTGGACAAGCGTGGCGGGTATACTGTCCGTTCCCCTATAGTGGGAGGCCCGAGCCCAGCAGTGGGACATTTATGGGCTGCTATTAATATATATTATTATTATAAGCTGGATTAACTTACAACTGTCTTAATAATAAGTTTCCAGCGAAAGCGTGTTCATCCAATCTCCTTAATTTGTTGTTCCCTCTGAAGCTTCTGTTACAGAAAATAAATTGGTATATTAAAATCAGTAAACATCTATATGCTATCAATGATGCCGCGTTTATGCCGCGCCGTGTTCTCCTTAGATGACACAATTTTGTAACTTTCTAAGGCTGATGTGCAGCGACATTTAACCAATGATTAAAATAAAATAATCGGTAAAACTATATGGCTAAACAGCGATTATATTATTTAACCGTCGGTTAGATTTCTGCGCACACCACACTAAGTCAACGAATTCGACTTGTTGACAATCATTCACCGTTATCATCGTCAACCTACTAATAATTCTAGGTTGTAGCCAAAGCATTCCTTTCGAACCAGGGCGGATTTAACCATTTGCTGCCTGTAGGCTATTCAAATTTTTTCGCCCCTACCGAACTCTACAAATCGATATCCTAATTCTAATAATTGGTACCTTTATATCGTCTTAATTACAACACCTTTTTCCCGTAATTAGTAGATTGTAAACTAAAGTATCGCTGTGTTTATTCTTACCGTAACCAAACCCTATTACTCAAAATATAGAAAAAATTGTCTAATTGATAAAACATATTGTTGAATAACTGTTTATGTGGAGTCCACGGATCAACTCGTTTTAGGTACACACTGGACTTCTAATACTTAGGTAAATAAATATGATTATGTTACATGCCGTCAAAGATAAGCGCACAGCTGCCTATTGTAAGCGCAGCTTATTGTCTTCCCGGATTTAGTTATTCTTTTGTGTTTTGAATTTGTAATTAAGCAAAAACATGTTATTGTCTTTCTACTTGTTTTATAACCATCATTAGCGTCGAACTAATCCCTATTGTTATTGTTTTCGACTTTGTAGCCGTTCGCAGGTGTGCAAATTACTATTTCTCGGAAACTCAGTTCTCCGTCAATCTTTTTTTTGTACTGTGTAGTTAGTATAAGACGATGCCCGAATGGAGGGGCGGGCAGTCAAGCAACGACTACGAGACGAGTAAGACGTTTGTAGTACTCTCGATTAGCGATATAGACGACGGACTTTGTGCGTATCGAATTACAGTGAATCGTGCCGTGTGAACTGGTTGCATCCAGTTTTATTTGTATTTGTTTTATACGTGTTTGTACAGTTCTAATAAATTGTATAGTAGTTCCAACGGCCTTTTGATTCGAGTCCTGTAGCTCGTAACAATTATATTAATTTCTGTAAAAAAAATTATCCCTAAATTTGCCGCCCCTCCAAAATCTGACGCCCTAGGCTCCAGCCTACTCAGCCTTTTGGTAAATCCGCCACTGCTTTGGAACCTGTAGTCCGGTTTTTTCTTCCCCACTTCGTACGGTTTCCATAAAGCTCATCCTGAATCCTTTGTTACACATATCTTCCCTTCTAATACCTACATAATCATCAGCATTTAGCGCCAATAAATCTTGTGCATTCGTTTTAATGTTCGAAGTTCAATCTATGTACTGTGTAATGCCAGTACCTATATATCGTTTTCCCTTCGACGACCACTTTCGTATACATTAGAAACAGGATTTTTGCAATGAATTACACTATTTAATTATGTTATAATGTCTTAGACAACTTATACCACAAGTAAATATAGATATCATAGACGAAAATGGTTTATATTAACATCTAAAGTCAAAAACTAAAAATATCTTGTAAGAAAAAACAAAGTAGGTATATGTACTTTGGTGTCTGGATCACGGTCAGTAACACTAATACAGGTGGAGTAGAGGCATTAGAACAATTCATATCGTAAGTTAAAACAACCAGATTGCCAGCTTCTCCTAATCAAAGTACACAAGTATGTTTCCAAAAATACATAACTGACAATCAACATGGATTTACAGTCTCAAGGTCTACTTGCACTAATTTGATAACGTTTGTAGAAACTGTTATTAGTTGCATTGATAACCACCAGGAAGCAAATGTTATCTATTCGGACTTCAGTAAGGCTTAAGAAACTAGAAGACTGCGGAATTTCTGGAAATATCCAAAAATGGCTGGAGTCCTATCTTAATGACCAAAATTTCTATGTAGTGGTTTAAAGTGTATTTAAATCAGATTTGTACGAAATTAATTCAAGTGTTCCCCAGGGACCCCATTTTGGTCCAATTCTTTTCAATATATTTGTCAACGACCTACCTGTCTTAAATACACTACTCCATTTATGTTTGCCACGATTTAAAACTAATAATAATAATTAAATCTACAGAAGACGTGTTTTTATTTTAGCAAGACTTAAACGGTTTGGGTGGGTGGTCCGTATTGAAAGGAATGGGTTAAAATGCTTCAAAGTGCATGCACATTAGGTTTTTGTGAAAAAGTAATAAAATACCTGCACAATACGCAATAAATTGCAACAAGGTTATTGAAACTAACCGCGTAAGAGACTTAGGGTTACTTATTGATAGCAAAGCTACATTTCATGACTATTACGAGAATACACTCAAAAAAGGGTTTTAACATATCAGGTTTCATAATACCTAAGGAAGGTATTTAATAAAACTAGGACCAAAATAACATTATTTAATAGCTATGTCAGAAGTTTACTGGAATACTGCAGTACAGTATGTTGATTGCATTACTCAACTCATTGTCTAAGACTCGAACGCCTCCAAAAACGCGTCCTATGGCATTTGTGTTATCGCACTAATCTAGCAAAAAGAAACGTATTTTATGCGGAGCCTTTGGGACATTTTGGAGTTGATTCCCTGGAGAAGAGGCGCAACATTTTAAACTTGATGTTTTTATATAAATTAATACATTATAATATAGATTGCCCTCAAATACTATGTAGAGTTTATGGAACTTCAGAGTGCCTGCTAACTATCCCCGCTCACGCATCACTATCTTTAGTCCGCCTTTGCGCAAGACGGTATTAGGCAGCACTTCACCCATTCCACGAATTATTAATTATACAATAAATATAGCTCCACTTTAGATATATTTGCCAATTCACTATGCCGAATATTGCACAATATGCTTCCACGTGATACTTTATATCGTTACTAATTTTTTGTTTGAATAATCCTTATTTAGGCTATAACTGTGTGCTTGTGGTTGTGTATTTATATAAATGTATAGGCGTATGTTTGAATTTGTTTGCTCTTATTTTTATTTCTTTTCAACCTAAGCTGTGTTTGTTTGTAATAGGTTACACACTAATCTTAGTATTGTACTTTTAATTTGTCTCCTACAATGTTATGGTGTAGTAATTGTAATCGAACCAAATAAATAAAGGTACCTAATAATAAAATAGATTTTAATATAACTTACAATTTGGATATTTGAGCATTTTTGAACGCGAACGCAGGCACCTCCTCGATCAAGTTGTAGTTTAATGACCTGGAATGTGAAACTCATAAAATTCTTCAAACACGTTTTAAAGCATTGTTAAAATATTATTGGAAATAATAGTAATAAAGCGAAAATAATAAAATAAGTCTTTGATCGAGCAACACAATGGAAAACACCGAAGAATTCTTTTATACTCCACAAATATCTAACTATATAAATTGTTATTTATACTATGAGAATATGCTCTGCTTTATGAAATCAGCTACATTAGCAAAGTATGTTTTAATCGTATAATACCACATTATACGTACTTATAATGTGTATGTATGAAAATGAATAAATTGATTTCAAAATTGAATATTACATATTACTTATACGAAATTCATAAGTCTATTAGGTACTGCTTCCAAACAATTTTTTCAATGTTTTCCAGATAAATTCAAACAATACTTTTTATAACCCTTTTAGCAATTTTTCGAATAAACGTAGCTTGTTGATAGCTCGCAGAAGTAGTAATACATCTGTATATATAAAAATTCCCTGTCACTGTTTTGACCGCGATTAACTCCGAAACTACTCAACCGATTTTTGATGATCATTTTGCTGGATTTGTTCCAACTTAGGACATAGGTTAGGTTTCATTTTAATTTATAATCAAAAAAATTTTTTTTTTCTTAAACTGTGAGGTCAGTAACTATGAGTTTGAAAGAACCTAGATTTTTATCTTTCAGAGCGGGACAACGTCTGCTGGGGCCCCTAGTATATGTATATGGAACTATCCTATGTTACAAATTCGCACATTTTCATACCAAATTTAGATACAAGTGTTTGCAGCTTATGTATTCATTATTTGGTTCTTATGGCTCTACGCCCCAATCAATTCGACCTAAAGTAGATAAAGATATGATATAAATATCTCCTATATTCAAATTCAAAAGTTTTTATTTAAAATAAGTTCCACTGGAGAACATTTTTTAAGGTCAATGCATATAAGTTAAAATTTAATTTTACTATAAGAGCGCAAAAGCTTTTCTTTACTTATATATTTAAAAAAAAACCGCAATTTACTTCTGCTGTAGCATCCCGCTCGATGTGGCTGAATTCGACACATAACACATATTAAGTACGCAATACGTATTTGTTACTAAAATAAATATAAAATAGCACAACTCGGTATATACCTAGGGACTTACACTTGATCGGCGCGCACGCGCAGCGCGTGTGCAGATAGGTGCTTTATGTGGTTGCCCTCCAAGTCACTGGAACAAACATTCTTACTTTAATAAATTATAATGAACAAGTTGGGGTAGGTAGGTCAAATAACGGTCCAGAGATGGCGCTGTGTGGGGATTCCCGCACGCGCGTGTAATTGTTTACGCTGGAGGGTCAACAACCCTCCCTGTGTAGGAGAGGCTCTATACGAGCCACCGCCGTCAGGGCCATCGGATGTGTCTTTGGTTCCCGAGGTCCTGACATACGGCGTCAAGATGGAACAAAGAGGTGGTTCTGTTGGTAGGTCCGAGGATGCCTTCGTTTATATAGTGTGTTCCAGTTTTTTTTATGGCTTCAATGTACAGACACAGCATTTTTAGAATTTTACAATAGTATATAGATAAAAAAACCATATTGTAATACTATGGGGAATCCTTGGGTGAGAGCTTAGTTCAGCTTAGTCCAGATTCCTAAAGTGTGCAAGAGAACCGTTGTGTGATATATGAGCGAAATGGCTCAAAGAAGAGGGAGTGAACATTAGGTACTTAGTATTTTAAAAATAAATTTGGTCTTGAAGTAATTTACACAATTGAATAAAGTAAATGTGCGTAAGTGTATCCATCTGTACCGGAACGGAGAAAGCATTCAATTACCTGCGGCCGGGTGGTCTGTCCTAAGAGGCGACAAAAACAACCAGGTGGTAGGGTATTTGTCCGTTTGGATGGCAACCACCCTGGTTTAGAGTATGCCGTCATAAAAACCTTCACTAAGACTTGTGTTCCGGCATTAGTGACCAGGTTCTAGTCAATCTTTGGTGTTGCAAATGTCTATAGGCGATGGTAAACCGCTTTCCATCAGGTGCCTGCCTGTCTGCTGAATTCATGCAGAAAATAAAAAAGTGTATGTATACATGTTGTATGTTTTCTTCCGATTATTACTATAATTATATTATTAATGCGATAAAATTACTTACATAGCTTGCAAATAAGACAACGATACATTTGCCTTTTTGCTATCGTGAACATGACTTAGGTTTGGTACATCCAACAGGCCTGAAGTTGTAATCATGCTGTAAAGAAGGTACAATTAATAATATTCGTCTCATGTCGGCATTCTGCAAAATAACTTCAGGAGATAAAGAATGGCTGCAAAATGACAAAACACAAACATTTTTTTGGTTTATGATTGGAGCTTGTGTTGTGGATATGATTGCATACATTTTGAATTTAAATTTCACAGAAGTATTCCATCTTTTGGGGTAAAATTTATCCTATGACCATCTTCTTTATCGAAAGGTGTCGAAAGTACATAACTATAAGTATATAGTAGACACCGTCTTAGGTAAGCAAGTATCAGAGGGTGTAAACTTGCATTTGACTAGTGACAAATGAGACACTCACGTGTGTCTGTCTAGTCTAGATAGACACAATTTTGTAAATCATACGTACTAATCGTAAGACTAGATTTCAAAAATAGTTGTAATTAACATAATTAAAAAAAGAAATTATAATAAAATAATGAATAAATTATATATATATATATATATATATATATATATATATATATATATATATATATATATATATATATATATATATATATATATAGGTTTTCATTCTGGAGTAATAATTATATACTTTTTTAACCTCCTTAGGGGATTACTTTGTAATGAAAGTTATGTATATCCTGCAGAGAAAAATTCTTTCCCTACAAAATGTAAACGAGTTAGTTTCGTAAATATTGTCACAAATTTGTGGGATTAGATTTTAAATGCCCTTGGAATTATCACAAAGTTTATTAGAAGTACATGTAATTCACAGTTCTTACAAAAACAACCGAATACAAAATAAGTCGAAAGCGTAAGGCAGAAAATCGTAATATAAAAACGCGCAAAGTCCATCAATATATAAGATTCCCGTTCCGAATGTACACTTAGTAATGTCTCGATCGCAGTTGAAATTCAACTAACCTAATCTTGATGGGATAACATTATATATTTACAAAATAGACATAGGCCCCCAGCAACATGCCCACTATTCTTTGGAGTTCTCGAACTCGTAAGACAACCATAAAAGGTTTACAGATAATTTAAGTAGTAAATGTAATAAAACACGTGTTGTAAAGGATTATATATGGATTTCGTCTTCTCGGAACTTCAGTTGTAACAATATGTAGACTTTCAATAACAGAGATGGCATTGGGCTTATGATAGAGTTTTGCCATGATTTTTTTAAATTTTGGAATCGTAAAGCCGATATTAGATGGTCATTTCTATATTTCAATTTGGATGAAACCAAAGTGATCCATATAAACTTAAAATTGAGTCATTAATAATTTCGTCGTATCCTTTTAAATCTGTGCATATCAATAAAAGATTCAACTTGCTAGATCCGTCTAAAAGCGGCATGTTATTTCGTACATGCTACTAATTTCTAATCTCTGTTATAGGTTAAGTAGATTCAGGTAATAATATAAAAAACATACATACGTACAATGTGCGTAGCTCAGGCAGCGTTGGTAGCTGGTTTAATTTATGTAGCATTGGTGCTTGTGTTATGAAACTGAAATATATTTTTATTTCTTTTTAATTGTTTACTTTTGGCACCCCATCTAATGATGATTAATCATATTTTTTATTTTGTAGCCATGCAATAACATTAATAATATAATTGTATAGCTATAAAATAAGAAAATCGTTAAGATTTTTAATGTATTGAATAAAATGATAGGGTGCTAACTAACATATAGTTTATCCTATGATTATTGTGCTCGATACATTAAGCTGATAGGATACATCAAAAAAAAAATTGTATCCTAAAAATTAGCTTTAAACTTTAAATGATTTATTTTCTATACTAATAAAATTAAAGTGTAGGCACATATGGTCGTGCGCAGGTTTGCCGATGATAACCCCTTCCGCTTCCTAGAACCGCGACCCGCTGTCGTCTAGTTTTTAATACTACTTAGACAAGCCCCGGTCCCAGTCGTAGGAAGCGGGAGGGGTGATCATCAGCGAACCTTCTGCACACGACTTATACGTGTATGTTTCATCTGGATATGGTGCCCTGCAAATTCATATTATATATATATATATATATATATATATATATATATATATATATATATATATATATATATATATATATCAGAAGATAAGAACAAAGTCCAAATCGATTTTTATGTATTGAACGAAAAATAATATTAATCCTTGTAGCTGGGCTGCTTGTCGTAAGATGCGACAAAACAATTTATAGCTAGATAGGGCATTTGGCCGTTTATATACCGCTCCTGGGCCCCAATTCTGCTATAAAAATAGTGCCAGAATGGTTTGTATGAAAACCACTATTGTAATAGCATAAATGGGGCCCTGGTCCAGAATATGCCACCGTATAACCTTAAATTGTTTTCTGGCTTCACTAGCCAAGTTCCAGTCCCCTATTCGACGTCAGTAGTACATTGGTAGCACTTTTGGTATTGCAAATGTCCATAGGCGACGGTAATCAGTTTCCTTCAAGTAAGCCATCCGCCTGTCTGCTGTATTTTATCAATGATAAAATCCATCAAGAACAAAGTGACTACGACAGCTACTTATTCATAAACTTACACATAAGATACTCACAATGATTTCAGATTAGGCATCTTGGTCAGATCTTCGACGGCGACGAACTCCAATTTCGGCGCATCTATTATTGACCTGAAAAGTTACACGAGATTATTTATAGGTTAGTCAAAGTCCCCCCTCCTGAGTTCTTTCAGTTTTGTTTATAACTAGCTTTCAATGTAACCCACATTGAACAAAGAGCTGTGGTGTAATATTTAGTAAATAGTGTCACAACTCATCAATATACTTTCTGTTTTCTGGTATATGTTATCGTAGACTGATAGACGACCATAAATCTCGTAGAATTTGGGATCTTTTAAGAATTTTGGCAACATGGAACCCTTATGTTTTCTTTAATATATATCTGTCTTTGTACATGGTCATTTTTATTAGAAACTTCTTCAAATCTATAGGTCACTGGTTCATTCAGCTCGGAGGACCAAAAATAATATGTAAAACACTTATTTAAATGGAAATTCGTAAGCGGACTGTAAATATGCCAAGTGGTAGGATATTTGCTCGTCTGAATGGCTACCACCCCTGGTTTAGAGTCTACAGTATGCCACCATAACAAACTTGAGTTGTGTTCCGGCATTAGTGACCAGGTTCCAGTCTCCCTTTAGGAGCCATCCATAAATTACATCACAAGTTAAGGGGGGTTGACGAAATGTGACATTGTGTGACAAGGAGTGGGAGGTCCTAGATTTCGTGACGTCACATTTCAAAATCTAATATATTTAAGTTTAACATGAAATTTGAACTATTAATGAAAAACTTCAAAATATTTCCACCTCCATCTGCATGGTGTTTAAATTATTATTATAATTTAAATAGAATTATTGTTATAATATTACTGAAATTACTTATATAATTTAAATGGAAATAAAACTAATTACGGGACTGCTGTTTTGATTTAATAATTTCTTGATGTGATGTCACACTAGGTAGGGGGGAGGAGTGTCACGAATGTGACCAGCTGTGACAAGGACGGGGGAGGGGTCAAAAAATTACGGAATTCGTGTGACGTAATTTGTGAATGGCCCTTTACAGAGCAGCAGCGCATTTGTAGCATTTTTGGTGTTACAAATGTCTATAGGCGATGGTAGCCGCTTTCCATCGCGTGGGCCGTCCGTCAGCTCGTCAGCTGAACTCGTGCAATAAAAATAAAATAATTTAATAATAAAATATTACACGAGCGAAATAAACATTTTTTTATATTAAGAGAAAAAATGACGTCTACCAAACCAAAAGAACATCTATGTTCAAAAGTTAAAAATTATATTTCATGGCCAGTAGTACTAAGCACTATCAGACATAATTATTACAAAACTTAATCGTGTTATTAAATGACGAAGATACATTTTATGCAAATTGATTTGAACTACATCCATTGAATAGTTTTTTTTTTATATTTTCGACCAAATGCATTTTTATATGGTTTCGTAGCCAAATATAGAAAAGTGTGGTCGTGGTTCACCTCTACCGAACCCTTCGTGGTTTGTAGACTATCTGCACTTGTCAGATTTTTCGTAACTAGTGTAATTAATAATATTTTCTTTGCGTCGTATTTACAGGCCTAACGAGAGGATTTCTTTGGCGTTCGATGGCTCTATATTAGCAAACTAGCTTCTGCCCGCGACTTCGTCCGCGTGGAATAGGTACTTTGGGCTAACGCTAACTTTAACCCGGGACTTTGTTTACGTAGAAGGTGAAAATATCTATACTAATATATAAAGCTGAAGAGTTTGTTTGTATGTTTGCTTGAACGCGCTAATCTCTTCCCCTTCATGATTGCCCGCCGGCCTTGCACATCATAAATGCGCGGGCAGAGTACTTAATGATTATTTTACTGCGATGTTATTTTAAAACTGCGATATCTCCTAAGGTATTCATTGAAATCAAAGGATGTAAAGGGCAATTTTGTTTTAAATTAAATACTTGTGATGAATAACGTATTTATTTGGATAAGAATTAATATCATGTTTATAAAAACACCTTCGCAAATAATGCATCATTTTAGAACAAATTTGGTTAGCATAAAACATTTTTTTAGAACTTTTAATGGGGAACAATTCTGTTACACATGATTTTGCGAAACTTTTGATTGAAACGTGATTTTGAAACATTCTTCATTGGTGCTTCGCTCCTATTGGTCTTAGCGTGATGATATATGAAGGCTATAGGCTGCCTTCCTCGATAAATGGGCTATCTTACACTGAAAGAATTTTTCAAATCAGACCAGTAGTTCCTGAGATTAGCGCATTCAAGCAAACAAAAAAACAAACACTTCAATTTTATATATTAGTATAGATTATAGATAATCGGCAAACAAAAGCACACATTGGATATCCCCAAGTTAAGCAATTTACGCTTGTGTTAAGAGTATATAAAACGGAACACTCTGGGGCCGATTCCAAACACCCAGACCATATTAAATAACAGAAAATTCGTTAACAAAATTTCACATGCCAGGAATCAACCCCCGTAAGTCTGCGCTGCAGTATGATAGACCGGCAAAGGCGCCCGCACCACCTCAATGGACATATATACATTCCGTCAAAGGTTCGATGCCTTTGATGTTACTGCTATACTGTGGAATGCTGGCGAACGCCAAAGAACAATCACTGACCTCTTTTGGGCTTATGTTTACCCGTCTTTATGTAATACGTACAAATGTTCGATTCGATGCAAATGGTATCCAGCCGCGTGTATCGCCCTTGCTGTCAGCCTTGTGATGTTGGTTTGATGAAGGATAACTGAAATACCTTCACTCATCGTATGACTTTTGACCGGTCTTCGTACTGTAATAAATGAGATAAATTAATTTATGTTGCACAAACATATTACACATCTTGAGTTTCGTGTTTATTTCAAATAGCTGCAAAAACTATAAAGGTTCTATAATGCTCAGCATATACGTGTGCAGGATGGAGGAAGAATAATAATTCTTGTTGCCAGGCGGCCTGTTGTAAGACGCGACAAAACAACCCCCAGCGAGGTGGTGGTGGTGGTACGGCATTTGTTCGTCTGAATAGCTACTATCACTAGTCTAGAGCATGACGTCATAACAACCCTGATTTGTATTCTACATTAGTGGCCAGGCTCCAATTCCCGCTTCGAGGTCGGTAGCACATTGGCAGCACTTTTAGTGTTGAAATTGTCCATAGGCGTCAAAGTTGGGCTTCATCTCTGTTACTGTTAAAAATTTAGGCTGTTTCACGCAGATATTGCGATGGGCTTAAGGTGTTATTTGAGATGCGACATTGTTAATGACGTTATTTATTGGCAGATAACGTATGTACATACACTGATATAGTTATGCATTAACGTTGTTATTTTTAACGCTTTAGATAAGATATTCAGCCACATGTTAAATATTTAAGACTAACGCAGATGAAACCCCAGCATTAAAAGAACTAAACAGAAATTGTATACGGGCTATTTAAAGTTAACGGACCATTTGCCAAGCCTGAGTATGGCAGTATCAATAAATTTTTAAAAACAAAAAGGAACAGGTCTGATTATATTGGTCAGGCTGATAATGCGTCCCCCACTCCCGGCCGCTATCCCACTACTGCCCGATACGGGAACTTTTGGCTGCTGGATTTCTCCCCTGGCCCGGTTCGCCCCTCCTTAGTGAAACCTGCATCCTCCAGATTCCTCCGGAGGATCCATATTAACACCAGGCTTAGTGCGGACGTCCAGTCAACATGAGAAACGCACCACCAGTGCATCCCGACCTCAAAGCATCCTCCGTGCCCGACCTCCGAGTAGCCGGATTACAGGAGACGCCACGCTCCCAGTCGAACGATTTGACGAATTTTTAACTTGTATCTTCTATTAAGTACTGAATTCAAAACCTGACATAATTTTTGATTTATCCTTCTAATTAATTTTTTAAATAGTTTTAGTATTATATAAAATTTATATAAATTAAAGGTTGAGAAATTCATCTAAAATGCCATTTAAATGTAATAATAAAATATTTTTTTTAAGAGGTGGCGTTAATAGTAACAGCGTAGTTGCTAAATATTGCTATACCATTTTTTCACATTTGTTGACGTGATTTTTTTCAGTTTAACTATTTATTGTTATTTACCATCAGAAGTGTCACAATAATATGTGTGTGTCACAGCCATTTTATTTTTACATTTAATTTGAAAGACATGAATTTAAATTACAATGTGAAATTACAAATCTAGCCAGAGGTCTGATATTTTTTTCGTTGTAACACAAACATGTACCTACAGCTTATGAGATAGTGACAGGGCTTGCTTCGCTCGCCCTAATAAATAAGCCGAAAATTTTGAAAAAACCGGTAAGAAAGTTGATTATGCCATAATTAAAATGGTTTTGACGGTTTTAAGCGCGGAATTTTATTTATTCAATTTTTATTTCTCCGTTTCGGCCACTTTTCAGTAGCTATGATCATAGAAGACAAAGATGTCAAATGTCAATGAGTAATGAATGTTAAATTTATGGTTTAACCTAACCTCAACTTGTTCATTTAAATTATTTAATTTTTGATAATCGTTGTTATTTAGTCTGGGAGCCTAATCTAACTTGTGGCCGCTTTGCAAGATGTTATGGCTTGAAGAGAAACGGCGCAAGAAACTAGTTAGCAATATGTCTAGTTCTAAAATGTTAAATAATATTAAATATTATAAGGGCTGGGATGTAAAATAAAGAGTAAATTATCAATCAACTTGGGGTGTGTTCCGGTGTACGTAGAAAGAGCTCACAGTTTCCTGAAGTCTGGCCAGAGGCGGCGTAAAGCGTGGGCGGCGTCGGCCATCGCCTACAGCTTGGCAATCTTATGGCCTCGGAAGACGGATGAAATTTAATACGGCCTTTACAAGGAAAAAAATAATCGTCGTAAAACAATAATCCTTAGGTACTCATACCAAATTCTTTTTTAATTTCGGCTAGCAACATTCGCGGTAACTATTACGGGGAATCACCGCGCCGGCCAGTGACAGTTTCAATTGTTTTTCAAATTCATCTTTTTGCCTTACCAGAGGGCCTCGCAAAATGTTTGTTGTCCACATTGAGTTATATGTAGTACGTAGCACATTATACCTCAATGATTGCCCACATGATATAAATTATTGCTCCGCCACTAGATCTGCTGCTGCGTTGCTTGCTGGGTTTGGGTCTTAATAGTTTTTAGTTTTAGTTAATTATATTAGTTACGTTATTGTATTTCTCGGATATATAAGGTATTAGGTTAGATCATATTGTTACGAGCTACAGGACTCGATTATTAAAAATGCCGTTGGAACTACTATAGAATTTATTAGAACTGTACAAACACGTATAAAACAAATACTAATAACACTGGATGCAACCAGTTCACACTGCACTACTCAATATAATTCGAACGCACAAAGTCCGTCGTTTATATCACTAATCGAGAGTACTAGAAAACGTCTTACTCGCTTCGTAGTCCTCGCTTAACTGCCCTACCCTTCATCCAAGCCTCGTCTTATACTAACTATACAGTAGAAAGGAATTGAAGGTGCACAAGGCTTCTAAGAATTACTAATTTGCACACCTGCGAACATCCACAAAGTCGAATACAATAACAATAGGGATTATAGTTCGACGCTAATGATGGTTATAAAACAAGTAAAAGGACAATAGCATGTTTTTCTTAACTACAAATTCAAAAGACAAAGGATTCGTCGATTACTAGAAAAGGACAATAAGCTGCGCTTACAATAGGCTGTGCGGCTTATCTTTGACGGTATGTAACAATATAAACGATACCATTCCCATTAAATTATAAAGATCTTGTGTAACAAAATGTATCTACGAACGTTTGTAAGACATTTATATACAACGCTCTTCTTATAAACATTTAATAAAACAAGTGATTGATGTTTTGGCTAGGTGCCCATCGTCAGGAAGTTGGTAATTACATTTGTAATTGAGGATTAGTACCAAAGTTAAAAACATATTACAGTTTAACAATGAATCATCAATCATTTATTTTCTAGCAAATTATTGTTTGAAAAAATGTAAACCTTTGCCAAAATGATTCGAATACACAACATATTAATTACAGAATTTTTCACTACCAATTATAAGTGGCTAGTGTAAATATAACGCGAATAATGAAGTCGATGTAAATTGATTATAAGCAATATATGTACCTATGTATTTTCTATTAAGTAGATTTACCTCTGAACTGCTTACTTGCTACATCATATAAACATAAATAGTACTATTATATCGCCAAATAGTACTACCTACCTACCTACTTCTTAATACGAATATGGATGTAGATTAATGTTAGAAATATATAGATGATTTACTTAATAGCTGTTATATAAACGTAGACCTAAATTTGCAAAATAAATTAAATTTTTTCGAAATATTTTAATCCCCTTGCTTAAAATAAAGGACGAAACTAATTTAACGACTTATTGTAACACCATTATTTTGTATCTCAACTATATTTGTAACAAAACTATTATATTTATAATAAAGGGAAATAGGGGTGGACAGTGGACATCTGTATGATAGTTGATACTGTGTCAATAATATCGAATGAAATGTGCAGTAAATATTATTCATTCATTGAATATTCTTTAACGACCGAGCGTATTTTAAGAAATTACTATTAGGCGGTAGAAATTATCTACCGCCTAATAGTAAACAATATCTTGTAATAATAGTGACAATCAAATCACCTATATGCTATAAAATGTATAATAAAACTAAATTACCATTTTACATAAACCCTGGTCATAACATAGAGGTCAAACTTCATCAAGATTTGCCTTTTCCTAATGAAGTAAGTATAGGTAAGTAGCAGGGATGGGCTGAAATTCGTTTTACATTCGGTTTGACCGAATTTCGGCAGCTTGAGCCGAACTTCGGAATTCGGCCGAAAATCGGTTTAAATGCCGAACATTCGGTGCAAGAAAAAATAAAATACCTTGCACCATTTTTACTGAAATTAATAGAAATCATACCTATCATAAACGTAAAATAAAATTAGGCCATTATATATTCATGGTCATTTATTTTAGTTAGGAGCATGTAAAACTAACTTGCAATGTGATAAAAAATAAATTAGTTCTTCTCAATGGAAGAGCCTTATAAATATTTGCCTAATTAATAGACTTCAAACTAAAACAAAAATAAAATAAACATAGTATTCTTCTAATTCTTCTAAAAAAACCTCATCAGTAAGTAGTGTACATAACTGCTTAATTATAATGCGTAACTTGAATTTAAAAAAAAAAAACGCATTTCTAACGGACATCAGCAATTACAACTTTAATTTTGATTTAAATCACTTTTTTACAAACTAAACAATTACGGTCTTATTAATAGAGACAGAAAAACTCCAAAGATTCGGCATTATCAAATCACGACGTGCTGCTTTCAAGAAAGCGCGTTGAAATTAAACCGAAGTTCGGCTGAATTTTTAATTTTAACCGAATGTTCGGCCAAAGTTCGTATTCGGTTTAAACCACATTCGTCCCATCCCAAGTAATTAGTATAGATGAAGATACTGAGGATGATAATTCCAGTACTTTAATGTTATTCTTTGATGGTTAGTTCAAACCAGTGTTTTAGAATATTTATCGTATTTCAAGCAAGGGTCAGTGAGTGTTTCGGTGGTCCACTTTTAGGAATGGGATCATTCCTCTTATCTCACTCCCTATCACATCCTCTCTGTCCTATGCCTCCTATCTCATAACCCTTAATTCCATCCTTCCTAGAAGTTGACAACGCGTTGGCATCGGCCTTGGTTTTGTAAACATCCATAGGTGACGGTAACAAATCTCCATAAGGTGGGTCTGTCTGCCAGTTCCAGGCGATGTTAAAAAAAGTATCACTTGGTGCAACCAAACTGTCTTCGCCCTAATAGAGTTTGAGCGGACTAAGCCGTTGCCGGCCTACCTCACTGCAACGCAGAGGCTCCGGGTTCGATTCCTGGTATAGTAAATTTCGGAAACGTATTTTCTCCGTTATTTACTATGGTCTGGGTGTCTGGGATCAGCCCCAAAGTGGTACGTTGTATATTAACTACCCATAACACAAGCGTAACTCGCTTAATTTGGGGATATACATATGTGTGTTTGTCTGCCGATTATTATTATAGAGTCAATAAGAAAAGTATTTATAGACACTTTCTTAGTATTGTTACGAGTTAGCGGGACTCGAATTAAAATGCCGTTAGAATTATTATAGAGTTTATTCGAACTATACAAACACGTATAACACAGGTACAAATATAACCGAACACAATAATTTCAAACATAATGCAGAAGGTCTTAATTCAATAAAATGCGCAAAGTCCGTTACTATTAGATTCCCGAATGTACACACGTTACGCCCGTATCGTAGTCGTAGCACAATTGACCCCTCTCTCTACATCGGGCCATCGTTTTATACTGCACAAATGCAAATGTGCCCGTATCGTATCGTCGACGTAATTTCCTAGAATCAGCTTGTACTTAATCCGTAACACCTGTCTAATGATGCCTGCAAGCGGCCGTAAACGAGTACAACAGAACAATAGGCTGTTCTCCACAATACTAGAAACGTATGCCAATAAATAGTAAACAAAAAGAAGACGATCATAAAAGGATTACAATTAGTTCAAATGCCGACAGGTAATAAAATGTGCTTTTACAGACTGTATGTGGAATTTGTCTTTGTCGAAGTCTAAGTTGTAACAGTATGAATATTTTTAGTTAATTTAGGTTATATTTAAATTAGTTGTTAGCCTTTTTAGATTAGGTAGTTTGCGAGGTGTTTTTTTTTAAATACTTCATTTATATAAATAATAAAATTACTTGGTGCAACCGATCACTGTCGCATTGCCACGACGCGCTAGCACGGAGAAAAATTATCAGATCATTTGCAACAACATAAAATACTATCTACATATCCCACTCGATCATCTATATAGCAACGCTAATATGGGCCGACTAAATAATAAAGATTTGGAAGAAGTCATATAACTTACTTGACGAGAGAGATAGACGATAATACTTTATTGCACACCAATATATACAATTACAAAAACAGACCATATTTATAATATTTTCTAGGCAATACAATAGGCGGCCTTATCGATCAAAGCGATCTCTTCCAGGCTACCTAAATCAAAGAAAATTGAACCAGGCAATGTAGGTGGTGCAGGAAAACGGCAATAGATACATATTTCAAAATACATAAATTATAATAAATGAGATGAGATTCGGATACAATACTACTCTTACGTAGAAATACATAAAACGTGTTCAACGCATGCAGTCTGTTATGTAGGCGGCATGTATTTCAATAATTTATCTGTGTGAAAGCACTAAAATTCACTTTGTATATTATGATCATAACCGCTTATCACGGCGCCAGACAATGAACTACGTTTTACGATATTATTTCTTCCGAGTTATTATTGCGAGTCATATTTGGCAATTATGGAATTTGATGTGCGGTGTGCATGATATGTTCCATTGCTGGAATCGAGCTTACTTATTTGAACCTAGACGGATTGTCAGACTTGATGCATTAAATTCGACGTGTGTAGGTTTAACTTGATTTTTGCCTATACCGTCTGCTTGTAGTAATTGTATTCTACAAATATGCACGTTATACCTAACCTCGTCGTAAAACATGCACTGCACACTGGCGGCACGTCCAGGGGCAGAAAATCGCGTAATTTGTCACGTAATGTTTAGTTATTCAAATATAAATATTACAAAAAGCAACCTAAGATCAAAAGCAACAAAGATTGCATAGTTTATGCGTAGTTTCTATTAACATGAAATCTAAAAGGTATTGGATGTTTGAAAAATGATGGCAGGCATGGCATTGAAGCAAAAAGAGTTCAATTTCTGAGATTCTTCATTTAACATTAAATGAGATAGTTGTCAAACGTGAACTATATTTAAAAAAATAGTTAAATATAAGGTAACTTCTTTCTTTCTGACAAGCTAAGCGGAGTATTAAACAGGGAGCGGCATCTTAGGGCAATTTATTCTAAGGGCGCAGGCAGTATAATCGGTGTTGCAGACGGCTATTCCAATAGCTAGAGCCGCAAGCTTGTTAACGGCCATTCCAACAACTAGAGCCGCAAGCTTGCTAGCGTCTATTGCAACAGCTAGAGCCGCAATCTTGCTAACGGCCATTCCAACCACAAGAGATGCAAGCTTGCTAACAGCCATTCCAACAACTAGAGCCGCAAGCTTGCTAACAGCTATTGGAACAGCTAGAGCCGCAAGCTTGCTAACGGCCATTCCAACAACAAGAGCCGCAAGCTTGCTAACGGCCATTCCAACAACTAGAGCCGCAAGCTTGCTAACGGTTATAGCAACAGCTAGAGCGGCAAGCTTACTAAGTTTAACATACTCTTTGTAAAGATTCGAACTCACGTCATTAAAAAAAGACATATTAATGACAAATTTACGTGTATGAGCGTGTAATAAGTGAAAACAATATTTCATTTTGACTTAAAACTTATAAACGTAACTACGAAACGCGTTTTAATAATTTTAATACTCTATTTACAAAAGCAACGTTTATTGACATGACTTGTTTTATTTTCATTACAAATTTCTTTTATAGAATAGGGATTACAACAGCCAAAACTCCATCCATACGAATAAATGCGAAAGTGGGTTTCTGTATTTCCCCCTTCATTATATTAGATAGCTAATTTATAGTTTTTGTAACTTTAAATGGTTTGTATATCATTATTTTCTAAAATACAAAACCTGTTGTCAGTGTTGAAAATAAACTCATTTTAGCATATAAATAAACACCTTACACATATATTTTCCTATAGTCGTGACTGCATGTTGACTGAACAGATTAGAGTAAAACGTGATACTCTTATTATTCTTGGCTTATTAAATCGAGGGGGCTGGAGGGTTCTTGGAATATTCCTAAAAGTTCATTTATAAAATGTATACTTCAATAATTATTGCCTTATTTTTCTTCAAAATAAAAAAATATCATGCCTTATATATTCATATCGTGTATTACTACACAATATACAGCTAACAGTATATTTTACATATTATCTAACTTATGTTATCTATGTATATAAAAATCAATTGCTGTGCGTAATTCTCGCTAAAACTCGAGAACGGCTGGATTGATTTGTCTAATTTTGGTTTTGAATTATTTGTGGAAGTCCTGGACTAAATATCAAAAAATGCTTGTAATATAGTAAAAACAACAATTTCGCTTTTCCTTAGAAACTATTCCTACCTGTCAAACATTTGATGTTCGTCCCGTCGTTTAGAAATCAATTAAAATTAAAAGTCGTTCAGAAATTAAATTAAATTTAAAGGTGATGTTTCTTTTTTCATTTTTTTGGTTTTGAATGTCAAATGTTTGATGTTCGTCCAGTCGTTCAGAAATCAAATTAATTTTAAAAGAATATGGATGGTTTAGATTCACAATTAGATCCGGTAGGTGGCGCCGCTAAACTCCTAAACGGTGGGACCAAGTTTGATGATTTTTTTTGTGTTTGTTCAAGTGGAATGATTTAGATTAATAATAAATATATTATTAATCTAAATCATTCTCGAATCCACTTGAACAAACACCGCGATCGACCGGGACCAATTATTGGTCCCGGTCGATCGCGCTGCAATCGGGTTCTAGATTTTTATTTTTTAAGGACAGGACAACGTCTGCCGGGTACAGCTAGTGAGCAATAAATAAAATTCTATTAATAATTATTTAAAATATTTTCTTAAAATTTTAAAAACTCATGAAATGCAAGTCATTATTAGCTAATTAAGACTTGCAATTATTATTTTTTTTATTGCTGAAGCACAGCAGACAGGCTGGTCCAGCTGTGATGGAAAATGGTTACCGTCGCCTATGGGCATTAGTAATACCATAGGTGTTGCCAATGTGCTGCCGCCTCGAAGGAGGAACTGGAACCTGGCCCCTGATGCCGGAACACAACTCAAAGTTGTTATGGCGGCAGACTCAAGACCAGGGGTGGTAGCCATCCAGTCGGGCAAATGCCTGGCTGTGGATTGTTTTGTCACCTCTTAAGACAGGCCGCCTGGCCGCAGGAATTAGTTTCTTTTCCGTTCCTGCACGGAGATTTAAATAAAAATGAGTTCTACAGTAAATAAAATTAAGATATATTTACAACTTTTCATAAATACATAAATGTGTGTGAACAGTTCACATGCAGTAGAAGTGAAACTTCAGAAAATATACAGGCGAGCATAATTATAGCTACAACGCCTAGTAGACAAGTGTGAACTGCACAGACACATTTTCGCATTTCTATTCTATTATAGACGTCTTTATTCTTAGGTATTTTGACCCTTATTCATAATAATTCAATCTATATTACAATTTAAATTATTAGTTCAAAATTCAATGCACTGTTACACGTATATTTGTATCTATGTATCTGTTGATCTACATATATAAGAATATCTGCCTTAAGTATAATAGATAGAGCTAAAAATAAAGTTAATTTTATGTGTTTATCTCTTTTTAGTGTCGCGTTCTCACTTTACTTTTTCGGTTCATCGAGTTTCAAATCATAAAGATTCTAAAGAAGTTTCACTTCAAAAAATATAATATTGAAATTCACAAACAATATATGAGTCCCAAATCGCCGTTAGTTGAGAGCGTTCCCAAAACGCTGACCGCATTTCCTCGTAGCAACTTGCAATTTATAATAGATTTCAGTATTAAAATTATTTTAGAAAGTTTAATTCAGATTTTCTATATAAAAAAGAACAGACTTGTGGCGCTAACTGTGATTGCAAAGTGTGTTACGAGTCACATTTTTACTGGGTCATTGTATTTTCGTCTTCCATAATTATATCACGAATATTTCACTCTGTTCTTGATAATTTTTGGAGATCAATGACAACGTATATTTAAGCAATCGTTTAAGGAATTCGTTGTAGAAAACGATAACACGACAGGCATGCTCGGCCTCGTTATCGCATCGACACGTCACTGATAGCGGTGTTTATAATCGACAATATGATGTTTGCTGATGACAGACATAAAACACAAACCCAGTCTATATACGTAACACTAACCTGGGCACTGCTGCCTAGTACTGTAAAAGATACGTCAATACTATCCACCAGCAGTTTTTACTCAGAATGCTGTATGGGAATGACATAATACTTAGCGTAACGATATGTCCTTTACATTTCCTATTCTATTCGTTTAATGCTAAGACACTTGTCTACAAAGCCTGGAGTAGACAAAGAATAAGTATTAGCTAGCTCTTATGACCTATCCTAAGATGCGACATAATATTTTTTTATTTGATAATTACAATTACAATCTATATATACCTATATAAAAGAAACTCGTGCTAGTTACACCATTTATAACTCAAAAACGGCTGTACCGATTTGACAGAAAATGAGTGGGAAGGTAGCTTAGAACCAGGAGACGGACATATGATACTTTTTATCCCGGCTTAACCGATTTTGGTGATTTTGTTTTTGTGTGTTTGAGTGGGTCCCGATTGGTTTAGATTCACAATTGGAACCGGTAGGTGGCGTTGAGATCGGGTTCTAGAATCCTCCTTATCGCCTGGAGCGATTTTAGTGATTTTGTTTTTGTATCACGAAATAGTCTTTTAGGGATTCAGAAAATATGGCAGTACGAAGTTCGCGGGGTCAGCTAGTATACAATATATTTATGCTAGGTACATTACTTGAGACTATAAGTTGAAGGTTTGCCCCCAAACTAGGACGGGCCTGCATTTTGGGGGACACATTCGGCCATGATATGTTCTCATTTTTTTATTTATTGTATTTGTTGGGTGAGTCGAGCTTATTAATTAATTTAATAATTAACAATTTTTTGTTTTTTTAATAATTTAAGTGTGCATTATATTAAATTAAATTAAAGTCATTGCTCCTGGTGCAGAATATGCCACCATAACAATCTTGAGTTGGGTTTCGGCATTAGTGGCAAGGTTCTAGTTCTCACTTCGAAGCGGTCGCGTATTGATGGCAACTTTGGTGTTGCAAATACAGTAACCATATGCCAGGAGGTGAACTAGTAGCCTGTTTGCTGTACTACAGCAATAAAGAATAACTGTCAAGATATTTAAATCTTAAGAGTCAGATACCCGCAGTTTGACTTTCCTTAGACTTCTTAGTTTTTACTAAAGACTAGCTGGGCCTGCAACATCATTCGCGCAGGATTATACTTATGTTCATATCTTCTGAATCTTGCAAAACTTTAAAATTAAACTCCATGAAAATTTAAAATAAACTTCGCGTTTTGAACTTAAAATTTTCATTGAAATCCATTTGGCCGTTCCGGGGCCTATCGAAATAGACTCAAAGTAATTATTTATGGAATTATCACTTTTCATTTGAATTTTTCATTTATATTCGGATCAGACACTGACACTCTCTTAAATTTTATTTATTGGTATAAAGATGGCAGAAGGAATCAAAAACGTAACTCGTAACACACTCTGCCGACACTATCTTTTCTTCTTTCATAAGGAAACTTCACTAAAACTTGCAATCACCCTGCAAACAATATCTTATTAAAAAAACTTTCATGATATAAATAACACACACTGTATATTATTGTTACGAGCTACAGGAATCAAATTAAAAATGCCGTTGGAACTACTATAGAATTTATTAGAACTGTATAAACACGTATAAAACAAATACAAATAAAACTGGATGCAACCAGTTCACACTGCACGATTCAATACAATTCGACACGCGTAAAGTCCGTCGTCTATATCGCTAATCGAGAGTACTCGAAAACGTCTTACTCGTTTCGTAGTTGTCGCTTGACTGCCCGACCCTCCATTCGGGCATTGTCTTATACTCACTACACAGTACAAAAAAAATTGGTCGCGCGCACTGAGTTTCCTAGAAATAGTAATTTGCACAACTGCGAACGGCTAACAAAATCGAAAACAATAACAATAAGGATTATTAGTTCGACGCTAATGATGGTTATAAAACGAGTAGAAAAACAATAGCATGTTTTTCTTAATTACAATTCAAAACACAAAAGAATTTGACGGCATGTAACATTATTATCAAAGTTACGACACTATGCACGCCGAAGGGGACAGTCAACGGGTTAAGTCTTTTAGTAATATTGAGTTCGTTTCTTTATGTTTCCTTATTATTCTGGAGTTATGGGTCAGACTTTGTTGGTGTCAAACAAACATGGTGTTGTTTTATTTTTCTTAAAAAAAAGTTAGTGTGCTAGCGTTGCCCATTATGAATTCAAACACTAGACACGTAAACAAATATACTTGTAATTACATCGCTTCATGTTCACGCTTACATTGAAAATACTGAAAACAGGTGTTTATTTATATATTGTTTTATCTTACGAGATACATTTTTGATTGAAACTAGTTAAACTGTGGGTTTAGCTCGTAAATTTAAAACATTTTCTATTTTTGTATCAACTTAAGATGTGCCTTAAACATTTCAACATAATTGAATAATGTAATTTATTGCAAAAATCGTGTGTATGTTGTGTAAAAGTAATCTACTAAAGCTGTATACTCACCTGCGACCCGTAATTGTAACCGCACGAATACAATAACGTACTAATGTGTTTTGTTTTTTTGTTAACGCAGGGTGAATACATTTCGTGCCATACTGGGTCCTTTGCGAGGGTTACACCTTACGCGGCGAGATTAAGCGCCGCACAGCGTCTGTGGGGGGATTCTGGTACAGTCGTTCCCGAATACTCCGCTAAACCTGGACTTGCGTTCCATGTGCCCGCGCCTGAGTTGCAAGAAAATGAAGTCTTGACCGAAGTTATGCCTATGTTCGCCCGCGCATCAAGACTTGAATAACTCTGGATAGCACAGTGACCCACTTCACCAGTAGATGTTAGGTCCAACGCATCCCCAAATGCATGGGGACCCCTACGATGACGTGCTAATATGTATGCCAACAATGATTTTCGCTTTATCGGCTCGCTTCGAACTCACGACCTACATACACCAGCCCCGTATTAATATTTTTGAGGGGGCAAAAACTGAAAAATGCCGCCCCGCTCGCCTATTTTTTTATTAATCATCATCGTCATTTCAGCCAACAGACGCCCACTGATAGATAAACATGTGTGTATTTCTTAACCTATGCCTACGCTCCCCCCGAAAATTCTGCGAAGTTTTAATTTGTCGCGCGGGGCGTGGGCCCCGGCTTGCCCCCCCCCAACAAGATCCGGTCCTGACGTACACACTATGATCTTGGTCCCAGTTACTGTAACAGTCTAACAGTTACGACTCGCAGGTGAGTAAGCGGCTTAAGGAAAATATGTACACGACACACTTCGTGGAAAGTGGTTACCGTCGCCTATAGCCATTTACAATATCAGGGACGTTGTCATGTTCTAAGCCGCTCTTAAACAACCCCATGTTATAGCGCAGAGGAAAACCTCGATGTAAAGTTTCCTCCAGATCATTATTGTACGCGAAGTAAATGTTGCAATATTACAATAAACGTACGTTCGCCAAGTTTGAAAGAAAACCGTTCAGAAAATTTTTTAGGACAAAAGTTCTTATCTAAGTTTATATATCTTTTTAAAATGTAATCAATTGTCATTAAAAAAATAATAGGCTTAAAAATAAAGAAGGACGCATCGTATCACGATGCGCCGATACCGTTCATATCAAGAATTTAATCATCAATACACTTGTTGTTTTTCATATTAAAGATAAAACAATTAATGAATCGATACCGATTTATTTATTAATAGCCGCATGGAAATTTCCAGTCGTCCAGATTAAGTATCGGATTTAGCATTTTGTTTGTAGTTATTTTAATGGGGTGTTTGACACTTGACACGTTCTACAATATATTCTCTACTATCTCGATTATAATAATTATACGAGGCTTATAGGGTCTTTAAAGAAGTGTTTTTCATAACTGCGTTCTGAATATGACAATGAAAAATACATACACAAATAACACTTTTTTAATAAGGAAATACATTTATAATTTAAACGATTTATAATACCCACATAAATAAAGTATTATAAATTATAATCTAGTACAATGAAGAAAAATGAACCCAATTAGTTAATGCTTATTTAAAAAGTCGGTTAACAACAGGCAGTTGTAACTTAATGATTAACGCACGCATCCCAAATTCAAAGTGCGCGGGTTGGAATCCTGGAAAGCATGCACCACTAAGGCACTTACTTTCTGATCTAATGTGCATATTGTTACAATTACCACATGCTAACGGTGAAAAAAAACATCATGCTGAAACCTGCATATCGAGATAACCGATGTGTCAAAACTGCCAAGCCGCCTTGGATAAGCGTGGCGGGTATACTGTTTGTTCCCTTATAGTGGGAGGCCCGAGCCCAAAATGGGAGGTTAATTGGCTGTTATTCTTATAATTAATGCTTATTAGTTATATTACATTCTGCCTATATGCATACTGAGCCTAGCTCGGTAGTCATCGAAGTAAAATATTGTTATAATTTGGGTCACCTGCATATTTGTAAACAAAGTACATTTATTACCCGCCGGCGTTTGAGCTAATAACATTGAAGCACTTTTATGACTGTCTTCTTTTGTTTACTTTGTGTTTAAAATTTGTGATTGGAAAAACAGCCCATTGTGTATTGTAATCTTTATGATAGTGATTACCAGGTGTGATTCTTGGAAAATTCAGTCCACGCGGTCGAGCAGACATATTGTATTTGTACAGGATAAAGCATTGCCCCAACAGAGGGGTGATGCAGTCAAGCGATAACCACAAGCTTGGCAAGATGTGTGTACATTCGGTAATCTATATAGTGACGGACTTTGCGCGTGTTATTGAATCGTGCATTACTTTTGTACTGGTTGTGTTCAGTTATATTTGTACCTGTGTTATACTTATTTGTATAGTTCTAATAAATTGTATAGTAATTCCAACGGCATTTTAATTCGAGTCCTGCAACTCGTAACAATATGTAAAGTTAATAAAACTACGTTTCAATGGTTTTAAGGACGGTATTTTATTCCGACGTTTCTGCCACTTTTCAGTAGCCGTGATCACGGAAGACAATGATTTCAACTGTCAATGAGTAATGTTAAAGTTTTTATTTAGCCTACCGCCAACTTGATCATTTCAATTATGTAGTTTTAATTTTTGTTTATTATTTACTCTATCTATGTTTATTATGTTTACTATTTTTTTTATTGCAGGAGTTCAGCAGACAGGCAGACGGCCCACTTGATGGAAAGCGGTTACCATCGCCTATGGACCTTTGCAACAACCAAGGTGCTACAGATGCGCTGCTACTTTCTTAAGGGAGACTGGGACCTGATCACTAATGCCGGAACACAACTCAAGGTTGTTATGGCGACATACTTTAGACCAGAGGTTGTTTTGTCGCCTCTTACGACAGGCCGCCCGGCCGCAGGAAATTGTATTCTTTCTCCGTTCCTGCATGAACAAAAGTACTAGCACTACTCGCGGTAACTTAAGAAAAGTACTAAGTAAATTATAATTTCGAATATATAATTTGTTATTGCACTATCTCTTGTATTTTCTATTTTTGTTTATCTATGCTTTGGTGTACAATAAAGAATTATCTATCTATAATTGAAATAAATAAAAAATACCTACGAAGTTAAATATAATACCGTATGGTGTGGGGACAATACAATCGCGATAAAAAACAAAAGAAATGAAAATTTTCCAGTAGGTATCTAAAACCATCCGATTGACGTCATAAAACCTTTTCAAATGTCGTTGACACAGCGAATCTTTGTAAATATCTTAACAAATATAACGAACGCCAATATCTCCCAACTTTACCCTTATTTTGGGTCTACGACAGATATAAAAGAATTGATTCGAAATAAGGGACAACAGATAACCATATTATCTGTGTTATAGTTTGGTTTAAAAGTAAGCTGAGTTGGTCAGTTTGCGTACCAAATAAAAAAAGGGCTTGAATAATATATAACACAATCTCAGATATAAAATCAATTGCTGTTCGTTAGTCCCGCTAAAACTCAAGAACTATCGGACTGATTTGGCTAATTTTGGTTTTGAATTATTTGTACAAGTCCAGGGAAGGTTTAAAAGGTGAGTAAATATGAAAAAAAATGATTCTGAGGCGGTACGAAGTTTGCCGGGTTAGCTAGTAGATAATAATAATTAATTATAATAATAGGCACAACAATTTGCACGTCGTAGTGGCAAGAACATGGGATCTTATGGAATATTCCTGCCATGTTTTTTATGTACTATGTTTTATGCAATAAATGATCATTTGAAACGGCCGCTTGTGAAGGTGTACCTTAGTGAAATTTACACGTGTCTTGATATACTGGTAAGTGTAAGACTTAGCATAATGTTCCACTTTATTTTGATACTTGTCAAATTGATGAAGGTGAAACTAACCATGAGAGCAACCTATTAAAAACGCGTCATCGTCATTCTCGTTGCTATGACGATGTATTTGTTAGTGAATTGCAACGTTGGAGCTTGTAAAACGCGATCGTTGCACTATCTTTACGGCTATATTCGTTTATCCCTCAACACCAGTACTTCGTGGTTAAATTTAAAAGATACCCTATGTCCTTTTCTATATCCCTGACGTGTATGAGAAATTTCGTGACGATCTGTTGCGTTTTTAAGGCGTGGAACCGTCACAATCAAACTCAAAGCATTTATAATATTAGTTTGGTTTAGTATTTGCTGTATCCAGTAATTTTACCCTTAATTTTTATGTCTGAAGTAAAAAAAATGTGATTATAACGATAAAACACAAACCTATTTCTCTGTTTTTTACCAAAAACCTAAATGGTAGATTGTTACACGAGAATTGAAAGTGACCTATTTAGGCATGAAATAGTTAATAGTTCGAATACCTAAATATGCCTTTCATATGCCGAGGTTAACACTGTTTCTCATTTCGAATATAAAGAAAGTACATAAAAACTGATTAGTTAAAAACAACAACTACTTCTCTAATGAAATCAGGCGTTAAATCCATATCTAAATGTGTTGAATACGTCACATATGAAACGTCAAGTATTTTTTTTTGTCTATAGCATTGTACCAGCCAGTATTTTTTTTGTCACCGATGATAAAATATTTAGCTTAAATTTATGTAAATTAAATAATAATTTAATGAATAGTAATTTATAAGCATAAAATAACGTTGCAAAAATAATTGATATTTTTTATGCCGCGATTTAACAGTGGCTGTAAAAAAGTTGGAGCATGAGTCGTATGCATTATCTATGGTTTTTACATATCCCTAATGGGCTATGGAGTTGCACGATTACCAAGGGAGGTACACACCGGTCTAGCCGGGGCATGAAAACGGTACGCTCGCGCCGGTGTGTACGCGGCAGATCACAACTTGCCTATGAAAAACACTCATAGTCTATGGCCAACCGCCAATATACTAAATATACTTATGAACGCAAACGAACTATTTATTGTACACGCAACAAGATTTTTTTAAAATTTTTATTGCAGGAGATCAACAGACAGGCAGATGGCCCACTTAATAGAAAGCGGTTGCCATCGTCTATGGACATTTGCAAGTTGCATTTGCGCTACAAATGCCCTGCTACTCTCTTAAGGGAGACTGGAACCTGGTCACTAATGCCGGAACACAATGAGTTGTTGAGACCTTGAGAGGTTGTTATGGCGACATATTTTAGACCAGGGGTGGTGGTGGTGGGGTGCTCCAGTCGGACAAATGCCCTACCACCTGACTGTTTTGTCGCCTCTTACGACAGGCCGCAGTTTTTATTGTAAAATAGTTAAATATTAAATTATACACAATATTTAAGCAAAAGGTGCTTCATTAAAGACCTGGCTGCCTATATAAAATTTCATCTTTTATTTCAACGTCTTCTAACTCTACGTCCTTCCGCAATATACAGTAATAGTTGATCTCTTTGACTCATAAATAGTCATAAAAATCCGGTTAATTGTTTAGTCGTAAAATATAACAAGCAAACAGAGTTACTTTATCTTTCCATAGTATAAAACAAAATCGCTTTCCACGTATATCTGCTAACTCCTCGTAAACCACGCAACGGACTTTTTCGGGTTTTCACCATCAGTTACATAATTTTTCTCTGCAGATTTATACATACATATATATATAACAAACAAAAAACATAACAACAACAATAACAAACGTAACAAAGTCTTTATGTAAGTCAAATAGAGCGATTTCCTAGGGTTTGAATCTCTAGTATTTATATATTGATGGTCTTTTAGACGATATTTTTTTTTAATTTTTTTTATTGCAGGAGTTCAGCAGACAGGCAGACGGCCCACTTGATGGAAAGCGGTTACCATCGCCTATGGACATTGTTGGAGTTGTTGGGGTTCTATTGATGTTGAAATAATAAGTAGCAGTGCTGCTCAGCAGTAGGTGTTTGATAGTTTTTTTATAAGTGGGCAAATGAGGTTATGAACTAAGTGTTTATTGAATGTAATTTCTGGCTAAAGTAGTTATAAATAGATGCATTAAAAATTGATTGGTTTACAAGTGGTAATAAACACAGTTTTATTTGAAAGCCGAAATTGTATTGGGAAATCCTGGTGTAAATTATTACTAACGCCTACGTGTTTAATTTGATTTTTGGGACTATTCCTACTCAGTACGTAACGTATACTGTACTGTATGGTTTCATGACATATTTTTATGGCAAGAAGACAGGATGCTTATCGACTCCGAATGTTTCGGTACTAGAGTTTTTTTTTAACGAGACGAAACCCGATCGAGTGCCATCATCCGTGCTGATGTGGAAAATCGTGGCCAGTGTGTGGAATTCACCAGGTCGAGGTGGCACTAACACCGCGCCACTCGTTAAGAGTTTGAAGATGCCGGTGGATAAAAGTAGTCCCCCGGCAGTGGATGAGGCCGTTGGGCCACCGCCTGCCAGGGCTAGCGGAGAAGCTAGGTCATGTACTCGTAGCCCTGGCATAAGGCGAAGGGCGGAACACCCAGGGGTTTTAGTGGGTATCCCTAACTGTGGAATGGCAAGATAGATAGAAGATACGTTATTATTCATCACATACACATATAGTAAATTTACAGTAATTTTATGTCAAGGCAGGAACAAAGGGCGGTTTTATCGCTTTAGACTTTAGAGCGGTCTCTTCCAGATAACCCGGGCTGTGGATTGTGTGAAAGGAATCGAAAGTGTATAACGGTGGTGTGCAAATTAAATACATGTAAATAGGAGACATAAATATCACACAGTACATGTAATTAGAATAAATAAAGAGAAAAAATATAGTCTATACCACATATTAATATTATATTAGGTTGGGGAAAGTTTCTTCGCATTTTATATAAAAATTTAAAAGGTTTTTTTATAAAGTTTATTTACATTTGATTAAAGTATGTAGGTGCCATTTTGTTGGATAACTTTTTGTCATTTGTCGGTAGGGACGTGATCCCATTGCTATAAAAATTTTGTGGCTTCTGATCAAAAAACTGCGACAAGTGGTTTTGGCAGTTCTCTCGTGATGTTAACCTGACACTGCCTAAGGAATTCTGCAGAGACCGAAACAGGTGAAAATCTGAAGGTGCAAGGTCAGGACTATACGGCGGATGCATTAACACCTCCCAGCCAAACTCTCATAATTTTTGTTGAGTGGCTAAAGATGTGTGAGGTCTAGCGTTATCATGGTGAAAAACCACACCCCTTCTGTTGATTAATTTCGGCCGCTTTCTCTCAACTTTTTGCTTTAATCTCATCAGTTGTTCGCAGTACAGTTCAGAATCGATGATCCTGCCTGGCGGTAACAGCTCATAATGCATAATGCCCTTCCAATCCCACCATACACACAGCATCACCTTGTTGCGAGTTAACCCGGGTTTTGCCACAGTCTATGAAGCCTGACCGGCCTTTGACCACGATCTTTTTCGCACGTTCTTGTCGTACGTGATCCACTTTTCATCACCAGTTATCAGCTTCTTCAAAAATGGTTCGGTTTCATTATGTCGTAATAAAGAATCACAAATGAGTACACGGTTCATTAGATTTCTTTCAGTGAGCTCATGAGGCACCCAAATATCGAGCATTTTTGTGTACCCAGCTTTTTTCAAATACGCCAAAACCGTTTTGTGGTCAATTCCCAGTTCTCCAGCTACATCGTAACTACTAATATGCCGATCTTGCTCCACTTTTTCAAAAATGGCATCAATTTTGTCCGTAACAGGGCGACTAGAGCAACGTGCATCTTTGATATCAAAATTTCCGGATTGAAAACGCTTAAACCAAATTTGTACTACTCTCACAGATACTGGATTAGGTTCATAAACATCACAATTTTTTTCGCGGCTTGTGTTGCATTTTTACCTTTTTTATAGTAATTTTTTAAAATATATCGAATTTCTTCATTAGATTTACTCATTTTAACAATAAGAAAAACAAATGAAAATCACACATTTTCCTAATTTGAATTTGGAATTGTCTTCTTTAAAATTAAAACTTTTTAATGATACCAAAACCAGCCAGATAAAATGGTATAGCCAAAGAGATCTTATTACAAGTTCATACATACTATATGCGAAAAGACTTTTTCCCCAACCTATTATATACTAATATATACTATATTAATATATACCAATAAGTTAATTTATTTATAAATTAGATATTTATTAAAATGTGAGATAATATTCTCTTATAAGTTTTTTGAATATGTTTTTTTTATATATATCGCCGTTCTCCTCCGTCATATGCTAAGATAGAGATTTTCTTTTTACTAGATTACGTTGTTATTTTTTATGTCTATCTTGTTTATATACACAACTCTTATATCTATTACATATTATTCCTTACTAGCACAACCTTGTTCATATATATACAATCTATATATATTTCCGGTCATACATATCTATTACTATTTATATTCTATTTATTAATACTATTCTTATTTGCTATTGTTTAGGGTTACATTTATTTATCATCTATATAACGATCTCCTTCTACGTTCAAAGCGTTACTTGTTGAACCGTTTCGTTTGACCACCTTTCTGACCACATGTGTCGCGAATTGCATAAACCCCTCCAGCAGCTTCTTACCTAAGAGTTCATGTATGTTCTCCATTTTTATATCCGCTCGCAGGGCGTTTTCTGCGTTGTAGTTCCGCTCCGCGGCAAAGAGGGGGCACTCAAATACTACATGTAAGGGGATCTCTGGTACTCCAGGTTCACAGACACACGATGGGTCCTCCTTCAATTTGAAGCGATTCAAATATTCAGAGAACCCACCGTGGCCTGTGAATATCTGGGTCGCCAGGCTCGTTATTTTGACTCTCCTGATTACTCTGTTGGCACATACTGGATCTGGGAAGAAAAACTTAGTGATGGATGCAGTTGGTTCGTCCCTAAAGCGCCGGTTCCATTTGTCAAGGGTCTCCATTCGGATCATCCTCTTGACATACGAGACCGAAACACCTGTCATAATGGGGCTTTACTTTTAGGGTGCGAAGCAGCGGCTTTCGCCAGAGCATCCGCTCTATCATTTTCCTTCACCTCAGCATGTACCTTGACCCAGAACAGAGATACCCCCTTCCCCATTGCCATACTCTGTATTATGTTCTTCCTAGCTGTGAGGGCAAGATGGTGTGTGCTGCTCCATTTTGAATACGTTGAGTGATTTTGTCTGTCTTATGATTTCGGGCAATGAGTTCCACAGTCGGACAGCCTGCACAGCGAAGGAGTTAGAGTTGGGCAATAGTTTAGGAGTGATTGGACTAGGTGGAGGAGCGAGATGGAATGCTCCTCCATCTTAAAGGAAGATCTTCCAGCGAGGCTAGTGTTGTTCCTCGCAGGCCTAGGCCCTTTTTTTTTATTGGACTTGACTTTATGTTGTTGGTCCGAAGACCTCACAACTTTACTGGCCTAGGCCCATCTGCTATAGTTGACAATTTGTATATATTCTTTGTATGTTTCGGGAAACGTTTGTGACATCTATTATTGTACAGCGCCATCTATTGGCTTGTAAGTGTTCCACTACAATAGCATATTTAGATTTGTCAAGAGATGTTAGTGCTATTCCGACCTGGCGAATCCCACACACGGGCCGCGATTTCCCCCCCTCGCGCTTAGGCTTGCACGGTCTATGATCCTCAATCGGAATTTCTCAAACTAAAAAAAAGGTTTAAATGTTGCCGGAATTTGAATCTCTATCAAGATTCAAATTCCGGGATTCTGGGATTTGGGCGAGTAGAAGGCTACAATCATAGTAAAAATATAGATAAAATTAAACGAAAACAGTAAATTGATATTATTTTTCTAATTTTTATTTACACATTTTGTAGTTAGCACATTATAAGTTATTATTATGTGAAATATCAACACTAGTTAACGTTATCACAGTAAAGGAATTAGTAAACATTTGTCACAATCAGCGGATTTAAAATGTATGAAAAGATAAATGCCGAACATTAGTTAGGTCGTATGTAAATACGCAGTAATCTGTTTTTGTGACATTCCTTTGGTTCTTTCCTGCGAATAAAATAGAAAATAAGTACACGATTTTGTAGATTTTTAGTGTGGTTGGAGTAGTCGTAATTCTTTTACAACTGTTACAATTTTTCTACTGTATATCTTTTGTTCTCTGTGTGTCACTTTAGTTATTATTCAATTTTGCCTCTGTATGTTACTGAAAAGGCCCTAGCGGAAGATCAGAGCTGGTTGACAACCAGTAATCTGCTGAGTTGGAGACAAATTAGAACATCATCTTCAAGGTTTTTTATTAAACACAAAGCACATTAATATAATAAGAGAAGTGAGAACAACAACAAACAAAGAAAACAAAAGATATATTTGAACAAGACAAGTTATGAAATGATTATTGAAATGTCAAAAATATAATTTTTAAAATATAAAAATAGGTACTTCACGTAGAAAAAGAAATAGAATTAAATAGAACTATAACTATGAAAAGGATACACCCAGTCTTACTAAAAGGCTTGTTGTGCCCTTGTGAAATTCATAAGAGTACTTATAAGAAGGGTACTAGAATAAACCCTATTTAGGTCGTTCGAGTATCATTGAGTCGATAAGGGCACTTCATTAATGTTTCAAGTGGAATAAAAGTTATCGTGCTGGTTTTGGTTCTGGAAAACACTGAACCAGTTTATACGTATTTTATTTTTTACCCCATTATCCATATAAATAGCAAGGAAAAGAAATACCTACTAATAAAACCACAAGTCTAATAAACAAGAATATCGATTCTTGCCCAGTAAAAATATTTAGAAATAAACCGGTACCTTTGCGTGCTATTTTCGCATGTAAGTGTATTTTATATTGCTATATAATAAATAGTTATCTTTAGGTTAAAAATTGAAAAGAAATTATAAACACACATTTTTGACTGATTTTTAGAAAATATATAGTCATTTGGACTTGGTAGATAGAGCTATGCAGGAATCACTGATGTGTAAAATCTCGCTCTCACAGAATACCGACGTCAAATGGTTGGCTTTGAGATGACAAATCCGGAGACCCATTTTTCTTTCCCTCTGTCGCATCTTCTTATCCCATCCTATCTATCCCATCTTATCTATCCCAATTATTCTTATCCCATCCCCTCTATCTCATCTCCTCTATCCGATCTTCTTATCCAATCGCCCTTAACCCATTCTGCTTATCCAATCCCCTTTATCCCATTCTTCTTATCCAATTTCATCTATCCCATTATTCTTATGTTATCCACGCTATCTCACCCCCTCCATCCCATCTTCTTATCCCGTCCTCTTTATTTTTTTATAACTGGAGGACAGCAGTTAGGCTAACGGCCTATGAACGTTTGTCATAGCCGAGATGTCATCAACCGGCTGCCGGCCACGAACAAATTTTATGACACCCTTTTAAAAAACTCCATGTCGTAGCGCTGTGAGAATATCTTAGCTGGGAGCTCATTACAGTTCCCCCCGCAGTACGCAAGAGAAATGTTCTTGAGAAACATTGTGTACATGGTCGAAGTGATTCGAGGAAATGCGGATGACAGCTCAGGTGATTGTGAGCGGTGCCGGGGTTGAACTAAGACGAAGGACTCATTCAGATCAGTTTCCTATCTCATCCCTATTATTTCATCACCCATATTCACCCCATTCTACAGTCTGGCAACTCTATGACATCGACCCTAGTATTGCAAAAGTTTATAAGCAATGGTAGTCTAAAAACGGTTAGCAGCTTTGGGCAATAAAAAAGGCATAGGTACGTATTTTATAAAATAAAACTTGACAATTTATAGAAGAGCGGCATGTGGTGCCACCTAGTAATGGAGGTTTTAGGGGCTTATAAGAGTTAAATTTTATGTTGATCTAAGGTCGTTCACAGCCTATGCACATTTGCAATACCAAAGGTGCTACAAATGCGCTGCTACTCTCTTAAGGGATACTGGAATCTGGCCACTAGTGCCGGAACGCAACTCAAGGTTGTTGTTGTCGCCAGTCCGCCTGGCCGCAGGAAATAGTATTCTTTCTCCGGTCCTGCACGGATGAAAATATATAATATTAACTATAACATAGGCGTATATGCTTAATTTGGAAATAAAAAGTGCGTGTATTTTTAAAGTTCACGTGATACTAAAAATCTTCTAAACACTTAACAGCTCTGTTACTACCACATAAACCTCTTCTCACAGAGACGGTAAAATATCTGCACATTTGCAAGTTTGTTGCTTGATATTTACTTTGGCAATTATTACAGTGTTAGCGATAATATCGACAACCGGATTTAGGTGTAGGCAAAATCTACTAAGCGACTAGCTGACCCGGCAAACTTCGTACCTATACGCCAGTATCTAAGGGAAAGCGAAATTGTTGTTTTTACTATATTCCAAGCATTTTTTTCATATTCACTCACCTTTTGAACCTTCCCTGGACTTCCACAGATAATTCAAAACCAAAATTAGCCAAATCAGTCCAGCAGTTCTCGAGTTTTAGCGAGACTAACGACTAGCAATTGATTTTTATATATAAGATTACTTAAATATTTTTTTATGTTTAGTAAATCACGTAGGATTGATTAGACAACATTTTTCTTCTCTTTAGGGTTCCGTAGCTATTTTGTCAATAATGAAACCGTTAAAGATACCTATTAGACTCCCAGATCATAGTCCAGAGAACTTCTGGACTATGATGTGGAAATTTCTGGAAAAATGGCGGTAGTATAGCTTAAAATTACTGTCGATGTTAATTGCTTTGAATAATGTCCTTTACCTGGTTTTTGACATATAGCGTATTTTTGCTTAAATGCTTTTTATGGTTCCGTAGACAAATGACGATAGAAGTTTTTCTCCTATAGAGAAACTTACATAATTCTGGATTGGCACGATCTTGTCACGATTTTTTTTAATATCGAAGGGTGAAGTACTATTTGTTTTAAGTGACATTTTGAATATGTGACAATAAGTAAAGAGTTTAAAGTTTAAAATGACCTAAAAACGCATATAATAAAACTAAGTTTTAAGGATTTTAAGCGCGATAATTTATTTGATTTTCATTATTCCGACGTTTCGGC
Source organism: Dendrolimus houi (assembly GCA_039645545.1). Taxonomy (NCBI): domain Eukaryota; kingdom Metazoa; phylum Arthropoda; class Insecta; order Lepidoptera; family Lasiocampidae; genus Dendrolimus; species Dendrolimus houi. Next base: position 3,663,305 of record CM077122.1, read on the forward strand.
CACTTTTCAGTAGCCGTCATCGCGGAAGACAAAGATGTCAGGTGTCAATGAATATTGTTAAAGTTTTATTTAGCCTACCGCCAACTTGTTCATTTTAATTATTTAGTTTTAATTTTATTTATGGTTATTATTTACTCTATGGGAGCCTAATCTAATCTACCATCGCTTCGCAAAATGTTATGGCTTGAAGAGAAGAATCGGCGCTAGAAACTCTTCAGAAAACTGCCTAGCTCTAATATTTTATATAATATTAAAATGGGTGGGAGGAAAAATAAAAAGAAATTATCAATCAAGTTGGTTTGTATTCCGGTGCACGCAGAAAGAGCTCACAGTGTCTTGAGATTTGGCAGTTGGTTTTTGCTGGGTTTGGGTCTCGATATTTTTGATGATCGGATCCCAAAAAATTGGTACTTGCCAACCGTCTTCTCTAATGTTGTTATCCTATCTTCTTAAAATGTAGTTTTATTATGTATACTAGTCGCGAAAACTTAAGAGAATATTATAAAAACACATAATTAATAAACAGTGTATTTATATTTAAAATAGAATACATACAAATTATCACGCTTGTTCCTCATGGAGGTAGGCAGAGACGATGGATCTCCACTTGCGACGATCCTGACAAACAACTTTCGCTTCTCTACTTCTATAGATTCTAAATGAAAACCGGGTTCTTTATATTTTCTTAAATTGAGATATCAGAATAAAATAAAACAATTATGTGAAGTCTCTCATAAAATGTCGCTTGAAACAAATAGTTTTTATCCCTCGACATGTTTCGGTTGCAATAAAAGCCGTTGAATATTTTTTGAGGTAGGTATCTCGAAATTTCTATTAAATTTAGTGTTTTGTTACCAAATATTAAAAATCAAACAGTTGTTGTTCGTCCCGTCTACGGAACCTTTCGTTATTTGATACGCCCTTGGCTGATATATTTGTTTTTTTTTTTTTAACAGTCGTGTGCTTGTGCAAACAATTTCAACTAGTTATTGGAATATGATTTTTCAAGTGGCCCCAAGAATTTAGTAACTTAGTATCAGAGAAAGTCTTAATTTGACTGAGACATGGATTTTGGGAGGGTCCGGTCCCTTTTCCTTTTGCCTGATATCATAAGCTTGAAAGTAACTAATACTTGGCACTAATCAGATCCACATATCGTACGAAGCGATAAGACAACTAACATGTCTATTTTTTGTGCCTCGCCATTGCTCTAAAAATATTGCCGCAAATATAATAAAATGGGATCTTATTTTAAATGTACAATAAGTATAGTGAGAATTTATTGCAATTGAATCCAGCACTAAAATGCGTTTATGTACACAGCGTGTTCATAAAATTTGAATAAAAATTTAAGTAATGTCTTCCTTCTTCTTTTAAATATGACTCTCAGTGTGTATGTTGTAGGGAAATGATCAATTCACGTCAGATGTTACAATCACTAAACTCCGTGGGTGATTTCACAGAAGAAAGTTTTCAAAAAACTTTGATCAAACCCCTGAACTGTTTAAGTGAAATTACGAAATGAATAAATCAGGACTCGCGCAGTTCTATATTTCGCTTATTTCCACTCCCCTTTACCTCACCGCCCGCTCCGGCTGAGTTAGCCGGCCTCACGTTTTTAACATGAAAACCCGGTAGCGCAGAAGTCGTAAGGGGCGTTCAAAGATTATGATCAGTGACGAGAACAGTGAGTTAGGTTAGGTTAGCTACAGACACTTTCCCTAGGGAGAGGGCTCCCCAACCGCTTTATGCCGTCGAAATGGGGGTGCGACGTATTCCGCACGCGCCCCCCTTACCTCCCATTAGGCGAATTACAAACCGACCCACGCAATGAGAGTAAGAAGATGCCGGGGGACAACAGTAGTCCCCCGGCAGTGGAAGAGGTCTAAGGTGTATATATAGATGATTTCAAAGGGAAGACAGGTGGCTGTGAGGAGGTATATATAGAATAGGAAGTAAATCTACATTTTACCTTATATATATGTATGACCTTCAAAAACATTCTCCAGTTTTACTTATTTTGAAATTTTTTTTTTTTCATTTAAAGCTAGAACATACTGTTCAGGGGATCTTTTCAGCTCATTGATCAGAGCGTCGATAGTGAAGTCCTATTAGCATAAAATAATTTGTGTGATCACCAGACAGACCTTCAACTCCAAGTATTGGCAAAGTAATGTAATCGAATATGTGCACATATATTATGAATTATCATAGTATATGTGAATATAAATCAACTGGATAATAAAAAATGTATTACATTATCTAGAAGGGATTCATGAATATAAAATGCACGTAGACGTACCTATATAGAAATATTGTCTTATATATGAAAAACTCAATTCACATAGTTCCTTGTTTTTATCTCCATGTAGGACTAAGCAACTATACGAAACTCTTAAAAACTATAAGATGGTATAGATTATTCATTTCTCTTTCAATTTGCATAGAAATGGGGCAAAAGATATAAAAATATATTAACTGCTTGAAATATAACAATAGCTTTTGTAAGTGTTTAGATAAACAATTAAAAACGTCACTTATGTACAATACTGTAATGATTTAGCTTGTTTATTTTTTTAGATATTTTTTGCTCCATTTCTATCAAAATTTAAGACAGGAGTGACCTCGTGTAATTTTGGCTTTAACCCCACTTCCACGGTAGGAAGCAGGAAAGTGGCGAGGGAAATAGGCAGCGCGTATGTGTAAACACAACATCTCTCGGACGTAGCTTAGAGGAGAGGGGGGCTAAAAGTTCCATTTTTTAATCAACCTCAAAACTAGTAACAGAATTTAGTTGTAAGCATTATTCCAGTATTCTTTCCATACTCGAACATTAATAATGATAGTCGTAATAAACCATTTCTTTATACCACCCTCATCTGTCCATCAGGAAAATAAAGCACACGCCAATTACATTCAACATTTGTTTACATCGTTAATACTGTTAAAATATCTACACCATTCATTTACCTCGATGTTGAAGTTCATACATACACCAGTTTCTATTCAAAATCTGTACATATAATAGTGTTTGTTATTCTCTTCCTACTTGAACATTTAGGATTTTTGAAATAAAGATGTTTCTCTGTAAAACAAGTTTTATTTAATATGGTGTTCTTTTGACGTTTAACTTATTAAAAACTTATAGTTATTACATTATAAGCAAGAAGAAGGTTAATTACCTGTAAAATAAAGGAAACAACATTTAATGCCCTTATTTCCGATATTGTTAATTTTATCGAAGTCTATTTGTTGTAAGTTAAATATTCTTTACAGTAAATTTTCTTAACGTATATCTTTGACGCGCTTCTTTATCTGTCAGATGTTACAACTGTCAATTGTCAGTATCCGCCTATGCTGTCAGTTGTAGTCTGTGTAGTCTGTAGACAAGAGCGGTAAATCTATACATATAATATAATAAAATTGTAGAGGTCGAATTTCTGTACAATGAAAAAATGCTAAAAACCGAGTCAGGGGGTGTAACAAGTGAAATAGAACTAATTTAGATTTTTTCAAATTTTTTGTTTCTCTGTTTGTCTGTCTGTTTGTACCGCCTAATCTCCGAAACGACGGAACCGATTTAAATGAAATTTTGCATGGTGGTAGCTTATATCCCTGGTCAACATATTTTGATCCCGAAAAATTAAAGAGTTCCCGCGGGATAGTTAAAAAACCGCACCACGCGGACGAAGTCACGGGCATCAGCTAGTTAAAATATATATTTAAGAAAATCTAACACTCCCCCCTCCCACGATTTTGTTTATATACAGATAAAGAAAATTGAAGTGTTTGTTTTAAAAAAGTTCAGGGGAGATAAATTGGACGAGGAGATTACGAAAACACAATTGTTAGAATTTTTGTTTGTCTGTCTGTCTAGATGTTCTGAAACAGCTGGACCAATTTTTACGGGAATTTCACTGGTAGATAACTCATGTTCTAAGGAATAACTTAGGCTACTTAAAGAAACCACGTGGACGAAGTCGCGGGAACAGCTAGTGTACAATAAAACTAGATGATACGTGCAATGTGCAAAATTCTAACATTTAGGTATGAACTAATCGTGTTTCGTCAGATGAGTAAAGGTGTCGATGGCCCACTCCTCCCCCATTCCGTTTCCCTATCCCTTTAAATAAAATGCTCTTGTTTCTTACACGAAACTACGTGGAAGCTGAATCCTTATTGGTCATTCAAATATCATTCCCATCATACACGCACAAACACATTTGCACACACACACACGCAAACACGCCGAATGCACACACAATAAAATATTTGAATTATAATATGTACGAGTATATTGATAATACTATGTCGGTTTGCCGCGATACAGGCTAGAACGGTACAGGGCGGGAACCAGCGTTCATCAAACAAAATAATGGGTGTTGTTATTTTATAATGATCACATGTTTTTTGCCGGTTCGGCGTAAAAAAATTTGAAACTTATATTATATAAATACATACTTATTTCAATATTTATTTAGTGTTAATTATTATTACTAATGTTTCAATCTTATAAATATGTATAACCTTAAATTTAACGAAATACTAAACAATACACAATTTAAATTTACATATGTTTCTAATAATAGTTATATGGTACAAATATTATAAATACATTTAAACACTTAATAGTCTATTTTACCACCTATATTTAAAACTTATCATTAAGGAACTCCGTTACACTCTAGCAGTTTTTTTTTAAATAGATTTTTTAGTTGTGATTTAAATAATATAATTGTCAGAGCTTTCAGTTCTTTTGGCATTTTATTATATATTTATACTGAAATCGTTATGAATGTAAACTCTTGAAAATAAATTAATTTGTATCTTAAACCTCCTGAGTGATCGCTCACCTCCTTTCTATTTATTCTATCTAACCTATCTCACCTCTTTATCTCATCCCATTTATATCATCTGTCCTATCTCATTCTTAAGGATAGCAACGCATTGACTTTGCTCTTGCTGTTGCAAACGTCCCACGACGACGGTAACCTCTTTCCATAGGTGAGCCATCTGCCTGTTTGCCAGCTTCACGTGATGAAAACCTTTTGCATAGCTGTAACGCGAATAATAGGTATTTGTAACCGGTAGACGATATTCTCGTATCGTTAACAAAAATGTGACTTCTTCAAATCCTACACGAAATATAGTACAATTTTAAAAACGAATTTATGTTATGTAGTGGCCTGTTACAAACGTCGTATGATGCGTACGGCGTGACGCTGTACACGACCGACGAAAGCTCATTATCTAGTGTATATAAAATGCACTAGAGTGTATATATAAAATATTAGTATATTATATACTGTATAGATACAGTTCAAGAATGAAAAATGATGGTACATTTGTATTTAAATGAGTCAAATACTAAAAGCGACACGAGTAAATATACAAAAGGCAAAGCCAAGATTAAGTTAATTCCATCGCGTGATCTAGAAAACAAATCGTAAAAACATTCGCAGTTCGTTTAAATGTTTGTCATAATATATTTTTGTAATGCTAATAATAGTGATGTAACAGAAGCAACAGGTAGGATAATAAACAGTTCTGTGTCACTGTACGAAGATTTAATTTGTTTTTCTTTGGTAACGTCTTTTGACATCGTTGTAAAAGTGAAGTTAAAGATGAAAGAATTGCCCGAGAAATTTTAAAGAGAGGAAACGGTTAAATATGTTAAAGAACTTAGGTATCGGAGTAGTCATTTCGAAACCTATTCAGATAGATAGATAGATTTCAGACCGGCACACAGACAAAATTGCTAAAGACGACAATTTTTGATTAGTTTTTCTGCTCCACAAAGAGTTGGAATAACCCGTTGCGAAATGCTAGACGTAGAGTAAGAAGTAGAATTTATTTTTAACTTATTTCTATGACCTTCACGACATGTTCTCCAATAGAACTTAGTTTGAATAAATTAAACATTTGAATTAAAGCAGCGTTCAAATAGTAATTGCGTACACTGAGTAAGAGTTCTAGTGGGCTACTTTCCTCTCCACTCTATCCCATCTCCATCTCTACCTTACTTACTTCTCCAAATTCAAAAGTTTTTATTTAAACTAAGTTCCACTGGAGAACATTTTTGTACATCATAAATATAAGTTAAAAGTTTAATCAACTACCTATTCTATGTATTGTATCTATTGTATGTGTTTTATTATATGTCACCGCTTAGCAATGTCGTATCGCTGTTTAAGGAGAAGAAGCGGCAAAAAACTCTCCAGCAGAAAAGAGAAGACACACGTCTAGCCAAAGGAATTTTTTGCTAGACACACGATATTTATCTGTCTCAGGCTCTTTTTTTTTAATAAATACAGAAGTATGTTATACAATTACTTTTTGAAGAATTAATGGAAATGTAGTAGACAGTGCTCCTTTTTCGCCCCCTCTATCCCTTCCCTCCGATTTCATCCTAAAGCTTGAAAAAGTTTTAGCGTCGCCCCCGGTGCTACACGTGGGTTGTCTGCCAATGTGTCCGCGTTGGACAATAAAATTAAATAAAAGACCACTTCAATTTTATTAGGTTTTTATTATCTAAAGTTAATAGAATATTTGTCTGTATGTCTGAAAGTTTGTTTCGAATAGGCTTTGAAACAACTCAACGGATTGCAATAAAAAAAATTGTAATTAAAAAAGCAATTTTATCTTACCTTTCCGTGTACGTTTCTTTTCGATATTTTACAGGGTTAAAAATATAATAATGGAAAAACATAGTATTCTATTTCCATAATATAATGTAACTTAAAATCCTGCGTGAACAATCGCGGGCATACATACACAACATTAGATAAGTATATTTTTATAGCGTAGATTATCTGCTATAACTTCTCTTGCCAACTCAAACACGAAAAAAATAGATTAATTTAAGTATAACAACCTTAATTTGTGTTATTAAGATAATATAAAAGTAATAATACACAGGTGGTAATTATATTGGGCTATAAACATTTCATAGTATACTGTGTCTGGAAGCAGCGGAACGTTTAACAATTAATAATGAATGCATAAAAAAATTATTACCGCCTTATTGGTCATGAATTATATTATTGTACACTAATAAACTAATAAATAATTTGGCTTCAATGTCTTTGAAGTTTCGTTCTATACATGGAATCAGTGACGTGTACCGACAAATAAACACAGACGATGTATATCCGCAAGCTAATAACTTATACTTGTTTTATTGTTAATATATAACGGATGACTCTGAGGCCGTTCCCAGACACCCAGACGACAGTAAATAAAGGAAATTTCGAAGTACGTAATTTACCATGCCAGGAATTGAATCAGGAGCCTCTCGGGCCAGTGACCTAAGCCGGCAAAAATTAAGCCCACTCAATCACAGAGGCCGATGATGATGGGAATATTGTAAATAGTACTATAACATAGTAAGTACTACAATATTGTAAAGTTGTTAAAACTAGTGGTCGGCGGTGGTCGAAATTCGACCATAATAATTTGTTGTCAAAGTCTATACTTCTATAATCACAGATTTCGCCAAGGCTACACTGAATGACTAACAATTAACAAAAGAGTATATATGCGTGTGTGTGTCAAATACATGGTAGTGTGTGTAATGTTTTTTTATTGATTTAATATATGTTTATGAATAATTTAAAAAAAATATTAGCATTCGTCGCTTCTTCACTATATAAACTATAAGTGTGCGAAATTTCTTACTGCTCCGTCCGCGCAATTATCGTAAAAAGGGGTACAAAGTTTTTGCTTCACGTATTAATATATAGATAACATAGAGTTGAAATTTTTAAATCCATTCAAGAAGTTCATTACAGAAAGATTAATTACAGAAAGTTCTTTAGCAATAGGATTTCAAACCAAAGTTTTCATGAGTCACTTAAATATCGTAAATAGTAAATGCTATCTTAGTAGCAACATTAGTGGCGTAGCTTGCCTTAGACGGGCCCTGTATCAAGATGTGTTGGGGGCCCAAAGGAAGGGTAAAGTTTTTTTTATAAAAGAAACAAAAAATGTTCGAATTGAATTAAAATAATTATATATTGATTGTAAGTTATTACTTATACTTAATACTCCTAGGAGCTAAGTTAGGCAAACAATACAATAATTTAGGTACAACTACCCGCGCCCCAGAAACGTCTGCGGAAACAGAGGAAACAGTGCAGGATTGAGGTAAGATTGCCACCTTTTTGGCCAGAAGAGCCAGCAAGTGGAGGGACAATTCGTGTTATCCGGTATAACGGCGGATGCTACCAAATTTTATCACGTCGGGTCACCAGTGTAGGAGTGACTCGACTAGGTAGAGGAGCCTGGAGCGAGATGGAATGCTCCTCCGTCTTAAAGAAAGATCTTCTAGCGAGGCTAGTGTTGTACCTCGCAGGCTTAGGCCCATCTATTATGGTTGCAAATTTGTATATATTCTTTGTATGTTTCGGGAAACGTTTGTGACATCAATTATTGCACAGCTCCATCTATTGGCTTGTAAGTGTTCCACTAATATCTTAGAAATAAATTTGGATTTATTTAGATTTTAGAAAACGTCTTATAATAACGCAGACATAAGCGAAGTCTGTCTTTCATGACGTGAACATTATATCATTTCCTTTTGGTGGGGGTTGCTAAAGCGTAAAACCTCCGTGTTAAACAATTAGAAAAATGTATAGCTACTAGACGTAGCGTAGGACGCCCTCCAGCCCGGTGGACGGACGACCTGCGTAAAGACCGGTAGGGGCTGGATGAGGAAGGTGGGATATGGCGCATATTTAGGGACGCCTACGTCAAGCACTGGACTTTGATTGGCTGGAGAAGAAGATGGTTACTATATTATCATAGTAAAACAAAAGGCCTTGTAGGACATTCTATTATAATTTTCACAATTGAACAAAGTACCAGGCTCACAAGTCTGCTATTATAATCGTGTGGAATGGTCGATCACTGGCGTTGTAATGACACCATACTGGTTGTTTTGTATACAAAAGACACACAGGAGACGACTGTAATAGCAAACTTTAGAACGAGAACTATTATAATAAGTTTCCACAGACGTTACAATATAAAAAATACTCGTAACAGAGAATCAGCACCATCAAGGCAACAAATCTAGCCTGAACCATCAAATCAAAACAACACATACTGGGATTGCCATTAACAGTATTCTTTTTCAATGCTGTTACGTTATACTAACTTTTAAAATATTAAATATAACACTAATATTACTTATACAGAATGCGCAATTGGTTTACAAATTGTCGGAGTTAGTAGAAAGCGAATCGAACGATAATCTGGAACGTTTGTGAACATTGGCTATATATATATTTCAAACTTATGAAAATATGTCTATATTTTCATAGGTTTGTAATATAAATATAGATGTCTGTCTATATTTTTTGATATGACAAAAAGGAAAGAAAGAAGTTTTATATACTTCAGATATCACTAACTCTGTCAATACAAATAAAATAAATGTTTCATTTGTTCAAACTTGAAACAAATATAAACATGACCCGAGAAGTAGGTTAGCTAAATAAGGTCTCCCTCAGCTCCAAATTGTGTGCTCAATCATCCCCCCACTTCACATGAAGGTAATATTTCCTGAGTGTCCCCCTAACATTTAAGGTAAAACAGCTTGTTCTTGTCACCGTACGAGATACCTATAGATATTTTTATTTTTGATTCCGATGCTTTCTTTCTTTCAATAAGAAACCATAACAATATTTAATAAATAAATAATTACTTACATCATTATAGCGATCTTATAGATTTCTTAAAATCATCACACTTCAAGACAAATTGTGTATTTTAGAAGTTTGTCGCTTTGAGGTGAAGCGATGTAAAAACTCCCCAGAACTTTGGAATACTTAATTAAAATTGCGTTTTACATTTGAGTTAAAACGTCAAGGAGTAATTTTGTAAAACTAGACAAAAACACCTTAAAATTACTGATAGACAACTAATATACGAGTTATTCTTCGATAATAGTTAGTTACTGAAAAGTGACTGAAATGTTCGTTTCAATGAAATAATCAAACCAAACTCCCGAGTAAAACCTTTAAAACTGTTTTAATTACGCACACTAACGAAAATTGAAATAAGTACACTAAGGAAAATCTTATTTATATTTTGTATTATTTTTTGTTCAACAATATTCTAAGAATACAAAATGAACAATCATTACTTAATAATTGCTAAATATTTGCTTTTGATTGACAATTCTTCTATTAATTTCTCGGCACTAATAATTATGTAGCCTAGACATTCATTTCCTTCACTTAGAATGACAATGAATACGAGTTTCTGATCCTTCACAGGATAATATGAAAAATAGAGAATAGAGAAACAACATGGGATGTCGAAAACCTCCTAAAGTGGACAGAAAAAATTGCAAATCAGACCCTGAGCTCCGTAGTTAATCAGGATATAATGTCAGGGTTATGATATAATCATAAGATTTCTAAGCAACCAATGATATTATGCGGTGTATGTAAGCATAGACTAAACAAAAATATATTACAAAAAAAATACAGTAATGATTATTAACTGGTGGCTTTACCCCACTGACAATGTTTATATATTTAGTTAGAAGAATTCATGAGCAAATAGTTACCGCCTGTAGTTTTATTATATTTATGTAATGATGTATTGATATTCGTAGAGTTCAATAAGTTGTTTGTTTATACACATCGATATGTGATGGTTTAATAAATTAATGTATTAAAAATCTTGTCTTTAAAGCTAATCTTATCGACAGTCCTATTTATTGTAGATTTATAACCTACAATTATTGCTTAAGTCCTCTATACAGCTTGCGCATTAGCAGTATTTAGTTCTTGAATATTTTAAAGGTGCGATTTCATCTGCGATAGTGTTACAGATATGGGGGCCATTTCACGCAGGTATCGCGATAGGTTGAATGCGTTATTTGACATGCGACATTGTTAATGACGTTAAGTATTATATATAAAAATGTTGCTATGCGTTACGGGCGTTATTTATTAACGCTTCAAATAACACGCATTCGGCCAGTGTACATTTTTAACACTAACGCAGATGCGGCCGCAGCATAAAAACTACTCAAAGGGTATTTATTGTTGAAAATATTCACTGTGATTTTTGTACAATGAAGAAGTAGCTTCAAAGTTAGCGGCGGGGGGTTTACAATTGTCGTGACTTTGGGGGCTCCTATTTCGACACATGGAGACTTTAAAATATGTATTTTTCAAGAACTGATTAACGATACCATATACAACAATATACATAGAAAAAAAACCTTAATTATATTTGGTTCACTCTTAGTAAAGTAAATATTCCTATTTTATTATATATTACTAGCTGACCCGTGCCCACTTCGCTGGGCATCAGAAAAAATTAAAAAAATCAATATCGGTTTAGTACATCCAGAGATTATCCCATTATTAGTATAGTTTTGTTGAGTTTAATTACCTAATAAGCGAATTTAAAATATTTCCCCTCCCGTACTGCCCGTACCCCATTGAAGCCTACATCGCATAAGCCTAGCCGATTAGGGTGCGCGGCGACCACGCAACTTTATTCTAATACTTACATTTTTAAACTCGTGATATCTTTCGAATGGAATGTCCCAATTGTATAATTCAAAAAGTTACGTAAAGGTATTGAAGCAGTCTTGCATATGCAGTAATTACTTTTTGTAAATAATGATGTGTTCTGCAAAGTCGTAGTACGTTATTTTATTCTATCATCAATAGTTTTCGCAGCGCACGCGATTTTAGGAATTTTTTTACACCTTACGTTACACGAGTTTTAGTAAGGATCCCTAATTTTTTTGAAAATGTATTATAGCCTATGTCGACCGGGGATAGTGTAGCTTGACAACGGTAGGGAGAGAGATGGTAGTGCGCATGCGTCTCGCGGGCGCCGACGTCAGTTGGGAGCCCGGAGGCGCAGGTATGCGCATGACCTCCCTCCCTGAAATACCGCTGCAGGGGCCCTCAAGCATCTAGGGAGCAGAGGAGTCTTCACCCCTGTTGACGAAGTGAGTTTGCCTCTCCCGGGGCATTCTCAAGCACTTGTGCGCTAGGATCGGTGTGGGCGTAACTACGTTCTGTATCTCACGCCTTTCCTGCCATAAGCGCGGGGCACATGGGAGGAGGGTGGTTTTAGTGGGGTATTGATTAGTCGAGTCTCCACACAAGCCGGTTGATTATTGTTTGGATTGCCTCAGTGGAAAGCCTCCATGATCAACAACGGTCTAATCCCTAGCAAAGGACCCGGTATGTGCGAAATGCATTTCCGCCGCCTTAAAAAAAAAAAAAAAAAAAAAAAAAAGCTTGACAACGGTGTAAGAATTTTTTAAATCGGTTCATTAGTTTCGGAGATTACCCGCTACAGCGTCACAAACTCACAAACTTTACCTCTTTATAATATTAGTATAGATATAAATATTCTTAGCCTAAATTGCTAGGCTTAGTATTCTACTTATAATCTTAAGGAATTACAAAGAGTTGCTTGACAATTTCTTTTTAAGGTTCCATATTTGATTGAGAGCTTCAGTATCTGAATCAGCATTGCCAGCCCCTAACTCAGTTATTTGAAGATGTGACGGCGCCAGAGTGTGGACACATGTCACGTCCCAAACAAGCGGCCGTCCCATCTTCCAAGGAATAAGTGATATACCACCTGACCTCTTACGATCGTCGCGAACTTAAAAAAAATATGTGGTGTGACAGAAAATGTATGTCAGAGTAGAGGAGTGTGGAAGGAAAAGACATATTGTGCCGACCCCAAATAATTGGGATATGGTGAAAGAAAAGAGAGATTTAAGGAGTGGTGAGTTACCGTCTGGCCATTTTATCCATATTCCCCGAACATAGCGACGGCCAGACGCCATAGTCCCCATAGCCCCAGATCCCTAATTCCACTAGCAGTTCCTACCAATAGCCATTTTATATCTTTTGTTCTCATTCCCTACAATAGTCCTACACTGACCGGGGCATGTCCTTGGGTGCATTTTTCTATGGTGTAGGCAGGGATAAACGCCGGTCAGTGTCACGCCACATTTACATTAAATTTGTGAAGAGGCCTCTACGTATTGGCCATGGCCGCAAGGCCTCCAAAAGTCCAGGCCATTTTTATGACCTGTGCTCTCTAGAGACATACAATAAATAGATAATGCTAAGATAGTAATAGTAGTATTACTAGTTATCAATTCGAGAACTGTCTAATAAAGATGTCGGTCTACATTTAAGATATAATAACTAGTTAGTCACGGATAGACGGAACTTCAAATTTACATGTCGCCTACATGCTAAATGTTCAGAGATAGTGCAAATGTATTTGTTATTAAAAGAACACGATCCTAGATATAATTGCGTACAATTTATTTCCAGATTTAAATATTGTTATTACAAAAATAGAGTATATACGTGACATTTACAGCAAATATTGTTTGCTATTACAATATCGGCAGAATAGTAGACCACTAGGATAATGATTGATTTTTCGTACAAAAGTAACCATTATGAACGCCAGTGGTCAGTCATTTTGGTGATATTGTAATAGCAGAATTAGATTATGTCTCAAGGCGAGTGTACACGACACCGCCGCCAAACTGTAGACTCGATCCGAGCGCGTAGCCACCGCATTGCCGCCACGCGCCACACTTTAGCTCGTATAAATAAATTCTCAAAAAGAAGAACGGTTGTGGTTTAGCAGCGTCGGGTGGCGGTGTGGCAGCGACGTGGTGGCGGCGGGCGTAGCGGCGGCGTGTTGGCGTTGACTTACACAAGCGCATACGGTCAATATAATGGTTATAGGTAAATAATGTTATTTACAAAACCAACGGATGTTATGAACACAATTTTCCTTTTTTATTATGTTTAAATACGACAAACAACATCAAATGGTGGTGAGCCGTGTAGGCGTTGCGTGGGAAGCCAGCAAATGCGTTACATTACTTCTAAGTGACTTCGTGCCTCAGCATGGTAGTGTCGAATTGCAAAGATACTGTGTCTAGAGATTCATTCACGTTTGCTTTTGAGATGACTTGTTTGCCAGAAGACATCACGAACAACGCAAATAAATTAGACATCACTGTTTCCAACTGAAATCATTTTATTTTCTTTAAAGGTGGACTATTAGGAGATTATACTAATAATTATATTAGTATTAATAGATTATATATACTATATAGATTTAATGCGGTTATGATGACGATATCGAGTAGTAACTTTGTAGTAACAATATTGTGTACAATTTATAATCACTAATAAATAAAGTTATTTAGATATATTAATATCTATATATTAATACGTGAAGCAAAAATGAAGTAAAAACTTTGTACCCCTTTTTACGATAATTGCGCGGACGGAGGAGTATGAAATTTCGCACACTTATAGTTTATATGGAGAAGAAGCGACGAATGCTAATATTTTTTTTAATTATTCATAAAAATACATTAAATCAATAAAACATTACACACACTACCATGTATTTGACACACACACGCATATATACTCTTTTGTTTATTGTTAGTCATTCAGTGTAGCCTTGGCGAAATCTGTGATTATAGAAGTATAATCTTTGACAACAGAACCTTAATAATGTTTAAACTTATAATTTTAATTAATTATGGTCCAATTTCGACCACTAGGCGACCACTAGTAATAATAATTTTCAATGGTCTTACAATTTAAATAGTTATTTCAAATTTTAATAGTCTTCAACGCCAAAGACCGCGCGAAGTGGAAAGAAAAGTAGAAAAACGAACTCCGGATTTCGAAACGGATATTCCAATGCAACCGAGATTAAATGCTCGCATAATAATAATGATGATGTAATATTGAGAATAATTTTCTTATGGCTCGCCATCAGCAAAAAGGCTAACCCGAAGACGGTACAAAGTAAAACATAAAAATTATTATATTTTGAAATTACTAAGCACCGACTTTAAGATGTTTTAGATAATATATATTAAAAATAAGATATTATAATTCAAAATAGCTTTAGAAATAAGTTATTTTATTCTTTTTAGTTTTAGAAGTCGGTTTTTTAAAACGAAGTTTTTTTTTATTTGCTATACACACTCTAGTACACTTTTATTGTCTTTGTGATGAACTTAATTTTTCATATTGAGGTGTTATTTCAATTTTACACAGCCTAACTTAATTAAATATTTTTAATGACTCAAGTAATATGAAAGATATAAGTTTAAGTCCCATGCGAAAAAAGAAGCGGACACAGCTAGTTTAGTTATTAATAAACATTGATCACTTTAAACTAGCAACTCTCGCAGATTTGCATAGCGAATGGCCTCTATTTTGTTTACCTCAATAAATAAATTAAGAATTTTACGATCATTATCCATAAATGCAATGAACCGTGATGAACGCATCAAATAATAGAAAACACTATTTTATACGTTTTATGTATTCTTAATGCAACAATAAGTTCATATAAAATAATAAACGAAACATAAAATAATTAATAATTAATCTGTTGCCTAAAATTTGTTGAATTTTAAAAAACTAAAAATACACAATATTTTGTTACGCTTGTAGTGTATTAATAGTGTATTAATTATGATAAAAGAGAGTAGTTTCTAAGTATGTGTAATGTATAGTGTGGTCTAAAAAAATAAGTGGGGAGGATTGTAGTGTATTAATAGTTATGATAAAAGAGGGTAGTTCTGTATTTGTAATATAGTCTCAGTTCGGATTAAACCTTACAAGTGAAAACGTTGTTTCTCTTCTCCCAAGCTCTGAACATTATACGCTATTAAAATGGTGTGCTTTATGCGGTTTATTTTTGGCAGAATGAAGGATTCACCTTCACCACGATTGGGAGGTTTATTGAGCATGAAAATAAAGCTGTAAATACTGGAGATCTTATTTAAAGAAAGCATGCCGGTGACTCATTATTTAATGTCTGGACACTAAAACTATCCTATTCACTCGAGAAACTATTTTAGTACACTCGGGCCGATTGCATTCCATTAGCTGTTGCTCTAACATTACTCGCATCAAGGCAACTGGCAATCCGAACTCACTCGGACAGAATTCAGTCGATTAGCTGCTCAAACGTTACTTGAATCAAAGTAACTAGCAAACCGAATTCACTCAGAGAGGCTGCACTCGCTTGGCTGCTCGAACTCTACTCGTATCAAAGCAACTTGCAATCCGAACGCACTCGGACCGAGTGGACTATATTAGCTGCCCGAACACTACTCGTATCGTTGCAACTGACAATTCGAGCGCACTCGGACAGCGGCTGACCCGAGTGAACTCTAACCACGCTTTCTTTTTTAAGGTCTACTACGATCATTCTATAATTACTTACTTACAGCACGTATGACACAAATAATATTTCCAGAAGGCTCTTAGGTCAATTGACTAATTACAGTTCACATTCCATCTCCAGGAGATGATTCAACACAATTTATTTCAAAAACAGCAACGCATAGCTAATTAGCAAACCTTTTATTTTTCTTATAAAATACAAATATCACATAGTAATAACAGTTTTCACACATTATTTAACCGTTTTTTATTATGTTGTTTCATTATAAGTATGGTTTCTCAATAATCAGTCGTGGTAACGTAATAGCTAGCGCACGCGTCCCAAACTCAAAGGGCGCGGGTTCGATCCTGGCCGGAACACATGCACCACTTAGGCAGTTTTCTGACCTAATGTGCATATTGTTACAATTACCACGTGCTAATAACGGTGAAGGAAAACATCGTGATGCAACCTGCACATCGAGAAAACCGATATGTCAAACCTGCCAAGCCGCCTTGGACAAGCGTGGCGGGTATACTGTCCATTCCCCTATAGTGGGAGGCCCGAGCCCAGCAGTAGGACATTTATGAGATGCTATTATATATATATATATATATATATATATATATGGTTTCTCAAAAGAGAGAATAGCTGCCGCGATAATGGCTAAAGATGGTCCTACGAATTATCGTCTTTGTGACGTCATATTAAACTTGTACAAATTATTTTCCTTTATTTCCTTTCACGCATATAGAAAGAAAAGAAAGAAAAAGTTGATTTGAAGAAATAACGACATATATACGTTGCCTAGATATGTCTTTAAAAAGCATTATTTGAGAATTGTATGCTGCATTTTCAACAAACAAGGTTTACACTCAACTTATTGCCGTGCCGGAATTTTTTGCCGGTTTGTCAACGCAATCCTTCCTTTTGGCGAGATACCAAAAGGACTAATATTTTTTACGTTAATATAATTTTAAAACTATTATAAACATATGAAAAGAAATAACTTATTATGAGGGTACTCCATACTTTTACCCAAAGCTGAACATTGTACAAATGTTTTTTCACTTATAAATTAAGGAAAAAATGTTGCCATGAGCGAATCCGACTCGCATATGGCGACTTATTTTTAATTATTTTAAAGAATAATACCTTAGTTACAGTTTTAAATATATCTAATTGTAGAGCAATGGACGTGCAAATGACGTTGGCTGAGAGCCGGCACAATAAATCGTAGCCACGTTAGCGGCATCGCAAACAATGTTTTGATGGATTGCAGATTAATAACACGCGCCTTCGTAATCTATTCATAAACATCAAACTTTGTACATCCAAGTCTATAAATACAGCAGGATTTCATGCAAAAATTGTCTCGTACATAAACTAAGCAGCGGTTGAAATTTGACGGAATTCCCAATGATACAAGTATTTAACATTTTTTTTAAAGTGATACCCTCTTATGGGAAGGTAAACCGCTTCGTTACGTAACGCGTTATGGCACCAGTCTGTCTGGCTTCCCTTTCTCTCACGCATACGGCCGTGGTAGGCAGACTCCTCCTCTCTCACTCTAACCCACAGCGCTAGCCGTATTTCGGTAATTAGATTAAATAATGATACTAATAATGTACATATACAAAATTCTAATGTACATATTCAAGAATTGCAACTAAGAATAAAATATATTGTACAATAAAATATTTTATTAATAAATAACCTTTCCTTATATTATCATAATAATTAATATACATGAAATTTAAGTAATAACCTAAGCTTTTCTCAAGTTAAACAATTTCAATATAAAATAGTTCAACTTAGATTAGTTTAAGTTATCACTTATGTCGGGCGTCCCGAGACGCACACGTTTTTGTAAAGGAAGATATTCAAAATTTTTAATTCTTTACATTGAGCTATATTCTGTAATTTCCCAGAGCGTGTATATGAAGGCGTTCATTAAATTACGTGAGGCGTTTTCGCGATTTTTCGACACTTCCTTTCCCCCTTGTGAAATATCGTGAGCATCGGCTCAACCCCCTCCCCCATCCCTCAATCACGTGTGAGATTTTTCAAATTGTGAGTTTCTAGTGTAAATGCATTGAATTTATTCGTAAAAACATAATTTACTACAATTTTAGAATTTTTTAATAAGTAAAAATCTCCATCACGATTTCAATAAAAATTAAACTGACTTAAAAAAACCCCATTAAATACTCAAAATAAAATAGATTATAAATAAGTTAATATAAAGTATATATATAACAAGTCACTGCCAGAGGGAAGCGTGCCCCGACTTGCTTATTTTTTTATTTAAGGCTGGTAAGTATTTCAGCTTGCGTAGAACGTAGAATCACAATTAGATGATTGAATAGTAAAATACTTAAATGGTAAACTACTAACATTTTATACCAGTTTAGTCGACGGAGACTCATGCAGAATCTTAAGAGCTTAGAGAGTTTATACTCAAGAGTAACCATTGGAACCAACCAACCATCGCCACTAAACTTTTTCAGTAATCATTCATAAATTACTTTGTTAAACCTTGTATTGGGTATAAACTAGATTTGAAAAAAGATGAATAACAATAATTATTATGAAGTAAAGATATGTTGCTGGGGAGTTTGTAGCGCCGTTTCTTCTCCCTTAAAAACAACTAAAATTGCTTTGAAAGCGGTGACAGACTCATGACTTTCAATAAGTAATCTGTAAGATTCAATTTTGAAATAAACACATTTGCTAGCGGAAAAAATTACGTGATATTCGCAGAGTCCCCATCCCCTCTTCTCAAAGTAAGGTTATATGAGATTCGGTTCGACCCCAGACTCCTCGCCCCCCTAAATGCGTCATGTAATTAATGGACGCCCTCTAATAAGTAATTCCTTTACACTATTATCTGCATTTTCACTACTAGTACATATAAATAAATAATAACTTTAACATTATTCATTGCACTTGACATCTTTGTCTTCCGTGACCACGGCTACCTACTGAAAAGTGGCCGAAACGTCGAAATTAAAACCAAATAAATAATACGCCGCGCTTAAAACCAATAAAATGTAGTTTTAATTAGTTCCTTTATTTCAGAAATGTCGTTTCCATATACAATTAAAAATATTCACATTAAAAATTCGATTACAAAAAACTAATTACCGGGGCATTTCACCCCCGTCATTATTTAAAATATATAATATAAGACACTTCAAAAAGAGTCTAAACAACGGTAACATAGGGAACGCGTCAGCGCTCTTGGTGTTGAAGAACCACAGGCAACGGTATTACCATCAGGTTACCCATCTGCCTGTTTGCTTACAAAAATATACAAGACTATATTTCTTCTGTGCTGCTTCTTATGTGTATTTATGCTCAAGACGCTGAAGACCGACTGTCACCCATCTGATAACCAGGTGAGACATATTTTTTTACCAAATTATATTGATTTATAAACATGCCTATGATAATAAAACTACGTTTTAACGGTTTTAAGCGCGGTATCTGTATTTCATTGTTTTGCGTCTCGATAGCTCTATCTACGTTGTTCAAATTTAGACGGTGTTGGCGAATAAGGCATCGTGATAACTTTAAACTAGCCTGGCGTAGTATTAAACCGTTAAAATGTAGTTTTATTATGTATACAAGTCGCGAAATCTTATGAAAATATTATGCCTATGATAGCTTGCCAATCGAGGTGTTCGTGGCTATTTTTAATCAAATTAATTTTAATCAAAATTTTCATGAACTTCAACTCTTTTGATAACTGAACAAATTTGGTTTCAACTGATAGTTTTTCACATGGGGAATATGCCTTGATAGGCTTGCCTACTTATTTCTGTTCACGGCTACCCGGCAAGCAGATATGAACAGGCAAGTCTATATAGGTACACCGCTCTGTTAACCAATAAAAATTTATATTATAAGAAAGATAATTTAATTACAAAAATAACCGTATAGGCTCAAAAAGAAGTTCATGGAAATATTATTGGCATGCTTTGAAGACTTCAAAAATAGCCATGAACGTGTGTTCATGGCTATTTTTGTACACACACACACACACACACTACTAGTTCAAACATAAATTAACAAAATATTCATAATATATAATATATAATTATTCGTTCCTAGAGGATCAAGTAAGTGCATTTATTTGAATTCCATTTTAATTTTCGGCCCTATTATACATAATTGTTGTTGTAATTTTAGTAATGCATCGATTTGTCACTAAAGATCCTCATTGGACATGATCATTTCTCCAGAGATATAGACAATTACTTGTTTTATTGCAAATAAACTACTGCAAAATGAATAGACCAGTACAATGAAGGAAACTTAACTTAGGTATAATAGGTTGGGCAAAAAGTCTTTTCGCATATAGTATGTATGAACTTGTAATAAGATCTCTTTGGCTATACCATTTGTATCTGGCTGGTTTTGGTATCATTAAAAAGTTTTAATTTTAAAGAAGACAATTCCAAATTCAAATTAGGAAAATGTGTGATTTTCATTTGTTTTTCTTATTGTTAAAATGAGTTAATCTAATGAAGAAATTCGATACATTTTAAAATTTTACTACAAAAAAGGTAAAAATGCAACACAAGCCGCGAAAAAATTTGTTATGTTTATGGACCTAATGCAGTATTTGTGAGAGTAGCGCAAATTCTGGTTTAAGTGTTTTCAACCCGGAAATTTTGATATCAAAGATGCACGTAGCTCTGGTCGCCCTGTTACGGACAAAATTGATGCCATTTTTGAAAAAGTGGAGCATGATCGGCACATTAGTAGTTACGATGTAGCTGGAGAACTGGGAATTGACCACAAAATGGTTTTGGCGCATTTGAAAAAAGCTGGGTACACAAAAAAGCTCGATATTTAGGTGCCTCATGAGTTCACTGAAAGAAACCTAATGAACCGTGTACTCATTTGTGATTCTTTATTACGACGTATTGACAACGAACCATTTTTGAAGAAGCTGATAACTGGTGATGAAAAGTGGATCACGTACGACAAGAACATGCGAAAAAGATCGTGGTCAAAGGCCGGTCAGGCTTCATAGACTGTGGCAAAACCCGGGTTAACTCGCAACAAGGTGATGCTGTATGTATGGTGGGATTGGAAGGGCATTATGCATTATGAGCTGTTACCGCCAGGCAGGACCATCGATTCTGAACTGTACTGCGAACAACTGATGAGATTAAAGCAAAAAGTTGAGAGAAAGCGGCCGAAATTAATCAACAGAAGGGGTGTGGTTTTTCACCATGATAACGCTAGACCTCACACATCTTTAGCCACTCAGCAAAAATTATGAGAGTTTGGCTGGGAAGTGTTAATGCATCCGCCGTATAGTCCTGACCTTGCTCCTTCAGATTTTCACCTGTTTCGGTCTCTGCAGAATTCCTTAGGCAGTGTCAGGTTAACATCACGAGAGGACTGCCAAAACCACTTGTCACAGTGTTTTGATCAGAAGCCCCAAAATTTTTATAGCAATGGGATCACGTCCCTAGCTACAAGATGGTAAAAAGTTATCTAACAAAATGGCACCTACATACTTTAGTCAAATGTAAATAAACTTTATAAAAAAACCTTTTGAATTTTTATATAAAATGCGAAGAAACTTTTTCCCCAACCTTACATATACACTTTATATAAGTGGTATATTGAGCCTAGGTCATCGAAGTCAATTGGTAAAATTCCCAGAAGGCTTGCTTTTTACCGAACTATAATTAAAGTATTTTAGTGGAAGTTACATAAAAATCTATGAAATTCAGAATATACGAGGAATGAATGAGTAAATAACTTTTTTGCACATACATTAAAGTACAATGGGCGGTCTTCTCGCCACAGACAATCTCCTCCAGACTGCCCTATCTAAATATATATAATTGAAATCCACGTATATAGTGACTCATCACGATATCTCAGGAACTATAATACCTTTAGACTTGAAATTTGGCATGGACCTTCCTTTCGCTAAGTAGAGGTCAGCTAAGAACGGATTTTTCGGCACGCGAAACTGGCGGGTATCAGCTAGTAGAATTATATAGGAGATTTATTCTATAGTCTCCGAAGTTTATCCGATATAGCAACTAAATTAGGTAGTGAAACAAATCCCCATAACAATTACCAGGTAGTAAATAGCTAAAGGTTAGTAAGAAAGTAATTACGTTAATGTAACAACGTAAATGTTTACTTTCGTCGATTAGTTTCTAACGAGATATTATCCAGATAATAACAGCTGACCATCAAAACAATAACAATGCTAGTTAATTGGTTTTGCAACAGAAAATAATTATAATATTAGGCTGTATACCTACTTCCTTCGTCCGGTTCTGTATTACTTTCCATAAGTAAAAAATTATTTATATCGCACCAATATAAGGTACAAACCAGATTTTATATGAAAAACAGTCTGTGACAGACTGACAGGGAACTATGTATAATATTCGATTTTAATTCCAATTTTCTAAACCCATAATGTAGATTTGACGACTTCTGTGGTTGAGCGGGCTAAGCCTGTGCCGGCCTACCTAGTGAGGAAGCTCCGGGTTTGATTCCTGGTATGGTAAATATCAGAAACGATTTTTTTCCGTTGTTGACAATGGTCTGGGTGTCTGGGATCGGCCCCAGAGTAGTCCATTGCATATTACCCATAACACAAACGTAACTTGCTTAATGTGGGGATATGCAATATGTATGTAATATTTTCTTAAGTTTTCGCGACTTGTATACATAATAAAACTACGTTTTAAGGTTTTAAGCGCGGTAATTGATTTGATTTTTGTTATTACGACGTTTCGGACACTTTTCAGACTTTTCACTTTTCAAACGTCGGAATAACAAAAATCAAATGAATTACCGCGTTTAAAACCGTTGAAACGTAGTTTTAATACGCAATATGTGTTTGTTTGCCGGTTGTTATTATTATTATTCTTTGTGTCTCAGAGACCACGAGCCATAAAAATGGCTCGGACTTTTGCGAGGGCTTGCGTGGGGCCATGGGAAGGCCAACACGTAGAGGCCTCTTGACAAATTTAATGTAAATGTGGCGTGAAACTGTCCAGCGTTTACCCCTGTTTACACCATATAAAAATGCACCCAAGGACAAGCCCCGGTCAGTGTAGGACTATTGTAGGGAATGAGAACTAAAGGTACCGGGCTATTGGGATGAACTGCTAATGGGATCTGGGACTATGGGGACTATGACGTCTGCCCGTCGCAATGTTCGGGGAACATGGATAAATGGGCAGACGATGAGTCGTCATTCACGGAATGGGGCCCTAAAAATGCCGTAAGAAAAGGTACGACGGGGCTGACATAATCTAAACGGTTCAAAGCCCCTTTAAAATAAAAGAATAAAAAAAAAAAGAGGTGAGGGGCAACATGGGTGTGAGTGGCTCAGGGGTGTCGAGAGTAGGGCTGCAGGTTCACCGAAGCTACTTCCGACGTTTTGCCATTTATCACTTCCACCCCTGGAGCTTGAGTCTTAGCTCTACCGATCTCCACTTTGTGCCGGCTGGCTAAGGCAAGCACGGAGGGGGGGGGGGCTTATTTCTTTTTTAAGTTCGCGACGTTCGTAAGAGGACGGATGGTATGTCACTTATTCCTTGGAAGATGTGACGGCCGCTTGTTTGGGACGTGACATGTGTCCACACTCTGGCGCCGTCACATCTTCAAATAACTGAGTTAGGGGCTGGCAATGCTGATTCAGATACTGAAGCTCTCAATCAAATATGGAACCTTAAAAAGAAATTGTCAAGAAACTCTTTGTAATTCCTTAAGATTATAAGTAGAATACTGAGCCTAGGAATTTAGGCTAAGAATATTTATATCTATACTAATATTATAAAGAGGTAGTTTGTGAGTTTGTGACGTTGTAGGGAGTAATCTTCGAAACTAATTAACCGATTTAAAAAATTCTTACACCGTTGTCAAGCTACGCTGCCCCCAGTTGAATCCGGGGGCCTTGCCTGGGCCCCCGGAGTCAGGTCGGAGGTGTCGCTACTCACCTAAGGCTTCGCCACAAAGCCCTCCGGTATTATTATTATAATTATTAGACTACGCCTAGAAACAGTCAGATGGCCTACCTATTCCCTTTTTGTTGTGAAGCTGGCATACAGGCAGATGGTCCCACGTACTTA
The DNA here is from genome assembly GCA_039645545.1 of Dendrolimus houi. NCBI lineage: Eukaryota > Metazoa > Arthropoda > Insecta > Lepidoptera > Lasiocampidae > Dendrolimus > Dendrolimus houi. The sequence continues at coordinate 3,687,655 of CM077122.1, forward strand.
CCGTCGCATGTAGACGTTTGCAACACCAGCAGCGAATCCAACGTGCTACCAGCCTTTAGGATGGAATATAAGGAAGGGATAAAAGGAATGGGATAAAGGGGGTTGGATAGAGGGATCAAATGGGATGAATGGCATAGAGGGGATAGAATAGGAGAATGGAATAGCGGAGTGGAACAGGAAAGATAGGGAGAGGGGGAAGTGGGCTATCTCACTCATCGCTAATTAAAATATGATTCTTTTAGCCATTTAGTCGTGAAGAGGTAATAAAATTATTTTAGCATTTCAAATAGTATATTCAAAATAGATAAAGACTAGGACATTTTGATGATATAGAAAAATGGCCAATCTTATCGGCAGCTCTAACACCGATATCTATCATATCTATTTACATAGCATCACGTTCATGCATTGACCATAGTCTTTAACTGTGCCAAATTATACATCGATAGATTGCTGGATGAAACGTGACGCAACAACTTGATTTGTTTTCTTGAATGAAAATAGGGGATGAAAATATGTATTGCTAACCATATTTTTTTAACTTATGTATCTATATGAAAATATACATTTAGGCGTTTGGTGAGAAATAAATATATACTTTGAAGAGAATTTTCCTAACTGAAATTCTGTTAAATAGTTTAAGTATATAATGCATTTAATTTGTAAATTATTTTAGTATTTAAATAGATCTCATCTTTTCTGAACTACCTACATCGCCAGATTAGTTAAGCCTTTAAGATAGGTTGCCTGGAAAAGATTGCCCTAAGCGATAAGGTACCTATTGTTTCTACTAAGAAAGTGTTCTCATCAAACATTTTTGTAATTGTTTATTTTGGGTGAGCAACAAAGTGTCTATGTACATGTTACAATTGCGCTTTTAATTCTTTTAGAAAATAAAACCCACTACGAATTGAGAACCTCCTTTTTTTAAGTCTGTTAATAAACTTGGACAAAGTACCCGCTACTAACAACTAGTGTTGAATAAATATAAATCGATGAATGCCTCGTTTATCTTATGCCTACTTTTACGATAGCAAGCAGGAAAGTGGCGAGGGAAATGGGCAGCGCAAGTATGTAAACACATCTTATTCGAACATATGATGCTATCGTAGAACTGGGCCTAAGATAAACGAGGCATGCTATGTAACAATATCTATTGTACAAATTAAATAAGTTGTTTTGGCTCAGTGGCAAACGTACCCGCATCACATTCCAATGACGTAGGTTCGAATTGTGATAAAGGGGAATTTCGGAAATGTGGAGACTGCCAACAGTAAAACATTTATATGCTGAATCTGTAATAGGTATAATAATTATTACGCTTACCTAATAATAACAGAAATGCGGCAAAAACACAAGCTTTCCAACACATTTTTTTACAGTCAACTTTCACTACTTAAAAAAAATCTAACGAATATCTATGGCCATTGTTTGATTTAAAAATAGAATATGAATATATAATCACATCTTGATTTTTCGTAACAACACTTTTCTATTGAATTTATCGATATTTTTTACTACTTGCTTGTTAATTCTATTTAGATAACATTTTATTGACCAACTCTATTAGAATTTACGTTTAGATTTCCACGATATGTAACGTGTGTTATCTGTTAGTGGAAAACACGTGCGTACACGGCTAAATGTGGTACTGAACTGATCGCTGAAGGCCTTTTCATTATAAGATTTCAGTAAACAACTTTGACCGCCGATTTTCGTCCATTAGGGAAAACGGATATTAAGTTGATAAATTAAAATACAAATAAACTTGTAGATATACGTCAGAGACCACTAGACGAAATGATTGGGAAGTTAAAAACCTAGTCAGGGCCGTCTTAAGCATATTCTGCGCCAGGGTGCGAAAATTAGTTTACACCCCTATTAACAACAATAAAAAATAGTTTTTAATTTTTATGTTTCGTTTTTAAGGTTTCCTAGTTATTTTGACAAAAGTATTATATATAGCCCTTATGCATTAGTCATGTCCGCCCGTTCTGTTTTTGTATGTCACCGTCTATTTCTCAGAAACTAATAGTGTTAAAGTAGTAGTAAGTTAGTACTGGTAGACCGCGACGTACTACCATGATCAAATCGCAGATGTCTTAAAGGATAGCCAGGTATAAAGCACCTATAATAAACGTGTTTGTATGAAGATATTAATGAATATGGATGAAGAAAAAGTTGTATATCAAGATTGTAGGAAGTGTGAATCCATCGTCTGTGCCTACTCCTATGAGAAACAGGCGCGATAATATGTATGTATGTACTACTGGATTTATATGGATATAATTTGACAGGAGTTGTTATTTTGATGAATGTACTTAGTCGTGTGGGGAGTGTCGTTAGCCAGATATTGAGAAACCTTGACGATGACCTTTAATGACTTTTTTTATTGAAGTAAATCCATTTGCGCCCCCTAGATCTTTGTAACCGGGTGCCACGTACCCCTTGCACCGCCCTAGACCTACTAAAGATTTACATATGGTTTCGTTTACGTGCAGTTTGGTTTATTGATTGGAAACTATCACATTATCGGAAATGAAAATTAGCCTAAGATAGAAAACTCTTTATTGTACAGCAAAGCGTATACAAACAGAAGTAGAAAAAAATAAAAGATAGTACAACGGGCGGCCTTATTGCTAAGAAGCGACTTCATCCAGGCAACCCTTGGCAGGGATTGATAGCATTTTAATACAGACAGTGGTGCAATTAATAAATAATGACGAATGATAAATAAACAAACGTACCTATATATAAGTACAAAAATATAAATATATATACATATGTATATACACACACGTATATGTACATATGACAATACAAACATACATATACTTATATAATAGAGGAAGGAATTATTATACACATTAGAAAAGTAATGCATCTGAACCTGATTTTGAAAGCACGGTAAGGATTTGGCTCGTCTTATAGCAATAGGTAACTCATTCCAGAGACGTACAGCGTGGACGGTGAAAGAGTTATTATAAAAACAGGATGTGTGTGCTGGTGTATTTGTTCTGTATTTAGTGCAGGGTCGTAAATTATGGGAACTAGACACAGAGAAATTCGAAACGTTCCTTGAGGTAACGAGGAGTAGTGGGTAGAAACAATATACTATAAAGAAGAGCGAGAATGTGAGTATTCCGTCGAAGACTGATTGGCAACTTGATTTGCTTACGGAATTCGGAGACATCTTCATATTTATCTAATCCAAATATGAACCTTCGCTCAAATTTATTTAGTATTATTACTAAGTATTATCACCTAGTAATTTCCTTTAATATAAATTGGCAGGAAGAGATCCGCCTATTGATTGCATGGTATTGCCTAGAAAGTATTTTAATTATGGACTTGTTTGTAATTGTTTATTTTGATGTGCAATAAAGTGTTGTCTATTTGCCTATTTGTCTATGTTATATCCTGTTATTTTTTTACACAGTTATATTGACCTACATAATTGTTAAACAAATACAACGAACAAAACTTAACCTTACTAAAGCTAATAAAGTATTATGTATTTCCTTTTAAGACTATAAGGTATAATACTGACAAAGAGCCTAGATTACCCACTTCTCTGAGGAAGGTGCCGTAATGTAAGCACTAACCACCAGAACATTTATTTTTTCATAAATCATGTAGGTATACCAAATTACTTGACAATTGGTCTAGTTCCAAGAACTGTGAAAAGGAGGAATGTGATTTTAGGAACACTTCAAATATTTTTGTATGTTTAAAGTATTCCCAAAATCACATTCACCTCTTTATAACACTGGTCGGCAAAAAAAACACATCTTCTAACAATGGTGATTTTTTGTTTATAATTTTGACACTTGAATATACATATAGTATTAAAAGTTTTTACTGACATGATGGTATTTTGGTGCTCGATAAGAAAAAAAGTTTTGCACAAAAAATATTGCGTTAGGTGCAAAATTTTAAAAAATATACGTGATAGCAAGAAACTAAAAACAGATCTAAATTCAGCATGTTAAATTCTATATATTTATCGGATTTTATTTAAATGAGGATTTGGTTGCGGACTAATGTAATATGTCTAGAACCAATATTATGTAACTATCAGAATTGAACACTAAAATTCAACCATTAAACTGAACACTCACTTCTTAAAGTCATTCCTACTATTGAGGTATACAAGAGCTGATAAAATAATAGCTATTATTGCATAAAGTGTATAGTATTATTAATCATTTGGGCAGTCTACTGCTAGACAGATCACAGCTAACAAATATAATGGGTAATATAGCTAATTATTATTATTTTAAATTAAACAATAATGAAAGATAAGATGCAATCTTTATTTAATTCATAAATTATAAATCTACTATAGATAATGCACATCTGTTTGTGTTGATGATTCGTTACCCATTTTTTTAATAATATGCGTGTAATATTAAAACCTGCAGATGTTTAATAGATGCACATTGTAGCTTCCTACTACTACTTCTTATTCTACTTATTTGTGTCTTTGATTGTTTCCCATACGAGAAAAAACAATTTTAAATTATCAAATATTTTCCATAGGTTACTTGAAAAATCTCTGTAAAATTTTAAACCATACATCATTATTGAAAACTGTTATTTGAATAAATTATTCAATAAATCAGAGAATTTGGATCATTCCCAACTTTTTATATATAGGTGTATATACATATATTTTGCTCATAGGAATTTATAGAATGAAAATATTTTTATAGATTTTATGGGGATTCCTCGCTCGTAACTCACTTGAAAGAGCTGAAGCAGTTCCACAAATATTAATATAGAATGTACATTATGCCTACATACTGTTTGCGATGGTCCATATTCGTCAAAAGTTTTGAATAAAACATTAAAAAGATATTTTTTTATTTAGTTTATTATTCTCTTAAGTTTTCGCGACTTGTATACATAATAAAACTACGTTTTAACGGTTTTAAGCGCGGTAATTTATTTGATTTTTGTTATTCCGTGATCACGGAAGACAAAGATGTCAAGTGTCAACGAGTATTGTTAAAGTTTTATTACTACAATACTCGTTGACACTTCGGAATAACAAAAATCAAATAAAATACCGCGCTTAAAGCCGTTAAAACGTAGTACTATTAGTTTATTATTTACAATTATACAAATTGTAGTTATCTCGAGGTTTATAACATTCATACGTATATATACATAAAATAAATTAAAATAGTGAAAATGTAACCTAACCAAATATAATTAAAGTAATAAAATATAACAATGCAGTCTGTAATTTCAAAATAAATGCCGATTTTTTTTATTCATGCAGGAACCGAAAAAGAATACAATTTCCTCTGGCCGGGCGGCCTGTTGTAAGAGGCGACAAAATAGCCCACAGCCAGGCGGTAGGATATTTGCATGACTGGATGGCTACCATCTTTGGTCTAGAGTATGCCGTCATAACAACCTTGAGTTGTGTTCGCCGGTATCAGTGGCCAGGTTCCAGTCTCCCTTAAGAGAGCAGCAGCGCGTTTGTAACATCTTTGGTGTTACAAATGTCTATAGGCGATGGTAACCGCTTTCCATCAGGTGGACCGTCTCCCTGTCTACTGAGCTCTGCAATAAAAAAAGAAGAAGTAATCCTTAGGGAGTCCCACTAGTCGGTACGGATTCGGCGAATAACAGCCAAAAAGAGCTTTACACCTACATCATAAGGCCGTCGGTAATATCGTCGTCATAGAGTCGAGCAAAACTTAAATGTTAAATTTTGTATTTTTTCTTTTATGTATTAATATTGTACGTTTCCTAAATAAATAAAATTATATAATACTGACGCTCTTATGTCGTAGGCATAAAGCTCTTTTTACCTTGTATTTCTCGAATTTTTGCCGAACAGTATGGGAACTCCCTAAATGCCTTATTCTTGCAGGAACGGAGAAAAATTAAGGCCAGATGATAGGGCATTTGCACGTTTGAATAGCTACCACCCCTGGCATAAAGCATGCCGCTACAACAACCTCGCGTTCTGATTCAGAATTAATAACGTAATATGTTTGTTATAAGTATTGTACTATTAATTCGTATTCAGCAAAATAAACTTTTCTTCCTTATCTTTATACACCACGCAACTCACTGCTGATTTTCTTTGAACCCGAATAAACTTGTTTTTTACCAAGAACAATACCTAAGGCATTATAAAATGTACCTAATTAAAATAATCTACACTGTATACTAAATTATATTACAGACGATGACAGGTCGTAAATAAAAGCATTGACAAACAGCTTAATTGAACTACGATAATGTACTAAAACATTTTAAAAGGATTACGTTTGTATATCAATTTACGATTTGTAACTAACTCGTGTATTTTATACCTAATAATGTAAACAACAATTTCATATTATGCTCAAATTTTAGTGAAGACAAAGAAAAAGAGTAAAATACTTTATTTGAAGAAATAGCGACGCACTTACATTACTTACATATTTTATGATATAGTTAATATAGAAAATGTCAGCTTTTATGAATTTGTGCGAATCATTTTCAGCAAACAAGGTTTGCACTCAGCTTGTTGCTGTGCCGGTATTATATCCTATCCGATACAATGCTGATTTTCAGTGCAAAACTTTCTTATGTAGTGATACCAGAAACAACACGAATAAATTTATAACTAATTTAATTAATAAATGATAATATAATCTTACTATCTATTAAAATTTAAAATTGTAATCTGCTGTCTATGTATGTCATTATTTTTTTTCCATTTTCTTTTTCTTATTTCATAATAATAATAATAATAATAGCAGCCCATAAATGTCCCACTGCTGGGCTCGGGCCTCCCACTAGGGGAACGGACAGTATACCCACCACGCTTGTCCAAGGCGGCTTGGTAGATTTGACACGTCGGTTATCTTGATTTCCTTCACCGTTATTAGCACGTTGTAATTGTAACAATATGCACATTAGTTCAGAAAACTGCTTAAGTGGTACATGCGTTCCGGCTAGAATCGAACCCACGCCCTTTGAGTTTGGGACGCGGGCGCTAGACATTACGCTACCACGACTTCTTTTTTCATTGATTTGTAATAATTAGATAGGTTAAAAATTTCCTTTGAATGCATCAGATTGCCTAGAAGAGATCGCTTTTAGCGATAAGGCCGCCTTGGTTTACCAAGTATCTATCTACTGTCTTCTTGTGCATTTTTGTAATTCGTGTTTTGATGAACAATAAAGTGTTATATTTATCTATCTATCTATTATACCTACGTCCACGGTATCAAGCAGGGAAGTGCAAAGTAAAGAGTACAGCAGACGGACTGTTGACCCACCTGTAGGGTTATTCACAAACTTCGGGAAAGTTCCCGTGTTCGCACAGGAAGCTCCCGAAGATCAATTTGCAATTCACAGGGAACGTGAAAGGCTATTCACAAATCCTGTCGCAAACAAATTCTCGAATTCGATATAAGGTTTCCGTCGGATTGCAAATCGATCTCCGGGAGCTTTCCGTTCGGACACGGACACTTTTGCAACCTTTGTGAATAACCCTACTGATGGAAAGCGGTAACCGTCGCCTATGGATATTTGCGAGACTAGAGATATCACCAACGCGCTGCCGGTCTCGAAGAAATTTGATGACACCCTTTTTGAAAAACTCCATATCGTAGCGCTGTGAGAAAACCTCAGCTGTAGCGATAAACGTCAATTATTCGAACATTTAATACTGGCGCAGCCTAATTTTCTCGCCACTTTTCTACTTGCTGTGTTTTATTGAAGCGGATAAACAAATAGCCCATCTACAGTCGCCTATAGATTTTTGCAATACCAGAGGCAATCCACCGCTTTGCCAACATTTAGAATGAGACAGAGGTATGAAGACACGAAGGGGAAAGTGAGAACCAAAAAAATCGGCAATCGACGGGGTAATATACTGTTACGGGTGCGGGACTCGAATTAAAATGCCGTTGGAATTACTATAGAATTTATTACAACTATACAAACACAAAACTATGGGGAAAGGGTTCTCACCCGCCCTTATGCCGTCAAGATGGGGGCGCGACATATTCCACCCGCGCTCACTTCTCCTCCCGTGGGGTGCGTTACAGACCCCCCACGCAATGAGAGCATGAAGGTGCCAGAGGGCAAAAAGTAGTCCCCCGGCAGGCGGCGGAGGGGCTAGGCCACATACCCGTGGGCCTGGCATTAAGGGTTAAAGACGGAATACTGAGGAGTTTCGGTGGGTATCCCTAACTGTAGTGTGGCGATAGCATGTTTAGTTCTGCTTAGAGGTGCTAGTACCACCCCATCTGGAGAATCCCACACACTGGCCGCGAATTTCCCCCATTGCGCGGCTGATAGCCCTCAATGGAGTTTTCCCTCGTTAAGAAAAGGGGGTAATATACAAAGAACCACTCTGAGGCCGATCCCAAAGACCCAGACCTCAGTAAATAACGGACAAGTCGTTTTATGAAATTTACCATACTAGGATGAGAACCTAGAGCCTCTGCATTCCGCTGAGCTAAGCCGACAAAGGCTTAACACGCTCAAACACAGTGGCCGTTACTCTGCGAATGTCACATTTCCTCAAATCTTCCCGTCCTCCCTTGTCACATTATGTTACACCAAGCAATACAGTGGGTATTGCTTGGTGTAACATGCGTATAAGTATGCGAACTTATTAAAACATGTTTATAAAAAATCTTGTCATTTCTAAGAACTACAGATGATTTTTAAGAAATATTATTAGCTAATATTACTACTCTAAAAACTTGTTTAACTGAATAACAGTTTTATTAAAAGCTCTCGTACGTATTTAGTTCACTTTAATACTGATAAACAGTTCAAAGCCGCCAGTGGCAGACAGTTGAGCTTTTAACTGAAATATAACGCTGCCAACAAAAACACTGGCGAACAAATGTGAGATTTCAAAACAATAATTAATTTGTATACAGTTAATGTAGTCGCATAAGTCGCGGTAGTTTACTGGTTAACCCACTCGCATCCCAAACTCAAAGGGTTCGGGTTCGAACCTGATCACAAACCATGCTCTATAAGTCGTGCATAGATTTTCCGATGACAACCCCTCCCGCGTCAAACAACCGCGACCCGAGGTCGTCTAGTCCTTAGTACTACTTAGACAAGCCTCGTTCCCAGTCGTAGGAAGCGGAAGGGGCGACCATCGGTAAACCTTCTGCGCACGACTTATACTTAGGCAGTTTTTGATCTAATATGCATATTGTTATAATTACCACTTTCGACGATTAAAGGACAACCAACGTGATGAAACCTGCATATCGAGAAAATAATGTTAATCCGCCTTGGACAAGCGTAACGTGTATACTGTCAGTTCCCCTATAAAATGGAAGGTACAAGCTAAGCAATGGGGGCGTCATGGGCTGTTATATATTTTATACATAGGTACAGCGGAAGAATGAAGAAGGATATTTTTAAGGTTTTGACGTCTAAAGGTAGAAAGGAACCATTGTCTAACTTAGGTGCAGCAGCTGATGTTCCCAAAAAGTAATAATATAAGAAGGCCCTTGTTGGATCATAATAGGTTTAGCAAGGAAGAAGAATAATGGAAGTATGATAATCGCCCAATAAAAATGTCTTGACACTGAAATCACAACTGGTGCCACTATGCCGTTCTTTTTATGTAGAACTAGCGGTCCCGGCAGACGTTGTACTGCCATGAAAAAATAAAAATCTATAACCCGATTCCAGCGCTAATTACCGGATCCAATTGTGATTCAAAACCATTCTCGAATCCACCTGAACACACACACACACAATATCATCAAAATCGGTACAACCGTTTAGGAAGAATCCAGTCACATACACACGTACAGAAGAATTATATACAGATAAAATAACTTAGAGACGTTTCTGCGTTTGTACAGTCGGTTTGTACGGTTAGTGTACGGTCAGCACATAAATAAATAAACTAATACTTTGTATATATATTTATAGGCAGGCACTTAATATGAAACTAATAATAAACGATATTAAAATAATAAATAATAATACTAAACATAATTTTTAATACTAAATTTTTTCAACTCCAGACATTTCGCACTCATCCTCATCCTCACTTTCATGATGAATCATTTGTATTCATTCTAATTCGTTCTGATATTATATCTAAAGCCTCATCCCTACCCTGAAATTTTTTCCTCTTCAAAAGCACTTAGACAAACGTTTTTATATTCCTCTACAGTTATGCTATTTATTATTTTTTTCCTTAGGTTCATTATAGCATTCAGGTGCATTGAGACATTTTTTCGCAACGTAAGTTTTCACTATACCCGTATATTTACCCTACTTCGACCACGTTTCAACATCGGAACCATTTTTAATTAACAACTTTAATATCAAATAACAACAATTAGCTACAAATAATAACACTGAACAATAAATAACAAGAATGAACCACAAATAAAATCAATTAATTCATTAATTATCAAACTGAAACCAAATAGTCAGACCTCACAACAATTAGCAATGTAAATAATTATTATTTATTTGACTTTCAATATTGACTTTTGATTGTAAATATATTCTTTTCTTCAAAATGTAACGAACCTCTTTTTGTTGATTGTACAAGAAAATTTAAATTTCAAGTTTAGAATTCTTGTAAATATACAAATACTACTACAAACTTAAAAACGTCTCGACTATAATATGCCTGTAAATATAAACTAGTACAATAAAAGAAAACTTAACTTAGTTATATTTTATTCTACCTATAGTCCCTTAAGTCTATAATTAGAATACTGAGTGTAGGTCACCGTCTTCTATGGGTAAGGTTGGCCCAGAAGGCGGCCTAATTACTTAAAACATATTTTTTAAATTTAAATCAGTCATAAATGGAAATTTTTAGCTCCTTCTCAATTTTATGAAATTAAAAAGAAAAAACGTTTTTTACTGGGCGATGTCATACTTTAACACCCATCTTCCAAGTTATATTAATATGATGATTATGCATCTATATTTTAGCCATCTGGTACTATATATTTTTTATGATAGCTAGTTCATTGATGAAGCGTGTAGAAATGCTAAAAATATTTCTTTGCGCTTTATGGTCTAATTTTCAACATACAATATTGGATTGTAGCCAAATATTGTTAAAGATTTTTATTTTAGATGTAGAAAAAGCAAAGGAAATCGTTTGAATTTTACGAAACTATTTGTTACGCTATGATGTTTTCGTCTAAGGTTCAATGTAGTCACGTTATAAAAATTAAGTAAGTATATTATAATAATATTGTCCAAACATATAACCGTTAAGGTGAAAATAATTCAGATTTGAGATGTATATATATTCTAACTACCAAATCATAATCATCGAATAGGTCCTGTTTTTATGTACGCGTTTGTGCGATACTCTAGAAAATGGCTGCGTCAATGGTTATTTTACTCAGTATATTGAAATGAGTCTGATTTTTATTGTTAATTTATCTAATAATCTATATATTCTATTAATATAATAAAATCTGTTGGTGTGTCGAGTTTGTACAATGAACTTAAAAATGACAAAAAAATCATGAAGCTAATTTGGACCAGCTAATTTTAATAAATGCAACTTTTAGAATTTTTGTATATGTGTATCTGCCTGTCAGAGTATATCGTGAGTATTATTACTGAACGAGTATAAATTAAACTCAACAAAGAGTTCAACAATTAACAACCTGGGTCAACATTTAGTAAATATTTAACAAGATAAATGCCGCCGTTTCCGTAATATAAATGAATTCAACCAAAAAGATTGTGGTGCGCTCGTTCTTATTTCGTGCCGACGTTGTAATTCACTAAAAATATCGCCATGGCATAAAGAACAAAGTTTTGCTGGCATTAGGTACTAAATTGTACCAATATGCACATTAAATCAGAAAACTGTACGAGTGGTGTATGCGTTCCGGCCAGGATCGAACCCACGCCTTTTGAGTTGGGACGCGTGCGCTAGCCATTACACTACCACGACTTGTTACAATAACCACGTGCTAAACCTGCCTGTCAAACTTGCCAAGCCGCCTTGGACAAACGTGGCGGGTATACTGTCCGTTCGCCTATAATGGGAGGCCCATGCCCAGCAGTGGGTCACTTATGGGCTGTTATTATATTGTAAATAATAATTACTTATTAATCTATGCACGTTTCTATAGTGCTAGTGGATAAGCCGCCACAACAGGCCGCAAGTGGTTGTTTGGTAAACTTTTTAATGGAGAATCAATGCTGGTGACACCTCACGAGGGACGTGGATTAATTGCTCTGACGCAATCTAGAGTCAACATTGCCCTGGCTCGCGTTACTGTACTATTTTACATTGTTTTATATGAACGAAGTTTATGCTGTTCCTGTTTAGTGATCCGGAGTCGAATTTTTGATATATGACTTTTTTTCATTTTTGTACTATAGATTTGAGTTTGACCATGATCTCGCCTAAAAAAGTCATGGTAGCGATGGCTAAATGTCTAGCGCACGCGACCCAAACGCAAAGCATGCGGGCTCGAATCCTAGCCGCAACGCATGCACCTCTTAAGCAATTTTCTGACCTAACGTGCATATTGTTACAATTACCAAGTGCTTACAACGGTGAAGGAAAACATCGTGATGAAACCTGTACATAGAAATAAAGAAATAACCGATGTGTCAAACCCGCCAAGCCGCCTTGGACAAACGTAGCGGGTATACTTTCCGTTTCTTTATACTGAGAGGCCCGACCCCAGCAGTGAGACGTTTATGGGCTGATATTATATATATAATGTCACCTGATGTTGAATGGAGATAAGGACTTGGACGATGTACGCTTACCTAGAAGGTATCTATTCACACGGGACTTGAAGCCACCCAACTTGCAGGTATTGGGAAAAATATACTCTAGATATAAACAAGGGCTATAAATGCCTTTGTTTATATCTAGAGTATATATCCAAGAATTCCCAAGCCACACAAAAGCAAGTTTATGTGAATAGTATTATGAGGAAAGCTCTAGTAGATGAAAATTAGATATTAGAATATAACAGTATTTTTTTTATTGCATGAGTTCAGCAGACAGGGAGACGGCCCACTTGATGGAAAGCGGTTACGATCGCCTATGGACATTTGCAACACCAAAGGTGCTACAAATGCGCTACTGCTCTCTTAAGGGAGACTGGAACCTGGTCACTAATGCCGGAACACAAATCAAGGGTGTTATGGCGGCATACTCTAGACCAGGGGTGGTAGCCATCCAGTCGGGCAAATACCCTACCACCTGGCTGTGAGTTGTTTTATAGCCTCTTACGACAGGCCGCCTGGCCGCAGGAAATTGTATTATTTTTCCTTTCCTGCACGGATACAAGTATAAAGATGAAAGTGTGATTTCTATTAGTGAATTAGGTTAAACAATTTTTCTAAATTATTATGATAAACTAAAAGCTAAACTATATAAATAAACGTAACTTAAAAATATATATAAATACCAAAAAAAAAAAACTATATTAAAGCCCGCCCAGCCCCACCAGATCACTGTCGTTGGGCATTGTACCTAGAAGGCTGGCAGCATTACCTCGCTGGATACAGTGGCTAATCCTTTGAGCGAGGTATAGAATATATAACTAGACATAGTATCACAGGCCTAAGCATCAATATGAGAACGGGCAGTCAAATCTACTGAGACACTTTTTACATCTTAAAAAATATCGCAGCCTCGTTTCTCGTAGGAGAGTAATATGTTCCTCGCTCGTTGATTCTGTACGAGCGTACATACTTATGACGTCATAAGTTTGTACAAGTAAAAAAAATCAAATAGTGTAATTATTATTGTTTAAACAGTAACTAAAACTATTTTAGTCATGATATTTTAAAAATAAGGCGATAAGGTAGATAAGACGTAGATAAATAGATAACACTTTATTGTACACCAAAATAAACAAGTACAAAAAATCCAAATTTACAATTCTTCTAGGCTACAATAGGCAGCCTTATCGCTTAAAGCGATCTCTTCCAGGCAACCTAAATTACAGCAATTTCTTAGGTATTATTTTAACGCCTATTTTTTTTGCCAATAATAGTAGAATTTATTGTAACACGTGTCCGCACCTATTTGATACTAAAAAATAGTACACAGTGCTTGCTTTTTTTTAAGGTGAGTATAAATTTTACAACAGACGAAACAAGGACTCGCGTGAATAAATGCCGTTAAAGTTTTAATGGCAATGGATTTTTGTCTTTGATGGACTGTTTCGCTACAAACGTGATTTAGAACTTATTTATTGACGTCGAAGAGACTTCTAGTAGGTAAATTCGACTAATTTTTATTTAAGAATTGAAATGAAATTTATTTACATTAAGAGTACAGGGAACATAAAATAATTCACAATACGATGACAATTCCGTAGGAGCGTCCAAAGTTAGCTCTGGTGCCTGCACTAGGTCTCAACAGAGCCTGTGTGGCGGGCCTCAGTGGAATTCGCTTCGGTTTCGAAACTCTTTTTCTTTCATTGCCTGGTATTATTAAAACTAAAAAACAATTGAAAAGAAAAAAAAAACTAAATATATAATAATAAAACCTACATACTAACTACGTTAGGCACGTAGTATAGATTAATGGTGTGTGTGTACAAGCATGTGTGTGTGTAAGTGCGTGTGACAGGTAATATGAAGGTATTTAATAGATTGAAACTATGTATTTGCCGTGCTAAGAACATACTGTGACTTTAAATTGAGGGTACTTATGTTTTTCTTAAAGTACCTGCACTTGATTTTATTAAAGTGGTGTTTTACTTTAATAAAAACTGGGTTGTATTTATGTAGTGGGGTTTATATTGTTGAGCACTGTATAAATAAATGTTTTTAGGATTTTTAATAACCTTTGTAAAAAGTTTCAGTTTACTAGATTGCTAAAGGGTGAACGCTGTGTTATTGGTTCGACAATATAAAAGGAGGTGAAATCGCCTAGACGGGACATTAGACGCAGACAGAACAGACGCCGGAGAGCCCCCGGCTCGAATCGTCTCTCTCAGGGTTAAGACCCACCAATCACTCCTCACTCATTACAGACACATGTAGCCATACAAGATTAGCTTAGGCGTGTTGCTGGAGAGTTTCTTCCGCCGCTTCTTCTCCTCCAGCCATAACACGTTGCGAAGCGGTAGTAACGATAGACTAGGATCGGCTCCGCCGGCGGACTCGATAACGAGTCCCCAATAACAATCATTTCAGCCTTAGCTCATTCAGCCTCTCACGGCTAACTCCTATGTAGAGTCAATCCCCCGCAGCGGTCGAGCCGAGGTCGAACCTCACAGGAGGTGCCTCCTCGAGCGCGCTGCCCCGGGCTGAACGCCTCCGCTCCCACGGAGTCGGGAAGCCCCCAAAATCCGGTATCGCTGAAACAGCCATCTGCGGCTATTCAGCTGGATCCAGCTCAAAAAAAAAAAAAAAGACGGGACATTCTACATTCATCAGTTGAAGAGAGCGAAAGCTCTGTTGGACAAGGAGCACATAATATGTTGTGGTCCATAATTACGGTCCGATAATAGCAGTATTCTTGGAGGGCAAATTGCCGCTCGACACCTGACAAGCGTGGACGCAACTCTTGGAGTTGTCCTAATATTTCTGTGTATTATTGTGCTGTATTTAATATTGTAATTGGAATAATTCTAGTGTAATAAACTTTGATTATAATATTTCAGATTATTATTGTGTTATTTGTCTGCCTGAGCTGACACGTGCGTGTGCGTGTATGCGTGCGTATATGTTATTAGTGTGTATACTTGTTAGTACGTGCGTGAAAGTATTTGTTTCAGTTGAAAAGTAATTGACGAAAGATTATTAACTAACGGTATGTAACAATTCTTCAGCGTTTTTATATATAATAAGACTGTAAAAAAGTTATTCAAAGCTTTTCTTAAATGTTGGCGTGTTATGTACCCTCTTATTTCTGAATGATACAATGGGCCATTTCCTTAATTGAATCATAATGTTATATTTTTATTAATTCGGTAATTAGCGCGCCTGTTTTGTATGGAGCAGTTGTCTATAATTTACAATAATTTTGTTACAATATTTATCCTTTGTATAATGTGATAATTGTGTACAGATTATAATTCATACCTCTCAATTGTATATAGACGGTATTCAGCACATTTTATTTTCATGTTGGCAGACGTGATCGATTTATACTGTGTTCGACTTATTTTATTGCATATAAAACTTTAAGTATAATATTTTATTCAATATCTTTAATGTATTAAATTCTTGTCATGCATAATCCTTTAATTAAAATAGTTTATGAATGACTTAAATCCGCTATCGGTTGTGCCAACATGCTAAGTTTCATATACTGTAAAATTGGAGGGATGTCTGTCGAGGTGTTCTAAGAATGCTTGTCGAGTTTGAATAGTCAGTGTATAAAATATCACAAACTACTATGGATACTACGTATTGAAATATGTTAAAACCGTAAGGTTCTGTAAATATAAAGTATTGTGACCAGTTGTTCTTCTTTTACTACCATAAACCTTTCTGGGTTGTTGCAAGTATTAAATCTATAATTATAAAAAAGTAAACTGCAGAAGTAGGTATTTTTAAATTTTCACGAGTTGAACATTCAACGATTCGACCACTTTTCAGTAGGCGTGATCACAGAAGACAAAGATTTCAAGTTTCTTATTGTGTATATTACTAAGGTGAAGTTTTTTTTTGTTATTGTGCTCTTTATTAACTTCAAATTCAAGTGTTTTTATTCAAACAAAGTTCCACTGGAGAACATTTTTGAAGGTCATACATATAAATTAAAATTAAGTCTATTTCCTATAGTTGTATACCGCTTCGCAGCGTGATATCGCTATTTAAGGTAAAAAATCTGCAAGCAACTCCTCGGCAACACGTCTAGCTAAAAATAATTTTACTATACTAATAGTCAGGACCCTACACTACACTTGAACTTTATAAAACGAATTCCAATGGTTTTGGTCCTTTTGAACCATCATACACTATGATGTGTAGCCCAAACTTGAGGTCTAAGTCCAGCAATAGGCTGCAAATGTAACGACTACGTTACGTTGGTCACTCAAAAATAATACAATAAGACGCGCACTCCTCATCAATCGGGCACTCACGTATACAGATTTAAAAGTATACAGCAAAATAACTGCGCATTTTACGACCATTGCGTTGGATTCGAAGCAATCATAGTGCGCAAACATTGGCCGCACTCGAATTATCAACAAATATTTGTTAACATACATCGGGGATGTAATAATTGATTATCTTGTCGAACGAATTCGACTGAATATATTTATTACTGGCTGATGCCCGCGACTTCGTCCGCGTGGTGCGGTTTTTTTAACTATCCCACGGGAACTCTTTAATTTTTCGGGACCAAAAGTACCCTATATGTTGACCAGGAATATAAGCTACCACCATACAAAGTTTCATTTAAATCGGTTCAGTCGTTTCGGAGCTTAGCCGGTACAAACGGACAGACAAACAGAGAAACAAAAATTTTGAAAAATCTAAATTAGTTCTATATTACTTCTTACATCCCCCTGACTCGGTGTTTAGCATTTTTTTTCATTGTACAGAAATTCCACCTCTACAGTTTTATTATATGTATATAGATAACATAATATAATAAATATAGTCTATTTTTTTTCTTATTTATGACATTCATTTATTTATGTTTTGAATGTATCATATTGTTTACTTTTTCACCGTCACTGTTATGTTTTAATATTTTCCTTAGTTTAGAAGGCTGCCTTTCAACATTCATTATACCTAGTTTATAAAACAGTTTTAATTCTTGGTCAACGATAAAGTGTTTGCATTCATTCAATAAATCTATCAGGAGTGTCGAGTTTGTACAGTGCATTTGAAAATATGAAAAAACGTCAGGGGAGCTAATTCGGACCAGCAGATTCCAAAAATGCAACGTAGAATGTTTGTCTGTCTGTTAGAGCATCACGTGAAACTCAACAAAGAACTAGCTTGTATCCCGATTAAACTCTTAGGACACTGTTTATCCTGATAGTGACGTCGCTTCCGTGGGACCGATGAAAATAGATAGCGCTGTGGTCGTGTCTTTTTTTTATACCGCCGTTGCAAATACGTTGTAACCTAATCGGAAACCATTGTCAGCGGCACATCGAATGATCTATGATGTATGTGTGAATCCCACATTTTTTTTTAAAATTGGGGAACCAAAGTTAGCAGTGGCACGTATATAGCTATTTTAAAAGGAAAATGTAGAAATGAGTAATTCAATACTTACCTACAATTAATGGATTACTTAACTCTGAGTGCGCCTCAGACGTAGTCATACAATCGCTTGGTAGTTACCAACATTGCAAAGTACAACAGATAATGAGTTACATTGCAAAAAAATGTATTTTACAATGTCGTCTATATACTAATATCGCTACAAAATCGGTCAAATGAAACAAACACTCTGTTAGATAGCAATCAAATTGTATTTTACGATGTTTGTGCCGTTAAAGGGTTATAACAAAGCCGTATTGTAACGCCATAAACTACGCCATTAATTGTGGACAAGGGTTTGTACTTGAAGGTTTTATGAATGAACAAAGTAAACAATTACATGTCGAATACATAACTAAACTTAATCATTTAGGTTTAGTTAGGTCAAATTTTTCACAATGTATCAGCGCGTTCCATTAGTAGCTCACGACGAGCACGTTCACGACCGCGATTTTTCCCGTTCCACTGCTTGCCGGCGTTACAATAGTAAACCCAAGTGGAATGGTTATTCGACCCACCTCTTGACATGGGTCGTGACAGTCGTGAGCGTTGTATGGGGGAGGGGGAAAGGGGGATGGGGGGGGGGTATGATAATTCGGACCAGGAGATTCCGAAAATGCAATGTTTAGAATTTTGCCTGTCTGGATGTTCCGGCTAATCTCTGAAACGGCTGGATCTAAAACAATTTTGACGGGACTTTCATTGGCAGATAGCTGATGTTACAGGGAGTAACTTAAGCTACTTTTTATTAGGATTCTGCAAAAAAAAATCCACGCCGACGAAATCGTGGGCAGCTAGTTAAAAATAAAAATATTTAAATAATAACTGAAAAAACAAGGCATGGAATACTATAAACTGATAAACCGACAAGTATAAAAACTTGTAACACGCGCTCCCAACACAGTTGGCGCCACCAGTCCTCCTTATTTTATAATGTTATATTATCGTCGACTCCTGTTTCATGCATGTAAGCGATAGTTTTAGTATTATATTGTGTAGAATATTGGTGACTGGGGTCTTCTGGATTCTTTATATAATACAGACATGTCCATCTTAAGTTCTTTTTATTGTGTACCATTAAAATAAACCATATTACGTAATAAATCATGTGGCTAGACAAAACACAGCGAACACCAAGAGAGCATAGAGCTACAATGTTACCAGTATACTACTGAATATAAAGTTGCCATTTCTGAAACTAAATAACTGACAAGTTGCAAGACGTACTTAAAATTTAATCAAAAGTGACATATCTACTTATGTATACTTAATAGGTTGAAACCTTCACACTTGGTAGAGCCATACTGGAATCATTATCTTGATTACAGCTCTTATGGCTCGCTCGCTTTCACTTTCACAGAATATCGGCGTAAAACGGTTAGCCTTGAGCTAAAGCTAAAGGCTGGCAACGCCTTGTCTTCTCCCTTGGTGTTGCAAACTTCTATAGATGACGGTAACCGTTTCGATTAACTGGACAATTTGCCTGTTTGCCAGCTTCATAATAAAAAAGATTTATTTGCTTTCGATGTTAACACCTAAAGATAGTTGTAATTCCTAATAGTGCCATCTATAGAATGTAGCTTACAATAGAGACGATAACGCCATCAAGCGAATAATAGCAACATCGCTCAAATAAATATAATATAGAGCCATCTATTAGCATTAGTACTAAATTGAAATCATAAACAATGACATAAAAAAATAAGGACCATAACTTTCTAGTCTTTTATTAGTTGATTTTTGTAGTACCTACGGAGTTTTTGGCGGGAACTGAAGGGGGGCGTTGTGTGCAGTTTTGTTTTCTAAAAATGTGTAAAATCACTCTAAAATGATATTGATAGTTTTTGAGTAGTAATTATGTGTTTTTGTGAGAAATGTGAACTGCATAGTCAAACGTGGCCTTTCGAGTTGTTCACAAGAACTCCGTTGAATGGCGTCAGTTGTAGCCTACAATTCAATTGTGCTACCAGACTTAAACATCAGAATTGCCTCTATGGACTAAGATACCTTTGCCTGCCCCTGTGGCGAATTCTACTAACTTGAAGTACTTTTTAGCGTAATTTTTAAAAATCATTTTATTAATCTTTTCAATTTTATTTAGTGATTCATGAATATTTAAAACTAAAAAATGGAAGTTTCGTTACCTAGTATTTTGTCTATGCACTGCTCTATTATTTTGCGCCTGCGCTCTTGATGGTCTACGCGACGTACCTCCAATCTTTTGTGGAAAATTTGAAGTTTGTTGTTATTAGTGACAACTTATAATTCATAATTATTTATGAAAGCTTCGTGCTAATTATCATTCCAAGCGCGGGGCAAGATTTCACAGTGGTGGTTAGCCTGGATGCGTTCAGTCAGGCACTATAATTCGAGCGGTGTACGGTAGCCATCTTGGAATCGAACAAAGCTTCAGATGTGTAGTTCGTCTGTTTATCAATAATTTTTGTGCATTTTACTGTAAATAGTTTGTATGTTTAGGATATGTACGGAACGTTCGTCCATATGTGTAAATAGCTATGGCAGCGACAAGGAAATTGCAAGGTAATTTGTCATGATAACAGGTTAGAGATTGATTGACCCTTAGCGAAGTAGGTACGTGTTCCTGTGCATTATTGTCAATTGAGGGGAACTCTATCTTTTTGGGGGCTTGGAGTAACCTAGGAACCCCGAGAAACACTCCTTTCATGTCATATTTATAAAGTAAAAAGGTAGAGTGTTGAGAACTCTGAATGAGCGCGACGCTGTTTACTGTTGTACCAGATCTTTCAGGGTTTATTAATGACTACTGAATCGAATACAGGACTATTCTCAAATAAAAAAGGTCTATTCCTCTCACAATATTGATAAAATACGAGGTTGTTTATTACAAGGTGGGACAGAACAGGTTTGAGAGCATTAAAATTCGAAATGTGGGGATAGAAGACCTTTATGAAGTGAAGTGCCCGTTATATAGACATATCTTAGCATTAAATTACGATACAGTTGTTGAGGAACAGCTGGCCTTTTTTAGTCGCCTGTAATGTTAATGTTTTGTTACTAGCAATAATGAGTTTTATATCATATTCCTTATTTCGTGAGCCATATGGTCTATATTATTATGAGCTTCGTTCAATATTATTAATTTGGGAATAGTAGGCCTCTTTAAAGAAATATTGTTTAACAGAAACTTATCTGTTGTATTTGGGATTGTTTATCATTTTTAAACATATTTTTGACAATAATTTATAACTTCATTGTTGATGATTAAAGCTTTGGGCCTATTATTTAAATATCCTTTCAAAACAATATATATCTGCAAACAATTGAAGTGTAATTAATAACCTACCAAACATTTTACTCCTCCAAGATTCCCGAACCAAGCACCATAACTAGAGCACCCGAAATATTCTAAAACTTCCCTATTTTCGAGGATTAAAAGTATCAAACATTGTCCCTGTCCCTGTTATTAAAAGTAAAACCAAAATTCATTATGATGTTCCCTAGGGCCTTTAAGAAGGTACTATTACCTAAACAATCACTTTCACATTTATATATTAATGTCCATTTAGACAAAAAAATTACCAGTCCGGTTACCAACTAATTCGCTTAAGTGTCATTTGTTGTTTAAAATCATATAAAACTTTCACTTGTATTATCCAGGAATACCATTATGGAGGTATTTCAAGTTAATTAGGAAATAAATACTTTCAAATTGAAAGTACCTACTTTCCTTCTGAAGTTAAGAAAATTAATAGATTGCTAAAATTTCTACTCAGTATTGTAGCTAAGAATGAGAAACACCACTCGAAACTGGTTTTAGAAAGACAAAATACCTCACAATCTGTGGGTCTGTGTAGGTCTTTTCTATGTATTTTTTATTTATAAAATAATTTGTTATCTATAAAATAATCCTAAAGACTATTATTATATTTAAACATGCTAATCTTAATCAAGCAATAATTTAAGAAATATTTAAGAGTGACTAACAGACTGACAGATTTAAAGTGCAAATCAAATATCTTAAAATATTGAACAGCAGTTTACAGTTGGTTACTAATTTTTAGCTCAAAGAAAGATAAACTATATAATATTTAGTGCATTTTTTTATTGCAGGAGTTCAGCAGACAGGTAGACGGCACACTTAATGGAAAGTGGTTACCATCACCTATGGACATTGGCTACATCAAAGGTGCTACATATGCGCTGCTGTTCTCTTAATTGAGACTGGAACCTGGTCACTAATGCCAGAACACAACTCAAGGTTGTTATGGCGACATACTTTAGACCAGGGGTGGTAGCCATCCAGTCGGGCAAATGCCCTACCACCTGGCTGTGAGTTGTTTTGTCGCCTCTTACGACAGGTCACCTGGCCGCAGGAAAGTGTATTCTTTTTCCATTTGTGTATGGATAAACTAACACCTATTTATCGTTAAGCTAATCAAGTTGTGGGTAAAATTCAACTGACCACACTGGGCACACTCCCAGTGACATCCAGACTGGAGTAAATAAACAAAAAGTTTGAACAATAAACACACTTATCAAATCCAGTGAACTTAGTAAACAAAAGCTTTAAACCCTTATAATTATATACTCAGAAAAATATAAATCTCAAAATTTTGAACATTTGTCATTTTTATTTACTACATTTTAATTCAATTTATACTGTAAAAGTAACTTTATTAGTGATAATTTAAATATAATTAACATATTGTTTTGGATTGCAGGTGAAATAGACAGGTGTTTAAAAAAGGTGACAGAAGGGGTGGAAACCTTTGAGGACATCTGGCAGAAGGTGCACAATGCAACAAACAGTAACCAGAAGGAGAAATACGAGGCTGACCTCAAAAAGGAGATTAAGAAACTCCAGAGGCTACGAGACCAGATCAAATCGTGGATCGCGTCTGGAGAAATTAAGGATAAGAGTACACTTTTAGAATATAGGAAACTAATTGAAACGGTGAGCATATTTTATAAGTAAATTTATATTTTTTTATTTCAAAAAAGTATCCTACAGTAGATCCTATATATATAAGAAATAGTATAACATAATAAACCTTAACCAAAGAATGGATACTTAACAAAAAGTTACAGAAAATAGTAAATTGGGCATACTAAATCATAATCCAATCTATTGTAAATCTATATATAACACTTCTGATTTGCAACCTTAAAGTAAATAACATATCGTAAATATAAATGTTGTCCTTCTTTTGTAGCTTGTTTTTATTTTAAATAACACAACACATGCCTTTGTCCTGATTTAATGGAGATTATCTTTCCCAGTAAAACAATTTATATATGAATGATAAATTTGACTAAATTATAAATTAATAGTCAGTAAAAAATAAGGAAATGTATAGAACTAGGGTCTCTATTATAAAATAAAATAATTTGCAATATTATGTACTCTAATAAATAATTAGAGTATATAATATTTGAATAATTGATAAATAATAAATCGGCAGACAAACACACATGTATATCCCCAAGCTAAGCAAGTTATGCTTATGTTAAGGGTAATATACAACGGACCACTCAGGGGCCATTACCAGATAGACACCTAGACCATAGTAAGTAATGGAAAATTTGTTTAAGAAATTTACCATACCAGGAATCGAATCCGGAGCCTCTGTGAAATGAGGTTGGCCAGCAAAAGGAGCCTGCTGAATCACAGAGACTATCAATTGCTTTTATAGAGTCTTGCACATTATTTCACAAATAAAATGAGTCGACCCCTTCATTGCATAACTTTGCCTATATAAAAAAATAACAGTATGTAACAGTGTATATAATGATACAAATGTTAAAATTACATTCTCACTGGTAATTGTGTGAAAAGGAAATTGTAGAGTGGATAATAAGTAGGCTAGTAGGTGCCAAAAATCTTATTAGCCATCTAGTTCTAGTTAATGATGACTTAATGTTTTAATTTCTTTAAGGTTATAATTTGTATATCTATTGCTAACATTCTTAGAAAAACAATAGCCAAACTACTACTATACATACACTCAGCTACCCTAGATTCATGGCCGGATCCTATATCTTACTGACTGTTCATTTACCTTAGTATTGGTAAAAATTTAACATAAACTACAGACAAATAATGTCAAAAGTTAACCGTTGGTAGAGCAAGTCAATGAATATGTGCTTCAGAACAATGTGACATAAAAACTTTTTTGACACAAATATTAAGATAATGAAAAATTACAATTTTATATTTATGTGTGTGTTAAAGCAAACCTGACGAACATGGCTTTCAGCATCTTTGTCAGACCACACGGCCTAACAAATATATGCAGTTAGGTATTATAAAACAACTGCATACTATTGTGTATTCTCTCTGCTCTCTGTTTAATAATGGCCTGTTCTTATAACTTACCAAGCGTACATTTGCCTTACTACCTACTAAAATTTGATGTAAGCTCCATACAAGTAATGTCAAAATTCAACCGATGGTAAGGCAAGTGACTGAACAGAAAGATACAGGAACTGATTATTAATGTTTAAAAACTGTTCTGAGCTTGGTTTTTAGGGTGTTGTGGATGCTGTCTGATAGTCGGAAAAGTTTTAGATTGCAGGTTGCAATTCTAAAAATATATTGTGTGTGTGTGTGGGGATTGCAATCCGGAAAACCGGATCCTGTAATCCGGCGGATCCGGCAACAATATGCACTTACCGGATCCGGTGAATCCATATTTCGGCTAAATAATGGGGCGTTGCATGAATAAATAGGTACTTTAAACGCGTGGTGTTTGTGCGCGCGAAGTCGTTTGAAGCTGAACTATCGCGTGCCCGTGCCGCAGCGTGTCGATTGGCAGATGACACATTCAACACAATTTGTTTCCTAAGATCGTTTTTCAAAACAAAAATTGATTGTTTTTTTAAAAACTAAGGAGTAAAAATATTATAAAGAATAATTATTGTGATTGTTGTGCTATTCATTAGATAGATAGATTCGGTAGTCTGTTATTATGTTATGTTTAATTTTGATTTATAATATTGATCTCTACTTTGTCTTTCAAATCTAAGAAGACTGAACCACAAGTTAACATTACGTTAGATAAAGACACTTTTTGAGATTTTATTTAAGATGACTTTTATAATAATTTGTAATTTTATTTTGTTTTGACAATGAGAATTTAATTGTTTTCGCTTTTTAAAATTAGTCATAAAGTTGATTTGGTATATGTGTCGTTTTATTTTTACACTTTATTAATGGTCCATGTTAGAACGAAAAAGAAAAGTTAAGTTAACCAGGTCAGATCAATCCGGCCGGATTGCAATCCCTACTTGGGTCATGTCTAATGATTTAATCTATCTATGCTGTAATAAATCTGTAAATGGTTCGAGTTTGTACAATGCGTTTAAAAAAGTCAGGTATATATAATTCGGACGAGGAGATTCCGAAAACGAAATTTTTAAATTTTTTGTCTGTCTGTCTGTCTGTTATAGTATCACGTGAAAAATATTGAACGGATTTAAATGAGGGCGTAACTTAGGATACTTTTTATCCCGATAAATGACGTGGTTTTCGTGGGATAGATGGAAAATAGCTAAAATTACGGCGCTACGATCGCTTTTTTTTTATAACTTCTGAACGTATATGAATGAAACTGGACTTAGTACTGGCTTATAACCCGAGTTAACACTTAGGATACATTTTATACCGATAAATTATGTCGTTTCCATAAAATAGACAGATTAGCTTAAGAGATGGCGCTGCAATCGCGTTTTTCAATTCATTAACAAATACGGTGTCATAGGAACTAAGTTATTCATTGTATTATTTCAAATCAGCTTGGCTACGACTCATCTCTGTTTTGCTGGCAGCTATTTACACTATATATACTTAGTTTCTTTGTTATTGTAGCGAATTGAACCAGAAACAGTAAAATTTTAGGTCTAGTATGTATAAAAAGGTTTATATGTATAACCTAATTTTTATGTAAGTGACATAGAGCACTACCTAGGGATTTTCACGCGGCGAAAACTAGTCTATAATAATATTATAAAATTCCAAACATGCCGTGTCTGTACATTGAAGCTATTTAACAAAAAAGAAACGTCTGGAATAAACTATAATATTTTCTTAAGGTTTCGCGACTTGTATACATAATAAAATTACGTTTTAACACTTAACGGAACACATACCAACTCGACTGATAATTTCTTTTATTTTTCCTTCCACCCATTTTAATATTATATAAAATTATTAGAGCTAGGCATGTGAAATGAGGTTTGCTGAAGAGTTTCTTGCGCCGCTTCTTTTCTTCAAGCCATAACATGTTGCGAAGCGGTGGTAAATTAGATTAGGCATAGAGATAATAATAACATAAGATAGATAGAGTAAATAATAACCATAAACAAAATTAAAACTAAATAATTAAAATGAACAAGTTGGCGGTAGGCCAAATAAAACTTTAACAATACTCGTTGACACTTTACATCTTTGTCTTCCGTGATCACGGCCACTGAAAAGTGGCCGAAACGTCGGAATAACAAAAATCAAATAAATTACCGCGCTTAAAACCGTTAATAGACTATGTAAACGATGGAGAACACGATGCAATTTTTTTTAGATTTCTTGTTTGTTCGGATTCACGTAAAAACTACTCTTTTCTCTCTATACTATATTTGTGATTTTCCTGTCATTTATTTTGTCTTGTAAATAGATTTACTGTTTTAATTACGCTAATTCTGAGATGAAGAATGCTAGCCCCAGTTGTTATCATTTGTATATAGAACCCTATTAATTAAAAATGCCCTACACACATTTTTGACAGTAGATATCTTTCAGAATGTTCTCCGTATAATTAATTAAAATCCGGAGGTGTGAAGGGATACTTACGAATATATAAGCAAATATGGGAGATATTTGCTGCCAAAGTGATAAGTACCCCTGTGTCACCCCTTTGACTTAAATTAAAAGTCATTAAGGGACATTGATAATAATATTTGAAAATTTAAACAGTGAGTGAAATTATTCATCCCTCATATGAATAGCGGCCACCCTTAATCTTTATATATCAATATGTAGGCGACATAAATACAGGTGGGTTTTTTCAATATTATCTTTTTATTCAGTCAACAAAAAGATTCGATAAATAAAAAAGATTAGTTTGACTTAAAAGATCTATGGGGAAAGATTTTTGCAATTTCTGACACTTTTAGTACTGCAACGACGCAGTTGGTCCTATAGAAGTTTTTGATCAGTATTAAAAATAGGATCGATTGTCATAAAAAATTTGTAAAATTTTCATACAAAATGTACGGGATAAGTCTTTGCAATTTCTGACTTTTTATTAGGACTCCAACCTAGGTTAGTCCTATGGAAGTTTTTGACTTAGTATCAGATACAAGTCGATTGGCACCAAATTTTTTTTTGTGTAAAATGGCCATTTTCTTGCTAACTGCACATTTTTTTAAATTTGTAAATGGGGATCAAAATTCCACGAAAAATTATTGACAGTCTCTTAAGACTATTTTAGTGTAGCTGTAACAGTTAAGGTACTTTCCCTTACAGCCCTACTGAAAGTTTCCACTTGTATAATACACCTCTCTACCAAATTTTATCCATATAGACAGTAGTTTTTGAAAAAAATTGCTGTGACATACACACACAGATGGACATGACGATATATTAGGAGTTCGACTTTTGCCTAAATATTATTTAACCAGATGATGTCCTAAAAACCTTTATAACTATTATCATATCTTAGAACCAGTTACTAATTTTGCTATTTTGGTGGAATACATATTCATAGTACAATATGTGTGTATAGCCTATTCATGGCCTTAGAAACACCTAATTCTGGCTTAACAGTACAAAATAAGTTTTATCAACAATCTCTCTATTCCTTTGTGACATAATTCATTATCGCACCTTCCACATAAACATTGTAATTTCGTAACGCGTAAAAGGGTACTTGCATGACTGCTTGCTACTCTCATCGCGCGCGAACTCACTGAATTATTGTAATACCCCCAGAATAAGTCTTATTGTGATCAGCATAGTAAACTAATTGCAGAATTGAAGGAGTCGACATTCTTATAGCCTGTTCCTATATCTTACTTTTTTTATTCATTTTCTTGCATTCACCATCGGTTGAATTTTAACATTACTTGTATGGCGCTTATGTTAAATTTAACCGATACTAAGGCGAATAAACGCTTAGTAAGTTATAGAAACGGGCCATTACTAAACAGAGGGCATTATTAAATAGTATGCAGCTGTTTTGTAAGATCTAACTTCGTCTATTTGATAGGCCGTGGTCTGACACAGATGTTGAAAGCGACGTCTATCATCAATCAACGTTGGATGATGGTATGGGCATCGGTTTTATTTTGACACATAAAAATAAAACTTTAATTAACAATTTTCATTATCTTAATATTTGCAGTAGAACATTGTTTACGTCGCGTTTTCTGAAGCACGTACTACGCGGTTAAATAGATTCAGAAACTCTTTTATTGTAATACTCACACGGGGTTGTACGTATTATAAGTTCTACGATTTAAAAAAATATTCAGGTATGGAAATTTTAAGATTTTTAGAACGGCATTCGGTTGTGATTCGAGATTTAGAAAATTGATCGCATGATTTTATATTATTGAATTTCAACTATAGTCATTGACATCATGAGAATTGATTTACAAACGCAAACTACTACAGACTACTTCTGTTAGACCACTATGGTACTTGACAGATTACTACTTTTGAGCAAATGTTTAGTATCATTATGCTAACTGCTATAAGTTGTGCAAATTAAACATAGGTCTCTTAGGTATTTAAAAAGTAATGAATTTCAGGCTAGAAATGTACCTTTGATAAATTGTTAGATAGGACACTCTAGTAGTCGTGTTCTGAACGGATGTTCTAGAATAAAAACTTCAATCGCGTTCTCAGCCAATCAGATTCCGTCGCTGGATTTCTATCCAAGTTTGCACCACATATCACGGACATTTTGACCCGTCGATATTGCTCAGTTCATGAGTCCATCTGGCTGGGGTGCGTCTGGCATATACCACGTTTGTGGAGACGCAGTTCCCACTCTATGACTCTTCTGTTGCATCAGCGTTAGATCTTGTGAGAGTCTTGACTGCCATTTCAACTAATTTTGCCAGCTATTGCGGTAACTTGGATTGTCTCACGAATATTGTCTTTATTTTATCCATAAGAGAAACATCGAAAATAGTTTGCTAAGGGACACTAAGCTTACAGTTACTCTAGTATTAGAGTTCCAGTGACCTACTTTCCCTTCTGGCCCTATCCCATCCTAGAGGCTGATAACGCGTGGGCATCGCCTCCGGTGTTACATTCCATCAGCCAATGTTTTGTGATCATATTAGCGTTACGGATTAGTTTTTCGTGGCTGCTTGTTCAAATGCAGCAGGCGACATGTTTGACACATAAAAACAGCTTTCTTATAATCAATATCAAAAAATATATTTTGTACAATTAATTTTTTTTTAATATATTTTGTATTTGTCCAACCGCAATGGTAGGATATTTATTGTCAAAATATCTTGAAAATGATTGAAGCACAATGTACATATAGTTTAAAATATACTTATTCAAATATACCTGATAAAATAATAATTATACTAACATAAGATATATGTATATATTTATAATAAATTATTATCTATACTAATATTATAAAGAGGTAAAGTTTGTGAATTTGTGACGTTGTAGGGGTAATCTCCGAAACTACTGAACCGATTTAAAAAATTCTTTCACTGTTGGCAAGTTACACTATCCCCGGTTGACATAGGCTATATTATATTTTCAAAAAAAATAGGGATCCTTACTAAAACTCCAATAGTGTAACCCAAGGTGTAAAAAAATTGCCTAAAATCGTGTGCACTGCGAAAACTATTGATGATAGAATAAAATAATGTACTACGACTTTGCAGAACACATCATTATTTACAAAAAGTGTCGCGACAGCATATGTCTAACTATTATACTTATACCACAATAAGTGTTCTTTTATTTTAAAAATTTAGTTAAAACGCCGCCGCTAGAACGTGCTCTTCATTTGTATCTAGGTATTCATCCTTATCAAAATAAATTACTTCATATTCAAGACTGCTTCAATACCTTTATATAACTTTTTGAATTATTCAATTTGGACATTCCATTCGAAAGATATCAGGAGTTTAAAAATGTATGTATTAGAAAAAAGTTTGCGTAGTCGCCGCGCACCCTAATCGGCTAGATAGGCTTATGCGATGTAGGCGTCACTGGGGTACGGGCAGTACGAGAGGGGAAATATTTTGAATTCGTTTAGTAGGTAATTAAACTCAACAAAAAATAAAGAGGTATAGTTTGTGAGTTTGTGACGTTGTAGGGGCTAATCTCTGGATCTACTAAACTGATTTTGAAAATTCTTTCACCCGTGGAAAGCTACAGTATTCCTGAATGACATAGGGTATATTTGATTGTCATTAATAATAAGTATATTTTAATTTTTTTCTGGTGCCCAGCGAAATGGGTACGGGTCAGCTAGTACTAAATGTAATAATAATTGTATAGAGATTTTTGACTTGTTGCATTTAAAAATTTATGCTACCATCATCTACTTATATAGGATACACGAACTTTGTAGCTACATTTATACTGGCCGATTATTATCATGAAATTTGTTGTATACGTATATATTTGCTCTTACGGATAATGGAGATAAATATAGGATACTTTTTATCTCGGCGATTGAGTTTTCACAAGGTACGGCCCCGAGCTTAATGCGCCTGAAGCCAGGAATAACAGCTCTGAGTATACGTATAAAAATTAAAATTCATATCCAATATTGTCGTATTTTGTTCGATAATTTCATTAAATAAATTCAAGGACAACAACAAAATAATAAGTAAAAAGAAAAAGTATTCAAAACATTAAAAAATCACGTTTCTTTACGTAACCTCAGATGGTAATTTATTCAATAACAATATGTGAGAAAAGTTTGTAAACAAGCTATACATATTGAATATATATTTTGTCATTTAGTATATAAACATTTCCTTGTGTGGGGGTGTATTATGTCTGTTACTAGCTTTCGTTAGTCTTTACTTGAGGTACAGTTCGTTTTTAAATAAATAAAATGACATTATGTGGTTACAATGTACAGTATTAAATATTTTCTTTTGTATGGTAGGTAAGTGAGGCGACATAAGCGAGACTAGTCCAGGAAAATTAGGGGTTCCACATCGGAATGAGTTATAGTCAACTATAAACTTCATTTTGGTTCACTAAAACTTGTCTCAAAACCTACCTATCGTAGGGTGTCCGCGACTACAAATATTCCAAGGTCAAAGGTCAAAAAATCGGTTTTTTACACAAATATTGCAAATACCTCGTTTCCTATGGGTTTTATACATCTTGAACCATTTTCGAGATAGAGGGCAGAGCACGCGCAATGTTTAACTATTTAGAATATGATTCGAGGTCCACCTGTAGTCCCGATTAAAAACACGCTTATTAATAAATATATAATTCTAAATAATTTTATTAACTCATTTGACTAATATTCCTGGACTAGACCTGCATTAACAGGAATATGCTGCGATATGTAGGACCGTGAGGCGTGGTAGCTTAGTGGTTAACGCACTCGTATCTGAATCTCAAACGACGTAGGTTCAAATGCTAGCCGGTAAAGCATGCAGCTCTTAAGCAGTTTTCGGACATAATTTGCATATTGTTAATTACCACGTGGTCAACATGATAACCGTCGTGATAACCGATGTATCAAACTCGCCAATCTGCCTTGGACAAATGTAGCAGGCTGGCGGGTATTTTTTTTGTCCGTTCCTTGAACGATTGGAAGGCACGAGCCAAGTAGTGGGACTATGTTTCTGGACTGTTACTATTACTATATAGGATCTCGCAAAAGTTTCGCATCAAGAAGTCCCGTATAGACGAATAGACAGCTAGTTTTGTAGGAGTCAAATGTGTAATAATATCGCCTCCACCAGGTCCTGGTAAAAGGAGTAACCCCAAAAATTGCTGTTTTGACTTCGCAAGAGATAAGATACCAAGAATGTGAAAGTAAGTGATGTCGATGTTCGCACAAAGTAGAAAAGTGCACGCGCCGAAAACAATCGGGATTTTATCTAAAATTATGTGTTTACAATATTTTATTGGAACCTTTCATAGGTTGTGCAGGATATGTTTATCTTGGATGAAATAAGAGTCCAAATTATATTGGGGAAGAAAGCTGCACGGTAGATTAAGATTAATTCTAAGTTTCTTTTTCGCACCTCTCCAAAGATCTGATTTTGCAAGCAGAAAGTTACAATTTTATAACTTCTTGTAATTGGTTGTTTTCTGTTTTTCCAGCAAATGGAGAGGTTCAAAGTGGTTGAACGTGAGACGAAAACGAAGGCGTATTCAAAGGAGGGCCTCGGCGCAGCACAGAAGTTGGACCCCGCACAGAAGGAGCGCGAGGAAATGTCCTCGTGGCTGATCTCCTCCATTGATGCGCTAAATTTACAGGTAGAATTACATTTAATTTTTTAACACGCTTTTATTAGCTTGACCTGTATGTATGTATATCGGTATGTAACGGATTTTAGCTACATAATTTCCACCAGTTTCAAAACTGGTGGAACTAAGTTCAAACAAAACTTAATTTGGAAATTTACATACGTTTTATGAACCAATGACAATACAATAATTTATTATAATAATCAGAATTACCAAATAAAATTAAAGGTTACGAGAACTCTAATGAATTAATTTTAAATCTAAAAAATAACAATAAAAAATAAGCTTTAAAAAACTCGAACTAAAAAAGAGAAAATAAT
Source organism: Dendrolimus houi (assembly GCA_039645545.1). Lineage (NCBI taxonomy): Eukaryota > Metazoa > Arthropoda > Insecta > Lepidoptera > Lasiocampidae > Dendrolimus > Dendrolimus houi. The sequence continues at coordinate 3,720,634 of CM077122.1, forward strand.
TTTTAAGTACATTTTTTTTATTGCACGAGTTCAGCAGATAGGCAGACGGCCCACCTGATGGAAAGCGATTATCGTCGCCTATGAACATTTGTAATAACAAAGGTGCTACCAATGTGCTGCCGCTCTTTAAAGGGAGGCTGGAACCTGGCCACTAATGCCGGAATACAACTCAAGGTTCTTATGGCGGTATACTTTACACAAGGGTGGTAGCCATCCAGTGGGGCAAATACCCTACAGTGATAGGAAGTTCAGCTAAAATTAATTTTATTGTGAAAAGAATAGTGTGTATTTTACTACATTTTCATAATAACTCTACTTTTATAAATAGCTATTATTGAAATATTTGTAGTATTTGATGTCAAACACATTTGGTCGGTTCAACTACCAGATGAGGCAAGCAATTTATTTAAAATCTTCAAATGCAATTTTATTTACTTTTGAAAATAAAGTAATAATTTTTCATCCAGCAAAATATTGGTACCTACAATATTTAAAGTAATTCTCCTCCAGGTGGCATAGCTTTGGGACACCCATAGTCAGGCACATAGTGTAAATATTAGAAATTTATGTAAAATCTATGATTTCCTGTGAAACACACGAAACACACTTTACTCTAGTGCCAGATGCACTTAATTAAATTTTTATTTGCAATTATTTGCAGGTTGATCAATTTGAATCAGAGGTAGAGTCACTTTTAATTAGTAAGAAAAAAAGGTTGGACAAGGAGAGACAGGATCGCATGGAGGACCTCAAATCCAAATTAGAGAAGCACAGGTTTCACATAAAGAAACTCGAAACACTTCTCAGAATGTTGGACAACATGTCTGTTGAAGTTGAACAGGTCAGTCTTAGGAGTCAGATAGTGGCTAATCAGTTAACTATACTCATTGTACTTTCCTAACAAAGATAATGTAATCACTTTCTTCATTTAGGAAATAACTAAACATACTATATTAGTCATAGAAAACAATTTTTGTAACCTGGCAACAAGAATTAGTAATACAGTTGTTAGTTTGATGTTTTGTAAAGCTAAATTTGAAACAAAGAAATAAAGTTTATACAATTTTAATATTATAGTTTTCAAATCTACTACATTTAATTAATGTTTATTGTGATACAGTATTTTTGCTGTGGCAAACTTCACATTGATTGCAAGTTATAATGACAACTTCAAGTCATACCTTGACATTCACCAGTGCACTTCCTTAACACTTATTTGATATAAAACTATTCTCTCTTGCAACCATAATTCAGTTCTTTTGTTTTTTATTTTACATATATGGTATGTTCTTCATACATTCAGTGTGGGGTTTTTAGACATATAAAATATTTATGTGTATGTGCCACTACAACATTCCCAACACTAATTTTGTTTATATATTATTTTCAGATAAAAAAAATAAAAGAGGATGTAGAATACTATATAGACTCTTGCCTAGACCCTGGTTTTGAAGAGAATGACTACATATATGATGACATAAACGGTCTGGACGAGATCGAGCTAACGGGCGTAGGTTTACCGTCATCGGCCACAACTGACAGCAATAACAGCAACGATTCAGCGGGATCACCCACTAGCATGCTATCTGGTGAATATTTATCTTTATTTTTTTCTGCCCCTGCACATCTGCCACCTGCTTTAATGTTAGTGACTCTGTCCAAATGCTTTTTACTTATAGTGTTAACCTTCTATAAGAGCCAAATTTAATATTATTTTTTTCCACAGCAATTTTGATGGCAGCTGACAGCAGCTGCCATCAAAATTGCCGCGCCAAAACCAGGAGAATTATATCATCTCTTTTATTCTAATACAAATTCTATGTAGTTAGAGGGAGAAAGCATCAGTTCAACGTTCATTTGAATCATCTTTATTTGACCACAAATTTGTGGTGCTTCCCAATTAGCTGTGTGTGACAGTTCGGGTAACAAATCTGTGGTGGTTCCGTCTTAAGGGTTAAAACAAGGCGTTAACAAATATTAATATTTTTTTAATTACATGAGTTCAGCAGACAGGCAGATGGCCCACCAGATGGAAAGTGGTTACCATCGCTTATGGACATTTGTAATACCAAAGGCGCTACCAATTTGCTGCCGCTGTCTAAAGGGAGACTGGAATCTGGCCACTTATGCCGGCCGGAACACAACTCAAGGTTGTTATGGCGGCATACACTAGACCAGGGGTGTTAGCCATCCAGACGAGCAAATACCCTACCACCTGGCTGTGGGTTGTTTTGTCGCTTGTTACGAAAGGCCGCACGAAATTGTAATCATTCTCTGTTCCTGCACTGATAAAAAGGTTAGCTACATTAGTGTATATAAATATCTGTCAATGTTCAACGTCATTAACAATGTATCATAAATAACGCATTAAATTCGTGGCTACATCTACTTTACACAGTCACTAACATTATCCAAAGATTAAAAGTAAAGTTCTAGTTGATTTATATGTTTAATAATTTTGATGTGGTAGAGACATGTTGAAATTGTGTTTATTACAGCTTGCTGGTCGGACTCGATCGTTTTGAAACCACACTCTTGCAGAATATCATTGTGATATGGATAACCTTGAGCTGATTGTTTTTCGACCGATGATTGAGAGTTCGAATGGCCCACTCTCCCCTCAACCTATCTCATCCTCCTGTCTGATCCCTCTATCTCATCCCTTTTATCCCATCATTAAAGCTGGCAATGCATTGGTTTCACCCCTGGGACCCAATTCTGCTATTATACTATCTCATCAAAATCGCCAGACACTCTTGGCCTGATTTTGGTATTCTGATATTTCCAATAACATGCCCGTGGCACGCCACTCGTATCTTTATAGTTATTTATAAGCGAAAACTTGCGTAATGGTAACTTTTCGATGTTAATTTCGTTGAACGCCCTTTCTGCTAATGTTAATACCGATTTTTGTACTATTATTCCAGCGCGACGATATCGAGAAGATATTGTGGATTTAGTAGAATACGAATTTTTGACACTATCGCAATGTAAATCGTTTGACTATCTTCACTACGTCAAGATATTGAATTAGCAGAATTGGGCCCCTGTTGTTGCAAGCGTCTATAGGTGACGGTAACCACTTTACATTAAGTAGGCTGTCTATCTGTTTGCTAAATATGTAATTTAAAAAAAAGACACCCATAGCGTTACTAATTGAGTCCTATACCTTTTCCAAGCATTTATTTTACTTTTGACAGCTCGATGACAGATCAATTAGTAATGTCAAATAATGATTTGTTATAAAAATCGACTTCACTTCTAAATAACTTTTAATCAATTTAACTTATCTATATACCTACTTTTGCTAAAAATACTATATCGTGTAATAAATATACATTTCAAGGAACATATTTTAAATATATTAAATAATCAAAATAAAACGGTACTTATAATAAATACCTTTATTTTTGAAGTAGAGCATTTTTCATTTTCTAATCGATTACTTTCGATTTATTTATTTATAGTGTCGATAGTTTAATAGTCTGTGCGTTACATGACTCGCGGAAAATCACTATTATGTAACCCACAACAATAAAGTATGACAATTATGTAATTTGTTTCATGTGGGTTTTACTATCAAGAAATATGTAACTCGATAGATGTGCAAACATTAAAAGTAAAATAAACAGTTGGAAACAGTATAGTTGTAAGTCACATCCTGTGTCCACAGTGTTATGATTCTATTATCTTCTCTTCCAGGAACGAGTCCTGTCAGATCGCCCACGTTAGAAGTTCACAATCACTCCACGGACTCAACAGACATTGAAAAAAAGAAAAAAGAAGAGATCATCACGAAAGTAAGTGACAAATGGATATCGTTCACTTTCAATGTAAGAATCATGAGTATCATAACACATCTTGTACCCCATTGTTTACTGCGATTTTTCAATATAAAGTTGTAGTTGTGTGGAGTTTTGATGTGGATTAATATATACCTTGTTTATTTTTTCCAAATTATTTGCAAAATACGTTGCGATTGGTTTTGGGTTCCTTGTACGTTTTTCTTTGTTTTTGATTCATTGATTGTTGTAAACTTGTACTTTTAATAACATTTAATGTTTCCAATGATGCGTTTTTTTCTTCGACATTGTTAGATACAAGTGATATACAATTGGATATATGACTAATTTTACAATAAATTCTAAAATAATATTCATAAAAAAGAATGTGTGTTACCTTACATTGGGCCTCAAACTCTCATTTATATTATACCCTCTTTCATGGCAGCAAGCAGGGAAGTGAGCCACCGATCACTACTGTGGTTTCTAAAACTCAATAACGGGAGGTTTGTTACCCTTTAAGTGAACGCCAGGGTAGAGTCTGACTCGACGCCTCCCACCGCTTTATACCCCAACTCACCGGGGTCGATGAACTGTAGAGTGGCAAAGGAGTGGGCAATGTGGGTAACATATGTTCGGATAGTTGCGTTTACATACTCGCGCTGCCCTTTTCCCTTGCCACTTTCCTGCTTACTGCCGTGAAAGTGGGCATAATGTAAACGAGGGGTTACTTTTAAATGCTTATGACAGAAATAATTTCAGCTACTGTCTAAATAATATATTTGACACGTTAGAACTATGACTTCGTAACGCAGTAAATCCATAAAAGAATCAAGGAGGCTATGACAGTTTGTAGAATGATGAAAAGAACATGTTGTTTTCACTGTCAAATATCCAATAGGGGAGCGGATAGTCAATTCAACTCAGATACTTTTTATCGTTTGATGTGCTGCGTAAGGTAGGCGCTAGATGAGAAAGTCAGGAATGAGTGACGCCGACTTGGGGACGCCTACGTCCAGTACTGGACTGCGATTGGCTGACGACGACTTAATCGCCTTAACAAACGTCACAGCTTCATAACAAGTCAACAACAACAACAGCTGAAATCCGGCAATAAAAATTGAATAAAAGTATGAGAACGAAAAGCGAATTAATAATTGTTTGAATTATTTATATAATTTTATTGCGAATCTGGCACAAAAACAGATAGCTCATGAAAACTGCTTATCGTCGCCTATAAACGCTTGTAACACCAATGGCGAAGCCAACGCGTTGCCTGCCTTTAAGAAGGAAGGCCTTTTATCCGTGCAGGAACGGAGAAAGAATACAATTTCCTGCGGCCAGACGGCCTGTCGTAAGAGGCGGCTAAACAACCCACAGCCAGGTGGTAGAGTATTTGCTCGACTGGATGGCGACCATCCCTGGTCTAGAGTATGCCGCCATAACAACCTTGTGTTGTGTTCCGGCATCAGTGATCAGGTTCCAGTCTCCTTTAAGAGAGCAGCAGCGCATTTGTAGCACCTTCGGTGTTGCAAATGTCCATAGGCGACGGTAACCACTTTCCACCAAGTGGGCCGTCTGCCTGTCTGCTGAACTCCTGCAATAAAAAAAAGAAGGATTAAAGGGTTTGGGAAAGGATGTTGAGATAGCATCCTACCCGTCATGACATACGGTGCCGAGACATGGACACTGACAGTGGGACTGGCCCACAAATTCAAAGTCGCTCAACGGGCTATGGAGCGAGCTATGTTAGGTGTTTCTCTTAAGGACAAAATCAGAAATGAGGACATCCCTAAGAGAACGAAGGTAACCGACATAGCTCGCAAAATTAGTAAGTTGAAGTGGCAGTGGGCCGGTCATATCTGCTGCAGGACCGATGGCCGATGGATCAAACGAGTCCAGGAGTGGAGACCACGTCACGGTAAACAGCGTAGGACGCCCGACAGCCCGGTGGACGGACGACCTGCGCAAGGTCGCCGGCAGAGGCTGGATGAGGAAGACGGGAGTCCGGGATATGTGGCGCTTACTTGGGGAGTTCTACGTCCAGCAGTGGACAGAGATTGGCTGAAGAAGTTGAGATGGTGGAGGGGGAAGTGGGCCGTCGGAGCTCTCTAACTCATCGCACGAAACACGAATAGCTCAAGGCTAAAAGTTTCACGCCGATATTCTGTGAGAGCGTGGCATCACACCGATCGAGCCCCCTAAAAGATGTACGCAAGATATAATTAAAATTATTTCTATCATGATGTTTGAAAAGTTAAATGATAAGTTTTTATTTTAACGCCTGTCTTTTTATATGTAAAAATATTAGGATTTATTGTAACACGGCTCTACATTCACATGAGTCAAAGAGCTTAGAGAGAAGTTAGATAAAGTTGCCCGGCTAAATTCCATTCTTACTTCAGTCTCCTGAGCAAAAGTTAATGGATAGGTTACGAGTGCAACAAAAATTACTATAAGAGATTCCTAGCTAAGAAATACGTCTAAAGTCGTGATTATATTAGGTACAGTGCCTTAAGTCCAAGGTCTAATTTACATTTATTTTCATATATCAAAGTGTTAATTTGTGAATTGTTCATTGCATAATCTAACACAAAACTTGTAGATAGTCAGGTGTCGCTTCCCGAATTTACAAAAAGGTGTCAATTTAAAAATATCAGTAAAATGGTACTACTGTAAGTATTTTTTTTAAATATAAAATTGCATTACCAGCTACTAACGACTTTTTGCAATACTTCGTTTAGCTTATAATGTTAGCCAGTTCTATGACGCTAATTGTATTCGCCTGCTTATTCATTCACTTTGGACATTTAGTAATAATTGGATTATGATGATAAAGTTTTCGGTAAATTCTTGAGATGATTTTGGATGTCGTGTATCATCGAATATTTTCAATATCATTTAAATACAGTTTTAATATGAATTATATATATTCAGTTGTTAAATAAGGAGCTAATATTTAAAAAGACTGCTTTAAAATTAGTACCATAGTTTCAAGACTAAGAAAAAACGGAATGTGTTGAGATTTATACAATTTTTCATTACATTATTATTAAAAAAAAAATACTGTTAGGATGTAGAGAAAAGTTATAATTTTGTTATTATACTTGATTTTCAGTAAATTTTTAGTTGCTTTAGATAAGTCATCTCTATTAGAGACGAGTAATAAGAGTGATAGAATTGCGAAAGACATGGCTCGGTGACTTTATTGCCCGTCTGTCACCAGTACGTGAATTGTCAGAAGCAAAGAAAGTCGTCGAGCGATATGCACGTGTATTTGCTCGCACGTCTATCTATCACCTGTTTAAAAGACAAGAATTTTATTTTATTAAGTAAAATAAAATGTACAGGGTGAGATTTTCAGGTGGGCTTTAAGGGCCAAATGACTAAACTATACTAAATAGCGAAAAATCCTCAAAAGGAGACTCTTTTGAAGCCGATTTTGACGAAAACAATAGTGGTATCATTAGATTTTTGAAAAAGCAATATCCTTGTCAGGTATCGAACCGGTTGATTTAAAAAAAGAAATACACACATCCCCTGTTTGACGGCCTCTGTAGTTGAACGGGCTAAGCCTTTGCCGCCCTACCTCACTGCAATTCAGAGGCTCCGGGTTCGATTACTGATATGGTAAATTTCGGAAACGAATTTTCTCCATTATTTACTATGGTCTGGGTGTCTGGGATCGGCCTCAGAGTAGTGCGTTGTATATTACCCGTAATACAAGCGTAACTTGCTTAATTTAGGAATATACAATGTGTGTTTGTCTGTCGTTTATTATTATTGTATTCTAGTACCAAATCTTAATTAGTGTAGCTTGTAAGGATCGATTTCTGTGAAGGAAAGTGAAACGGCAAACCAAGGGAAAGGGTTGTTTATGAACAAAATGTTCTGTTTAAGTTTTCGTTAAAATCAGCCTGGAGAATTCGAGTATTTTTCGCTGTTTAGTATAGATTAGGATTTGGCCTTGACGAACCGCTTAAAAAATCCATCTCTGTGTAGCATGGAAGAAGAATATTAAGGAATGATAATCGCCCTGTAAATAAAGTAACTCGTAATAAGCTCGAATCACAGTTAGCGCCCCAAGTCTGGTCCTGTTTTTTTTTTTACATAAACTTAATTACAATTTTCAATCAACATGTTATTATTTAAAACATATATTTTTAAATTGAATCAATCATAAATTGATAGCCCTAAATTACTCATTTTTAATTTTATCAAATGCACAAAACTGCCAAGGAGCAGGACTTTCAATTTATGACTGATTTAAGTTTAGAAAATATATTTTTAATTAGTATATGCCCGCGACTTCGTCCACGCGTGACTTGAAATTCCTGCTGGATTTCCAGAACACTATAATACCGCAGTATTTAAAAAAAATTGTAAGCTGTCGTTTTAGTGAAAACTGTGTCGGAATAAGCTAATTTTTATGCACTCGAATAACTACAAACTCCGGGATTCCAAGGATAAAAATATTGTACATTTTATTACATAAAATTTGCTGTCGACCAGGGAAAAAAACACTTTAGAATTTGATTTGTTTTTTAATCTGGCCATTTTAAATCATCCTCAGAAAAATCCCGTGAGATTCCCAGGATTAAAAGTAGCGCAGATTTTAAGTCTATGACTTTGCTGTCGATCAGCGAAAACCGCGTCAAAGTCGACCCAGTAGTTTTTACGTGAATCCCGAACAAACAGACAAGAAATATAAAAACAAATTGTCGTGTTCTCCATAGTTTATATAGTATTTTCCCGTTGTTTTTTTAAATAGCTTCAATGTACCGACACGGCATGTTTAAAATTTTATAATATTATAGGTAGATAAGATAATAAATCGTTGATTGAAAGCTTTAATTGAGAATTTCTATTAAAACAGTACTAATTGGTGGCACCAACTGTGATATTTAAGTCCTATATTAGACGGTTCATTTCTACACTTCAATTTAGATAAATCAACCAAAGTAATCCATATAAACACAAATTGAATTATTTAATGTCGTCGAATACCGTGGTTTCTTTTCAGTTCTGTACTTTTCAATGAAACTTATTCAATTTGATTGATCTCTCTAATATCAGCATTATGTGTTACTTTTTTACTGAGTGGCAGTTACACCTTGGTATATTGTTCTTTCACGACTAAAATTAAAAATATGTGTAATCAAATTTAGTTTGCAAAGTTAAATAGCCTCCTATAATTGGGGTAAATAGGTTTAGAAAAATACACAAGTTTGAGTTACAAAAAACCAAACAATTTGAATGTGCTCTCGTGAAGTCAGTAGCGAATGGGAAGCCAAAACCAATCGGCGGGTGTCGTTGACCTCTAATGCAAAATTTCTAGTTGAAGGTGAATGATGTTGTGTCCGTTGCAGCCGGTTAAGCCACTCCCGCTGCGGGTGAACGCCAGCGCGATCACTAGTAGCGCCTCTAACGTTAGTTCCTTGCTCAATAACTCCGCGGCATCCACCAATAGGTCAGTCCCCCAATATACAATTTACGCACATTTTCTTTTTTTTGTTACATATATATATATCAAGATTTTTTTTGTTATTAAGATCCCAAGTGTACAGTTATTATATATACTTTTGGTGGGCATATTTTTTGGCTGTTGCATATCAGAGACACGAGCTGAGGATGATTTCGATTGTGTTAAAATAAGTTTATTTTTGAAATGTCTATTGTAGTAGTCTTTCACTTTGTGATTGTGTCATTTTCGTCCAATTAAAAAAGTAGGTGCATTCTACACATTTAAACTGCATATATACAATAAACAATAACTGAGCTAGCACTCTGACTTATACAGATAAAGAGTAAACTATTCCAAAATACATATAATCACATTGTAGCTGGCCGCAAGGTGGCGCTTCACCCCAGACACTGTCCACTGCTGGATGTAGGCGTACTCCCAAGTTTGTGCAAATTTTTAATATGTATCAATATTGTTTAAATACGAGTAAACAAAAACAAATATTCATAAAAGAAACCATTATAACTCCAGAAATATTCAACGGGAGGAACCATTGTTGAAAATATAAATTCTTTTTTATAGTATAATTCTTGTTCAATTTGAAAATTAATTAAACTTCATACTTGGTTAAGTTCTAAGTTCTAATTGAGTTAGAATAAGTTTGTTGGCTTCTTAAGTTACGGTTGTTAAAGAGGCCTATAAACATACTTTAACTCAATACGAATAAGACCGCAATTCTATTGCTAAACTAAAATTCTTTACAATAGATGATCGATGCTTGAAAAATTTATTATATTTATAATCTGTTGAAAATGAAGTCATCCCCAGCTCTCAGATTGTAGTTAGAAAATACACAAAGTTCACACACCAATGGGAATGTATAATGAAATTATTGTCAGATAATTTCTATTATATTTATTCTGATTTCATTGAATGCATGCATTTCATTATCATTAAATTTACATCAATGAACCATTCAACTGTTATAATTTTTATCTTATAACATTCGACAAGTCAGTAACGAAGGAACAAATTATTTCCTTTTTGCTAATAATTTTTTCATAGATTGTTATAGTAGGTAGTTTTTTTAGTCTTTTTGAATCTTTCTAAAATGTAATATCTCTGGTGTTTACCTAGTAATTTTATCAATTTTGTACTAATACTTGAATGGTTTATTGAATGTTAAACATCGCTGCAGGAGAATGGAGATTTTTTTATCAAAATAATATTTGTTTTAAGTTGTTTTGTTTTATGAATATTAATTATTCGAGATTTGTTACAAAATCTTTTATTTTACATGTGTTATAAGGAGTTAACAAGCTTGTGGTGCATCTTATAAGCTCTTAATATAGGCTGTATTCTGCATACATTTATGTTAGGATGGGTCCACATTTTAATATAATTACATATTACTAGAGTTTATTCCAAACTAGTAGTATGCCTCTTGCTTAAACAGCAGGCGTTAATGCAGGTTACATTGTATTAATTTTTTATGTTAGTGCAATCGCAGAACATTCATTTCATTTTATATCACAAACTATCCCATCTCCCGAGATGGAAAGTAATGTCAATTTTCGGTATTAAAAGTACATTTAAACTTAGTTACAGCAAAACCGATCCAGTACTCCTAGTAGTTTTTCCGTGAAAGCTTAACAGACAGACAGATCGAGTTCCTGTCGCATTTATTTATAGATGATACATTTTTATATCTAAAATATTGAGAAATGATTGATCTCCCATACAAACTTTCATCGTCCATTTCAATTTCAATTCTCGTTTCATTTATCTATCTCCCGTCTATCTGTCTGTAAAATACATAAATGACAAAAATGACCAAAATGACGAAAATGGCAAATCACAAAAACCTATCCTACTTTATGGGATAACCTTTGCATAAATCTATCCCAAAATATATTCCATTATTCGGGATGAAGAGTATCCCTTGTCCACCCTGATGGATATACAAAATTTTTGTATATGTTAAATTTGAATTTAATATTGGAATGCGTGGCTGTCTTTTAAGTTGTTTCTGGCACCGTTGAAGTTAGTCTTGAAAATATATCTTGTAACAACGAAAACCTCTCGGATTCATTAATCACGTCTTCTTAGCCCCCAACACACCCTCGGTATTAAAATTACGCATATAACTAGGGTTGCCAACTCCAAATTTAAAAAACTGGGATTTGAAGTTTTAAAAGACCAGGACAATTCAGTTTAAAAACAGGACGCAGCAATAGGGTTGCAATAGTTAAATTAATTTTTAATTTAGTGAAAATAGGTTAAATGAAATTCAAGTAATGATAATAATATTTTTTAATAATAAAAGTATTTGAATAAAATTATATGAGTTGAAAGTTCGACACTCACGAGCCGTGAGACTGCCTGTAACGTAAGAATTGTAAAAGTGGCGCGCGAGTTTTAAAATAAATGTCCTTATCAGGACGCTGCAAACTATCCAGGACATCCCAGGTCATTACAAAAACTAGGACACGTCCTAGGAAAACAGGTCGGTTGGCAACTCTAATATATACCGAATTTCAGACAAATCAGTTTTTTGTAAAAGCATAACAAAAAGAGAGCGAAATATACTTTTATCCCGGAAACTATCCCATTTTTCGGGATAAAAAGTATCTTATGTTCATCCTCAGCATCGAATATATATATATATATATACTGACTTTCAGCCAAATTAGTCCAGTAGTTTTTCTGTGAAAGAGCAACAGACAGACAGACAGACGGAGTTACTTTCGCATTTATAATATTAATAGGGATATCACCGACAAATATCGTGATGTAGCCAGTTATGTAAAAATATACGGCGAATTTAAAATTGAAACATTTCGTGTTATGTCTGAGCCAAATTTTATTGTCTCGAGATTAGTTGCAGAAGGCTGCTTAATACTTGGTTTTGTAAGAAAAAGTGTCTGTTGCACAGCCATCTATAAACTAAGACCGGTAATAACATTTGGCGCATACTATAATAAATAATATTTTTGCTTTATACCAAGTCGCCCCATCCTTGCATAAGTTACTACAGTGATCCCCTCAACTATAAAAACTCCTACCCCAAAATGTCATAAGTGAGAACTTGTGTGATTTCTATGTATATAGCGGGATTTATATCGTTAGTTTGTATAAAGAGCGTATTATGTGAAAAAATAATATTTTTACCTACAAATATAGTCCTACTAAAATTCAAATATCTCTCAAGTTAAAGTTGCGTTTTCATGGTTTTAAGCATGGCTTTTATTTCATTTTTAAATTGTCTTTCGGCCACTTTTCAGTAGCCGTTATCATGAAAGACAAAGATTGTCTTCAATGATGACAACTACTGAGTTATGGCCAAAACGTCGGAATAAAAATCAAATAAATACCGCACTTAAAACCGTTAAAACATACTTTTAATTCTGCGAGTCGCGAAAACTTAAGGGGGGTGGGGTTATTATTAAAGAATTGTAAATATTTAATTCCACCCCCCACCCCCTACCCTTAGAATTTTGATTTTTAAATGTCTAATATATCCTCCTAAAAGTGCTAGTTTTTTTTTAAATTTAATACCCTATTCATGTAGACCTACGATATATTGACAAGAGTTGCACTGGTGGGGTGTTGTTATGCACGGACACATTCCTGCGGCGATGTTTTCACACTATTAGATATCGATATATACCGGGATTTCTATATCTTACTATCCATTAAGTAATCCATCTTACCGTTGGTGGAAAATTGACATTTGTTTACTTTTTTACCTCTCCTTACAGTCTTTACTTCTTATTCGAACTTATTTTGCTTATGCATTCTTTCTTTTTTACTTTATTCTACTGCTACTTTTTTATTACTTTGTATCATACATGTAATATTATATTGCTATCTGTTAGAAATTTTACTTACATGTTTTGTATCTATGGGGAAATTTTCATTTTTTCTTTGTTTGTGGGCCTGGCAAGCTCTGTTTCTCCTCTGAATTATGCCAGGATTCTGTTAAAATATCTTATTATCCATTCATTTTTCTTACCGTCGCTAGAAAATTGTTCAATAGTCGGGCAAATGAATGGATAAGTAAGGTATCTGGCATTGGTTATCGACTCTTTCTTAATACTTATTTATGTCTGTCTTTTTTGTTGACAGTATTTTACTTTTAATTGTATAGATGTACATGTCAAATGTTAACCAGTAGTAAGGCAAATGAATGGACAGTAGGATATAGAAACCGGGCCAATAAGAGCGTGTCGGATATACAAAATAAAAGCTTGGAGACGTTTTTGCGTTTGTAGTAGTGTATATATACAGTGACTCGAACCGGAATAAATCACTTTGCTCTACACGTGCCTCTCAATTTCGCATCTGTCGCTTATAAGTAGCGTACTACGTACTTAACTGTACTGACTTCTATATTACTACCGGAGAGGCTACTGTCGTTTTATTTTTGTGTCTTATTGAGTGGCGCCATTTTGGCGCTGCTAGTTAAGGAGCAAAGTGCGAGAGTCTCAGTGAACTAAAAAGTTACCCGTGTTATTATTGTAATACTCGTATAGTTCCAGAGACTCGCAAACGGCGCTACAAATTGACATAAAAATATGCTTGTCATTTATATACAGTAACCAATCCAGTAGTAATAACAGAGATTAGTGGTACACTACTACAAGAATAAATTTCCTGAGCGCATCATTATTCGCAACGACTTTTCAATCTCGTGTAACATCATTCACTTTTGGCTACAATATCACTGATTAATGCTCATCGTTGTTATCAACAAGGCAACTTGAATCGAATAAATTCTTATTCTTAAGAAGGTATAAGATTTAAAAAAAAATGGTTGTGGACAATTATGTGCTCAGTAGATTCATCCACAGAGTCTCCAGATTGAATTTTGGATATTTCCCCAATTTGATGAATTTATTATGCTAGAACTAATACTAATACGCGTCATTATTGGATATATTTTTGTGCTTGGCTGTCCCAAAACTTTATGACCCTAAACAAATATTTTTGGGGAATGAAAATCCCACAATATGGAGCCTCTGGCCTTAAACGCGGAACGTCTCCCAAGCGGTTCGTACTGAATGTCGTCGGGCGCGTTTAAGTCGTATCTTGCACATGTGCAGCATAAGCAGCGTCGGCGGTGCGGGCGCGTCAACACCGGTGAAGCAGCCGCCGGCGCCGAGCCCGCCGCAGCCGCACAACCCGCACCCGCACAACGCCCACGTCCACAACAGCCAACACAGTCAACACAACCAACATACGAACCACAACGCGCACAAGCCTAACAATACCGGTGAGTACAATTTCATCTACAATAGAATAGAGGATATATCCGTCTCGTCTGCCTCATATCCTATATGTGGTTAAGTTTCTTTTTGAAGTGACTTCTATATAGACGGTTTTCAAATTGGACAAGTACATTAACAATCTGCCCGTAAATTCGACTTTTTTCTACTTTGTGGTTAAGTTAAATGATATGATTGAAAAGGTATCATAATAAGAAGAGTTGAGAAAGGAACGTAAAGGTTGTTTGGCTATATAGAGAGAATGGATAAGAATAGACTGACACATCAAGTGTATGACAACAGTGTGGGTGTCACAGTTGGTGCTTGTTGACTGCGACGTACTTACCACGATCAAATCAAGATGTCTTAAAGAATAGCCAGGTAAAAAATATGAAGAGATTAATGAATGATAAAGTAGATAAAGCAAAAAATGTATGTCGACACCATAGAGAAATCTATCGTCTCTGTCTACTCCTAAGTGAAACAGACGTGATAAAATGTATGTATGTACTTCGACAGCAATGGCACCTTTTTCGCTATACAGTAGAGCGTCGATTATCCGGACTAATTGGGAGAACCCGTTTTTTTCGGGTAATCGAACTGTATTGATTCAGCCATACATATTTGTGTACAGCTGAATTAAAACCTTATTTACATCTTTACTGACAAATAGAAATTAAACAAAAAAAGTGCAGACAGTCTTGTAATAAAACATGTATTGGTAAATTAGCTAACGGAAGTTTTTGCATTTGTATTTGTATATTTACAGGAATTCTAAACTTGAAATTTAAAATTCCTTGTACAACCAGCAAAAAGAGGTTCGTTACATTTTGAAGAAGAAAATAAAATAAATCAAATAAATATTTATTATTTACATTGCTAATTCATGCGAGGTCTATTTGGTTTTAGTTTCATAATTGATAAATTAATTGATTTTATTTGTTATTCATTCTTGTTATTTATTGTTCAGTGTTATTATTTGTTGCTAATTGTTGTTATTTGATTTTAATTTGTTAATTAAAAATGGTTCCGATGTTGAAACGTGGTCGGGGTAAGCTTTTAACTTTCCAAACTAAAGAAGTTTTGTATAATTTGTACTAATATCTCGAAAATGAGTGCAATAGCAATCCGAGCAGTATTATGACTCCCGCTCAATTAGTTGCTAAATCAACTGGAATATCCTTGACTTCCATCGGAATGGTGCTATCAGAAAGCAAATGTCATTCTTCAGAACAGCGATCAAATCGTTTATTATTAAAAATATGTTTAATATCAATATTTATTATTTTAATATCGTTTAATATTGTTTGTTTCATATCAAGTACCTGCCTATAAAAATATATTAAAAGTTGTTGATTTATTTATATGCTGACCGTACTAATTAATTTTCCTGTAGATACTAAGTACAATTAAGGCTTAAAAAATCTTTAATATTCGTCTGTCGAAGCAAGCCTACCCGCTTACGAGCGGCCTGGTCACGTACTTTTTAAGGACAGATATTCGATACTGGTTGCTTTCAGCTTGTTTTAAACCGACGCAAGGCAATATCTAAGCAAGTAAACGCTTCAGAAGTACGAATTATGTTTTCATCTACATTATCTGAACTTGTAGGCGTCGTAGTTCAGTTAAGCGATCGTTCTGTTGATCGATGCTGCACTGTATTCGTGTATTTCACGGAAATTACGTCATTTATTGGGATAAAAGGTTTCGTAAGTGTTGACCCGATAATGAACCTTCTTAGATGGGGCGACACACCCACCCTCTTTACTGCGTCTTACATTCCATCACAGAGCACTTTATATACTGTGGAACATTCCGTATAGTATAATGAAGCTTATAAACTTTATAAGTATATGAAAAGTGTGTACCTACTGGTTGTAATATTTGGCCTTTCGGGTTGTCGCAAGGACTCAATTACACCAGAAACACATTATCAATAAGTGATACGACCCGTTGCCAGAAGAAGCAAGTGAGGTGTTCACGACCAACTAGCATGGATAAAGTTTGTTTCATATCATGATTCTTTCGTTTGGTGGGATTCGTTTCGGGGTGATAGATAGGCGACAAGTTTTGTTTAATACCGAAAACAAACACTATTTTCTACTTTACTGCTAAGACATTTTTTTTACTGGAAATAACACCGCGAGGCAAAGCATGCATGTGGAAAATTTCCTCAACTAACAGCTAGGCGCATGCTTCCGCTTTTGCCATAACTAAAGGAAAGACATCTAAGATTAACCAAGCCCGTAATGTTTTCATATCTGCATTCAGCACCCGCTGTAATTTCCCAGAGATGCACGTTGTAAATGTAGGTACTACTTTCAATGATAATTAAAGTTCATGTTACTCGGCGTACGTCGAAAATAGTTACATCGGGTGGCGCCTGTTAATAATATGATGAGAATTTTTTGCTTGCTAAGTAAAACGACAACTAAGTTCTCTCTCTCTCTCTCTCTCTCTCTCTCTCTCTCTCTCTCTCTCTCTCTCCGTACTGGAACAGTTAAAGAATACTAATTCCTGCGGCTGGACAGTCTGTCGTAGAAGGCGATAAAATAACCCACAGCCAGGTGGTAGAACATTGCCCGACTAGATGGTTAGCACCCCTGGTCTAGAGAATGCCGCTATAACAAATTTAAGTTGTGTTCCGGTGTCTCGTCTGAGGCCGACAGCACATTGACAGCTTGGACCTGTCTGTTCTGCTTGAGCAATAAAAAAAACGAATTTAACTAATTGACGCTAATTATGAGATATAGTAAATAAAATCTGTAGAGGATTCTAGTTTGTACAACGAATTAAAAAGAAAAAACAGGACAGCTTACTCGAACGAACAGACTCCGAAATACAATATTAAAATTTTGGCCCTGCGGCTACAGGAATTAGTATTATTTTTTCTGTTCATGCACAGATAGAAAGTCTTTAAGCATTATTATAACAGAAATGAAATCTTTGTTTGTATGAAACATGTATGGACAAGGTCTTATACTATGGTGAGAACATACTTCGCCATTTTCGGGCACACATTTTTCTTTAAATTAATATAGTATATAGATATTTTTGTATTTGTTGTTTGTATTGTCAGTTATTAAGTATACGAGTGATTTTTTTCAAATTGGCCTCGAACACCAAATCCTAAACTTTACGAGATAGCGCAAAATACTCGAAGGCCGATCTTGATGAACACTAAAAAAATAATACAACTGTATTATTACACCAACCCATACTGTAAATAATTATTGTTTGTTTGTTGTGCTTGTAAATATCATTTTCTGTGAAGAAATGTCAAAAGTAAAAGGGAAAGGGACTTTTTAAGGCACCTGTAATTTTTTTTAAACTGTTATTACTTATAAGGAGGTAAGATGATAATTTGATAATAATAAATTAAACGTAAATATTGATTGGTTATTACCAGTTAATACAATCGATACTTGATGATAGTGTGAATTGTATTTTTACCATGTTACATTTAATTCCAAACTTATTAAAGATATCAATAGTAATTATTATTATGAACACAAACTCGTATAATTGATTACATGTAATTACCACAAAACGGTTAACCGCAAAATGGCCAAGTATTTTTAGGAAAGACAATGTGTTATCGCGTAACCATTTCAAATTATACTGTTAGCAATTGTTTTATACTCATCTATAATATTATAAAACTCTTAAACATGCCGTACAAACACATTGAAGCTATTAAAAAAAAAAAAACTGGAGTAGACTATATAAACGATGGAAAACACGATGCAATTTTCTTACATTTCTTGTTTGTCTGTTCGTTCGTTTTCGCTGATCGACTGCGCCAATTCTTTGACTTAAAATCTGTGCTACTTTTTTATTTCGGGAATTTTTCTGGGAATGATTTAAAATGGCCAGATTGAAGAAAAAAATCGAATGACAATGCAATTTTTTCACTGATCGATAGCAAATTTTATATAATAAAATGTATCATATTTTTTACCCCGGGAATCTCACGGGAATTTTCCCGGGAGCGGTTTGTAGAATTTCTGGTGCATAAAAATTTGCTGATTCGGATCCAATTGATACTAAAACATTATAATCCGGGACTTTTTATATTTCCCGGGATTTCGTAACTGCGAAACTACGTGATATTAGGGACTTGCTTAATATGACAGTTTCTATATTTATTAGAAATCTTTAGTAGAACAGATGTAGTAATGTAAGTCTTTAGTAACGTTACTTATCTAGGTTTTGACGGGAATCTTCGGAATTCATTATTCATTCAGTATTATCATACTAAAAAAGTCGTTATCCTGCTAAAAATACCCTTTAACTAAAACGCATAAGTTTTGCTTGTACTGTGTAGGTTTATAGGTTTTTATTTTCAATATATTTTTTTTGTAAGCTACTCTTCCGTTGTGTTATTCTATGCAAGTGTTCTAAGCAAGGCATAATAAATATTCATGAGAGTGGAACTATGGTTATAAGTTGTTAAATGAATATTGATTTACTCCCCCCCCCCCCCCTCTCCCCGTCTCTCCCCCTCCGTCTCTCTCTTTCTTTCATCTTCTCCCAATTATTTGGGGTCGGCACAATATGTCTTTTCCTTCCACACTCCTGTATTCTGACATACGTACTCTGACACACCACAAATCATCCTATCATCCTTCACACAATCCATCCGTCTATTATTAATATTGATTTACTTTTTACTGTAAGCTTCTCTTCCGTTGTGTTATTCTATGCAAGTATTTTAAGCAATGCATAATAAATATTCATGAGAGTGGAACTATGGGTATAATTTGCTAAATGAATATTGATTTACAACCCTCTCTCTCTCTCTCTCTCTCTCTCCCTCCGTCTCTCTCTTTCTTTCACCTTCTCCAAATTATTTGGGATTGGTACAATATGTCTTTTCCTTCCACACTCCTGTATTCTGACATACGTCCTCTGTCACACCACAAATCATCATATCATCCTTCACACAATCCATCCATCTCTTTATTGTTAATATTGATTTACAACAGTACAGGGTAATATAAGGTTGTTACATCCAACAATGTAGGTTGCTTGGTATAAAAATCAATACGTATCGAAGGTTAGCAACAAAACAATACAATAAAGCAAAAGTTCAAAACACGTCATTAGGTAACTAAAACTGACATTATCAGAACAAAATGTACACACCTACGGCCACGATAACGTACTATACGTTGCATTGTTTACAAACCAAACGTCTTATCGTAATCGGTGAATGGAACACTGTCAGACGCGGCGCTCATTATTAAAACACGAGTGTGTCTGGAACGCGGCCAATTGTGGGTACTGTGAAAATTATTGGCGCGAATCCAATACAATGACACGAGTCACGACGCTCAGTCGCCACGCTGCGTCGCTCCGGGCCTGTGCACAAAATTAACGATAATCAAACATTAAAATGTTTATCCTTCCAAGTGCATAATACAATATGGACAATGGTAAAAGTGGTTTATTTTTCCGTGTGTTTGTGCATGTATTTTTTTCATGGGTGAATTTGTTTAAAGGTAAATTACACGGTTTGTGCGTTTCTGTAATGCGTAGTTCTAATGTTTATGTTTCAAGATCAATGTCACTTATATAATTGTTTGTTTTGATTGATTATTATCGAGATATTTTCTTGCGTTTCTAATATTGCAATCCCAGCTGTTTTGGTTTCCGTGTTTATCTTGTCGTCTCTTTCTAACACGGGAGCAAATTAGACACAACCATATTTACGTTATTTGACTGTCCTATTTCTTATCATTTATTATAGTAATGTGTATTATTTATACCACTGACCAAATATAGTGTTATCTGATGATGACTTGCAAATTTCGTAATTTGTCACACTTGATGTAGGTCATAAACACGTTATTATTCTACACCCGTTGCTTAGTAAATTGTATTTAAAAATAACATTAAAGAATGTTTATAAAACTTAATTTAGATGCAACAGTAACTTTTGAAAAATCCAACAATTATTATGCTGTCGTTTTTTAAAAACATAATCGAGGAAGATCATTCATATAAAAGGAATAATTTACTTGGTATTTTCTTAAATTTTCGCGACTAGTACATATAATAAAACTTTGTAAGCGCCGTATTTTATTTGATTTTTATTCTGACATATCGGCCACTTTTTAATAGCCGTGATCACGGAAGACAAAGATGTCAAGTGTCAATGAGTAATGTTAAAGTTTTTATATAGCCTACCGAATCATTTACTTTCCATGTTTAATACAACGATAATTTTAAACACTTTTCTTCCACAATAAACAACCTTTTTAAACCTATATGTGTGAATTATATTGTACATTTTAAACATAAGTTCGTTCACACTTCCACAATAATTGGAAAAAAACTTACCTTTGTTCCTTTGCGTCTTTTGGTGTAAACTACTTTTAATCAAATTCGATATAGGCATTCTTAAGAGAAAGGATACGATCATACAGTACCACACGCTATGTTGCGCCGGACCACGTGTGATTGCACAGGTATTATTACCCTTGCACAGAAGGTTTGCCGATAGCTTCATGATGTCACGCGTCGATGGTCAGTAGGGTTGACAAAAAAGGTTACATAAATAGTTGTTGCAATAAATTTATTATTGTATATACTTTACATAAGTATATAAATAATAGTAAGTCATACAATACAATAATAGTAAGTAGTCATCGGCAAACCTTCTGCGTGCGGCTTATACACCGAAGCGTATATAATGTATATACTCTGTGCACTGGAGCGTGTGTACTATTTATACATTACATTTTGTGTGCAAATATTTTTTTTACGTTAAATATATTTTCAAACGTTTGTTCAATTTTTACTTTATAAATCTGTTCAAGACCATGTTTATAACTGGCTGCATTTAATAACAAATGTTGAAGTATTTAATTAGACAATGTGAAACACAGAACTTGATTCACAATATATTATTTTAACGTTTCATTCAACCGTATCTTCAAATTTATACTTTTAAAGAACAAAATTAAAGAATGTAATTTCAATGATGTTTACTGTATGATTCATTTGAATAAAATAACCTGATCAGCAAAAAAACGTTTTCTTAGAATTATGAACATATCGGACAGAATTCGTCGTCTAACTGGCATATTTGCGAAGAGGTCATTCACACTTGCCTTAGGCAGACAGACAGTACCTTGCAACATGGTGACGTTATACACCCGTTGTTGCTATGTTATTCATGTGATTCATCCAAAGTTTACGATAATTTATTCAAGACATACGTATAATTAATTTATTCGGCGATATGTTTACGTATATCGAATCTCTGTAGCTTTGAGGTCGTTCGCCCTTTCATGGATTTTATGGACTTAAATTGAGGGTATGTTTATTATGTGCCATTGCAGGGGAAGTCTTTAAAATGACATATGGAATAGTCTTGTATTTATTCGGTCATCCAAGTGAACGTTCTTTTCTAATACTATGCGGTTATTAGAACTTTTCTATCTTCTTTGTTAGCAATTAAATCACGGTGCTTAATGGTTCATGTGTATCGTATGTTCATGTTATCGTTCATGAACTACACAAGATTGTCGAATCGCTGACTGGCACACTGGGCGATGACCGAATGAATTAATGGTCCGATAACGTTTCTTTTGATACAGTGTTCCCTGCACTGTACCTAACTGGTTTCCCCCTACCTGTTCCTAAAAGTAGATCGTTCATGAACTATACAAGACTAGTATGGACGTCATATCGGCATCCGATAGAGACCAGTATAAATTCATTCATTTCTGAATAAGCATTCGTTGATCGCGTACAGCGTCACGCAGTAGGTACGCAGTCTATGGCGTTTCTAACGGTCCACCACTTGATTGCAGAAAGAAAGGCTTTATTTGAAGAAATAGCGACGTACTTACATTGTTTACAGATTAAAAAATATTTTGACATTTTGTGCGCTGCAGTTTTAGCAAATAGGTGTGAGCTCATCTTAATAGAATAGTTGATAGTTAATCAACTGAGTACTTATTATCATCTTACAAAAAGCCAAAACAGTCTAGATTTTGTACTACCGTAGCGAGTTATTTCGTCACCCATTTAAATAGTCAAATTATTAATTATTATTGTTTAAACATTAATTAAAATTATTTTACACACGATATTTTAAAATTGTAATGAGATCTTTAACGCCCTCGCCCTTTTATATGAATAAGACCGATAGTATATATAATATACCAGCAATTTCCCTGCGGCTACACCTCGTGAAAATCTCTAGATAATTCATCTATTCCATGGAAAAGACGACATTTATCGGGATAAAATGTATCCTAACTGTTGACTCGGGTTATAAGCCAGCACTATATCGAGTTTTATTCATATACATTCAGTAGTTTCCAAAAAAAGATGCGATCACAGCGCCAACTTTTTCTCTATTTTCGTCTATACCACGGAAACGACGTCATTTATGGAGATAAAACGTATCCAAATTACGCCCCGGGCTATAAGGTAGCTCTATGTCGGAGTTTCATTGAAATCCGTTGAGTACTTTTCACGTGATACTCTAACAGACAGACAAAATTCTAAAAATTGTATTTTCGGGGTCAAAAGTATCCTATATGTTGACCTATAAGCTACCACCATACAAAATTTCATTTAAATCGGTCCAGTCGTTTCGGAGATTAGCCGGTAAAAACAGCCAGACAAACAGAGAAACAATAAATTTGAAATTAGTTCTATTTCACTTCTTACATCCCCCTGACTCGGTTTTTAGCTTTTTTTTTCATTTTACGGAAATTTGACCTCTACAATTTTATTATATGTATAGAAGAGAGATAATGTATTACCTACCCAATTGTTATTGTGTACAAATGTGTTGATATGATTTTTCCTATTGTTGCAGAAGTAGTCGAGAATGGTCCAATTACGAGTACGCCCCCGCACCCCACGACGCATCTACCGCCCCCGCCGACGCAACCGCCTCCCGTGAGTATATATTTCTTCTTTCTAAAAATGACTCTGCACGATTCGTGTGTTTAACCAGTGTCAAGTATTCAAGAATACAAGTTTTAGGATAATCTTCAAACCAATGCCTCAGTCAAATTGTAGGTCACATTTCACTACATCAAACACCAAATTCTTCGTCAAAAACAGTCGATATCCTACAACTATTGTTCACCTGTAACCAGTATTGCACTCTTGAAACAAGTATTGTACACTTTTTAAAGAAAAAAAATTGCACAATAAACTTTCACCCTCGCAAGTTCCGAAAGTCGCCAAAAACTCCCACCTATGTTTCATACTGACGTTTGGTCAGTTATAGTAGTATAGTCTGCATCAAACTTCGTCGGCCGTTTTTAGTAGAGGATAAAATGGCTGCGCGATAGAACTCCCAATTTTTTCCAAAGCGCGAAATATATGAGGCTCTTCAAAAATGCGAAAACAGTTTCTTGAAGTCCCAACGAGATACACAATGCATTGGCTCCTTTAATAGTGTAGATTTCTATCGCTAACGGTACCTACGTACCACCTGCAAACAAACAAAAAATAGTTTTTCGTATAAAACCAAATATTGCACAATTCTGCAGTTAATCATATGAGTTTAGAGCCAATATTTCATTGGTAAACTCGTCGTCCTCATTTTAGGATGACGCCTGGTATACCCACTACTACACTTGCCCAAAGCGGGCTATAATGTATACTAAGCCCTCTGTACACAGATCATAATATTAAGCACCAAAGCTTGCTGTTTACGCATTAGCAAGATAATTCTACATCGTTTAACAAAAATGCACAAAAACACAACATGTGAATGTTGTTGGCGGATTGTTGCAAGACTGTGCAAAATAAATACAAATAAATAAATATTCTCTTATTAATCAGTTGGCATGTACACGTTGGTCCAACGTATGCATTGGGTATTCAGCATTTTATTTCATTCACTAGCGTTTTCCCTGCGGCGGCTACACTGCTTGAAAAGCCCTAGTTAGTAGCTCTGCATTACGTACATAAACTGAAAGTGACTTTGTTTTATCTAAAACTACTGCTTTTTGTTAAATTCACTACAATAACGAAGAAACTAAGTTCATATATTCTAGTCAACTGCCCAACAAAACATACTGATGAGTTGAAGCCAACCTGATTTGAAATAATGCAATGAATGCCATGTTGTTTATGGCAACGAAGGTATTTGTTAGTGTATTGAAAAAACGCGATTCCATCATCTATTTAGCTAATTGGTCTATCCTAGAAACGGCGCCATTTATCGGGATAAAAAGAATCCTAAGTTACGCTCCGGGATGTAAGGTAGCTCTATGTCGAATTTCATTTAAATCCGTTCAGTAGTTTTCACGTGATGCTCTAACAGACAGACGTAATTCTAAAAATTGTATTTTCGGGATCTGCTGGTGCGAATGACCCCCCGATTTTTTTTCATATTTTTAAACGCATTGTACAAACTCGAACCAATTACAGATTTATTATAGAAGATAGATTAGCAAAAAGAAAATTTCTTACATCCTTTGTGATTAACAAAATAAGAAACTGCATTCAGAGTCAATTTTATCATTATCTGTATATTGTTAAATAATGACAGTTTAATTTAATAATTATAATTTCCAGTACCACTTGGCACGCTTTATCATCCTAATGATGACAATTTTCAGTGAGGATGTGGAAGTTCATAATTTAACGCAGCTTTAAATGAGCATATTTTATTAAACATTGATGTTGTCATATTTTTCGTGTCGACAGTACAACTGTATTGCAAGTTAATGTAGTTGTATATTTTTGTTTTAATCTAAATTCTAAACTAACATTGTATGTATGTGTATATAGAATAAAATAAACATTTGTTGCGTCATGCACTTACAAAAATGTTAAAATTGTCACAATATCAATGCATTCCACCTATATCAGGTGTGCAAAATTTCTAATTCCAATTAAAATTAAAAAAAATTATACATAATGTTACGAGTTGCGGGACTCGAATTAAAATGCCGTTGGAATTATTATAGTTTATTAGAACTATACAAACACGTATAACACAGGTACAAATATAACCGAACACAACAAATCCAAACATAATGCAAAGGGTCGTAATTCAATAAAACGCGCAAAGTCTGTCAATATTAGGTTCCCGAATGTACACGCGTCACTCTTACTTACATGCCTCTCTCTCAGGCTGCCGTTTTACACTTCACCAATGCACTGTGCCCGCCCGGCAACGTGGACTTAATTTCCTAGTATCAGCTTGTACTCGTAATCCGTAACACCTGGCTAATGACAATAGGCCTGGCTCCACAATAAGTAAACAAAAGAAGACGATCATAAAATGGTTACAATTAGTTCAAATGCCGACAGGTAATAAAATGTGCTTTTACAGATTTGTACGTGGAATTTATGTCTTTGTCGGCGCCTAGGTTCTAACAATAATATTACAAAATTCTAAAAATGCCATGTTGAAGCTATCTAATGTAATGTAAAAACAATTGGAATAGACTATATAAATGACGGAAAATACGATGCAATTTTTTTTAGATTTCGTCTGTTCGGGATTTACGTAAAAACGGTCAGATTTCGATACGGTTTTTGCTGATCGATAGCAAATTCTTGGACCTAAAATCTGCGGTACTTTTTATCGCAGAAATTTTCCCGACAGTGATTTAAAGTTGTTAAGGTGCATAAAAATTAGCTTATTCCGATACAGTTTTCACTAAAACGATAGCTTACATGTTTTTTTTAAATGCTGCGGTACTTTGTGGCTCTGGAATCCTGCGGGAACTTTACCGGCAGTGGTTTATGTGCATAAAAATTTATTTGGATACGACTTTACTAAAAAAATAGTTTACGTCCTTTTTCAAATGCTGCGGTACTTTGTGTACCCGGAAACCGCAGGATTTTTGACGGGTATGGTAGAAATTAGATAGGTTGCACAAAAATACGCTAATTCCGATACGATTTCACTAGCTTATGTTCTTTTTAAATGCTTTGGTACCTTATATTGTGCGAATACCAGATTTTTTTTCTGAGAATCGATCACACGGCTAAAAATAGCATGAAAATTGGCCGTGTTGCTCTTAATCTGTGTTGCTAACAATAACAATTTACATATCTGACTAACCCGGGATTTTTTAGATCCCGGGATTTCCTAACTTCGAAATTGACCACCCACGTGATTTTAGGACTTGCTTGATGTGACAGTTCCTATATTTGAAGAAAGATGTTTTCTTTAGTTAGAACAATCGTAGTTGTATATATATGCCTTTAGTAACATTACTTAACCCGGGTTTTACTGGAATTTCCGGAGTTCATGTATTTCCGTACTAAAAAAATTCATTGCTGGAAATAACTTTGATTTTAAATATTGGCAAAATAAGTGTAATCTTTGTCACCTGTCCGACATGAACGAAATCGCGGACAAATCCTAGTAAAATAATAAGTTTCTTACCGTTACAGTGTAGTCAATTTATGATTATACAAAGCCTCAGGGTCGCCTTGATTTTGTTCGTTCATAGCAGTTATAACGTCATATCTTTAACGATCCAAACAACATATTAATAATTATTGTTGAAACAGTAAATAGAATTATTTCTATGATGATATTTAGAAAGATTTAAGATGATAAAATGGCATTTTACTATGTATGTATTTTAATTGTTAATGCACATCGATTACACCTGTTTTTACCATATAAATAATTAATCAATATCTGTTGTTATATGTGGTCAGACGTCGAAAAGCGGGCCCCTCGCCGGTTTGGTCCCGTCAAGCGACGCGCCCTCACCCATCACGGTGAACGGCCCCTCGCAGCCGCCCGTGCACCTTGCGCATGCGCATACGCACACGCCCA
Source organism: Dendrolimus houi (assembly GCA_039645545.1). Lineage (NCBI taxonomy): Eukaryota > Metazoa > Arthropoda > Insecta > Lepidoptera > Lasiocampidae > Dendrolimus > Dendrolimus houi. The sequence goes on from CM077122.1 coordinate 3,747,937, forward strand.
TACACATACTCAACAAGTAAGTGTTACAAAAAAAATATATACATACATGTTATCACGCCTGTTTCCCATGGGAAAGCTATATACTCTACTATACATACATATAATAATAGCCCATAAATGTCTACCACTTCTTGTAGCAGGAGAGACGTTCGAGATAATGTAGAAAATGAACTAATAGATTGATGTCACTGAGCTCTATTATAACTGGCAAGCATATATTTGTGTCAATCTAAAACACCACTTGCGGAAGTCTCTGGAACGGACCTAAGTAACTTTTTAGTTCATTGAAACGGTCGCTACTCAGCGTTTTATTGCAAAAACATAAGAACTGGACAGGTCTATAAAACTAACATCAGGCCTGTCCTTTTGCATGTCAGTGAAGTGTGGCCTGTACTTGAGCGACACAAGCAAGAGCTGCATGTCACGGGATGAATATGCTGCGGCGGATGTGTGGACTCACGCGGATGGACCGCGTTAGGAACTCGCATCCGCGGCAGCCTCCATATCCGTGACATAGCGGATAAACTGCAAGAGCGTCGACTACAACGTACAGCCACGTTTTACGGAAAACGTGGGGAACAAATGTCTTGCCATGCCGCTTCTGCCAGGTCCCGGACGAGGGGATAGGCCCAAGAAATGCTAGCTTGACGCTGTAAAGTATGACATGCGCACCAATGGTCTTACAATTAGGGATGACGAAGACCGCGCGAAGTAGAGAAGAAAAAGTAGGAAAACGGGGTCCCCGGCTTCGAGGCAGACGCTCCGAATGCAACCGGGATTTAACGCTAGGGTAAAGATGATGATGTCTTGCGAAAACTTAGAAAATGCTAAGTGGTTGATGTTGTTTGTGCGCGCAGTGGTAGAGTGAGCGAGTCGTCGAGTACGCCCGCGCTGAGTACGAGCAGTAGCAGCGGGGCGAGTAGTGGGCCCCTGCCCCCCGTGCACGGCGCGGGCATCAGCCAGCCCACGGCCACGGCGGGGACGGCATCACTCAAGAGCATGGCCCAGGAGGCCGTGCAGAGGGCGGGCCTCGACGCCAACCACCAAGTCACCAGCGAGGTGGGTATTGCCCAATCACCCCTATTATTACTACTAGAGTGGCATTTTAGAAAACGCCAGACTCTTAGAATGTGTACGAGCAAAGCAAGTTATGACTTATATATTTCACGCGTCAATATAATTGATTATTATTGTTTTAATAGTAATTAAAATCATTTTTATCATGGTAATATAAAAGTAAGAATAAGCACGTATTTAAAAGGCGGCTACTGAATTGGCAACCATATTTTTATGTCAATTTTAAACCGCTTGCATCTGTTTCTGGGACTATTATTGTGAATGCAGCCAAAGTAATGATTTTTTTTAATTATTGGTTATTTTGTATACATTTTTGTATTATTACGTTACATGAAAACAAGTAAAATAACATATGTAACTTTTTAGTTCATTAGGATTCTCTCATTCGACACTGACTCTTAGTGCTAATAAAACAGGCACAAATCTGTTCAGTGGTAATAACACCAGGGTTGTAACTACACTCATATTAACTTTTTGCGAAGTGTCTTGAAGTTTTAGATAACGATTAAGTAAAGAAACCAGTACTTTAATAAGTACCTTATGTATTGCAGAACGTAAGGCGAGGAGTGGCGTTAGCGCAGGCGCACATTCCCCCGTTATTAGGCGTCGCGCCGTTAGGGCCACAACCTTTAAGTGCGGTGAGTATTTTATGAATATTATTTGTCACACACACCGCTAACCTTGTAAGATTATCAATTCGATGACGAAAATTAACACATGTACAATGTCATATTTTTAGTCCTTCCAACCAGATTTCGTAATTGATTTTGTATTAAACACTATCTTTTGTCTAACTATCTGTTGCTAAAAATTAGTCTGAGCCAAACTTTATAGCGCCTTCCGGCGATAAACTTTGGCGCAGACTACAGCGGTTGCTGTAATCTAAATGTTTGAAATACTGATAATACCCTATTAATTCCAGGAGCACCAGTTACAGTTCCAGATGATGGAGTCAGCGTTTTACCACATGCCACACCCCTCGGACTCGGAACGTACGAGGGTGTACCTACCCAGAAATATTTGCCAGACACCCGTATACTATCACCAAGTGAGTCACATATTGAATATACTATCTGTTACTTTATATGCATGTTTAATTTCTGATTTCTTTTCTATTGCATGAGATCAGTAGACAGGCAGACGGCCCACTTGATGGATAGTGGTTACCTTCGCCTATGGACATTTGTAACATCAATGGTCCTACAAATGCGCTGCTGCTCTCTCAAGGGAGACTGGAACCTTGACCAGGTTCGATAATGCATAATGCTAATGCCGGAACACAACTCAAGGTTGTTATGGCGGCCTACTCTAGACCAGGGATGGTAGCCGGATGGCTACTTGGGTATTTGCCCGACTGGATAGTCGGGCAAATACCCTACCACCTGGCTGTGGGTTGTTTTGTCGCCTCTTACGACAGGCCGCCCGGCCGCAGGAAATTGTATTCGTTCTCCGTTCCTGCGCGGATAAAAATAATGAATAACGTTAAACGCAAGTCTAATGTTGGATTATGTACTTCTTTATTGCGGTTGTCTCTGCTTAACCTGCGTTAGTGTTAGTGTTAGTGACTGTGACCAAATGCGACTTATAGCGTTAAATAATAACATGTTAACTATTAGCTACAATAGTGTATACTGTATATGCACGAGTATTTTTGTTAATGTTTAACGTCTTTAACGATAGCGGATCTTAAATAACGCATTAAGCCCTTGGCTACATCTGCTTCACTTAGTCACTAACACGTTATCTTAGGTGCAGCAGAGGCAATATTGAAGGCCAAGATAAGAATTTCCTTCCTAACTCGGTGAATTTGTAAATAGTACTTTCCATTCCATATTTCACACCTTTCAAAAATGTATCTTATGTCGTTCCCCACGATACACTTACCTATTTGCTAAAAATCAAGACTGTCTATCCTTTTTGTAGTTAAAAGTTAACAGGTACTTCGCATTTATATAATGGTATGAATAGAGTTATCATGATCATGACCATCCAAATAGTTAACTCTTCTTCAATTGGCCCTTGTGCCATCCCAGACTTCTTCTATCTTACCTAAAAAAAATATCCTAGTAAATATCTAAACAGAAGTATAATATAATATATAATAGTAAAATACATTCATTTTTAATTTACATACCTAGTTACATAGTATTATAAAATTTGTACGCACAAATATATCTGAACCTCGCGATACATATTTCACCTGACAGAGTGTAGTGCGAAAGAGATGCTTTGTGAATCCCGATAGTGCCCGAGTGAGAGCGCAACACTCTTCTCAACTATGTACGTTCCACCTCGCGCCTTAAAAATGTGTTCTGCGCATGAACGTGGACGCATTCAAGTTTTGCTCGTACTGTAAAGGGGTGAGGGGCGTGCATTCCAGGTGTTACTGCCTCACTCGGACAGCGTGGAGTTCTTCCAGCGGTTGTCAACGGAGACGCTGTTCTTCGTTTTCTACTATATGGAGGGCACGAAGGCGCAGTACCTAGCGGCGAAAGCACTCAAGAAGCAGAGCTGGCGATTTCACACGAAATACATGATGTGGTTCCAGCGGCACGAGGAGCCCAAGGTCATCAACGAGGAATATGAACAGGTGGGCTTAAATTAACACTTTCCCAGTTCAAATAGCTACTTTCTCAGCTCAAATAGCCACTTTCCCAGTACAAATAGCCACTTTCCATTTCAAATAGCTACTTTCTCAGCTCAAATAGTCACTTTCCCAGTTCAAATAGCTACTTTGCCTGTACAAATAGACAATTTCCTAATTCAAATAGCTACTTTCTCAGCTCAAATAGGCGCTTTCCCAGTTCATATAGCCACTTTTCCAGTATAAATAGCTATTTTCCAAGATTCTCATTACAAATATGACAACACGGAAAACCTACATATAAGTACGAGCCATAATTTTTTTATCGCAGTTTCTTAAATATTTTTTAATTATGCAAAAGGAGACACATATTACATAACTGGATGATGTCTTATTTTTTAAATTCTGCTGTCCTTTATTTAATATTCAAAAATATTCGTAAAACTGTTATTACATATAGTTGGACACTCCAGATTACGATACGTTCTAAATCTATCTCTAGCTGTAGTAATTCCAAAAATAATGACCTGTAAAACAAAGATATCCACCGGAGTTTGACTGTCAGAGTACCTATTACGTTTAGGTATGGGAAATATGAAAAAAAACAAATTGTTCAAAACTTCCTTTTTTAGGGCACATACATATATTTTGACTACGAGAAGTGGGGCCAGCGAAAGAAGGAGGGCTTCACGTTTGAATACAAGTACTTAGAAGACCGGGATTTGAACTGAGAGAGGTGGCGGAGCGACACGAACGCGCCGCCGCGGCACGCGCCACGTCACGCCACGCGCCGCCAGCGCCACGCCACGCGACGTCCGCGCCACGCCACGCGCCGGGAGACGAACAAGACTGCCCAGGTCAGGACACATTCATTTCGTACCTCTTTCTTATGTCGAAAGTCGTTTTTGACTTGACAGAGTGTGCTGTGTTGTACCAAACTAGGAAATATCCCTGTTAAAGTTGTCATTGAAAAATTGTATATAGACATTTATTGAAATCGATTAAACAGTTCTCTGCTTTCTCTAAGGGCTGTTCAATAACTGATTTATGTGAGAAACAGTCTATTGGGCAGCCATGTTAACCAAAAATCGTAAAGTTTGGTGTGGACTACAAAAGTATTTCCGAAGTAGTTAGATACATTTGCGTGAGTAAACTATTCATAATTTTATTTTGAAGGAAAAAACAATAAATAGTTTCAAAGTGTGTTTTGGTTTACCTCGGAAATATAGACAGCGTAGTGAATAGCGGTTACAATAGTGGGATTCCAAAATCACATGGTAAATTTTATTTCATAACTATAGTATACTGTAAGAAAATTTCAAAACCCTTGTAAGAACTGTTTGATCTTAATTCAATAGGTATTTATTGTTATGTAGATTTTTATATTATTTCAATTCACCATAGAAGACCATTTTTGGCTGAAAAACAAAATATATCCCCCGAAATACCAAATGACTGATAATATGTATTTGCAGTTAGATTAAATGTGTATGAGGAATAGTTTTGGTTTTTCGAACCATCAAAAAAAATATTGATTCACTGGTCTATATGAATATCGTTTTAAGATCTTTATATAGACTCAAATAACATGTGATGGTTATATTAATACTGTTGAAATTCATATTCGGGTGTTGATAGATTATTGACAATTTACTTGTTACTGTTGTCAATAATATTGAATTAATGGTAATGCCTATAGTAAAAATACGTTTTAACGGTTTCAATTTGATTTTTCTTTCGACGTTTTGGCCACTTTTCAGTAACCGTGATCACAAAAGACAAAATGTCAATGGTAATACTGAAAAAATAAACAGCTAAGTACATCTGTTATTATTTTATGTGAAATTAGCGACTTGCAAAGTAATCGACTTAATAAGAGGTTACCTAAATGGCGTTCGCTATCTAACTCGCGCATGGCCACATTTTTGAAAATATATATTGACTGAACTCACAACAAATCTATTCCACCAAATTCGACACAAAAAATCACACGCTTTTCAAAACAAGTTTATTATTTAAAACTTTTATTTCAGATCAATTAAAAATGGAAACAGCAGGTCCGTAATTAGTTTTATTGTCATTTAAATGTCACTTCGTCGACCCCCTACACCCCCACCCCCCTTAACGTGTGACGTAATCTATGGATGGCCCCCTTACGACGAATCTGTATTCTACGAATCTCAACAGTAATGTTACGATTTTTTCTCAAAAATTGTTTTGATTCGGGCAAGGTTTCATATATTGTTTTTCACAAGAATTGATTTATACTATATATACAGAAACGTATATGAAATTAAATTTATGCGAAACATTCGTTATATTATTCTTAAGATTCGTAGAATACAGATTTGCCGTAAGAAAACTCTGACAATTTATATATTCAAAAATGTGGTTTTGCGTGAGTGAGACAGTGAACTCCATTTACGAATCCCCCTTAAGTGATTTTTATATTATATACAATTTGAAAACGAGTACTTATTTTTTGCTTATGTTTTGACGAGTAAGGATAGCAGTGATGTTTCAAATAACATAAAAATATAACAGTGATACAATTTAACATTTTTAAAGTTTAATTTGTAGTTAATATAATATATCCAATATTACAGTCTATACATTTGATTTATACATAACTGCTTGTTCTAATACGACTTTAACAGTATTAATAATGTCTATCACAACATGAAACTGTCATCATCAATAAATACAATTACATAAAATAACTATGTTGTTAATAGAAACTATATTAATAACTGTATTATTATTTTTCATTGTACAAGTATGGACAGCAAAAAGGTATCTTGAATGAATAAAAATAGTTATAAAATGTGATTTTTATAAAAATTTACAAATGTACCTGAATATTGAAAGAATGGATATTCAAATTGGGGGTCTGTACTTGTGCTTTTTAATTTGTGTGTATTATACCAACAACCAAAATATTTATCAATAAACATTTAGAAAATGGTGTTAATCTGGAATGATTCGGGTATGTAAAATACAAGATATTCATGATTATATAGATTTTATAATAAATTGTTATAACCAGCAAGATGAAAGGGCGGTATATAGTCTCAAATTATTATCCTATGGTAACTGCTTGAAATAAATGAAGAACAAGTATGTGACACTCATGTTTCTGTGCAAATAGATCTGTAAAAAAATATTATTACAACAATATCGATATAAACCTGTTTAATAGTTTTATTATGACTACATACAAGTTATACCTGAATCATATCTGATTTTCATCGTCCAAACTTATTCCACACTTCTGGCAGTGTATTGTGATTAAAACAATCGAAGGACAAAGCGAAAGATATCATGTGATGCAATAAGATTAGTATCAGCCATACGCGAGTTATTATATATGAAAAATTGTGATAATCGATTTAGGACGCTCGGGACGCCCTCCGATATACTATTAGTTCATAATAACTCACACAATCCGAGAATGCACTTTGATTGAGTTGAAACCGATATTAATCTGCTAACGGTACTTTTACGTCACTATTCTCGACTTGACATTCAAGTTTGGAATCCCGAATCGACCCAGAGCAATAAAGTACGTACGTGAAGATGCCTCACTCTAATTTATCAAAGTTGCGTGGGACTTGTTTGTTCTTGGTCAATTCATTTTGTTGATGTTTTGAAAATAGTAGACGAATATTGATCAACTTGATTCAAAGATAAAGAGTTATTATTAGTATGAAGACTATGTTATTATTGAAATTTTACTACAACGATTATACAAGTTTGCTGATGTATAAACTTAAACTAATACTTCCGAAAAAAGTGAGAGATACAGTAGCGCTACTGATTACTGGCAGGCTTAAGTAGGATAAGTTTTAATAATGAAATAGTATGTTAAGCGCTATGTTAAATATTTTCATTGTAGTATTCAGCTAGTTGTAGTTTTGAGAATGATTAATTCTGTTTATCGAGGACGCCCCGAGTCATTTGTTTTTTAAAACTTGTGTATAGCATTGGACATAGCCGGTTCCTATATTTTACCGACCGTTCATTTGCCTTACTATATGGTTAAAATTTGACATAAGATCCATATAAGTATTGTCCAAATTCAACTGATACTAAGGCAAGTAAATAAATTTAAGATACAAGAACCGGCCAATAATCAAAGTTATTTTAAGTGTTAACTCGTGCGCACCACACGGATCACCCTTCAGCAGATGTATAACAGAGTGTTGTAATCAATAGTTTTAATTAACATTGGACAAAATAAAAAAAATATTCAAATAAAATTTACCATATTTTAAATAGTGGAAACTATACTATACCTACCAATTTACTCAGTATATTAAGAAATCTTAATATGTTTTTACCATACAGCAGTAATATTATCATTGTATGGCTACAAAATAAAAATAAAATATATGAAGATTTCTTAATGTTTTGAATAAATTAAAAAGGTGCCAATAATATTACAGTTTACCCTATATTGTAAATTAAAATGGATTATGTTATTCAGTACCAAAACCTCATAAATATAATAGTTGATGTTTAAAATATTATAATGTGTGATGCTTGCGAGAAAAGCTTGGATATATACTACAGTTAAGATCTCCAGTGTGATTTCATTAGTTATGGATTTAATAATACACTTTTTCACCTTCATGTTGTTAATAGAAATTGTTTGTACATGTACATTTCCTTTTGCATTCGAATGAACATACCCGAGACGACTCTCTACGGTACATATTTTATACCTCTGGCTGCTTGATGTTACAATATCTTAGTATCCACTCTTTTACCTTACCATTGTTTTTTTTTATTATTGCTAGAGTCCAGTAGACAGTCTGATGGCCCCCGTGATGGAAAATAGTTACCGTCGCCTGGGGACATTTGCAGCACCAAAAGTACTGCTAAAGTGCTGCTGGCGACATACTAGCGGTAATAACCATTCAGACATGCAAATGCCCTACCAACTTGCTGTGGGTCGTATAGAAAACTAACATAATTTGCAAATCAAATGAACTATAATACGCGTAAAACTTAAATGCGCCCTTGAAGTTTGTTCAAGTCATTGCGCAGCACATAATTATCAGGTTCATGCGGTGGTAGGTAGAGGGAGAGTGTTGCGCTCTCGTTCGTCCGTTTCTGGACTTGCATAGCATCTTTTTCGCGCTTAACACTGTCAGTTGTAATAAACGTTAAAAGTTGACAGGACCTGCGCAAACTCAAGGAACTAACTTCTGTCGAAACATAGTTTGGCACGTACTGTAGTATATTTGAAATTTGGGCCGGCACTATAGAAACGCACGCTTATGCCGATATTTGACATTATTATACGTCATATTAAAAAATAGTTCGAAAGATTTTGCAAGAATTCAATTTTATCGATTATATATTATATTATTATCTTGAGCGCGCCTAGTCGTGCGGATGGAACAATACTTGAAACAACAATCAGTACTTTAAAGTATTGCCATGATGGTTAGTTCCACCTCGTTAGCTAAATGTCGCTAGTTTTAAATTTAATAATTTACGTAGTTAAAAAAAAAATATGGAAGCTTACTGATTTAATTCTGACACTTTGGTTTAATATAAAATTCAAGTAAATTTTACTAAGTATTTAATTTTTAACTCATTTTGTTTAAGAAAATATTTTAAAACGTAAAATGTCTATCTTGGGGATATTTATGTACATTTAAAAAAGACTTGAAAAACGAGGAAAGTAGAACCTGTGGCACCCTCTATAAATATAGAATATAGAACGAATAGGTTTTTTGACAGTCCGTCTATTTTTATTTTTAAATATAGAGGTATTTGTTTTTTGTCCCATTTTAGAATTTTAATCGTGTATGTTCATTCGAACTATTAAAATAATTAGTGCATTTAAATTGAACAAAAGTCGTTAAAATACATTATATTTTATGTAAGCGAGTGAGTGCACGTCACTGCCACCCTTGTATTATATTTTCAGATGTAAATTAGATTTTACGGCTCACTATAAATTGTACTTATTTATTAATTTGCTTTTTATATTATAAAAATTATGTTTTATAAATATGTGTTTCTTGTGATGCTAATCGAGGTTTTAGATTGTGACACTGCGGTATGTTTTTATATAGTTTTAGATAGCTTAAATATACGCCGGAACAATAATCGTTGAAAAACTAAAATAAGTGTTTAAATAAAACAGGTACTTTCATACATCACGATATAGGCCGATATTGTAAATATTATAGTTAGCCTGCTAGATAATACGGATAGAGCTCGGCCTTGTAAATTTACATTACAAAACCGCCGTTATTACGATTAAAGCTGAGTTAACCGCAGTTTCGTCATTTAAAACCTCATTTGGCAAATAACCCTCTAGGTGAAAGAGTATATTATTGTCGTCGTTAAATAATAGGAACATCGCAATAGAAGTTACTGCCAGATGAATAATAAGCCTTCATCGTAACGTATGATCGGTGTAACACCAAAGTAAGTTTTCCAGTTTCTCGTGTACTATACGAGAAATAAAAATAATAATGTAATTTTGTAAAGATTTTTTGATGACACATAAAAAAACAGTGGTGATGTGAAATCCAGAAATGTTTCACACTAAGGCGTGCTTTGTGCGTGTAAGGAGCGTGTGCGTGTAACGTGCCGCGTCGGGTCACTAAGTTTTAAGCATTAGTCGGGCAAAGGACGTACACGCCGGCCGCGGCTGTCGAATTGACATCTACGGCTGTCAAATTGACATCTGCGGCTGTCAGAAAGACGTCAGTCGCGGCCGGCGCTCGCCATCGAGAGGCCCCACAAGTGGTAGTTAGCAGTAATGGCGCGCGATCTCGTTTATTCCGTGAGCGCAATGTTGAATAGTTTTCACTTTTGTAAAAAGTCTATCGTGAAAGCAGATGAGATAATTTAAAAAAAATATCTGTACAGTTCTATTTGTATAGAAATAATAAATAATGATTAAAAAAATTTAAACAAACGTTGTGATTTCTTCTTGAAACGCTTAGTTTTTAAGTGCATCGGTTTATTGGGCGCGGCCGCGTCGCGTTTACAGGCGCGCCGCGCTCGGCATTTCTTATTTTATTTATTTTTTATTGAAACGGAACGACTGTTTACTTTGTAGAATAAACTCATAAGAAACATTTTAAACAATTTGTTTGTGGATTATTACAATTCCCAACTATTTTCTAAATGTATAATTAAAAGAACAATTTCTTTCAACCGGAAATAATTTTGACTACATTACACTTTTGACGTTCCTGCGGCTAAGACCGATATCTATTACGGGACGGCTATGCCAAATTTCATGAAAATCGATTCACAATACCCAGAGTTTGAGTGATGGTTTAAGCGACATAATACATTTTTCTTTATTCTTTTCAGATACTGAAAAAAATTAAATGACCATTTAAAAATTATTATAGTGTCGCTTAAACCAAATAGCCTTTTACCTACGTGACGACGTATCCCGTCATTTTATATTTTATTTTTATATCTATAAAATGTAGATATCATTAGTTTATGTATTACTATTTTCACTAATGAGAAATGACGCCAACCCCGTTGGAAATCTTTATACTGCGTATAATCGGTAAAGAATCAATAAATTGTTCAAACTTGGACACGCCATGAACACACTAATATAAAGGTGTGTAACTGGGAATAGTTTTGAGAAAAACCAGTCTAGCATTGAAATGAAATAAAAAATATATTGGAATCATAATTATATTCAACGTCTCTTCTTTTTGCCGCCATGTTTGTTGGGCTTGCCCTTGATGCGTCTGCGCACTCCTGCCGCCTCCTCGGTGTCATCATCTGACTCTGCACCACGCTTCTTCCCCTTGGTGTTCTTTTTGTCCTCCAATTCTTTCATTTCCTGATCAATTAACAAAAAATTCATTAATAAAAAAAGATTGAAAGTGAAAATTGTTCACAATCACTACTAAGCTAACTAATATTCGAAATGTGAAATTGTTTGTTACGTTTTCACGCCCTAACTGCTCTACCAATCGGCCTATGCCGGTTTTATTATTTATAATTATGCATACATGTCAGGAGTACAAAAAAGGATATAGGATAACGTTCATCCTGAAAAACTACTGTTCCGGAGTGATAAGAAATTAAATCTATAAAGATCCCACTGCAGCCACATTTTTTTGTCAACACTGTTCCAAGTCGCTATCAAACGTCAAGTAATTTAAACTCGATGAGAATGAAGTTTCGTTGACACAACGAATTAATTTATAAAGTAGAGGTTTGCCTAAAGCTTGACATGAATATCAGACCTAATCGAATGGTAAGTTATTCTAGTATATATCAAAGTAGCAATTATCCTATGTTACTCAGCCCCATAAAGTACCTATTACATCGAAATTCATGAAAATCAATTTACACGCAAAGCTGTGAAGTGGGAAGGAACACTATAAATTATGCCAGCACCAATAATCGGGCTGTATATAATATATTACAATGATTAACTTTAAAATTTATAAAAGAAAAGGGTTGCTATGGTCCAATAAAATAGATTTTTTTTTAAATGTGGCAGTCTGTGGGTGGTTGATTTATTGTGGTGCTTCGGAGTTTTTGGAGGGAACTGAAAGGAGATGTTGCGCTGTGGAGTTTTATTTTCAAAAAATGTGTAAAATTACTCTAAAATGAATAATAGTTATTGGATATTGATAGTTTTTGAGTACTAATTATGTGTTTTGTGAGAAATATGAACTGTATAGTCGAATGTGGACTTTTTGAGTTGTCACAAGAACTCCGTTGAATGGCACCAACTGAAAACCTACAGTTCAGCTGTGCTACACATAGGCTTAAGAAAATGAAGAAACTACATTATAATCTAAGATCCGGCTTAAAGGCCTAGCTGCCAAGCCATAAACCTAAATAAAATAAATTGTGGTGCTTCGGGCGTGACTGACCCCTGATGTATGTTGGTGAAGTACCACTGGGCGAGAGCCCATGGCTCAATGGCTCAATTGCCCGACAAGGGAATGCAAAATAAGAGAATGTGTAGTTGTACTCTTGATACAATTCTTGCTTAATTAATTGAACATTAAACTTAAGTTTCTCTCTTTTCTTTCACCATATCCCAATTGGGGGGGTCGGCACAATATGTCTTTTCCTTCCATACTCCTCTATTCTGACATACATCTTCTGTCACACCACAAATCATTATATCATCCTTCACACAATCTATCGTCTTTTTTTTGATCTACGTTTACATTTGTACCCATCCATCTTGTAGTTTAACATTCTTTTTGTCACGTGACTTATCCCTCCTCATTATACGCCCATACCAACTTAATCTTCTTCCTCTCAATTTTCCGTCACGGCTGTAACTTTCAAAGATCCCCTTATGCACTCATTTCTCACCTTATCCATTCTTGTAACAGCACATCCATGTCAACATTCTCATCTCAGCTGAGTGGAGACATTTGTGGTTTATCACTTTAGTGGCCCAACATTCGGACCCGTATAGCATGACTGGTCGTATGACAGATTTATTTAATTTTTTTATTAATTTATTTAATTATTAAATAATTAAACTTAAGACTATATATACAGAAATCATAACTGCTACGTGAAAATATGTAAAATCTAAACCTGTTCTTAGATGCATCTCCAAAGGTTTTGCCTGTTTTCTATATTGACAGATTTTGGCACATACATGAACTACTAAGTTGTAACCTTGCTAATAATAGAGCAAGAAATTATTCCATGTTCGTGACGTTTCATAGACCATATATCGAGCGGTTCTTGAGGTATACTATATATACATACAATTTTGGTGAGACGCTGTGCTTCTGCGACGCGTTCCTGGAGTACCATGACCTCGTTTTCTTCCGTCTTATAGAGTGGTAGCTGCTTCCCGATCAACTGTTCGATGCGTTGGTAAAGCTCAACGTCATACTAAGAGATAATAAGATTTATTGTTTTGTAGTTTTTTTTAGTATAATAGTAACAGTGTTGCACTGCGAGAATAACATGATATCTTGATAAAGTTATTTTTTTCATTGAAACATTTTTTTAAATAAAAGAAGTATTAATATAGTAGTCTAAGTCAGTAAATAAATAAGGCGATGACCGAAAAAATCATAGCAGTGGTATTTTTTTTTATTAAAAATTCAGTCACTTTCTGTAAAAATATTTTTTTAGATGATAGGTGTCCTTGCGATATATATTTACTTTAGTTAACTGAGATAAACAGTCCTAGGTTGGGATAAGCAGTGACTACACTAGACAATAGTTTTGTGAACAAATGTCTCGCCACGCCACCTCCATCAGGTCTCGGTAGAAGTAGTAGGTCTAAGAATTGCGAAAGACCGCGCGACGTGGAAAAGAAAAACTAAGAAAGTGGACCTTCCGAACGCAATCGCGATTTGACGCGAGGACACAGACTTTTAGGGTGCCTTTCCACCTGAGATGTGCTATGCAGCTATGCTGCGAGAATGTAAGAGCTAAGTTACGAAACAATGTGAACATTTGAACTGATACTAAGCTATGTAGGCTCAAGGCACCCTACATTGAGAAAATGAGATTCTACCTATATTATAATGATTCAAAAGTACGCTTCTCATAAATATTACCTGCGACACAAAAGTGATGGCTTTGCCGGCCCTACCCGCTCGCGCCGTGCGCCCTACACGGTGGATGTAGTCCTTGCTGTGAAGTGGGATGTCCAGGTTTATTACTACATCCACGTGTGGGATGTCCAGACCTCTGATAACAACCATAATTGCAATTTAATTATGACAATTTCGTGACCTACTCTTAATTCAGTTTATAATTCCTTACTTTTTAATTAAGCGAAATTCGTTTACGGGCGGCCCACCACTCGAGGACTGCAGTGGGAGAACGTAAAACTAGTCTGCTGGGTTCACACAGGTATACCAACTAAACATCCAGGTGTTCGTCTCATTGACTTTGTCAGGGATAAGGGTAAACGGCAAGACGTAACTCCGCGAACGATGGCAGGAGGCAACCTCACCCATTACTGGGGGAACAAGCCCCAGCATAATATTAACCTAAGGCCTGAGTTTAACCAGTTGATACTAATTGAATGTAGCAAATAATATTAAAGTATTTTTTTTCTTGCAAGTGGCCTAGCTAGCATCTCTGCTAAGTTAAGATTACGCGAGATCAAGAGCTAGATTTAAATATTACAACAGAAATCTTTTTCATCAAAAGTTATTGTTAACAGGGTGAATCAAAAAGTTCTTAGAAGTGCATATAGAAAACGTTTTTGGGAGAAGTTCGATATTTAAATTAAAGAGTGTCAATCACACAATATTTATGCCAACTGTCACTTGTTTTTTTTGTCAGTACGTTCGCACGTAATTGTTTTGTGCAAAGAGTTGCTAAACACGCAAAATTATGAATAAAAGTGATAAATTACCTCAGCTTGAAAAAAATGTCTACGAAATATTTTTTTTCGGACATCCAGCAGACATTAGGGGATGATGCTGTACCCTATTCTACGGTTGCTTACTAGGTGGCTGAACTTAAAAGAGATAGATCAAGTTGTAAAGATGACCTGCGTTCCGGGCGGCCTTCAACCTCCGTTACCGAAGACAATGTCAAAAAGGTTGAGAATCTGGTTTTGGAAGACAGAAGTATAACTATAAAACATATAGCTGAGATCCTAAAGACATCTTTGGGTAGCGTTCAATTCATTTTAATTGATTTACTGGGGTTCAAAAAAGTGTCGGCAAGATGGGTGCCACGAATATTAACCAACGAAAACAAAAAGCGACGTTTGGAAATTTTTAAGCGTAACTTCGAAATGTTCCAGCGTGATTTGGATATTTGTCGTCGCCTTGTCACCGTGGATGAAACATGGGTCCACCATTTCGATCCTGAAACTAAGAGACAAAGCATGTCATGGAAACAACCACCATCTCCTCCATTAAGAAATTTCGTGTTGCTCCTACCGCTGGCAAAGTTATGGCCTCAGTGTTTTGGGATAGTGAAGGAATCCTTTTTATTGATTACAGGCCAAAAGGCCAGACGATTACTGGACCCTATTATGCAAATTTAATTCCGAAAGTGCGTGAAGCGATTAAAGAAAAACGGGGAAACCTGTCCTTGGGCGTGTTGTTTCTTCACGATAACGCTCCCCGCTCATCAATCTGAAGTTGCGCTCAACGCAATCCGCTGTGCTGGCTTCAATCTCCTTGACCACCTACCCTATTCTCCGGACTTAGCCGCATGTGATTTTCACTTATTTCCAAAATTAAAAGAGGAAATTCGTGAAACTATATTTCACGATAATGACGCGGTTATGGCTGCCGTAGAAGCGTTTTTCGAGACTCAAGAAAAACATTTTTTTTCGGAAGGAATAAGGAAGTTAGAAACACGTTATTCTAAATGCATTGCATTGGAGGGAGATTATGTACAAAAATAAAATATTTTTGTTTAAATTTTTGCATTATTTAATATTGATACTAAGAACTTTTTAATTTACCCTCGTAACTTAAATTCAACATTTTCTCACCTGTACAATTTACCTGTAAGATATAAAAACTAAATGAAAATATATCATTGGCATCTGGCAAACGCCTCCATCGCCGTGCCCTGACAAGAATACCGTAAGCGTATAACTTAAAAATGTCTTACCTGGAAGCAACATCTGTACATATAAGCACGGATCTGCTTTTGGTCTTGAACTTGTTCAGTGCAGCCAGACGTTTGTTCTGCGACATTTGTCCGTGTAGTGGCACTGCGGCCAAGCCGAGGTTGCGCAGGAGTAGCGCGCAGCGCAACGCGTTGGCACAAGTTGACACAAACACTATGAATGAGTTGCCCGCCATCTCGTTGAGGATGTGGACTAGGTATACATCCTGTTAAGGTGTGAAATTGTCATGTAGACTGTGACACTTCATGCCTACTCTTTGTTAACAATAGGCTTTAATGTAAATTTATTGTATAGGAAAATAAATGAACTTGGTTTAAAGAGAGCATGGCCAAGTGACTGTTTCACTTCCCACAATTATTTCATAAAGTAAAAATTTCATCTGTTTACATCAATTGACTTCAGAAAGGTGTTCAGTTGAAAACACCCCATATCTCAACTGTACTTTGTTGTTAAATTTTTTATTGAAAGTAATTTTTAAGAACATGTCTTTTTAAAGAATTTAATTCTTTAAATCATCACAAGTCAGCGGTAGGGTAATTTTTTTTGACACTAGAAATTAATATCTCTCTTAGGCCATTGAAATCTTACATTTTTTAGGCCTTAGCGTGCGTTTTTCAGAGGAAGCAATTTTATTTTTTTGATGTATAGAGGGGGGTTAATATAAGCTTAAGTTTAAATTTGTGGGGTAGCCACCCTTGTCTCCCGGCCGCCATCTTGGAAAAAGGGGTACAAAAGGTTTTCGCGCTGTATCTCGTAAACTAACCCTACAGAAAATTTTATAAGACTTTATTTGTAGCTAATTAAATTGACTACAACTTTATTCTTATTACTTTTTATCGTAAAATGGAAAATAAAAAAGTTACAAACAAAAATAACTGAAAAGTTTTGAATAAATTTTCTTTTGGGCGTTATAACTTTTTTTTCTGGTCATTTTACAATAAAATGACAGCAGAGTAATCTTATAGAGGGTTTTTTTAAACAAATTATTTCCACTACATTTTGTTTTCATTATCTATCTGGGTTTTACAGCACTCCGAAGTTGACCGGGTTCTATACTCGTAAGAATACGATGAAAATGAACCATTAGACTTAGTTTTCTATTATATATATTTTTATTCATATAATTTATCATTTATTTAATATTCCTATGTTATTAATAATTTATTATCGAATGGATATTAATTTGGAACCATCACCGAACAAAATAGAATAGAACTGTTTAGTTTTAATGTTTTTGTGATTTCAATATACGAGGGTATATAGTAGAGATAGTTTTTAAAACTGGCCACTTTTAAAGAAAAAAATAAGTTTAAATTTTGAAAATAGAACTTTTTGCATTATTATTGAGTACTAATTTCTTTCATTTGTCATTTGTATTACGATTTGGCGGCAAATTGAAATTTGTCTGTGTCACGCCAGTATGAATTTAACGCGATGATTTTTTATGACTTTCGGTGTCATTTAAGTCCACAAGAATGTTATGACAGACTTCGATTGGCCTTTCACGATGAAGCCCCTTCTCGGGCCACTGTTTATAACTGGTTTAATGCGTTTAAACGTGGTCGCACCAATCTCAACGATGCTCTGCGTGAGGGACGGCCTTCTACGGCGACGACTGAAGATAACATCAGTGTTGTGCGGTGTATGATAGGGACTGATCCAAGAGTAACCTATCAGCAGATTCGGACAAGCTTAGGCATCGGTATGAATCAAGTGCACAAATTCCTCCACAAACATTTAGCCGTTAGGGAGCTTTGTGCCCGGTGGATACCTCATTATTTGACCGAGGCCCAAAAACTCCGTCGTGTTGATTGGTGCCGTGAAATGATACAAAGATTTAACGGAGGTGACTCAAAAGCTATGTTCGACATACTTACGGGTGACGAAAGCTGGATTTATTGCTATGATCCGGAAACCAAAAGACAATCTGCTCAGTGGGTTTTTCCTTCCGAGGAGTTGCCAACTAAATTGAAGAGAGGTCTGGAAGTGTAGGAAAAAAGATGGTGGCCTCATTCTTCGGAAGGACCGATCATTATGCGACAGTTGTTTTAGAAGATCAAAAGTCAGTTACTGCAGAGTGGTATACTAACAAATGTTTGCCACTTGTCTTGGAAAAAGTTCGAGAGAAACGACCTCGCAGTAGGATCCTCCTTCACCACGACAACGCCTCCTCGCACACCGCCGGGCGAACGATCGACTATTTGGCGTCGTCAGATGTGGAATTGCTGGGTCACCCGCCATATAGCCCCGACGTCGCACCTTGCGATTTTTATTTATTCCCGAAAATAAAAGAAAAACTTCGAGGAAAACATTTTATGGACGCCAAGGAAGCAGTGGCTGCATTCCAGAAGGCCATTGAAGAGACCCCAAAGGACGAGTGGGCAAAGTGCTTTTCTCGGTGGTTCTATCGAATGCAGTGATGTATTGATGTGAATGGAAACTATTTTGAAAAGATATAATAATATAATAATTTGCTAGTTTGCTCAGTTTTTGATTTTCTAAGAACTTTCAGTGTCACCCTCGTACCACAATGTAGCCAATTTCATTCATATAAACTTGATAATTTCTGAAAATAATACTGAATTAGAAGGATTTGTAGATAGAAGGGTAGACATGATGATTTTATAAATGTTCCAGTTTTGCCAAAATGAAATAAATATAAATTTAATTATGGTAGATCTGAGATTCAGTAGTACTGAATCGTACACCTTATAAATGATCTGGCAATCAAACAGGATACATTTTTTTAATAAAAAACCCCTTCATCAAACTTCAAATGAAACCATTACAAGCAATGACCTACCTTATATTTAACAGGTATAAAGATATAATACTGGAGCAACTTTTCAACAGTTTGATATTTCGTTGACACTTCAACTTTGACAGGATCTTGTAGAGAGGCTCGCTGGAGTTTCTGCACTTTCTTTGTCATTGTAGCGGAGAACAGGTATGTGCGTCTCTCACGTGGGATCACTCGCAGTATCTTATCAACTTCCACTTCGAAATCCATGTTTAGGATGCGATCAGCTTCATCCATTACCTATTTGATGAGAAATAATATAAAATATATATTGTTTCTTACAAATCAAAAACTAATAACAAAACCATTTTTGCTGATAATTTCAATAAGAGTTTTGTTGGGGGGAGTTTGAACAATGATGTTTAGCAATGCAGTTTTCTTTTCAAAAAGCAAATATTTGTTTTTTTATTCCTGAGCTAGCTAACAAGCAGATGGCCCTGCATATGGAAGTGGTTACCGCTGGCTATAAATTATTCCAACACTAAGGGCAAAGCCAATGGATTGCCTTTGAGGTGGGATAGGGGGCATTAGATAGAACAATCAGAAAGGAGGAATGGGATATGGTATAGTGGAAGCGGGAGTGGGCCAATGGAACACTCACTCATCGCATGAAACACAATTAGCTCAACGCTAACCAATTACTCTGATATTCTGTGGTATCACATCAATTGAGGCGCCCTGAGAGCTCTAACCAAGAAAATTAATGCCACTATGGCTCTACCACATATAAGGTTAAACAGTACTAACTTACAATACAAAACTCTTTATTAATTACAATACAATACTCGTACATGACAGAGAAAAAATATAGAATAAGCTTAAATACTATAAGGTAATATATTGGGCGACCTTATTGCTTAAAGCAATCTCTTCCAGACAACCTTTAGATCGACGAGATCTAATTACAAAGAGTGTTGGTATACAGTTGGAATAGATATCTATACATAATAGGTCGGGGAAAAAGTCTTTTCGCATATAGTATGTATGAACTCGTAATAAGATCTCTTTGTTTATACCATTTGTATGTGGCTGGTTTTGGTATCATTAAAAGTTTTAATTTTAAAGAAGACAATTCCAAATTCAAATTAGGAAAATGGGTGATTTTTATTTGTTTCTCTTATTGTTAAAATGAGTGAATCTAATGAAGAAATTCGATACATTTTAAAATTTTACTACAAAAAAGGTAAAAATGCAACACAAGCCGCGAAAAATATTTGTGATGTTTATGGACCTAATGCAGTATCTGTGAGAGTAGCGCCAATTTGGTTTAAGCGTTTTCAAGCCGGAAATTTTGATATCAAAGATGCATGTCGCTCTGGTCGCACTGTTACGCACAAAATTGATGCCATTTTTGAAAAAGTGGAGCAAGATCGGTATATTAGTAGT
Source organism: Dendrolimus houi (assembly GCA_039645545.1). Taxonomy (NCBI): domain Eukaryota; kingdom Metazoa; phylum Arthropoda; class Insecta; order Lepidoptera; family Lasiocampidae; genus Dendrolimus; species Dendrolimus houi. The sequence goes on from CM077122.1 coordinate 3,768,388, forward strand.
TACGATGTAGCTGGAGAACTGGGAATTGACCACAAAATAGTTTTGGCGCATTTGAAAAAAGCTGGGTACACAAAAAAGCTCGATATTTGGGTGCCTCATGAGCTCACTGAAAGAAACCTAAAATGAACCGTATACTCATTTGTGATTCTTTATTACGACGTAATGAAACCAAACCATTTTTGAAAAAGCTGATAACTGGTGATGAAAAGTGACTCACGTACGACAAGAACGTGCGAAAAAGATCGTGGTCAAAGGCCGATTAGACTTCACAGACTGTGGCGTAGCCTGGGTTAACTCGCAACAAGGTGATGCTGTGTGTATGGTGGGATTGGAAGGGCATTATTCATCATGAGCTGTTACCGCCAGGCAAGATCATCGATTCTGAACTGTATTGCGAACAACTGATGAGATTAAAGCAAAAAGTTGAGAGAAAGCGGCCGGAATTACTCAACAGAAGGGGTGTGGTTTTTCACCATGATAATGCTAGACCTCACACATCTTTAGTCACTCAGCAAAAATTACGAGAGTTTGGCTGGGAGGTGTTAATGCATCCGCCGTGTAGTCCTGACCTTGCACCTTCAGATTTTCACCTGTTTCGGTCTCTGCAGAATTCCTTAAGCAGTGTCAGGTTAACATCATGAGAGGACTGCCAAAACCACTTGTCGCAGTTTTTTGATCAGAAGCCCCAAAATTTTTATAGCAATGGGATCACGTCCCTACCTACAAGATGGCAAAAAGTTATCTAAATATATATAGTAAGTATATATTTAGTCAAATGTAAATAAACTTTATAAAAAAACCTATTGAATTTTTATATAAAATGCGAAGAAACTTTATCCCCAACCTAATATAATAAAACTGTAGAGGTTGAATTTTTTTACAATGAAAAATAATGCTAAAAACCGAGTCGGGTGTTTAAGAAGTGAAATAGAACTTAGATTTTTGTTTCTCTGTTTGTCTGTCTGTTTGTACCGGCTAATCTCCGAAATGACTGGACCAATTTAAATGAAATTTTGTATGGTGGTAGCTTATATCCCTGGTCAACATATAGGATACTTTTGATCCTGAAATATTAAAGAGTTCCCGTGGGATAGTTAAAAAACTGCACCACATGGACAAAGTCGCAGGCATCAGCTAGTTAATATTAAGATACAGTAATTATTATACATGTATAGCTAGCTATAAAAATATATAAACATATTATACAGTTAGATAGTGCTCCTTCACAAGTCTATTAAAGGAATGGATAGATTTAGCAGATTAATATTATAAATGTAAATGTGACTTTGTTTGTTACTCTTTAATGCCTTAATTACTCAACTGATTATCATGAAATTTTGCGGACTGTTCACAATGACATGTATGAACTTCAAGGATGCATTTAATTTTGCTTGTTCTATACCTCTCCTAATTAGAATATCTGATTTTACATAAACCATTTGTTATGCAGCAAATAGTGGTCATAAAGGTTAACATGGTAATCTTGTTAACATTTACATTATAGCTGGTGTTAGCTTTGGAAGTTTTGACAAGATTTAAATGTGTGGGATTAACTCAAGAAACTAAGAACAACAAGAATTCATTTTAGAGAACCTTTTTTAACTTACAAGATATTTCAATGCTTTCAAATTAAACCCTTTGGTGTTCTCAAGATGATCAACCAATCTGCCTGGTGTGGCTATGATGATGTGAGGTTTTTTGGATAGTGTTAAGGCTTGTGCCACCATATCCATGCCACCAACTATTACTGCACATTTTACACCAATACTAGCACCTATAAAAGTTAGGAACAATATTAATAAATGTAAACAGTTTTAGTAAAACAGTAATGGACATACTGATAATAATTTTAAAGATATATAGATATGATATGTTTACACCCAGAAAATGGGGTAACTTCTATAGGAAACAGATAAATGTTTATGTGAGTAAATACATCTGAAGATTTGAGAAATGAAAATTAGGTAATACTACAGCATTATTACTTAAAAACATTCAAATAAAACTATGAATCAATAATAAAAAAGTTACCAAGTGCTTCAAACTGTTCAGAAATCTGAAATGCTAACTCCCTTGTAGGTGTCAATACGAGAGCGAAGTATCTTTGTGGATTTTCGAGCAAAGCTTGTAATATAGGTAGAGCAAATGCACCAGTTTTCCCGGAACCAGTCTCTGCCAAACCAATGATGTCTTTGCCTTGTAAAGCTACAGGTATCGCTTCCTTTTGTATTTTTGACGGCTGCTTCCATTTTAATTCCTCACATGCCTCGCAGAGAACATCCACGACACCCTTAAAGATTTAGTACAAACAAATATTATGCGACATAACCTCACAAAGTTTACTTTTGGTTGAAAAACATGTTCCACGTAGACTAGGCCAGAAAAGTAAACAAATTTGAAAATTTATTAAGTTAAGACCTTGGGTATTGGTTTAAAGGTTGAGGCAATGAAAGAAAGAATAAGTTTATTCTTACTAAATCTTTAAAAGTTGTATTATCGTCCTCATTTTCTTCGATAACTTCATTTACTGACTGTTCCTGTTCTTCAGAATGTGTACTTTCATCGTCACTAGACTTATTGTCCGCAGTCATATTTATTAAAATTTAATAAATATTTCAAATATACTGTACTTGTAAAGAGAAAACAACATATCAGAGAATTTAACACTAGCAATAGCAACATGTGTTCATTTGGTTATGACATACGGCTTGGTATTTGTGACAGTTTGACAACAACGTCTGACAATTATTTAGTAGTAGTTATTCGCCACAATAGCAGGCAAGAGAATCTTAATCCATACAACCAGCTGACCAACGCGACGACTACCAATTTTATTTAAAAGTCTGACGGCATCTACGGAGTTCTTGTGAAAACTCGCAAGGCCATATTTGACTACACAGTTTACATTTCTCACAAAATTCATTTTACTATTCAAAAACTATCAATATCCTACAACTATTGTTCACTTATAAGTCATTTTACATATTTTTAAAAACTAAAACTGCACAGTACTACGACCCATTTCAGTTCCCATCAAAAAAAGTCCATATTCAGATTACAAAGCATAATGATTTAAGAATGTTTTATTATTTAATTTATTCATGACCATAGAATCTATGTCTTTCAGTCGGAAACATGTTTAAAATGAACTTATGCTATGTATAGCACAGCTGAACTGTAGGTTATCAGCTGGTGCCATTAAACGGAGTTCTTGTGACAACTCAAAAGGCCACATTTGACTATACAGTTCACATTTCTCACAAAACACATAATTACTACTCAAAAACTATCAATGTCCTATAACTATTGTTCATTTTAGAGGAATTTTACACATTTTTAGAAAATAAAACTGCACAGCACAACGTCTCCTTTCAGTTCCCGCCAAAAACTCCCATTTAAGAATGAATCAAAGAAATATTTATTTAGGTTTATGGCTAGGCAGCTAGGCTTTTAAGCCAGATCTTAGATTATAATGTAGTTTCTTCATTTTCTTAAGCCTATGTGTAGCACAGCTGAACTGTAGGTTATCAGCTGGTGCCATTCAACGGAGTTCTTGTGACAACTCAAAAGGCCACATTTGACTATACACTTCACATTTCTCACAAAACACATAATTACTACTCAAAAACTGTCAATATCCTACAACTATTGTTCATTTTAGAGTAATTTTACACATTTTTAGAAAACAAAACTGAACAGCACAACATCTCCTTTCAAGTCCCGCCAAAAATTCCCCACTTAAGTTTTTTTTTTAATTTAATTTATTCATGACCATAGAATCTATGTATTTCAGTCGGAAACATGTTTAAAATGAACTTATGCTATGTATAGCACAGCTGAACTGTAGGTTATCAGCTGGTGCCATTCAACGGAGTTCTTGTGACAACTCAAAAGGCCACGTTTGACTATACAGTTCAAATTTCTCACAAAACACATAATTACTACTCAAAAACTATCAATATCCTACAACTATTGTTAATAAAAATAACACATTTTAAGAAAATAAAACTGCACAGCACAACATCTCCTTTCAGTTCCCGCCAAAAACTCATTTAAGAATGCAGTGTGCAGTGCTGCCAGATGGGGAGGATGCCTGAACCCCGGTTCAGTGTTTCAACTTTGGGAGGGAGATTCGGGAATAAAGATTCTTTGGGGACTTTCGGGGGTGAAATTTCAGTTTTTTTAAGTACCATTAATTCATCCACAAACACAATTCTCATCACTACAATTGTTATAACCAAGATATAATATAATACCAGTAGTAGTAGTAGTAGTTTATCTTAGAATTATATTCTACTAGTGAATCATACTTCAATTCAATCGTTCATTTTAATAATTCAATTCATTCGTTCATTCGTTATTTATGTGATTTATTTATTATGCCATCTCTACTCGTATATGTCATATTCTATAGGCAACATTCCATAAGAGACTCAAAACGACCACATTCACAACCACGAATTTTCCCGTTCCACTTGTTTGCGGCATCACAATCATAAACTTGAGTTTCCACTTGACTGGAATGGTTATTCGAGCCACCTATTGTCACGGGTCGTTGTGAGCGCTGCATGAGCGAAAATGATAAAGTCATTAGTGACTTTTCGCCAAGACGTCTTTTTTATTTCTCCTTTAAAGTAAGTAAAAACTGTTTTGGAGGTATTTTTTTTTCAAAATGCTTATATTTGGGGTTGTCGACAAAAGTCAGGGGTGCATTGACATGAACATCTGGCAACACTGTCAGTGTGTCACGTCAAAGTTGTTTGTTGGCTTTTGAGGTTATTTTCTGTTTTTCTTGATTTCTTTGTATTTATAACTAAATAACTATGGCTAAGCATCATCCAGATCTCATTTTCTGCAGAAAGCAACCTGGAGTTGGTAAAGCAAGCCTATTTTTTGGCATATAACTAATGTAAATAGCTCCTGAAACTTTAAGATTTCTTTTATTTTATTTCCAGCCATCGGTCGTTTATGCGAGAAATGCGACGGAAAATGTGTAATCTGCGATTCTTACGTGCGGCCATGTACTCTAGTAAGGATTTGTGATGAATGTAACTATGGATCATATCAAGGTCGCTGTGTAATCTGCGGTGGACCCGGTGTCTCCGATGCTTACTATTGCAAGGAGTGTACCATACAGGAGAAAGATGTAAGATTTAATATAAACTGTTTAATCATGATGTTAAGGTTTATAATAAGAAAATAAGCCTAATAAAATTAGCTAAGTTTAATTTTCTAGGAAGTCTTTAATAATGGCAAGGATCTTCCAGTTTTACATCTTTAATACTCAATATGTATATTGCAAAATGCTCATAAATTGTCTCTGGTATTTATATAAAAAATTGCACTCACTTATATTAAATTTAAAAGTTTTAATACAAACAGTTCCACTGGAGAAAATGTTTTGAAGGTTATACATATAAGTTACAGATGAAGTCTACTTACTTCTTTATATATACTGCATCACAATAAGTTATCAATCACTGTTTAAGGAGGAAAAGCTGCAAAAAGCTCTCTAGCGAAGTGTGTCTAGTTAAAAATTATTTTACTTTATATTTGTCTATATCAGCTCATGTTTTTAATTCAACTTTGTTTACTGGCTAAGTCTTCCTTATTAGGGTTATAAGAGCATGTGTCTCATGTACCTACAAAGCCTTGTTAAGATGTAAAACTATTCTATATTAGACTGTAATAAGTTTTTTTGAATGTGTATATTTGTTCCTTGTATGTAGTCCCATATTCATGACTTTTTATGTATTTTTAATAGTATAAATTTCTTTCTTTTATTTATGAAGTACAGCAGACAGACTATTAGCTCACCTGGTGGAAAGTGGTTACTTTCATATGTAGACAATTGCAACACGAGAGATGCTGTCAACCTGCTACTATAATAAATAATAAAAATAATAATTGACAGACAAACACATATATTGTTTATCCCCATGCTAAGCAAGTTATGCTTAGATCCCAGACCACACAGTAAATAACGGAAAATTTGTTTAATGTAATTTACCATGCCAGGAACGAACATGGACATTGAGCCGGCTAAGGCTGAGCCAGTTCAATCACAGAGGTTGTCTATGCTGTGCTAAATATGCTTTGGCAAATCTTGGGGAAAGGAATAATTCAGTTTAATTGTTGATATAGAGCTGAAAGCGGCTGGGTGGGCTAATTTTATAGGTTGTTTACTAGAGACTAGGAAGAAAAATTCTTGAGGTTGGCAAATACACTTTTAATGGTCTTTACTGGAAATCTCATGTTTTCATTGTTGATTGAACATTAGCAACCTAGAGTTCTTTTTGAAATTTAAACAAAGTAACAAGATCTAAGGAAGCCGTGGTTAACAAGAGCCTAAATTTGTGCTTGCGAGCTGCATGATAAATAAAATAAATTTGTGATCTCCTAGTTTAATATTCTTTATTATGTTTCAGAGAGATGGTTGCCCAAAGATTGTCAACTTGGGAAGTTCAAAAACAGACTTGTTCTATGAAAGAAAGAAATATGGTTTTAGAAGACATTAGCAATAGATTTAAAATTAATGTAGGTTAATTATAATTTTTGTATTGTTTTATGGAGAATGGAGAACAGTTCAGTAAATAAGTTAAAAAGAAAATTGTCAGTGTTTGTGATTTAGCAAAAAATTAAATATATAATAAATTACTTCCATTACTAAGATTGGAAGAATTGTTTGAAAAAGCAAAAATGTTCTTTTCTTAATTTCATATTACTATTAGATTAGGTTCTAACATGATTTGAAATCAACCAATACAAGCAGATGTATGTATGCACACTAAAATTGTTCATTTTAAAAAACTTTTACTATTTATAATGTTTGATCATTTTTATTGATGGTTGTAAAGTATGTTAGAAGAAACCTGTTATCTCTATCAATAATTTATTATTGATAGAGATCTTAAAAAATGAGACTTGAAAAAAAACCCATTCCTTATTAATTAATGTTTTTTATTGCACTCAATAAATATACTAACAATATAAACAAAGCTTTTAAACTAAATTTATTGTCTGTAAACACGCCTTAAGGTTGCTAATTCTAACATAACGATCTTTAAAAGTTGCTCAAATTTTGTTGCTGGAAAATAACATCTACAGGCTCGCGAGCCTGTATGTTATATCCCAGCAACAAAAAATGAACCACCTCAATTAAATAAAGGCGGCGTCACTGGTGGTGAATAGCTGTTCTAATCACACCGATAAACTATCAATAGATAGCAGCACTACGGAGCATTAAAAATTAAGGTACGCCGACAATAGGTAAATGACCCCTTAAAACTGCATTTTCCCTGGGTTTTTTATATTTTTTTTTTTTAAATACTATTGAGTGTCTTGGCTACTTCTACTTCCTAAGCTGTTTGCTGATGAAGCTGTATTGGTCCAAATGTTTGGCTGTTCATTGGAACCAGAATATGTTGGACGCGCTGGAATTATTGGAGAGCGGACACAAACCCTGTAAACAAAAAAAGTTCTACTTCTACTTCTTTTGTACGCCATCTAGTGTCGAATAGCATATAACTTCCGATTTTATTATATGTCTATTTAGCAAAAAATAAATGTACGAATACTTTTTATTAAAGTTTATTTAGTAATAGTTTTACTTAAGTTAAAATATGATATTTGTTCCAGCACTATTTCAAAACAGTTAAAAAACCGTACTGCCCTTAAATCTAATTAATAGTTTGCTAAGGATTTGAAATAATCTCGGATCGTACCTATACATAATGACGTGATGGAAACAAAGGTAAAAGTAAAACAATGCATACACTGCTTACATCACTACCTAAATTAAGTGATCTACTTTTTTAATTTTCCGTTTTATTTGAACCTTAATATTGATTTAGTCGAGTTTTACGTTATAATGTGAGTTGCAATGAAACACCATGCAAGTAATCTTGTGAATTTATTTTAACTGACCTTACATGTTTTTGGCATATCAGCTCAGACCACACATTGTCCTATAAAAATTATAAGCAGAATACGTAAATTCCTTAAAATATGAGTTAATAAGTACTCACTAAAGATGAAATTAATTTCCATTTAAGCGACTCTTAGAACCGGTAGATGTTTTTAGATTTCAAAATAAGATAATTTTCCTCATCTTGAATTTGATTAAGAACTTAAGATCGACAATCTCCCAAAGCGCCATGTCTGCTATATAATTTTAATCAGCTTAGGGATTATTATAAATGTAATTATAATAATAATTATAATTATAAATGTCTGAAGACCACGGGCAATAAAAATGACCCGGACATTTAGAGGGCTTGCGTGGGGCCATGGGAAGGCCAACACGTAGAGAGCCTTTGAGAAATTTAATGTAAATATGGCGTGACACTGACCGGCTATTATTCCTGTCTACACCATATAATAATGCACCCAAGGGACAAGCCCCGACCAGTGTAGGACTATTGTGGGAAATGAGATCAGAAAGTACCAGGCTGTTGGGGTGAACTGCTAGTGGTACTAGGGGTCTGGGAATATGATGACTACGATGTCTACCCGTCGCAATGTTCGGGGAACATGGAAAAATGGGCAGACGGTGTCTCGCCACTCCCTGCGTGGGCCCCAAAAAATGCCATAGAAGACAGAGGCAACATGGGTGTGAGTGGCCAAGGGGTGTAGAGAGGTGCGTTGCAGGTTCACCGAAGCTACTGACGTGATGCCATTTATCACTTCCACCCCTGGAGCTTGAGTCTTAGCTCTAGCGATCTCAACTCCGTGTCGGCTGGCTAAGGCAAGCACGAAGGTGGGGGCCTTGCCTTGGCCCCCGGAGTCGGGTCCGAGGTGTCGCTACTCACCTAAGGCTTCGCCACAAAGCCCCCCTGCGGGTTATTATTATTATTATACATTACTCGTAAACATAATTAATCCATACCATGGAAGAATCTTTTCCATGTCCATACTACTAAAATAACCCTATCTATCTGTTACGCTTTCACGGAAAAAACCACTGCACCGATTTTTCTGAAATTTTGTTTATGTAGTCTCTATACCGTAAATGGACATAGAACACTTTTTACCCCGAAAAATAAGAAAGTGTCCGAGATGTAAATAATTAAATTTTCCGGGGAGAATAAGCGCCTGGGTAAAAATTTGATGCAATGTAATCTGCATGAATGCTTGCTCTCAAAATAAACTAAGATAGACTTAGGTTTTACTGGCTTATAATTACATAATGTACCTATTGTATTCATCTGCAGTTTTTTTTAATACATTACTTACATATTAACATCTTCCAATTTCTTCAACAACCTTTCATTTTCCCTGCTGAGCAACTCCTGATCTCGTAGTAGCTGGTCACGGATGCAAAAGAGTTCACTATTCTCTCTCCTCAAAGCTGTGTTCTCTTCCATGTGAAGCTGGACAAGCTCCACTAGCTCAGATTGGGGCAGCTGGTACAGCTTGTTGGACTCGATTTGGGACGGAGTACGGCGTTGGTCTAATAAATTGATTATAATTATGAGATTCGAATTAGTTACATAAAAGAGAACGTGCTTGTCAGAATTAGAACCCACGTCACTTAACCGAAATGTCAATACCTAAGGTATTTAACCATCACGTCTTTTTAGTCCACAACTAAAATAACCAACTAAAGAGTACTTACTAAACGTATCTATACTGTAGTCCGTCTGTACATGTAAAGCAGTTCTTAAATGATGGTTTTCTGATTGAAGAGCCTCCACTTCCCTTTTCAAACTTAATATTAAAGCGTCTCTTGCATCCTGCAATAGAAATTACTTATTAATCACTATTTTTGCTATAGCTCGCCATCATGGCCGTACTCAGAAAAATGAGAAATTTCTAAAGCCGTGTCTCCCGCGCTTGTTTTGCCCTATCCTTTTTTTATTAGGGGAAATCCGGTTGAGGTCCATCAGCTGCGCGGAGAATCGCGTCTGGTGTATGGGTTTTGCCAAGTCGGGATGGCATTAACACCGCAACCGGGAGTGCTATTGCACACAACACACGCACCACGGTCATGGATACCCACTAAAACTCCCCGGTGTTCTATCCTCCGCCCTTATGCCAGGGCCACGGGTACATGGCCTAGCCTTTCCGTGGGCCTTGGCAGGCGGTAACCCAACGGCCTCATCCGTTACCGGGGGAACTACGCTTCCGGTGCCTTCAATTTCTCATTGCGTGGGACGGTCATACGGACATAACGCGCCCCACGGAAAGAGACGTGAGCGCGCGCGAAACACAACACGTCCCCATCTTGACGGCATGACCGCGGGTGAGAATCCTTTCTCCAGGGATTCACACGCGTCGCCCGCTCACGGCGGCCGAAGGTCAATACTTGCCTTCCGGTGCCGACGCGTCCTCTTTGGGCGGGAGTGGAGTAAAGACGTACACTTACGCTTCCGCTCCATCTCGTCCTTAGCAAGCATGACTCGCTTACTAAAGGAGGAGACGGCGTCCCATCCATCGCGGCCGTGGTTCACACCATAGTCGAGAGCCCCGACCATGGTGCGAAGCACGGCTGCGAGCGAGAGGTCAAGTCTAGTAGAGGTAACGAGGTCTCGGCGCTGCTCTGCCCAAGCGGAGCACACTTGGAGGGTGTGCATCACCGTATTTTCGTCACCTGTGTCACAATGATGGCACCTTGACGTAGGCTCACGGCCTCATCGACACAGTTACCTCCTGAAGCAATCGTGGATTGCTGAGGAGAGGAGCTGTGTCAGCCGGAACGCAAGGATGCCGTGCCTTTTTTTTAGCCAAGTTAGCAGGACGGGCCTGACTGCCTCAATGGTGACGAGACCCGCGCTGGGGTGTCTGAGGCGTTCTTCCCAGACCACCATGGTGATGTCGCGGAGTTCCGACCGACAAGATTTAGTTCCCTGAGGCGCCGATCTCGTGCCCCTCGCGAGGGTGGGCGTTTTTGTTCCACTGATACAGTGACTCGAGGACCCTGGCTTCAACATGCCAATTCCCATGTCGGGGTCCGACGAGTATCGGGGCCATTTCGAAGGACACTGTACAGTATCCCTTTATCGCCCTGACGGCCAGCACTTGCTATGCTTGTCGCAACAAGGCTACATTTATGACCATCACACGGTCTGCCCAAACGGAGGCCTCGTATAGGGTCATCGACCGTACGATACCTTCGAAGAGTTTTCGGCACATGGCTTCGGGCCACGCAACAACAACGCTCCCGCCGCCCTTTTGAGTTTAGGGGCCAATTGCTTGAAGTGTGCCGAACAGTGCCATCGGTTGTCGAAGATCAATCTCTGGTACTTCATGGTCTTCCCGACGCTGATGCGGACACTTCCTACGAAGATATTGGTGTCTGGAGATGGTCGATTCCGAGGGCTATGATAAATCACGGGCTTGTTTTTCTGAACACGAAACACCTACATAGTGTGCAGGGGAAACACCCGAGAAGATTCTGCTTTATAGGTAGTCAAATAAATAGACATAAATATGAATATGCATTTATTCAATGCAAGGTGCAGCGCGGCTTTTTTAAAAGTTAACGCATATAATATATCGTAAAGTCGTAACTTGACTCTACCATAACTTTTATCGACAACAGTAGGTTCGTAGGCAATCAGTCAGTCAATCAATCTCTGCCCATGGGTACGCCCATGCTCGCCATCCAACAAGTAAAATATAACCTCAACTTCACTCATAGAATTTGATCCGGAATCAAGGACCAAATTGTATACCAAGTTATTATTAAAAGGAAAGTGAAGCCAATAGTTACATATAAAATCATCATCTTACAAAAATAAAATATATGGAAGATAGCAGTTGGAAGTGTGCCGGAAAATTACTAGCATTACCATGCTCATGGAATATAAGGTTTACGTATTCAATAGCCACAGGTAGTGTAAAACTGATATTTTGTGTATATAGCCTTGTACATGCTTCTGTGATTTAATTTTTAAAACATACCATTTTGACAACTGGCTTCGATTTGATCTTCTTCGCTCGAGCTGCGTATCTCAGTGTGTTTAACGTCTCGCTGATATTAGATCTAGTTGGTGCTATACACGCTATCTATACATAAAAATTACATTATATATTTTACATTTCTTTCTAATGTCTTCTTGCTTATATAACCTAGCAATTCCATTTAGTATATTTGAAGGAAAATCAGACTATTCTGAATGTATGGCAGATATCTCTTTATATTTTTCACTGTTGTATCGTCAAGCGGCATATACTATGTAGATTACATATTTACCACATACTAAATCTCATGAATATGAAAGCATGAAATTTAGTATGTGTATGTAATCTATATACATGCATATTTCATACATAGAAAATTAATTCAATGTTATCAATAAATTACTTGCGTCTATTTAAAACAGTGTTATCCTTTTTTAAAAGGTTTAAGAGGTTTTGATATATCATACAAAAAGAATATACAATGTTCTCCATTAGTGTACGTGGTAGAGCCATACTGGAGACATTGTCTCGATTATAGCTCTTAGTGATGAGTGAGAGTTCCGATGGCGCACTTTCATAAATAAAGGGAGGGCTTTTATCCCATTTTACCTATATCCCATCCCCTATACTAATTCCATATCCCATTCCTCTTGTCTGATCCCTTTATCTGATCCTACTTATCCATCCTCTTCATCCCATAACAAAGGCTGGCAATGCGATGGCTATGACGTCAGAGGTAACGAAACCCTCCATCGAATCGTGCTGTTGCGGTTCACAGCCTCTTTTACCAGCGGCAAGCAAAACCGCTCCAGGTGCGGCCTCGAGTTCTTACCTGACATCAAATCAAAATGTCTCTGTGATCTTGGTTTTTGTTACGGTCCCGAGGTCACACCTGGGCCGGTATTTCACTCCTGGTGTTGCAAATGTGTATAGGCGGCGGGCGGCGGTAACCATTCTCCATGAGCGGGGCAGTGTGCCAGTTTGCTAGTTTCGCAATAAAAATAGTGTCCAAGTATAACCCGTAACTCGTAACACACCTGCGACACAGGTGACACCACCCACTATGGCTACGTTCCACAAGAGACTCACAACGACCACGTTCACGACTGCGATTTTTCCCGTTCCACTTGCTTGCGGGCATTACAATCATAAACTCTAGTGGAACGGGTTATGGAGCGTTGATGTCACTATGTCATTGGTTGATTTGAAAATCGCGCCTTTTTCAACGTCAATCGATAGAGAGAATTAATGCTCTGTGGTCAACGCCCACTTCGACCCACCTCTTGACATGGGTCATTGTGAGCGTTGTGATCGAAAATGATGACGTCATTAGTGACGTTTTCGCCACGACTATAACGACTGTGGTCGTCATGTGGAACGGCAGATGGAGCATTTTGGGCGTAGTGAGCTACTAATGGAACGCGTCCTATGTATTTTCCCTCGCGGTATACAAAGAGTAGTAAGTATAAAAACGTTTTTCATCAGAACTTAGAAAATATTTTGGATGTGAATTCACTTACCATTAGGGTAACTCCATTGCCAGCCAAGCTGTCCGCTAACAGCTTGGTCAGCTTGCTATCTCTGTAGGGTATGTGGCCTCTTCTCTTGCCGTCGCTTAATTGAGCTATACAATAACCTATAAGAAATTTATATGGGATATATTTGGAAATGAACAAACCGAATACTTAGCTTCGAAGATGGGACTTGTGATATAAAGAATACTACTTAATCATATTGATTACACTTTTACAAAATTTATATTGGACTAGAGTTTTCCCCGCGGCTACGCCGCGTGTAAAACCCTAAGTACTACCTAGAGTTTTTGGGAAGCTCTATGTTACATACAGAACAAAATTATTGGGTGTTTTATATACATAAACCTTCAATACTTTAGTTTCATGTTCAATTATTTTATTTTATTTGGGTTTATGGCTTGGCAGCCAGGCCTTTAAGCCAGATCATAGATTATAATGTAGTTTCTTCATTTTCTTAAGCCTATATGTAGCACAGCTGAACTGTAGGTTATCAGCTGGTGCCATTCAACAGAGTTCTTGTGCAACTCAAAAGGCCACATTTGACTATACAGTTCACATTTCCCGCCAAAAACTCCATGTTCAATTAATTACAAAGAAACCACAGACTACTAAAGAAAATAAGTTAATATAATAACTGCACAGCAAAACATAAAGAAAAGTCGCAGCCAACCTGATTTGAAATACCTAAATACGTTATGAATGACACGTGGGCAACCTGAAAACGTATTTGTATTGAATTACAGTGATGGTCGTCTACATCGCAATTGCAGCGCTATATATTTTGCTAATCCGTCTATTTTAAAGAAACGACGTCATTTATCGGGATAAAATGTATGCTAAGTGTTAATTCGGGTTATAAGCCAGCCCTATGTCGCGTATCAATCATATAAGTTTAGTATTTTCCAAAAAGGACGCGATCGCAGCGCCATCTTTTTCGCTATTTTTATCTATCCCACGAAAACGACGTCATTTAACGGGATAAAAATATCGTAAGTTACGCCACGGGATATAAGAAAGCTCTATGTCGAGTTTCATTTAAATCCGTTCAGTAGTTTTCATGTGATGCTTTAACAGACAGATAAACAAAAAATCTTAAAATTGTATTTTCAGAATCCGCTGGTCCGAACTAGCCCCCCCTGATTTTTTTCACGTTTTTAAACCAATTGTACAAACTGGAACCATTTTCAGATTTATTGTAGTATAGATTGATAGATAGATTAGCGGGCCCAGCAGAGGTCGTCCTGCCATATAAAAATAAAATTTAGAACCCGATTGGAGCGCCATCACTTGATCCAATTGTGATTAAACCATCCCGGTACCCACTTGAACACACGCAAAAAATTCATCAAAATCGATGCAACTGTTTAGGAGGTAAGGAATTCAGTTACATACACACGAACAGAAGAATTTTATATATAAAGATTTACAATCAAAGTAGAGCCTATGACGGCAAATTTCAGGAGCGGAGTGGGACTAATATTATTATCTTACAAAAAGTAAAAGATTTATATAATGGGTTGGGGAAAAAGTCTTTTTGCATATAGTATGTATGAACTTGTAATAAGATCTCTTTGGATATTCCATTTGTATCTGGCTGGTTTTGGTATCATTAAAAAGTTTTACTTTTAAAGAAGACAATTCCAAAATCAAATTAGGAAAATGTGTGATTGTCATTTGTTTTTCTTATTGTTAAAATGAGTGAATCTAATGAAGAAATTCGATACATTTTAAAATTTTACTACAAAAAAGGTAAAAATACAACACAAGCCGCGAAAAAAAATTGTGATGTTTATGGACCTAATGGAGTATCTGTGAGAGTAGCGCAAATTTGGTTTAAGCGTTTTCAATCCGGAAATTTTGATATCAAAGATGCACGTCGCTCTGGTCGCCCTGTTACGTAGAAAATTGATGCCATTTTTGAAAAAGTGGAGCAAGATCGGCATATTAGTAGTTAAGATGTAGCTGGAGAACTGGGAATTGACCACAAAGCAGTTTTGGCGCATTTGAAAAAAGCTGGGTACACAAAAAAGCTCGATATTTGGGTGCCTCATGAGCTCACTGAAAGAAACCTAATGAACCGTGTACTCATTTGTGATTATTTATTACGACGTAATGAAACCGAACCATTTTTGAAGAAGCTGATAACTGGTGATGGAAAGTGGATCACGTACGACAAGAACGTGCGAAAAAGATAGTGGTCAAAGGCCGGTCAGACTTCACAGTCTGTGGCGAAACCCGGGTTAACTCGCAACAAGGTGATGCTGTGTGTGTGGTGGGATTGGAAAGGCATTATTCATTACGAGCTGTTACCGCCAGGCAGGGCCATCGATTCTGAACTGTACTGCGAACAACTGATGAGATTAAAGCAGAAAGTTGAGAGAAAGCGGCCGGAATTAATCAACAGAAGGGGTGTGGTTTTTCACCATGATAACGCTAGACTTCACACATCTTCAGCCACTCAGTAAAAATTACGAGAGTTTGGCTGGGAGGTGTTAATGCATCCGACGTATAGTCCTGACCTTGCACCTTCAGATTTTCACCTGTTTCGGTCTCTGCAGAATTCCTTAGGCAGTGTCAGGTTAACATCACGAGAGGACTGCCAAAACCACTTGTCGCAGTTTTTTGATCAGAAGCCCCAAAATTTTTATAGCAATGGGATCACGTCCCTACCTAAACGATGACAAAATGTAATCCAACAAAATGGCACCTACATACTTTAATCAAATGTAAATAAACTTTATAAAAAAACCTTTTGAATTTTTATATAAAATGCGAAGAACCTTTTTCTCCAACCTAATTAATATATACGTACCTAAATGTCTATAAAAAAGTCTATGCAAACAATTCAACATGTAATATGTTTCACCATTAACATATATTTTTTTTATTTATTTATCTATAATAATAATTTTACATCATAAAATAGTAGTAAGGGCACCACTTAAACCTATAAGGTTTAGTGTGATGCAACATACCCTTGCATTTACAGTAAAACTTAATCTATATAAATATAAGATTTGTAAACAAAGAGTGTATCGTGATCTCCATCGTTCACACATACACACTAATATATACGCATACACACACACAAGGATACATATATATATATATATATATATATACTCACATATATACACCTACACACATATACATTGCTCATACAGACATACATACATATATAAAGTCACTAACACTCATACTCACAGGCTGTCATTGCAATTTATGCAGGAAAAAGGAGGATAGTACGCAAACTATAAAGTTACAATTTCATTATCAACAAAATTGAAATTAATATGATTGTGAACTTCTCGAATTGTAGAGATCGGCAAGGGTGGCAAAGTTTGAAGCGCTTACTGGAGGCAAATGTATAAATCTGCCACAGCACTGCTGTCAAGGATCATTTCATTTCAATAAAGTCAGAAAGTACAACTTACCTAATACCATGAGACTCCTGTTAATATTATTCGCCTCCTCCAAAGTCTTTCCAGTGCTGTGTGTGCGTTTGGTCATCTCACTGCCCGCCAAATCGACAAAGTTGATTTTGCCGTGCGTGGAGCAAGTGACGTCACCCTCCGTCCGTATATCGCGACGCACGCGCACGCAGAGGAGCGTATGAGACCGGGAGGAGTTGGAATTCATTGCGTGAGCGCCCACTGCGCGGTGACGCATTCCTTGAAAGAATTATGTTTATATTCTTCGTCGTAATTTTCTATATCTTATATCATGGCTTTTCTTTATGTTTGCTTGTGGGCAAACTGGCAGACGGTCCATTTGGTGGTAGGTGGTTACTGTCGCCTATGGACAACTGCAAAACTAAAGGAGCCGATGCGTTGTCTACCTCGTTGAGACTTTAAATGTTTGTTTACGCCCTTTTTAAGAATTGCAGTGCTCTTCTTATGTATAAAATTATAATTAATCGTTGGATTACTTCACGAAAGCTATCCCTATTTTACAGATTGAAAAATTGATTGTTTTCATACGGAAGACTATATACTTATTCATTTTTCTTGAGAAGTCATTTACTTACTGCATCTTGATCTGCGCCTCAATTGAATCTGAAAATACTTTTAAGTAATTAAATAAAGTTAAAAAACTAGGGGCAATTTCTTATTGAACGGTTGTTGCAACTTGAAGTTTGAACCGATTTTAATTGTGCGTTTCGTTTCCCGCAGCATTTGCAGCTTTTTATCGATTGTCCTGCACTGCAATACTTTAGGTATAACAATATTACGATTTACTGGTTTATTTATTTACCTTCTTCCAAAACCGCGAATAAGTCATCAAGCTCCTCACAATCTACTGTGAATAAGTTCTCCACGTAGAAACTTCTGCTTTCTTTCGACCATCGCACTTGCTGAGGTTTTCTTGCACTGCCCGGGTTCAATAAATCTATTACCTGAAAGAAATATGAGTATAGCTCCATATTCACACCAATAATCAATGAAATAGATAGTAACAATATTTTTTTTACTTTATGAATACGCGAATTTTCTTTCACTCAAAATTATTGTTTTATTTCGGTAAGTGACAGAGGTTTGGGACCAATATTTTATCTATAATTATGCCCTCTTTTTTATTGAGTTCTAGTATTTAATTTTGGGTTTCTTTTCTATGGTGTAGTTTAATTTTTTAAATTAAGAGTGTTTTGTTAATGAATAGTAATATTTTATTGTTTATCAAAGTAAAATTTATTAAAAATATATTAATTATAATGATAATACATAATTATGTATAAATTATATTTATGAAATTTATTTAAATTATGAAAAATATTAATGACTGTCCAACATTAAATGTTGGGCAAATAAAGTGATAGACCTGAAACGTCTCCAGTCAGCTAAGATGTGCTAAGCTAAGATAGTGTTGAGATAAATATATGGTGTTACAAGAATGGATACGGTGAGAAATGAACACATAAGAAGATCTTTGAAAGTTGCATCTGTGACTGAAGAATGGAGAGGAAGAAGACTAGGTGGTATGGGCATTTAATAAGGAGGGACGAAAGTCATGTGACAACAAGAACGTTAAACTGTAAGACTGACCGATACAAATGTACAGGTAGACCAAAACGAGATAATAATAATAATAATCGGCAGACAAACACACATATTGTATATCCCCAAATTAAGCAAGTTACGCTTGTGTTATGGGTAATATATAACGGACTACTCTGAGGCCGATCCCAGACACCCAGACCATAGTAAATAACGGAGAAAATACATTTCCGAAATTTACTATACCAGGAATCGAACCCGGAACCTCTGCGTTGCAGTGAGGTAGGCTGGCAAAGGCTTAGCCCACTCAACCACAGAGGCCGCCAATCAAGATGAATGGATTGTGTAAAGGATGACATGATGATCTATGCTGTGGCAGAGAACGTATGCCAGAATAGAGGAGTATGAAAGAAAAAACATTGTGCTGACCCTAAATGATCGGGAGAAGCTGAAAGAAAAGAGAGATAAAGATACAGAGATAAATACTACATGTACCCTGCCCTTTATTTCCTCCCTCTGAAGAAACTCTTTTAGGATTAATATCATATGTACTTAAAAGTAAATGGCATGTACTTGCTTTACCTCTATTCGAGTATTATGTATAACTTCTTTAAGGTACAAAAATCTTACAATTTTTTAACTTTAAACAATTTACAAAATTCTGTGGCTTACCTTTTCATTATATATTTCGAGGAAGGAAGCCTTTAATATGAAGTGGCAGTCAGGCCTCTCTCGTATTAGTCGGAAGAGGTAGACGAAAGACCGCACCACCAGCCCATGCTCCGCCGCGTACGGGCTAGCACCACGTTCCACCTTGTAGTTTAAACATTAAACAAACAAATAATAAGCTTTTGTGTCATATTTCCATCTACATTCCAAAGCTGTCAGGAATAGATCGCGCTAACAGCGATAAGGCCACCACTTGTAGTACTACCCGTGCGCAGGTTTGCCGATAGCCTCAGGGTAGGTAGATAGTGGGTAGGTAGAGTTGACAAAAAAGGTTATATAAATAGTTGTTACAATAAATTTTTATTTATTATTATATATACTTTACATAAGCATATACAATAATAGTGAGTAGTCATCGGCAAACCTTCTGCGCGCGGCTAATACCTATTTCTAAGCCGTTTTTGTGTATAGTAATAAATACCCCGGACTTACGTGATAGCTGGGACCGAGCGATAACCATGTAACTCGTCTTCGCGTAAGTTCAGGTTCAACTTTGCATATAAATACATAATGTTTAATTGGGATCAGAGTCTAAAGAAAACAATAATTTAGATAAAATAAGTTTAATAAAATGTTAGATAATAAAACAATTTACATTGTTATGAATAAAACAACGTAAACAGAATATTTTGATGTATTCTATATTCTAACAGTGTCGCCTGACGAGTTAAGTTTTTCTTCTTCTCACTAAAAATTTCCTCGTAGCATGTCAGTAACTTTTTTATCCCCCGTTTTGTAGTAGGAGCATGCTCTTCATTAGAGTCTATTGTTTCTAAAATTTGTAACCACTTTTCAACTGAACGGAGGCCGTCTGTTAAGTTTGCAATCGTCATTTGATTTTCTGATTCAACTGGGTCTAACGAATCAGTTTGTTCAAAGTTTTGCTTATGTTCACACATTTCTATAAGCTTTTCAATGATTCCAACAATTCTTGAACGTCATCACCATCCACCTCTAAATTTAATTGTTTGGCAATATCCACCACTTCTTCAAAAACCGCGTATCTGCGAATTCGCGTAAAACGGGGTAGCGCAAGTCAGGGTATTACTTTATTGTTATATTAATTTGATTGTTTAATAAAGTATATTCTATCTTATTTTCAGAAAGTGTTTTACGCTACTGTTAGTTTTTTATTGGACGTAATTAAGTGAAAACGACGCAATCCACGTTTAGATGCTTTCGATCTTGGACGAAAAATTTATGGTCTATACTTTCGAGATATTCAAATTTAAAGTGTGCATCGTATTCCTTTCTCGATACAGTGTGCTGTGAAAATATTTTAATTATTGGATAGAACAGAAAAACTTGGTCTAGTATGGATGGGATATAGGGCAATAGGGAATGGGTTAAGACAACGGAATAGTATGGTGATATAGGGAAGATGGGATAAGAGCAGGAGGGAAATGGTGTATTGGAACTCTCACTCCATCGTACGAAACATAGTTCGCTCAAGGCTAACCGTTTCACGCGGATATTCCGTGAGAGTGTGGTATCACCGATCGAGCCGGCCCAGCCAGCTGTTATCAAGATAATAATTCCAGCATGGCTCTACCACATCAAAAATATACATCATAAAAATATGTATATATATGTACATATGAGCCCGTGGCAAGGTCTTTGATATTTGACCGTGTCTTTCATTTCAATGATATCTACCGATGCATTTGACACTGGCCACATAATAAGCTCGCGTATGGAAAATCAATAGGTCTGTCCGACACGAGGTTACTTGGTGTTTTGATTGTTATATCCTACAGTATTTTACTGTTGAATAGTTAACTTTTTGGTTTTAATGGTCTTTTTAATTTTATGGTTTATAAATAGCTAAAAATACTTTAAACGTATTTTAATGTATCATTAATGTTGGTTCAATGTTAACTAACGTAACTAACTATTAGGGTTTCGTAGCCGTTTCGACAAAAACTGAACACTTATAAAATCGTCTAGTCCTGTCTGTGTATGTCACGCTTTTTTTAATGACTACTGCTATCCCTTTCTTTTCTTTCACCTTCTCCCAATTCTATACTCCTCTATTCTGACATACGTCGTGTGTCATACACCACAAATCATCATGTCATCCTTCACACAATCCATCCGATCTCTATTTTGGTCTACCTTTACATTTGTACCCGTCAGTCTTCCAATTTAATTTTTTTTTGTAACGTGACTTTTATCCCTCCTCATTACATGCCTATTCCACTTTAGTCTTCTTCCTCTCAATTTTTCAGTCATGGGTGCATCTTCCAAAAATACCTTATGTACTTATTTCACACCGTATCCATTCTTGTAACCCCACACAGACATCTATCTCAACATTCTTATTCCTCGTTCTCATAAGAATATTGAGATGGTCCACATGAATATGATGGATGTAATTTGGTAACACGAGGCCATATCGACCATTAACTATCAAGATCTAACTCAAATAACTAAATGTTTACAGTACCCATTAAAATTACCTTTAATACAAGTGCAGATATGGACCAACAAATATTATACTTAGTTCTGTTGGTTTAATTAAACTATAGGAGAAAACTATAAAGAAAACTTTTCTATTATGTGAGATAGAATTTTTATTTGGGGTATCAGTGTTTATGCAAGTAAGTATACATTTGAAAAAATATTTGGACTAATAACTTACTAGCCCAGGTGGTCCAGTCAGGGTGTGTGTCTTTCCGCTGCCAGTCTGTCCGTAGCAGAACGCTGTGCATGAGAACCCCTCGACCGCCATTTCTAGGAGTCTTTTCACTCCTGAATATTCCAAGACGTCTTCCTGTATACGAAATTATAGTAGTAGTGGAGTATGTTAAAACGTATATTTTTTATTTTTATATACATATAAAGATTATAACACATATCTCAGTTCCATTTGGAGTACACATTTTGGACTACAGGGACCGCTTTCATACTTTTTCAACTCTACTTCATGCGGTTTTCTCTTTTCTTTCTGAGACCGTTGACACGCATACCATACTTCTCGCTGCGAGTCGACAATAGTTGGGTCTTTCTCCTTTCATAGGGTAGACACGGCGTGGTTGGAAATTGTTCCTCACATAATTAGCTGTTTTCTGTAAAACGTTGCCATATCAGCTTAGACGGCTGTCTCACATATTGTCTCCTATGTCAAACACACAGGTCATAACTACACTACAATATAATATGTGATGGTAATAAGTGGGCAGGCCATTTTTTTCTCAAGTCTGGCATCAAGATCTTTTATTCCCTTCTATAAAAGCTTTGGATTGTTTTATTTCATTAGGCGATTCCATTACAACCAGGTTGTAGATGATTTCTAGTCCGGTACAATCATAGCTTTTCGTATTCCTTTTCAGCACCTTCTTGTATCGTAGACACAAGACATTTACAATCGTTAGCGTCAAATTAGAATACTACCCCACTGTTATTGTCATGAAAACATTTATAGTCTGACCTGGGTGGCAGCGGGCTCGAACACGACGTTATAAGAAAAGACCTTCGCTTTCTGTGCTGGGATCGTGCTGTGGCATATCACTTGGCCTTTGCCAGGGAACTCGAGCATCATGCGCTCACCGCATGCCCGTTCTTTCTCGTTCACTGGGCGGACTCTGTAAATAAACAACTGTAAAACATATAGAACAATCACAATAATCACAATCTATATCATAAACAATCTGTTGGGGC
The DNA here is from genome assembly GCA_039645545.1 of Dendrolimus houi. NCBI lineage: Eukaryota > Metazoa > Arthropoda > Insecta > Lepidoptera > Lasiocampidae > Dendrolimus > Dendrolimus houi. The sequence continues at coordinate 3,791,210 of CM077122.1, forward strand.
TATCAAGTTTGTACAATGGATTTAAAAATGAGAATAAAATCAGGGGTCTACTTCGGACCAGTCGATTTAAAAGATACAACTTTTAGAATTTTGTCGGTCTGTTAGAGCATCACGTGAAGACTAATAAAAGGATATAAAAAAACTCGACACCGAGCTAGCTTATACCCCGAGTCGTTTTAGTGAGATAGCCGAATATAGCCAAAAAATGGGCTGGGGTTAGGGTTATCACCTTTTTTTGAGGAAAATATACTATTTTTGGGAAAGTTTATTTATTTTATATTGTATTCATAGGCCTGGTTCCTACCTCAGACAACGGATCAGTATAGCGATCCAGCGAGGTAACGTAGCCAGCCTTCTGGGAACCTTTTCCATTGACTTTAATGACCTAGGCTCAGTATTCTGCTTATAATCTTAAGGGATTATAGAATATAATATAAGCTAATATTCCTTCACTGTACTAGCTTATTTTTATTATCATTATTGAATGTTTCATGTGTATTTTTTATTACTTTTTTCTTTAGCCAAGAAAGTTCTATTATTTTTTAAATAATTATAAGAATCTGAACAAAAAGCGCGACAATTCAATTACCGATGAATATATAGTACAATTGTTTAAAATATAGTAAGATACTATATATTATAGTATAGTTGGAAACCCTAGTTAAGGTCGTATTTTGTTGATGCCGCACGGCGATGCGATTCACTAACAAACACGTCGTCATGGTAATGCGAACGAAATATTGCTGATACTGACAAGATATTGTATATTTTTTTATTAATAAATAGTCAAAATCTATACAAAGTCTAGTATTTATGCTGACTATAAATTCTCCATTCTTTGTTTCTTGTACATTGTTGTTATTTGTCCAAATAAATTATTGTACCTAAGAACAATTTAATTTAATTACGATATTTTCATTTATAATTTTGTTGTGTCTCTTGTATCACTCAAAATAGGTTGGGTAAAAAGTCTTTTCGCATATAGTATGTATGAACTTGTAATAAAATCTCTTTGGCTATACTATTTGTATCTGGCTGGTTTTGGTATCATTAAAAAGTTTTAATTTTAAAGAAGACAGTTCCAAATTCAAATTAGGAAAATGTGTGTTTTTTATTTGGTTTTCTTATTGTTAAAATCTAATGAAGAAATTCGATGCATTTTAAAATTTTACTACAAAAAAGGTAAAAATGCAACACAAGCCGCGAAAAAAAATTGTGATGTTTATGAACCTAATTCAGTATCTGTGAGAGTAGAGCAAATTTGGTTTAAGCGTTTTCAATCCGGAAATTTTGATATCAAAGATTCACGTCGCTCTGATCGCCCTGTTATGGATAAAATTGATGCCATTTTTGAAAAAGTGGAGCAAGATCGGCGTATTAGTATTTACGATGTAGCTGGAGAACTAGAAATTGACCACAAAACGGTTTTAGCGCATTTGAAAAAAGCTGGGTATACAAAAAAGCTCGATATTTGGGTGCCTCATGAGCTCACTGAAAGAAACCTAATGAACCGTGTACTCATTTGTGATTCTTTATTACGACGTAATGAAACCGAACCATTTTTGAAGAAGCTGATAACTGGTGATGAAAAGTGGATCACGTACGTCAAGAACGTGCGAAAAAGATCGTGGTCAAAGGCCGGTCAGGCATCACAGACTGTGGCGAAGCCCGGGTTAACTCGCAACAAGGTGATGCTGTGTGTATGGTGGAATTGGAAGGGCATTATTCATTATGAGCTGTTATCGCCAGGCAGGACCATCGATTCTGAACTGTACTGCGAACAACTGATGAGATTAAAGCAAAAAGTCGGAATTAATCAACAGAAGGGGTGTGGTTTTTCACCATAATAACGCTAGACCTCACACATCTTTAGCCACTCAGCAAAAATTACGAGAGTTTGTTTGGGAGGTGTTAATGCATCCGCCCTATAGTCCTGACCTTGCACGTTCAGATTTTCACCTGTTTCGATCTCTGCAGAATTCCTTAGGCAGTGTCAGGTTAACATCACGAGAGGACTGCCAAAACCACTTGTCGCAGTTTTTGATCAGAAGCCCCAAAATTTTTATAACAATGGGATCACGTCCCTACCTACAAGATGGCAAAAAGTTATCCAACAAAATGGCACCTACATACTTTAGTCAAATGTAAATAAACTTTATAAAAAAACCTTTTGAATTTTTATATAAAATGCGAAGAAACTTTTCCCCAGCCTAATATTTTACTAAATATAATATCGTTTATTTATAATTAAATATCTACTATACTACAACGTCACCTTACTACGACGTTTATATTGTCTTCGTCAGAATTGAGGGTGGAGCTGGAGCCCCGAGTGCTTCTGTCTAGGCTTCCGGTGCGACTGCTACCACTGAAAATAATCAAAACTCTTAAGCAATGAATCTTTTAGCTATCTTATATGTGATCCATATGTCATAGCAAGTTTTTTTTTATTGCATGAGTTCATCGGACACGCAGACGGCTAATCTGATGGAAAGCGGGTACTATCGTTTATGGACATTTGTCACACCAAAGGTGCTACCAATGTGCCGCCGCTTTCGAAAAAGAGACTGAAACCTGGCCACTAATGCCAGAACACAAGTCAAGATTGTTATGGAAGCCTATATAATTAATCTAATCTTATCGATTATAATTATTAACTACTTTTTCTTTTAGATGGCTTTTGTCTAAACGCCTTCTATAGTTATACCTCAAGAACGGCTCGACCGATCGTGATAATATAAATAACACGCGTCATAGACTGGTGCACGAGTCGAAAGTAGACAGAAGCTTGAGAGAAGACATCGCTGACAATTATGTTAATGTTGCGAATTTTCTAGACAAACAGAGACGAAGTCTTTTTTTATTTTTATTGCTGAAGCACAGCAGACAGGCTGACGGTCCAACTGTGATGGAAAGCGCTTACCGTCGCCTATGGACATTAGCAATACCAGAGGTGCTGCCAATGTGCTGCCGGCCTTGAAGGAGAAAATGGAACCACTGATACCAGAACACAACTCAAAGTTGTTTTGGCGGCATACTTTAGACCCGGGGGGGTAGTCATCCAGTCGGGCAAATGCCCTACCACCTGGCTATGGGCGGTTTTGTCGCCTCTTACGACAGGCCGCAGGCCGCAGGAATTAGTATTCTTTTTCCGTTCCTACACGGAGAAAAGTCGGAGTCGCGGGCGTTTGTTAGTCATAATTATAAATTTAGTTAACACTCAATTACTATTTTTTTTAAATTAACTTACAAAATCAAAGTAAGAATATCAAGTTTGTATCTTGTAGTTGAATCGTATCAGTTAGCAAATATTGATTAATACTCACATTTCCTGGCAATAACGATGCAATTAGCGTTAACAATATTTGCTAGTGAAAATCGACTTATTCTTTATGCATGACAACTCAAGGTTCAAGGCTACAATCGATTGATGTACGGAGTGACATATCATTATTATAATAATGCGTGTAAGTAAAGACTTAATTAGAGCTGACGACTGCCTTCAATTAGTAGATGACATAATTAGATATACGTTATACGTATGTTAGAATTCTGAAACTATTTTCATAACGAAGAGTCAACGCTGAAATACCATACTTTTCTATATACGTCCTTTTAAAATATGATGATAAATTAATTTACAATGATTTTATAAACTAATACAATAAAAGAAAACTTATTTATATTGTATTCTACCCATAGTCACTCAAAATAAGTAGAACTGAGCCTAGATCACCGTTTTCTATGGGTAAAATAATTTCAATTATTGTAGCTATTCAACTCACTACGTTGAATGCAATACCGCAGCCAGCATTTTGGAAACTTTCCCAACAAGTTACAATGGTTTGGGACCATTTTTTTTATCTATAGCATTATTTATTTATTAAAACACTCGGAATAATAAAAATTGTACAAAGTTACATATTTCGCCTCTTTGCTTCAATAACTCGTTGTTATTTCATAATTAAAACTGTCATTTGCGATTTTATTTAAAAAAAACTGGTTTCTTTAAGTTTGACAGCATGGCTACGCTCCATGGAGACTCACAACGACCACGCTCACGACCACGATTTTCCCCGCTCCACTTGCTTGCCGGCGTTACAGTCGTAAACCCAAGTGGAACGGTTATTCGACCCACCTCTTGACATAGGTGGTTGTGAGCGTTGTATAACGAAAAATGATGACGTCATTAGTGACATTTTCGCCGCGACCACAACGACCGCGGTCGCCTCGTCCAACGGCTAACGAAGCATTTTGGGCGTTGTGAGCTACTAATGGAACGCGCTGTAAGAATTGTTATTAGTTTCGAAATTTTTTGAATATTTTTGACAATTATATTTTTAAAGGTATTTTTTAAATATCATTTTTCAAGATCACACGTTATTGAAGCGATTTATTTTATTTCTCCTATTATATTAATGTACTCTACAATTTTATTATTCCAGCACAGTTTTATGCCATGTGCACAGTCACCAATCTCATTTGTTAGAAATGTGGCCTACAAAATCTTCAATTTAACCATACAAAGTCTTTGAATTTTAGTCAGTGTTTAAAAAATAAATAATACATTTTATTACTCGTTATTCTTGTACAAAATTTAGGAGGTTCCGGCGTGTCGTAATATGATAAAAAGTGTCACAGTTGATTCAACTTTAAACAACCCTATTATTCGCAATATGTATAAAAAAACTTATTTATAATACAGATATATAAACGTTGTTACTTAAAAAAAAATGTTACAATGTTACTTAAAAAATTGAGTAAAGTTATAAAAAAAAAGATTTTACTTGATAAAGATAGAAGAGATACTTAATAGAATTAAAGTTACTTGATAAAGTTTTATTTATAAGATTATGATTGTTTATCGTTAATATTGGTGGTAAATAACATGAGAGATTCTAGTTGGTTTTGTGAGAATTGATTCTTAGGAAATTCTTATACAACTTGGGTTGGTGTAAACTGCAAATAAAATACTTTTTAAAACATAAGGTTTAGATCATTTGTGCTCATCTTAGGGGTCCCAAGAGACCAAATTTTACACTTGTTATTTGCTAAGGTTATCAATCACAACAGCCAGCTGAGGTCAGACGGTCTGTAAAATCACAAAAGTTAAATTTTTGTTTTTTTTTGTAATGTGAAACCCAATGTAACAGTGTGTATTAAATTATTATGACCATAGAAAAATAATTCCTTGCTATAGCATTATTTACACGCGGTATGCTCGCATAAACATTGGAACATTCAAATTTTCCGGGATAAAAGCAGGAAATTAGCGAGGGAAGTGGGTAGCGCGAGTGTGTGTTGCCGTAGGGTATAATGTAAATAAAGTATTATGTACCACCAAACGTTATCCGTTTATTTTCAACGTCTTAAAAGGAGAAAAGATATATATAAACACTCAAACAAACACACCTTTACATTTATAAATAAGTATGGATCAAGGCATTTTATACTTCCTCCTCCCATTGACGTAGTGGAATCAGGGGCTATCGGGGGACCCTCCTGGTGGGCCATACGAATAGCCGCCGGGTGCCCTGGTCCCAGGGACACCCCATTATGATTGGATGCTTTGAGGCGTTCAGTGAAATACCGATGGCAGCCTCCGTTAAGACTCACCAAGACGCAGAGGGACGGTGGAAGGCTTAGTGGGTGGTCTGGTGGCTGGGTCATACAACTCTTTCTTTAGGTAAGAGCAGAGATAGCCTCTAGGAGTCCCACATACCCGCAGATTAAAGCCCCCGAGGACAGAAGGGACGCGCAAACGCAAGAATAGTTTTCTTTTTCCATGCCGTTACAAAAACAAATTCTATAGCTAAACTCATATTAAGCATCTATACCTACGCTTTGTATTTCAATTATAGTAATCTATATCCATACATCTATACATATAATAAAATTTAAATATCTGTTTTTAATGTCAAAATAACAGCTTCTTATTAAATTCGTATGAAAGTATATACGGTACTTATTAAATCAAAAAGTCAATTTTTAGAATATTTTCTGTGTCTGTTTGTTTCGGCTAATTTTGAAACGACTGGATCGATTTTTACGGGACTTTCACTGGCAGATAGCTGATGTTATAAGGAGTAATGTAGGCTTCTTTTATTTTAGAAAATAAAAATTGAAAGGCCCACGCACACGCCGCCGCCGTCGCCGCACCGGTACGCAAATTAAATTAAATTCCACACGGACGAAGTCACGGTTAACAACTAGTGTAAAATAAAATACTTTCGAACCAAAACAAAAAGTAACTTGAGCCATTTAAATTTAACGAGTGTTCTAGAATATTCGAATAGTTTTCAATCTGTTTTCACGAGAGATTGACAGCTGTGATTGGCCCACGTGATTGGCCAAAGTGGCCGCCAAATGTCAAGGGCTCGCTTGACCGGGGCCGCTATTGAATGGTTCTTACACCCCTAATTGATTGATGGTGAAGGTGATATGAAATAGATCTATGATATTGCTTTCAATTTATAAAAACTATAAAATAATATCATCAAAGCTCAAGGGATTGAAAATTACCTACGAACTACTATAGATTTTGGACGCCGCTTTGCCTACGTAAAATTTAGATTTTACGGAAAATTTCCAAGGATAAAAGTAACATGTGTTTATACCTGTTGTTGAAAGTTTATATTGCTTTTCACACACGACTTTAGCAATCAATTAAACTCTAATCATTTTTAAATGTCTTATGACCAATTCCTATATCTTACCGACCATCCTTTTGCCTTATTATCGGTTAAAATTTTAAATAAGCTCCATACATCTAATGAAGTGACGTGAATAGTAAAACATAGAAACCAGCCATTAATAAACTTAAAGAAAATTTAAAATTACCATACAATCAAAGTAAAATATTATTCTAAAAATTATCTCGTAGGAAAAGCAAGGTGTACATAAATACATCTATATGTATGCACATGTTTTTCGTGGACGTAGATAGAAACGATGGGTCTCCATTTGCAACGATCCTGACAAACACCGTTCGCTTCATCCACTTTCATTATCTCGTATGATCCTAGTTTTCATATAAACAAATCAATAGACCACAAGCAATGACTGAAAGATGTCATGTGATTTCAAGGCGACGAAATATTATCCTTCAGTACAATAGTGCTTGTACGCGGTGTATTATTACCTTGATTATACTACAAAATGTAAGTAAACAGTAGTGAATGAAACGTTAGTTATATTATAAAGTTAGTTCAATTTGGCCCAAGGTTTTCGTATCAATAGTCCATTAGCATCCTGAATGGGCGACGGTGAAAGGCAACTTTTGATACAAGTTATATGTAATTAGATTGGAGATACTTAGTCTTTTTATCTAGATCTTTCTGTTATCTAGATATTAGATTTTTATTTAGATCATTTTTTAGGAAACGCGACAAATATAAGTATCACGTTAAGGTATTTATTACCTAATAAATGGTATATGCGAGCCATGTGTGGGATGAAATAGCGAGATACTTGTAGACCGTGCTTTAAAAGCCTCAAATTATTAACTATACCGTGCCTATATATTTTTTTTAATAGGAGTCTATGTAAGCAGACACCCTGAGCACTACGAAAACATTCAAAGCACACGCCGATGCGACATATTACAATTTAGTAAAAACTTAACACAATATTTTTCTCATACGAAGCATATTTGCGATGTCAATAAAAAAATATTATAAGTTACCCCTTGACATCAGGAAATGAATACATTTCAAATATAGCATTATGTTGTTTGACTATTTGTGTAAATATGACATTTTATGCAATTCGAGAATTTTTTGACAATAACAACTAGGATATAATTATGTCAATCAAATGTAATAGTGTAGACAATTACATACTTAAATTACAATTAAATAAATACTGTAATCTGGTTAAGTTAGTAAATATTGTCAAGTCGGTGTTTTATAATAATTCTATAGGGTAGTTCGGAGGAAATCGCCTGTGGTGAGAAGACTGTCCATATTTTAATGTGTGTGCAATAAATTTATTATTCATTCATTTTTAATTAGCATTCCGCTGTCATTTTTCCATAAATGACACCCTTGTAGAGTCGTTGGGTAAAGTATGGTAAATCGTATCTATAATGGGTAAAAGTTTTTTTTTCAAAAAATCGCAAGAATTTGTATTTGGAAACTTTTATTAGTAAAGCAAAGTTTATAATATACGACGAAAGATTCTCTAGTGTAGACGATCGCATCGAATGGGAATAAAGCAATCACTTACAAGTTCTTTCAGCAAATTATTCGTACGAAGTACTTTGTTAAACTTTGTATCAGTTTAAAATACATTAAAAGAAAACACGAATGATATAGATGTGCATAATGATACATAATAATATAAAGTAATAATATGCTGCTGGGGAGTTGTTCCGCCGCTCCTTCTCCTTTAACAGTAACTAAAATCACTTTGGGAGTGGTGGTACACTTATAAGTTTCAATAAGGAATCTGTGCTTAAGATTCCATTTTCAAATAAATACATTTATTTACCTACCACGCTCCTCCGCTCACGTAAACTTCAAAATCTTATTCCTAAATATATCCATTTCCACCTATAGAGAGTACCAAAGTACTATACTCAACTTCATTATACTAATCGGTTCATTGCTATCAGGAAGAAGAAAATGAAATCAAGCTTTAATTCAATATTTAAATCTTTAAAGTTTTTAAATATCTAGAAATATAGTCTACAATATTTCACTTTAGTTTAAGTGGTATTTCTTACTTATTCAGGTGATTCATTCAGTTACGCCGAAAACTCTGAAGTTGCGTGTTAGGCGTGATAAATCGCACCTCACGCACTTCTTACTCAGTATAGTAACTATTCATTTTCATAGCACTTAATGCTGACATTTATGTTTATATAGATGCCTTTGATTGATCATCGAGTCATCCAAATTCAAAGACAGAAATGAACCTTCTTCATCTTCGGGATTTAGGATCCGTTTAGTTGATTTATCGAAAATAAAATACAGAAATGAAACGTTTAATGTTCTTACCTAAATTCACTTATAAAAATGAATAATTCAAAGTATAGTCAGTCAAAAAAGTCCTTTACCACCCTAAGTTCGAATATACTTTGCACCTCTTGGGATACAAGGCCTATTTTCGCTTGTAAAATCTATGTAACAGCATAACTAAATATTATCAATCTCATGCTCTCAGGCCGGGTTTATAACGATATTTTAAACGTACTTTACGGTGCCAACCTTTGTGCACTTTAAAAAAGACGGCGGCATCCGCCCAATAGCTGTCGGCACAACGTACCCGCCGTCTCGCCGCTAAAATATGTTGCACCAAACATAAAGAGGTGTTACAAAATTATCTACAGCAAGTCCAACTCGGTTTTGGCACACAAGGCGGTTGCGAGGCAGCGGTTCATGCTCTACGTACATTTCTTGACAGTAATAGTGGAGAGATATTGCTGAAAGTGGATGTTAAAAACGCCTTCAATTCTGTAGACAGGGGCGCCCTTTTGACCCAAATTAAAGAAAAAATTCCCAACTCGTTTGGTTTTCTAAGGCAATGCTACAGTACACCCACTAAAATAATGTACAAAAATAATTTAATAGACTCGGCCGTCGGTTGTCAACAGGGCGATCCCCTCGGGCCAGCCATTTTCAGCCTCGCGATTCACCCTATCATCACCCGTTTGAATTCAAAATTTAATGTGTGGTACCTAGATGACGGGACCCTAGGAGGTGATGCAGATACAGTTATAAGAGATTTAAAATATATTTTATCTGAATTCGAATCGATCGGCTTACATCTTAATTTGTCTAAATGCGAACTTTATATACCTCCTATGTCCTTAAATAAGGATGAGATTACCCAAAAATTTAACCTTATAGCGCCAAATATTACAATAATTGACGATACCTCTCTTCGCCTCCTAGGTTCACCAGTTAAGGATGAATCTATTCCGTCGTTTATAAACGATAAAATTCAAAAATTTAATTCTTTTTGGGACCGCTTACTTCAAATTAACAGCCATATGGCATTTTGGATAATTAAATTTTGTTTATTTGTTCCAAAATTCACACATTTTTTAAGATGTTGTCAATTCTGGAAGCATCCAATAATTTTACAGACACTTGACGACATCGTAAAAAATACTTTCATCAACGTTTTGAACATTGACTTACAAGAACGCATCTGGGCCCAAGCCACGCTACCAGTGAGGTTTGGTAGTTTGGGTGTACGCAAAATTTCGAGTGTGGCCCTTCCAGCATTCCTGTCTTCAGTGCATAGCACCAAAAAAATTGTTCAAGATATACTTCATACAGACTTGGAGCCATCGCTGTCAACTGAAGCCAGGAATGCCTGGCTGGTGGTTTGTCCGGGTAGCAATCTGCCCACTGTCCCCCTTATACAGAGGTCCTGGGACGGGCCGATCTGCGAACTGTCACTAAAAAACTATTGGAAACGTCGATTAGTTCTGCAGATCGAGCCCGTCTTCTAGCTACCTCTGTATGGGAATCAGGACTTTGGTTGCAGGCCCTACCGTCACCTTCTATAGGAACGTTATAGGATGCAGCCACATTCAGGTCAGCAATCTGTCTTCGTCTTAGGGCAAATTGCTGCGCACCACACAATTGTCGCTGCGGCCGGGCCGTCGACCGGCTTGGCCACCATGGCCTATCGTGTAGCAGAAGCGCAGGCAGAATTCCGCGACATGCCGGCCTCAACGATATAATACGTCGGGCTCTTGTCAGCGCCTGCGTGCCAGCCGTTCTAGAACCGAACGGCCTGGTCCGCGACGATGGGAAGAGGCCCGACGGTATGACTTTAATTCCCTAGAGCTTGGGAAGGCCGCTCGTGTGGGACGTTACCTGCGTCGACACACTGACGCCTTCTCATCTCCAGGAGTCCAAAGTTGGGGCCGGTCGCACCGCCACTTCTGCCGAAAACCTCAAACGGCTCAAATATGCAACCATTGGAACAGGTTACATATTTGAGCCGTTTGGGGTGGAGACTTTGGGCCCATGGGGGCCAAGTGCCCATAAATTATTTCAAAAAATTAAAAAACGTCTGGTCGATACAACAGGAGACCGGAAGGCTGGAGCTTACCTCGCTCAAAGGATTAGCCTCTGTACCCAGCGAGGTAATGCTGCCAGCCTTCTAGGTACAATGCCCAGCGACAGTGGTCTGGTGGGGCTGGACGAGTTTTAACTTAGGTTTTTATTTTAATTTTAGTTTTTTTACTATTGTATATATATTTTTAAGTTAGGTTTATTTATAGAATAATAAATATATAATATCATTTTTTATTGACTAAAGATTCATATGTATCCTAATTTCAAACCTTCCACCTGCAAATTTCGTCTATGCTGATATTATGCGATTCACTTCTGTTTTTCGATTTTGATGAAGCAACCAAAGCGAACCATGTAAACATACAATTGAGCCATTCAATGTCTTAAATAAAAAATTAATCAATTCGGTTGATCCGTACAATTTCAACTTAACTATGAAGTTTTGTCGAAACAAGAGAACTTTTTTGGCCGTGTATACGTACAAGAAGAAAATAAATTACATAGGAACTTTGTATTTCTTTTTACGCTTACAAACCAAAACTACACGTAAACTTATAAATAACTGACGTGTGAACGATTACAAGCCACACAGAGTACATGAGGTTCCATGTTTAACCAGCGTGTTTACTATGGAATTAATTATTTGAAAGCATTGGTCGCGTGCTACCAGGAAGTCGAAGGGTCAGTTCTTAAGTATTGAACTACACTGAATTGTCGACAAATTAGTATTACTTTATATTAATGAAACACGCACTTTACGCTATATGCTAGGGTGGCATGAAAATTGTTCAATTACATTTAGGGAAATTATTAATGAAATCCAGAAGATCTAGTGCTAGTTTTTTAAAGAAGAGAATGGAGAAAGAATGCTTATTCCTGCAGCTTGTTGTAAGAAGCAATAAAACAAAACACAGTCTGGTGGTAGGGCATTTGCCAGTCTGGATGGCCACCATCCCCGGTAGTATGCCGCCATAACAACCTTGAGTTATGTCTCGGCTTTAGTGGCCAGTTTCCAGTCCCCTTTTGAGGCCAACAGTACATTGGTAGCGCCTGTAAGTTTTGCCCGTAAAAGCATGTAAAGCTAAGCGTATTGTCAACTCAGGACTCAGCTGTATAAGATGCGGTATTGATAAATAGTAGCCTTTAGAGTTTAGAGCCTGACACCTGACCAGTAACTCCTCCGACCACCTTGTTTGCAAGCAGTGCACGCGCGGACGGCGAGTCAAACACTCGATGACAACCCGCTGCTCTTAGTGATTCACATATAAACTTATACCAATCGCTGACAGACTACTCGGCAATTCGGCAATCGTTCAACACATGATGTTCATTGGTTGACAACGCGGCGTCCACCATTGGACAGTGATACTTGTCGGGTGGCGGGTAACTCTAATGAGCTTTTACCATTAGCCTTGGAGGATTACGCAAGCAAAACTTACGGATGTAATTTGGGTACTTAAATACAAAAGAAACTGACCTGCCATTCCGAGAGCGACTTCGTAAGCTATCATCGTCTCTGCCATTCCAATTTGGAATCAATGCCGGTAAACCCAGTGAGCTGCTGCCTTTAACAATCGTCGGCTGCTCCGTGCTTCGTGTTTTCCGCGATTTCAGTTCTTTCCCTAAAATAATTTGTATCCACTTGAACAAAGTTATTGAATTGATTAAAATTGTTTTTATTACGTGTCAGCCATCTCCGATTTACAGAATGCTTTTATTTTAATTTAATTAAAGAATTAAGAAGACAGAGTTTAGGAAATACTTTTAACGAAAATTAGTAATAAAGAAAACAGTTAAGAAGTTCTTGATATGATTTTTTCCAATAAATACTTTTTTATTTACATGTAATCAAATGGCTGAACACTTCACTGTACAATAGGTGACACGCACTTGGCTAATCTCTTAAACTAGAACTGCTCTAGAGTTTGGAAGAAAGGTGTCTTCTTTGAGTTTACAGTGTCCTCACCACTACGGAACCGTCCATTGTACATGGTCTCAAACTTGGCAGTTTTTATTTCAATTTTGCAGAAGAGATGAGATAAAAAATTTCGTGGTAGCTTAGCGTCTAACGTATTTGTGTCACAAACTCGCGTTTTAAAATAACGTAGGATTAAATCAGTTTTCTGATGTACCTAATATAAATTTACATATTGTTTACAATTCCCACGAGTTGCCGGTAAAGAAAACTAATGTGATGAAACCTGCACATGAAAATAAAAAATTGTGAAACCCGCCAACCTACGTTGGACAAGCGTGGCAAATAGGTATACTGTGTTATGATTTTGTTTAGAAGAAATTTCAACCCTTACCGCATTTTGTAGTTCCTATTAAGTTGTCAGCCGACTTCGATATGCTCTTCGACAAAGCTATCGGAGGTGCCTTCATGGGCGTCGCCTGTCTATGGTGATACACCATCTCCGTTTTTGGTTGAAACAACTGAAGATTCTTCAAGGACATGTCTTATTCTTCGCATTTTGATGGTTGTAGTTTTGGTTAACCGCTTTCATTACAAGTTTTAAAAACTTTTCTTTTGATTTTTAATTTTTTTGGTACCTATTGCGTGTGATGCGATTCAATGTCGAAAATAAAGATACTCGTAGTCTTTTTAACATATATGAATAATTTAAGATTAATAAAATTGTTTTAATGGTTCTGTAGGTAACTGACAAAAACGGAACATTATTTTGTCATATTCATTCGTTTGTCTGTTCCTGTGTCTGTGAATATTATAGCCATTTTCGAGATAAATGGCTATAATATACACAAGCAGTAATAAGTAATGTAATATACACAGTATATGAATGAAATTGAAAGGAAAAATAAATGGTATATGTCAACACTGTTGTAGCGTAATCGCAAAAACACTAAAAACTTAGGGTAACAAAACTAGGCGAGGAAACAAGTTCAGAGTCCATAACTAGATATATTATTTATAACATGCCTAATTCTACGGCTACAAGCAAGAAATTGGCGAGGAAATTTGGCAGCACGCATATGTAAATGCAAATTCATTTGAACATTTGATATTGGTGCTGCCCATTCCCTCGCCACTTACTTTGTTGCCACCCTGGCAAAATGGGTATAATGTAGGTTTCTATGTTATTAGTAAAAATATTAATTGTTGTAAATTTAACATTTTCACTATTTGCATACATTCGAATACTGGAAACTTTTTGCAATTAGTGACAAACAAGTATTTTTAAACACTAACAAGGTAATAAAATAAGTCGTCACAGGATAAGCCAGTAATCAATTCAAACATGCGGGTATGGATAAACAAAAAACATTATAATCTGAATCTAACTGTACCTATCGATATACAACTTGTAATTTGTAATAAAACCTTTTAACTGTATTTTTACTAGCAATTATTTATTGCACAAATAGTATTTATATTAAATTTGCTATAAAATACACCAAAACACTTTAAATTATATTATATGTATCCTCTATCAAATAATGTCTCACATATTATTAATCATACATAACATTAAACAAATTAAAGTATTATAAAAGTTTTACGTCAATTTATAAATAATACAACTTATAATTATATAGTCTTATGCAGTTATTTAACTTAATAAGCGTTTTTTGTATAGGCGCGAAAACACCGGAATTAATATTTCCAATATGGCGTCGCGTCACATCTGTCACGATTGAACGCGCGACAGTGACTGAAAATTGGAAAAGCTTTCATGGCTTTCAGCCTGTTGTTGCAAGTTTATATAATGTTATATAATTATATACATGGTATTTTCTATGTTGCAAGCTTGCGACATGACTCGTTAATGGTGTGTGTTTGTTAATGTTAGAGATTAGTGTTTTAATTCGTTGTTTGTTTACAATACCACAAGTAAACTATTAGACAGCTATTTACTATTAGTGTTACAATTTTTACAGACACTGCTACAGACATGTACTATAATATAATAAATAAATAATTTTACTATTGGTTAAAATGACACAAGCTCAATATATGTAATGTCAAATTTTTACCGATGGTAAGCCAAGTAAATGAGTAAAAATTATAGGAACCGGTCATGTTTAATATTATATGATATTTAATATTCCACATGGTAGGTAGACAGTAGACAACTTTAGGTTAAATTAAAAAATACATTATTTTATAATAATAAGCAAATCGGGGTATTATGTATCTTACGAAGAGGCGGTAACTTAGTGCTCTTTCCAATGACATGGGTTCGAATACTGGCAGGGAGTATGCACTGCTTAAGCAGGTTTTGTGGCCTAATGAGAGTATTATAGAAATCGCGATGAAACTGACATTTAGAAATTATCGCTATGTGATACCCACCGATGACCACTTTAGACTGGAATCATAGGTCCATTTGCCTAAAAATGTGGAGGCCCGAGACCAGTAGTGGGGCGTTAAAAGCTTGATATTCTAGGCTCATTTTCAAGACCGAGTTAATTGTAAAAATATTTATTATAGGCTCAAAAACTAGCTACTCGGCGCGTGTTCTACTGCTAATAGTAATAATAATAATCGATATGTATCATTGGAATGTTAAAGGATTGCTTTAATCACTTGTACGCGTAAGCCTATAAAGATGCTAAGGCTAAGTGCAAACTATTATTGTCAATACCAGACTCATCCCTTCACAGCTGAGTCCGGTATTGATACTACGCGATTAGCTTTAGCGGTTTACGCGAGCAACACTTCAGGAACAGTTCAGGATTCAATATGTAAGCTGTGGTAGCTCACTGTTCACTATAACGGTAAACTTCAAAAAAAAATTATTAATTTACTTAATACTTAGCATATTTTTGTCTCATTCAATGAAAAAGTACCAAGGTAAATTTACGCAGGAGAAACTACTCGTGACTCCTTTTTTTTATTGCATGAGTAAAACAGACATTCCTACAAATTGCAGTAAATGTAGTGAGAAGTTGATAGAACGGAATAAGTTCAGTAATTAATGTTTCGCAAGTATATTTTTATGTAAAGTATCAAAGAATACTTATTAATTGTAGCCCTAGAGTAAGTCAATAGTCATTTAATTGTAAATTAAAATAGCTACGTAGTATTTTAAGTACGTAGTATGTTGGAAAATAGAATAAATAGAAATAAATAAATATAAAAATTTTCAATTGTAACATAGAGATTAAAGATTTGCTATAGAGAGTAAGATAGATTAAGAATTTATGTAATAGTAACAAGAGTTTTAGGAAAAAAATACAAAAAAAAATAAGAAAAGATACCCCATTCATTTTCCCCGTATATAATAGAAATCCCTTCCCTATTAATATTATAAATGCGAAAGTAACTCTGTCTATCTGTCTGTTTGTCTGTCCGTCTGTCTGTTCCGTTTTCACGGAAAAACTACTGGACCGATTTGGCTGAAACTCAGTATATATGTATTTTCGATGTGGAGGATGTACAAAGGATACTTTTTAACCCGAAAAATGGGACAGCTTCCGGGATAAAAGTATTGTTTGTCTTTCTGTTTGTTATCCTTTTATGGAAAGACTATTGGACCGATTTGGCTGAAACTCGGTACATATGTAATTTTAATACCGAAGGTGGCCAAGGGATACTTTTAATCCCGGATAATGGGATAGATTTATATAAAGGTTATCCCGGAAACTATGATAGTTTTTTATTTGTGGTTTGTCATTTTCATCGTTTTGTTTATTTTGGTCAATTTGGTCGTTTAGGTAGTTTTGGTAGTTTCGGTAGTTGTGGTAGTTTTGGTAGTTTTAGTAGTTGTGGTAGTTTTGTCAGTTGTGGTAGTTTTGGTAGTTGTGGTAGTTTTGGTTGATACTTTCGGTAGTTTTGGTAGTTATGGTTGTTTTGGTAGTTCTGGCTGGTAGTTTTGGTAGTTTCGATTGTTCTAGTAGTTTTGATAGTTGTGGTAGTTTTAGTAGTTGTAGCATTTTTGGTAGTTGTGGTAGTTTTGGCAGTTGTGGTAGTTTTGGTAGTTGTGGTAGTTTTGGTAGTTTTTGTAGTTGTGGTAGTTTTGATAGTTTTGGTAGTTTTTGTATTTTTGATAGTTTAGGTTAGTAGTTTCGGTAGTTTTGGCTGGTAGTTTCGGTTGTTCTGGTTGTTGTGGTGGTTTTGATAGTTGTGGTAGTTTTGGTAGTTTCGGTTGTTCTTGTATTTGTGGTAATTTTGGCAGTTGAGGTAGTTTTGGTAGTTGTGGTAGTTGTGCCAGTTGTGGTAGTTTTGGTAGTTTCGGTAGTTTTAGTAGTTTTGGTAATTTCGGTTGTTTTGGTTGTTTTGGTAATGTCGGTAGTTTTGGTAGTTTCCATTTGTCTGTCTGAATACCGAAAATGAACATAGATAGTTTTCAACCCGGGAGGTGGGATAGTTTGCGATATAAAATAAAGTAAATCTTCCGAGGGTAAATAGCACCGACATAAACATATAATACAATGTAACCTGTATTAACGCCTGTTCTTTAAACAAGAGGTACGCACTAGAGTTTGACCCGCGGCAGAGCCGCGGAGTTTACTTTAGTATAACAATAAAACTACAAAAAAGCCTATCATCATATGATTTTCATTAAATTAAAATAATGATATGAAAACGCGCGTGTCGTCTGACAACACCATTATAAAAAATGGTTTTGACGAATCGTGTCGTGTCTATTCTATACGTGTAGAATGTAATTGGCAGTTAATCGATACAGTAACCCAAACAGCATACATGAATAACTATTTAGCTTGGAATATGTCAACTGAAATATTTTCGGAATATAAACTTATATAAGTACGGTTAGTACTTAAAAGTCGCGGTAGTGTTAAACTCAAAGGGCGCGGGTTTGTATCTTGACCGTAACGCATGCACCACTTAGGCAATATTCGGACCTAATATGCGTATTGTTACCGGAGGAAGGAAATCATCGTGATAAAACCACACCGAGATAACCAATGTGAAAAACCTGCCAAGCTGCCCTGGACAAGCGTGGCGGGTATACTGTCCGTTCCCCTATAGTGGGGGGCCCGAGCCCAGCAGAGGGACGTTTATTTGCTGTTATTATTATTATTATAAGTACGCTTAGCTGTTACTTGGAAATGTGCCCCAGGGTTCATTCTAAAGATAATAAAGATACTAACAGAGGTACTCTCCCATTTATAAGATTAGTATAGACAATGAACATGGCTGATGGATATTATGGTATTAGGTATGGTTATGACAAATTGACGAGTATATACAGAATTCGAAGGAGACACAAAATTGGCACCTATTTGCTCTTCTCTTAAGGGTTCCGTATTTGTTAAATTGGCTACAGAAAGCTAAAAATATGTTATAAATAATAACACTTCAAAAGACAACTAGCGTCTTGACAGTAAACGGCACAAAGAGATAAATTAAAAAATAATTTTCTATTTACGTTTTTGTATGTGAATGAAATTGACCTAATTATTAAAAACACCATACAATTATTGTGTATTCTTGTGTATGGACGTACGTATTATGTACGGTCCGGTGGTTACAAAAGCACACATCGTACAAATGACGTGTCGGTCGCGGTTCGACGCTCGACACAGTTTTTTGATTTCAAATTAGTAAAGTGGTTTTATTTCCATTGTACGGGCCGTCACGATTGTGTTGTGGAATGTCGTCTCATTAGAATTTTTTTTTTCTTTAGACTATTTTCTTACTAAAAATTTGGACATTGTAACAGATGTTTCTATTTCTTCAATATGAACTATCGATGGTACATAATAAAACTACTTTTAACAGTTTTAAGCACGGTGTTTTATTTGATTTTTATTCCGATGTTTCGGTTCTTCTGTGATCACGACTACTGAAAAGTGGCCGAAACTTCGGAATAAAAATGAAATCAAATGCCGTAGCCAAAACAGTTGAAACATAGTTTTATTATGTGTACTAGTCGCAAAAACTTCAGAAACTTCTAGTGATGGTATACTTTATATAAGGACTGTCTGGGGTTTCAAATCGTCGCTGTTTGATAGTAATAAACGTGGTTCAACCATGTGACTTGTAATTATGGAAGAGGCTTTTATAAAGAGAAGTTAGTTTTCTGTAAACCTGTGAACCAAAATGCACGAGCCGTGCCGCGGGAGCGTCCGTTGAGTGCCAGAACCATCTGATATATATTAATTAACTAACCAGCATGCCCTAGCGATATTTTATTAATTTAAATTTGATGGCACTTATTAGAGGTTCTTAAGTGCATATACATAATTTACCTTCGAGCTAAGCTCAAAAACTTTTTCTAAATATGCTTCCCTTTCATCAAGTATCGTTTCCACATTTGAGAAGCTACCTTATTAGGGATAATATATATGTAACTTAAAAGTGTAAAATGAAAATTCTCTAACAAAAAAGAAACCGACTTCAAGAGTAACTTAAAAAGCAAAAAATAAAATTCAACAACAACATCTTGAAGGCGAACATCTTGAAGAATATTTTGCTTGGCACCGACTTCAAGATGTTACAGATTTTTTTTTTGCTTTTTAGTTACTCTTTACGTCGGTTTCTTTTTTGTCAGAAATTTTTTATCTGTTGCTCGGTTTGTCTGTTTGTTCAGGATACACGTAATAACTACTGGGCCGATTTCGATGGATACTGGGCCGATCGGTTTTAGATGATCGACAGTTAATTTTGAGATTTAAGCTCTGCGCTACTTTTTATCCTCGGAATTCCGCGGGAATTTCCCGGGAGCGGTTTGTAGTTGCTCGGGTGTGTGAAAATTAGCTTATTCCGACACAGTTTTCACTAAAACGATACATTCTTTTTCAAATGCTGCGGTATTTTGTGTCCCGGGAATCCCGCGGGAATTTCAAGTGAAGCGTGGATGAAGTCGCGGGCATATCCCAGTTATTTATAAGTCGGTTGAAATGTTTACAATGGAAACAGTCTAACTATTGCTGAACAATAGAGCTTCCTCTTCCCCCATAAAAGTTCAAATACTCCTACATTTAATATTAGATTTGGTTCTATGACTCACGACCCTGAATGTCACCCATTTTTTGTTCTCCAATTGCAGATCAGATATTATGAATTTATAATTTGAATTTAATGCAGGACGCACATTGCAACGCGATGTGTATGCAGCGATCAATGTTGCAGTCATTTGCAATTCATCGCTACGCTTGTTATAAAACTATTATATATTTAATAAATGTTGTATAAACAACAAGCGTAGTTTAATTTATATCATACTTGGAATTCTAGATTTCAACGTGGTTTGCTATGCTAGACAATCCCTACATTGAAAATTTATAAATTGTTAAGTAATTTAAATCAAAGTGTATAGAAAAGAATAGTTTATTTCAAGTCGTAAATACCTACATAAAAATTCAAAAATTTAAAGTATTCCGTATCCGAGGCAGACTTCATTTCCATGACGTAGCAGACAAACTACAAGAGAGTCGCCTCCGGTGCTACGGCAACGTTTTACTGAAACTGGCTAATCAGATAGGAAACAAATATCTATCATACCTCCGTCACCTCCACCAGGTCCCGGTAGAAGAAATGAATCCAAGAAATGTTACATTGATGTCTTGAACGATGACATGCGTCCTGATGCCCACTATTAGGGATGCCGAAATTCTGTTATTTTAATATCTTGGCGTTGCGAAGATATTCAAAGTACAATTCCATTAAGATAGTGTCAAAGATTGGCATTCTACTAAATGCACAATATCTTCTCGATATCGTCGTGGAGGAATGATAGTAGAAAAGAATCGGTATTACCATCAGCTGAAATGGCGATAGCCGAAATTTATTTATTTATTGGAAAAAGAAACCAACAGCGCATATTACAATAATACAAACAAACAAAAAAGTACATTATATGTTGTGGTATCTGTTCCAATAATTTATTTGAAGATTAAACTTTTGAATACAAGCTTAGAGTAACGAGACAAGTCAATATCACTAAATTTGAAAAAAGATTATTGAAATGCTACTAAAATTTTAAACATTTACCTATTTCGTGAGTTTTCGCTTATAAATATTTATAAAGATAGAGTGGCCGTGGCACGCCATTGGAACTGACAGAATAGTGAAATCAGGCAAACCTACGACTGAGACGAGCATTCGGCGATTTTAACGAGATAGTAATAACAGAATTGGGCCCCTGGTAGCAATATATCTATAATATTATAAAATTCTAAGCTTACCGTATTGAACCTACATAAAGTACAACTAGAATACACTATATAAACGATGGAAAACACAATGATTTTTTTTAGATTTCCTGTAATGTAAATCTATTAGGGATGTCGAGATTTTACAATGAATTTAAAAATGACAAAAAAAACAGGAGCTAATATCGACTATCAGTTTTCAGTAGTTTTCGCGTTATGTGACATACAAAATTTTGTCAGTTTGTATGTCACATAACGCGAAAACTACTGAAAAGATTTAAACGAAACTTGATACAAAGTTAGCTTATATTTTAGGTCAACGCTTAGGAAACTTTTTTTATCGATAAATGATGTCGTTTTTGTGGGATAAATACATATAGCCAAAAAGGTGGCGTAACGTCGCGATTTTTGGTAACGCCTTTGCAATTTACTAAACAACGTCCTTATGGCAATGCGAACGAAGTTTCGCTGGCACAGCAAATTTGATGATAAAAAAATCGAATAAAGCAATCGTATCGGCTTAGCAGTGAACGATGAACCTAATGAGGAAGCTCAAGCAATGAGATAAAACTCATGTCAAGGTTTACTATTCTGTAAAGTAACGACAAAAAGTTAGTAAAGGATACAAAAACTAAAGGCTTATAAGATCATCAAAACATTTTTGATATTATAAATACGCTATTCTACCAACAAGTATTTTTTCAAGTTAGTTTGTCAAGATTCTTGACGACTGGAAAGTCATCCCTGGATGTTGGCATGATGATTGTCTTTTGTATTGAACATTAGGGGCAAACGTTTCTCATGTTCATCAACAGGGCCTCAATTTCCTACAGCTAACCTCATATATCATGAACAGGATCACCTGAGAGAAAGTATTATTCTGACTCAACTCATACATTTAATAGTCATCTTTATATACTATCAGTCATTGTAGGTAATTAATTTATACAAGACTTTTCATTATTACTAAAGAGGTTGGTTGGCTGTATAAAAGCTTATTCAAAAACCAATACGTGCCTGTATCGTCCTATTCACTACATAAAAGGTTATTACGAAATATCTTTCGTTATAATTTCTTAATTTATAACAATTAAGGAACAATTATATATGGCCTGGAAACAAAAATCACGAAAATCTAAACCTTCATGTATTCGATAGAGATAAAATGAAAGAGGTTATGACATTTGTGACTGAGATAAAACAAAGACAATAACTATAATTTATAGATATTGATGCCTACGTTCATATTCCAACATACTCAAGATCATTGTGTACATAGTACTAAACCCTAAATAGGAATCCCGCCAGGTGAAGCCTTCCAGTCGCGCTAGTTAAACATACAAAAAAGTAGACAATTGCTATCATTATAAACGCAAGTCTGGTCAATGCAATGCAGCCAGTCCACCATACGCGTTTGCGCATGGAACATCGTAGTGTCACATTTTAAGTTTAAAATATTTTTAATAATTGTAAAAAATATGTAGGAGATAATTTCATGAATTTTTCATAAATATTTTATGAAAATTGCTTTATTTGATAGAAATTTCAATGTGTAAATTTAAGCACATATTTGTATAAAAGTTACAAAAGACGTACGAAAAATATGTAAAAATAAAATACACAAGTTTCAATCATTTGTGTTATTTGTCAAGTAGAATATTATGCGCGTGACACTGCGAACTTTAAATTATTAACAATGGAACGTATAAGTTTAATGGTAAGCCTGTTAACATTGTTGCTTCTAGATTATATTTTAATATTGATTAGGAAAGTGTTGAATTTGCCTATATTTAAAGGGTATGTTGTGGTGTTCCGAGGTACTTACTGTCCGGAATAGTGCCTTCTCGTCTCCTTTCTACTACCGCACCGCATCGCTATCGGCTGGGCGTTCATCCTCACTTTCTTGAGCCGTATCTTTCATGTACGCAACGGTTCTAAAGAACGTATTTGTTGCGCACAGTAGAGATTTGGAATAAGCTCCCAGTTGAGGCTTTCCCACAGCTCCACGAAATGGGGTATTTTTATTTTTTTGTTATAAAACTCCTCTGAGGCCGGCAGCGCGTTGGTAATATCTCTGGTTTTGCATGTCCATAGGCCTAACGTCTTTCCATCAGGTGGGCCGTCAACCTGCTTGCGGTTCTTATGCTGTAAAAAAAGAATAAGTTCTTATCAGAATATTTTTGAGGTGTCATGGGTGTCCATAAAAGCTTTAATGTATTTTTAAAGAATGTTATTTCTTTACTTATTTGGTCAAAAATCACTCATTGTGAGACACGTTAATAACATTTTGCTTTTTAATGCTACTGGCTTTAACTCCGGTTTAAAAACTATCTCATCTTCAGCGCTAAAAAGGTATCTACAACAATAAAAAACATCTATAGTATGTAAAAATAATTACAATTGCCCAGTAAAAATTGTAAAAAGCTTATAAATTTTACATGCCATGCTAACATGGTCAGGTCATTTTTCTAATTTTTTTATATGTGTATTCTATATTACGTTTGTAATTTGCTAAAAATTACTGTAAAAAATGTAATATATATATATATATATATATATAATAATCTTTAAAATTTTAGGTTGCTTCTTAATTTTTGATGGATTTGGTTTATTTTACAAGTTTTATTCAACTTGAAATATTTGTATGTTTAGTAGTCAGTTTGTTTATGGTCCAAGATCCCAGTCACCCCAGACTTACGTGATATTAGGAAATATGAAATTAGTTCGTTTTAGGATCGGTAGTTTAATATAAACTTAGAAAGGAATGGATACTCGCTAAGCTGAAAGCGGGGTCGTTTTTCAGGTAGCAGGTATCAAAGGTGGAAAAAAACCAAAAACTGACGTCAAAGTAGCAAGGCTAGTTTTTACATATGTCATATACGATACTGTTATAAAACAAAGATTATACAGTTGCCAGACAGTTCTTGCCGGCCATAACTTTTGACAGACACTTTAAACAAAAATGTTGGAACTTACGTCATTTTAGGAAGGCTGAATTTTATATATATTATCAAGTATAATATTTTAAAATATTTTCCAATGAGCCAGACAAATTTGATGGGCCTAACGTCCTCCCAGACTCATTGATTATTTTTAATTAGTTTTGTTTATTCAGTCCCGATGACAATACGTGAAATTTATTTTTAAGAATTTTTTAGAAATGCTAATCTTTAAAAAATACATTTTTTTAGTTTTAAAATTGCAAGCTGTATTAGAAATAGAACCAGTTCCTTTAATCTTACGACTTTGTTACATGTGATGATGTTTTAAATAGTAAACGTTAAAAGTAAGAAAATAATTGTCTATAAAATAATAATAATAAATAAATAAATAATTAATAAATAGATAAATTCTCTAAGATAATTAATAAATAAATAGATGAAGTCTATGACGCCATCGTCGATAGGGTTCAGTAGCTCTTTATTTAGGAGAGATATATTATATTACATACCAGATATTTGCTATTCCGAGTATCCTTCTTCCATGGATTCAATTAAGAATAATCGATAAATCGCAAAAAATAAGAATATTACACAAACTAATTAAATAGCATCATTATATAGCGGTATCTGTAAACAAACACGAACGCCCTTTTAGTTATTCATGACCTGTGCCTAACAATAGTATTACGAGTGTAACCTTTCTATTTTATTACACTCATTGTCCGCCAGCGTAATTATAAAGTGATTATTACACCGGATGTACTGTTATTCTGCAAAGTGTATATACTGCAGAATTATTCGAAAATATAAACATGGACAATACCATACCAATTAGGACAATTCTAAAAATCTATGTTGTTTTGGGAAACACGTTAGAAATGCAAAGTATCAAATTTCATTCATTTACACAGATAAAATTGAATCTCAGTCAATGATAACAAATAAAAACTTCGCGTCGCTAAAAATTTTGTAATTACGATAAAATCAAGCTTGAGCATTACGAAATTATCTTTAATAATAATGCCAGAATACTTGAAGTTTAAGATATTTAACAATCCAAAAGGAAAGGCCAAACTTGCCTTTGAAAAGCTTGTGGTGTTAAACCGGTTTTCGGTATTTGGCCTCGAGCGAGAGCTCTTTACCCCGGTATTAGCGCAGCGGCCAACAACCTTCTGGTAACGAGGTGCGGGAGCTGCCTGACTTGAGGGTATCGGCGGCTCGCGTCAACCACTTTGTGGCGTTCGGTGGCCATCGCGGGCGTCGCGTCGGCTCAGTTTGCGGCATGATTGGCCAGTCTGCGGCATCCGATGGCCATCTCGGGCTTTAGGTGGCCGGCACGCTACTTATCCAGGCTTCGGTTTGCCAAGTATGAGGTATGTCCGTTTCGAGGACATAAAGTTAATTATCAATATGTCGATAAATCGCAGCACATTCATACGTTAAAACCACAAAGCGATCGAGAGCTATACCAGATTGACCGTTGCATACACAGAGCATTTCTTTCGTCAACAGTCTCATACTTACAAACGGTTCAGAAAAAACTTTTCGTGCATGCCCAGTTCTCGTATTCTGTTACCGCATGGCGATGATATAACGGAAATATTCCTACACGGCGGTGTAGGAATATTCACCCTCCGTCCGCCATCATCTCATGGCAATTGTAAGAATACACGTAGGTCAGAAAAACTACAAACTTAGAGTAATACTACTCAAAGAGATAGTTTCCTACAAAATTCATTCATACATTCAGAATTGAAGCACAAAATCAATTAATGTGTGTATGAGCGCCATGTAAGTATTTTCGCTAAGGGCACAAATAATGTCGCAAGTGAATAGGGTATTTCTAAAAGGTAGGGAATTGGAACTATTGGAGCTCATCACACTGAGACTTTGTCTTGTGGACTTACAGAACCGACGCGTCGTCAAGCGAACTGAGACTTTCAGGTCCTACTTAAAAGTACTTCACTTTACTGGCACCTACTCGGGTTCTAAGCGTATTAATTCTATGCTTGAAAATAGGTAACTATTTCCGACAGCTTTGCGGCGCTTTATAGCAAATCTACTGGGGTGTCAAATTTGTACAATAAATTAAAAAAATGGGGAATTGTTGTCTGACTACTGTCAGGACATCATGTGAAAACTAGTGAACGGATTAAAATTAAACTCGACATAGCGCTTATATTCTGAGTCAAAACAAAGGACAATATTTATCGCGTAAAGCGACGTCGTGGGATAGATGAACATAGCATATATATACATAGCATCTAGGTAGACTTATTTTACAAACGCTGCTAAAATTGACTATTAGCGTTGGCATGGCTATGCGAGGCAAGTTTCGCTGGCGCTACTTACTCAAATATAAAAATACTCACTTGTTTAAAATGCACTTAAAACAAATCAAAATATGTGACCTCTGCATAACAATCGTGTGACATCAAGCACGTACGAAATCCAGTATACAACAAAGGTCAAATATTTCACCATTGTTTTTACTAACACAGGAAACGCATACAGTTTGATTCCCATGATTACTGTATAAAATGAAATTATGTATATTATTACATCGGGTTATTTATACAATATTAGACCTTGAAATATTTTACACTATTGTGCTGTTTTAATGTGAACCTGAAATATTTTGTCGTTTATATTTCAAACCGGTCATTATTCAAAATTATATCAAAATTACAACAACCGTGATACTTACATATTATTTTTCTAATACGTTAGAAGCTTGTTTTATTTTGGTTTGTAATTTTTGAGTAAAATATACCGTAACTATACTTACAAGTTGTATATTATTATGTAAAGTTTATTTTTTTATATAATTAATTTGTTTACATTATAAATTTTAAATCCCACTAATATTATAAT
This sequence comes from Dendrolimus houi, assembly GCA_039645545.1. Taxonomy (NCBI): domain Eukaryota; kingdom Metazoa; phylum Arthropoda; class Insecta; order Lepidoptera; family Lasiocampidae; genus Dendrolimus; species Dendrolimus houi. Next base: position 3,818,148 of record CM077122.1, read on the forward strand.
CGCGAAAGTTTGTAAGACTGTATGTATGGATGTGTTTCTTACTTTTTCATGCAAAAACTGCTGAATGGGTTTTGATGAAACTACAATAATATAGCTTACACATCAGAATAACAATTTATAAAGATATAGTGTGAATTATCCAAAATATAACGATTGTCCATCACCACACGGGTGAGGTCTCGCTAGGGGCGCAGCTAGTAAAATATATAACACATATCTCTAATGACGCAGTTATTGTGAATAAAGCCTTATGTGTATATATCCTTAGATTGTTTCCTAGGTATAATGTTATAGCTAATAAAAAAAAAAAAAAATGTTTATCATAATAAAATAACTAGATCAAAATAAGTTGTTTATCAGCTTCGTTCAATGATGATTCATTTTCAGATATTAACGGCCATCGCACTAGCGTGTTTAATAATACCAACATCTACAGAAGACACCCTTCTATCATCAGTCCTAGCACCAGAATCAAAGGTGCGCCAAAGTCGCAGTTATTACGATTACCGATACGGTCGCCCGATTTACGATCGCGACTACGACCGGCCCCGATGCGGTCGCTGTGACGACCGATACGACGAAGACGACGACGATTATGATCGTCGCGACCGGGACGACGATCGACGATCTAAACCCAAGAGCTCGAAGAATAATTACGACGATGACAAATATGATGATAGGAATAACGGACAAAAGAATTCAACAGACGACGACGATGACAAGAGGCATAGTGATCGATCTAGTAGTCGGAGAGACAGGGATAGAAATAGACACCGTGATAGAGATAGATACGACGATCGGGATAGATATCGGCCCGATTACTACGATAGGTTTTTGAGAGATCCGTACAGAGAACGAGATTATGATAGGCCGTACCGTGATGAGTACTATCGTGATCGGAGACCTTATGAACGATATCCGTATCCTGAGAGATATGGGGGTTATGCTGGAGGATATGAGGGGTATGCAAGCAGATATGATGGTTACAGACGTCCGTACGAGAATTACGGTGGCTATGGACCTGGTGACGGCAGAAGTCCCCATGGAACGTGAGTAGATTTATATTACAATACCGTTCACAGGGTCAATATCACCTATAAACAAGAACAACATTTTCATTTATAGATTGAGACAAATAGGTATACCTACCTACATACCTACATAAGTAGGTATAGGGTTGGTGACAAAATAAATACATATACACTAGGAATAAGATACACATAGGGTCAATGTATTAGATATTACTTAAATTACACGTTACTTTAATATACAATAATCTAATAGGATAGGATAACAATATGCATGCGTACGGGACAAAATGACAAACAAATAAAGGAATATATAAGACAATAATATAATTTTTAATTACAAAATAAAATAAAGAATGTGTATACATATAAAATTATTTTAAAAAAACACTATCGGCGTCATAGAAAATATACGGGCGGATGGACAGGCGAAGTAAAAAAATTGACAGTAGGTAAATCACAGGAAATCTATCAATTACCGTTATAATCAGTTCATAGAGCCACGCTTTTACTTGAAATTGCTCCACTTATCGAAATAATGGCATGAAATATAAATTAGGGCAATATATTGTAATGGTCGCGGATGTGCAATAATTTTCACTCCATTGTATTATCGCTTATATTGATATTAAAATAAAACACGAAAGGTAGGTTGAAACTAAAAAATGCCAAAGATTTTGATGGCTATTGCAAAAGATATTTTAAATATTTGTAGTACTTAGTGGTTTTCAATTAATAAGTTGTAAAATTAGTTTTCATCTGATCAGTTTCAGGCCTTGGGATGAAACTTACCGCGGCCAATCTGGCTGGGATGCGGGCGGTAGGGGATATTACTTTGCGTCCGGAAGACCCGAAGCAGGGCCTGCGCAGCCTTGGGGGCAACCTGAATATGCTAGGTATTGTTCTTTTTCTATTTATGGCCAATTTTTAAGAAAAATTACTCTAAGCTATTAAAACTCGGAATGTTTAAAAATAAATAATGAATTTAACACGTTAAAAACAAACAGAAAAAAACACAGAAATTATTTATAACAAACGTCGAAATCCTACAGGAGCACCAAATTCTATAGTGCATTTTGCAATCAATTAATCACATAGATTTAACAATTGTTACAAGAGTATATTTAATAAAATTTATCATATATCTACATATTTATGAAGATGAGTTCTTTCATGTTTCGTTCCAAGCAAACCATTATCACCTGATATAGTTAACTAATACTTTACATTAATGTTGGCATATTTTAATTATGTAGTTTATATAATTCGATTGTATACAAAACAAACAAAAATGTTTCGAATTACAGACCACAATCGACTGGTTGGCAAGGCGGCTATTCAAGCACTGGATACAATGGTTATAGCGATAACACTGGCCACAGGGAACCTTTGGAGTATCGGGTGTCGATTGGCTACGGCCAAAATAATGGCTACAGGCAAGATTACAATTCTGCATACGGCCAGGGTTATGGACAGGCCGGTGGTTGGCAGAGCGTCGGTGAAAGGAGGCCCTATAGGGATTCGAGGTAATTATCCTTAATATTCTCCAGTGCAACTGTTTGAATGGAAATTTAAGAATTTTAATAGTGGTCCGTAATGCAGTCAGATGAATCTCTCCAGAGCATACTTTTCATTTTTCACTTTTTGTTTTTTCTTTCTTTCTTCGTCACTTTTGTGTTTTTTAGATAAAAATACAGGTTCCCCAGGATACAATCCATCTCCTTGCCATATTTCATGAAGATCAGTTTAGTTCCGTTTTGTATTGAGCAAAGACTTATCTACTTTCGCATCTATGATATTAGTATTTAAGAATTCTTGTGACTATTTTCGCAAACTATGCCCTAAAAAATCTATTCAGCAATCTTTTGTGGAAATTTTACTATTCTTATATGCACCTTGATTTTTGTCCAGTGCTGTACCGCTTAAGAATTAAAATGAACGTAACTAACTAACAAAGAAATGTTAATAAAGTTATTTTTCAGTGGTGTAACTAAGTTGGACAACAAAGACCAGTCTTCCAGTAGCAATAACTTCGACCAGACCAAAACTAAGCTTAATTTCGACAAATTCGACAGCAGACCTGTGAATTTCGACCAGCAAAAATATGGCCAGGGTTACGGTAATTACCGATCGCAGAATACTTACGGTCAAAACTACGGACAGAGTAGTAGCACTACTGAAACGAACTATTTGTTCTCTAGAGACGATGAAGTAGTGAGTAGTAAGCTTACTATTGAAGATGCAAAGGAACAAGTGGATGTAAAAGAACAATGAACTTTAACTAGTGGCTAATGAACTACAAGTAATTTTAATTGAGTTTTATATGTATATATTGGAATGATACTAATAGCAAGCTAATGTTCGAATTCTAGAATAATGAATAGGTTAGTCTCTGCCTCCATACGAAGAATACTACAATACAATATTACTTACAATAAAAACAGTGGAGTAGAGCAATTGACCTCAAGTACTTTTTTTTAACATTAAAATTAGTCTCTTTTTGTTAGGAGACCATATCGCTGGTAATTATTTTTTGCTTTTAGTTCAGATTCTTTCCAATTTTTAATGATACTATTTCCACATTCAATACCAAAAGGAGATTCGTTTTTAAGTAGAGCGGTCTACAATTTTTTTGACTCCGGCAACGCATTGGCACTACCAACGCACTGGTATTGCAAATGTCCCTAGGCCGCGCTGACCACTTTTCATCGGGTGGATGGTTTGCGTGTTTCTCAGCTTCTGGTAATAAAAATAGACATATATTTATTTATTCTGATAAATGAACGTGTCTTTAAAAAATTAATCTTATGTAAGTACCCATAGCATCGAAAAAAAACGTTTGTTGTAAGTTATGCTTTTTATAAGTGCATATTACATGTATTTAATGTGATATAATATCATTGTTGTCATTGTATCAGAGATAGTTAATATGCATTAGCCACGTGAACTTGCAGGAACGTCATGATTAATTCCTTATTAATGCATCATAAAAGTTGTCGAAGTATCTGATAAATGTGACATGTAGTATCCCACGGCCTTGGTTCGCCAAAAAGCATACTTTAATGGTGTATTTACGTGTTCAAGTTCCCACATTTTGGTTATCTATAGAGATAAGGCATTAATTAAATATATAAAAAAGCCTTTGTTTTATTTTGATGATAATATTTACGATCCTTGCATATAATTCTATCAGTGCATATGCTCAATTACTTGGCTTGGGTCTCCTATTAGGTAATTATGTTGAAACCACGAAATAAGAATATTGACTTTAACGAATGACAATCGCCCAGTAAAAAACGCGTAACAAACTGCAATGACAGTTGTCGTCATCAGTCTGTTCTTTATTGAAAATCTCAATGAAAACTTTCAATTAACATCTTATTACACGAACAAGAACATTTTTTTATAATTATTTTTATAGTTTTTTTGACTTAAATCAGTCACAAATTAGACGTCCAATTAGCTTCTTTTAATTTCATGACATTCGTGGAATTAACGGAATTGAATAGGAACTAATTAGGACTTGTAATTTATGAATAACAAAGTCGAATAAATATGGTTTTAAATAACAACACGTTGATTGAAAGTTGTAATTGTCTTTTTTTTTAAACGAGAACGGACTGGTGACCCCATCTGTGACTGCAGATTGTACGAGCTACGTATGTTCTGGACGATTATCATTCCTTAGTATTTATTCTTCATCCATGACTCGAAAATGATGATGATAAATTAAGACTCTACAAAGCAGATCAATTAATGCACCGTCCCATACTGATCCCCGTTTCATGAGTCGAACGCTAGACTACTTATAATATATTTTTAATATCTTGTGCAACATTCATAAGGATATTTCCCTTCAACGTCAGCACGTAACTTGGTTATAGTAATGTGCATGTGTACATTAGGCCAGAAGAATATCTTTCACATGACCGCCATCATCAGCATTCAAGCATTAAGTCTCGTTTACGATCAGAAAGTCCCCTTTCAGCATACAACATTGAGAAACCGTTTTTATGTATGTTGTCCATGTGTTGTCAATAATTTCCATGTGACCATGGGAGAAAATAAATGAAATGAGAAGAAACTTATTTAGTTTCCGGTTTACGATACACGGTACGGTAAACGATACATGATAAAAAAGTTAAAAATAGAGTTTAATGTTGACCTGTTTTCTATATATGTGACGATGCAATTTTTCTCTTCTTTTATATGCTATTTATTATTCTTTTTTAATGGTCGTAATTTTGATACGCTATTTATTAAAAATAGAATAAATAATGGGTTTATTCATTAAGCTATTAATGAAAATTACGATAATTTGCTTCAGCGTCAGAACGTATTTCTAACAATGCACGTTCATTAGGTACTTACATACATATACAAAATTAATTAGATACACATAATATAATAATAATATATATATTCCCGCAGGGGGGCTTTGTGGCGAAGCCTTAGGTGAGTAGCGACACCTCGTACCTGACTCCGGGGGCTAAGACAAGGCCCCCACCTCCGTGCTTGCCTTAGCCAGCCGGCACGAAGTGGAGATCGCTAGAGCTAAGACTCAAGCTCCAGGGGTGGAAGTGATAAATGGCATCACGTCAGAAGTAGCTTCGGTGAACCTGCAGCCCACCTCTCTACACCCCTTAGCCACTCACACCCATGTTGCCCCTGTCTTCTATGGCATTTTTTGGGGCCCATGCAGGGAGTGGCAAGTCACCGTCTGCCCATTTTTCCATGTTCCCCGAACAATTGACTGGCAGACGCGATAGTCCCCATATTCCCAGACCCCTAGTACCACTAGAAGTTCACCCCAATAGCCCGGTACTTTTTGTCCTCATTTCCCACAATAGTCCTACACTGGCCGGGGCTTGTCCTTGGGTGCATTATTACATGGTGTACACAGGGATAATCGCTGGTCAGTGTCACGCCACATTTACTTTAAATTTGTCAAGGGGCCTCTACGTGTTGGCCATCCAATGGCTCCACGCAAGCCCTCCAAATGTCCGGGCCATTTTGATGGCCCGTGGTCTTGAAAAAAAAATATATATATATATATATATATATATATATATATAGTATTATCTATGATTACATCTCACAAAATACCATCTATTGGTGACAAGAACAAATGAAATATTACTGTGCTATCTACTGAACAAAAGAGAACTATGTAATAAACGGTCTATTGTCAAAAAATAAAATACATTAATAATAACCAACCCTCTATTAATGACAAACACAATTACTCCGCCATCTATTGATGAAAAGAGTTAACTATATAATAAATAAACGCGATCTATTGTTAAAAAGAGTAAACTACATTAACAACAACCTTTAATGGTGACAAGCACAATTACGTCGTCATCTATTGATGAAAAGAGTTAACTATATAATAAATAGACGCCATCTATTATCGAAAAGAGTAAACTACATTAATAACCTGCCATCTATTGGTTGGTCATAAGAAGTAATTAAATATGACTGTACCCTCTATTAGCAAATAGATTTATTTAAATAATGAAACCCTGTTTTTTTTAATGAGATTCTGTGTCACTAGATGGCACCACAAGTTGTTCTCTTCTCTATCTTTTGATGTTTTTTTGCCAAACATATTACTAGATGACATCTGTCAAAATCAAAGCAGTTTTTTTAATGTCAATGAGTAATATTTAAAAATATAATATTTATGTAGTTTTTTGTTTATAATGTTAACGCTTGCTTAACTTCAGTACGTAACAACAAAAAGACCTGAATTTAATTTGTCCCACTAAAATAATTAAAATAATTCTCTTCAATTATTTTAATGGCTAGGTAGGTAATACATTTTTATAATAAAATTTATCATTCGCGTATAATATGAATTTATACTTAAAATTGATCGTGCAATTAAGATATGATAAAAGGATTATTTCATAATAGGTATAATCTGATAAATAATATCAGATAAATCGTCCACTTGCTGCCGTATCCTTGTAAGAAATTCTCGTCGACTCACTACTGTATTTGATGAGATTTTAATATTTAAAAAATAATAAAATTAAATGAATAATTTTATTCTTAATATCAATAAACAGTGCTACGATTATTTAAATTAATTTTAATATTATTATTTATATTTGTAAATTGTGTTCTTGTTTAAAATAAATTTAAACGTTATAAAATTTTATGATTTATAACAAATAACTTTTAATAACACTTTCTACTACAGAAAATCGCGAGTGCTAATATTTTGAAACATATACCTATTATTAAAAAAAATCTGTATCTATTAAAATTGTACGTAACTAATAACCACGTAATCATAAGAAAGTTAATTATTAAATACACTAGAGCAAATAAAATGTCATGGCAATGCTAACATAAATATTTACACGAAATCTATATATTATACCTATTCATGTTTAATGTAATTTTAAAAGATCGTGTTTAGTTTTCCCTATATTATATAACTATGGTTAGTTCGGTTTCAAGATCAGATTATGTTTTAATGTTTAAAATTTTACCAATAATTAAAATAATGCTTTGTTAAAAATACTAAACAAACAATATTTACATAAGCGTAATTTTTCTTATTTCGACTACCTTCAATTTTCACGCATTAGGAATTAATTTAAAATAATAAAAATACCGAACTACCACTTATAGAAAAACGTTACATCGTTGGTCGTATTCTAACTACTGCTTCATAAAGTTGTAGAATTCTAATATTGTTATAATTATTCATCTTTTTAGGCGTATGCATTGCGGGTTCTTTAAAAACATCATTGCCAAACACATTTTATTTGATCTTATGTTAACCATACGTTAGAGCTGTGAAATTGGGACCGTTTCGCTATAAAAATGACGCAACAGGACTCAGTTATTGTATCGGAAAATGCTCAAGACACCTCTGCTGATGTGAAGGTCGTTGAAAATGGTGGTGATCCATCGTTGCTGGCACCTCTTCCTCTTAATAAAGCGTAAGTGATTTCTTCAATAAACTTTTTTCGCTACCTATTTGTAAGTGTCATGAAAAAAGAGTACTGCTCCATGCAGTAGGTACAATAGATGACATGAATAGTGGTTTGGCCGAATACCGAATGTTCGGCCATGCTCTCGGCCGAAACGCCAATTATTCGGCGTAAGATATGTGCAATTCGGGCGTAGCAGGTTAGTATTAAAGCAATAATCTGTGAAGTAATAAGTACACATAATAGCTACTACTCAGATATTCGATACACGAATTTTAAGTAGTGGGTGGGGGGAAGGTATTCTTACCCTTTCTGCAATCCCTATGGTCTGGAGTTCATGAGATATTATTTTTTGATAAACATAACCTCACTTATTTTTTCAGTCATTATTGTAATGGGTAGTGAAAGGTCGCGACCAGTGACTACAGTGATTTAGGTTAGGTTAGCTTAGCTTCAACTCAAAGCGTAGTGCCAGAACCGACCGGTAACCATTTACTATTTATTTTATATACACGAACAGTTACAACGAGAACAATAACAATTTTTAAATACATTGCAGAAAAAATCCAAGTTTTTTTTATGAGTTAGAAATAAATAAATGCGATATGTAAAAAAATCTATTCTCATCCTTGGGTGGGCATTTTGAATATTTTCGTGATTAATCTTGTCGTGTATGTGAATGTCCTCTGTTCTGTCTTTTCCTCATTTTTTGACGACTTAACCTGTTTTTTGGTTATTTTGGTTCTTTTTCTGTTGATTACTGGCTTTTCTTTGGACATTGAAAGGATTGTTCAACTTTGGACCTATGATATAAGTAGAATATTAGTAAAAAAATAAATGAGGCTATGTTTATTAAAAAAACTAATATTTCAAGATCTCCGGACCATAGGGGTAAGTATGCCTCCTCCCCCTCCCCACTCCACCACCCCGCTATTTAAAATTCGTGTAGCAAACATCTATAGATTTACCCACATAATTAAAACTATTATTTAACTGTTTTAATCGCGATAGTAAATATTTTTTTATTTGATTCTGACATTTTAAAAACTTGCCGAAACGTAATATTAAAAAAAAACAAAATTAACAATGTTGAAACATAGTTTAATTAGCAATTTTTGATAGAATATACACATTTTTGAGCAATATGTGCGTTTTCTTTTTAAAGGTCTTATTCATAGAGGGCTAGAGTAAGTTTGAACGCTTCTTTAGGAACTATAAAGAAGCGTTCAAACTTACCCTAACTCTCTATGAATAAGACCATTGGTAATCGGTATTTGGCCGAATACCGAATTGTTAAAAAAGTGGTCTAATAGGCCGAATACCGAATAGCAGCAGCAAATTCGTGGTATCTCTAGTAGGTACATAGAAATGATTGTTGCCAGTTTGGTGTGGACGCAATATAAGCAACGCTAAATTTTGACATTTGGACCTAAATATATTTTTGGTTGTAAACGGTATTTTAAACTATTATTTCGTTTTAAGTCTTAAAACAAAATAATAGTTTAAGGCTCGATTACATCGAAGATAAAAATTATAACAAAATCAAAATGACGTAAGTATTTGTTTTTCTTTAGGCCAGTATTAGACCGTTCATTTCCGTTGTTCAATTTGGTTAAAGGAACCAAAGTGATTAATGTAAACATAAAATTCAGTCATCAATATCATTCAATCACGTCATATATTTTTATTACGTTGGACCTTTCAACCAAATTGATTCAATTTTATTGAACGGTCTAGTATCTACTTTATATAAAAATTAAATGGTTTTTTTATTGAGACTTATGCCTAAAAGTTTTAAATGTGTACAGTATTGTAGGCGGCTTCTCCGTTAGAGTCTGTATCATGGCGGCCAGTAAACTATCATTTATTTAGTAACTGTACAAACATATTACTATAACATAAATGATAAATTAATACAATGAATGAATTTGAACCTAAATGGTCACGTTTGTGCCGTTTGGAGTTGAAACATTAGGGCCATGGACTCCAACGGCAAAGAGTTTCTTCAAAGAGATTTACAAGAAACTCTTTTATCCCACCCCTGATCAGAAGGCTGGCTCATATTTCGCCCAACAAATAAGCATCGCCATACAGCGCGGCAATGTAGCCAGCCTTCTGGGCACGCTCCATCTGGCAACGATTTGTTACACAGTCTATAATAGCTTGTACTATTTATAACTTAGTTTACTTTTAGTTTTTAATTGTATTTATTAAAAAAAAGGTCACATATTGAATTTACAAGTAGAATACTGAGCCTAGATCGCTGTCTATTATGGACAAGATGTCCAGAACGCTGGCTACATTACCTCTTTGGGATGCCGTGCCGTGCCGACTGATCCGTTGTATGAGGCAGGCATACGGATCACCTGAAGAGTCTATTACGAGTTTTAAAGATCTTTTTGTATAGAGGCTGGTGGCTTAAGGACTCCACAGTCAGTGGTTTAAGTAAATTCGGTTCATATTGTCTACGGTCTCAAAGAACAACAAACAACTAAAATTGTTTCGATATGAACAGGTTTAGCTATTCTATGTACTACCTACCTTCTATATTTATTTATATTTACTCCTAGTATGAATTTATCGTTTTTTTTTGTAGTAGCCTAGTTATTGTACCTTAAGTACTAAAAGTTAATACTGAATTCTGACGAGTCCTATGGGTAGATTGGTCAAAACTGAAAAACAGTCATTCTTATGACTGTTGAGGCGACAAAACAGTCCCTTGAGTTTTGTTCCAGTATTAATGGTCAGACTCCAGCTTCCCCTTTCAAGGGCGGTAGCGCCTCTCGTGGTGCAAACATCTATAGGCGACAATAACCACTTTCGACAATAGGGGGGGCATCAGCCTGTCTGCTGTTGGCCAGTAAATTAAAAACAAAACGACCTACGATATTTTTGTATTTTCATGTTTAATTGGTATACTAGATTTTAGATTTTTTTAGCTTAAAATGCGAATTCTTGCAAATGTAAAATACTCATTCAGTTTTAAAGTATAAATATACTACCTTTTGCCCGCGGCTTTGCTCACGTTATTGTAAATTTGTAGACAGAATGAATCGGACAGTCAGTCAGTCGGCAAGTCAGAATACAATACATGAGAGCAACACATTGCACTGTCACTGTCGTGGCCATAACGATGTATTTGTTAGTAAATTGGAACGGTGGTGCCAATAAAACGCGATCTGAGCTCTATCTTTTTGGCAAATTCGCTTACCCCTCGGAACAGTACTTTTTTCCGAATGAACGCTACCATAGTATGTCCTGTTGTATATCCGTCACAACGTGTATGCAGAATTTCATGACGATCTGGTGCGCAGTTAAGGCGTGAAAACGTCAGAAAAAAAAAACGAATAAACTCATGTTCTCATTTATAATATTACATTAGGATGGTTAAATTAGGCGGATGTATTTTCTGTAAGTGCGAGTCGTCATAAGCTATCAAAAAATGCTAAATATTAAATACAATTACAATATTTCCAGTAAATAGAGTTTATAGATTACTAGTTATCGCTTACGTAAAATACTTTACAATTTATGATAAGCAAATTTAATGGATTCTGATAATTTAGTTATTATTAATAAATAATATAAGCTGCTAGAAACAGGCTCAAGGCTTTCATAACCAAGAGGGCAGTACTGAATAAAGCCTTTAGCCCAAATCAGTCAATACTTGAAAATCAAGAAAATTATATCTTCTTTATATATAAAAATCAATTGCTGTTCGTTAGTCTCGCTAAAACTCGAGAACGGCTGTACTGATTTGGCTAATTTTGATTTTGAATTATTTGTGAAAGTCCAGGGAAGGTTTAAAAGGTGAGTAAATATAATATGAAAAAAATGCTTGGAATATAATAAAAACAACAATTTCGCTTTCCCTTGGAAAGTATTCCTGTCAAACATTTGATGTTCGTCCCGTCGTTTAGAAATCAATTAAATTTAAAAGTCGTTCAGAAATCAAATTAAATTTAAAAGTGAAGTTTTTTTTTTTTTTTTGGTTTTGAATGTCAAACGTTTGATGTTCGTCCCGTCGTTCAGAAATCAACGTTTTTTATTTATTGATTCTAAGGCGGTAAGAAGTTTGCCGGTTCAGCTAGTTTTAAATAATAAAACGTAAAAAATCATCACATCAATATAAAGACAAGTGCAATAGATATCGATAAAACTCGTAAAAAAATCACTTGTATGCTATAATAGATATAAATGTAACATGCTAATTCTAGATTTACGCCTAGAAATAAGTAGGCGTATATTTACTTAAATAAATTTGAATTTATTAAAATAACTTAAAAGGTTGCTTTGCAGTAAAAATAGTTAATAATTCGACGTCATATATCTACAAACATCAACAATCAATTCAATGAGTTTTAATTAAAGATCATTGAATCCGCTGGACCTGTTATTGATGCAATTGCGACTCGTTTCAATATTCTTCACTCTGAATATGGAAGGTAGCTCCATAACTCTGAATTATAAACATTGTTTCCTTCTATTTTTTTAAATTAATTTATGGGCGTCGAGAAATGGAAGTAGTTAAATAGATGTAGAAATTGCGACAAAATAGGACAAGTCCGTGTCTGTCTATACACAATCAAGGGTTTCTTAGAGGTAACAAACGTCTATTCCTTTTATCATATACCTACAGAACCTCATCATCATCAGCCAACCGTTGTCCACTGCTGGACGTAGGCCTCCCCAAGCTTGCGCCACCTATCCCAGTCATCCGCTGTTCTCATCCAGCCCCCACCGGCAACCTGACGCAGATCGTCGGTCCATTAGGGTGGAGGGCGTCCCACACTATGTTTGCCGAGACGCGGTCTTCTGCTCCATCGGCACACATGGAGCACATCACACTGACACTTCAACTTGCTAATTTTGCAAACTATGTTGGTGACCTTGGTTTTATTGACTTCCTTTTCGAAGTTATGCTTACCCACTTGAATAACTTGTCTAAGTTAAACATACTTTTGCACAAGTTCGAGAGGGGTGCCATAGACGAGTATCGGTTTCGGCGTGACATGATCATTGAACATGACTTTTGTCTTGTCTAGGTTCATATCAAGACACACTCGTCGAGAGGACTCATTTAGGCCGTTCAGCGTTTCGGCTTGTTCTTCCGTAGTCTCTGCAAATACGACAATATCGTCAGCAAACGGTGGTGAGAGATGCGCTCGCCATTAATATTGATGCCCCGTTCATTCCAGTTCAGAGTCTTGAATATGTTCGCCATCGCGTTTGTGAACAATTTCGGGAAAAATTACAACCTCCTGTCTCACTCCGCGACGCAAATGGATGGGTAATTTGACATATGGCTCCTCCCCAGCGGTCTACAGAATACTTTGGATGGCGGCGGCACTTTCTCTAAAGTGCCTCTCTACGGACTTCTGACAACCCCAACATGTGCCACTTGATCCGGCTCAGCTCCACTTCGAGTTGTGTGGGGTGACGGTCCAGTCTCATCGAGCGTCCGTTATACGTCGTCAAATAAAGTTTTTTCCATTTGGCAGCCTAACGTATCCCGGAGTTTCTTCGCACCCCAGTCCCATCGTTACCGCGACCGCTGCCCTAGCCGGGAATAGTGGGGCTAACGGAAACTGGGGCCGTTTTCTGGGCTTCATATTCATAGGAGGGATTTGCCCTAGTCATTGTGCTGGGCAGGCGTGTTGGTGACTGCAGGGCTAACTATTTGTACTAGGAGCGCTACTGCCCGCTCCCACTCTGTAGATCTTTTTTAGTTGGCTGACTCGGATGGTCTCGTCAGAAAATTGCAGGGCGCATCACGGGCAGGTGAGGTTGACGCTTGGGTTTGCTAGGTGGTAATTCGCTTCTTACTTACGCCCCAGAGACAGAGACTGAATAAAATAGAATAATATGGAAGTAAAAGCACTATACGGACCCTAAATACCATTTATTACTTGAGATCATAGGTATCAAATAACTGTTTTCAGAAAAAAAAAACTGAGAAGAAAATAGAGAGACGCGGACACTTTTTACATAATTATAATCCACATCATGTCTAATATTATACAGTATGCTGATATCAAAATATCAACCAGTCGGTCGCCTGAATCTAATCAGATAAGCTGAGACCGGCTTTGGTTGTAATCTTTGCGATTATATGTATATTGAATGTCTATGTTGAAGTAATTGTATATAATACCTAAACACCGCAAGTAGGACACCCATATGCATACCTAGTCCACCTTTCTTTCCTTTCACCTTTTCCCAATGGATTGGGTCGGCATAGTAAGTTCCTTTCGTTCTCTCTAGCTTACACGACAGCTTAAATGTCATCTTAATACATCCATACTTATTTACTATTATAAATGCGAAAATAACTGTCTGTCTGATACGCTATCATGGAAAAACGACGGTATGGATTTTGTTGAAATTTGGTATATATGTCAATAACGAAGATGGGCGTAGGATACTTTTTATCAGAGAAAATGGGATAGTTTTGTTCTGGGCCGGAACTGAATTTTTCGGGGACGAATAGTGCCTAGATAAAAAAAAGAATGCAAAGTAATCTGTGTGGATACTTGCTTTGAACACAAACCAGGGTTATAACCAAAGATTTTAACCGCGGTGAAGCAGCATGAAAAACCGGTATATAAAAAAAGGGAAATTGACTTCATACGGATGTTTGTGTCTTTGTTTGTGCCTTCTCCTCACCCTTGCGAATTAACCGATTAATCTTAAAATGTAATGCTTATTTAAATTAAATTTAAATATATGTATTAAATTCCTGAAAAGCGGGTAAATTACATGAGATCCGAAAACTATACAAGTGATACTGAATGAAGCGATTATCATTGTATTTGGTTTTGGTATATATCAATTTTCAATAATGTGTTTGGATATAGGAATATTTCTAAAGTTCATAGGAGCGGCATGTTAAACTATAGTATTGAAGTACTATTGTAATTTCAAAACACCATAATTGTGAGATGTTGCTAATATTTTAACGAATATAAATTGACAAAAAATACCTTCACCACTTAAGGCCAAATTTAAAAAAAGAAAGAGTGGACAGAATTCATTAATTTATTTCAATATATAAATTGTTTTTCATTTATTACATTTTTTAAAGTTAATCAAATCTGTCCAACGTAAATCAACATCGCTTGATATTTCAAATATTTAAATATAGATAGTCATTCAACAGCTCATTTGACCTTCAACTCATCCAGAATTAAGGTTGCCATCTTTTTTGGATGAAAATAAGTATTTTTGTTTTTAAGCTGTAAAAATATAGTCGTTTTGGGAAACTTATGTGAAAAAAGGACTACACATTTATTTTTAATTATTTATTATATATTTTATTTATTTCATTATTGCATGGTCCATATGTATTTATTACTACTTTTTGCTTAGGTCAGCAAAGATTTATTATATTTTAAATAATCATAAGTGTCTGAACAAAAAGCGCGACAATTGAATTAGCGATGAAAATATAGTACATTTCGTACTATGTAATTTTTCTATAAAATATAGTACGATACCATATATTATAGTACGGTTGGCAACCCTATCCAGAATTAAACGAACGCATCTTTAATTCCAATTCTATTTCCTTACCTACAAGTTTACCTTTACTTGAAGTCGTTTCTGTTTTACCACAACTAATACAATAAAGCGGTTGCTACCGTCCTAAATACTATGGATTAAAGACCATGGTTTTGAGCTTTAGAACGCAAACATATACTTTAAATAACTGTGTCACTTTGTGTCGAAGCTGTTCTTATGAGTGAAATGAGTCATCACACTAAAGTGGTTTATCTTTGTAATAAAGTCAATATCTTTTGACCCGGCTGGAGTTATTAGCGTGTGGTATGATTTATCGTCACATCTTGAGGCTTTTAAGAAATAGACAATATTAAAATTTAAAATGCTTTTAATGAAATTAAGTTTTAGCAAAACACATGCACCGTTTAGACAGTTTTTTTGGATTCGGTGCATAAGGTTGTAATATTACAATATATTCTAAAACAGTGTTCATATAACAATAAGTGTTCGTTAAAATACTCTTTAAAATATCTTGACAAAAATAATTTTCATTACTATTTAATCAACAATGGATACGCAATTTGACTTGATAAAGCTCTGATCACACCGTGCTATACTCGTAGGTACAAAATCTAAAGGTTGCAACGTTGAATAAGTTGACAAAAATGTATTTAATTGATTGGAATGAGCCCTATTGCCATGTGTCGGCAGTAAAAACATCGGGACACTGCAGTTTAAGATTGCCGAAGTGTGAAACGCTTCGACTAGCGTGACGAACATACTGTCTGCTTAGTACTCTTGAGATGTCGAAGATAAAAATGGGAAGTTTATGAGCTGATCTTATTGCTATGTGCTTGACATTTTGAAAATTTAATGCTGAATAACGGGCGAATAAACAATCTAATTAATTTGGAAAAAGAAATAAAATAATTAATTATCGCACCCACAGTTAGATAATGACTCCATTGACTCTAAATTAATTCTAGAAATAGAAAGAAAAAGTTTTGGCCATAATTTATAATCATATTGAATTAAGAATATGCGAATTTCTCAGTAATAAATGCTATGATAAAATTATACTGCTCTTTAAGATAACTGTCCTTTAAACCAAAAGTGTTTTTTAAATTAATATGATATGTGATATTTTGAAAAATGAGAAATTAATTGTATTCATAACTTCCTTAGCAATTTTTTTTTTGGGAGTAAGAAGAACAATGTGAAAGAATGTGTGTTTGTGTTATCTCATACCACTTGTGGAAACTAATCAGTTAACTTTTCCATCTGCATTCGTATTTCACAAGTGTTTATCTTTCCGCACACGGTGTTTCTAGTGGGAAAACGCTATGAAGATGGCACAATACTAGCTCTCACTTGACCGGTCTTACTCAGTTCAACGCGAACGACCGCATCGTTCTCGTGTCGATTGGCGCACCACTAGCAGTTTCGAACAAACTTTTATAAACTTTAAAAGCGTCTTGCTTCGAATGTTCAAACTGTTCAATGACCATTGCTTGTGCCTAAAAAATAAAAAAGGGCGGGAATAGTGACAGTTATTTGTAACTTTTTTCTTTTTTATCGCAATTTTATGTTATCGTTTTGATAAAATAAATCGATACAGGTGGGATACAGGCGTGTTTTTGTGAGGTTAAAGTGGTCGTGCAGTGATGCATCGTTTATGTGCAACGTGATTATAATCGAGTTTTTTGGATTGTCAGGTGAGTAACCTTGAACCCGTATTTTGCATTTCTTGTTCCCGAAGTTATCAAACGGTTATTCTCTCGTTCCTACCAAGTTGCAGTTGGCAAACAATATAAACTGCAAAATTAAAACATTCTGGGACTTGTCCAGTAGAAATTTGAAGGATAATGACTTTCCTTAAGTTAATAATTTTCTTTGCTTTCATGAACTTTTTCAAACACCTATATGGTGTTTATATAAAAGCAATTTACAATTATACTTTCGGGAGTTTGAGACTTAAGTTTTCTTCGCTGCGAATTATTCAGGATCCTGCTTGATATATGGAAAATTCTGGTTGTTTAGTAAAATATGAAATTTTCAAAATTTTATATGAAGTTCATTGTCTGTTTTCAGTGTGATTCATTTGCCGGGTTTGAGGGGTCCTTTCGAGTGTTGCTTTTTGTATTATAATAATACAAATAAAATATTTGAAAAAAACCATAGTCATATGGAAAAGTAGAAAAAATCTGCGATCTAGGAATATGGCTGGTGCTGTTTATTTTGTTAATGTTGCTATGAAGATTTCAGATTTTTTTCCTTAGACACGTTGTAAATTACTAGTAACTTGTGCCAGAAAAAATCCAAGATTGCTTCTTTCCTTTTTTAAGATGATTCTCGTATTCTTAAAATGTAACGTCATACTACTGGTACTCACCGTCATCTTAGTTATAAATACCGGTTGCGTCTGGAGCAAACGTTTTGAACACCGCGCTAAACATTCTAGTTTCTAATTTTTCTTCACCACCTCACATGGTCTTCGGCGTCTAGCTTTATGTGACAGTGCGTGATACATACTCATTTTTGGGGCTGGCTGGACTACCCCGCTATCTAGCGGAGAGGGCAGGACTAAAAATATGTTCCCAATATAGTCCGTTTCTATTAAACGTCGCGGACATGAAGGCTGAAGGATGCGTTTGTTCCTTACTACTTGCGATATCCACTGCATCATATTCATATTCAAAGTAATATCATGAAATGCGTAACTAACTCCGTTGCCTCAGTGACCCAAAGTGAGTCTTGATCTCTGAAACAAGAGCACGTCACTTTTTTCTGTTCTGGACAGTAGGTATCTTGCCAAATATGCCTACATTTTATGAATTCAATTAATTTATCTTATAAATAATAATATTTCTAACCTTATTTTAAAAATATTAGTTTTTTCCGCAGTTGACTCATAAATAAATGTAGTTCCCGTATTCCAAATGTTGTGCGGTACCAGTATTAGTTTAGAACAAGTTCATAGTATTAATTTACATACATTTAGGCAATTATCTCGACAGTATGCCTATAAGTTTGATTAATTTCCTAGTTTTTTAAGACGTTGTTGAGAATCATAATACTACAGTGTAAAAACATAACAGTCGGATAAAGCCTTTCAAGATTCACGAAATACGCTTCCGTGTAAACTTCTACACACAAGTAGATGCGTGGGCGGTTCCTATATTACATTATTCTTTCATTTGCATTACCATTAGTTGAATTTTAACATTACTTGTATGGAGCTTATGTCAATGAAAATAAAGGGTCGATAAGATATAGGAACGGGCCAACGGCATATGTTTAAGATGTCCCCCAAACAATTTATAACAGTTTGGGCATGTATGTACCTACTTGTTTTTATTTCAGTACACAGCATACAGACGCTTTACAGTGAAAGAAAATTAAACTAAATTAATATAAAGTATGTAACAAATCGCTGCCAGAGGGAAGCTAGCCCCGAAGGCTGGCTGCATTGCCACGCTCTATGGCAATGCTGATTCCTTGCGCGAAATACAAACCAGCCTTCTTTATTATGCATCCCATTTGTTTTTTTTTCTTAACGTGTCCCTTAGCATGCTGGTTATTTAATCTGTGATCGTATTTATGTTTTAAATAACGTGTTCCATGTTTGCTCGCGTAAATTTCGGATTAAGTTATGTCCCATTTTTCGGGATAAAAATATTTTACTTTAATTTGGTTGAAAGACTCGGAACTAAAAGGACACGACTGTATTCAATGATCTTGAATGGTTTATGTTTACATTGAATCACGACTAATTCATCCAAATTAAAAGACAGAAATAACAATATCCCAAATGTGAATATATCTTTGCTACTTAGATACACGTATTCTAGTTCATATACTTAATTACAAAACATATTAGTAAATAAACTGATAATGAAATAATTAAGGTCACTTTGTACCTATAAGAAATCAAAAATTGTATAATAAATTACGTGGTTTATCACAAATACACGTGATAGAAAGGTGTGGTGCAAGCTTTATTTATTTGTAAACCATTTAATAATAATAATTTAACTTTCAGCATTTTCTATGCGTTTATTGCGGACCGATCAGTCTTTATAAATTACTAGAGCTCACGGCAGACGTTGTCCTACCCTAAAAAATATATATCTAATCACTGCGACCTACCGGTTCCAATTGTGAATCTAAACCATCCGGGGACCCACAGAAAAAAATCAACAAAATCAGTAAAATCGTTCTCAAGCTAGCGCGTACATATATTTCTATTCTTCATTTTAATTTATATAGATTTTAAAAGACAGATATTCGTTTTCAAAGTACTAAGAAAGAAGTCCCCGCCCCTAACTTTTGAACTAAGAATGAAAAATTCTGCAAAAATTGAAAGTGATAAAACTTAAAATTACTGTCAACGAAAATTATTTGAACAATATCGTTTTTTTTTATTGGAAACACGTTTAACCGCTCTGTATATTTAATACTAATATGAAGTAAATTATCTTTAAAACAATCAATAATACTAACATTAGTTAGAATGGTCCGTTATTTATCTGGGTGTCTGGGATCGGCCCCAGAGTGGTCCATAATACCCATACAATCAATTACCCATAACACAAGCATAACTTTCTTGTGTTATGGGTAATATAATATAAGCTTGAGAATGTACAATCGGTGAGTTTGTCTGACATTTATTATATTTAAAAAAATGTCTCAGACCATTGTCATTTCTTTTGAACGTTCCCAAAAGCCTGGCAGCGTAACCGAGTTGAATAACTATGTTAATTCTTTGGCTAAAATAAAGGCCAGCCTTTTAGTCACGTGACGATATCTGTTTAATAGCTTTTACATTGAAATATAGGCTATTTTTTATTAAGTGCTTTCTTCATACTATTACTATATGTGCAGGAACGGGGAATGAATATAATTTCCTGCGGCCTGTCGTAAGAGGCGACAGGTGGTAGAGTATTTGCCCGTGTGGATGGCTACCATCCCTGGTCTAGAGCATACCGCCATTACAGCGTTGAGTTGTATTCAAGCATATTTAGTAGACAGTTCCCAGTCTCCTTTAGAGAACGGCAGCACATTGTTAGCACCTTTAGTGTTACAAATGTTCATAGGCAATGGTAACCGCTTTCCGCTGTTAGGTGGGCCGTCTGCCTGTCTGCTGAGCTCATGTAATAAAAAATCCATGTTCCGCAACTGAATGATAAAACTAAACACTTGACGGTCATTACCTCAACGGAACCCTCCAAAATACGTACACGCTTGCTTGATTTGTGTATAACAAGCATTAACAGTCTTTAAGACAAACAAATTAATATTAATATTTTTTATTTACTTAGCTGTCAGTAGTATGAGTCACGTATCTTATTAAACATTGTTTTATGAGTAAAGTTCTTCATAAGGTGTACTTATTTATTTAGTTATACATATTGTGTGCGAAACTACTATTATGAAATCAGTACTATTTGAATAAAATAAAAATATTTAATTTAAAGGTCATTTTCCAATTTTCTTAAGAAAATTCAAGCGTTCATCTATGGCATAATACCTACCGACATCGGTTTTAAGCACGGCGGAGGGCCGAACTTATCGATATAACCAGCTGGTCAGCAACCTGGTCTATCCACCTATTTGGAAGTCAACCACGAAGGTCTCTTGCCTTCAACTGTCGCCGTGACCACGCAGCCGTAGAAAGTATTCATTTCGCCAATAAAATCGATTTTTCGTTAGTACCTATACTACACCCATACGTTTAGTTTTAGCATTATAAAAGGGAAAAGTGTTATAAAAGATAATTCTTTCATTTGCATTTATGTGATACTTATCAGGTGACTGAGTCATTATATGGTGCTAAATATAGGGGACACTTTTTCATATCTATATATATTACATGAAGCAAAAACTTTGTACCCCTTTTTTACGAAAGTTGCACGGACGGAGGTGTATTAAATTTCGCACACTTATAGTTTATATAGAGAAGAAGCGACGAATGCTTATATTTCATAAATTTATAAATTTAGATTTAAAAAAAATTACACACACCACCATGTATTTGACACAAACATGCATAATACTCTTTTGTTTATTTTTCAAGTCAAATTAACAGTGTAGCCTTGGCAAAATCTGTGATTATAGAAGTATAGTCTTTGACATTAATTATTATGGTCGAATTTCGTGCACGGACGACCACTAGTACATATAACTATGCATACATAATTACGTAAACAGTGCACGACACCTGGCCTCCAGGTGAAACCCTTTGGAGACCTTGTATGAAAATAACGACGAAATGAAATCAAGAACGCATTACAGTTCCCATTTATTGCTTTTCAGAAAGGTGTATTACAATTTATTATCATTTCTACTACGTATTGACATGATAAATTTTAATTAAATAAGTTAAACATATTTTTATTATTTAAATTTAAAAAAAATCTTAAAAATTATTATTCACGAACATTCACGGTTGTATTAACAAAATTATACTGATAATTGGACTGCCGCAGTTTCATGCTTTGATGATGAAATGGCATGAGTTTATATTTTTGTGTGTGAGGTAGTAAATTTTCTTGTCCCTATTTTCCGTTTAAAGAATGTTTGGAAGAAATTACCAGCGATTGTAAGGCCGCTAATTATACTTGAATATTCATTTTTGTTTTATGTAACACTTATATACAAAAATAGGTAGGTAATTACAACTAAATAATGCCAATACATTATTTATTTTTAATTACCTATTGTATAGAATTAAGGAAGTATAATATATTGATATAAATACGTTTATAAAAACACAATTATTTTTATAAACGTATTTGTATCAATAATTACATTTTTATATAGAATATATGTTTATATATTATTAACACGTGATCCTTATTTAAAAATTATAAAAATATCTTAACATTATAATGTTAATGTGCAAAAAATAATCAAGTGAACTATTATTTTTAACGCACGTGTTAGGCGTATTATTGTTATATCTAATACTAGCTTCTGCCCGCAAATTTGTCCGTGTGGAATAGTAAAAAAAAAGTAAATTAAAAAACCCCCTGATTTTGAAACATTCTTCATTGGTGCTCCGCTCCTATTGGTCTTAGCGTGATGATATATAGCCTTCTCGATAAATGGGCTATCTAACATTGAAAGAATATTTCAAATCAGACCAGTAGTTCATGAGATTAGCGCGTTCAAGTAAACAAACTCTTTAGCTTTATATATTAGTATAGATTTATAATAGTTTTTTATCATCGTAATAAAAGGCTAGATAAATAACATTATTAACATTACCGATCAATATTATTACGTGTAACCATAGTTATTTTAGTTACTATTATCAAATAATTACTGTATGTGTAGTTCAAACTCTAACTAGCTTCGTTAATTTGCATAGACTTTAGTAAGTAACGCATTCAGCGGCGCCTGAAGCAGCTTCAGACTTACCTGCGATTGATAATATGTCACAACCATGACAACTTTATCATTGAAAGTGTATTTTGTTCATAAAAACGATAGAAAAGATAATTACTAAACCCAATTTAAACAATTTAAGAGTAATTTCGTAAACAAAATTTACATTGTTTACTATATCTGTATGACTAGGATTCGGTCCTAGACTTATGTGTTACCCATAACACAAGCGTAATTTCCATAACTTGGGAATATATACAATGCATATGGTAGCTGCCGATATATTTATTACTAGCACATACTCGCGACTTCGTTCACGCTTGAGTTGAAATACCCACGGGATTCCCGGAATACAAAGTACCGCAGCATTTAAATAAAGAACGTAAGGTATCGTTTTAGTAAAAACTGTGTCGGAATAAGCTAATTTTTATACACCCGAACAACTACAAACTGCTCCCGGTCTAATTTCCGCGGGATTCCCGCGATAAATAATATCACATATTTTATTACATAAAATTTGCTATCGGATCACATTAAAATTCATTTTTTTTTTAATTTGACCATTTTAAATAATTTCCAGAAACATTCCCGCGGGATTCGCAGGATAAAAAGTAGCGCAGATTTTAAGTCTAAGAATTTGCTGTCGATCAGCGAAAACCGCATCAAAATCGGTCCAGCAGTTTTCCGTGAATTTCGAACAAACCGACGAGAAATTTAAACAAAGTTGCATCGTGTTCTCCATCGTTTATATAGTCTCTTCCAGTTGTTTTTTTTTAATAATTTTAATGTACAGACACGGTATGTTTAGAATTATATAATATTCTAGATTTTTGTCTCAAAAAAACTATAAGAATAAATTTTGCTAATTACAGATGCGACTTACATACAGAGTTAAGTATAAAGTAAAATAAATAATTTCAATTCTCGTTGTTAAGTTTAACGGATCATTATCAGACTCTGAGAGCGGCACTCTAATTTCAACAACCCCAACACTAATTAGTTCATCTAACCGCAGTAATTAATTAATCTGTACTTAAAAAGCGAGGTTGGAAATATTTACGTAAATTGATTATGATCAATTAAAATCATATTATTCACATGGCGTAGTGATTACATGAATGATTCTCATGCAACAATAATGAGAAAACAAGACGGAAAAAGACTGATCCCGTATTTAGCAATACATTGTTCAAATAGTAACGGAGAAATTGTTGTAGGTTGATTCTATTCCAAGTCAGTACTGTAACTTGAAATAATTATTGAAATAAAACCACAAGAAACAACATTGTCACTTAGACGATTCTCGGGGCCGGATTTACCTTAAGTGCCGTCCTGGGGCACCGTGACAAATACCGCCCTATTATCTATATCCTGCACTATTTAAAGTAAAGGACCGGAGCATAATTTCTGAATAAATAAAATAAAAATTTAATTTTTTTTTTCATTAAGCGTAGATAACTAATATAGCGTAGATAGATAATAGGCTGTATCAAACAAATCTTTTTTTTTCGAAAAGCACCCCGAGAATTTTAATCACGATATTGAGAAAACGATTCCGTGACCAATACCAGGTCTTAATTTTAACATTAAGAGGTGCCTCATAGCGATTGTCCGTTTCCCTTATGATTAACATTTGAAAATTTTGTTTTCAAACTTTGGAATTTCTCAACTCATAAACAGATTGTCATAAAATATAACCAAAACATATTTTTGTAAGGTATTTTAACGCTCTACAAAAAGGTATTTTACGATTTTTTGATCAATCTATTTTTTTAAAAGTTATTCAAGGGCAAAGTTGAGCTTCTATGAAAAATATTACATTAAATGTTGAAAAAAAAAAATTGCACTGTAACTAGACTTCAAAGCGTAAATATCAAATGAGAACTCGATTTTTAAGATTTGGCATGAAACCAATAACTTCCCAATTTTTCAAAATCATTGATTTTTATAGCAGAAAGTTGAATTTTTTTTTCTTTCTGTCCAAATTTTGCCGCTCTGGACACTAGCCCCCTAGTGTAAATTCATCAGTGAAATTTCCATTAATCAATTATAAATTCTTAATAAAATTATTAAAGGTGGGTTTGTTCAGATTTCCGTTTTTCTGTCCTCACGGCCTTATTAATAAACCGCTTATCATAGAACCGGTAATATTATAATAATAACTGGGATGGACACGGAATACTTTTATCCCGAAGAATAGCATAGTTCAAAGAGCTTTGTAGTCAAAAGGGTAAAACATTCTCTCTCTCTCTCTGTTAGAAGGTGGTATCATACGGATCAAACCGGCCCCAAGATCTTATAACCAAGATAATACACAATTGCTACTAACACGTCGTAACGTTTTCATATATTCTCCAAAACATTGTTGATATGTAAATAATATTTAAGAAAACATAGTCATGATGATTGATGTCAATGACACGCGTACAAGGGGCAACCAAGACATCAATCCCTGTTTCCTTATTGTATGATATTTCCTCTGTTTTGTCGCGATAGGTATAATGGTCCATTTTGCTAAACTGTCACGTAGGTGGAATGACATCATTTTCCGAATAATCGTGAGTCAAGGCTTAGTTTGAAGGAGCTTAGGTGACTGCTTTCGGCAGGTACAACACAGGTATTTGTTAGCAAGTTGAAGGCTTTTGATAGAATGTCCAAAATATAAACGCAAAAATGCTCACCAACATAAATTATGTATGTTATTTTTATTATTATACAACAAAAAAAAAACAACTAACATTTTGACCATTTAATGTTACTTCATAATATAGCTTTTTGATAAAATTTTAACGGTTTGTAATATAATATTTTTGGATCTAGTGGTTAAAACTGAATATCAATTTTGTATCGTATTATCTTGCGGCGTAGTAAAACAATCAGCGCCAACCTTATATTTTGAAAAATTGCAACGTATACATTAATAAAATAATATGTTTTACCATGGAAGAAGAATTCTTTATCCATAGCTTTACGTTTAAAAATATTTGTATTTATATGTTGCCAACAAGCTGACAACTCACTTGATAAAAAGTGGTCACTATAGCCCATGGAAGTTTACTATATCAGAATATATATAATCAACGTGTTATCTACCTCGAAAAAATGTAATGACGTTTTGATTAAATTTGTTTGTCGTGTAATTCCTTCGCGTAAGCTACCCGCCACTCAATAATTAATCTACTTATCTAATTAGCCTCCAACAGCTTATTAAGAGTATATAGCTACCAGGGGGCATAACATTAAAGCAATGGACGAACTCCGCAGGGAGCCGCGCCCCAGCCGGTGCGGGGCGCGCCTTCGACCTATATCCACATCCGTTATGACAGGATGCGGTATTATGAAAAATATTAAAAGAAATAAATTTATAATAACAGAAAACCATGGAAAAAGAATACTTCTTCCATACAGAAATCAAATAAAAGTTGCCATAGAATGCAGAAATGTGGCCAGCATTTTGGCAACGCTCCCCACCGGCAGCTATTTATCTGTAAATATGTTAATTGTAGTTTCTTTAATACAAATTCTTTCTGAAAATGACACGTTCTTTTGTATGCCAGCTGCCCGAAGTCTGATCACACAATTCCGGTTTAATAGAATATAACAGGTTATTATTATATAAGCCATACGAAAGTCCATGACCGGCACGAAGATATCACTCATGTTCAAAGACTTCCCTGTAACCGTGATATACTATTTTACCAGATGAAGAAACTTTTTATAATAAACAAAACTAGTGGTCGCCTAGTGGTCGAATTTCAACCATAATTAATTTAAGTTATAAGTATATAGAACATTATTAAGGTTCTGTTGTCAAAGACTATACTTCTAAGTATAATCACAGATTTCGCCAAAGGCTACATTATTAATTTGACTTTAACAATAAACAAAAGAGTATATGTGTTGTATTATTATAATAATTGTTGTTGTTATTATAATGTTTTATTTATTGATTTTAATGTATTTTTATGCATTATTTTAAAAAAATTAGCAATCTGTACTCCTCTATATAAACTATAAGTGTGCGAAATTTCATACTCCTCCGTTCGCGCAATTTTCGTAAAAAGGGGTAAAAAGTTTTTGCTTCAGGTATTAATAAACAAAATACCGAGTTTTCTGTGTAGCTAGGTGTAGACCGTTTGAAGAAAATAAAAACTAGTAATGTTGTGCTAACGTGCTAGTATGAAATTGTCGATTTGCAATAATTAAAAATTTGAGTTGCAAAGAACTGAATCACGTGTGAATTGGTTTAAAACCAAAAATTATATAAAATATTATTAGAACGTCAATTAATTAAAAGCCCAATCCATATTGAAAACGGTTGTAAAACCTTGTAGCTTGTAGGTAATGTTATAGACGAAATATTTTATTGCATAGATTTCAAATTTAAATTAATTCATTCAATAAAAAATGACAATCTAAGTACACAGTCTTTTCATGTTAAAGACTTGCCCATAAATATTGCGGTAAATGAAATTGTCAATAAGAAGACCCCCTAATAAGGTAATGAATAACATCGGATTTTTCTATTTAGTTCTTATATGCAGTGTTTAATACATTTACAATACAATTAAATTATGAATAAACTACACTACAAAATAAAATAAAAGCAATGTTTGATTATTTTAATTATATCTAGCGGTACCGGCCGACGTTTCTCCTGTCTTGAAAAAAGATTTACAACCCGATTGCAGCGTCACCTACTGGGTCCAATTGTGAATTTAATGCATCCGGGAACCCACTTGAAGACACACAAATAAAATCTTTATATCGGGCCAGGGTTTAGGAGTTCAGTGACATACACACTTACATTATAATTTTATAATTGAGGTCAATAATCAAGATAACAACTATCCTAATTGAATGAATGAATGAATGAAAACTCTTTATTGTTCACCATAACTTAAACCTAGACATTTAATATAAAGACATTTCCATTAGCACAATGGGCGGCCTTATCGCTTATAGCGATCTCTTTCAGGCAACCCGGTGTCCAAGGAGACATTACAAGAAAAATTAAATAATATTTGGTGGTTTAACTAAATTAAAACTAATTGTAATTAAAGAAAAAATAATAAACTAATATACATATACATAATTAAATATAGATTATAATAATATAAATTACATATATCTACATGCGAAGAGTAATACAATTCTATTTACTGGAAAAAAATTATTTAATGGACAAATAATGGTCAGTGATCAAGTGTTTGAATGTAGAAATTGATGTAGCTTGTCTGATTTTCAAGGGGAGGGAGTTCCACAGGCGAACAGCCTGTACGGCAAAAGAGTTTCCTACAAAGGACGAAGTGTGTTTAGGTATCGTTAGCAAAGATTATATGAGTATAGAAATTTTGTTAGTATATAACTATAAAATTTCATCAAGATCGGTTTAGTAGTTTTAGAGTTTATCCCGGACGTTCATCGTGACACGAGATTTTTATAAAGGGTTATTTAACAAGAAATTTGTTTTTAATAGAATCAATTCGGTACATGAAAGTTTATGACATTGAGTTTTTTGACATATCAGTAGTAGAAGCTTCGGCAACTGTCACAATGAATTCATTTAGCTCAAAAATTGCATTAAAATAATAAAAATCCACTATGAACAAGTTGGATCTATAAAAGTTACATTTCGTAATTATTTCGGTCAACATAATCGTCCTTCTGAGACCGCTATTAAGCGAAATTGCGACGTTTGGGCTTCTGAAAATTCAACAACGATTTTTGAGAAGCCTTTGCATGCTTAACGTGTCGCTGTATGGTGCGCTATGTGGTCTGGAGGCGTGACTGGCTTTTTATCGAAAATTCGACTGGAAATGCGGTTACGGTCAATGGATTACGATATAGAGAGATGTTAACAACTCAATTTTGGCGTACTTTGGCGATATCACTGACTAGCCACCGAAACAATGAATTTATTATTAAAACCAAACTTTCCGATCGCATAATTTGACGAAATGGCCGGTCCGATCACGACTGTGATTTAACTACGCTGGTTTTTTTTTGTGGTACTCTGTTAAAGACAGAGTCTATACGAAGCCAATCGAATCCATTGCAGCCTTAAAACTCAAAATGCGTGACCTGATTGAAAATTTTAATGAATGTATGTCGAAATCTGTAAAGTTGGTCGTGGTGGGCTTTTATTTGTATGATATAATTTTTCATTTCTAATTGCCAAACCTTACTCTTTCTAAGTCGTGGTAGCGTAATGGCTAGCGCTCGCGGCCCAGACTCGGAAGGCGCGGGTTCGATCCTGGTCGGAACGCATGCACCACTTAGTCAGTTTTCTGATCTAATGTGCACGTTGTTACAATTACTACGTGCTAACCACGGTGAAGGAAAACATCGTGATGCAACCTGCACATCGAGATGACCGATGTGTCAAACCTGCCAAGCCGCCTTGGACAAGCGTGGCGGGTATACTGTCCGTTCCCCCTTATAATGGGAGGCCCCGAGCCCACCAGTTGGACATTTATGGGCTGATATTATTATATTTATATACACTCTTTCTAACAAAATAAAGAAATAAATCAAATTCATCTCAATTGTTTGTTTTCTTTTGTTTTAAAACACAAAGTTCTCGTAGAAATACCCTTTATATATAAGGCTAGGATATGTTCGCGACTTCGTCCACGCTTGACTTGAAATTCCCGCGAGATTCCCGGGATAAAAATATCACACATTTTATTACATAAAATTTGCTATAGATCAGTGAAAAAATCGCATTTAATTTTGATTTTATTTTTCAATTTGGCCGTTTATAAGTAATTCCCAGGAAAATACCCGCGGGATTCTTAGGATAAAAAGTAGCGGAGATTTTAAGCCTAAGAATTTGCTTTCGACCAACGAAAACCGCTTCGAAATCGGCCCAGTACTTTTTACGTGAATCCCGAACAAACAGACAAGAAATCTAAAAAAAATTACATCATGTTCACCATCGTTTCTATAGTCTATTCCAATTGGTTTTTTTTTAAATAGCTTCAATGTACAGACCAACATGTTTAGAATTTTAAAATATTATAAATTAACAGAACGTAATAGATTTCTGTTACAGAAACTTCTTTGTATATACTAGATGCTATTCGACTTCCTTATATCGATATAAGTCGTGAACTATTTAACCTTTCAAAGACCTTGATAGTGTTTATATCCACATACTAATTAACGAAACGCAATATACGTGTATCAGGTCAATGCTACTAAACTTCTTAACATCATTAAGCCAATTACTGTCTTTGACATACTAGTTTAAAGTCTATTATGTTAACATTTCTTATCTACCTATCTATAATATTGTTACGGGTGCGGGACTCGAATTAAAATGCGCTTGGAATTACTATAGAATTTATTAGAACTATACAAACACGTATAACATAGGTACAAATATAACCGGACGCAATAAGTCCTTATGTCATGCACAATTAAATAACACGCGCAAAGTCCGTCACTATATCGCTTATCGACTGTACACGTCTTGCTTTGATCGTAATCGTCGCTTGACTCCCGATCTCTCCGTTCGGGCATCCCTTTATACTCAGCTTACAATATGTCACGACCGTGTAAACAATGGATTCTTAGAACCACACCTGGCCACTGCCTACCAGAGAGGCTTACAATACACAATAGGCGGCTTTTCTAATTACAAATATTAAATACAAACAAGTACAAATGCGGGCAGGTAATAAACTTGGGCTTTATGGTCGGCTGGTGCGCATTCCCATTTGTTGGCTTGCTTTGTGGAATTTTGGCTAAGTCGTAACAATATAATAAGTCTGTTGAAGCTGTCGAGTTTGTACAATTAATTTAAAAATGAAAAAAAGCAGAGGGATTAATTTGGACCAACATAATAATATGTCGAAAATGCAACTTTTACAATTTTTGTCTGTCTACCTGTTAGGATATCACGTAAAAACTACAGAATAGATTTAAATGAAACTCGACACAGAGCTAACTTATATATATCTACTAATTATGTCGTTTCTATAGGATAGACCAATATAACCAAAAAGTTGGCGTTCGTTGCCACAGCAACGCGAACAGTGTTCCTAGCACTGTTAGTTTGCCATTATATGAAGTATATAAAAATTATTTCGATTGAATGCGGTGAACGTGTCCGGAAACAATGACTTAACTATTACCAAAATCATTAATTAAATAACCTTTACCTTTAACAAAATGGTTTTTTCGATTACTCTTAAAAAACAATAGCAATTTTTATGATCAATAATATGATTTAACTAATGTGAGGAATCTGATCTTTTTCAATGCGAATCTGGTAAACAGGCTGTCGGCCCACTAAACGGAAAGTGCTTACCATCGTTTATAGACGTTTGTATCACGGGCGAAGCCGGGATAGGAGGGATGGCATGAAAGGGGGTTGGATACGGGTATGAGATAGAGGGGATGGGATATAAAAGACCTATGTAATAGTCTTAATACCAAGAATGAATATAGGATACTTTTTATGTCGGAAAAAGAGATTTTCACGGGACAAGTCAGAAGTTTCTGAGGCCGAAGCCGCAAGGCAGACCTTAGTGTAAAACTTTGGAAACCCCTTAGAGTGGTAAGTTATATTGACGAATATTTTATGAAATAGGACAGAATATTTGAATAGCAGTATAGCTTTTACTTTATTACTATGTTTTCTTAAGTTCACATGTGAGACGTAATATGCTTATCTTATACTAATATAATAAAGCTGAATAGTTTGTTTGTTTGCTTTAACGCCCTAATCTCAGGACTACTGGTCTGATTTGAAAAAAATTTCAGTGTTAGATAGCCCATTTATTGAGGAAGGCTATAGGCCAATTATCGTCGCGCTAAGACCAATAGGAGCGGAGCACCAATGAAGAATATTTCAAAATCGGGGGGTTTTATTAAGTTACTTTTTATTACCTATTCCACGCGGACAAAGTTGCGGGCAGGCTGCGTGCCCTAGCCATTGCGCTACCACGACTTCATTATGTTTATTGTAATAATGAGTTGAAATATCAGTAGAAATACCAACGGGTATACTGAGAACTACTATTTTGTTTCTCGGTAATATGTAGTCATAGCGCAGTTCTAAAATGTTATCATATAAAGTTAAAAGCCGCACCTCAACATACAAAGCATAAAATTCATAAATCACCCAACACATTATCATATCCAAAATGTTCTAACTCACCTCGTACAGCGACATTGAATTTTTTTCAAACTTCAGGCATTAACCTCTATCTGTTGTTATACATCGTATAAAATTCTTTAAAACTGCAAGGTATTTTAAAACCGCTTTGGCACTTTACAGGATTCAATGGGCATGTAATGTCTTTGAATGGTGTCTTTTTGGGAAGTGTTTATAGTAATTGTATGGTTTCGATTTTGTAGTACCGTAATGACATGTATTTCACTAAATTTGATGCACACTTTGTCCTTTTTGGATCTCATTATACGCTTTGTAACATGCAACATTTTTGGATCGTATCATATGTAGGTTTTCTTAAACATTTGATTGCTAGAATGTCGTGCACAAAAACAAATAAAATGCATATTGGTTTGAAAGTTTACTTTTTTCATAATAGAACTTTCTCTCGTTTCTTTCAGTTTTACCCAATAATTTCGGGTATGAATTCTCCTTCCATATTCCTCCATTCTCGCATATGACCTTTGGACATCACAAATGTACCTACATATCCTTCACACAATCCATCTGTCTTTTGTCCATCTTATATTTATATAGCTTCCAATGCAACAATTTTTTTGTTATGTGATTTCCATCCCTCGTGACAGCATGCCAATACTACTTTAATCTTCTTTCTTGTAATTTTCACGTTTGCAATTTTCAACGATTCCTGGTCATTTTACTATATCTGTCATTCATTTAGTGGTTCATAGAAGAATAACTTCCTTCGAAATTTCATTTATAAAGTACTAGCATTTGCCCGCGGCTTCGCTCGCGTTAATATTGTCCCACGGGGATCGTACATTTTTCCGGGATAAAAAGTAGTCTATATGCTATTCTAGGCTATAATCTATCTCTGTGCCAAATTTCATCCTGCATTTGAGCCGCTCTGGTGTGATTCAGATCCAAACTTTTGCAGTTTATAATATCACTATAGATCAATATTCTACAAGTAAAATGGCTACGACTAGGCCATACGTATATAGACAGACGAATGAATGGACATGGGTATAAATGGGCTAATCAACTATGACACTTTTTATCATATAAAAAAACGAAAAAGACGAACGACGTCTATTTTGTGCGAGCATCAGAGTTTGACGTCATCGCTTAAACGAGTCAAATGGTGTATTAATTCTATATTCAACATTTATTAAAATTATTTTGATCATATATTTTAAGAGTAATATAACTTTTAATCTATTTTACCGCCCGCTCTTTTGTATGCAAATACATTTAGAATTCATTGTAACGTAGTGAAATAGCAAAAATAGCATTTAAGAGTTGCAGATATAGATACATGTAGGTAGCTGCATGAGAAAAATAAAATTTAGTATACACATCGGGTATCGTTGAGAACGGGTCATGTAAAATCAAAATGATGTTTCATAATAACTTATTTTTACTTCATTCATTTGTACTTTTGAACAATCTATAGGAAAATCCTAAAAAATCAAATAGAGCGACGAAATATGTTGTATGTTATTATATTTTTTAGAGTATGACTAATGATTTTTTAACCTGCGGACTCCCAAGTTTTTGGTTTTTTTTTTTGTTCTAACATTAGAATCAAACTTTTTAATTTAGACATCTATACTAATAAATCGTTATAGTAAATGTATCCGAGAATGTATGTTTTTACACTGTTAGTATAATATTAAACGTTGTGCTGTATCGCAATCGACTTCATAATATCAGTTTTATCTTTATTATTTGATCGTTAAAAATAATAGCCGCAAAGAAATATGAATTTGTTTTATTATTATAATGGCCTTGAATTCAAATGCTATAAAATATAACGAATCATTTACAGACAGATCCGGAATGTAAAGTGTAATTCATTCACATTGACTTTATCCCTGCATTTATCAGTTTATCACAGTACTTTCTTTAATCTCCCTAAAGCTTTCCACACGGCTTCACTTGGGGTGTTTTAGGATTTTGTCGTGCGAGAACTTTCAATTCATTCAGTAGTATCCACATTATGCTTTGGGAGACAGATAAAAATTCTAAAAGTTGCATTTTCGAAATCTGCTGGTCCAAATTAGCGTAGCACCTAATTTCTGTCTGATTTTTAAATTAATTATTCAAACTCAACATCTTCAACAGATTATGGGAGCTACATACCTCTTAGTCATCGCAGTGGACAACGAACTACTAGCTAACGCAATGCGGGAGCGCACATATTAATAGTTGCTCTATCTGACTCGCACATCATCCGTCCCGCTCACACATTGTGCTATATATTGTAATAGCTGTACGACACATTAGCAATCAACAGTGAATACTGCTCTCTGCCATCCGACGTATTATTTAAACCTCTACCTCTCGCTATAGAATAGTCAAAAAAAGGTAATTTAAAAAGGTTTAAGTTAAAAAAACCCTCCTGATTTTAAAACATTCTTCATTGGTGCTCCGCTCCTATTGGTCTTAGCATGATGATATATAGCCTAATTGTTTTTTAATGTATAAATTGTTTTATTATATGTTGGTGATACCGGCAATATCAATACCTAATTAGGTGCGTAAGTTGTATAATAAGCTGTTTAAGTAATTAAAGTTTTTTTAACTATCCCAGGGGAACTCTTTAAATTTTCGGGATCAAAAGTATCCTATATGTTATATGTACCAGGGATATAAGCTACCACCATACAAAATTTCATTTAAATCGGTCCAGTCGTTTCGGAGATTAGCCGGTACAAACAGACAGACAGACAGACAAACAGAGAAGCAAAAAAATTGAAAAAGAATCTAATTAAGATCTATTTCACTTCTTATATCCCCCCTACTCGGTTTTTAGCATTTTTTCATTGTACAGAAATTAGACCTCTACAGTTTTATTATTATATACTCTGTATTTATTTATTCTCAAAAATTTTACATTTTTTTTAAATATATAAAGACTTTTTTTTAAATAGATTACATTATTCTTTTATAAAAATACATCAAAAATAAAATACATGTTCAATAAAAAAATATAAAATTATATTATTATTTCACATATTTATTTGGCCTCAAATTATTTACATTTTTCATTATATACATACTATATACAAAAAATAACATATATTAAAAAATCGATGTCCGCCGGCAACAGGGCCTAGGGTCCAAGCTACCGGTGGTTAAGGCTCCAGAGACAGGAAGCTCCTTACGATACGGGCCGTGTCCAGCAGGGCTGCTTCTGCATCCGACCCTTCCCCCAGATACCAAGCGAGAGCCTTTCAAGGTGTCGATCAAGGCTATTTAATATTATTATTATTATATTACAGATTTGCTTATTTCATTACTTGTCTTCAGAATGCGACAGTATTATTTGTATGAAGGATATCTAGCGAGACGGTGAGGCCGACGCGTGCCGTATCTACCCGTAGACTAGACCCGTCAGGATGCCTGTCCATATCTGGCACAATGCCTTCGTTGCCAAACAATTAGAACTAGACTGATGTTTCATCAGCAGTTTCGAAATTAAACTGTGATATTTAAGACTGGTTTGATTTCGCTGTGAAATATTGCTAACAACATAATCGTCGCTCATATTATGACATAAGGGTAGGTAGGTATATACGTCGATATTTAGCGCGCTACTGTAACTTATAAACTGCCACTTTTACGTGACTTCGCTTAACTTCTGATCTCCCACGACAACTGCTCCATTTTCTGGAATCAAAATTAGTCCATATACATACATATTCCAGGTTTGAATTCCGTACACCAACGTGAACTGTAAAATATGGTGGAGCATTTACGCCTAAAGTAAATCTTCATTAACTCGTTCCATAGCGAAATTTTTAAGCTCAGATACATATGTACTTGACCGCGCGCAATTAATTTTTTTCCATGATCGACAACACGCTACAACAGACTGCAATCAAAAAAACTTCTATTAAAAAAAAGATATTCAAGTATATTTTTTTCCTAATCAGTTTTATTTCCATTTAAATTATTTTTTATTGATGAAAAATACAACAACAAATAAACTAAAAACTATACTATATTAAAAACAAAAAACTAAATAAAAAGGGAAAAATACCTAAAGAGAAAATATTGGTCCCAAACCACTTTCACTTACCGGGAACGGTCCCAAAAAGCTGGCAGCGTTGCCACGTTGTATAGCAACGCTTAATCTTAGAGCAAAATAGATGCCAGCCTTCTGGTACGCGTGTGACGTCTACTAAATGTTTGACGACGTCACGGTAGACCTTTAGAGCGTTAAATATTCAAATTATTTCCTTTTATTAAATCTAATCAATATTCCAACTTTACCAGCCAATATTAACTTTTTTCGGTTCCAAGAGTTTGTTCCTGATTCTTACTTTATAATAAACGCCCAAATATCCTTAATATCAGCCCTAACAATCAGCTGTTTTTATTTATCAAAAGAGTCACAGATAAAATTCTTAATATTGACAAGTTAATTATGATGTCAAATTACATAAATATCTCCGTGACTGTTCGGTGGCGCTTCTCATCGTTAGACTGCAAAAGATCACTGCAAGAACTAACATAACGTTAGAATAAATATACCTACACACATCATGTTTCGTACGTTATAAAACACTATATATGCAAATGATGGCAACTTACTTTATAAATATAATTTATGTTTTAATTCATTACATTTTTATTAATTTGATAGTAGTTATAATTTTTTGCTCTATTAAATAAATAAAGGTACAAAATTTGTATGCACATTTGTTAATTACACTATCATAAATTATACTCTAATACAATAAAGAAATTTAACCTAATTGACTGTTACGCAATGTTCATAATTATAAAACCAAGGTACTTGTGGGGACGGTTAATAAATAAATAAATTTATTGCACTGAAAAATATTACAATGTTAATTAATACTAACATACCATTATAGCGTACATTTAAACTTAAAATAACTATAAGAACTACAACATAAATTAAGGCTTGGAAATAATGAAATAAATACCTTCACAGTCTATTTTTGTTTTATCCGATAGACGTAACACTAAAAACACATTACAAATACATGCAATGATCTTACCTTATCAAGATGATATGCCGCTGATGTAAACATGAGATTATATACTTGACGGACAAAAGTAAAAGATTGAGGTGTTATTTATAAACATACGATTTTCAAATAACTTTATTTGTCTGTACATCTTTCTTATACATGTAAATATGCTTTACGCATAGCATATTACCCGGAGACAAGTTGAGGCCAGTGCCGGACTCGGGGGATTATTGAAAACATACTAAAACAACCCTCTGAACCTTAATTGTGAGAATATAACAAAACCAACGCCGCGATGGAAGGCCCCGTCCATGTTGCCAGAGAGGTTGGATCCACCGACTGTGTAAAATCACCTCGTCAACATTTGTTAAGTTAAACAAATTAGCTTTATTATTGTGATAATTCTTTCTAAACGCCTTTACGCAAATATGTGGAGGATATATTAGAACAATTTTTATTCCCGGAGTACGATATAGAGGCTGATGTCTCAACTGATGAAAGTGGTTACCGTCGCCTATGGACAATTGCAACACCACAGGTGATGCAAATAGAAAGAAAGAAAGAAAAATGTTTACTGTCGTAAATAAATGCACACACAAGAAATACAAAGATTTTTACCAATAAATAGATACAGTTTAAGATTCACGGCAATGAGGCTGGAAACTCAGCATTATGCTGTGTCAGGAGCTAAAACAGCGCTGATTTTCAGTTCCAGCCTCCATCGAACCAGAATCAACCCAAAGAACGTACTATTTACCTTCATGATAGTCTGCCGGCCTCGAAGGGCGGACTGGAACTTGGCAACTAATATAGTAACAGCCCGTAAACGTCCCACTACTGGACTCAGGCCTCCCACTATTGGGGAATGGACAGTATACCTACCCGCTATGCTTGTCCTTATCCAAGGCGGCTTAGCAGATTTGACACATCAATTATCTCGATATGCAGGTTTCATTTCGATGGTTTTTTCACCGTCGTTAGCACATGGTAATTTTAACAATATGCACATTAGGTCAGAAAGCAGCCTAAAGTGGTGCATGCGTTCCGGCCAGGATTCGAACCTTCCCCTTAGAGTTTCGGACGCGTGCGCTGACCATTACGTTACCACGACTATATACCGAAACGCAACTTAAGGTTGCTATGGCAGCAGTACTCTAGACTAGGGGTGGTAGCTATCCAGACGTGCCATCCCTATCACAGCAGAAACCAGCTTATCTCCATCGATAAAAAAGTCTCTTAAAGTCCTTTCTTAATCTTTTAGAAAATATTTTACTAATATAATCAGAATATAATATACATTAAATTTTGTATAAAAAAAGTTAATTGATGCAAGAACGGTGTGTCACATCGTTCTTGCATCATTATTATTCTTATTTCATAATAAAATAGATTAACGTTTTATCACCTTCACATTCAAAAAACATTATTTTGTAACTATTACGCAAAAAACCGCTAAAATACGAGATTAGGAGTTCAGTCATGGCCTTCGTTTTGCAATAGTTAAGTCTATACGGCTTCGCAAGGCTACTAATTATTTTTAGAGATGTTTTCATTCATTTTGAACACTAGTAACTGACTAGAAAAACAAGTACCTAAACTAGCTCAAACCTGTTTAACTTGGATATTTAGTTCCATGATTGTATTATTTAAGGAAAATATTTTAATTTTATAGGCAAGTAAAAGCAGTAGAGGTTATGAAATAAAAAATGTAATCTAGTAAAAGGTTACTTTGCGTCTTTAAAAAATAGACGCCCGACTCCCTAAAGAAAACTTGAAATATACGTATTTCACAACAAATTTGAATACAATGTTATTGAATATTTATCATTATAGTTTGAAAAAATTGTTCATCGCCAGTCACAAAAAAAAAACCATTTTTGTTTATTTTTAACCGCCTTCATAAAAAGGAGCTTCTGAATTCGTCGTATAAATATATTTTTTTTAACTAAATGTTTTTGGTATAATTTTTTGTTTTTTTTTTCAAGACAAATGGTATCCCCACTCTCATCGAGGAACCCGAGGGCATTACTGCCTTGCTGCCCTACCTATCCACCCCGTGGCGGATGTATACATTCGTTGCCAGTAGGCAATTCCAATTTTGCCGCTCCTACCGACCTCTACAATGATAGCCTAGGTCGCAACCATATAAATTACAATGTTTTTGTTAATGAAATTGTATCTTTATGCATGGTACACACATTGGTACATCGTCCTAGTTACTCCAAGATTTTCCCTTAAATCGTATGATTGTGAACTAGGCGGTGTAAAATATTATATTGTATGTTGAATATTTATATGGTAGTCCGGTCAATTTAGACATCCGTGGGTACAATAATTCGCACCCAGCTGAAATTGGTAGGATTGTGTTCAAAACACCATTATAAGTGAAATCTAAAAAGTCCTCATCGATCCGATACCTGGATTTTTTATTCGGGGTCAAAGGTCACAAAAATGGGTTTTTCGCGATTCTCAGCAAACCAGTGTTTTATCATAAAATTAGCCCAAACAAAAATTGTAGATCAGAACATTATCTATAAAGAAAGTCTTAATATTTTTTTTCCTAAGAGCCACAGTTTTTGAGATATAACGATTCAAAAAGTTGGAAGAGTTGTAATCGTCATAATATGTATAAGTACACCACGTATATACATCACTGAAGCTTTATGTAATACAAGTAAAAATATTATTCTATCGGTCAGTGTAACTTACACATATAAAATATTATAAATATGAGAATGTCGGGTAAAAAGAAACCCAGTCCCTCATTTTATACGCCAGTGTAACCTTGAGCAACATCTGTCACCTTTTCAATTGTCTGCGTGGCTAGAGTCGTATAGTTTTTAAAAAGAGTAATTCAACTCCACCAGAAGTTATCACCAACGTAATTGGTTTTCTTCTGTCTATATATGGAGCTCCTAAAAAAACTACGTGCTTAGATAACTTTCGATATGCATGTTTCGTTAAAAAAAATTGGAGTGAAGTTGAAAATTGGTAGGATTGCTACCAATTTTCAGCTGGGTGCGAATTATTCTAACTTCACTCCTATCCGGACTATGGGCCTAATAACATATATGAATCTTGTATTGTATATAAATATATTTTTTTTAATTTCAATGAGATAAAAAAAAAATGTCCCCTAATTTGCCGTCCCTAAAATCTGCGGCCGTAAGCTCTAACTTACTCAACCGGTAAATCCGCCACTGCATCCCCGTCTCTCCTAAGCAAGTGATTTAGAAACGTAATTTAAA
The DNA here is from genome assembly GCA_039645545.1 of Dendrolimus houi. Taxonomy (NCBI): domain Eukaryota; kingdom Metazoa; phylum Arthropoda; class Insecta; order Lepidoptera; family Lasiocampidae; genus Dendrolimus; species Dendrolimus houi. The sequence continues at coordinate 3,858,417 of CM077122.1, forward strand.
CACATTACATAGCTTAACAACGAAGTTTTCTAAGCGTGCTATAGTTTTGTATTGCATTTCATCACTGAGATAATTATTATTAGATTTTCCTTTAAATTTTATACTATCGACTGTGCGATCAACGTCATTTTACATAATGACAAAATCATTTAAAGTAAAAGACATGTTCAAATTTAATTATGTCCACGCTATAAGACACCTATCACGTAACACAGGGATCGCGTGACAATGACGCAATTGGGAACAAAGGCACGTGCTTATACTTTATTACTTATATACTTATACTTTACACTATATTGTATTATTGTAATAAGAACTCTTCAATCTTGACCACGAATCTGAATCTTCTAAATATATATTCGCTAAAAGCAAAGTTGTTTTCATATAGCTAAATGTATCTCGATGTTGAACTGTTACGAGCTCGAATTTAAAATGCCGTTGGAACTACTAAAAAATTTATTTGAACTGTACAAACACATGTAAAAGAAATACAAATAAAACTTTATGCGACCAGTTCACACTGCACGATTCAATACAATTCGAACGCGCAAAGTCCGTCGTCTATATCGCTAATCGAGAGTACTAGAGAACGTCTTACTGGTTTCGTAGTCGTCGCTTGACTGCCCCGCCCCTCCATTCGGGCATGGTCTTATACTAACTACACAGTACAAAGAAATTAGGCGCACACTGAGTTTCTAAGAAATATTCATTTGCACACCTGCGAATGTCCACAAAATCGAAAACAATAACAATAGCGATTAGTTCGACGCTAATGATGGTTATAAAACAAGTAGAAAAACAATAGCATGTTACAAATTCAAAACACAAAGGATTCCCTAATCCGGGAGGACAATAAGCTGCGCTTACAATAGGCTGTGCGGCTTATCTTTGACGGCATGTAACAATACTATGAAACTGTTCCCCACTGATAGCGGTTTGGCACTAGATTTTCATTATAAGGTTTATTTTATTTTTTAGGTTTCTCATTTCCGCGGCACATTCGGCGAAATGTAACTGATACATACATACTACCACGCCTGTTTTACAAACGGGGTAGGCAGAGACTATGGATGTCCACTTGCGACAATACTCACAAACAACTTTCGCTTCATCTACTTTCATTAACCTCTTCATACATGCACCTTTATATGAGATGCTTTTTACCTCATCTCTTTTTAACACTTCTCTATTTGATAATGGTGTGTACGTCGCGATCTACCGGTACCAACTCTACCATTTACAATCTGCCATACAGTGTTTTGTGATTCTATCGTCATCCATCCTCTCTCCATGCCCAAACCACCTTAATATCCCTTTTTCAACTCTTGTCATTACATCTTCTTTCAATCCACAACGTTCCCTTATTACATTATAATAATAATAATCGGCAGACAAACACACATATTGTATATCCCCAAATTAAGCAAGTTACGCTTGTGTTATGGGTTATATACAACGTACTACTCTGGGGCCGATCCCAGACACCCAAACCATAGTAAATAACGGAGAAAATACGTTTCCGAAATTTACTATACCGGGAATCGAACCCGGAGCCTCTGCGTTCCAGTGAGGTAAGCCGGCAATGGCTTAGCCCGCTCAACCACAGAGGCCGTCGTTATTATATCATTCATCCTTACATATACTTCTCAAAGCTCTCATTTGGACTGCGTTTATTCTACTTTCATGCTTCTTCTGCCAATCTGCCATGAGATATATATGTAAGTGATAATATCCAAATGCTTGCAATATCGACTTATAATTTTCCTGCTGGGCTCGAATTCCATTTTAGGAGAACAGAATATTAAATAGGGGCGTGCTTGTTCAAGACGTATTTGGAGGCTTTGCACATCTGTAACCTCTATATATAGGCTTCCTAAATTAACTTTGTCTGCATCGTCAGCATGTGGTAATTGTAACAATTAATATTTTATATTTGAAAACGAGCTGAACAGTACAGGTATTTTCCTTTTTAATATGTGTAAAATGAGACAAACATTTTGTCTTATTCGATTTTTTTTTGGTGAGGAGAAGTCTGTTGGATGATTGCCCACCGCAGCTGTGGCCTGGAGGAAGTGTGGGATTCGCTGGGTTGGGGTGGTATACCGGGTCGGGGATACCTACTAAAACCCCCTGGTCCGTCTTTCGCCTTATATCAGGGCTACTAAGGGATAGAGGAAACTGACTAATTCCGCAAGCCCTGGCAGAATAAAAAGCCATCGTCATGCGGTGTTCCCAAGCAGTCACCCATCCAAGTACTGACCTTTTTTAGGAAGTGTGGGATTCGCCACGTTGGGGTGGTACTAAAACCATAAGCAAGAAGTGCTATGACCACGCCGCTGTTAGGGATACCCACTAAAACTCATCGGTGTTCTGTCCTTCGCCCTAATGCCAGGTTCAAAAATATTTAGCTCGGCCATATCGCAGGCCCTGGCAGGCGGCCTCATAAGGCCTCTTCCACTGCCGGGGGATCCAAGTACTGACCGAGAGCGACTTTGCTTAACTTCGGTGATCGGGCGACAAACAACCGAAGATTCCAACGTTACATACAACGTTAGCTAATCCATTAAGCCGTTTAACTCATGCAGGCCTGACGATCTTCCAGGTGGTAATTTCCATTAAAGATAGCCGCCAGGCAATTCAACTCAGACCAGTGCTACCACTTTCTTGCTTTTAATAAAAACATTCTAATGCCTAGCTATTTTAATCCGGTTTTGAAACAATGAAATATTATTATACATTGTCGCATGCAGGCTCTTTTCACCGGACGGTAGAGATCGTTGACACATGACCAGAACAGGTTACATGTGAAATAAATACATGAACGCTTTTAATGAAAACTTTTAACCAAAGTGAAATAAGAGTTTCACAAGAACCAAGGCGAAAACAATATTAAAAACTGTGCAGTAAAAATAAAAACTTGTAATCAAACATAAACAACTAATAAAGATATTTCGCACAGGAAACTATTATATATTTTTACAAAGAAATTTTAAGATAAGACAGTCACATATACAGTAGTAGTTTGACAATCCATTTGCAAAGATGTATACCTTTATGATTTACTTTTAAATACAGCCTTTTTTTCTATACACTATTAAGATCATGAAAGAATTAGGAACTAGCATGAGAAATTTCGTTCGCGTTTCCTGACGTCGGCGACATGTTTGTAAGGAAATTGCAATGGCAGTGCTAAAAGCATCTTTTTAGCTATTCCGCGGAAACGACGTCACTTATCGGAATAAAAAGTATTGACCCGGGATAGAAACTAGCTTTGTGTCGAGTTTCATTTAACTCCGTTCAGTAATTTTCACGCGATGCTCTAATAGACAGACAGAAAGACAAAAACTAAAAGTTTCATTTTCGCATTCTACTGGTTCGAATTAGTCTACCTGATTTTTTCTTATTTAGATTCAATGTATAAACTCGAACCCTCTATATATTTATTAAATACTATAGACATGGACACAGATAATACTCTTCTTCTATGCTATAGATACAATCAATCAGAAACAATTTTAACAAGCTTTAAAACTCTACATAGATAGCGCTACAAATTCTTTATTCGCTTTTGACGTTATTTCGAAATATGTGCTTGCACTTTAGTTAGTAGGTATTTTTGCATTGATGGAGCACAGCTGACAGGCTGACGGCCCAATTGTGATGGAAAGTGGTTAACGTCTCCTATGGACATTAGCAATATCAGAGGTCCTGCCAATGTGCTGCTGGCCTTGAAGGAGAAACTGGAACCTGGCCACTGATGCCGGAACACAACTCAAAGTTGTTATGACGGCATAATCTAGACCAGGGCTAGTAACCATCCAGTTAGGCAAATGCCCTACCACCTGGAAGATGGCAAATACGGGATAAGTAAGTTGTGGGTTACAGCTAAACTATCTGAGCTTAATAATTAATTTATTTTAGTTTACATGACCTTGCAGTCCCATACGAAATTATAATACATTACACACGCAGGATATGTAGTAACACCTCTTTAATTTACAAAATGAATGTTAACAAATTGCTAATTATGTAAATTCATTAATATAAAATAGGCATGTTCCGGGTAGATTTATAGTCATTTCGTTTTCTGATCTAAAAGATATGATTTGATGAACTTCGTTACGTGGCATAATACGTTTATTTTTACACTTCATTTATTTAGCCCGGTTTTACACCTGTATGTTTGCTCGCGTAAAGACTAAGCACTTACTACGATTGTCAATAATAGACTCGTCCATTTACAGCTGACTCCGCGTTTAGCCGTAGAGGCTTAAGTGAGCATAACTTACAGTTGTATGACTTCTTTTGAATAAAAAATTTCAAAGCGCCATTTCTACGGGACAGTTATCATCTACTGGGCAATAATAATCCCTAAATCCATCTTCTATGTTTTTATATTACATGAGTTCAGCAGACACACAGACTGGCCACTTGATGGAAAGCGATTACCGTCTCCTATGGACATTTGTAACACCAAAGGTGCTAGCAATGTGCTGCCGTTCTCTAAAGCGAGACTGGAACTTGGCTACTAAATATGCTGGCACACAACTCAAGGTTGTTATGGAGGCATACTCTAGACCAGGGGTGGTAGCCATCCAGATGGGCAAATACTCTACGACCTAGCTGTGAGTTATTTTGTCGACTCTTACGCGGGCCGCTCGGCCGCAGGAAATTGTATTCTTTCTCCGTTCCTCCACGTAGAAAATATATCATAACTGAAAATGTAAATGACTTGGGCTATGTTTCTATATTTGTTTTTCCTTCGTCAGGACACTGGGAAATCATCGATATAAAATTTGATATGTGTATAAAACTCTCGACATGCGTATTTTTATACCGAAAAATGTTACAAAGTTTTCTATTTAAACGAGCAAACCCGCGGGAAGTGCTGTGGTTAAATTATAGCTCCGCAGGTGCTTTGAATCGGAAGATCGATTTAATGCATTGTTATTCTCTAAACGGCAGTCCATTGTTTGGAAAAGAAAGAAATAACGGAATTTGATTGAGTTCAATGAAAAACGCGGGCATTGTGTTGAATCGAGTGAGATGTGCTCCGAAGAAGAAAACTGTTAGATTAAACTCGAGCCTGGGAAATGTAGAAAATCTTTTTACACTGCGTACACGTTGGGCCAACGAAGGGCATTAAATTTCAGTCAAAAATGTGAGAACATCAAATTCATCCATACACGCGAATCTTCGTTGCCTTGCTTTGTATACATTTTTTAACGAAGGGAAATCCGTTTGTGGACTACCACCGCAGGGGAAACACTTTGGGGAGTGTGGGATGTACTACGTGGGGTGCCACTAGCAGTGGTTCGTCTACACTGAGTCAACGAACCCTTTCGTTATGTGGACGCAGCATAAATGGTTTAAATCCGCAAAATTATTGTCCACATTTGAAACCCAAGAAGGCATTAGCTACTTGGTTTGGGTACAAATCTCACCACCTGCATAACGTTATTAATTTCACACGTGTACATAAATTGAAAAAAAATCCCATTACTACATATATGAGCTACATTCACGATTTCACTACACTATTGTGTAGTGAAATAAGGAATGCATCTTTTTTTCAACTTTCATCTATATAAGCCCAGTAGTGACCGAAAGAAAATGACTGTTACATACATATAGCCGGACGGATATGACGGTTTCTTAAATGGAAATGAATTACCATGCACTCTACCATTCGCAATAACTAACTTATCACGATGTAGATAGTAGGTGTATAAAGTGCCAACTATCTAAATAGGTAGATGAACGAATAAAGAAAACAAACGATTGTAATCATTAAACGTGTGACATCATCTGGATATAAGGCTACATGCATACAAGGCACTAAGACTCTTCTACCGTCGTACAACGGAGAGTAGTCTGATAGGGTATTTGAATTGACGTCGCTAATTTACACCCGCACCACTAGCCGACGAGTAGGAGTTCCTCAAGGAAGACACTTGGAAGTCATCCACTGTACGTGTCGCGTATTCCCTCATGCCATACGTGTGCAGAATATGGAAGACCTCCCACGCGCTTTTTTCTCAGAGCGCTTTAATATGGGGCTTTTTAAAAATGGCGTAAACTAATATTTAAATTTTATCTCAGCGAGGTAGACAACCTTGGTGTTGCACATGTCTATGGGCGATTGTAAATATTTTCCAAGATAGACCATTTGTTAGTGCCACCAAGAAAACAAAAAACCGACTTTATTTTATCCTAAATGAAAACGAAGATTCCCATGACATATTATCAGGATAGAAATGACTGGGATCACCAATTACGCGAACCTTTAGGAAACGTACTGGTAAACCCACAAGCAATATAATTTATTTGCCTACAAGATCTTATGAGAGTGCAGAATTATTTTATTCATATTTTTGCACTCTCCAAACATTTTGAGAATCAGAGCACTTTGCTCTCATAATCGTATAACACGTACAAACATTCCAAATAATTGGCTTTTAAGTTGGAAATCTTCTGGTATACTTATCGATTATCGCTTACCCCAATACGCGAATTTAGGCTCAACATGCTCAAACTGTTAAGGAATTTCTTAATTCTATATACGGAATATTGTCATTGGTAACATCGAAAACTGTACAGCCGGTCTTGAAAGGTGGAACTGAAGCCTGGCCACTAATGCCGGAACACAACTCAAGGTTGTTATGGCGGCATACCCTAGACTACTCTATCAATTTGCTTTGGATTGCTATGCCGCCTCTTACGACAGGCCGCCCGGCTGAAGATATTAATAATCTTTCTCCGTTCATGCATGGTGCTGCTACGTTCTTTTATAGTGTGACTTTGGAGAGCGTGCTGCGATTTAATTAGGTTGTTACCTATATCGGTCAACTTTAGGCAATGTTGCTACACATATTTAATCCGTAAACTGCCTTAAAGTAGCAAGTTCTATGACTAGCGCCTAGGTGTGACTATGTGTGACTCAATCTTGGCATTGTCACTATTATTTATGATGTATTAAATTATAATTTCGTATTACGTAATTGCTTTTATAAAAATTTGATGCTATTGTTTTCCACATCAAAAACTTCTTTTGTCGACCTCACGATGTTTTTATAGGTGTACTTCTGATTTTTTTACGTATTAAGAGTTGTGTTACAAATTTGCGTATTTTATGAATCGTAAAACGCAAATGCTGTTTCAATTACTGCATTCATATTTAATTTTATGAATTTTTAAACTGACTGACTGTTCTTTTATTCATGTACAATTAAAAATGCACATATTTTCATAATTAGTATTCAAGTAGATTTTTTTATTCATTGTAAGCATAACCTTGTGTTTTTAGTTTATTTCCCAGACCGCTTTATACAAATTAAAAAATTTTGATTATATACTTATTTATAATTTAGTTTAGTTTTTATTTAATTGTTAAAATGAAAATTAAAGAGCTTATATTCTATATATTATAAAAAAATCTGTGTGAATGTATATATAATAGACATCACAAGTGATTAAATCAAAACTAGTAAGGAAAGGGTAGAAATTGCAGTAAAATACAAAAACACTTAGTTTAACATAAAAAAGCTAAATATAATAATAATTATTATTTTTATATTTCTTTCTAAAAGTAAGCCAGGAGAGCAATACTTCTTCTGCAATGACACAAATATCACTGTCTTTTACTTTGCTACTTAGTGATCTATGTAGACATAATAGTAGTTTTACCTGATTATTCAAGAGACATTATCATCCTAGAGTTAATTTCCTAGTTGTAGCCAGAAATTGCGCTTCTAAACCCCGGAATCCGCTTTCTTACTGTTTTTCTCAGCGGGCTGGCTGTTGCAACCAGAGTACATGGATTGCGTTAGTACTGCAAATGTACGAGGTTGTCATCGCGTTGGTTGTGCCCCTGGTGTTGCAAATGTCTACCAGTGACGGTGACCAATTTCTATAAAGTGCGCCGTTTTCCTGTTCGCCAGCTTTTGGTAATAAAAAATATTTTTTAAAATGTATTTATCTACTAATAACCATAAAAGATCTAAAGTAACATGTAGGTATTTTCTAATGTTTGTTTGAGTCTATCTGCCTTTCGTTTAAGAAAGTAATTTTTCTATAATAAACGGTCGTCCATTATGTAATTGTTTTGACTTCAATACTTTTCTTCGATTATATTATTAAAGAAATATAACAAGTCTATTATTATGCCTAACGCATTGTTGTCTACTGAGGAATTCAATTACTTCCCATTTACGTAATGAATAACCGAACCGGCTAAATAGAGGAAATTAACTGTTTGACGACCTATACATAGGTTCAGCTTGTGCTGATTGAGTTGAACTGAACATTCGACGTTAATTGAACATCCAAAATTAAGGATAACTAGCTGTGCCTGCGACTTCGTCCGCGAGGATGGTTTTTCGCGGAACCGTAAAAAAATGTGGCCTAAGTTACACCTTATAACAGCAGCTATCTGCCAGTGAAAGTCCCGTCAAAATCGGTCCAGCCGATTAGCCGGAACATCCAGACAGACAGATTTTGTTTATATTTTTTATATATGTACCGCATATGCATTTAGTAAAAAGCTGTTATTTTGACATCACAAACAGATACTTCAATTTTATTTGACCGTATAGATAAGTTGTAAACATACGAACCACATATTGTAAAGTGTAGCTAACGATATTAAAGAATTTAACTTCCTGGGCCAGGCGGCCTGTTGTAAGAGGCGACAAAACAACCCACAGCCAAGCGACAGGTTATTTGTCCGTCTGGATGGTTCATCATCATAATATTTAAGAGTTTAACTCTTGTCGGTGGAGCTTGCTCCAATCCTCTCTTTTCTCGGCCAGCTGTTTCACTTCCTTATACGACACGAAACCTATCCTTTCTTTTGTTTGGTCGATAAACGCCCTCCTAGCTCTTGCCTTTCCTCTTCTACCTTTCACTTTGCCTTCTATTATCTTACAGAGAAGGGCGTTGGGTCGTAGTAAATGTCCAAACATTCTTCCTCTAGTTTCCTCTATGGTTTTTAAAATTGCACGGTTTTCTTTTACTATGGTCAATACTTCTTCATTGGTCTTCTTCTCTTTCCTTATTCTTGCCATACGCCTCCAACGCCACATTTCAAATGCCTCTAGCCTTTCTCGATCCATTTTTGTCATCGTCCATGCTCCAAATATAAGTTTTTATTAACCGTTTATTTACAACTTGTGATATTTTCGATTAGAACAGGTAATCAAAAATCTTTTTGCAATTGTTATTCGAGTACTTATGTCTGCTGTGCATCGAGAATCTGATGTGATAAGACTGCTTAAATATCTGAATTTCTCTACTTGTTGAACATTATGACCTTTTAAATTTATTGCGGTGTTTTTGTATTTCTGGATATTGTCATTGTTTTAGTTTCTTCTACATTTATTTTGAAACCTATTACTTGAAAAGCTGAATCCATACATTGTATGAGATTTTTCAATTCTGATTTTACATTCCCCCATAAAAACTTTAAACTGTGTTCTGGCAATAGAGGCCAGGTTCTAATAATCCCTTCGAGCCCGGCACATTGATAGCACCGTTGCTGTTGCAAATGTCCATAAACGACAGTAACCTCTTACCATCAGGTCCTCCGTCAGAAAGTCTGCTGCTTTCCAACAAAATAAAATGATAATTATTATATAAATCTAATCTACATAGTTAAGAAGTTGCTAAATTGACAACATTGTAACATTATTTGTGTATTTCTCAATTTGTTTTTCTGATTTCTGAAATTTGTAAGTCTAGCTCGCTTGAATGTTTAAAAGGTCACTAAATTGGTAACACTGTTACCTTCTTTGGTATTTCCTCTTCAATGCATTTGATATAAACCAGTTTTTCTAAAATTTGTAAGTGTAATCTATTAAAATTTACTAAAATGTTAGTTGAAGCATAAAAATTGCTATTATAATGATCTTATATATTTTTCTGTAGCCTCTGTAGGACTGATGTCTCTCCTAAGATAGCAAAGGACTCACCCCCTTATTTATAATAGCGGTACGAGCTTTATAGACTTGTTAAAAAAGAGTTTATCATAATCGCACTCTGAATGCGTTTATGAATAACACTTTTCTTAACGAGCCTGTAAACGTCGTATAACTATTATGTATAAGGTAGTTAGTGTTACGCAGCTCTTTTTGCTCGGGTGTTCCTTCTTGAACAGTTTAAATTTTTTTGCATGTGTTCTTTTCCGCTTACGATATTTTTATTTACTTACATCTATTACATTCTTCTGCCATTTATATACCTGGTATCTTATTTACAAGTTTTGCGTCTAATTTTATTCTAATACTAGCGGTTCCGGCAGACGTTGTCCTGTCCTGAAAAATAAAAAAATTAGAACCCGATTCCAGCGCCACCTACCGGGTCTAATTGTGAATCTAAACCACCCCGGGACCCACTCAAATACATAAAATTTCATCAAAATCGTAGAACGCGATTCCAGAGCCAAGTTTTTAGTTTAGTTCGATAGGTCATCATATTATTGAAGTTTCAGTTGGGATCTCTAATTTTTATATAACCTATTAAACAGGGATAATGTAGCATTCGAATGGAGAAAGAATTTTTGAAATCGGTCCAGTAGTTTTTGAGTTTATTCGTTACAAAAATACAAATTTATTTTTATAATATTAGTATAAATTGTAACGATTTTATATTAACCGTGGTCAAATTAGTATCAGTCTAAAAGCGTTAAAACTGTATTTTTGTTATTTAAGAAGGCTATTCCATATTATGTTTAACTACTCTGGACGTAGCTATTAAACTCATAAGTAAAGCTATAATCAATTTTGAACCGTTGTGAACTTAATTCGATGTTTAATTTAACCGCAAGGTGATTGACTTCGAAGTTCAAATTTGGTAACAACGTGCGTTTACCAAAATAGTCGCAGACGCAACTTTACATTGTTTATACTAAAACCTTTACAGTGTAAAATAAACTTTGATGCTCGTTGAATATGGTTCAAAATAATAATTAAAGTTACTCTAAGGATTTTGTGCTAATTGTCCTTGCTATTTGATTTTCAGCAGTAATACTTACATAATAAAGATTAGGAACAAAAATTATTGCAACAAACATGTGCTACAAAATTTGATTTAGTTCTGTTATTTAGTGTGGGATAGTCTACAAATTATCCTAGCATAAGCGCATTATTAATTATATATTAGCGAGAGTATCTTAAAAAATAATATAACTTTAAAAACATCAACGCATGATTTGTGGCCCATTTTGGTCATGTAGAGTTTTAGAGCTTTCCACAGTTACTTTTCTACTAAGCGATTGTCGATTCTTTATTCATCTTTTATAATTTCACCAAATATTTAAGTTCCCGGCACGGATCTTAAGCTGTCGGTGGAATAGTAGTGATCGCTTTGCATACTGAGCATAGTCAATACGATATGATTTATAGACATATCGATCGATAATATTGTGGTTTTTTTACTTGTATTCGATAGGACAACGGACCTCGTACATCGAAAATAATGTTTCCTTTTTTATTGCTAAGCTAGCAAACAGGTAGACGGGCCACCTAAAGAAAGTGGATATCGTCGCCTATAGGCGTTTCCACATCTGAGAGATTAAGGCTCTGTAACCAGTGGCAATAACGCTAAACGAATAGAATGAAAAAGTATTGGAATGACATATTTTTTTACGGTCTTAACAACTAAACACGTTCAGAAACGTGCTTAAATACATTATTGATATCGTATTATGTACTGTGTAGAATGTGTTCTTTTATATGAAGACACTATTTGCTATGTTACGTATCTATAGCAGCAAATTATAAAACTAATACCATTCTTACTAAGCCAGGCATAAAATCTTATTATAACATACGAAAAATACGATACAACAAAGAAAAAAAAATACTTAACGTAACGATATATCATTCCCTTACATTTTCTATACTATCCGTTTAGAGCTAATATCACTTATCCTCAGGGCTAGAGAGAAGAAATGAGATAAGGGAATGGAATAGAGAAGATGTGATAAGGGGAGGGAGAAGTCATCGTTTAAGAATCGTGCCGAGGATTACTTAATTGTAAAAAATAATTATCCAATTTTGTATATTTAATTAATTATGCAATACAGTATCAAATGGCCGGTTCCTATATATTATTACTATTCATTCCCTTACCTTACCATTGGTTGAATTTTGACGTTATTTGTATGGTGCTTATGTCAAATTTTAACCGATAGTAAAGAAAGAAAGAAAGAAAGAAAAATATTTATTCCCAATACAATACAATATATACAATAAGACAAATGAACGGTCGTTTAGATATAGGAACCGGGCCTAAGTCACTGTTTATTTATATCCTTGCGGTTGTATGATAAACTTGTTAATATTCATTCAACTTGACACGGTTTCGGAGTAATGAAAAGAAACAATGACTGGGTGAAATGGGCCGGCGGGCGCGACTAACTAATTTAAGACACGCGACGATTCTTGATCGTTATTTGGGTAAGCTTTTAAAGTCGATGTTTCGAATATTTTATCTAATACCATCAAGAAAAGAATTAGTTTTTTTATTCGTATTGCGAGCCTGGCAAACAGGAAGATGACCCACTTAATGGAAGATATTTGCCGTCGCCTATAGGCGTTTGTACCCCCATGGATGAAGCCGACGGGTAGCCAGCCTTGCCAGGTTGGGTTTGAAGGATCAGACAGGAGAAATGGGATAGAAGGAAGGGGAAGGGCCATTGAAACTATCATCATAAGAAACAGGATTACGTCAAGAATACTCGTTCCATATCGATGTTCTGTTAGAACGTAATATCGCATCGATCTAACCGGTCCTAAAAGCTGTAATCAAGATAATGATTCTACTATAGATTTACCACTAAAAAGATCCTATAGGCATCCTCGTTATATATTATCAATATTCATGACAACCTTTAACATTTACAAGACTATGAAGATGCATCATACACACATTCAAAGTTAAGTTCACACTTATATATTATTATATTTGACAACGTCTAGAACCAACAACCGTGCAAGTCATATTTATAGAAGAAGACTCGATCAATATGATTTCCTTATTTTCATAAATAAACAATTTACGCCTAAGCTATAAGCTTAAAGGGCAACTGATTAATCAGTATGATGTCATAAATACATTGTATGCCAAATATAACGCTGTTTCACAGAAGTAGGTCGGTGTGTGACTACTGAGCTTATCAAATGCACACAGACCCGTTCCTGTAATTCCCACGTCAATGACATACTTTGCATTTTATTTTTAACCGTCATACATAATATAGTCAATGTTTGTTATCATCAAAAATGTCTATGCAACACAGCATACATACAATTTTTATGTCTGACTAATAGTATTACTACATTCAATATCAATTTAAATTCTTTTTCATTTTATGTTTATTGCTAAAGTGCAGCAAACACTCTTAGGGTCATAGCTCATTACAGCTGCTCGGCACCCAATGAACACCATCGTCTATGGCCGGAGGCCGCGTTGCCAACGCCGTTAACCTTGTTATGAATCTCAAGTGGTTGTCCGTCTGTCAGATGTCGATTGATACAAGGTCTAGACGTCTATATCACTCACGAGGTTGTCACTGAGTTCAATCGCCGTAAGCTCGTGGACAGTTTGCGAACGAGGCGATCATTTTTTTAACGATGGAAATCCGTTTAAGGACTCCGTCGCGGGAGAAAAGTGGTGGGGAGTGTAGGATTCGCCATGTTGGGGTGATACTAGCACCAAACATAAGAATTAGTGCTATTGCTACGCCGCGTTCAGGGCTACCCACTAAAACCCGTCGGTTTTCCGTTTTACGTCCTTATGCCAAGGCCACAAGTGTTTGTTCTAGCAATTTCGCAGGCCCTGGCATGCGGCGGCTCAAAGGCCTCTTCCATAAACGAGGCCATCAAATGCAACCTCAACAGATCGTCGGATATAGAGTGTTTATATTATGTGGCTCTACCTGATGTATTGTAGTCAATGTTAGGTCAATACTTTAATTTTCGATCATCAATTTTTCCGCCAACACGAATCCGAGAAGAATGTTTAAGCAAGTATATACACGCGAGCTATATAAAGCGCGCCGCTTCCGCACTTGAATAGAAAAAGGTCTTAGCGTTTATACATTTTATGGGACACTCCCTCCCTATTTGCCTCATTTAGCAAGCATCTCGCTTTGGGAATTCTTTGTCACCATAACATCGCAGTGTTTTTCTCCATATTTATCAAATGTCAAGAATTTGACATTACCACCAAAATGTCAAATTGTTTATTGTTTTCATGATATCGTAATATATCACGACGTATCCTTTAATGTATTTACGGATTGTAATTTGTTTTGCGCTTTCATGTCGAAAAAGTTACGCTCAATAAATAATAGTGATAATAACTGGCCTTAATCAAATAATACATTGCATTAATCATCAAATCCTGTTGTACAGACGATAAGATTTTTACATGTAGCTATATATTATATTTTCTTATCACAAATGTTTGCAACATCCGGGATTTGTAAATATTTTATACCAATGTTAGATATAAATTTAGTTCCTAGTTTTTAATACAGTTTGGTTTGTAAATAGATATTATTTTTGATATAAATAATATTATATTTTTTATGTACATTTCTTCTGTTCGTGTGTATGTCACTGAACTTTACCCAAACGGTTGGACCGATTCTGATGAAATTTTTGTGTGTGGGTCAAGTGGGTCTCGGAATGGTTTAGATATACAATTAGACCCTAAAATATGCTAAATAACGCAAAACACTCAAACGAGTCTCGAAGCCAATTTTGACGAAATCTAAAATGGTATCATTAGATTTTGAAAAATTAATTACTCTTGTCAAGTATCGAACACGCTGATTTTGGGAAAAAATAACATACTGTATTATTACACCAATCCATAGTGTAGCTTGTAAGGACCAATTTCTATGAAGGAAACTCAAACGACAAACCAAGGGTATGGGTTGTTTTTGAACAAAATATATCTCTATTAATATTATAAATGCGAAAGTTACTGTCTGTCTCTCTGTTCCGTTTTCACGGAAAAACTACTCGACCGATTTGGCTGAAACTCAGTATATATATTTTTTCGATACCGAGGATGACCATAGGATACTTTTTATCCCGAAAAATGCGATAGTTTCCGGGATAAAAAATATTTTTCTCTCTGTTTGTTATCCTTGAATGGAAAGACTATTGGACCGATTTGGCTGAAAGTCGGTACATATGTAATTTTAATACCGAAGGTAGCCATGGGATACTTTTCATCCCGGATAATGGGATAGATTTTGGGATAGTTTTATGGAAAGGTTATCCCGGAAACTAGGATAGGTTTTATGATTTTGTCCATTTCATTCACTTGGTCCCGTTGGTCCTTTTGGTTTCGTTGGTCTCGTTGGTCCCTTTGGTCCCGTTGGTCCCGTTAGTTCTGTTGGTCCCTTTGGTCCCGTTAGTCCCCTTGGTCCCCTAGGTCTCCTTAGTCCCCTTGATCCACTTGGTTCATTTTTGTCAAGTTTTGTCACTTATGTAGTTTACAGAAAGATGGGGGATGGTATAGTTTGCGATATAAAATGAAGTGAATCTTCTGGGGACAAACACATAAAAAAATAATACAATGTAACCTGTACCGCCTGCTCTTTAAACAAGAGATACGCACAAGAGGTTGACTCGCGGCGCAGCCGCGGGGTAAACTCTAGTACTATAATAAATCTGTAAATAATTCGAGTTAGGACATGGCGTTTAAAAATGTGAAAAAATCACGGGGGCTAATTCGGACCAGGAGATTAAAAAAAGCAGTTTTTAGAAATTTTGTATGTGTTTCTGTCTGTCTGTCTGTCTGTTAGAACATCACGTGAAAACTACTGAACGGATTTAAATGAAACTCGATACAGAGCTAGCTCATATCCCGGGGCGTAACTTAGAATAGTTTTTATTCCGATAAATGTCGTCGTTTCCGTGGAATAAATAACAATATTTAAAAAAAATGGCACTGCGATAGCATCCTTTTCGAAAACTACTGAACGTATGAGAATGAAATTCGACACAGAGCTGGCTTATAACCCGAATCAACACTTAGGATACTTTTTATCCCGATAAATGCAGTTGTTTCTATAAAATGGATAGATTAGTTAAATAGATGACGCTGCAATCGAGTTTTTCTTTTCTTTAACAAATATCTACGTTATCATAAGAAACAAGCCATTCGTTGTATTACTTTTAAATCAGACTAGCTTCGACTCATCTATATGTTTTACTGGGCAGTTGTTTAGACTCTATGGACTTAGTTTTTTTATTATTGTTATATGTAGAAAACCGAATCAAGTTTTTGTGTAAGTAAAATAAAACTACCGCCTAGGGGTTGATATGCGGCGCAGCCGCGGTACAAACTTTAGTGATATATATAATCATAACAAATTGAATCAATTTGGTTGACCCGTTTAATATCAGAGTCACGAAAGAGGGTGGCTTAGTAAATACATAAAGCCTCGTTTAAATTATGCCTACTTCCATACTTAATCATTTATTGCGTATAATTATGAAACAATGCTACAAGTTCGTAATGACCCACCCTAATAGGGTATATAGCAATGAGTATTGTGACGTGCGGATCGATTTATTCCACGGACTATTTTAATTTATTATCTTTAAAAAATTCGTCTAAAATGTAATAGCATTTTGTTGTCAATATCTAGTCTTGCCATAAATATTGTAACAAAAAAAAATATTTATTTTCTATTGCAAATAACATTTATAAGTTTTACAGTGTGTTAGTTTAATACATAAATATAAAACAATTTAAAATATAAAAGGCTTATCCGAAGTGGTCTCCATTGGCTACAATATAGTCCTTTAAACGTTGAGGCCAGTTATCAATAGAAGCACACACTCTTTCCATGGGCAAAATTCTTCACTGCCAATCGTATGGATTGTTTTAGGGACTCCAAATTATCATGGCGTTTAGAGCAAGCTGTACTCTCTAAAACTGACCATAAATCATAATCCAGCGGATTAAGATCGGATCTAGACGACGTCCAGTCTTCAGCTCTGATGAAGTCCGAAACGTTCGTTTCTAACCAAGATTGCGTGGACCGAGCTTTATGACCCGGCGCCGAGTCTTGCTGGAAGGACCATACTTGGTTATTGAACATGGTGTTGTTAAGGGGCTTAACTACCTTCTCAAGAATGGTATCTTGATACACTTGTGCCGATGTTTTGATACCTTTTTCACAAAAATATGGCTCAGTCACTCCTTCATAGCTAACACCCCACCAAACCATCACTGAAGACGGATAATGAGCACGTTGCACTCTGTCGACTAATTGAGAAGCTTTCTTAGAGCTTTGAACATAAATACGGTCATTTTGTTTGTTAAAATGTTGCTCAATTGTAAAAAATTTCTCATCCGTAAACAAATTTTTTCTGTGACCTCCCTTTGCGTACCGCTTCAGTAGTTGTTTCGATTTTACCACCCTATTCTTTTTTTAAATTATGAGTTAAGAATTGACCAGTGCCTCTCTTATTGGCTGCAAGTCCTAAGTCATTTTTTAAAATACACGACATGGTTCTGGGTGATATCTTCATCTCCCGAGATAAAATCTTTTGGTTTCGGACAGGATTTCTTCCAATTCTTTCCCTTACTGCTTTGACCACCTTTTTCGCACTACGTGGACGGCCAGATCTTTTTCTGTCACAAACAGAGGAGGTCTCATTATACCTATTAATAGCCCGGTACACAAACATTTGACTAATACCAAGCGTATGGAGTTTTAAAAATTGCATTTGGCTCCATACCTACTTTGTGTAATGCAATCACAGCGATTCGGTTCTCTTTATCGCACCACTCCATTTTAATTATAATTTTACTTCCATTTAATATATAATCGCAAAATGTTGTACAATGTATTGGCGTAAAAATGAGAAAACACAATGAACAATCATATAAAAATGACAGTCCAAATTCAAATGTAATATTTTGTTTCTTTTTAATTGTAACCGTATTTATGGCCAGACTAAGTATATTTTTAGGTCCATTATGAATTTGAATTCCTTTGTATGAAAGAAAAATCATCTCTTTGTTTTGTTTCATTTCTTATGAATTACACTTTTATTATTTATTTGTTTAATGCGTTTACTGATAACGTATCTTTACCTCTCTCATTATGAATATGAGATATATTTACTTTGACTCATTAAACAATGAAAAGCATCATGTTTATTAACTTTTCTCATAAACTAATTAGCAAAGTCCTAGCCCTTAATGATTTTGTTGTTCTCATTTCGTGTTGAGACGTCTTCGGAAGAACGTTATATAACTAGAAGTCTTGCCAAAATGGGATTTAGTGAACTTATAGATCGATACCAAGATCTTCTATTCCGGATCGAGAAGTTACGGTGAGATACATCCATAAAAGCCGGTTCCTGTACCTTACTCACAATTTTTAACTTACTGCTGGTAGAAAATTGACATTACTTAAATGGAGTTTATATCAAATTTAAATCAGTCGTAAGGTAAATGAATAGATAGTGAAGTATAGAAATCCGGTATTAGGGGCATAAGTTAATCGAACGTGGTTTTTTTATTGCATGAGTTCAGCAGTATACATAGACAGGCAGACGGCCCACCCGATGGAAAGCGGTTACCATCGCCTATGGACATTTGTAACACCAAAGGTACTACCAATCTGCTGCCGCTCTCTAAACGGAGTCTGGAAGCTGGCCACTAATGCCGGAACACAACTTAATGTTGTTATGGCGGCATGCTCTAGACTACGGGTGGTAGCTATCCAGGCGGGCAAATACCCTACTACCTGGCTGTGGGTTGTTTTGTCGCCTGTTACGACATGCCACCATATGGCCCATGAACATCTGCAACACTAAGGGAGCCGATGTGTTGCCTACCTCGTCGATACTTTAAATATCTGTTTACGCCCTTTTTGAAGAGCCCAATATTGTAGCCTGTTCGCCAGTTTTGCAATAAAAACAAAAAATATATAGCTTTAACGCAATTAGGGGCCATCCATAAATTACGTCACATATTAAAGGGTGTCGAAGAAATGTGACAAGGAGTGAGAGGGGTCCTAAATTTCATGACGTCAAATTTCAAAATCTAATATATTTAAGCTAATTACGGAACTGCTGTTGTAATTTAATAATTTCTTGATGTAAAATTGCAAAACATGTGATATCACAGCAGGGAGGGAAAAGTCTCACGAATGTAACCGGCTGTGACAAGGATGGGGGAGGGGTCAAAAAAACCTGAAATTCATGTGACGAAAGTTTTGGATGGCCCTTTATCAACATTGTAGTGCCTCATGTAAAAAAATATTAAAATCAAGATTAATATAGATAGGTATAAACCTTTAAGAACATTCTTTTTATTACCATATCGACTTCTTAAAACTTAGTACTTAGTCATCATTTTTCTCAACAGCCTTCACCGTCCGGTATCTGTGCAAGGCGTAATGGAGCACGCTCTGCAGCACCGCGAACGCGTCGGCGTCCAAGACTTCGTGCTTCTTGAGGACTACCGTTCTGAGGCTGCTTTCATCGATAACTTGAAGAAACGGTTCAACGAAAACCTCATATACGTAAGTGTTATTAAAGTAATTCAAATACGACTTTAAAAAAACAAATGGTCCAAGACACTTAAAAGTATTTAACCTGCACAGTGTTTTATGTTACTATCTGCAGTATACATCCACCAGGTGCAAACTGCAATTTGCTAAAAAAAATATCATTTCACTGTAAGCCTTATGCCTCGTTTACTTTGTGCTACTTCAACGACAGCAAACAGGAAAGTTGTGAAGAAACTGAGAAGGGAGTATGTAAGCACAATTTATGCCAACATTTGATACTCGAGCTAATAACTGCCGTAGGTACTTTCTTGGTCATAGAGAGCTCTCAAATCCTGCATGATAAGTGCCGCTATAGGTTATTGCCGTTACACTCTTGACGTTCATTTAAAAATAGTTTATTATTTAAAAAATATTTTTGTGAACACATCTGTCAAAAATTTAATGTTAAACGGTTTTATTTCATTTTCAACCAAATCGAATTTAAATGATATATTTTAAATTATAAAACGTGAAAAAGCGAAAAAATTCAATGTGTTGAACACATCAACTTTGTAAGACAACTTACAAAACTTACTTCCAACAAGCTTTTCTTATCATCATCGAGTACGTTTTAGCAATAAATCAGTCGGAAACAAGAAAGTTGTTTTTGACGTTAATACGTGAAACCTGCGCATGCGCATGACTCATTGTTTGACATTAATTTTGTGCCAGACTGCGTGGGAGTGCACATGCAAATCAAAAATACCGTTAAATTGAACAAATTGTCACGTTTTTGTACAGTTTATTACTATATATCTATTTCCATACTAGAGCACTTCATGCAGCTTCGTTTGCTCAAACTTCACACCCGTCGTCGTGTTCATTCTAATAAATTCTAGTTGCGTTAGGAATATCTGCTTCCCCTGGGGAAGGATTCTCATCCGCCACTAATGTAATCGAGATGAGACCGAGCCGTGTTATGCGCACGCCCTTCTCCTCCCATGAGGCGAGTCACAAACCACCCCTTAATTAGGATTTGAGAGATTGAAGACGCTGGGGCATAGTTCCCTCCGGCAACGGAAGAAGCCGTCAATGCACCGCTTGCCAGAGTACGCGAAGTTGGTCTTGTTTCCGTTTTCCCGTATCTCTGGCATAAGGCGAAGGAAGACCTACGAGTTCCTAGTGGGTAACCCAGGTGGTAATAACATTTCTTTGTGAGTGTCAGAGCCACCTCAACTTGATGAATACCATACTTCTCCACCGTGCTTCCCCCGCGGTTGCCAGTCTTCAAGCGGGTTACCTCTAGTAAATAAATAAATTGGCTTATGCTTTGAAGCCCGGCCGGTTTTCTGTCTTCTGCTTTTTTCCTTCAGTTACCTACCTTCGGCAACTTACGACGTTAAATCAGCATTTCTTGGGATTGCCCGAGTATACTGGGACCTAGTGGAATGTAACTGTGGAGGCAAAATCTTGCAGTTTATCCGTTTTCTCATGGACATGATAACAAAGGCAGACTTAGGAATTTCTGACACAGTCAGTAGATTTGACATCCATCGCAGCACATTCATCTCCGTGACTCACAACACCTTTTTGTATCACTTAAATCCGGTTCCTATATCATACAATAGTATGATATAGGAACATTCACTTGCTTTGTTATCATTGGTAAAAACGAAAACGAATTGTAAACATCGGCTTAAGGCAAATGAACGCTTAGTAAGATATGCCAACTGTCCATGAAGCGGCTAAAAGTATTTACATTTCTCTTTATGACCGACCACCTTGACTTTCGGAGGCCTTGACATGTAAACGACTAGCGACTTGACTATTGTTTTTTTTTGCAGACATACATCGGCAATGTGTTAATATCAGTGAACCCGTACAAAAATCTTCCTATCTACACTGAGGAGAAGGCAAGGTTATACTACAAGAAAGCTTTCTTTGAAGCGCCACCTCACATGTGAGTATTGAATACATTTATTTTAGCACATTGTCATTACTTCATAACAAAGTTTTTCTTTATTGCATGTGATCCGGGTTGAAAATATGATACTTACAATAGGACAAAGATAGTTTACGTTCTTTTTTTAAATGCTGTGATACATTAGATCCTGGGCATCCCGGATTTTTTCTAAGAATCTATCTCACGCCGAAACGACCGAACATTGGCCATGTTACTCTTATTACAACATAGCTTAGTACAACATAACAGTTTGCATATCTGATTAATCTGTGACTTTTATTCCGGGATTTCCTAACTTCGAAACCACAAGATTTTAGGATTTGCTTGATGTGACATTTACTATATTTATTAGACATCTTTATAAGAACGGTTGTAGTTGTGTATGCCCTTAGTAACATTACTTATTTCGGGTTTCTACGGAATGTCCAGAAATATGGTATTTCATACTAAAAAATCCTTTTCCTGTCTGGAAATTGATTTGAAATACTAGCAAAGTAATTGTAATCTACGTTGCCTGCCAAACTTGGATGGAGTCGGGGCAAATGGTAGTCTATAATATTATAAAACTCTAAACATGCCGTGTCTGTACATGGCTATTTAAAAAAAAATGAAATAGACTATATAAACTATGGAGAACACGATGCAATTTGTTATACATTTCTTGTTTGTCTGCTTGTTCGGGATTCACGTAAAAACTACTGGGCTGATTTCGATGCGGTTTTCGCTGATCTACAGCTAATTCTTAGACAAAATCTGCGCTACTTTTTATCCCAGGAATCCCGCGGAAATTTTTCCGGGAGCGGTTTGAAATTGTTCGGGTGCATAAAAATTAGCTTATCCCGACACAGTTTTCACTGAAACGATAGCTTACGTTTTTTTTAATACTGCGGTACTTTGTGTCAATCCCGCGGGAATTTCAAGTCAAGCGTGGACGAAGGTGCGGGCATATCCTAGTAATAAACTAAATTTCCATAAAATGAGGAATATCCATATTCTTCTAATGCCAACCTCTACTTGTAAAACGTATGTCATTCCTATTCGTATCAGTTACTCCAATAATCCAACATCAATTATACATTTAAAATTTATTAGGTCTGTTACCTTTGATAAATAATTATTTATTGATTACAAGACTTGCATATTTCCTTCAATAGGTATCAGCTGCTTATCTATTTTGTGATAACGATTGTTTATTGACTAATACGATACGTGATGTGGGACACAAACCAAAGACCTACTATACTACTACTACCTACCTATAATATAAGCTTTAGTATTTAATTTTAGGTTTCTTCTTTATAATTTAGTTTAATTTTTAAGACCTACTTATATAATTACAATACTTTCAAATCACCAACAAATTTTGCTTTCTTCTTTATAGTTTTGCCATCGCAGACAACGCTTATCGCTCTTTAGTCTACGAACACAGAGAGCAATGCATCTTAATTTCAGGTAGGTAATTGCCACTATGTATTTTTTTAAATTAGTTTCTTCCTGACGCATTTGTTTTTGTCAGGTATTATTCTTGTTTTTTATTAATTAGCAGTTCATAACTATTTTACAAAAAAAGGACCTACATTCTTATACAGCTTTGTATGTAGTTTTGTCATTTTAATATTCCTATATGCGTCTGTACATATAATTATTATATATATAAATATGAAAATTGATTCTTAATAACATATTATAGCAATTAGGAAAGTTATTGACACAAGTAACGCCATCTATTAGCAAGAAGTAATCACTAGGATGGACGGAAAACATGAACATAAATATTTATTCAGTAAATTATACACGTTAGTGTAAACTAATAAATGGTTAAAGAAAAAAGTATTTCCCAAAGAATCCCGATACTGTATAGACTATAGAATGAGAAACCATTCTATATATATTAAACATGCCTGAATTATACATATTGTCGTAAACATCTGTATATTTTTATTGTTTAATTTTTTTTCTGAATAAATGTTTATATGTATACATATCTAGGTAACCCCAGACTGTCCTAGACATGTATACACTTTATAAGTTTAGATATTATATAGAATACCAGCTACAGATTTCACAAAATATTAAATGAAAACAAAATAATGAAATCACTAGTATAATTAAATCACTTTTCATGTATATTTTTTATTATATTGAAAAACAAGAAACAGTTACAAAATAAATCATTCCATAAGAGTTTATAATACAACACAAATAAAAATTAAATTCATAAACAATTACCCTAAGACCGCTAAATGTTAAATAAATCGACTTAGATGAGAGAGAGCTCTCCATCCATGTGTAGTTAATGTTCAAAATATTAACCTACTTTTTAGGCGAATCGGGATCAGGCAAAACAGAAGCCTCGAAGAAAGTTCTCGAATACATCGCAGCAAGGACAAATCACCTCCAAAACGTCGAGACGGTCAAAGACAAATTACTTCAGAGCAACCCTTTGCTCGAAGCATTTGGTAATGCCAAAACCCACCGCAACGACAATTCCAGCCGTTTCGGCAAATACATGGACATCCAATTCAATTACGAAGGGGCACCTGAAGGTGGACATATATTGAACTATCTCCTGGAGAAGTCTAGGGTGGTGAGCCAAATGCCTGGTGAGAGGAACTTCCATATTTTCTACCAATTACTTGCGGGTGGGGATGAAGAATTGCTAAGGCAGTTGAAGTTACAAGGAAGGCCTGAGGCTTACAAATATACAACTGATATGGTAAGTAACTAATTATTTAAAAAATAACATTATGGCCATTAGTGAAATAAATCATAAAAAATAATCATAAAAATTTTACAATGGAAAAAGAAACCCAAAATTCTAACTAAAATTTAAAAATTACCTCAGTCGATTTTAATGGTTGCTTACAAATATTATAATTTTTATGTATGCAGTATGCGCAAAACTTAAATACGCTTCCAGTAAAGTTAGTTCCATAATTTTGCGCAGGTCCAGCCAAATGCTAACTTTATTATACCTTAGTTTATGTTGTACAAAAGAGATGGTATGCGAGTCCGGATAGTAGCCGAGCGAGACCGCAAAACCTCTCAATTCTGTCTGTGAACCTAATAAATGTATTCTGCTCAATGATGTGTACGAACTTCAAGGACGCATTTAGGTTTTGCTCGAACTGTACTTCTAGCTGTTATACATTTTGAAATAAACTACTTTGACACACAGAACAGACAAATGAGACAAACACTAGAATCAGATCAATAAAGCTTTCTTTTTACATTCTGGTATCGGAACCCTAAAAGTTCTATCTACTTAAAAAACTGTAATATTTCAGATGTCCCACCAAAGTCAAAAAGCTAACGATATAGAGCAATTCCGCGCTGTGCGTGATGCTATGAAGGTGATAGAGATCAGTGAGGTTGAACAGAAGGCGATCTTCGAAATCGTTGCCAGCGTCTTGCATCTTGGTAATGTCAAGTTCGTGACTAATGATAAAGGCTGTGCCGAGATATTGTCACATGATGCAAATAGTGGCAACGTTGGGGAGGTAAGTTGTGAACTGAATAGATATTTACATAGTGTTAATGTGAGTTATACAAGTCGTACGGAGGTAACAGGTTAAACACTATACTGTACATTATGTAAGGTTGTGGATACAAGGACAGCCTATCTACATTTCACTTAAGTCATCATTTCATCGTAGTTATATTTTTGAGAAAATGTATACCTATCATCATTATACTGTCATCTGTTACAGGTTGTAAAAATTTATTCTGGTATTTAAAAAGACGATACCAGTATGCATTTCAAACTAAAAGTAATATTTTATCAAAGAAATTTTTGATAAGATATTAGTTAGATCACTAATGAATTAATAATAAAGTAAATTTCGTGACTTTCTTGAATTGAAAAATTCTTCTTCCATGGATGTGAAAGGAATTTCTTAAGCTTATGTAGATGAATTACCAAATTTATATTAGACTCAATATAATTCGTCTCTTTATAATCTACATGTTTAACTCTCTATAAATACAATAATGTTAAGTGATTAACAAGAAAATTATGAACAAAAGATGTATTAGAACTAAACCTTGAAATATTTTAGCACATTTTGGGGTCGCTTAAAATCTGAAATTACATACTTCAAAGCAATGTAGATGATAGTATATAATGGTTTAAGTTGGTAAATGTGAATAACATTTATTTAATCATATTTTTTTCTTAACTCTTTCATTACGACCTTTTTAATTTCAAGCATAGCCGTACAACATGCCCGCTCTATTTTATTTTATTTTGTGTAGTATCTCAAGGCGTCTAACTAGGTCCATTGTTCTTCATCGTTTAGCCGTTTACACAAACATATTCACACAATGTGTAATTGTTGTACATTATTGACGTAATCTGTTTAATGTTTTGGCTGTCGATTTCATGGTCAGATTTCACGTCCTTAGTTTTATATTTTCATAAATTTAACTACAATTTTGTATTTTTAGCAGGAGATGTAAAATAGTTTTACAAATAACAGAATATGAATTAAAATGTAAAAAGTAACTCCTCTCACTAATACTAAATTTAGTTATATTGTGTAAATCCAAAATTATTTTTATGAACAGTGACAAAAAAATTGATGTTTCGTATAATAAAATATTAAATATATATGTAACTGATAAATTATGTATGTCTGTATTGACAGACTTATAAAATAATTACCCTAAAGTAAAAAGTATGCAATATTAACAAACCTACAACCAAGTATTTTCAGAGTTTTCGAGAACAAATAGGATAAATAATTTCTAGCCTAAAAAGAGGAAAAAATTATATACTTAGATAGGTGTTACAGCTACATGTTCATATTAAAACGCAAGCTTTAGATCTTCTTTATTATTGCATAAACATCTTTCTTCATTTTCAGCTCCTCAAAGTGAACTCAACAAAACTTCGCGAGGCTCTAACAAGCCGTACTATTGAAGCTCGAGGTGACGTTGTGAACACTCCCTTAGATTTAGAACAAGCCCAATACGCCCGAGATGCGTTAGCCAAAGCCATATATGATAAGCACTTTAGCTGGCTCGTAGCTAGGCTCAATGCTTCACTAATGCCAAAATCATTTGATGCTAGATCGTCGGTTATTGGTATCTTGGATATCTACGGATTTGAAATATTCCCTAAGAACAGGTAAGTAAGGTAGTGACATAAGTTGAATTAATTGTAACGGTTCTATTTTTGCAAAAGAAAATCTATATACAATTTTTGAGTTAATATAGTTCGTAGGTTAAATTTAAAATGATCGTCACTGGTCCAAAATATTTAAGATCACAGTCGTCGCATAAGTGGTTAGTACAACTAATGAAGATAGATTAAAGAGTATAGCGGCTGGAAATGGATAAGCCGTAGAAGCCGATTATTGTGATAAAATCACATTATGTGTACAGCTGTTCAA
Source organism: Dendrolimus houi (assembly GCA_039645545.1). NCBI lineage: Eukaryota > Metazoa > Arthropoda > Insecta > Lepidoptera > Lasiocampidae > Dendrolimus > Dendrolimus houi. The sequence goes on from CM077122.1 coordinate 3,885,304, forward strand.
AGAAGCAAGTAGCAAGATCTGCTTAGTAAGTGAGCAGGAGAAAGAAATAATAATTCAAATATTTAACATATTATTAATCTCCACACAAGATGCTTAAAAACTTACATAACATATAATTTTTAACAGCTTCGAGCAGTTCTGCATTAACTTCTGCAATGAGAAGCTCCAGCAGCTGTTTATTCAATTGACCTTGAAGCAGGAACAAGAAGAATATCTCCGCGAAGGCATTGAATGGGAGCCTGTGGAGTACTTCAATAACATCGTAATTTGCGACCTTATCGAAGCCAAACTTATAGGTAAACGAATTCATTCTGGAATTAATTGAGATGAATCTCCGTTATCTATCACATTTTTATATGAATAATAAAGTTTTAGACGCATTAAATTTAAATGAAATAGGACCAAAATATTTATAATATTTATTTTCCTCATAATGACAATGGAACTAAATAATCTTAATCAATTACAATCGGTCTGATTCATATTGAATTAAAGTAAGTTTGCAGGCTTCTTTAAGGTTCTTAAGCTTACAAACACTGAATGATTTTACAAAGCAATAAAATAAAAGAAAACTGAACTTAGTTTTATTGCATTTTACCCATAGTGCCTCAAGACTATAAATAGACTAATGAGCCAATATATTCAAATACAAAAGTTTTTATTCAAAATAAGTTCCGCTGGAGAATAGTTTTTGAAGTTCATACATATAAGTTAAAATTTAATTTTACTTCCTAGTCTATGTATACCGCTTCGTAACTTGTTTGCTATTCTCCAGCAACACGTCTAGCTAAAAATTGATTAACTCAAACTTTTTTTTTTAATAAATTTTGTATGAAATATGTTACACAATTACTTTTCGATACTGCTTCACACGGTTTCATTAAAGAAGAAATTTAAAGTTCTACAATTTCATATCTTTAGGTATTTTGGGTTCAATAAAATGCATTACAAAGTATATATATATATCTCGAAATTGTGTTGTCCTTAACAACCCCTACTAAACTAAAAACGCAAGTACTAAAAGATTTGTGCGGTTGATTTTCTAAAGGTATCATATCGATTTTGGACGACGAGTGCCTCCGTCCTGGCGGTGCAACAGACACCAGTTTCCTGGAGAAGCTGAATATGCGTTTGGACAAGCACGCTCACTACAAGTCGCACCGCAAGTCCGACATAAGAACGCAGAAAGTGATGGGTCGAGATGTAAGTGCTTTTATAATCATTTAATTCTTTTACAATCCCCAACTAGGCACAGTAGTACCCACACAGACAGAATAACAAGCACACGTGCTTACTCTAGTGTCCCATTTGTTGAATCGCCCAAATTAGAGATTTTGATAAAGTTACTTATATAATTCTCAATATCTTACTAAACATGACGTTATATAATTTTCATCGTAATAGTAAAGATATCATTATTATTTAAAAATCAATCTCTACTATCAGATAAAATAGTATTCATGTGTATAATGTATCCTGTTGGTTGCATTTCTAGGAGTTCTGCCTCGTCCACTACGCTGGCGAAGTGACTTATAATGTCAGTACGTTCTTGGAAAAGAACAATGATCTTCTCTTCAGAGATCTCCAGAGCCTAATGTGTACCAGTGGCAACAATATTGTTGGTGATTGCTTCAAGGTATATTACGTCCTCATCTGCATTCGACTATTATATAAATTGTTCAGCTCTCATAAATACATAAAATAAAAACCTAGGTAGGTGTGGGTACCTCAATCGGTAGTAGATCGAAGTATTCAATACCTGTGGATATTGAATACTGCGATCATTATCCTCCTTGAGTCGTGTTCCTCATTCCTGAGGATCGTGACCTTTCCTCACTACTGTTTCTTTGACAATTTTTGCCATCGGAGATGATCAGCGGCAATGTGCAGTGCGTCATACACGGAGTCGTTATCACCTTGTTTTCGATCATTATATTTAATAAGTAATTTATTTGTCTATAAGACAAGTGATAATCACTTCAGCTAAGACAAACAACAGAGTGAACACATAATGGTTCTCATTTTATCTTTTATTAGAGGAACTAGGCTAGGCTATAGATAAATAGGCTATGGATAATTTATCTAAATTATTCTTGTAATAAATTTCCTTAAGATGTCTGGATTAATCACTAAGCCCGAAGCTTCCAAGTATGATTTTCGGGTTAGATAATTTCAGAAACTAATTTTTCAATGTTTACTCATGTTTAGGTACTGTTACTAGAATCAACCATAGGTACTAATCAGTTGTTACCCAAAATGTTCATAATTCAGCTTGTGATTAAATAAAATTCTAGGACCTTGACCTCCGGAGCAAGAAGCGTCCAGAGACTGCCATCACTCAGTTCAAAAACTCTCTGAACGAACTGATCAAAATCTTAAGCAGCAAGGAACCTTCCTACATTAGGTGCATCAAGCCTAATGATTTCAAGGCGCCAAGTAAGATATTTTGATTACGGTTAATTTATAATTACTATCTGATTATCTTGATTAAATTAGTTTTGCAAACAAATATGCATCTGATTACGCCATCGACGAATAATGTTGTTTATCGTTATCGTCACCGGTATTGCAGATTTGTTTGATAGAATAAATGGATGATAAGAAAGGAGGAAAAATGAGAATAAAGAGTGCTTTATAACTTTAATCATCATCTTGGCGTTAAACTTCAGTAAAATCTAAAATGTCCACGTTTTGAATCAGGAAGCTACATTTCTACAGTTTGTTTATAATCACGTGGTCTTTGATAAGTTTTATTATGTGACCTAAGTTAAGGTCTAAGACATTATTGTTAGATTATTTTCTGGATTTAGAGGCACATAGAGCTTTCCTAAAACATTAAACATGAACTTTTAGAAAATATAGTGTCTCATGTCCCTGAGATATTTTACTGGTATATAAAAGAGCAGTTATAAATATGATGTATTGGATCTAAAACTATTGAAATTTTGTTTAAATTCTAGTGCAATTTGATGAAAAATTGATCTCTCATCAAGTGAAATACCTTGGTCTGATGGAGAATTTGAGGGTGCGACGTGCAGGTTTTGCTTACAGGCGCACTTACGAAGCGTTCTTAGAGAGGTAAACTTTCATAATAACAATATTTTATAATATTCATTATCGTCATTATTAAACGCTTCTTCCGTTTTCCTTATCCCGTTATTTGAAGTCTCCTTACTTTTTTTTTTATATATCTGGGGGGAATGCATTTACGTATCCCCTCGGACCATTGTTGCCATTTGGACCACTACTACTTTTGTGTATATTTTGCTGAAAACACCAGGAACTTTTATGACCTGAAGATCACGAAATTAACAAGATGTCACAAGTGATCATCAAATTATTAAATATTTAGCTGGCGTAAGTTAATTATTTTATTAAAAACTAGAGTTTGCCCCGCGACTATGGCGCGTGTCTAACCCTAGCCAGTAGCATTATTTTACATACGCAAAAACTTAATTCGGTTTCTACATATAATAATAACAAAGAAACTGCCCAGCAAAACATAGAGGCGAGTCGGAGCCAACCTGATTTTAAATAATACAATGAATAATAACATGTTGTTTATGACAACATAGGCATTTGTTAGTGAATTAAAAAAACGCGATTGCAGCGCTATCTATTTTTCTAATTCGTCTATTCCAGGTAAACGATGTATTTTATCGGGATAAAACGTATCCTTAGTGTTGATCGGGTTATAAGCCAGCATAATGTCGAGTTTCATTCATATATTATACGTTCTGTAGTTTCCAAAAAAGAAGCGATTGCAAAGCCATCTTTTTGACTATTTTCGTCTATTCCACGGAAACGACGCCATTTATCGGGATAAAAAGTATCCTAAGTTACGCCCCGTGGTATAAGTTAGCTCCGTTTCAAAGTTCATCTATATCCGTTCAGTAGTTTTTATGTGATGCTCTAATCAAAATGAAGACCGCCCTTTGTACACAACTAGATATAATTTTAGTCTTTAAGTTCATTTTTGTATTGGTGTATAATAAAGTGTTATCTATCTATCTATCTAATTTGACAGACAGACAAAAAATCTAAAAATTGCATTTTCAAAATCTGCTGGTCCTAATTAGCCCGCCTAATTTTTTTCACATTTTTAAACGCATTGTACAAACTCGAACTATTTACAGACTTATTATAGTATAGATAGACAGATAAATATCTCCTTAAATCCGATAGAACTTTCTTGATAACCTAATGGGAATGTATCTGAATTGAACCGCGTATTTCAGATACAAATGCTTGAGTGCTGTGACGTGGCCCAACTTCCGCGGTCCCGCGCGAGACGGAGTGCAGAAGCTAGTGGAAGTACTTAACTATGAAAAGGAAGAATACAGAATGGGCAAGTAAGTTCATGCCAATTTAGTTTTCCTAACCCACACCAATTTCTTCGATGTTCATTAAGTGTCCTTCTTCAGGAGCTCAAGAAATTTAGCAATAAACAAACGGCCAGTTTTAACGGAATCGCTATCTAAAATTAGCTCTCGTACCACAAATTTGAAGAAAATTAGAGATAGCAAGATATGACATAGTAATGCTTCGTTCCCTAACATCTTTGTTGTGAGTAAAACACAAGTTCGACCAAGACTGACTTTTATTAGCAACTACCTTCATTATTACAATACATTTTTTTTTAAATAATTCAACGGACTCGAGTTCCGTAGCCTTTTACAACTTAATTTTTAAGAAAGTTTTTAAAATTTATACGCGCTTATTGGTTAGTTTTGTTATTGTGTGTGACATTTTTATTTGCGTTGTGGTGTACCTTACGAATAACTTATTATATTAATAAATTAAATAAATATTTTTTAAGAAAACTTATAATTTTATATTTACATAATTTACAATTATAAAATTACATATAATCGAATACAATAAAAGTAAACTTATTTGTATTGTATTCTACCCCATAGTCCCTTAAGACTATAAGTAGAATACTGAGCCTAGATCACCGTCTTCTATGGGTAAGGTGCCCAGAAGGCTGACTATGTTTCCTCGCTGGATCGCCATACTGATCCGTTGATAAATGATTATTTAAATTAATTAAATCATTATTTGCGACGGCTGTCACCATGTTGTGAGTAAAACACAAGTTCGACCAAGACTGACTTTTATTAGCAAGTACCTTCATTATTACAATACATTAATATACCACAATCTTCATAATCGATCAGTTTTCGTCACATATTTCTGTTAGTGTTAATATCCTTTAAATAAAAGTCAACAAAATATCCGATTACAATGATTAATTATATTTTGTTCCCGTCGCCTATGCTCTTAGTGTTAAAATGTGGTGTTTGTATTTATGATTTTTTTATGATAAATCAATATTAATCAAGTTTATCGTGCTTGTTTTTACCCTAAACCCGTCATTTTCTTCGTACATTAAATAAATATCGGTCATTATAACCGAATTCGGTTTCGATTGTCTAAAATTATTCCATTACATTTTGCACATTTTCAAAACATCCAGCACGAAAATCTTCATTCGTTTCCCGAAAACTCTGTTCGAGACTGAAGACGCGTATCAGATCAAGAAGAACGACATCGCGACAATAATCCAGTCCCGCTGGCGAGGCTACTGGCAGAGGAAGCAGTACCTCAGGATGCGGGCGGCGGCCATCGTCATCCAGAAGTGGGTGAGGAGGTTCCTGGCCCAGAGGCTCAAAGAGAGGAGGAGGAAGGCTGCCCAGGTCATCAGGGCGTTCATCAAAGGTACGCCATAAATCTTCATTTCTAAGATATACTTGTGTAAATAAAGAGTCTTTTGTTTGTTGCTTTATGACTGGATTTTTAATACTTATCTTAAAAACTTAAACACACCGACATAGAAGACGGTGGACTAGGCTCAATATTCTATTAAAAGTCTTAAAGAGATTATGAGTAGAATACAATATAATGAATTTTTCTATATTGTTTACATATTTTACTTAAATTAATTGTTAGTTTTGTTTAGTTTTTGAAGTGAAACTTCTTTAGAATCATTGTGATTTGAAACTCGATGAAACGAAAACGCGAGACTACAAAGAGATAAATAAATATAGGATTGTGCCTGCGAGAGAATGAGATAGAATACGTTATATTTAATTATTTAAACATTATTCTCAGACAGATAGAATTGGAAATGTTTTGAAATTTTTCGTTAATATTTCAAATTTTGTGTTTTAAAGCTCAAATATACTATAACTATATAATTGAAAATGAAATGTGACGTCCCCTCCCACCCCTTGTTACACTTTGTTTCATTTCTACTGTGTGTGAACTGCACACACACACAATTTTTTTAAATTCAAGAATCCCAGTGTGTGTCAAGGCATCATTCAAAGTAGGCAGGGTAGTAGCTCTTTTACCACTAATTTATATAGCCGGGACAAGTCGCTCCTAGTAAAAGATAATGTTGCGGCGACGACCCTTCATATTTCAATAATTTCTCTTTTTTTAATTGTCTTAAACTAGCAAAGAGTTAGACAGCCCACCTGATGGAAAGTGGTTACCGTCGCCAATGTAAACACAAGGAGTGATGCCAACGCTTTGCCTCCTAGTAAGACAGGATGAAATAGGAAGTATAGGATGGAAGATGATCCTTTATACTTCAATCATTTCTCTTTTTTTAATTGTCTTATATTAGCAAAGAGTTAGACGGCCCACCTGATGGAAAGTGGTTACCGTTTACAATGTCCATTTACAACACACGAAGTAACGCCAACGCTTTGCTTCCCATTAAGATGAGATGAAATAGGAAGGATGGGATAGGGGCCTAGCTAAGGAGGGGGAAAGTGGGCCACCGGAACTCTTACTCTATGTAGGAACCACGATTAGCTCAAGGTTAACTATTTTACGCTTATATCCTCCGAAAGAGTGGTATCACACCGATCGAGCCAGCCCTAAGGGCTGTTTGTAATCAAGATAATAACTCCAGCAAGTCTTGTTGACAACAAACAACACAACAACAAGTTTGTTTGACAAATAAAATCGTCATGTCACCCAGGTTTCATTACCCGCAACGGTCCCGAGACACCTGAGAACCGTCGTTTCCTGGCCATTGCGAAGGTGCACTGGCTGAAGCGACTCTCCACGAGACTTCCGACCAGAATTTTGGATCTTTCCTGGCCTTCCTGCCCAGCGACATGCCAAGAGGCCTCCCAGGAGTTACACCGCCTCCACCGAGCCCATTTGTCCAGGAAATACAGACTGGCCTTATCACCTGAAGAAAAGAAGCAGTTCGAACTCAAAGTTTTGGCTGAGAAGATGTTTAGAGGTGAGTGTAAATTTTATGAAAAGAAATATTCGAAATAAGCAGTGCCTAGGCAACTTTAATGTTGCAAACTTAATGGATAGCTGTACACAACAAGAGAATGTTGTCCATCTTGGACAAGTGTGGTTAGTGTTCTTTTTATTACTAAAGTACTGCTGACAAGCACTGCTTATGGGAGCTGCATACGTCTAGTGATCGCAGTGGACAACGAACTACTCGCTAGCGCAACGCGGGAGCGCACATATTAATAGTTGCTCTATCTCGCTCGCACATCATCCGTCCCGCTCACAGATTGTGCTATATATTGTACTAGCTATACGACTTGTTAATGTTTGTACTTGAGGTAACCGTTTCCAAAATAAATTAGTTCACTTTAATTTACATCAGCACTCGACAAACATACATATGCGTATAGGTCGTCTAAGGAAATGGGGATGAATGTTCAACTGATGGTAAGAGGTATGGAATTACAAAGAGAACATAAGCCCCATTTTGAATTGTTCATCGGTCAATGTTTCTATGTATTTACAGTATTTGTTTTTTCTTAATTGCATGAGTTCAGCAGACAGGTAGATGGTCCACCTGATGGAAAGTGGTTACCATCTCCTATGGACATTTGCAACACCAAAGGTGTTACAAATACGTTGCTGCTCTCTAAAAGGAGACTGGAGCCTAGCTACTAATGCCGGGACACAACTCAAGGTTGTTATGGTGGCATCATCTAGACCAGGGGTGGTAGGCATCCAACCGGGCAAATACCCTATCACGCGGTCGCAGGATATTGTATTCTTTCCTCTTCTCCATTCCTGCACGGATATAATTTGTGAGGCATGGAAGAAGACTAGTATTATTATTCCATAGTGGTTGGTTCATAATGCAAACAAAATTACTTTATACAGAGTCCATGGTGTAACGTCCTTTCTCCCAAAAATAGCATTAACAGAAAACATCCCACTGAAGTGTGGGAAGGTTTTGGACACATATATTATAAAAATAATTATTAAACCCAAGAACTTTATAAGATCTTTAAGTACCACTGCTGGGGCTTCCTCAATTAGTGAAACGTATACCAGCTACGCTCGTTCACAGTCGATGTGTAGTTATCATCGCGATGTTTGTTTGTACGTGGCAATTGTAACAATATGCACATTAATTCACAAGAAATGTTTATACAATGCGTGCTTATTGGTCAGCATCGAAATCCATGTTATTTGTTAATGTGTATCAGGCAAGAAGAACAGCTACCCGTTGAGCGTGGGCGAGCGATTCGTCTCGGACAGGCTGAGCTCGGAGCTGCAGGTGCTGAGGAACAGCTTCATGGCGTCGCCATCTTGGCCCACCGGCGAACAACTTATCGTGAGTCCATACAATACACTAACTACAGACGATACATAACCATTGCAGAATAATCTAGATGGCGTTGTTATAGACTGAGACAGAGTATATTTTCCTTTCAAACACTTCGCAGCTTAATGCTTAGGAAAAGTTTATCCCATACCATCCCATACACACTAGTATCATTGAGTTCAATTTTGGATTATTTTAATAATGCATATTTCGTGCTCAATTCATTTCGCGGCAGTCATTAGAGACGGGTAAGTTAAGATTAAGTTGGTATGAGCATATAATGAGGAGGGATGAAAGTCACGTGACAAAAATAATGTTAAACTACAAGATGGATGGGTACAAATGTAAACGTAGATCAAAAAAAGATGATGGATTGTGTGAAGGACGATATGATGACTTGTGCTGTGACAGAAGATGTATGTCAGAATAGAGGAGTATGGAAGGAGTATCTTCTCCTAAAGACATATTGTGCCGACCCCAATTAATTGAGATACGGTGAAAGAAGAGAGAGAGAGAGAGATTAGAGACGGGTAAATATCCGAAATCTCAAAAACTTATCCATCTGGTTAATGGTGGTCTAATAGCCGGCAAAAAAACCCAGTTACTTGCATTTGGCTAGGCGCGAATGATTCGCTAACTGACAGCCGATGGCTGACGCTATTAAAACATGCTTAATTCGCTCTAATGGTTACTGCGTGTGAACGGCATACAGCTTTACAATGTAGACGTTTCTATTCGTGATTCTAAGCGAATTTCGACCGAGAATCACATTATTCGTCATGACATGATTTTAAGTGTTCATCATAAACTATTTGACACCTGCACATACTACTTCTTTTTATGATAACTCCTTTACAGTGCAGGCTGTCACACTTTGGAATGTGCTGCCTCCTACTGTCAGAGAAGCCAAAAGCATTGCCTATGCTTAACAACTCAGTCAGAAAACGCTTTTTCTTAAATAATTATGCCTAATTCTTCTTATATTGTGTAAATGTATTTATATGTGTTTAATTTATAAAGTAGTTTAAGTATGTCCTATGTAATGCTCTGTACTACCTCCATCGCCAGATTAATTTATAATATTCCTTAAATTAGGTTGCCTGGAAGAGATTGCTTCAAGCGATAAGGCCACCTATTGTTTTTACCATGACAATATTGTAATCGTACATTTTTTTGTAATTGTGTATTTGGTGAGCAATTAAGTGTTGTCGTAGAACCTTAAAAAAAAGTAGTGTTTTTTTAAATGAGTTTTAAAGTATAGGCAATGTTTTGGCTTCTCTGACAGTAAGAAGCACTGTAAAGGAGTTATCATAAGAAGAAGTACATGCAGGTGTCAAGTAGTGTATGATGATCGCTTAAATACAATACAATACTCTTTATTGTACACCAACATTACATAGAAAAAATACACAACTTACTTACTAAAAGGTAATACAATGGGCGGCCTTGTTGCTAAAAGCAATCTCTTCCAGACAACTTTTGGATGGACAAGATCTAAATGCATAAATAGCGTTGGCGTGCAGTTGAAGTAGATATTAATATAATAATAAAATAATTATTATTATACATATATTACAGCTATAAAAATATATACACTATATATATATATATATATATATATATATATATATATATATATATTTATATATATATTTTTATATATTTATATATATATATATATATATATATATATATATATATATATATATATATATGTACGTATTTGTAGAGAATTCTTAAATTAGTTTGAGTATTTATGTATCTATTGCCTTTTTCCTGCACCATCTACACCGCCTGATTAAAATTTCTTTCATTTAGGTTGCCTGGAAGAGATCGCTTTGAGCGATAAGGCCGCGTATGCTTTCGTCTGTTTTTGTAATTGTATATTTGGTGTGTAATAAAGTGTTATTTATCTATCTATACGTACATAGACATACAAAACAAACAATAAACACGTTATACAGTTAGTGCTCCTTCACAAGTCTGTTGAGGGAATGTGATGATGTGTGTATGGTTGTACGTTATCTGTTGAGCGGTGTACGGGTTAATAAAAGATAACTTTCGTCGTACACTTTTAATCACACACTCTCATGTTGTTTATAATTCAGAAGGATTTAGGTGAGGGCAAGCAGCAAGCGTGAAAACTGACTTTGTACGCGAGCACGAATGTCGTGTGCCCGCGTTGAAGGCGTGTGTCGGCCTGTGTTCCGATTCGTCCCGAACTCGCCCGAGCTGTTGTTCGGGTTTTTTGTCGAAATGGTGTTTACGCGCCAAGAGAATCGGCGCGAACGTTGCGCGCCCGCGCTGTTTTACTTGCTACAGATTAATATTAGTTTCGCGCTTGCGTGCTTGTTTCTGATGTTGGCATTATGTCGCCACACTATTACAGGAATGGATAGATTTAGCTTTAAAATCTATTTTGCGTCCCAGTACTCGTGTGAAGCTGTGAAGTACGACCGCCGCGGCTACAAGCCCCGCGACCGGTCGCTGGTCGCCTCCGACAAGGCCCTGTACGTGTTGGACGCCAGCGGCAGGAAGACCTACAAACTGAAGCACCGGTTGCCGTTGGACAAACTGACGGTCGTCGTCACCAATGAGACGGACTCGCTGATCCTTATCAAGATACCACACGAACTTAAGAAGGATAAGGTGTGTAATGCTTATCGTTGTGGTCGTTGAACGAGAGATATAATTATTTTTAATAGAAATATCCTGATTTTTGTATTATTTTAATTATATATACTTAATAAATACAACAATGGATATTTAATACGTGTGTATTTCTCAATAATTTTCACTTGACAAAAAATAGTTTGACATAAAAAAAAAAAAGAAACGTGTGCGTCTCGGGACGCCCGACAGAAGTGATAACTTAAACTAATCTAAGCTGAACTATTTAATATTGAAATTGTTTAACTTGAGAAAAGCTTAGGTTATTATTTAAATTTTATGTCTATAGCGCGTGGGTTAGAGTGAGAGAGGAGGAGCCTGCCTACCGCTGCCGTATGTGTGAGAGAAAGGGAAGCCAGACAGACTGGCACCGTAACGAGTTACGTAACGACGCGGTTTACCCTCCCATAAGAAGTTATCACTTCAAAAATAATGATCACATTCAAAATTCTATTCGATAAGAAAAATAGGTTTTACACTAATGAGACAGCAAAACTTATCTTTTTTTTTATCGCGAATCTTGCAAACAGGCTGACAGGCCACGTATTTGAAAGTGTTTGTTAAGCTGTTATTAGATGGTTAATTTCTGTATTTCAATTGTAATGAATCAACTAAAGTGATCTATATGAACATAAACTTAAATCATTGAATGTTATTGAATTTCGTCGTGTCCTTCCAATGCTGTGCCGTTCAACCAAATTGATTCAATTTGGTTGCATCGTCTATATCAGCATTACTAACCAAGCTATAAAAAGATACTTATATTGATATAAACTGTATTTTCAGGGAGATCTAATAATCTCGGTGACGCACCTCATCGAGGCGCTCACAATCGTCACCGACTACACCAAGAAACCTGAGCTCATAGAAATCGTTGATACCAGGACGTGAGTGTTTTTATTTTACAAAAAAATACATAATCGTTAAAATACAAATTTATGACGTCATAAGTTTATACAAGTAAAACTAGTGAAAATGCGCACTTATTACTGTTTAAACACTAATTGATATTTTTTCCTATCATGATATTTTAGAAGTTGATAATATGTTATGTTAACGCCTGTTCTTTTATATGTAAACTAATGGTCGCCTCGTGGTCGAATTTCGACTATATGTAATTTAAATAATAAGTTTGAACCTTATTAAGGTTCTGTTGTCAAAGACATACTTCTATAATCACAGATATCGCCAAGGCTACACTGTTAATTTGACATTAACAATAAACAAAAGAGTATATATGCGTGTGTGTCAAATACATGGTAGTGTATGTAATGTTTTTTTTATTGATTTAATGTATTTTTTATGCGTAATTTTAAAAGCATTCTGCACTCCTTCTCTATATAAACTACAAGTGTGCGAATGTTCATACTCCTCAGTCCGCGCAATTTTCGTAAAAAGGGGTACAAAGTTTTTGCTTTATTTTTGCTTCACGTATTAATATATAGATGTAAATAATGTTAGAATTGATTGTAACAAATGTCCGCATTTCTATTCCAGCATCGCTCACAACCTGGTGAATGGCAAGCAAGGCGGCACCATCGAGGTGACCAACGGCCCGCAGCCCGCTATCCAACGCGCCAAAAGCGGCAACCTGCTAGTGGTAAGAGCGACTCCACGCATATTCCTATAAATCTCGTCTGATAATTTTTTTGTTTGAAATAGTGTTTGCGAACGAAGAAAAGTAGTCTAAGCTTGTCCGGCCAAAATATGCTACTACACTCGCACCAGTGTGAAGTGTGAACGCACAAATCTGTTATGTGTTGCCACGTACACACTAGAGCCAACAAAAACCAGCGAATATCATTCGTTGAATGTTGACTCAATGTGTACGCGGCATATGACGAACACTCATAGTCCATAGCCGACCGCCTAAATTCAAAAATCGAATCAAATATTTTAATAATTCATAGAGGACTTCTTACGCTTTACATAGATATCTTATATGTTATTAGAGTCAACTAACTCACATTTTTAAACTGTTTGAAGTAGGTTTCGTGCCGTGGTAGTGGCTTAAACCTGCGGCTCATACCAGTGATTTAGAATTTTGGCCGGGTAGTGTGCACCACTTGGCAATTTTACTGAATGAGCTTATTACAATTACTACAAACTGCATATTGAGATAACCGGTGTGTGAAATCCGCAAATCCCTCTTTGACATATATTGCGGATATACCGCCTGTTATCCTAATATTCCTAGTAAATTTATCGAAGATGTATTAACCACTTGAATATAATATTAATCTTAGTAAAATAAAATGACTTATTTACATAATTTTATGCAGTTCGCACAAACGCTATCGGATCTGAATAGAGACGTAAGTTGTAGATGTTGATATATATCATAGATTCTCAAGCAGTTTGGGGCCTATGTCTCCAGTCCAAAAAAATAGTAAATCCATTCTAGAATTTCATTTATTAATTAATTAATTTTTTTAAATAACAAACCCATTATAGAAATATTCCCATACTTAACAGTGTTTTAAAATCAGGTTCAGAAGCATTACTTCTCTATTGTGTATAATTATTTGTAATACTGTTACATATATGTATGTGTATATACGTATGTATATATATTTATATTGTTTTTGTACTCATATGTATTGTGTAAACCTATCATTTATTATTAGTTATAAACTGCACCACCGTTAGTATTAAAAATGTATTAATCCCTGCCAAGGGTTGCCTGGAAGAGGTCGTTTTTAGCGATAAGGCCGCCCGTTGTTACCATCTCTTGTATTTTTCTATTTCTGTTTATCTATGCTTTCTTGTTCAATAAAGTGTTGTCTCTCTATCCATCTATCAACCTTTGAGTTATAATGCTTTATAATGGTAAATCTAGTATAGTGTTAATGGAATCCAGGACAGGAGTCAAATGGGCCAAAGCCTAACTAGATCTAAAGCACAGAAACAGTCATCATAAATAATAATGTATCCTGTTTAGAAATTAATTTGTACAATTTCAAAACCTAGCAACTGACATTCTATTTTAAATGTTTGTGTATTTTTTTTCTTGTATTTGCTGATGTTTTGTGCTTATCAAAACACGTAGACTGTGTCAAAATATGACATATCTCCTAATAAACTTTGTAAATAGATTTGGAATGCTACATGGTTGAAACTCGTTACATTATCTTGAGTTGTGACTTGTGTACATTTTCTTAGTATGCTCTTGCTAGGTTATAAAATTGTGCAGCTAAATTTCTTAACATAACTTTTATTACAGAAATTAGCAAAAAAATGTATTTCTTTGTGTTTTGAGGGTCCTAGAACACCTATTACTGGTAAAATACTTCTTTGGAAACCTATCACCTATGTTTAGTATATAGTTTCATAATAGATATATAATTCTATTTTATCTTTTCAGGTGGCGGCGACTCCTTAAATAAATACCAGTATTTAAAAGACATCTTTAGTTATAAAACAACGAAACTTTTTATACCTACGACATATTTAATTTAATTATACATTTTGTACGAAAATACAAATTCCAAATTTTCTATATAATTATACATAATTATAATATATATTATGAAAATTATTACCATTTTTATCTTCAAAAATAGTGAATAAAATTTTCTATAATTTTATTTTATTTTGATTTTGAAGTAAGCTTTTTATGGGTAGTATAAACTTCTTTAATAATGTACCTATATTATTATTTAATATTAACAAACTAGTCTTATTTCCCTTATTATTTCAAATCATGAAAAATAAACAGTGATGATTTCTATATATGGATATATATTTAAATCGTTATACAAACGTTTTATACTTTAATATTATTTAAATTAAGATTTTTATTTATGTGATAAATTAAAATGAGATTTACGTACAAAGTACTTAGTATTTATTTGTATGCCATACGATGTTAAATATTTAGATATGAAATGTGTCAAGAAATTTATATGAAATTATAAAACCATTTTTCAAGATTTTCCAAAATTGTTTTTATTATTATATAAATTTCATTGAATTTAATAGGATAAGCCAATAAGTGCCTACTAGTTTACGTTCATAATAAACACCATGGAAAGAGAATGCAGATTCTCAAATCTGCTATTACCAATCGTGTCGAAATGATCATTCAATGGCGTATTAATGACACTATAATTGTTGCATTTGTGTACAAAAGCAACCATTGCGGTGCCTTAAATTACGCCAGTGAACGGCCACGTTGACACGATGGTAATAACATAGATTTGGGCCTTGGAGACGAGAATAGCCATGTAAATAACTGAAAGGCTGAAAAGTCATATATGCCTAGATGGCGCTTTTCGTATTGGTTATAAATCCTAGTAGATCGCTCGTTATTAAATCTTATTTCTAATAATTATCCAGTCTGTTATTGAAAATAGCGTACGCGAAATTTAGGTACTTGACTTTTTTATTGTAACATACAACTAAAGTAATTTAGTTGGTAATATGAAGATCCTTAGATGACAACATTATGAGTATACTAAAAATCGGAGATCTATGAGTATTTGTCTGATAACTCTCCTTTAAAATACGATTTTCTTCAATAACAGGCTTGATACTGTATTTTTATTTAATATTTCGACACATTTCAAGTTTATTATGTTGTTAAGCTGAATCGAGGGTGCCTAAGAATAAGCAAATATAATTACATTATTTTGTAAATTATGATTTAGGGTTTTAAGGCGATTCAGTTTACCAATCTATAAAATCCAGGTGGTTTCTGGTAAAGAAGTAAAACTATCACAATATTAAGCTCATCCTAATATTAACTGGAATTATGCTAATGCAATTAAAACCTAATCATATTTTGCAAATATATGAAAAAAAACCTGAGAAGCAATTAAGTTCGTACTTAAGTGCGTGCTGCGTGACTTTGGATCGGCCATAAGGAAGTTAAATTGTAGGCAAAGAGAGTGCCTTATTGTAGAAGAATCAATTGCAGTCACTTTAATAAATATATTTTGAAATATTTTCGTTTTATTCATTTGCGATTTGGTCGTTATATCCCAAGAAATTATTTTCTGGTCTAAACTAAATTGACTGTACCCTTTGGTAATGAAGTTGAATTGTTACCAACACAAATATAGATTTTATCTCAAATATGTGGAGCGCTTAAAATTTCATATAAGCCGCGCGTAGTGGTTTGCCGATGACCTAAGTAACTCGTAATACGACACACTTGGCGTCACTACGCCATTCTTGTTTATACGAAGTGTCTGGTGGGAACTGAAAGATGTTGTGCTGTGCAGTTTTATTTTCTAAAAATGTCTAAAATTACTCTAAAATGAACAATAGTTGTAGGATATTGATAGTTTTTGAGTAGTAATTATCTGTTTTGTGAGAAATGTGAACTGTATAGTCGAATGTGGACTTTTGAGTTGTCACAAGAACTCCGTTGAATGGCATCAGTTGATAACCTACAGTTCAGCTGAGCTATACATAGGCTTAAGAAAATGAAGAAACTATATTGTAATCTAAGATCTGGCTTAAAGGTCTAGGTGCCAAGCCATAAACCTAAAAAAATCTTGTTCATACCATAAAAAGGATTTTTAACGAATCAATAAAATACTGAAGATTTTGAATTATTAGCTAATTTGACTGAACTGGTTTTCAATAATCCTCAAAAAGCGAGAGAATAATTAATGACTTGCAGCACCATCTAATCATAGTGTTGTTTTCTTTTTGCTATGAGACTAGTGTCAGTAGAATTTTTGTAAGGCATTACGTATCTTCCATACCATCTATCTATCTATCCATTTGTTATACGATGGTTCTTCGAGAGAAACGTGTCATGAAATAAAACGAAAAATTCAATTTCATTGTAATCTAGTTATTATTTATAAAAATTAGGTACATTTTTACAATTACATTAAAAAAAGGCTGATAACAACAATCCAGAGTTACAGTTATAAACAATCATCACTTCGATCAGTCTTAACAAATCAATATTCAGCTATATATAATACATCAAGTTGAATACAAAACTATTGTCACAGTATCTGGAAACTTCGTTTGACTAAAGACAGCTTGATATAGACTTTGTAGTCCGTGGACTCATATTTGATATCTTTATAAAATTTTGAGAGAAATATAATGATTCTAGCCATTTCCATAAAATACCTTTGCAATTTGAACATGAATTATATACCAAGGATTAGAAATTGACGCAAAATCAGTACCGATATATGCTAAATACCGTGGGCTAATTTCCTTTTTCTCAAAAAAGTGGCTATGCCCAAAATAATAAATTAATATTTAAGTATTAACTTAGAAGAATTTTATAAAAGCAATCTTTCAAAGCGTCACCACATATTCTAGCTATAAAGCCATCAAAATTGTACTGATGACCAGCAGTTCAACTTTGACTGCTTGCAGCTTAGAAATCAGCCATATTTTTTATATTGGTTTTAGGTGTGGCCACTACTTTAAAGATAAACAAAACTTAATACAATGGACAACGTGTAGCCCAAAACCATCAAACAGGTTAATATTACACTTACTAATTATAATATTGCCTAGTCAACATGTTTAAGTGGCTTATTGACCACAATGCTATCCCACTTCTATTTCATTGCCCTATCGCATCGCCTCTACCCCTTTCATCCTGTCTGTTCCCTTTATACCGTTCTCTCCATCCCATTCTGCCAGTCTGCCAACGGTTAGCTTCCATGCAATCTAGTTAACACAGATTTCACTCACCCCGTCCTTAAAGCAGACTTTTAAGTGAAATTAAATTTACTTAATCGGAAGATCTAGAATTACAACAGTTTCCCTTCTGTTTTGTCTGTATTTCTGACTGCGGTCAGTTTCTAACAAATAAAAATTGCAGCATTGAATACGACTAGTACCAATATCTATTATCTCTATTATTTAAAACATTACGGGTTCACTGGATTCAATATCAATTAAATATTTTTGGCGGCATTAACACCTCCATTTTTATACTTAAAATTTCAACTGTATCAATATGCAATATATCACAATTTTATAATCGTTATTTATTACACGGACAAATAAATCATTAATTTTCAAAATAACAATATAATTTCGTAACAACTGGAAAATATAATAGGAACATTAAAAACATTACACAAAAACTCAACAAAACAACACTTACAGCTTACTCCCAAGAAACTCGACGATTATCACCGAAACTCCGGATTATTTACATCTAACTAAAGTTGCTACACAATCACTTAACCTATATAATACAAAAGACTATAGTCTCCTTGTGTTGCGCCGTTATGTTCGAAGTACAAGAAATTCATAACTTTTTGATCGGCAGTAACATCATTTGAATTCATTTTCTAAAATATTGAAAAATACAATGCCATCGTGAAATTTCACGTATAAAATATATATTCACCGATTAGAAAAAGGCGAATTTTTAATATTATCTTCTCTCTGTCTTTCTGATTTATTCAAATTAATTTATTAGAAACGCAACTGCAAGCTAATATATAATTATATAAAATTATATTAAATTAGCTTTGTCAAGTAAAAAATATATAAATATAAGAAAGCTACTTTTGAACAAACTCTTAAAACAATAAGAGCTCATTCACATTTTCAGGAATTGGTGTTATTGACGTACGGAACGTTACTATTTCACGATCCGTCTGAACTGTTTTATGTTCACATCATGAACCGAGTTATGATTCGGTTCAGGGTTTGTTTTTATTGCTAAGCTGGCAAATAGACAGAAACCCCACCAAATGGAAAGTGATTATAATACCATCGCCTATAAATGTTTGCAAGACCAAGGACGAGGCCAACGTGTTGCCAGCCTTTAAGGTGATAGAGGGATAAGACAAAAGGAAAGGAATAGAGGGATTGGGGGAGGGGAAAGGCCGTCATCGAAACTCACTCATGCATGAACCGAGTTACGATTCGGTTCAGGATTTGTTTTTATTGCTAAGCTGGCGGCAAATAGGCAGAAAAGTGGGTTTTCAAACGGAAAGTGATTATAATATCATCGCCTATAGATGTTTGCAGCACCAGGGACGAAGCTAACATATTGCCAGCCTTTAGGTGATAGAGATAAGGCAAAAGGAAAGGAATAGAGGGGATAGGGGGAGGGGAAAATCCGTCGTCGAAACTCACTCATTGTATCAAACACAAATTCAAGGCTAAACATTTCTCGCCGATACCCTGTGATGATTTCAGCATGGCTCTACCACGCTGAAGAGTGGAACTCTTTACCGTCGTATATTTTTCCTGAAAAATACAATCTAGATGTCTTCAAGTCTCGCATGTCTAGGTAAGCGTGCTCCACCTTAGACTGCATTTCCACCTGACATCAGGCGCAATGTAAGTCAAACGCGAACCTATTCATTATAAAAATAACGTCAAAATGAATGAATTATCTATTACTATCTGTGCCCGCGACTTCGTCCGCGTGGAATTTTTTGCGCGGTACCAAAAAAAGTAGCTTAAGTTACTCCTTACAACGTCAGGTATCTGCCAGTGACAGTCCCATCAAAATCGGCCCAGCCGTTTCAGAGATTAGCCGGAACATCCAGACAGACAGACAAAAATTCTAAAAACTGCATTTTGCCGGAATCTCCTGGTCCGAATTGATCTCCCAGATTTTTTCACATTGCAAACAGACACTTCAATTTTCATTACTTGTATAGATTAGTAACTAATCGTTAATTACGGATGTGTGTGAATGCGGCCTAAGACTCAGATTTAAGACTATAGTTTAATATTTTCTAATATGGTACAACCAATGTAGGCAACATAAAGATCAATTTCATAATTTACACGCATTCAAATACACGCAATGCGTGTAATTAATTTTTACTTTACAAAATTTTCTAAAAATAACAGCAATTATAAATTATCTTTAAAATGCAGGTGCTGGCACTTAAAACTAGTATTTACATGGAACACTTTATTTGTTGGAAGATTCACTAAAATAAATTACATGAATAAGTCATTCGAGTCACAATATATGTAAAATGCCATAATACTTAATTATGAAACAATTAATTTGAAGTTTCACTGTATTGAAAACATGGAACTAAATAGTAGTTATAGTTTCCTTCTTTTCAATACAGTTAAAATTCAATTTAACTGTATTGAAAACACAATTCTGTATAAAATGTAATGTTTGAAACAATATTTATGACAAATCCTTATTAGCAGCAGGCAGCTGTGTAATTGACAATTATTTTATACAGACCAATACTACATAGGCCTCTACAGCTAATTTGAAGTGGTTATTACTTTTGAAACTTGACTTGTATAGACTATAGTAGAGTACAAATGCAACCTGACGCGTGGCTTGAAATGTGTTTGTGGACAAGGAACTGAACACGTACTTTCTAGATTTTTTACCAAAACTGACAGATCGACAGTTACTGTCTTTTCAGATACAACGGTATGGGTGACACATCCCATAGAACGTAACTTGTAGCAATAGCTTATACTTGACCTATGAATTAGACACAAATTTTAATTATATATAAATAAATTAATACTTCTTTACTGTTTAAAAGTGACATTGAAGTTATAACATTTGATTATTTACCTGATGTTTTAAAGTTACGTACTAAAGCATTGACACTAGTGAAAAGTATGCCCTTAGTAATTTAAAACGTAAGGTAGATAATAAAATGTTACTTGAAAAGTACGCAAATAAAGAGTAAAACATAGTGAATTTAATTACAATGTCACATTTAAACAGTAAAAAGTATTAATTTATTTCTCTATATAATTAAAATTTGTATCTAATTCATAGGTCAAGTATAAGATATTGCTACAAGTTACGTTATATGGGATGACATGTTGAAACAGACAGCAATTAAGATTTTAACATTGTCATGGGGTATGCCAACTAACTTCAGAAATTGCCATGGTGATATGACGTCGGGTGTTGTTATTGTGCACGAAACGCGTTTTCTCGAAACGTCTCGACGGGTGGCGTGTTAACAATACGTTTCCGCCTTTATTGTAAAGACATTTTATTCATATTGCAACATAATTACAATCCATAATTAATCACTCTCTTCAGAACCTACATTTTTTAAAATTAAATACATTATTAGTATTTACATAATTAATTACCTAGTTACAGTTACAGACACTTGTGATTTATTAGCCATTATATTGAGTTTATTAATGGCATTAATATTGCTAAATTTTATACAAGTAACAAGATGTGATATGAAAAATATACCTTATATTCTACTTTTTTTTATATTCATATGTATGGTTCTTGCTGATTTTTTTAATTTAATTTAATAAGTGGGGAGATTTTCGCTTACAATGCCGTTATATCTGATTCAATTCATCATATATCAAATTAAATAAACTATACCATTGTTGGCACAAGTGATTGGCATAGTACAATAGGACTCTGCTAAGGAGAGCAGCGGATCCTGGCGGCGAGGTCCATACGGGGGTACCGAATGGTGTCGTGCACGGCGGCGACACTCTTGGCAGGTGATCCGCCCTGGCCTCTCCAGGCGGAGGTGCTTGCTAAGGTGCGACGCTCCAGGCAGGATGCCCTTGATTGGTTTATTGCCGGGCAGAGTTAGAGGCGGTCAGAACGCGGGAAACCGCGACCATGACCCAAAAATGGCAAAGGGATTTAGAACCTCCGAGGCCGGCATTGATACAGTGGAGGTGGTTCGTCTCTACTTAGAGCGATGGGTCACGCGGAAACGCGAGACTCTGACCTTTAGGACCACACAGATACTTACCGAGCACGGGTGCTTCGATAAGTATCTACATCAGATCGTGGGATCTCTGCCTTACCCTCAATACCGCGAGTACGACGTACAAGACACTGCCTTCCATACGCTAATCGAATGCGCTGCATGGCAACTTCAGAGATTCGAGCTCGAGGCCATAGTAGGGCCGATCTATTTGCTGGCGAGCTTGGTCCAGGCCTTGCTTCACAGCGACGATCACTGGGGAGCGGCATCGGCTTTCTGTGAGGCAGTAATGTCTCGTGAGGAGGCTGCCGAAAGAGAGAGAGAGAGAAAGGAGGAGGCACAGATATACGAAAGATCTCCTTTTGTGATTCCATCACAGGGGTCTACACACATTTGGGGATGCGGTGGATCTAAACTTCTGCTGGTGAAGTGGGTCATTCTGCTTTCCGGAGTGTTCCAAGCCTTGATGCGAGGATGAACGTGGGTGTAGCTCCAACAGGTTCGCTCAAGACCTCTTTCTTCCAACTTAAGCGCGAGCACATGGGATGCAGGTTCAGGTTTAGTGGAGATGGAGTATTTGGGAACGACTGTACCAGAATCTCCACACACGCTGTGCGGCGCTTAATTTCGTCGCGTAAGGTCTAACACCCACAAAGGACCCAGTATGGTACGAAAAATATTCCCCCTGCATTAACAAAAAAAAGCTATTGGCATAGTGTCAATTTATTCAAGATCTTAGAAAATCTTTTTTTTTTTGAGTTTTTGGCGGGAACTGAAAGGAGATGTGGTGCTGTGCAGTTTTATTTTCTAAAAATGTGTAAAATTACTCTTAAATGAACAATAGTTGTAGAATATTGATAGTTTTTGAGTAGTAATTATGTGTTTCGTGAGAAATGTGAAATGTATAGTCAAATGTGGCCTTTCGAGTTGTCACAAGAACTCCGTTGAATGGCTTTAGTTGATAACCTACAGTTCAGCTGAGCTATACATAGGCTTAAGAAAATTAAGAAACTATATTTTCATCAAGATTATCAAGATTTGTCGTTGGCTCAACGCTAACTGCGGAAGCCATAACAGAAGAAAAAAAATATCTTTTTATTTCATAGCCCTACAGTAATACCATACTGTAATATTACTACTACAAACGGGCTACAAAATAAAAAAATAAGATTTCTCAATGATTTACGTAAATATTTAGATAGGGTGCCAATCATCAAGGGTTTAAAGTATAGACCAAGAATGGTATAGTTTACCCTATATTGTTAAAATATTAAACAAGATTTGATATCTAGTGCTAGGGCACTGTCCCTGCATGAAAGCAGTCAGCAAGTATCAGAGCTGAGTGGTAACCCACACCTAATTTATTAACAGAAGCTTAATTTTCAAAAACAAATTGAGTAAAGCATTTCATATTTTGTAATTGAATGGTATTTTATTAATAAACCTTCAACGTGAGAGTAAACTTGCACACGGTCACATCTATGAATCATGATAATGTTGAATTTT
This sequence comes from Dendrolimus houi, assembly GCA_039645545.1. Lineage (NCBI taxonomy): Eukaryota > Metazoa > Arthropoda > Insecta > Lepidoptera > Lasiocampidae > Dendrolimus > Dendrolimus houi. Next base: position 3,908,728 of record CM077122.1, read on the forward strand.
ACTGGCAATCTAAATGAATTATTGATTACTGGCGAAATGTGTCTTTGATTTAAAAACTGCATGTTCCCATACCTATTTGTTGGTAATATATTTTAATATAGATAAATTACAAAATCTAGATATACACAAACCAGCAAAATTAGCGGAACACTAGTAAAAACCCAAGAAATTAAAAAAGAATGCAATCTTTTTGAAAATACTGGCTGGACAGAAAGAATTAAAAGGCAGTTTTTCATTGATTGGTTCAACATCATCTGCAGCAGGTATGGGCAACCTTTGACATGTTGAGGGCCAAACTTTAGCGTGTAAATACATTCCCGGGCCGCGTTTAAAAGTACTTAGTGCATTTTAAAGTAGTGATAATATTTTTAAATAAACTAGTTTAGAATAATTGAGAAGCAATAAATCTTTCGATGTGTCGCCCGTGAGTATAATAAGTACCTAATGTAATATTTTTGTATTGGGTTTTTTCAAAATGTCTCGCGGGCTGGATTATATCTTACAGTGGGCCGGTTGTTGCCTGTATATGATCTGCAGCATGCCTAGACAGATGGAGACTGTAATGAGAGCACAGGGACAAAACACGCGATATTAATCTTACATTTACCACTTATATAAGATTTTTAATGTTAAAATTCTTCAGTTTTTTTTAACTTTTCTAAGTTAACATGATATCTGAAAAGAAAATATTGCATATATGGTCTGTTTTGTAATTGTATATTTTGGTGTGCAATAAAGTGTTATCTCTCTTCCTCTCTAAAATTGTTCTTCGCTATATTTCATTACTTTTAAATTATTAGTTAATTTAGTTGTAATTAAGTTACTTAATATTATTATATAGAATATAACCCACGTTATTTAGCAATATAAGTACCATTTTTTTATGTTCCGCTAATTGTGTCATTGTGTGTAGTATTGACCGAATACTGATTCACCTTTGAACATCAAAACCATGGTATGGACAGCCTCTGTGGTTGATTGGACTAAACCTTTACCGGCCGATTTCACTGCAATGCAGAGTCCAGGTAGTAAATGAATGAATGTTCCGTTGATCACTATGGGTTTGGGTGTCTAACTGATTCTGGGGCTGACTTCAGAATGGTCTGCTGTGAGCTACCCATAAAGACAGGCATAACTTTGGGAAATACATAATGTTTTTGTCTGTTAAAATGCATAAATTGCTTGCACAAACCATATGAAATAACAAAATGATGTAAGGAGAAACAATGATTAGTTATTGTCAGCTATTGAAACACTAAAATATCTTGGATTCCCTTAGATATAAAATCATAATTACGGGATTTGAAGTATATCAAAGGCAAATCAGCATAAATATTCATTACTTTAATTAATATTTAATAATAATTTTGGTTTCAATGCCTAAAAATAAATGCACTATTTACCAACTGTGACTAGCTTAAGGACTCAAGAAAAAGCAATTATGATATTTTTCTTAAATTACTCTCATTTATTCACATTATTCAATATAATAAGGCATCTTAGAGCTAATAACAGTTGTTAAATAACAATACTCATGTAATAAGTTACTCACAATAGTCATAGTCTTTTACACAAAGTCTCTTCAGCACTGCAACCTGGCCTTTAATCCAAGCACCATTCACCAAATATTTTCACTTCTGAGCAATGATCTATAATAACTAATATCTGCATTTTTCTAATACATACACTTTACTATTCATATCCAGATATATATATATGTATTTTCTCGCTATTTACCAATATATTTCATATTTTATATATCATACTTCACAATTTCTTACAGATCATGAACTTCATTGGAACTTTCACCACTAGTCCTTTCACAATATACATGCACTTATTCCCACATCCTTCGACATGTATGGGGTTGTGCCCGACTAGTCACTCTCCGACTACCACGCACTACACGACCGGCATCGACACCTGCCGGCTTATATCCATATTTCATCCGCACTGTACTACCGATATCCGCGATGTTCTCACATCACTAATAGTACCCGTAGTACTCCATGTGCTATTTCACTTGGCCCACCGTCTCTTGCGGGGGCTCAGATCTGAACTCGTTCTTGTACTCTTTGAAGCTAGCGTCCGATTGGTTCGAGTTTGGGTCTTTGGCGTCGTCGAAGTAGGACTTGGGCTTGCCCTGGTCCTGCTCCCTCTGTTGCCGGCGCCGCTGCTTCGACCACAGCTCGTGGCAATCCTGCCACGTCGGCAGTTCCGGGGCTGGCATTCTGGAAATTATTAATACTGATTTTAGCTCCTATTTTCAAACAATATAAGATCAGCTCAAAATATTATCAATAGTTATGTTTGGGAGAAAATGAAAGATAAAATAATTGAGTAGACATGAGGTTTTGCTGTTCAGTTTAATCTTAACTGAGCATAATAAAACTACGTTTTAACGGTTTTAAGCACGGTAATTTATTTGATTTTTGTTTTTCCGACGTTTCGGCCACTTTTCAGTGGCCGTGATCACGGAAAACAAACTGTCAAGTGTCATCGAGTATTATTTAAGTTTTATTTAGCCTACCTCCATATTGTTCATTTTAATTATTTAGTTTTAATTTTGTTTATGGTTATTATTTACTCTATGGGAGCCTAATCTAATAATAATGGAATAAAAAAATCTAATAAATTACCGCACTTAAAACCGTTAAAACTTAATTTTATTATGTATACAGGTCGCGAAAGCTTAAGAAAATATGCTTCACTCAGCAATCAGGTAGACAGTCCACCTGACGGTAAGTGATTACCACTGTCCAAAAACAGCACACTAGGCTCGAAAGTCTATCAGGCATACTTGTTCTGTGGGTTCAAATTCATATTATTTTTCTTTATTGCTAAAAAGACAAACAGACAGATGGACCATCTAAAGCAATGTGAGTGGTATAGACATTTGCAATACCTGGAGCCAATCCGACGCTGTGCCAGCCTTTAAGATGTGATAGAAGGGATGGTCTAGGAGGAAAGTAATAAACGAGGATAGGCTTCAAGGATCAAATAGGAGTAACGTGATAGGGGGAGAGGGAAGGCCATCGGAACTTCGACTCATTATATTAACCACAAATATCCTGAAGTTAATAATTTCACACTGATATTCTGTGATATCTGGTACCACACAGATCGAGTCAGACCTAAGGGCTATAATCAAGAAAACGATTTCAGCATTGCTCTATCTACATGGTCACTGGTATTATATAGACAATGATAACAATGTTTAAAAAAACTCACTGATCAGGTACAATATTCTTAAGCCAGGGACTCTTGAGAGCCTCCTCGGCTGTGATCCTCTTATCAGGATCCAGCTCCAGCATCCTGTCCAAGAGGTTGAGCGCGTTGGCTGGCATGAAGGCGAATTGGTCCCGGACACAACGCTTGTGGTACCGCTTCGGGCGGAGTGTGTGCCATAGTGGCAGGTTCACCACATTGGGCCACACACCTGGCACTGGGGTGCCGCATACCCTGGATATCATCTCCAGCTGCATCATTTCAACATTCGCCTGCAACCAAGTTAATAATTTAAAAAATGGATTGAGTATAAAATGCTTATTATAACATGATCAATGCATTTTTTGGCATAAGGTGTCTTTTAATGTAGAAGGAGATTTAGATCCCTGTTGGTATCGCCAAGTAACCTTCTTTCGGCATATACAAACTTTCCTTCTATTAATCTAAATTCTTCCTTTAAATTTGACGGCGCGTCCCCCTTTCGCACGTCACGTTCATTCATTGTCATATCATAAATTAAATTAAATCGCCCCGCATATTTGAAATATATTATAAAATTAATTAATTAATACAACTCAATAATATCATATAAAATATACTACTCTCGCAATGCTCTGCAAATTATATTATATAAATAACTGATTATAAATAATTAAAATCTTCGCCGCCTATTAAATCCTAAATAAATTATAATAACATAAACTAATAAAAGCCAAAGTGAAGTGGACTGAGGAGCAGAGGAGCAGCCACATTTCATGCCCATTAACCAGGTACGTGCATGTCCTTCTTTCCACTACCCTCTACAAAATTGTCACTTTTTTTTTTCATTTTGAAACAGTTTGCTTATCATCAAACCCAGCGCCGCCGCAACACCTGTCATTAAATATAAATAAAATCAGCACATAAAAGTCCTGGGGCTGGGCTTGGGTTCCTTTTTTTCTAGGAGAATAAACATTATATTTACTACATTTTCCTTGCTTTAATTGCAGCAATATGCACATTAGGTCAGAAAAAATTGCTAATAGTGGTTGCATGTTTCCCAGACAGCATTCAAACCCACATGATTTCAATGAGATGAGTGTGTTAGCCACTAAGTTACCACAACAACTTAATACTTATGTAACACAGGCCACACACTAGATAACCTGACTGCAGCACTTGATTTTAGCAGCCAGTCTATATTCGAGTTATAATGCTCGACTTATATAATTCGGATCGACGATTTTCGTTTGCGCAGAAAAATGCAGACCTGTTTCCGACATGTAAATAATCTTTGAACTTATTCACAATTAGAAATGGTAGTGTTGAATGAATGAACGAATATGCTTTATTGTGTTTCAAAAGATACAGTTAACAGAAATAAAATTTTACAATACAAAAGGCGGTCTTATTCATTATTAACGATTTCTTCCAGACAACCTTTGGACGGACAAGAAGTTTGACAAGAACAGAGGTATGTTACATTATTCTCACTACCAAATCAGTATCTTATAAATATATACATATACTAGCTGATATCCGCCCGCTTCGCGTGCCGTAAAATCCGTTCTTAGCTGACCTCTACTTTGCGAAAGGAAGGTCCATGCCAAATTTCAAGTCTATAGGTATTATAGTTCCTGAGACATCGTGATGAATCACTATATACATGGTTTTCAATTATATATATTTAGATGATATAATACATATCCATTAATAAAATATAAAAATTATACTAATAAATGTTGCTTGATATGCATTCTTAGCTTGTCACGTTGTATTTCGCGCCCTCCGGCGCGCGACCGTGCAAGGCGGCCTTCTTAAATTTGTCACTAAATATCATACGATAATTGTCGTGAGACCCCTTAATTTAGTTAAGTAAAATCACGCCAATATTTTAAAATGGCTTCTGCCCCCGCCCCCCGCGTCTCTTACCTAAGGCTTTATAAGCCAAGGCGACCCCTGCGAGGCCCTTTACTCGCCGAGCAGTCGTCGCACTCTTTTTTGTTAAAATAATTAAAAAAGCGAATAAATATAAAGATAAGATACGTAGAATTCTTACTAGAATTTCCCATCTCTCTTTCTTCTTCTTCTACATGTTAGTGAGGACCTGTTTACCTTTACAGACATGGCTTTACTCCGGTCATGCCAGGCAGGGGGCAGACCACCAGATAAACCGGGAGGGTCAGCCATAAAATATTAGAACCGGGACTTCTTCACTTCTCTTTTTAGGTGAGTTTTTTAACCCTCCCCAGAATTAGGTCGTTCTTCGTATCCATACGTCCTTCGAGCTCGTCTCGAAGCCTGCCATCACCGGAAGGGTTAGCTGACGAGCTTACCTTTTACCACATTTAATTCTCCTCCCAAAGCAGTGACAATAAATCAGCGACACCTCCTTCGTAAGAATTACTTATACCCATTATTTACTGGAATCCGTTCTCGAATTCCAGGGGGCCACGTTCGGACGAGAACAGCTTCTCGTAATCTACGTGGTCGACCCACCGACACATTCGACATCACATCACATCTTCGTATCGACGTTTTCCACGGGCTTCCGAAGCCTGGCGGCTGCGTGACGAAGGCCTCGTCGGGCAGCGCCGCCTGGGATAGCGTCGGAGCAGACACTTCCCGCAATACGTGGACGGGATGGCGCCCTTTTTAAAAACTACTTAAATCAAACTTAATCTACGGTTATTCTAATATTTACAACATAACTTTATGGTATATTTCACGGTTAGGAACCGTCTAGATTCCCACGCCTTGATAATCCTCCAGAACTGTAGTCCGTTGGTTTCAGAGCAGGTGACCAGGGATTAAGACCCGCGAATCTTCCCTATTTTTTAGAATAGATTAATGCTTAATCTAGATCATATGTTATGTTAATTCAGTGCGTTACCTGACTCCCTAAGGAGGTAAATTAAAGAGAAGAAGCCTCAGCTCTGGTTGTTTGATTTGTGTCTTCCCTTGTATGGAAATCGACGGCCTATTCCCGGCCGCCGATTCCCATCCCGCTAGCCGCGGTTATAACACAAATTTTAAATCATACAATCGCGTTGTTATATACAACCCTATTATATATATAACCCATACAACAATCATAAATATAAAAGCTCTGTCCCGCTCATACGACTCGTACACTGCCGCGCGCTACTAAAATTGGTCTACTGTGCGGTAGATCGGGAAGAATTTTTGAATTGTGGAAAACAACATAGTCAGTAATTTTCAATGCACGGTTTATTGTTTTCAGTGACCTAGTTGAGTTGTTGTTAGGCTAGCGCCCCTAGGTCTCTGCACGCGGGTGCCACGGTGTGAGGCTGATTTGTGCAGACTGTTCACCGAGTACAAATCTCACCTGAAAGAGCGGATGTTTCAGGAACAGCTCCCCCAGTATGCAGCCCATGGACCAGACGTCGACGGCGGGCCCGTACCTCTCCTCGCCGAGCAGCAGCTCCGGCGGCCGGTACCAGAGCGTGATCACCTTGTTCGTGTACGGCCGCTGCCGGTCCTCGGCCGACCACAGCCGCGCCAGCCCGAAGTCGCCCAACTTCACTTCGCCCCTGGAACATTAGGGATAGTCTAACGGGGTTTCCATCATCTTACATAAAGCAGCATCCAATCTAAATTTAAAAAATCTAGCAAAAACGAAACAGACTTCAAGAGTAACTAATATATATGTGGGAATGATGTATCTTGAACACATGAAGTGATGAATGTAAGGCGATATATCTGAACGAGCCCATAGTGTGAAAGAGATGACAAGTGAAAGAAAGAAAAGACGACGAATGGACGACGTACGCACGACGCAAGACGCTCTGAGTTATGTTTTAAAATATTATACGTTGATATTAAAATTACTGAAAAATAAACGCATGCGCATCGCCGATAACCATAAATTCGTAGTGTTGTTTTACTTGCCAGCCACCATCCCACACACACATATTTCTACAACATATTGACATCGGTGCCAAGTAAATTTTAATAAAAGTAGCAAATATTATTTATAAAACCTAAATTAGTATTCTTTTATTGCCTGTAATGGGCAAACTGTCAAACTGCCCACCTGATGGACAGTATACATAGGATCACGAGCAATATGAAAGCTTTGTGAGCCTCGTAAGATAAGATAGAGGGGATGTGAAACTTACACTGCTTAGGCAATTTTCTAACATTAACAATTGTACTCATGTTGAACAACCATTGTAAGAAACTTGCCGAGCAATATTACTATAACCTAAAATGGGATAGTTTATTGTCCAATAGTGGAACATTTAGGGACTGTTTTTACAAAATTATGAACTCACTTATTATTCATCAATATATTACTGCACTTAATGTCCCTGTGAAGGAAGTTCTTCCTGTGGCAATACGCCAAACCGTCGAGAAGTTGACGCATTATCGACGCGTTATGCGACTCGGTGAAATCAACCATTTTGGACTCCAGCAAGCCCATGAGATCGTGGTCCATGTATTCAAAGACCAGATAAAATGAGCCTTTATCCTGAAAGCAATAAATATCTAGTCAATTCACTCTCATTAATCTAAATGAATAGTCACAGATCACCGGGTATCCAAAAAACAAGTTTTTGTGACTGGCAATAATCCAAATGTATTGCCATGGAACAAAACTACTAAGAATGATAATCTCAATAATTTAATGCGACGTCTTGATGATTAGTTTCACAGTGTCTACTGATCATAAAATCATTCTACATATACATGCATAACATTGTAAAAACTCATTTGACTTAGATATTTTTTTTAGATCAAAATTTGCTAAATATATTTATTGAGGCAACATTGTTTTTCCTATTGTAACACTGATAGTTGTCGTGGCTGTTGTCTAGTTACTTACACTAAAGAATAAATTTATTTCCACTGCATTAAAGTTTTTTCACTCTGCTACTCTAACTTATCATAGATTTTAACATAAAACAGTAATTTACACTGAATTCATATTTTTGTTGTGAACTAACCTTCCTGAAATCCATTGCATCCTGCTTATCCGTGACAATTTCCCTAAGATTAACAATATTCTTGTGGTTCAACTGCCTCAGAATCTTGATCTCCCTCACGGCCGTGATGGGAAAGCCCTCTTTCTCGTTCTCAAGTCGGACTTTCTTCAATGCGACCAATTGTCCTGTGTTCTTGTCACGGGCTTTATACACTTGGCCGTATGTTCCTTCGCCGATTTGAGTAATTACCTATCATATCAAAACAATTTATGGTTCGCGATAATTTAATTTAGACACCCCCAAAAGTATATAATAATCAATAAACAAAATGAAAGTATTTAATCAAAAAAAGTAGCCAGTCATCAGACTGATGAAAAAATTATATTTAATACACTTCATTGGCAGTTTAGATCTGTGCTATTAAAAAATCACGTCTATTGCCCAGTGACAAAAACATCATATTAAAAATAAAAATTTGCTTAAAACATTAATTAAATAAGTAATATTGTTTAACAGTAGTGAAAATCTAAGAAAATACTATGTGAAAGTCATTTATGGAAGTAAGTTCTAAAACACTGCTTTAATTTCAATAAAAGAGGTTTGTAGACTTTAATACAAATTATTTTGAAAGATATATAGTTCGACAGATAGATAAAATTAATAATAATAATAATCGGCAGACAAACACATATTGTATATCTCCAAATTGAGTTACGCTTGTATTATGGGTAATATACAACGGACTACTCTGGGGCCGATCCCAGACAGCCAGACCATAGTAAATAACGGAAAAAATATGTTTCCGAAATTTTCTATACCAAGAATCGAAGTCGGAGGCCGGGAAAGGCTTAACTCGCTTAAGCACAGAGGCCGTCATTATAAGGGTCTCCTTGCTATTAGGCTGTTGAACGAACCAAGTGAACTAGATTATAGAATAAACGATTTATAGGTTTGAATTCAATTCCTACAATAAAATAAAATCATACATGTCAAAGTACCTGAAAGCCATCAACACATTTCTCGCCCCAATCTTTGGCGTGATGTGTGAGCGTTGCAACGGGAACTACTTTAGAACCCCGTCTTTTCAGTATCCTCGGCCTTTTCAGCTTCGTACCAGGCTGAAAAGCAGTCTCATTTCTTAATCATTCCCTCTCATTAATCATAATTATCCCTGATTTAAATCCCTATCATGACCCAATCCATTTCAATACACAAAGTCCACAATCCACATTGCTGTTTTTGCTTCTTTACTTTTAATTTTTCTACAGCGGATGAACATTGTACTCATAGCACATATGAGAGACAATTTTAAAGCCAATCTATCCAGTCATACAATGAAATAATGAAATTTACCCAGCCGGTAATAGAACCTGGGATATTCAGTGAACTAACTAGGTTAACAAATAGATATAGGCCACTGGTCATTCATTCACTTTGATTGGTTTTAGACAACTCATAATGGCGAGACCTTTAGCAGATATGCAGATATTACATTGGAAGTGATCCCCATTAGATTAGGCTCCCATAGAATAAATAATAACTATAACATCATTCATTGACACTTGACATCTTTTTCTTCTGTGATCACGACTACTGAAAAGTGGCCGAAGTGTCGTAATAAAAATTTAATAAAATGCCGCGCTGAAAACCATTAAAACATAGGTTTGATTATGTGTACTAGTTACGAAACTTTAAGAATATACCAAGTATATTATTAAATTAACGAAGATACGATTTCCTTCTCCCAACAAATTGATAATTCATCAAGCACCCTTGAATGTAGAAGTAAACATACAAGTTTATAAATTAAAAAATAGACTCACAGCAGTGGGTTCTCTTGTAGGTTTCCCAGAGTTGAACATATGTGAATATTGATCTCTTCTCGAGACCGGTGGAGGTGTGGAGCCGTCCAACTCATCACCACTAAGCTCCTCTGAACCGGGTATCACTGCAACCAAAATATTATTAGTACATCATAACCGTAAACCATAAATTATCAGGTTAGTCGCTGCATGTATGTTGTAAACTTAATAGAAATATATTATGTATTTTAATCAAAGTTTATGGGCCTGTTAAAGTATTAAATGTGTGTTACCAGGTGGCATGGGCAAACTCATGATGCCAGTTTTCTTTGGTTTCTCAGGCTTCTTGACGGGACTCGGCGAAGGCGTACTCATTGGGCTATCGTTTGCCAACGTCTTGAGATCTTCCACCTAGTAATAGCAGAAAATTGTATGTAACAATAACTTTTTATTTTCACAATTGTTTAATAAATTTTTATGAAAGAATGAAAGATGAAAGAAAAGTATTTTATTCAGGACACACAACACAAATATAAAATAAATAGTAGGACAATAGCAACCAAATAAGTCTTAAATTGGACCCAGTTGCAGCATAATGCTAGCCAACAAGGACCAGTGCTATTCTTAGACCTGGAACCAGAAGGAAAACATCATGATGCAACCTGCACATCGAGATAACTGAGGTTTCAAACCTGCTAAGCCGCCTTGGACAAGCAAAGCGGGTATTTTGTCCATTCCCCTACAGTGGGAGATCCGAGCGCAGCAGTGGGACATTTATGAGCTGTTATTGAAGTGAAACTTCTTTGGAATCATTGTGATTTGAAAATTCATGAAACAAAAAAAGCGACGCTAAAAAAAGATATTTAATCATTTAAACACTACGCTATGCTCATAAAGATACAGTTGGAAATATTTTAAAGGTTTCAAGTTCATAATTCAAATTGAAACTAGAGAATTTGTTTCCTATTTTAGTTATCATAAGCCTCTCGTGTCATTTGTTCAAATTGAAATCATGGAATCCGAATAATATGTGTTATAATATATCTTGAATATGTAATATATAAAATGTTATATTTTGCTTTAAGATAAAAATAATTTTTCAGCTTGGTAAAGATATAAAAAAAATAATAAACCTTATAATTATCTTAATACTCCTAATAATCTATATTTAACTCATTCTCTCGTAGGGTACTTTTTTCCGAAGTTTCACTTCTGCCATGTGTGAATTGGACACACACACTTTTTTTATTATAGAAAATCATCGTATCTCCTAGCATTGTAGGCTTTTTCCAGAGTTACACTTTTTTACTGGATACTTCTTCTGTAGTCAGGTTGTAAAGTTTTAACAAGTTGTTTCACCTGTGTATTAGGCGGCATGGGTAGTTTGGTGAGGCTCTTGGGCTTGGTGGCGGGCTGCTGCTGCTGCTGGCTGTTGTGCAAGTAGACGCCCTCCACGACGCTGCCCCCCACCTTGGGCAGTGGCGGCAGGGGGGAGGGGCTCGGCGCCTTCAGAGGAGACGTTGGTGGCTTCTCGTTCACTTGCTACACATAACAATTCGAAAGAGTAGACATAAGCATTATCCATGCAGGAACGGAGAAAGAATACAATTTCCTGGGTTGGGGTGGCTTGTCGTAAGAGACGACAAAACAGCCCACAGCCGGATAGTAGAGCATTTGCCCGACTGGATGGCTACCACCCCTGGTCTAAGGTATGTCGCCGCAACAACCTTGAGTTGTGTTCTGGCATTAGTGACCAGGTTCCAGTCTCCCTTAAGAGAGCAGGAGCGCATTTGCAGCACCTTTGGTGTTGCAAATGTCCATGGGCGATGGTAACCGCTTTCCATCAAGTGCCCCGTCTGCCTATCTGCTGAATTCCTGCAATTAAAAAAAGCATCCTGTCATTGACACTAGCTAGATTAGATTTGAAGAAGTTATAATGTATGACATAAGTATCACTAGTGTTTGAAAGCAATATGAACATTATAGATTTATGCTGGTAGATCGCGACATACTCTTACTACGAACAAATTGCAGATGATTTGAAGAAAGGTAAAAATTAAAGGGATTCCGGTCTTCCGAGTCAGGATGAATCTCAAGGTTAGTAGAGCTTTTACTTTTCTAGTGCAAGAATTATGAACAGATATCTCTCTTAATTCAGTCCATTAAATTTAACCAATATAAAGAGATTAATGAAGGTAAATGAAGCAAAAGGTGTATGTATGTCAAGATCAAACAAGTGGAGATCTATCATCCTTGCCTACTCATATGGGAAACGGATATGACAATATGTACTAATTTAAAAAAAAAACAGTACAATAAGAGTCTATTATTTGTATTATATACATACACCTTTACAATTTTAATAGGATTCAAATTATATACACACACATATATATTCATACACCTAAAATTATGTTACATACACTAAATAAATCATATCAATATACTAGGATATGCCCGCGGCTTCGTCTACCCTTGACTTAAAATTCCCGCTGGATTCCCGAAACACAAAGTACCGTAGCATTTAAAAAATAATGTAAGGTATCGTTTTAGTGGAAACTGTATTGGAATAAGCTAATTTTTATGCAGCCGAACACCTTCATATCGCTGCCGGAAAAATTCCCGCGGGATTCCCGGGATAAAAAGTAGCGCAGATTTTAAGTCTAGGAAAATGCTATCGATACGCGAAAACCGCATAGAAATCAGCCCAATAGTTATTATGTGAATCCTGAACAAACAGATAAAAGACAAGAAATCTAAAAAAATTGCATCATGTTCTCCATCATATATATAGGCTACGTTCCATTAGTAGCTCACAACGACCACGTTCACGACCGCGATTTTTCCCGTTTCACTTGCTTACAGGCGTTACAATCATAAACTCTATTGGAACGGTTATTCGACCCACCTCTTGACATAGGTCGTTGTGAGCGCTGTGTAATCGAAAACGATGACGTCATTAGTGACGTTTACGCCACGACCATAACGACCGCGGTCGCCAGGTGGAATGGCTCACGGAGCATTTTGGGCGTTGTGAGCTACTACAGGAACGCGCTGATAGTCTATTTCAGTTGTTTTATTTTAATAGCTTAAATATACAGACACGGCATGTTCAAAATTCAATTTTATAATATTATAGTAGAGGAGGCCATGCGAGGATTTTGGGATTTACTCGAGCCTGGCAGAATAAAATAAGGGGAAAAACCTTGCACCCTATTATGTATCACCACTATATATTAACCCTTCATACAGGGTGGGGAGATTTTTTCTCTTCAAATTTTTTTTCAAACCTTCAGAATAAGAAAATTCCTGCACACAGTTGTCAGATTATGGGTCAGCACGACCAGGACATCAAGTTGAACCGTCTGTGTATTAATCTGACGCGCTCGAGTATTTCGTGTTACGTTTTTTTTGCATTTTCAAAAATCAGCCATGATTTTTGGTCGCGTCCAAATCGTCAGCCTTTTGAATAGGAGTTCCTTTAGGGTTTACTTAACATCCCTTTTGAATATCTGACGCGCTTGAGTATTTCTGTGTGACTCTATTTTTTTAAAACCTTTACAGGTTCCCCCCACCAGTGAAAGGGCATATATCACGTAACCTTTTTTCTTTTTAGCTATTCTAAATCTCTATTCTATTTATCTAATCTTCACAATCCAAAAGATCCCCCCGCGACGCTCGAGTAACTCCACATTTAGCATCTTGGGCTCCCCTACTATTATAGATAAACACTAAAATAGATGAAATAAGATGCATGCGAACAAACATAAGATGACAATTTGTGTCCTGAAGAATGTCGGAGGTTAGAGAAGGAATGTGAAAACCCTTACCACAACCTCCTTTTCGACAGCCGCTGCCTCCCCGTTAGCCTGTGCGTCTTCGGCGTTCGGCGCCTCGAGCGTTGGCTTCGGCAACAGCGGCTCCTCTGGCGGCTTTTCGGTCTCACTTTCACACTTGTCCGGCATTGGAATATCTGCCACGTCCATACTGCTACTACTCTCTTTGGTCATTTCCCCATTTTCTTTTGAAGTCTGCCAAATAACCAATTAACATGTACCTTCAATTATTAAGCATTTATTTCTTCATTTCCTCAATATATATTTTTTTAAATATTTCAATCAAATATAAATATATATCAAATATAATTCAATCTATATAAAAAAAACACACTTTTATTATAAAAGAAAAACATGTTTCTCCAATTTTTTTTATTATTAACAAAAGAATGGAGGGCTCTAAAAACAAATTTTAAAACAATGTAATTGAAAGTCATATCTAACTAAAAACCTTTTTATGCACAATTTCAATGTAGACTATTTCATTATTTTCAAGATATAGCCAATATAATCTTGTAAATAAATGACCTATCAAAGTTTACTTTCCACTGAACAAAATAGAATGATTTTCCAAATATACAAAGTCATCGTTTTTTTTTAAACTACATATTTACGTTAAACATGATTAAATATTGTCACTATAAATAGACCTAAAAGATATTTATTTTAATACTTATCTATTTTAGAGTTATAATGTAATATAAGCTAAAAGGACAATTTTATGCATTACTAGCTATGCCCGCGACTTCATCCGCGTGGACCTTTTTTTCGTGGAACCCTAAAAAAATTAGCCCACGTTACTCCTTTTAACAACAGCTATCTGCCAGTAAGTCCCGTCAAAATCGGCCCATCCGTTTCAGAAATTAGCCGAAACAACAGATTTTTTTTATTGATTTTTTCATATGCATTTGGTAAAAAGCTGTTATTTTGACATTACAAACAGACACTACAATTTTATTTATCTGTAAGTATAGATCAAGATTAGGATATTTATCCTAATCTTGGTCTATATTTTGATTGAATGAAAAATAAAATAATTATATTTTATTTTCTTCGTAGCTAGCAAGCAATACAGATGCAGATGGCCCAGCTAATGGAAGTGGTGGCCGTTGCCCATAAACATTTACAACACCAGAGGCGAAGCCAGTACTTTGCCTGTCTTTAGGTGGGATAAAGAGGATGGATAAAACGACTCACTTGCGTCAAACTGTCTGCGGTGGCATTGGACAACTCATCAATGGTAAACACTTCCGGATTGTTTATGGACGTCGCCGTCGATATTGCACCTTGGGACTCCTCCTCCTTTTGATTTAGGATCTCTTGGAGTTTCTAATTGCAACAAAAATATATTTAAAGTATCAATGCAATATGGTCACTCACTACAGCAACAAAATAGCAGCACAATGGTTGCTTTAATACCATTATCCTCTATGGACCATGGAAAGAATACTAGTTAAAGGAACCATGGAAGAATACTAGGAATGACAATCGCCATATAAAAAAACGTAACAGAAAAATCTAAAATATCTAGAGGGCGCCACATAACACTTCTTGTACGGTTTGTAGATTTCCAAAGTTTCTGGGCTTAATCGTCGTTAACGATGGACCCTGTTTGAAGGGTGTTGGCAAGCCAAAACACGTTGAGTTGTTGTATGTTGTTTATTAAGGTCGTATGATGACCTGAGACGCACAACTTGTAGTGCACATGTGCCGCACGTGATGGGGATGATAATACGTCTCTCTTAGTATATTATTTGTTGCGTATTTATATGTAAAAATACGCTGTACGAACAATATTGGCTCGTACACTTCTCATACGTTTGATATAGAAAATACCACTAAATTTGCAAACAAGTAGTCTAAAAAAGTGTTTTAATTTTTCTTAGACTAAACAGTCAAAACATGTATAATAACAGCCCATAAATGTCCCACTGCTGGACTCGAGTTCCATTATAAGGGAACGGACAGTATACCTGCCATGCTTGTCCAAGGCGGCTTGGCAGGTTTGACACATCGGTTATCTCGATGTTATACCGTACCGTTGAGAGCACGTGGTAATTGTAACAATATGCACATTAGGTCAAAACTGCCAAGTGGTGCATGAGTTCCGGCCAGGATTGAACCCACGCCGTTTGAGTTCGGGACGCGTGCGCTAGCCATTACGCTACCACGACTTGAACACATTCGTGTTTAACACATAACAAAACATTGATTAAATTGAAATTAAGCTAATTGAAATTAAGCTAATTAAAATTATTGTAAAAATCATAAGGATTAATTTTTTTTTTACTCAAATGGTCTCTAAAATATTTTTAAACTAGCGGCCCGGTCCGGCTTGGCACGGGTGGACCATTATTTTTTAAACATTTTTGGTAACACTATTGCAGTTTTAGTAGGGATCCCTAATTTTTTGTAGTAATAAATATAGCCATTATTATGTTACTCCGAGATAATGTAGCATTCTAATGGTGAAAGAATTTTTGAAATCACTCCAGTAATGTTTGTGTTTATTCATTACAAACAAATACAAAAATACAAATCTTCCCTCTTTATAACATTATAGACTAGCTTCTGCCCGCGACTTTGTCCGCGTAGAAAGTTTTATAATTATCCCACGGGAACTCTTTTTTTCGGGATCAAAAGTATCTTATATGTTGACCAGGGATATAAGATTCCACCATACAAAATTTCATTTAAATTGGTCCATTCGTTTCGGAGATTAGCCGGTACAAACAAACAGATAAACAGACAAACAGAGAAACAAAAAATTTGAAAAAAATCTAAATTAGTTCTATTTCACTTCTTACATCCCCCTGACTTGGTTTTTAGCATTTTTTTCATTGTACAGAAATTCGACCTCTACAGTTTTATTATATGTATAGACTATAGATAATAAAAAAATTGGTTCAAAGTTTTATTGATAATTTTCTAATATCAAAAAGCGATGAACTGTGCCACTATCATTACATGTACGGTTTCGAAGATCGTCAGAACGGTTTTTTATTGGGCTACTATCAATCCTGGCCTTGTACTTTCGTAAAATCTGATTGAAACCTGGGTAAGTGGGTTATAAAGGTTGTTTTAATAACACCCCTGTTACATCTGGAATAATGTTAGTGCTAGTA
This sequence comes from Dendrolimus houi, assembly GCA_039645545.1. Taxonomy (NCBI): domain Eukaryota; kingdom Metazoa; phylum Arthropoda; class Insecta; order Lepidoptera; family Lasiocampidae; genus Dendrolimus; species Dendrolimus houi. Next base: position 3,925,647 of record CM077122.1, read on the forward strand.
ACTGTGGCACGTGGATGTAGCCAAGGGATATGACATTAAACATTAAAACAGAACTTGTGTATGTATATACAACACTAATCTAATTAACCATCAACGGAATAATTTTTAACACTATAAGTAAGTCGTATTTGTTCACATGTTCAACAAACCTTGGCTCTCTTGTGTTTGTCTTTGACTAATTCAGCAAATAGACTGGTATCACTGATCTTCTCCTTGAAGTCTATCTTGCGTTGTATCACAGTGCTCGGTGGACTCGGAGACTCATGTCTCACTCTGTAAATAAACAAGTGAATGCTTGTGTTGCGGGTAATATGCATTAATAAATACTAATCACAGACTCCCAGACCAAAATAACTAGTGGATAGTTTATTTATAAATAATTACTTTGCCATGTATCTATCCTTGGTCTATGTAAGAATCAAATTTACGTTTGTCATACTTTATACCATGTTTTTTCTACAAACAAAACTAGAACAAAAATGTACTCACCTGTGCTTTTCTCTGGCGGGATCTTGATGCCTCGTCCGGTGCCGCGGCGGCGATGCGGTGGAACCGCGCCGCCGCGGCTTCGACGCCGAGCGGCGCCGTTTCATAGAACCACGACTATGAGACCTGTCCAAGGGCAACCAAATTATTTTTTTCGTGAAAAACGTGGTTACGATTTTAAATATCTTCTTGACAGTTAAACTGGTACATAAATTTATATAAGAGTAACGGCTTAAACGCACTATGCGGCTAGCCGCGCAGTATGCGTTTGACCCTGCGGCTGGCTGGAATCACGCAGTTATGAAACGGTCGCATGCTGCGTATAGCACCGTCCGGCTAATAAATGCTGCTGAAGAAGTTGAAAGAGTTGAAACTGAAGAACTGATAGCTGTAAACCGCTATTTATTTATTTTATTATTTATGTGTGTTTGTCTGCCGATTTATTTATTTATTATTTATAAAATATAGTTTACTCACTGTTCCATCGCTATATATATTTGAAGTCACAATATACACAAAAATCTACATTTGTTTCCAAATACATCTAACATTACGGTTAGGAATAGGTACACGTAATAAAGAAAAACTTTGTATGCACTCTGCAAAAACAACTTTACTGTACAAGAGTATAGTAATTATGCATGGCTCCAAAAATATATAATAAAATCCCAAAAGAGTTGAAAGCTCTGAAAACTAAACTATTCAAATCTCAATTAAAAAAAGTACTAATAAGATACTACAGTGTAACGGAGTTCCTTAATAGTAAGTTTTAAATATAGGTGATAAGTTAGAATCTTGTGTTTAAATGTATTTATAATATTTGTACCATATAACTATAATTGGAAACATATCTAAATTTAAATTGTGTATAATTTAGTATTTCGTTAAATTTAAAGTACAGTTATAAGATTGAAATTTTAGTAATAATAATTAATAAAAGTTAAAAAAAAATGTACGCCCAACCGGCAAAAAACATGTAATCAGTATAAAATAACAAGACCTATTTGTATATAACCATGTTTTTATGCAATAAATTATTTGATTTAAACCTCATCAATTAAAAATATTACCTATGGACGACAGCCTTGAATTCCCGATGACGTTCTCTGTCCCGGCTGCGCCGCCGGTGCTGCGGGCTGCGGCGGCGGTGCGCGCGCCGCGGGGAGTACTCCCGCGCCCGGGGCTCGTGTACCGGAGAATCTACAATGCAGGCCATAATAGAACGATAAGCATATGAGTAGAACTTAAGGCTGCCTGTCCATTGATGCAATTTTCATTTAATCCTATTGGTTAATATTTCTCCGTTTCTCCACTCCGCAGCCTCGCTCCGCTTCGATGGACAAGCAGCTTAAGATTTGCGTCACAATTTCCTTTGTATATTTTACACTACATATTAACGGACATACAACACTTGTTAACACACACACATAACTTGCAATACACATAAGTGCACCAAATTTCCGATATCATTTTGATACTTTATTCGAAAGTATAACTTGTCAATGTCTTAAGAAAGAATTATAATTATATCTGTACACTATCACTGGACCACTGGTGTTATCAAGAAGAGAACAGACTCTCGTTCGTGGTTCGTCTTTTCGTTTTTTTAGGGAAAAGATCGCTTTCTGCACTATTAAATATAGTTTGAAGTCTGCAAGGTTATTTTGTATTGCTATCTATAAATTTTTCGATTAAAATCAATTCATTAATCTCCAGCTGATAGGTGGTGCATAAACAGATTTGTGTTCTATAATAAGGGGGTGGGTGGGTTATGGACAGACAAATTAACCAAGATACGTTTTAAACACTTACAGAACCGCAACCTCATAGATTTTGTACGACCCTACTTACATATGACATCATTAGTAGGTTTAAACTAAAGAAGTTAAATACCCCATTGATTATTCTTTAAATTTTCAAAAATTAAATAAAATTCTATCATGATACTTTTAAGGTAAAGGTTAGATGATAATATGTCATTTTAATGCCTGTTCTTTTGTGAATGTAAATTGTTTAGAACTTCTTTTGGTATCCCTATTATGGGTGTATCGTTGATTGCGCCGTCACTGATAAAAACTCACTTTAGTGACTATCTTCTCTACGTAACTCGTTGTCCAAAACAAAAACAAAAAAATGTTCAAGCACATACCGAGCACTGTGATAATAGGCGATTGATGTCTCTGCTGTTCATGCCAATAATCCCTCCTGCGGTCATATTCCGGCTCATTATCAGAGTCTATGGTCACGGTGTCGTTGTAGGGAGGCGCGATAGGCGTGTGCGGCGTCGTCGACTTCTGTCTTCTCCTGATAAAATAAACACCATGATTGAATCGTCTTTCTACTTGAAGAATTTCTTGGCAGCAAATTCCGTTCATGTTTAGCTGGCAAACAAATAGACTTGGTAGAAAGTGGTCACCGTTGCCTATGGACGTTTGGAACATCAAGACCGATGCCAACGCCTTGTCATCGTTTAGAATAGGATCGAGGAACGGACTTCCCGAGACACGAATAAACCCGTGAGGTTTCTGTGCCGCAGTCAAATATGTATATTATGTACCTTCATACGAATAAATTATATCTTATACTAATATATAAAGCTGAAGAGTTTGTTTGATTGATTGATTGATTGAACGCTAATCTCAGGAACTACTGGTCCGATTTGAAAAATTCTTACAGTGTTAAATAGCCAATTTATCGAGGAAGGCTATAGGCTATATATCATCACGCTAAGACCAATAGGAGCAGAGCACCAATGAAGAATGTTTCAAAATCGAAGGTTTTGAAAACAAATTCCACGCGGACGAGGTCGCGGGCACAGCTAGTAATATTATAAAATTCTAAAAATGCCGTATCTATACATTGAAGCTATTTAAAAAATCAACTGGAATGGACTATAATATACACGATGCAATTTTTTTTAGATTTATTGTCATTCTGTTCGGATTCACGTAACAACTACTGGGCCGATTTCGATACGGTTTTAGCTGGTCGACAGCAATTCTTAGACTTAAAATCTGCGCTACTTTTTATTCTGGGAATCCATCTGGGATTTTATCTGGGAGCCGCGATACTTTGTGTTCCGGGAATTTCAAGTCAAGCGTCGACGAAGTTGCGGGCAATATCCCAGTTGCAAATAAACTTACAAAAACTTCACGTGGACGCTTTCGAGTGTTTACGACTAACATTTTGAAATCACCATACATAAATAAATCATAAAAGCAACAAGATGTAATTTTAAATTTAAAAGCTATTTTTCATCGAATAAGGCAACTTGATATTGACTGTAAAGTTTTATTCTCACAAAACTTCATTCATATAGAAAAAGCACCGCCTAGATAGAATTCACGATGGGAAATGTTGAAAGTCGGCGCGGGGTGGGGGGACTAACATCCAGAGGTATTTTGAAACAAATTCATGAAATGAACAGAAATATACAAAGTCGATATATCACAATCAGTCTGATAAGCGAGGTGAAGCACGAAAACTAGCACAGCAATGTAATTCCCGTATACAAAATTTAATTACCAACAAAGACACATTTATTTCTTATCAGCATTATACATATTCGCCAAAACTAAAGTTGTAAAGATAATATTTGATAGTTAAAAATGTATTAAATCGATGTTTTGAGGAATGTAAAGTATACATTAATATAAATGGCTTTGTGTGGATGTTTGTTTGTCAGAAAGTAGGTATGATTTTAACACAATTATGTATGTATGCTCTTCAGAACTTGCTTGAATAAAAACTTTTGCATTTGTAACACCTGGACCTCGAGACCAAGAAATTCAGTACATATATTTATATTTTATCATACATCAGATAAAAGCTTAACTTATAAATAAAACGCATTATCATCCATACTATACTAATATTGTAACTCTCCGTCTGTCCGTCACGCTTTTTCGGAAAAACCAAGGAACTTATTTGATGTTATTTGGTATATGTGTAGTCTCCATACCGAGAATGTACATAAAATACTTTTCATAATAAAACTAAGTTTTAACGGTTTTAAGCGCTGTATAAATTATTTGAATTATATTATTCCGACGTTTCGTCGTTTTCATCCCGGAAAATGGAATTGTTTCTGGGATAAAATTAACTAAATGCGTCTAAATTGGGCTTTGATCCGCGGGGAAATCACTACATTTATATACACCTATGTTAATAAAAAGGAATTTAGGATGTAAGTGGGACAATGGGATCTACATTCCAAATTGAATTGAGCATTAAAAAATGGCATGCAGTTTGTTATAATTATGTGTACTTTCATTAAAAAGGAATATCATAGGATATTTTCTATACTGAAAAATGGATATTGGTTCCATAGGTAATGGGTAATATGAATTCCAAATGCATACGAGCGAAAAACGCTCGTGTTATACCTACAAATATTATTATAATACTTAAGGTAATGATTCGCAATTTCATTCGTATCTTAATATTAATGTGGCAAACCAAGTGCATCTAAGCACTTTGAAAAAATTCTAATTTGAGAAAAAGAAAAGAGCGAAGCGAGCGAAGTCCAAATACATGAAATTCTTCAATTTTTTATGCACCTATCTGCTACCAGTCAATAACGTAAGATATTTTTACTGATGTGATGATAACCACAGAAGGTAGACTAAGATATCTAATTTATAAATAGAAACAAATTGTGTGTGTGACCATGGAAGAAGAATATTAAGGATTTTTTTATTGCATGAGTACACTAGACTCGCCTATGGACATTTGCAACACCAAAGGTAACTACGAATGTGCTGCCGGCCTTGAGGAGGAAACTAGAGCACAACTCGCAGATTGTTTTAGCGGAATTATCAAGACCAGGGATGGTAGCCACCCAGACGGGCAAATACCCTACTACCTATGGGTTGTTTTGTCACCTCTTACGATAGGCATCTGGACCAAAGGAATTAGTATTTATTTTCTGTTCCAGCACAGATAGCGCAAAAATGACCTGCCTGTAAAATCGTAACGCGTAACGCATTCTGCTATCACAGTTGACAACATGAGACCGTTCTTGTATTTATACATATTTTCAATTAAAACTTTTATTCAACGATTTATTTATTTAAAATATTTTTTATCCCTGAATCTTCTTGAATTATTACATAGTATAAAACAAAGTCGCTTTCGACATCTGTCTCTCTCTCTCTCTCTGTATATCCGCTAACTACTACACCACGCAACGGATATTTAAGAGGTTGTCACCGTCAGTTAGTAAGATAGGATTTGACCCACCCGCGGGAAATCAGCTTCTTTTCAAAATCGTGAATATATGAAGCAAAGTAGTAATGTATTTATTGATCAAATGAGGCATTAAACACTCATACATAATTTATATTAAGTCCTTCAATGTGACACGTATTTAAATTGTTATTTACAATGTATTCAGTGAGTCAGGACTTATAAGCACAACATGATACTTACATGAAATTCAAATGAAAACGCATAATATTATCCAATCATAACACATATATCATTGGACCGTTAAGATTGAAAACAAATATATTTATTTTTAAGACTACGGAGAAGTAATATTAAGCGCAATACATACCAAAGGCGCGGACCCGCCGACGTATATGTTGTCTTTAAATACGTTATAGTTTTATCATTATTTAACTGCATTGTACATTATGTATTATTATGTGTGTTGTATTGTCCTTCGTGACTTCACTTGCTGGTCCCAGGCGGAAGAACAGTGCTGGTCTTAATTGGTCAGCATATGCCGAGACTGGGTCCAATTTTAGGACTTATTCTGTTTCTATTATTTTACTGTTTGGTAATACTCTGTTATCCTAAATAAAATATGTCTTTCTTTCTATATGAAAAGAATAATGTCAACAACATATGCCCGTGTGTGTTGCTCTCCGATATGCTGGCAGCATATCGGCGGCTTGCGTACGCAAGCGCTCAGCCCGGCGACATTTAGCTGTAATGACGTGCTGTATTTTTTGTTCCTCATCTCGATCCGCCGACAAAGTTTTCTGACTTGCAATGAATGAAGCCGGCAACTAGCCGGCCGACAAAAAGTTGGCGACATAGAACGGCGGGTCGGCGACTTTGGTGTGTATTGATCGGCAGACAGGCACACAGACAGTATATAGAGTGGGAAAATAAAATAATAGGTTGTGGAAAAAGTCTTTTCGCATATAGTATGTATGAACTTGTAATAAGATCTCTTTGGCTATACCATTTGTATCTGGCTGGTTTTGGTATCATTAACAAGGTTTTAATTTTAAAGAAGACAATTCCAAATTCAAATTAGGAAAATGTGTGATATTCATTTGTTTTTCTTATTGTTAAAATGAGTGAATCTAATGAAGAAATTCGATACATTTTAAAATTTTACTACAAAAAAGGTAAAAATGCAACACAAGCCGCGAAAAAATTTGTGATGTTTATGGACCTAATGCAGTATCTGTGAGAGTAGCGCAAATTTGGTTTAAGCGTTTTCAATCCGGAAATTTTGATATCAAAGATGCACGTCGCTCTGTTCGCCCTGTTACGGACAAAATTGATGCCATTTTTGAAAAAGTGGAATAAGATCGGCATATTAGTAGTCACGATGTAGCTGGAGAACTGGGAATTGACCACAAAACGGTTTTGGCGCATTTGAAAAAAGCTGGGTACACAAAAAAGCTCAATATTTGGGTACCTCATGTGCTCACTGAATGAAACCTAATGAACCGTGTACTCATTTGTGATTCTTTATTACGACGTAATGAAACCGAACCATTTTTGAAGAAGCTGATAACTGGTGATGAAAAATGGATCACGTACGACAAGAACGTGTGAAAAAGATCGTGGTCAAAGGCCGGGCAGGCTTCACAGACTGTGGCGAAACCCGGGTTAACTCGCAACAAGGTTATGCTGTGTGTATGGTGGGATTGGAAGGGCATTATTCATTATGAGCTATTACCGCCAGTCAGGACCATCGATTCTGAACTGTACTGCGAACAACTGATGAGATTAAAGCAAAAAGTTGAGAGAAAGCGGCCGGAATTAATCAACAGAAGGGGTGTGGTTTTTCACCATGATAACGCTAGACCTCACACATCTTTAGCCACTCAGCAAAAATTACGAGAGTTTGGGTGGGAGGGGTTAATGCATCCCCCGTACAGTCCTGACCTTGTACCTTCAGATTTTCACCTGTTTTGGTCTCTGCAGAATTCCTTAGGCAGTGTCAGGTTAACATCACGAGAGGACTGCCAAAACCACTTGTCGCAGTTTTTTGATCAGAAGCCCCAAAATTTTTATAGCAATGAAAACACGTCCCTACCTACAAGATGCAAAAAGTTATCCAACAAAATGGCACTTACATACTTTAGTCAAATGTAAATAAACCTTATAAAAAAAACCTTTTGAATTTTTATATAAAATGTGAAGAAACTTTTTCCCCAACCTAATATATTAGAAGTAACGTATTTATTGTTGGTTTTATTCAAATGTATTTATTTATTTTTACTAATTAAATATTATATAAGTAGAATTAGTTTTATAAATTATTATTGTTCATTATTTAATTAACAAATTTGGGTCGTTTTGGTCTTACGCTTAAAGGAAGGTTTGCACTGAAAATCAGCGTTGTGTCGGATATAATTCCGGCACAGCAATATGCTGAGTGCAAACCTTGTTCGCTGAAAATGCGGCATACAAATTCTCAAAATATGCTCTGTGTATAATAATGTATAACGAATGTAATTACGTCGCTATTTCTTCGAATAAAGTTTTTCTTTCTTTCTTTCTATTCTATATTCCCAAGCTAAGGAAGTTGAGCACACATAGCATGATCAATCTCTGACACCAGAAAACCAGCGCACCGTATTAGAAAAAAGGTGTTATATAGGATGTCTTCAGATTCTGTTCTGGTTTATTAAGATTCCATAGCCAAGAAATTAAAATGATGAACACTATCACTATGCATGTGAAGACTAATCGCCGGTTCCTAGATCTTACTATTCATTCACTTGCCTTCCTATCGGTTGAATTTTGACATAACTTGTAAGGAGCTTATGTTAAATTTTAACAGATAATTAAGGCAAATGAATGGTTGATAAGATATAGGAACTGGCAATTAATGCAAACGAGGAGGTAGAATCCATTCAATGTGACCTCACTACACATTTTGCTGGTTTATTTTTAGCCGATATGATGTTATTGGTAATGAATAAGCATAAATTGTGTCATGCCATTCTATCACTACTCAACATATAGTCTGGGCTAATATTTTATTATTTATTACACAGACTTCTTGAGTAAACCTAGAGATGTCATAAATCACTGTGCACATTATTCAACAACCAAACTCACTGCCACCTACATGAAAGTCATTAGATGGAATAGCACAATTACAATAGTTTAAAAAATAAAAATCTTACCGTATTGGAGAACGCTCCCGCTCTCTACGTGGCGAATATGGAATCGTATGAAGTAGAGAAGCCTCCCTGAGTAACATAGTATGTCTGGGTGACTCGTGCCTCAATAGAGGTGGAGTACTTGGTGAAACAGGGGAACAGGACCCATTTCTCAGCGGTGAGGAAGCCTTCTCCCATTCACTAACAGGCACTTGCTGATATCGTTGCGGGGTTGTTGGACGCACAGGTGGCTCCTCCGGCACATTATCATCTGGCGATACACTCTCTAAGCTGGCAGACCTAGACCGCTGCTTTGACTTCTTTTTCTTCTTCTTCTTGTCCTTCTTGCGTTTCTCCTTCTTTTTCTTATAGCGGTGATCTTCAAACTCTGGTTCCGGCTCATATTCAATACCACGTCTTTTTCTCGACACTGCTGAAGAAGAATCATGTGTGAGAGTGTAACCATCAACCCGCCTGGATACATTCGTTACTGATATAATCTTGTTGTCAACAAATGTGCGTATCGGATGAGACTTTCTTGTCCTATCCAGATCATCAGCAATGTGCCTACTTATTGAACTCGTCTCACTGTCTATCTCACCAGCCTCTGGGGCAGACAATGCCTCAGAACTAACATCAGAGTACTCAACGAGAGGTTTAACAGAATTTACTGTAACATATGATTGTTCATGGGTACCACTTGGAGTCCGGTGCTTCTTATGTTTCTTGTGCTTCTCCTTGTGGTGCTTCATGTGACGTTTGTCATAACGGTCCATCGTAGACTCAAGGGTGGAGCGCCCCCCCAGTGCTTGTGATTCTTACATTACATCACCTGAAACATTGAAATTAATACGAGTTTTAAAAAAATCAATTAGTTTACCTAATATTAGGAGTTTCCAATTTTAAAGTTCACAGTAAATTTTATGGTCACTCCTAGTGACCTGCAGATTGCTGCGTAATAGACACATTTTCTTACACAACTAGATATGGTGCAGACTTCTATGGCCAACCTGAAGGTGTCATTAAGTTTGGTGCGAAGAATAGGTACCAAAACCAAAAATATGAGGAGAATATAGGTGACAGAAAGCCAGTACTAGTCTGCAGATGGCTTTATTTGCAAATAATAACTATCCTTTGTGCTTGATACACTCTTGGCGTGGGATTTAATGATGACTTTTAAGAAGTACCTTATTCTTAGGATACCTATCTAAAGTAAAACAATTATTCAGGAATTAGAGTATTGACCAGACACGATACAAATACAAACTAAGATACTAGATAAAATAATAGTTAGCGATACAATAAAATGCACATATTATTTTATCAGCTGTCAATCAAGATTCCGGTTGACTCGGAACTACAAAAATGGCAGTCTTCAGGACATGGAATTTGACGTGCATTATGATACGTAATTATTTCAAAAATTATACCTATTAAATATACCTAACCAAATGAATAACATCAGTCACAATAAATATAGTCACAAATAAAATCAGACGGAAGTAATCTCTAAAAATAAATCTGCATTTGCAGTATTTTTGAACATAAAACAATTATTAAAGCGTCAAAATAAACAACATGCTTATAAAACAAATGAAAAGAACTTACCTCAATAAATACGGACGTGCGTCCACCACACTCAGATATAAATATTTTGCAATACTTAATAGCGAAATTGTGTAAGCTAAGGTTTAGTTTTTTATACTTTTTATTATTATAGGATGGATTTGTGCCATTAATATACTGATATCTCTATTCTTTAGTCTTTTTAAGATCTTATTTTGCTAATTATTATCATAAAGAGCGCATAAATCATGAAATTACATCGGATTTAATATTGGGACTAAGAACGTCTGTTCTGGTCAGCCATTTGCTTTTCATTTTTCTTTCATCATCAAATCAAATAGTGGTGAACTATTGTAGGAATTGTTTCTTTTATCGATATCACAACTGCACAAGGTTAAACGTTCATACGCATTATATAGTTAGCTGCAATCCAGCCTGCAGATAAGAAAATGTAAGTAAAATTGATTTCTGTAAGCACTATGCTACGGTTGCCTTCGATTCGGCGCGGTCGCATAATAGCTTCGAAGCACTGTGGCCCCGTCGCCGTGCCCATCAGAACTCAGTAAAACAATTACTATAAAATACTATACGCATTATGTGATTCAGTATGTGGTTAGCAACCAGCAGAACAATGGCTATGCGCTCTATGCGATTCACTGTGCGGCCGGTACCCAACCGTGTGTTGCGGTTTTTGGCTGCTGAAATCCGGATAATCACATATTTAATCACATACTGCCATCCGAAGGACCGGACTACAGCTAAACGCAAATGCTTATGTGGTCTGAATAAAGCTGTTATTACACAGTTCACTTTCAGTGAAACAACTAAAGTGATTCATGTAATTGACTCATGGCCGGTTCCTATATCTTAATATTTATTCACTTCCCTTACCATCAGTAGGAAATTTGATATTACTTACGTGAAACTTATGTCAAATTTTAACCGAAAGTAAGGCAAATTAATGGTTGGAAGAATAAAGATACCCACCAACGTGCAGTGTCATTGAATGTCACAGTTTCCATACACCTCTGCACTTTATGTTTAATATCAACTGAACTCTAAAGTTTACATATACGAATATAATATAATATACCTAAACTAAATTTCATTTAATTTTATCTATAATTTTAAATACAAAAATGTACATTCTTAAATAAATTTTGACTTGTACCTTTTGACTTTGTTGTTTCTTGACACTGACCAAATAAAATAATCCGTCGTTGATTTTTTGACATTGATAAAAGTATCGACAAAATCAAAATTTGTACAATACATCCTTATTAATAAATCTAGAAGCGAATTGTTTATCAATGATAATCCTTTTTTATAACTTTCTTATTTAAAGTTTTCGTTGAGATTTTGATAATATTATTAAATTTAAAATTTAATTGAATTGCGAGAACTATGACTATGATAATGTAAAGCTTTATAAATGATGTACAAAATTTAAATGATTTTTCGAACATCATATGTGTTAGTAATACATTTCCGGTGCTCAGACATTTTCTGATTACATGAAATTTTTCAATTTTCTCTAAAGATTAATTTTGTATACTATTTTAGACTTTCTATTAATTTCCGTTAATAAAATACAAATTTATACGTGTTGTGATGATATTTGTAAGCTGTATACACATGCAAATATATTTAATTATTATTAAAATATATTGCATTTGATTTTCAAACAATCATACCTTGTATTTCCTGTGACAAACGGAACGTTTCGTAACAGCTTATAATAATGTTACTATTTGCAAAATTAGTCTTAATTTGGGGCTATTTAAATTTAAAATAATATATCATTTATTTACAAACGAATTTATTATTTATTAATTTTTAAAATAATTTAATTGTGTCAAAAGTTCACAAATTGAATGAGAGTTTGAACAAGTTTAATAAGGATTGATACGTTTTTTAGATCGATATTATGTGAGGGATTTCATTATTATGTATTAAAAAATATATAATAATCATTTGTCTCGTCCGTTTCTTTTAAAGCAACTATTTTGATAATAATTATTTATTTTTTAATATTGCATTGGCAACTCAGGATAGTTCGCGTGCGATTTGCGTCCTAGCAAAGTAGTAATTTATTTATTGTAAATGAAATAAAATGCATCAACGATTTTAATAATTTTATCAATTTCCACTGAAATTTGTTCAAAGTGTTCTGAACAGAGGTTCACTGTTTATGATTTTCACTAAATAGTACGTTATGACCCTAAGTTCACGGCTGCAATTACTAGCGCATCGTGATATTACCCAATATGGGGAAGAAATTACAAATATTTTAGTGATTATTATTGTTTTATCACTTTAGAACATTTACAAATGAATCTATCAGTTAAATCTCATACAGTGTGCAGATGAAAATATGATAAAATGTTAATTTTAGAGTCATTGAACCTACGTGTGGCGTGGTGACTGCTGTGATTTGTGAATCGGAAATATGTAAATAAACATGAACGATATAAGTTTAAAGATAGTGGAATCTCCCAAGGACCAAGCTGGTGTGGAGATATCGCCTTGTGCAGAATCGGGAGCTGAAAATGAGGTTGATCCGTTGGCAATTGATGAAGTCGATGCGAGCACGATAAAGGACCCACTGATCGAAGCTGCTGAAGAACCCACTATAGAAAAGGCGGGAAGCTGTGATGAAAATGCCAAAGAAAAGATAATAGATGAAAGCCTTAATGTGGATAGGGATAAGTTGACTGTAGTGCAGTCTGATAAAACAAAAGGTAAATATTTTGATAATTAACAAATTATTCAAATAACTTTAAAATTTTATATACATAAATAATTGCTACAAATTTTCTACTATATTACAATTTCAATTTTTGTTACATTCTTTAAGATTGTAGTATTTCTTTAAATAATTTTTTTTAATTCAATCTTAGTACTATTAATTTTGAAATATTGTGTCATCGGGTGGTATGTGTTTATGGTTATATGTGGTTAGGAATAAATTGTAACAACTTAAATTGTTTATCAGTGTAGAACAAAGGTTTTTAATTAAGTGGGACACCTCTTAGTTATTATGAACAGATCTGAACTTTTTTAATTTAGGTGAGAAATCTAAGGCGGGAGCAAAGCAAAGCTCCACTTCACTTCGCTTCCGCCTTTCCTTCAGTGTAATTTTTTGTAAACTTTCCTAAATACACCTTATTTCTCAAATAATAAATGTAAGTGTTTCACACCACACCCAGTATTCCTCCCTGCCCTCCCCCTCTGCCCTCTCATTGCTTTTAGTAAAACAGGCACATATGTATACCACACCTGTTTCATCATTTGTTGCTTTTAATACTATGAATATAAGCAGTGATGAACATAAGATACTTTATAAATCAGAAAATATAAGATTTGTAGGAATCTTTGAAGTATACATACTTAAATTTACAAGGGTCTTATTAGGAAACCAAATGAAATAAATACTTACCAATATTTCATGATGACTTATTCAAATAATCAGTAGTAACAATCAACAGCCTCTTGCTGGAATAATCTTAGCAAGAAGCGGTTGATTTCCAATGTTTTCCTTAGCTTGTTATGGTTATGCATCACCAGAGGACTATGCAGCTTTTATTATTTTATAAGAATATTATTATAATTTAAGTAATCATACTATAATTATGTATACCACCATAGCTGTTTACAATATAATTAATCCCGGCACAGTTAGTCTAGAAGAGATTGCTTTTTAGCTATAAGACCACTCTTAGTACCTAATAAGAATAAATAGTTAAGGACTACTTAGTGGACTTGTCATCTATAAAGTAAAAGTTTTCACTGAAAGAACTATATATTTACTTATTTTGTATTTGAATGTAATGGAAAAACTGAAAATACTAGTTCTCATTTTTTCTATATATTTATTATTGTAATGTTTAAAAATCTTAAAAATGATCTGAAAGTGTGATTTTATCAGTTTTTGAACACTCACTGCAGCCACTTTATGACCACAAAGGCAGTTAGTTCTTGACCATTAAGAAGGCAGTAGAAAAAGGACTTTATGATGAAGGATTTATGTCATAAATTGATACACCAATACATGTTTTAAATAATCATGATTTATGACATGTATAAACAAAGTACAAACTAAACTAACTTAAAAAATAAGATTAAATATTAAAATAAACTAAGTTTAAATAAATTAATTCAAACTATGTAAAAAATGTCTGCCAGATGAAAAAAACTCCATATGGTTGTAAACTAATCAGTTGATGACCAGCAGATATGCTAAGTTTTTGTATGGTATAAATGAACTCCTTCTCTGTCTGGGCTGGAGGTGAATGCACAAGTGAGCCCACAGCCCGGACAAAGGACACTCAAGGATCGGACAGTGGTTTTAATAGGTATCCCTACCCGGGCGTGGTTATGTTCCTCAAACAGATTACCCCTGTATAAAAAAAAATGGTATAAATTGAATGGTTGATAATTGCTCAGTATAATTCTCTGTTCTTAATTTGATGTCTAGATTATACATATCTAATGGAACTAAAATGTCTAAATATTTCACACTATACTGCATAGTATAGTGTGAAATATTTTGAAGGTGAATAAAAGTAGAAAAAAGAAGTTAAAATGGTTCATTGTCAACCAGGTCATAGCTAATGGAACCATTATTTACTACTAACCTACTATTTTACTAAAATATGCTTAAATTTAAATTAAAAAAGCTTAGAATAAAATACAAGCATATATTGATATCCCAATCATAATATTTGTGTGAAAGTAAAGAAAAACATGTTTTACTTATGGTGGAAAATGTTCAAAACTCATTAATTTTAGAGACTTGCAGTATGGTTCAATTTCTTCAACTCAAATGACAAAAAACAAAAAGTGTCACAGTAACACATGCAGTGAATAGAGAGAGAAGGGATTGATTGCGTGTTTTCATATATTATTATTACTAGTGCTTTCCCAGCTTAAATTTGACTAATTTTACATAATTTACATAAATGGTTGAGGAACTACCATAGTTGGCGAACTGATCTGGTGACCCTACCAGTCCCTTTTAATTTTTCTATAATGGTGTACAATAATGAGTTATCTATCTATATCTATATATATTATTAATTGTGTCCTAAAAAAAAGAAATAAAAAGACTAAACCAGGAAATAATATTAAATAGATTATAATCTCCTCACTTAATCTTAGTATTATTGAGGAGATTCTTGCTGCTTTTCCTCTTAAATAATAATATGTCTGACAGGGACTATGTTACTGACTGTCATGATATTGGTTTACCTGTCTGTCTGGAACTGTTGTCTACTCTATTGGGACTTTAGGAAATGGAGAAATACAGCAGAGTGTGATTTTAGTCAGTACCCACAATTGCTTCCATTTTATTGGCCCATTAAATATTTGCATGTCAAAAAAAGAAAAATGATAATATGAGTAATAATGGGATAGATTTATGGTAAGGTTAACCCAGAAAGTAGGATAGGTTTTTTATTTATTTGCTATTTTTGTCATTTGGTTATTTTGGTCATTTCAGCCATTTCGGTCATTTTCATCATTTTTGTCATTGTTGTCATACCTCTATCTATCTGTAAACAACACATATGTGTTGTTTACAGATAGATAGATAAAAGTAGAATGGGTTGTAATAGACAAATAGACATTGAAGGTTTGTATAGGAGACAAATCATTTCTCAAGTTTTATAGATATAAAAATGTATCATCTAAAAAATATGCGATAGTAACTCAATCTGTCTGTCTGTTAAGTTTTCACAGAAAAACTGCCAAGACTACTGAATCGGTTTTGCTGTAATTTTGTTTAAATGCAGTTTTCATACAGAATATGGGCAACACCTTTTCATCCCAGGAGATGGGATAGTTTGCGATATAAAATGAAGTGAATATAGCACTAACATAAAATGAAAATTTAATACAATGTAACCGGTAATAACACCTACTCTTTAAATAAGAGGTACACACTGGTGCTTCACCTGCCTGCGCCATGTGGTAACCTCTAGTTCATAATATATTCTTCATTGAATACTTTCCTGAAATTTAATCCATGGCCAGTTGTATTAAATCAATTATCTTCTATTGTATTACTAACTTTATTAGGAAGATGCTGATTACAAATATTCTTTTATATTTTTATAAAATTCTCTGCAAATCAAATGAATGTATATGAGATTAATAAACTCCAATACAGTTGACTAATTATCACCAAACATGGTAAAGCAAAATAATTTTTTAGAGCAAAAGTATTTTAGTTATATCACTTTTCATACTGAATGATTGTTATAAATAAGTATTGTTTAAAGGAAATATTTTTGTGTTATTATCTTGCTGTAACCTTGCACTAGATAGTAAAGTAGCACATCAACTTTTACACCTATTGACATGGTAGAGCCAGGCTGAAATCATTATCTAGACTACAGCCTATTGAGCAGGCTCTCTTGGTGTGATACTCCATGCACAGATCATTGGTGTGATTTTTTAAAATTATGTTTCATATGATGAGCGAGAGTTCCATTGGCCCACTTCCCCATCCTTCTATCCCATCTTCTCTATCTCATTCCTCTTTTTCCATTCCTCTTTCCCATCCCCCCTAACCCATCCTAAAAGCGATTGACTTACGAGTTGATTTCATCCCTGGTGTTGTAAAAGTCTATAGGTGACAGCAACCACTTTTCATTACATGGACCATCTGCTTGTTTGCCAGTTTTGCAATAAAAATTTAAAAAACCTTTCAAAGGTCACAATGTTATGCTTATGTAGACTTTTATAATTTTAAATAACTCTAAATAAACATTATTTTCTTTCTTTCTTTTCAATGAAAATTGTGTATTTGAAATTGTTGCTGCTAGCTAGTATTCATTGTACATATAAGTACTATAGTGAGATTTCAAAATTCAACCATTAATATTTCTAATATGTTTTAGAGGAGCACTTAAAAGAAGACAGTGGTCCTTTAGGTGATTCTGCAAATGAGAAGAAAATAGTTGCACAACAAAGTCCTCCTGCCACTGTTGTTCCTGAAAACGAGCCTAGGCTTGTGGAGCCTCCTATAGAAGAGGATAAACCTCAACCTGTAGTGGAGGATGTAAAAGAGCCCATTGCAGTTGCTATTGTTAAAGTAAGTGGTGAATGTGATGAAAGAAAAACTTGGCTAAGTGTGTTGCAGTCTACACATGGAGGTACCACAGATGTGTCCAGCAACCACTGTTTTTATTATTTGACTAAAGAACTCTAAAGAAAATATTTAATTGAAATTGAACTGATTTTGTATAAAACTAATGCACACTTGTCTGTTGTTTTGTGGCCGCTTGCTATATGTATTGTATTTATTCATATTATTACCATCATTAGAAATTTGGCATTACTTATATGGAGTGTTTGTCAAATATTAACCAATAGTAAGGCAAATGTATAGTTAGTAATATATAGGAACCAACCATTAGTTTTATTAGGGTCTATTAAGCATTGCATAGTGAGTAATTTTGTATTTTTCGTATTATTTTCATGCAGTTGTCTGCTATTAACTATGGCAATAACAATTGATGTGAACCATAATTAAATATACTACAATAAAGAATGATATTGTTATATAGGAACCCAGCCTAATAAAAGAAGTTCCTCCTGTAGAAGAACCAAAGAGTGAAGCTGTGGTTCAACAGAAGCAGCCTGATGTAGAGATGACGGAAGTGAAGCCCATTCAAGACAAAATTGAACAGAAAATAGATAAGCCAAAAATTCAACCAATGAATGGTGATGTTAATAAGGTATGAGATAATTTAATTCATTTTAGGAGTCATTCTTATTTGATTATAGAGATATGAAGTTTGATTTCATCTGGCTCAAAAGACCACATGTCTCCATCCTTTGCTCTTGTAGGGTTCATTAGTGAACTGTTATGATTATATGAGCATTACTTTGACCACACTATAGGTATTACTATTACACAGGGCAAAGGTAATCGTATTACAAACAATATGTGGTATAACATGTATTGTAAGCGTCGCCAGATGGTCTAAGGTGGACTGGTATGTGATCGCTACGTTGGTGGCTCCCCTCCTCGCAGAGCAGAACCAGTTAGGCTCCAACAAGTGTAAGATTAAAAATGAAGAATCAAAAACCGCATACTCACCTGCGAGACAACTGTAACCGAGCGGATACTGTAACGTGCTCTAACGTGGACGCCGAAAATCACCTTCGCCCGCGACGACCAACGGAGCGCCTTTGGCCGTATACTCATCGGCGAGCTGTAACCGTATAGTGCTTTATAGTGGACGCGTGAAACTATTTCCCTCACGATGCCCAACGAGCCGCCATTGACCACGTACTCATTTGCGAATTGTAACTGTAACCGAGCGGATACTGTAACGTGCTCTAATGTGGACGCCGAAAATGATCTTCGCTCGCAACGACCAACGGATCGCCTTTGGCCGCATACTTATCGGCGAGCTGTAAGCGTAACCGCATACTGCTCTAGTGTGGACGCGTGAAACGATCTTTGCTCGCGACGCCAAACGAGCCGCCTTTGGCCGCGTAATCATCTGCGAGCCGAGCGGATACAGTAACGAGGTTCTAGTGTGGTCGTGGCTCGCGAGCGCCCTTTTTTCGCAAAATTTTACCGGTGCTTTTGACGGCGTTGACTATCGCGGCCTTTGACTCGCGGCAAAAACCGTCTAAACGCCGGGTCGCTGCGGGCCGCTGGCAAGCCACGTCCACACTTTAATTTTTGGTTACAGTTACTGCAACGGTTACGGTTACGGCTAGCAGATGAGTACGCGGCTTAATACTATTCCTAACAATGCTGGCATTCGGAATCCAAAATTATATAAATATAATTCTAATAACAGATTCCATGAAGCCTCCAAGAGAAAGCCTCTGCTTTTTTTGTAACGAGCATGAATTCTGAAATCGCTGTTGACATTTACTAACAAATACGCCGTCGTCATGGCTGTGCAAACGAAGTTTACATGGCACGCACTAGTCATGTTGTAAAATCCAACTAAGAATATCCTTACATAATATATAGACACGCCTATGTGCACTGGAAAAATGTTTCATCCCTCAATTATTCTGCATGTTTAGAAGCACATATAACATTGTTGCACATTTAACACCTTTGCGCTATTTCTTATTTATATTTTCTTCTATACAATTGATTTGTTTGAGAAAAAAGGTAGTGTCATAATCTGTATGTATAGTCCGGCAAGAAAGTCCTTTACCATTCTAAGGTCGAATATTATTTTAACCTGATAGTATGTATCACAAGGTATATTTTCGTTTCTTAAAATAACGCTGTTAATGATCATCTACATTAGTGTATATAGTGTATCTGTCAATGTTTAACGTCATTTAACAAATGTCGCATTACATATGAGGCATTAAACCCATTGCTACATCTGCTGCATTATTCCAGATGGATCAGGGACAAAGCACTAACAAAATATTCTAATTCCAAATCTCGCCCTTATTTAAAACTAGTTTTCCTCGCGGCTACGCCGCATGAAAGGGCCTAGGCAGTACCTCTATGTTAGTCACATAAAAACGAAGTTAGGTTTTGAAGTGAAACTTTTGGAGGGGGAGGACATAGTATTAGGATTTTTTCTGTTACGAAAAAGTTGCGGCCACGCGAAGAGGCGGTATAATTTTAGAGTAGACTATGGATGTTTTTTTTGGTTCCAGATTGAATTCAGTTTTTTGTTTGATAAAATAAATATGTTTAAATAAAAAATGCATTCTTTAAAATGTACCTAACTTAACCAAATCATAATTTGCAGTAAACTGCGAAAAATCGAAATGTGTGCTGGGACACATAGTAGAAGTGAAGTTTTACGGGCAGGTTTTCAAATTGGACAAGTACATTAACGATCTGCCCGTAAAACTTAAAGTTAAAATTTTGTTCCGATTCGTTTTGCCACTTGTCCGTTGCCATTCGTTTTTCCACTTGTTTGTTGAAGTTTCACTTGTATCATGTGTTCCAGCACACATTTTTTATATGTATTAGAGTTAAAACTTTACTGTTTCTTGTTCAATTCACTACAATAACAAAGTAACTAAGTCCATATAGTTTAAACAGCTGTCCAGCAAAACAGAGATGAGTCTAAACCAACCTGATTTGAAGTAATCGAATGAATGAATTGTTTTACCATGACAACGTATTTGTTAGTGAATAGAAAAAACGCGATTACAGCGCCATCTAGTTAGCTAATCTGTCTTCTATGGAAATGATATCATTTATCGGGATAAAATGTGCCCAAGTGTTAACTCGGGTTAAAAGCCAGCACTATATCGAGTTTCATTCATATACGTTTAGTAGTTTCTAAAAAAGATGCGATCTCAGCGCCATCTTTTTCGCTATTTTCGTCTAACCCACTGAAACCACGTCATTAGTCGGGATAAAAGAATCCTAAGTTACGCCCCGGGATATAAGCTAGCTTTATATCGAGTTTCATTTAAATCCGTTAGTAGTTTTCACGTGATGTTCTTACAGGCGGACTGAAAGACAGACAGACACAAATTCTAAAAATTGCAATTTCGGAATCCTGGTCCGAATTATCCGACCTGATTTTTTTCAACTTTTTTAACGCATTGTACAAACTCGAACATTTATAATACAGATTTATTATAGTACTAGAATATGCCCGCGACTTCGTCCACGGTTGACTTGAAATTCCCGGGACATAAATGATCGCAGCAATTGTTTTAGTGAAAACTGTGTCGGAGTGAGCTAATTTTTATGCACCCGCACAATTACAAATCGCTCCCGGGAAAATTCCTGCGGGACTCCCGGAATTAAAAATATCACACCTTTTATTACATAAAATTTGCTATCAATCAATGAAAAAATCACACTGTAATTCGATCTTTTATAACCTGACCATTTTAAATCACCCAGAAAAATTCCCGCGGAATTCCCAGGATAAAAAGTAGCGCAGATTTTAAGTCTAAGACTTTGCTGTCGATCAGCGAAAATCGCATCAGTGAATCCCGAACAACTAGACAAACAGAAAAACCGACAAGAAATCTAAAAAGAAATGCATCAGGTTCTAAATCGTTTATATAGTCTATTCCAGTGGTTTTTTTAAAATAGGTTTATTGTACAGACACGGCATATTTAGAATTTTATAATATAGATAGTTTTCGTTAACTAATATTATTATCAAATAATATATTGTTATCAAAATAGTAAAGCTCTTTCTTGGCTGACTGTACATAGACGGACAGACTGACATGAGGATTTTATAAAATTTCCGTTTTTGCTAAAACGGCTACGGAATCGGAATAGCCGAATAGAATAAAAAGAACGGGTGACAGAAAATAGGCATTATTGCAACATCCACTGACACTTGATCCTTCAAGGTCAAAGATATTGGACACACCGAGTCACCTTGGAGGAGTATGCTGTCTCGATAAATTTGTATTCGTAATTTGCTTTGTCATTTAAGTTTCGATAGATGTAAGAATTCGAGTACATAAGTAGACTAATGACATACCTATATATTGTTACAAATAATTCGTAGTAGAAAGAATGTACTAAGCTGAAAGAAAGTATTCTAAGGCGCGTGTTCGAGTTGTGGTCCCAAAAGCGTTTACTATTTAGGCAATTTTCTGATATAATTTGCACATTGTAATAATTACCACATGCTAACAAACGGTATAGGAAAACATCGAGATAACCGATGTGTCAAATCCGCCCATCCGCCTTGGACAAGCGTGGCAGCTATACTAGCCCTGCCTCTGTAATTGGGAAGCCGGAAACTAGCAGTGAGACGTTTATGGGCTGTTATTATTATTATCCTAAGCTTAAGCATAGTTTGATACAAATGTGAGAAGGCAGTCATCTTGTCCTACAATCTTGTAGTTACAGGGCAAACTGAGTCCAATACTTAGTGACCCAATTTGACACACACGGATCCCTTGTACACTCGTCTTATGAGTCTTCCCTGAATCCACTTTATCTTTTTTATGAAAGAAATTAAACAGTACGAATAAATAAATAATCTGCAGATAAACACACACACTGTATATCCCCAAACTAAGCAAGTTACGCTTGTGTTATGAGTAATATGCAATGGACTGCGGAGCCGATCCCAGACACCCAAACTACCAAATAACAAAGTTCATTTACAAATTTTTTCATACTAGGAATCAAACCCGGAGCTTCTGGTTTCAGTTAACCAGGCCAGCCAAGGCTTAGTTCAGAAACTGCAAAGGTCGTCAAAGAAGTACTCTATGTCGCTACATAATAGTGTAATAAAATTAAAAAAAAAATGTAATCGGTTCCACACATGAAAGTGATAGTGAAGGATAGGAAAAGTGGACATGGGCGTATCATTAGACAGATTTTAAAAAATAGCAACGATGTTTTATTAGAGACTTGAAATTAATAGCTGGCGAGATATTTGTTTTGAAATGTCGTGGACATTCTAACTTTTGAAAAGTGGAAAATTCCGAAAAATATAAGATTGTAAAGTTTAAAAATACTTTCAATGAAAATTGTTTTTAATTAGATCCATTAGTAGTTTTTGAGATATGAGGTCGTGAACAAAGATAGGTTAGCCACTTTTAACGGGGTCGGGATTTGCTAGAGTTTGATGCATGGAACAATGGTTTAGAATTCATTTATCCATTCTTTTATGTTCTAGGATGACCAAGGCACGAAACGCCGTACAAGTGAAGAAATAGAAACTGAATCTCCCCTCAAGAAACTCTGTCAAGAAGTAGAGAAGACCTTTCCACAGCATGACACGATGATAAACGACTACATTCAAACTGCAACCAAAAACAATATAGACGAAATACAAAGACACACAGAACAATTGTTAGCTGAAATACAAACACTACGAGAATTGGCGCAAAAGAAGGAACATGAATGGAACAACATACTACATCTGAAGAAAGTGAAAGAGGAGATTTTGTTAAGGCTGCTGAGGCGAAAACAGGTTTTGTCTTTTGAGAAATCCACAGAGGTGAATGGTTCAGACAGGAGTGATCCTTTCGACTATTTGAATCAGGCGAAGAACTTGGCGATTGATAAAAGCGATGAGATATCAGGATTGGCGATCAAGCCTCCTTGTTCGTCTGTACCGCCGATGATCCAACCGCCAGTGATGCCTGTGACGTCACATTTCAACCCAATGTCCGGGTTGCCACCACCGTACGATAAAGCTGCGCATATGCAGAGCATGCCGAAACCAGTATTCCACCAACCGATGGCGATGCCAGGCCCTATGCCAGGATTCCCGAGAGACATGAACGGACAGTTGCCGACCGGCTACGGGTTGCCGATGGGCCGTCAGGGTCCCACGAAGGATGTGAAATCCATCATAGCCGACTACAGGCAACGCTATCCGGAGATCACTCCAAGGAGAGGCAGACGGATGAAGTCCATACTGAACCCTAATATGATGAACGCGCCGAGACCTATCGCTCCGAAAGTGGAAAGCATGAATAATTTGAACAATCTCAATAATCTCAACATGTTATTCAATAATTTGGATATGGTGAGTATTTTATTTTTACATCATAAAATATTATGGACTAAATTATGTTGTTGGTAAGATTGTCATAAAATGTGGTTTATTAGCATATTCGATACTGTAGGTAAATAGAAAAGCCCGATTAGAAAGCTCAAGACTCATTATAAATTACTATTTTCGACACTTTAAATTGAGTACCGAGTGTGGGGGTTTTATTGAAAATATACCATATGTCGAAAATATATTATTGAAACTAATTTTAATGGAATATGATTTTTTAAGTTGCATTCTGAATTTTATGTTGCACTTTATAGTTTCAAAATAATTTTATGCTGCACTTTCTAGTCTAATTTATGTTGAAATTTATAGTTTAAAAGTAAACTATTGTTGTAGTAGTCTATTACCTGTCTCTTCTATTTTTCTCGCAATTTCACTACAATTATTGTTGTTTGTAAAATTTTATAGAAATTACTTTCCTTCCAAACTTCATAAATAATATAAGCCTGACTGAGAACAAACGTGCAAAATAACAAAGTCGAAAGTGTAAAGGAACTGTAAAGCTTGTAAAAATGACTGAGATTCACAAACAGACAGGATGAAGTTATAAGGTTTCCGTGATTGCCATCTGACCACGGAACCCTAGAACGAAAAAAAGAAATGTATTTGGTGCTATTCGACGTAATGGGCCATTATTCAACTCTGAGTGAGGCAGTAAGACAACAGGCACTAATTTAATTAATAATTACGAACCTCGACCTCGATACGGCGTTGTGTCGTTCTTTAGCCGTGTGATAAAACTTTTAAAGTGCAATGACCTGGATTTTAAAGAAAAACTGGCTTAATTAAGAGTGCTGGGACCGTTTTGTTAGTCTTTTAAAGACACTGTTTAAACTAATAAATTCATTTCTACTTTCATTACCACTGCCACAACTGTATACATACAGTTATGAATTATGACAATCACTACTCCTGTACTCCATAAGTATTTAGAATGACTTAGTTTTTGTACTGCACTATGAGAACTTATTTACATTGATTCAGCTACTGACTTCTGCCGTTTACATAAATCCAGTGGTCTCGATTATTTATTTAGGGTGTACCCAAGTTCTTGAAGTAAGTAGAGTTTGCTGTAATTCTCGCAACAACAGAATTTGATCCGATTGACTTATTTGTTGAGAAAATTTTCCTATATAATATTGGAAAAGTTGGTGGAAATGTTAGAAGAAGAGGTATCTAGAAAGAAACGACTTTTGGTAAGAAAATAGATAGATGATATAATTGAAACTGGTTCTGCTTTGTTGTTGAAATAATTGAGAACCTGATTGAGATTTGAAGAACCTGCAAATTGGAAATATCAAATTTCAGCTGCTTGAATTTCCGATAAGACGCGATTTCACCCTACAAAACAAAGTCGGCGACTGGATTACTGCTGACTTCGTCGTTTACAAGAGTCCATTATCGTTGGCGCGTGTGTCCAAGGGGAGCGGATTGACTTCAAAATATTAAATCGGGAATTTTAAAGCCGACGCTGGCTTAGTAGCACCGTACTGACTTCAAAACTGATTACACTGTTCCAGAATGAATGCAGCACTGGCTTCCTTCGAATTTGAATGCAGTAGCTGGATCAATGTAAATCAGCTCTGATACATGACTCTAAAACAAGTGGACGTGCGCGAGTGAGACTTGCATGTAGTAGGTTAAAGAATACAATACCGATATTATTTTTAAGTTTTCGCGACTAGTATACATAATAAAATTACTGTAATATTTGCAACAACTCAGAAGGGTTTATGGTAATAAAAGAACAGCAACTGGTCATAATCAGGGAACCTTTCGGCTTACATACATGTCATCCAATGACTCTTCACACTCGACAAGCATTTTTAGAACACGTCGCCCTTCCTCCAACAATTTTACAGTATAAGAAACTTAGCAAATTGGCACAACCGATAGCGGATTCAAGTCATTGATAAACTATTTTAATTAAAGGGTTATGAATGACAAGAATTTAATACATCATTGTTTGGAAATGTTAGATAATATTTTATACAAGATATTATATAAAATATTATACTTAAAGTTTTACATGTAATACAATAAACCGAACACAGTATAAATCTATCTCGCCTGCCAACATGAAAATAAAATGTAGCGAATACCGTCTATATACAATTGAGAGATTTTGAATTATAATCTGTACACATTTACCACATATTAGAGATTAATATTATTACATAAAATTATGTTAAATTATAGAGAACTACTTACTCTATACAAAACAGGCGCTAATCACCGAATAAATAAAAATATAACATTATTATTCAATTAAGGAAATGGCCGATTGTATCGTTCAGCAAGTAGAGGGTACATAACAAAATTGATTATTAACTTTAAAAAGAAACATGACAAGAACAATGATGCTACTAAATAACTGTAACATTACGTTTTAACGGTTTTAAGCGTGGTAATTTATTTGATTTTTATTATTTCGATGTTTTGGCCACTTTTGAGTAATAAGTCACTGAAAAGTAGCCGAAACGTCGGAATAATAAAAATCACATAAATTACCGTACTTAAAACCGTTAAAACGCACTTTAATTACAATACGGATATTAAAAAAAGCCTTATTCGATACAACGATTACGAGACAGCTCTTATGATATTCACCGGCCGCTATGGCTGCTATGGCTGCTATATAATGGGCGCGCGCCAGTCCTTAACATAGGATAGAAAAAGCAAGTGCTTCCGTCTACATTTTTAATGTTATAATTTTTGTCTAAATTCGATAAAGCTTATAAGTAATAAATCTTATTATATAGGTACTTACGTATAGGTACAGCTTGGAAATTTTTGCGTTTGTATTACGTTGACGCTGCTTATGAGCGACTGATGCGCGAGTGTGAGTGAGAGAGCAGCTAGGGTAAACTAGTTTATTCTTTATTATGTAAAACAATATAAATTGATCGACATATAGACGACTATTTATGCTATTTTTTCAAAATTACAAATATTTGAAAACCATTATATTTTTCATTCAAAATATAGATCATACAGGAACACTTGATTTTTCCAAATTTATTTATACGTATTTAAATCCTAAAGTTATTAAATTCCTTGCAAATATAAATGACAATAGTTACTTCAGGTAGGTCGTTCGATTTATATATTCAAGTTACGAAAAATTAATTATTAAAAACTCTGTGCAGAATCAAAAAGCAGTATTGGAACGCCTTCAACAAATGCAAGCAGGTGGTCTACCAAATGGTCTCTCATTCAAAGATGTTCTAGTCCAATTTGCTAATATGCAGCAAACAACTGCAGGTCTTTTACCGAGTAGACCTATGGAAACGGTCACAAATAGACCAGAGCACCACATGAGACCTGAAGGTAGACGGAGACAGGAAAGAAGTCATGAGGATGTACATATCTCGGTGAAGCAGAGTGAGAGATTAGCGTCTCCAAGTCCCAGACTGCCGCCTCCCCCACCTTACCCTGAAATATCTTTGCTGCCGGTGTCAACCAGTCAGGACAGTCAAGCGACACAGCAGAACTCTTTATTACATGGGATATTGACCAAGGTATGTCGATTGTGTTACCAGTATCTTAGATGATTAGTAAAATTAGGATGATTACACATAGTCTAGCCTTGGATTGATAATTATAATAATTTGACTGTCTCTATGGTTTTGTGGTCAAGAATAAACATTATTATAGTATTGAAACTTAATTTTTTTTTAAATTTAAAAGCTTAAGGAATAGTTTTTCAAAACACCATCTGAATTATTAATTAATTATAAGATACTCTGATTTTAATACCGTTATTTGCTTTATCAACAAATTTTTTGGAATAATTAATAAATAGTGTTTAATATTTGCTTTATTCATTCATTGTTATGGCTTTTTTTAATCAGCTTCATTTATTATTTATATTTTGTGTAAAAATTGCTTCACTGAGGAATAATTTTGTGTTGCATTCTATCCAAGAATGTTTACAACATTCCCTTTTTCTAAAAGCTAATTTTATTATTTGTAATTTAAATTCTCGATTAAAAGCATTTCATGAAAGAAAGTTGACTTATATACCTTGCTTAATCGTTTTTGTTTCTAGATTTCTCTATTCTATTGCAATATACTGAAATACAGTTGATAGATGTCATGCTGAATAAAACACAAAATTATGCCTCATGTCATAACATTTTCTTTTTGTAATGCAACTCCATGCTGTGTGCTTATCGCGCGTATACGATGTAGCCAACAGTATGAAGGGTAGAGATAGAGAGGAACTCTTACATGGAAATGAAACTGGAAAAGTGTCCCACTGAAACTAATAAATAAATAGTTCAAGAACCGACCATAAGGCCAAAATTACATGGGCTCACTTCAGTATTTCAATTTTGATAGAGATGGGAAGAAAAATGAACTTACTCGTTACAATACATTCAAGACTGCTTATATTATTATAAGAAGTTAAAAGTTTAATGATTATATTTTATAGCATTTAAGAAAGTCACTTATGAAAACAGTTGTAAGGATTTAATTCATTTCTTTTTTAGACTTTTGCCCCATTTATATCCAAACGGAGAGACAGAAGTGAACAGTATAATTTGAGGTAATGGTGCTAGTGTAGGCAAAGAGTGTGACAGTTTAAGGAGTAAAATATTTTTAATTGATATATTTAATACACTTAAAGTTGTTTACTGCTACGGCACGCTATAATGACTGGTTTGACATTTGACGGCTCGTGAAGTTTGGTATAAATTAATAACTACGTTTGAAGAAGCAAATTGTCAATAAGTCATAAAATTTATCGAATGTGTAATTTTAGACAACAAAATTAATTTATTACATCGATTATAATGCAATAAATGTAGGTAGGATGTAGACGATGACAGCGGCGACGAAAGTGAAAATAGCAGTATGGAGGAATCTGATTAAATATGGTCTTTTGTGGCAACTTTCTTCTGTCTCGTTCTATATACATATATTGGTTTCTTGGGTGCAAATAAAATATGTATATTCATTTTTAATCAAACATATTAAGTAAACATATTTTTTTTCGTTTTATTATTAAAAGAATTAGCTACTACTTATAACTCCAAAAACTTATAGACGCGACTAGCACTTCATTATATTTTTTGATAATATATTGACATATTTTACGTCACTATTGTAATGTGTCAAACCTGCCATCATAGCGTGCCGTAGGAGTAATTGTTGTGAAATTTTAATAATACTTTATAGTAAGTTTATAGGTAATATTTGCCTTTTGACTGACATCTAATCATACATAGAGATAGTCCTCCTTACCTCTACCTTCCATAGCCAACAGCATTGAGCTTGAATGAGTGTTGCCAACGTTGCAGCAGGCGTCCCCTGCGTCACAGAGTTATTCACCGACGTTGGCCAAACTTCTCACTTCGCCGGAAAGGGGGCAGGCGTTCGCTCACGGCAAGGTACAACACAATGTGTACAGAGAAACATACCGATTGGTGTTGATTGGCCTCGTCATTGACATATATTGTCAAAATATTCAAAATTTAGCATTTAAGGTGGTTTCTATCGCGTTTTTGGACTGTCCAAGTTTTAAAGTACTTCTTAAGTTCGAAATTTAAAACCCGTTTTTTAAAATGAGTATAGCGAGTGTAATCATAACTGCTTCGTTTAAGATTCGTAGTCAATTAAATTATTTCTCTATGGAAACTTTAAAGTCTTTGTCGGATGTAGTTCTTATTTTTTGTAAGTAGTTTTGTAACTAATAGGTAATGGTTGAAACCATTGACCCTAAAAATAATTATGGTGCTTAAAATAAGAGCAGTATTAATATTTCATCATTTACTTTAACACCATATTGCTGAGTAATATTAATTACATTATTAATCATTTAAATAATTGCTAAAATGCATTTTTAAAAACTCTAGGATTGAATTTTGAAAACTTTAACAGTCCAAAAACGTAATTTATGTTCCATTCTAATAATAAAATTTAATATTTTTTGAGAATGGCAATACTCATTGAAACACTATAAAAATGCCACCTCACATACATATTACTACATATACATATTTATATTTTACTAAAATATCTAATTTTTGTTTATGTATTCTGGTTTTGAAGAATATTCATTTTACAGAATGCATAAAATAATATCTCAGTAATTGACTTCATTAATAAATTTGTTTTAAATTTAAGCAAATATTGAACTATTTTTATTTCAATTCTGAATTTAATATATATATTTTATAATAAACGCAAAGGAAATATGCAATATTATAGCAGTTGCAGATTATGAATGAATGAATGAAAACACTATTGTTCACCAAAAATTAAAACTACGTTCCTAAAACTAAGTACAGTAAATGATGAACAAATTATGTTAAGATTTAGATATTCAGTAGCAGTATAAAAGTACTCAAGTTCCATTGTAAACACATCGTAGTTGCTTTCTAACAAAAGAACGGAGAAAGTCGATCGAAAGAGGTCAGTTATACTAAAATTGTATTTCACATCGATGATAAAGAAAAATACTAGGTATGATAACCTAGTAAACAATGTAGTTCTAAAATGTTCCTAAATCTTACTTGGTTCGCGACAGGTCGATATGACCAACCTAGTGACAACACTAGGTTGTGACGTCATTACCAGATGTCGTTCTAATTAATTGTTTTGGAAGACAACAAAATGAGCGTAATTACCATCTTTATATTTCAAGTAATAATTTCAAACGCAGCCCTATCCATTATATAGACAGGATATTTATAACAATTATTTACACATTCAATGTCACAATCGTCTAATATTATACTGGCTAGTTCTCGTCCTTGAAAATTGATTTTTATTTTAACATATGACGCATTTGCCACCGAGGTAATTCCATTATACAACTATTATATTATACGAGCAACAGCGTAGTGAGATCGATATCTGTAAACCATGTAGATGCGGACTCGTGCACCACTAAAAAAAAAACATTTAAAATTAAAATAGTTCAAAAAGAATAATTAAAATAGCGTTGTAACGTAGTTTTATTATATATACTAGTCGCAAAACTTAAGCAAAAACTATTTGTCGAATATTTTAAACAATGATAGGACACTTATAAGAATATATTTCCCTCTTATAATTAGTATATTAACCTTGTATTATTTAATTACTTGCATCAGTATGGGCACTAACAGTTTTGAATCAACATTTTTGCACTATAGTATCAATCGAATGAAATCATAGCTTCTTTGCATTTAGGCCTTATCCATTGCGTTTGTTATACATTGTGGTGTATATTTGACATCATATAGTTAAGGGATTTCTTATTGTTTTACAGAATTGTGGTGAGATAACGATAACGCCTGTCCAACCGACGCCTCCACCGCCGGAGCCGCAGCCCGAGAAGACTGAAGAGGTCGTGCAGTTGGTAAGAGAAGCCCAGCTAATTCACCCTTCCTTCTGTAATAGGGTTATAGTATTTAACAAAAGTAAAGAAGCGAGAGATAAAAGATGAAATAGAAAGTAAATTTAGCTAGACTTAGTTTCTTTTATTTAGAACAGTAATAACCCATTGTGACGCTGTGACTTTTAAGAATTTAGTTTGAATAAAAATTTCACTAAAAATATTATATCATGTGATGCAATTTTTTCCTGTGCATAAGTTTGATTGGCCTATGCCCCGGTCACATGTTCCTTCGGGCCGGATAACCGTTTACGGTACGAAGTTTAAACCTATGTAAGTATAACAACAGCAAGTGCATTATATGGCAAAAGCTAGCGTAGTGCATGAGGAGAAATGACTCATGCACTCGACCTGTCACTGACTCTGTGCCTCGTGAAGTCTGTCTCTGGATGCTAGGCATTTCTTCGTTAGCTACGTACATACACGAACTTTCACGAGCGTGCTGAAATAACCCACAGTGATTGGGCAGCGCAACTACCAAGCTACCCGCGGGCATCACGCAGAGGGCGTTCGCATTACATAAGTTTCTCCATTTCTGGATGTAGGTCTCTTAGATATTTTGCCATTTTTTTTGCGCGATTCTTGACCATAATCTCCCCGCGACCGACGCAATATCATAGCGCCATTTTATAATGGGCCTTCTACGACCTCTTTTGTGATCTCTCGTGTACTAGAGGAGAATTCTTTAACTCTATCTGTCTGTGGCCCTCACATATGATATGCCCACTTCGACACTACCTTTACTGCTATTTATGCTACAACAATGGTATAGTATTCCTATATTAATTTTTAATTTTATGGAAGTTTGTTATAAACCTTTCAACTATAGTAAATATATTTTTTAATATTTGCGAGCTCTTGGTCGTCTTTAACTAAATACGTATTGATTTGATTAGGACGACGAAGAGAGTCCGGCGTCGGAGGGTGAGGCGTCGGGGTCGCCGTCGGGCAGCGGTTCGGGCAGGTTGGTGATAGACGAGGGGGCGGCGGAGGGGGGCGAGGCGCGCGGGGCGGGCGCGGGCGCCGAGGCGGGCGGCGAGGCGGGGGACGCTGACGCGCCCCTCTGCCAGGGGTGCCGGCGTCGCGACGCACAGTTCGTGTGCGCCGGCTGCGCGAACCAGTGGTATTGCAGCCGGGACTGTCAGGTACGTTGGTTAAACCTATTTCCTGTGGTCTCAGCATATTCCGGCGGCCCGGTGACAGGAGGAACCCGGAGTGTTTAGTGGGTATTCCGGCAATGTAGCTGTAGTGTACTCTGCTCTCAATGACATTTCCTTTTTTAATTATGGCTCCAATGCCTTTAGCGTTGTTTTTGCCGTTTTCAGAGATAAAAAAGACAGATGCTAAATTAAATGCAAAATTAACAGACTTATTTTTGGTCGGTAATTTATATATTATTGAGCATTAAAAATTTATAAAGGACATTCACAAAAGTACTATGTAATAATGTTAGTAGCGAAATTTACATTGATGGGTCGCGTACACTATGACGTTATATAATGCACACTTGCGCCCGGAATTGTGTCAGAGTGACATTGACAACTGACAGCTGTACATGCCACCCTAAAGAATAATTAGTAATCCGATTATACACTTAAAATTTCAACTACATAGAATTATTATCCAAGTGTCTCATATTTTAATTTAACAAATAATATATATAAAATAACTTTAATTTAACATTGACATATATTTTAATTTAATATTTCAGGTGGCAGCTTGGGACGAGCATTCAGAGATGTGTTCTGGATAGTACATAACACCAAGTTAAATGTAAGCTCCAAATGAATATATTATATGTATGTAATATGTAATTTATAACTTTATTTGAATGCGGGTCATGCTGAATTAGTTGGTGACTTTTTTATTTGTATAGTTCTAAAATGAATTGCTGAAAATAATTTCTATTAATTTATTGAAAGTATTACATTGTTTGAAGTTTTCGATATTAACCATAGTAGGTGACTATACAATGTAGAAATGACAGACACTATAAGGCGTTGTTTTAAAGAATTTTTAATGTACCAGGTTATGCATTAAATCGATTTTAATCAAATAGATTTTCGGTCCCTAATGATGACAAGTATAAAAAATATATTGTTTAAGAAAGTTTATACACGTTTTCTACTTTTAATAGCGTCTATTTAAAACATTATACCTGATTAATAAAAAAATATTTTAAAAATGTTATCGACTAAATTAGCTTTGGCCTAAATGATGAGAAGGTCTCAAAACGGTTTCTATGAATATGTAGTGTCATTGCCTTAAAATTAGTAATTATGCGGTAATTAGGTGAATCTCTATTTTGTTTAAACTATTCTTTGGATAGTATCAAATATGTATCTATCGAATAAAGCGCGTACTGATTGAAGTAAGAGTCGAAATTGTATTTGATCCGAAATGAAACTATATAAGTTTTGCGCCAAACTTTATGGGTTTTCAAATGAACTGCAGAAGGACGCGCAATATTTTTATCTTTATATGGTAAAAGTATGTTACATAACCACAGTTTATAGCGGTCGCTCTAACCGAAATCGGTTTTGATTGTATTATATTATTACAATTTGTATTATTGATTGTATTATATCAGTTAAAATTAAAATATATAACTGATTTGAGCTGAAGAACAGCCATAAAGTTGGTCGCGGATTCTGCTTAGGAAACATGGAAAATATAAAGTGTGCTTTTCTGCTGTAATGATCGTTTTTTTACTTTGTTACGCATAGCTACAGCAGGACAAACAATTATTGAAATATTTTAGTTTTCAGTGTTTTTTATGTTTAATCAATAATAAGTAATATAAAATGTTAGGACAAGCAGTATTTTCATATTACACATTTATTAATTAGTATATTTCTAACTTAGTCTCTGTAGTTAGCGCTTAACAAAAACATATTTATTAAGAGAAAATTGACGAATTTTATTTAGGAACCAATTGCAAAGAAAATTCGTACTTAAATTCACGGTGCGTGCTTTGTTTGATAATTGAAATATTAGGTGAAGCTATTCTGTACACGTGTCTGTCAATTGAGATGTTGTCTGTCGAACGAATTATATTTTAGTGGAAACATTAATGTGTTTTTTTGACAATGTGAGCAGTCAGATTAAAAAGACCATCATAACACTTTAAATTTTCCGATTCTCTATACTTATATTCTATTTCAAAGCTGATTGTCATTGCAATTATAAATCTAAAACGAGAAATATATGAAATAGTTTTTATAGCGGCTTTCATGTGTGTGACAGCTAATAAAATCATATATTGACACGTCATTGATGAGTGCTGACAATCTATGACAGGTATGTAATAATTTCACTGTCATAATACATTGACACATTGGCGCTGTTTTTAAATTGGATTTTTTTTTATTTCTGTTTATAATTAATTTATTATTATTGAATGTTCCTATATTTGAAGCTATTAACAATTGATGGTAAACAGACAATATCTCTATGCTCTTGTATATTTCCTTTCCTTATTACTGTTATATTATATTCTATCACTTTTATTTATAAAAAGATCCAAAATGTATTCCTAGAGAAATACACCTAAACGTAGTGAGCTGTGTCATAAAAAGCCTTTTTGTCTATTTTCGTAGATGTAGAACTAAGTTTTTTTTATTGTCTTTTTTTTACAACTGTCGCCTATTTTGTTTTAATTCAGTTATAGTCGGTTGTGTTTGTGACGTGATTCGTGCTGTACAAAATTAGTTGCGGTCACCATTTCGTTGTGGTATTATTCGCCGCAATGGCAGGCAAAGGACCTAAGTCCATACAACCTTGTCTGATGTAATAAAACTACGTTGTAATGGTTTTAAGCGCGGTATTTTATTTGGTTTATATTTCTACATTTCGGCCACTTTTCAGTAACCGTGATCACCAGATACTGCGCTTAAAACCATTAAAACGTAGTTTTATTATGTATACTAGCCCCGAAAACATAGTAAACACTTGTCTGATTTATTACGTCTTCAATATAGTTTAGCCAATTTGTAGGTCTTCGACTTCCGCCAATGAACTGTGACGACTCGACGGGCCACATTTGATTACATAGTTCACATTTCTCACAAAGCACAAAACTATTTTTCGAAAAATATCAAAATCAATCAAAAATATTAGTTATTTTAGAAAATAAAAGTGCAAAGCACGTCATCGCTGTTTGGTTCCCGCCAAAACTCACTGTTTCATCTGTTCAAAAGAGACGTATTAATTAAACTCATACTCAACTATAAATAATGTAGTATATATAGTTCATTATATACCTGGTTCTATATCTTACTATTTTAATACATTCCCCTTATTATTTGTTAAAATTGGACAAAAATTCCATAAAAGTAATGCCAGTACTAAAGCCAGTAGAGCGGACAATCAAATCAATTGAGATGCTTTTTATAAATTTACAGAAACTCGAAGCCCCATAGTTTTTGTACAGGTCGACCTACTTTGACGTCATAAGAAAGTACAAGTAAAAGGAGTTAAGTGGCGAATTTACTGTTTGAAAAATTAAATTGTTTCCATGATGACATTTTAAATCTTATATGGTGTTATTTTAACTCCTGTTCTTTTATATGTTAAAATATTGGAATTTGTTGTGTTCGCATCCCTATTCAGCAATGGTAAGGTAAAAGAGTGGGTGAGTGAGTAAAAACGGGCAATCATAAATGATGTCACAAATACAATCGTCATCTTGAATATATTAATTAATAAAATTTATTAAAACAATAATTTATTGCAATCAAATTAGGTCCACATTACACGTGATTTTCGTAAAAAAGGTATCCTATATTGAATTTTGGTTCCTAAAAATTGTTTTATTTTTTTAATGAGAAAATTATGCACAGTGTTTGTTGTTTTTAAATGGTAATATTATTATTATTATGGCTTTTATTTTATTTTTATTTCACCAATATCGTGGGAAGAATACTAGGAATGGCAGTTGCACAGTAATAAACGTAATTTTGAATAACTTTTAAGTGTTACCTCTAGATGGCGCCACATGTATATTTTCGGTCGCTTTTTGACGTTGTCCTATTATACATTAAATTATTTATTTATTACAAGCCAACCAACGAAGACAAAGTTGGGGAGATAACACCTTTCAGCGAAATTCGTCATTATATTTCGCGCGAAAAAACTAACACAATGGCAAAGTACAGAACTATATTTTTCAGCAGTTAAAACGTCAACAGACAACGGGTTAAAACATGTTACTTTTTTTTATTTTTTTTATTGCATGACTTCAGCATACAGGCAGACGGCCCACTTGATGGAAAGCGGTTAACATCGCCTATGGACATTTGCAACACCAAAGGTGCTACAAATGCGCTGCTACTCTCTTAAGGGAGACTGCAACCTGGTCACTAATGCCGGAACACAACTCAAGGTTGTAATGGCGACATACTCTAGACCAGGGGTGGTCGCCATCCAGTCAAGCAAA
The DNA here is from genome assembly GCA_039645545.1 of Dendrolimus houi. Taxonomy (NCBI): domain Eukaryota; kingdom Metazoa; phylum Arthropoda; class Insecta; order Lepidoptera; family Lasiocampidae; genus Dendrolimus; species Dendrolimus houi. Next base: position 3,962,388 of record CM077122.1, read on the forward strand.
TACCCTACCACCTGGCTGTGGGTTGTTTTGTCGCCTCTTACGACATTCCGCCTGGCCGCAGGAAATTGTATTCTTTCTCCGTTCCTTATACTTTATAACAAGTTAGATAAAATTGGAAAGGAGTATATTATAAGACTAAATTATTGATTGAATTAGTTAAAAAATCTTCAATGAGTGAGATAAGAATAAACCTCGAGAGCCATCTAGGGTTACCTATGGTTGAGGCGATTTTTAATGATAGGTTATTTACTGGACGATTGTCATAATTATATTCTTCATTCATGCCAATATTAAATCAAGTATCCCTAAATATACACATTTCGAATTGTTTTGCGAATGTAGTATAGATACGAAATGCTTCAAAGCGAAGATAATGAATAAGATCTATTTATATGTGTGAAAATAAGAAATGTGAGTTCTGAATCATACCGAAACACATAGAACTGCGATCTGACAATAATAGATATTAATTTTCTATTACCTATAAAGTAAATCGCTTTATTACCCAAAATTTTAAACACTTAGCCCATTAGTACATTTTTTTGAAAACATGTTGGTGTTGATATAGACGGAATAATAAGTTCGTTTACTAAATAAAAATTATTCTAAAAGATACTATCATCTGGGTTATAAGTTAAGGCTTCACAAGATAATCTGTAGAACGCTGCGTCACGTTTTGATCTGTATGTATGAAAAAGCTTCGATTGCGCTCATGCTCGTCGTGTTGCTAAGAGCGATGAAACAATTTGGCGCTAGTTATAGCAATAAGGAATATGCATGTATTTTAATTATTTAAATTGGTAAATAACCATCAAAATATAACTCAAAAATGTTAAACAAAGTTAGTATGAAAATAAATATTTTAAAACTTTGGCGTGTCTTCAAAGTCGACATCACGATGTTACAGTTTGAACGTGTACAACGTGTACTTTGTCGTCACATTTTAAATTAGAATTAATAAAATCCATAACTAAAATGCGAATAAAATTATAGTAAGTTACAGGTACAATAATTCTACTGTTAAAAATATTTCAAACAAATAGGAATTAGAATTACATGCATACTCCCTCCCTATTGGTTATTATTAAATACGCCATTTGAATAACCATAAAAATAAGAATTTTAACAATTCGTTTGTAAATAGTGAAAATATAATTTACATTTTTAACCTGTTTACTAGATAATTATATAAGTAAACAGATAGAATATATGACGGTAAAATCGGCAGACATAGTTTTTTATCATCATACAAAAGTCACGGCCCCTTTGATTTTGTCAATTTCTTTGTTGCAAATGTCAAATGTAAATTTTAATGTGTCTTTTAGATAATGTTTATTTAAGTTCTTCGAGTGAGGCTAAGTGACTAACGCCATATATACTCTGATTTTTAATTACCTGGACTAAAATGACGCTGCGTTTGACGTTTTTTTATGTTGCAAGCTTGGAGCAACTCACCACTGTGAGCTGAATCCTATAGAATTTCTATGGAAATTCTGTAGGATTCAACTCACTGGTAAGTTGTTGATGCAACTCACACAACTCAACTTATGACTTATAAAAAAAGGTGGATCGCAACTGTCATTTTAGTCCAGGTAATTAAAAATCAGCGTATAAGAAGAATACTAAGGCGTAACAATTATATAATAAAAACGGTTACTCTTGACAATTTTTGCAATCACAGTTGGCGCCACCAGTCTGGTTTTTCTGGAAAAGCTCAATTAAAACTTTCAATCAAAGTATTTAAAACATATTTTTTAAATTGAAATCAGTCGTAAATTAAAATTTCTAATTGGGTCCTTTTGAATTTAATGAATTTCATTGATTGAGTTTAAAAAATATGTTTAATCCGCTATGCCTCAACTTTTCAACCTCATGCGGCCCGTCGAGCTTCTGTGAGGGCCGCCCCACCTGGGCGGGCGAATACTACATAGTAGTATAATATACATTGATAGATAGCTATTCATTGTACAATATTATTAAAGAACAATTAAAATAGTACTGGTAGAAACTAGTACTATTTTAATTGTGTATACTCTGATTTTTAATTACCTGTACTAAAATGACGACCGCGATCAATTTTTTTATGTTGTAAGCTTGGAGCGTTGTGTTGTGGTATGGCTGATTCATACGTGAGCTGTGCGAGTTTATTCAACGACACGCACAACTCATTTAAGAATAAGCCATACTACTATGCCAGGAATTGAATCCGAAGCCTCTGCGCTGCAGTGAGGTCGGCCCGCTAAGGCTTAGCCTGCTTAACAAGAGAGGTCCTCAAATTAAAAGTTTTGATAGTATTTTCTTAAGTTTTCGCGTTTAGTATACATAATAAAAGTACATTTTAACGGTTTGAATCGCGTTAATTTATTTGATTTTTATTATTCTGACGTTTCGGCCACTTTTCAGTAGCCGTGATCACGGAATCCTAAATGACCACGCTTAAAACCGTTAAAAACGTAGTTTTATTTTGTAAGTTTTGAGATTATCTATAAAAACAAGAACAGGCTGGTGGAGCCATCTGTGATTCCAGAGTGCGTTACGGAGTAACATTTTTTATTAATCGATTGTTGTTTTCCTCTGTATTTTTCCACGCTTAATACTTTGTGAACTAATTTTCCGCTAATCGGAGGTATTATTCAGAACGGTGTGCCTGAATGTGTGTATTATAATAATATACCTAATGATATAAAAGATGAAAACGCAAAACTGCGTATCGAGTTAGTGAGTAGGTTATAATTGTGCTATGTAATTATAATAATAATAAATATATCATATTTCTCAAGACCTATATGTAATCAGATGAAATCAATTTTATTTTGTTACATACAATAAGACTATCGTTTTAGTTTGATCATGTGAAAGGTTGTATACATTTTTAAATAATAAATTGATTTCTCCATTATAATAAATAAATTCAAATATTAATATAAATGCTTATAAATTTTTAATTGCTATTCAAAGCCAATTTTTTATTTTTATTTTTGTAAGTCATAAATTATTTTGAGCTCGGATATTCCACGTGAATTTGTTTGGGTAAACTGGGTTGGACCGGAATAAGGAGCTTAATCTCTATTCCGGTCCATAACTTAAATTGTAAGGATAAAAGTTCATTCTCGTTATAAAATGCATCTATACTTATAATAGAAAATGTCTAAAACTGTCCAATCTGCCGGAATAAGTATCCTAATGTTCATTTCTATTGTGGAAAGTTAATATTTTGAAATATAATTTAATTATCATAAAACATTTTTTCCCCACGAAATGTTGCGTTCTTTACTTAACTTCACTCGCGTAATCTTTGAACGTTTATGCCGTGAATGCAATCCCATTTTTTTTAATAATAAATTTTTATGTCAATCCCCGTTATTGTAAGTACATGAATACTAGATTTCATGATAAATAATCGGCCCGTTACCAAGGACTTGAAAAGGAACAAATAAATATTTATATATTAACATGTTATGGTATGTACTTTTATATCATTTAAAACTTAGTCAAAACACCTTATACCTAAATGAAAATAAAACAACGCCCATATGATTTTAAAATAATTGTTTGTTTTTGCAAACATTGAAAGCCCTTTATTACGTGGCAGCTAATTAAACAGCTGCTCCAATAATTCACATGACCAAACATAAAATGTATAATAATTATAGTGATTTATTTATTTTTACAACTTATAATAAAGATTATGGTAACTAAGTATTAATATTTTCTAATGAAATGCGTTCTATACATCCTACCTATTTGTACAGTGCCAAATTATATGAAATGCAGGTCTTTGTTCTCTTTGCACTAATTTAGCATGTATGGCTTTTTGAATAATTAACCTCAGTAACAAAGTCTAAAATTGAATACCTACTCCTATTTATAAATCACTAAAAGTTAGGTTTAATCGAATATTCATAATGGTGTGTAATAATTATGATTTGATTAAATAACTATGGCGACAGTCTAGTTGTACAGTACGCGCAAAACTTAAATACTCTCAAGAGCAGTTAGCTCCGTGAGTTTGCGTAGGTCCAGTAAGTGTTAATGTTTACTACTCCTGGCAGTGTAGAGCGAAAGAGATGCAACATGTTAGTCCGATAAAGGAAGAGCGAGAGCGTAACACTCTCTGAGTTTTGGCTTTAGTACCACCTTGTAAACTGTGCTCTACGCAGTGACGTGTACTTGGCGGAACCTAATTTCAAGGACGCTTTCAAGATTTGCTAGTACTATAAAAGGTATTTCTAGCGCTTATTTTGGATTCCTCGTTTTAATTTTTCGAAGTCAAATTGTTCTCACCAGATAGCATAATAGTGAATAAGTCGTCAAAATTACTGATGGTTGTTTTGATTTAAAAAACAACTTTTAATTTCTGTTATAGTTGATCATTTTGTAAGATCTCTGACAGCGGCAATTAGACGAACTTAAACTTTATTAGTTTTCTGATAAATTGCACATATCTCATATGTGTTATAAGTGACAATAACACATAACCACTTTCCATCAGATGGACCGTCGGTCTGTCTGCAGGACCCCAGCTGTAAAAAAGGTTTAATCCAAACCGACAGCAAATTATTAGGCGCATGCGCAGTAATTTATCGAACTAAAAACGGTACTACGCAAGTCTGTTTTTGACTCATTTGAACAGACCTACTATATATAGTTTTAGACACCATTGCAGATGCGTTGTGATGTTTGTTACGAAGACTGCCATTTTGATTCAATCCGATTTTTTGTACCGAGCTGTATTCACTTTTCTCTGTAACGCTAGTCACGTGTTTTGTTACCTATACTGTTTATGTATTTTGTAACTTATATGATGTTGTATAAGAATGTAATAAATCAGTAATGTCTTTCATGTGTATTTATTTCATCTCGCTGTTGTGTTCTAGACTGACCCCTTACTGAAAAAAAATTGTTTTTAGTTATCTATGCCCATGGCCTGGTGCTAAAAGAGGCAAGATACGCAGGGCTGTCTTTACCCGGGGGTATAAGGGGTGCGTGGTACGCGGGCTCGGAACCGGGGGCACAAGTCGATTGACTTCAATATAAATTACATCATTGTTTTTCAAGGTCTGATTAATACACCCCATACGATTAGCTACGAGTATACACATTTAGAAACAATAACATTTACTACACCAATATGTAGCGCCACATAGGCTAGTTCTTCCTGTCAAATTTCATCCATATATGCTTAGTCCATATATAGCTTGGATGAAAGGGACAAGCTGATTTTCGAACCACTGTGTCCAAACGTGGAAATAGGTTTTTATTGATTATTAAAATAAATATGATATATATTTTTAATAAGCAGAAAGAAATGTAATAAATGAGTTTGGGTAATTAAAATTCATTGTTATATCAAAAAGTTATATTTAATGAGTCACTTAAACACGAAATAACGTCAAACGTAAAAATTTATGATTCAAATTTCATTACATACATTAAACAAATTTCAATATATTTCCAAATTTTTTAACATTAATTACATTGGTTACAAAACAATTATACACAAAAGTTCATTCTAATAATCTCTTATACAACTAGAATATTCATAATTATAATATACTATACATTATCAAAATATAGAAGTTGCAAATATACTCAATTTGGAAGGTTATTTACACTGTTATTTCTGAAGGATTCCATAATCCCAAATTTTTAGGGAGTATTTAACGTAATAAACTATGAAGTCTGTAAGAGTTTTTAGCGTTAAAACCGCCCTTTGTTTACGATTATTATTATATTATATTGTTTTAATCTGTATGTTTGTTTTGTACTGAATTAGGTGGCGCAATTTGGCAACGATTTATAGTTGAAAGACTAAGTACTAAATACTTACGTCTTATTAATGTGACGTATGTTTTAATTCTCGTAAATTAAACACTGCATTGAAAACTAAAAAAGGAACGTGGGCGCAACTCGCCCTTGACCACGACTCACCCTTGGCCGCGAATCGCACAGGACACTATCTTGTAGGCGCGGTCAAGATGTCACTACACTCTACTACACTTAATGGGCCACCAAGCCTTGAAAGCTTTACTTAAATTCTAATATTCGTTATCTGTTAAACACGTTACTTGTATATTCGTTACTTATTAAACACACAAATTTAAAGTTGCTCAGCGTCTATGTTAGGTGTCACTCCCAGGGATAAAATCAGAAATGCGAACATGCGGAAGAGAATAGATTAACTAATATAGCTCATAAATTAGCAAGCTGAAGTGGTCTGGCCACATCTGTCGCAGGACCGATTGCTGATGAGCAGACTTGTCCTGGAGTAGAGACCAGGACTTAGCAAACGTAATGTAGGATGCCCTCCAGCCCGGCAGTCCAACCACTTGGACAGCTCAACCACCGGTTTGGGCTGGATAAGGAAGGCGGAGGACAAGGATTAGTGGCACAAACAAGAGGAGGACTACGTCCAGCAGTGGACGACAATAAACTCACAAGAACTACGATTAAACACGAGAATTACAGAAAAGAATGAGTGGTTGTTTTGAATAATGACACCTACCACCATAGGAGGAGTGATGCCACCAGAACGATGATATTAGCGAAGTACGAAATCCGATAATCAACCTTGGAGAGACATATCAACTTATTACGGAAATCTTCAGAAATAGATGCTTAACCTTTCAGGATTTTCATATCTTACGTCTTACATTGTGATGAGTTTAAAATTCAGTTCAACTTGAAATGTCACGTAATTGAATTCTATGATATATTTATTATAAGCATACGTAAACAAAAGAGATCATCTTATATATTGAAAATTATTATTCTATATATTATTGTCTTAATGATAAATTGAACATAGGCAAACTGTTTTTTTTTTTAACATTAGACAAGAGCTGATTGATAAGAATACTAAAAAGAGACAATGTCTATAACGCTCTTTTTAGATTCTAAAAACTGTGCATAAGAGGCACAAAACAAAATTTACATGACTAGTTCATAGTTAAATGTAACAACAATAAACCGTTACAATAATCATGACTAGATAACAACACAGACATCATTTTTTTGCGTCGTGTGTTGAACTTTTTGACATTTTTAAATCTCCGTTTGGATGTTTTTAAACGGTTCTAATTTAAAATACAAGCACTCGGTGATTCGTGGATTTAGGTAAATAAATGTACGAAGTCTTAAAATATTTAAAAACCAATTTCGGTGGGCTGAGATTACGTTTTTGTTATAGTTATCGTTGTAAAAGTAAGGTCCGTATTCTAGAACAGTACATAAACGTAAAATGAAGCATAAGATGAAATTCCGTCTAAATTAAAAATTGCACAAGCCGTCATTGCAATATTTAATTTGGATTTTTTAAAATATAAATATGATTTCCGTTCTAGAGAATGTGGTACGTCCATATTCTCTAGAACAGTTATCATATTTTTCCACTGTCTGTGGAAAAATATTTTTTTAAGAAATGCTGCCATGAATTTTTTTTAATTATTCAAACATTTTTCTATTTAACTACCTACTAAGTTTGGCATCTAAGTACAAGTGAATCGTTACATGCTTTCCTGCACTTTTGTACTTCATACAATAAGGACCGTATTCTAGGGCAATATACAAAGATATGTCTGAGGCAAATCCGTCCCGATTAAAAATATTTACGAAGGAACTCGGCGTAGTAGAGCTGTGTGATAATTTAATTTTGGCAATAATCATCTTAAATATCGGTTTATGTATGAGTATTGTTATATAATCCAGACGAGAGCGTGTGTTGTGTCACTTCTTCGAGTGCAGACTGTAGATAGATCGTAGATGGAAGTACATATTTTATATGTATATTAAATATAGTATTAATATAAAAGTAACTTCTCATCTGCATAATATTAACACGAGTCTACTTAGAACATTATTATAATGTATAAAATATAGATATTAAATATTTTAATATTATAGGAAACACAGAACAATTAAAAAAAATCCTATGACACCCTATTATACACTTAACAGTTATGTCTCCCTTTACCCAATGAAATTTTCGTAATGGAGAAAGTGAGACAGAACATTCCGCAAATAAATCACTCCATATCTATTTTTGTAACAAGTTATACATTTATTTATATAAAGTAAGGTAAAGACCCACGACGACAAAATCCTTCTTTATTTGTCATATATGCTATAGTGACAGTGATTTCCTATCAATTGTAGCCAAGTGTCATTGTCGTATTCTCAGAGGAGGGCAAGTGTATTTACTGCGTTAACAGATGTAATTAAGTCTCAATGCTGCGTTACAAGATGCAATAAAGTGTCAGTGCTGCATTATTATATTTAGTAAAGTGACAGTGCTATGTTACCAGATGTAGTAAAGTGTCAGTACTGCCTTACAAGATGTAGTAGTGTCAGTATTACTAGCAGTAGTTGTGTCAGACCTGCTCCAACAGATATGGGTGGTGGCCAATACGTCATTGTGTCGTGTGTCCTTAGCAGTCTAACATTCTAACCACTTACACATCTTATATAATTGGTTCTTTGGTTCATAAAAATTGTGTACGATTTTTTTCTAGCAGATTTATTGATATATTTAATGTAAAGAAGCTTAGTAAAAAAATTATATAGATTAGCACCATTTCGGACTCATGGTTTTATTATCATAAATGTACTTATATGAAAAATTTATTATCTAAAAACTAAGAAATATTGAGCAGTATTTGAACTTGTCGTTGTATGAAATATAAGATTTATATAACAATAATAATTCATATTATTTATTATTTTTACAAGGTTGATAAGGTCTCCTGTAATTTAATCCTCCGATGCAATTGATAGTAAGAAGCTACTGTTGTCGATGGACATTTGTGTTACCAAAGAGGATGTTTATGGACTTTTTAAGCTCTTTTAAAAGGCCTCATGAAATACTATGTATTCTATCCCTTGATTGTTCTCCAAGATTTTTTAAATAATATTTTTGTTAAATTGTGTGTTTAAATGGTCAATTTAAACATTTTTTACTTTAAGATCTAACTTTAGATGTTCCTTAATTTAAATAAAAACATTTAAACACGATTAAATAGTTAAATGATTGCAAAAATCGTGTGTATGCGTTGGATTATTATTTGGAAACACTCAACAAAACCAAACACTTAAAAAACTAAACAATGTACACATATGTGTATGCCCAAAACGTAATAATAAATCAACGTTCAATTCATTTTTATGTAGCATTGGTGACTTTCTTAACAACTTAGTCTTATTTTCAAGCAATTTAATTCTAATTGCATTAAATTACTTGAAAATAGGATATGTATTAAATTTATGATTTTTTTGTAAGTCAAGAATTTCTTATTTAGACATAAAAAGTATAGCACATGCTTATATGGGACATAGGCTATATCTCAGTCAGTTTTTATAAAAATCTGTCCAGATTCAAAAAGTAGACAAAATGTATTATTATCTAATCGTTTCAACAATATATTTTTATTTCCATTCAAAATCTTAAAGGTCCTAACATTCAACAATTGTTTTATATTGCACGTACATTTTGTGCTAGTGCTAACATTTGATAGGTTTACAAATTCATTATGGATGTAACGTCCCTAGGCTAATTTCAAAAAGGACATCGTACCACAAATTACCCTCAAGATATGAAAAACCATGCAAAAATAACTTTTACATACGAATTCAGTAATCATTTGACGATGAATACGACATTGCTGTCTCTTTCGAGTTGTTCTTCCAGCTGCGAGGTGGTCAGTCCCCCTTGACAGCACAACTCGTCCAAGCATACCATCCCGTTATACGTTTTGACTAGAGGCTGACTATGTTCATCATTGTGCAAGGTTATTGGATACTGTAAAAATATTAATTTTATTATTCGTCACATAAAATAGTTATATTTGATACTTGTGTGGTAAGTTCATTTTTACAAATGTGTAGACGTATGTAAGCCCGAGACAAAGTCGAGGGCTTATCATAGTCACGAGTTTGTAAAAACCGACAACCGCACGTGGGTCATACAACGATTTTTAATATATTTGCGAGAAAAGAGAACAATAGGTAATGTTTCATTAACACAAAACATAAATGTCAGTCGGAAAGTTGCAACAATCTTTGACGGTTCTAATATGGAAATGGCGCGCATTTGCAAATGGAGCCACGTGCGCGTGGTGAAAATTAGAACTAAATCTTTCGTCTCATTTTGTCTATAACATTAAAATGAGACAAATGTATTGATCAAAAGCGCTTCTAAGGAGATTCGATTATTCAGCTTATTCACTTTCGTAATGTGAAACTAACTCCTTGGTGGAATTCTTATTTTTTTTCAACCTACCTATTTCACCGCACGTTCTATTTTGTAGTGCGTAATTTTTAACTTTCAAACAATGTATACAAGCTTTATAAATGCATTTTTTAGGCAAAGGTGTTGAAAAATATATTTAGATTGTTATCGACTCATCAGGTGATCAGAGAGAGGACTGGTTTTACCTCGGAGAACGGATCGAGGGCCTAAAGCGGTCGCCTTCGGAGAATCGCTTGGTGAAATTGACACGTGTCTATGTATACTTTTAGATTATAAGACATAGCATAAAGTTCCGCTTTATTTTGATACTTGTCATGTTCATCATACGAATTTGTGAAAACGATCTCTTTAGGCCTTCAGTATGGCAATCCAGCGGGTAAACTTTTATAGCTTAAATCTATTTATACAGTAAAATGCGTGCAGTACAAAATATTATCTTTAATATAATAAAACTGTAGTGGGATTGGTTTTGTACATTGATTTTAAATTAGAGAAAAAAAACAGAGGGGCTAATACGGACCAGCAGATTCCAATAATGCAATTTTTAGAATTTTTGTCTGTGTTAGAGCATCACGTGGAAACTACTGAACGGATTTAAATAAAACACGACACAGTGCTAGCATATAATCACGGGTCAAACTTAGAATACTTTTTATCCCGATAAATGACATTATTTCCGTGTGATAAACGAATATAGCCGTACAGGTGGCGCTGCGGTTGCGTTTTTTTGGTGCCAACCTTGCAAATTCATTAACAAATACGATGTCTTTATCGCAACGCGAACGAAGTTTCACTCGCATATGCTAGGTATTAATAAATGTTTTTTTTAATGTTTATTGCATGAGTTCAGCAGACAGGCATATTATTTATATCGATGTCCAAAACAGTGTTTTCTTTTTTAATTTTCACATTTAATATGCTTTCTCCACTAAATTTCTTCAGAAATTTCCGAAGCGCTAGGTCATGTGAATTCGAAAGTAAAACCCAAGCAAAACCGGTATCAATACTCACTTTATACACCCTCCGTATAAGTCCTTCCAATAAACCGAACAGCACCAGCTTCCTCTCATTGATGGCCAGCTCCTGGGGCTTCATCCGCCTGCAGAGGTCTCTCACAGTGCTCCCGTAAGTCATCCCCGCGTACATCCGGAACAAGTCGCTCACTTTCGGAAGTTGTCGAGCTGATATAAAGAAATGTATAAAATTAAAGCCACTTCGTATCAGTGCCGAAAAGTGTCAAGATTTAGCAATAACTTGGCAGCCATAGACAGTCAGCAACTGATGTATTCTCATATTAACTGTATTTCATATGATGATCGCCAGGGATATTCAACCATTTGAGACGGTAAATAAGTCCGTCGAGTCGGAGTCGCGTGCTCTGTAATTTTATTAATTACTAGGACATGCCTGCGAGTTCGTCCACAATCGACTTGAAATTCCAGCGGGATTCCCGGGATAAAAAATATCACATATTTTATTACATACAATTTACTATCGATCAGTGAAAAAATCGCATTGAAATTCGATTTCTTTTAATATGGCCATTTCAAATCATTCTCAGAAAAATTCCCGCAACATTCCCGGGATAAAAAGTAGCGCAGATTTTGAGTCTAAGAATTCGCTGTCGATCAAAAAAAAACCGCATCGAAATTGGCCCAGTAGTTTTTACGTGAATCCCGAACAAACAGACAAGAAATCTCAAAAAATGCATCGTATTCTCCGTCGCTTAAATAGTGTATTCCAGTTGATTTTTTTAATAGCTTCAATGTAAAGACATCTTCAAAGATGTTATCCAATCCAATCTGTCTTAAAGACTGCATGACATTAAGCGAGTTCACTTGCTACTAGTTGACGAATTGGGTTTAGGATCTTTTTTTTTGGAATAAATGGAAAAGATCTATATAAGTTTTATAAACAAGCTATTTTATTTCATTCCGCTATAATTAAAAAGTTATATCAAAATAAAAATAAATTTTTGAAAATAGTATCTACCGAAAACACACCGACAATTCCTGAGCAATCCCAAGCGTGCTCGGGAACGAAAATAAAATAAAAAGTCTCTTATAAAACTTATATACGATCTTTCAATTTATTAAAAAAAACCCCCCAATTCACTATCTGCTAGGAAACTCGCCCAGTGTAAACCTATTGACTACATAACCACTACGATTCTTAAGACTTATCCTATTCCTATCACATATTGATCAAATAGTGGTGCGCGCTAAGCCCTAGCTCTGGTTTACGTCATTTTGAAGTTTTACATTTGAACTTACGTGATCTCGCGCAGAATTCCACGCATTGCCTTTGAAGACCAGCGCATCGTGTCAGCTGTCTTAGTTTCGGCGTCGCACTGTATACCTGGAAACGTTTTTTGTTTTCATCATTCTTCTACGAAGTTCTATAGCAATCGTACTACTAGGAGGAAGAATATTATAATCTTTTACCGTTAAGGCTATACAGCTATAGAACGCGCTACCTGTTGATATCCCACAAATAAAATCGCTACCGATAATTAAAACAGTGATCAGAAAACATTATTTGTCGTTACATTGAAATTGATAAACATTTATATATTTTTATATCTATGTATTTGTATGTTATGTGTATTAAGCATCTGTATATCTGTATATATAACATTTATGTTTTTAATACTAACATGTAAGTAGTTGTATTATATATTACGACGTATACCACCATCGCCATTACAATCTCAATCCTGGGGTTGTCTGGAAGAAATCGCTTTTTAGCGCTAAGACCGCACTTTGTGCCTAATTAGACATAGTTTTAGTCTATAGGTTTATTTTTTTATTGGTGGACAATAAAGTGTTATCTGTCTGTCTGTACTGTACGCATTATACAGTAGAATATTTAGCCTAGGTCATCATCTTACATAGGTAAGGAATTCAGAAGGCTAACCACGTTACTTTGCTGGATCACTATACTGATCCGTTATCCGAAGTAGGCACTAGCGCTCTGGTAATCTGGAGATATGATTAGGCATTTCAAAAGCTTTTTACAGAGACTCAGCCTGAGGACGCTACTGCCCAAGCCTCTCAAACAAGACTAGGTAACTATTATTGAGAATTGCATATTAACCTACACTTAAATTACAGATGACTCTTATTTAATACTTACAGCGCAGTATTGAAAAATGGGAACTAGCGTTACTACTCCATAATAGACTAGGTTCTGCACGCAGGCACGCACCAAACTAATCTCCACGTCTGTGAGCGCCGCTATTTTTGACACGTGATTAAAGCCGTCTATATATGGCAGGATCTGAAACCATACATAGATAGATAAATAACACAACATTGCTCACCAAAATAAACAGACACAATACTCTACTATTTATAACATTCTAGGCAAAGGAACAGGCTGCCTTAACAATCTCTTTCTGCAGTCTAATTTATAGGATATTTTTAGCAAATCTTACGAGTTCGTCGTACATAAAATTAAGTTTTAATATTTTTTAAATATATTGTTACGAGTTTGCGGGGCTCGAATTAAAATGCCGTTAGAATTATTATAGAGTTTATTAGAACTATACAAACACGTAAAACACAGGTACAAATATAACCGAACGCAACAAATTCAAACGTAATTTAATAAAACGTGCAAAGTCCGTCAACATTAGATTCCCGAATATACACACGTCACGCCTAGATCGTAGTTGTAGCTTAACTGACCCCCACTCTCAATCAGGCCATGGGTTTATACTTCACAAATGCAAATGTGCCCGCCCGGCAACGTCAACATAATTTCCTAGAATTAGCTTGTACTTATAATCCACAACACGTGGCCAATGATGCTCCTGAGCGGCCGTCGCGGTACGAAATGGTGCGTCACCTTAAAATCAACTTTTGCTTGCACAAGTACAAGAAACAGTACCGCCAACATTTTAATAAATATTACGTTTTGTTACTTTTATAAAATATAGAAACGTGAAATAAGAAAGTTTTACATCTCTAAACAATCTTTTTAGACAAGATAGAAAATCAAACAACTTTCATCTAGGTGATTTTAAACTTTATTGTCAAACAGTTAAACATATTGTTTTGTGGAATAGTCTGTTCTGTGTCTTAGTTTGAAAAGGTAACATTTGCTCGTGGAACGTTAAATGAAACACTGGAAACTGGCGAACCTTTTCATACCGCACTGTACATTGTAAAAATACTAAGAACAAAAATAAATTAGAAACTCCCACGTGTAGGCTCCATAAAGTTCACAATAGTTTCGTGGGGCAAAGTAAAATGCTCTTCAACAAAATGCCAGTAAACGCTTTAGAGCCTTCGGTAGACAAGTTAAAAAAAATAGTAAAGCAACTCTTGTGCGAGAAACTTATTATACGATTAAAGATTTTCAAGATGACCGCACCGAACGGGAATAATGCGATTGCAACCAAGCCCTTTCAGTAATGATTTATAAACATTATTTTATTAAACCTTGTATAAACTTCATAAAAAAGACACAATAATAATTATGAAGTAAAGATATGTTGCTGGGGAGTTTGTTGCACTCTTCTTCTTCTTCAACAGTACCTGAAATTGCTTTGGAAGCGGTTTGTAGACTCATAACTTTCAATAAGTAATCTGTAAGATTACGTTTCGAAATAAATACATTCATTTTCATTTATTATATAAATTTCACACAATCATTTGTAACAATAATCTATGTCCGTTTCATCCATAAATTAACGTATTTAACCATGCAACGCAATGGTCGGATTATGCATAGTAAACGATGTTTTACGTCTACCAACAAGACGAAGGAAAAAAGTATGGGAATTCCTGACTTAGCAACACATTGAATTGGGTCTTTCCTGCACATGTATCATTAAACAGAATGAATAATATTTCTAACAGCCCGCATGCCTATTTGAAACACAAAACATTCTAACCGTGCTGTGCACATAGCTAACATACGACTGAATAAACAAGTCAATATATTCCGATTTTTAAATTGATTGAGCACATGGGTTTAGTACGGATAAGAACGTTTTCATTTCTTGCAAGAGTTGGCTTGGTGATAACAGTATATCTCAATTTAATATTCGTCCGTCGATACTTATTTACCTTTATTAATATTAATATAAAAATATAAATATGACCTTTGTTCTCTCGATTTTATAACGTTGCATAATATGCCTAATGCTTCTTTCCACGAAATACGAATGACTAAATCGCAGTTTAAAATATAATAATTATAACGATCCTGTTGGAAATTGCTTGGCTTTACATTAATGATATGGATGACTGTTTACGAAGCACTATCTAACAATTTAAATATTATTTATGTTGTAGAGAGTACAAATATAATTTCTTCTTTAGTATTTAGGCCTAATATAAGTTTATCCGTGTGTAAATCATTTAACGAGCGCGGAGCGAATTGAGTAGTTATACGCCATATTTTTAGGTATCTAGGTTAGGCTACGTTATTGTATCCCCACCCTTGGATATAGGGGTTCTCACTCACTTACACATGCCGTTGAGATGAGAGCACGAGTGTTCCGCGTACGCTCACCTCTCCTCCCGTGGGGCGCTTTACAAACCGCCCCACGCCCCGGATTAAACCGAAAAGATGCCGTGGGAGAAAAGTAGTCCCCTGGTTGTGGAAGAGGCCTGTGCATGAGGCCCCGCGTGCCAGGGCACGAGGAGTTGGGACCGTTTCCCGTAGCCCTGGCATAAGGCGCAGGACGGAACACCCAGGGGTTTTAGTGGGTACCCCTCACTGGCGAGTGGCATGAAATCAGTTTTGACTGGGCATGCTAGTGCCACCCCGACCTGGCGAATCCTACACACGGGTAGCGAACTATCTCCCCAAGGTTCTGCCTTTGTCGCGGCTTAGGTTATTTTAGGTTATTGTATGCCTTGGGATGCCGACTCCTCCTTTTGTAAGTGCGTAATGCTGGCTAAGGCGGAGGCGGAGCGGAAGCGTGAGCATACCAGCCCGTTCCGCTCCGCACGAACAACGTCCGCACGCTGAACAGAGAGGGACAACGCCGGGGTCATGCTTTCCCCCGGCAGTGGATACGGCTCCCACCTGCCAGGGCACACGAGTTGGTTGAGCTTCTGTTTTCGTGTAGCCCTGGCATAAGGCTCAGGAAGGAACACCGAGAGGTTCTAGTGGGCATCCTTAACTCGAGTGGCAATAGCATTTACTTGCGGCGCTAATGCCATCCCAACATGGCGAATTCCACACTCCCCACCACGTTTTCCCCGCGGTGGATAGGCCTCAAACAGATTTTCCCTCGTAAAAAAAGCTTATTGTCTCCCTGATACTACTGGATGTAGGCGTTTTTGTAAGTCGCACGTAGTAACATTTTCCTCATCCTCATTCCGTGATCAAACGATAAAACAAACTCGCACGCCGATTGGCCACGATCGGGGGCTTGTTAAACTAACAATGAAATTGTATTTTGATACGATAACGGCAATTGATCGGTGTCAAGAAGAGTTTGAATATGAGCACTGATGACTTTTTACAAGTTTTGAAGCGAACATCTCGTTACCTACCTATAAATTAATGAAAGAAACAAATACAACCCTTAAGTGACTTGTGTGCCAGCTACTTTTAATGTTTTCGAGATTTTACTACAAGACTGTGTTTTCCTCATTTACCTACGGAACCATAAAAAGCATTTAAAAAGTATATAATATATATATATATATATATATATATATATATATATATATATATATATATATTATAAATGAATTAAGGCGAAGACACTTTGTTCATGTGTTCTTTATTAATAGCTAGCACAATACACAACACTTGACTTGTTTATAAATATAAAAGTCTGTATATAAACCAATTTTCGTTTAAAGTAGTTATTCAGTTCTATCACCCAGATTTTTTTGAGAATTATCCACTTCATAGTTTAAAATTTACAGTGCCTCCATAATTTTCACGTCTTTGTGAGCTAACATCCCGCCATCGATGGGCTTAATTAATAAAGAAAGTCTTTAAGAAACATTGTTATTTTTTTCAAGATTTGACTAATAAACCCTGATTCACATTTGCATTCGTTAAGTAGTTATTTAACAAGCAAATAAAGCCTTATCATCGTTCGGACAGACATTTACTTTACCAATTACTTTTTACTTAAGTAGAAAATTTCTGTCCAAACGATGATAAGTACTTAACTCGCCAGGTTCACAAGTTAACTAATTACTTAACTAGAGATAATAACCCATAAGCGTACCACTCCTGGGCTCGGGCTTCCGACTATAAGAGAACGGACAGTACACCCGTCACGCTTGCCCAAGATAGCCTGGCAAGCTTGACACATCGGTTATCGCGTTGTGCAGGTTTCATCACAATGTTTTCCTTCACCGTTGTTATGTTAACATGAGGTAATTGTAACAAAATTCACATTAGGTCAGAAATCTAGCTAAATACTGCATGCGTTTCGGCTAGGGTTCGAAACCGCGCCCTTTGAGTTTGGGAGACGTGCGTTAGCTATTATCGAAATATTACAGATTGTATCATTACAGGTTGGGCAATGGTTGGTTCTCTTCCCACACGGATGTAATGGTCGAATCTGTAGTTACATTACAGACGAATGTTCGCGGTGGGGGAGCACCTTAATATTTCCTAGCACAACCATTGAGTGCTGTCACGTCAAATCTGTCAACTAGCTAGGGCTTTCAGAATGTTCATAGAGCTGGTCCGAATCCCGTAGGGCATGTGAAATAATGTCACAGATATAGGTCCCTTCACACAGATATGGCGATAGGTTTGATGCGTTACTTGAGATGCGACATTGTCAATGACGTTAAATATTGACAGATAACGTACATATATAATTATTAATTAGTATTATCTTGCTATATGTTTATTATGTTTAAATAGTTGCATTTTATATATCTTGTATATATATATATAACATATTTTTATATTTGCATATATAGCATAGTTATAAATTTATTATTAAAATGTAAGGAATCGTACAATAATTATGTATACCACCATCGCCACTCCTATTCAGCAAATTTCTTGCCACGGGTTGTCTGGAAGAGATCGCTTTTTAGCGATAAGACTGCCTTGTACACGTACTTGTAACAGCTTTGTACATGATTAGAATAATACTATGATTCGTAAGTTTTATGTAATGGTGTACATTAAAGTGTTATCTATATATATATACAGTCTACTCTCGATAATTTCACACTTGTTAATTTGAATCTCTCGATAATTTGAAAAACAAATCCGGTCCCTTGAAAAATACTCGATAAATTGAATAGAATCAATGTTAATTGGTCCCTTCGGTAATTTGAAGTTGAAGGAATATTATCTTGCTCGCAAACATGCGATAATTTGAAGTCCGGGCTTTCCTACTCTCTATAATTTGAAGCGTTTATCATGCACATACCTGTCGTTTGTTTACATACATATACAGACCTGTCAATAGTTTACATAAATGAGATATGAGTAAGTTCGCATTCTTCAGTTCGCAGTCTTCTTTCAAACGTCAATGTTCAAAGAACAGATGTCTTTCCATAAGTAAACGCTTGTTATTTTGAACTCTTGACAATTTGAAATTTATCTTAGGTCCCTTGAGTTTCAAATTATCGAGAGTCGACTGTATATACACTAATGTGGCCAAATGCGTTTATGTCGTTATTTTAACGCTTTAAATAGGCCGCATTCGGTCACAGCCTAAATCTTAAACACTAACGCAGATGCAGCCCCAGCATAACGATTACAAGATTATCGTCTTTATTCATATAATTGTCATCGCTTTAAATAGGCGGACCAGGTTGTGGGTACTACATAAATATAGGCAAAGTTTAATTTGCCAGAAAGGAATGTAAATATTTGCGTAAATCCAATCCGCTATCGGACTCAGTGAATTTCCCTTGGTGATCCATCTATGTAATGGACCCAGGCCGACCTAGAACACACTATTAGCGGATTTCTCTACGATAGCCCGAAGCTGTCCCAATGATTGATTCTTGAGTAAATGTTTAGTCGGTTTCAAATCTATTGTTGGTATTATTTATTTCAGGCATCTGATACTAATCCATGCTATTATAATGAACTAGCTGATGCCCGCGACTTCGACCGAGTGGTGCGGTTTTTTAACTATCCCACGGAATCTCTTTAATTGTTCGGGATCAAAAGTATCCTATATGTTGACCAGGGATATAAGTTACCACCATACAAAATTTCATTTAAATCGGTCCAGTCGTTTCGGAGATTAGCCGGTACAAACAGACAGACAAACAGAGAAACAAAAAATAAAAAAAAATCTTAATTAGTTCTATTTCACTTCTTACACCCCTCTGACTCGGTTTTAGCATTTTTTTCATTGTACAGAAATTTGACCTCTACAATTTTATTATATGTATAGATAAAAGGTTTTATTTTAACTACATAAAGAAAATAACTATATATATATAACAATGTCGTGTGAGTTACACCATTTATAACTCAAGAACCGCTGGACCATTTTTTATGATTTTTGTGTATTTGGAATTGCCTTCGTCCGGAATAGGATAATAAGTATTCAATAATGATATTCATCAATAAAAAAGATTATCGTTAAAAAAACATCACTCCCAACCTCAGTATAGCCATTAATTTGTTATGATCTTTCCCGGCCGATTTCGACAATGGTGACTCTGCATTTAAACTCATTTTCATTTGTCTGATTTAGGTGAATTATTTTTGTGTGTATTCAAGTGGGGCCAGGGATGGTTTAGATTCAAATTTGAACCAGGTAGATGGCGCTGCAATCGAGTTCCAGGATTTAGTTGAAATTATTTTTGTGTGTGTTCAAGTGGATCCCAGGATGGTTTAGATTCACGATTGAACCCGGTAGGTGGCCCCGCTGAACACCTCTTTAACGGTGGGACCGATTTTGATGATTTTTTGTGTTTTTTCAAGTATATTCGAGAATGGTTTAAATTAACAATTGTTCCCGGCAGATGGCGCTGCAATCTGTATCTAGATTTTTATTTTTTAAGGGCAAGGCATCGTCTGCCGGGTACAGCTAGTATTATATACCTACATCTGTTTGCTTGTTATTTTTAAAGTAATGGCACAATGGATTTTAATTAAACTTGGCAAGGAGTTATATTGAATCCTAGGAAAGAAAATAGCATACATTTCGTTTCTAATAACAATTTTGAATGGTGTGAAATAGGGGATAAAAATTTCTATGGGTAACCCATGTTTTCTCATAATGTTTGATAGCGTGATGGTAATTACATTGATTCCCACACTAGGATGTTTTCCAAAGCACCACATAACTAATAATATATGTGTGTATTAGTAAATGCGTGGATGGCTAAGTTACGTACACCGAGTTTCAAAGGAATTACTGCATTGTGGTGAGTTGTGCGAAACCGCATGTAATCCTAGTTATTCAGCAACCGTCCATCGAAAATCTTATCTTGAATTATATAAGAACAAACACATGTCCTCCAATAATAAATGTGTTAAAATAATAAGGTCGCCTGATAACGAGTACGTCTGTGGACAACAAATAAACAACAATATAAATCAACATATTTGTATCTCATTAGGAATATGTTGAAGTCTTTACGATAAGCTTGTCAATATTGAATATTATTATCGTTTTAACTCATGTACGAAATGGACTTTTTCCCAACTAAATGGAGTCAAAGAAATATTTCTCTCACACTTTTATTCGAGCATAAATCCTTTATCACAGTGAAAATATTTATATCATAAATTCAGATATTACTAGCTGTGCGCGACAATTTTTTCTGTGCCCTAAAGATATCGAAATGGCACACAGGAAAATTTATTTTAAAATTACTGTTTTAAGCCGTAAATTTTTCATTGTGGAAGATATGACACTTTACAAATAATTCAAAATTATTTTCATATAAAATACTATACTTTTATGGTACTTTTAAAACATTATAAAAATATTTTTAATAACACTTTAAATTATAAATTAGTACGTTATTTGATACGTTTAAGTTATGAAGTGACTAAAGTTTTCACCGCGGCTACGCCGCCGGGTACCTCTGCTTTACTTCCACAAAAGCCTAAGTAGGTTTTGTATAGCGCGAGAAAAGCCGCGGTCAAAGCTTTTTTTTTATTGCATGAATTCAGCAGACAGGCAGACGGCCCACTTGATGGAAAGCGGTTACCGTCGCCTATGGACACTTGCAACGCCAAAGGTGCTACAAATGCGCTGCTGCTCTCTTAAGGGAGACTGGAACCTGGTCACTGATGCCAGAACACAACTCAAGGTTGTTATGGCGGCATACTCTAGACCAGGGGTGGTAGCCATCCAGTCGGGCAAATACCCCACCACCTGGCTGTGGGTTCTTTTATCTGTTTGTTTTGAAATTGTATTTTTTCACCATTCCTGCACGGATAAAAGCTAATATATACATATATAAACCTTCCTTGAAAAATTAAGTAACTGATGGTGGAAACTGCTTAAAAATCCGTTGCGTGGTTTAGGAGTTAGCGGATATACAGACAGACGCGGAAAGCGACTTTGTTTTATCCTATATAAAGATAACTATACTATCCTTGTACAAAATCTAGGAGGTTTTGGGGTTTTTCAAGATAATACAAAGTATCTCGGTTGATTTGACTATCAGCTCCTCTATTGTGTTCATTCATGTGAGACGGATAGCACCACTTTAGAATTTTATGTATACTTGTAAATGTAGATATCCTTTAAATTATCATCCACCTAAAAACCTAATATGGCTTAAGATAGTAATGCAGTTTATCTCCAGGTTATCAATAATTCTGTTTTGACGACCTTCTTCTATGCCACGTGTAACGATAATGCATGTATATTTGATATATGTATGCAGAATGCATTTATATATTTGACACGTCATACGGTACACATGTAAATGTTTGCTTCGATTTAGATTCACAATGCATAATGTATATATGGTAAGTATAGGAAAATTGTGATAGTTTAAGATTACTTCATCGCTCCAAGAAACTAACTTTTCAAGAGATCTCGGTTAAGTGCGTGGCAGTCCAAGAACTATGATGGGTTTCCTACAGACAAACGTGCACATGTTTGTCATTTGGCTATTAAATCTCGTTTAAAGTACTCAATTAAAATACTATAATAAATCTGTAAATGGTTCGAGTTTGTACAATGCGCTTAAAAATGTGAAATAAATCACGGGGATAATTCGGACCAGGATATTCAGAAAATACATTTTTTAGAATTTTTGTCTGTTTGTCTGTCTGTTAGAGCAATACGTGAAAACTACTGAACGGATTTAAATGAAACTCGGACTCGGAAACGGAGCTAACTTATATCACGGGCCGTGACTAAGGATACTTTTTATTCCGATATGTGATGTCGTTTCCATGGGATAGACGAAAATAGCGAAAAAGATGGCGCTGCGATCGCATATTTTTTTGGAAACTACTGAACGTATACGAATGAAACTCGGTACAGAGCTGACCCAAGTTAATTCTTAGGATACTTTATATCCCAAAAAATTACGTCATTTACTTGGAATATACAGATTATCAAAATAGATGGCGCTGCAATAGCGATGTAGACAACCATCGCTATAATTCAATAACAAATACGTTGTCAGGTTGCCCACATGTTATTCATTACGTATTAGGTACTTCAAATCAAGTTGGCAGCGACTTTTCTTTATGTTTTGCTGTGCAGTTGTTTCCACTATATTGACTTCGTTTTTTTTTTTGTAATTGTAGTGAATTGAACAAGAAACTATAAAGTTGTAGGTCAAAAGAGAGAAAGAAAGGCCTTCCTTAGTGCGCGGTACGAATGACCGCCGATATTATTTATGCCTTTCCTACCGTCTTTTTTACAAGGATAAATCCCTTTACAGACACCCCGCTGCAGGGTGACTGATAGCGGACGTGGTGAGTGCCTAGCCGGTGCGATGGTCGTTTGAATACCTAAGACTAAGGCGGTGTCAAGGCTGTAACCCCGACTGGTGTGGCCCCCGGTCTGTTAGGACAGGCCTCTCGAAGATCAATGGAAAGTTATTGAGATGGGCCCCTCCCCTACCCCCTGGTATGGCCAGCAATGCGCGTCATGTCATATCTTCCTACCCGTCCTATTACGTTACTATTGGTAGAAAAATGACGTTACTTATATGGAGTTTATGTATAATTTTAACCAGTTGGTAAGGAAAATTAGTTAGAATCCCGGCACACGCTTCTTATGCCCTGTGAACGACGGGACAGTGTGTATCAAGGATTCGATTTTATTATAAAGAAAAAACTCCAAATACAAAATATAATTAATGTTATTAAGAAACTAAATTAATTTTAAAATGTACAATTAAACACTAAAAATAAAATAAGTTATAAATAAGTTCATACAAACTATGTAACAAATTGCTGGCAGAATAAAGCGTGCCCAGAAGGCTGGTTGCATCGCTATGCTTTTATATATATGTATATATATATATATATATATATATATATATATATATATATATATATATATATAGTATTATTTATGGCTATGCTGTATGTCAGTGCTGATTTGTTGCGCAGCCTTCTGATCATAGGTGGCATCATAGAGTTTCATACGAATGTCTTTAAAAAAATCGTTTGTCGATGGACCCCACAGAACTAATGCTTCGATTCTAAACGGCAGAAATATGGAACTCCAGTTTAAATATTAATAAAACCTAATATATTTTCGTACAATTGACATTACGATTCATTATCTTAAATCAAAACCCATAAATGTAAAGAGTTGTGTACACGCATGTCCAATTCCAATACGAACGCCACCCGCTGCTTTTGAATTAATTAATAAACATGTTTCTTTAAATATAAAATATTTATATAAAAATTTACATTGATCTGTGAATTAATTCCTGCAGTATACAAGTGCTTAAACATATAAATAAATATTAGCAATTAGCATAAATTAAACCAACGATAATAATTATGATACTTTACGGTTACCCACTGACTTAAAATTCAAGGAACTAGTTATTATAATGTAATAGTATTTCTTTAAACGAGATAATCTTGTTATTTTCCTTAAGATATATTTGTTGGTGGAATTACCTTACCTTACCTGCATTTATAAAGTTAAAGGCTTAAATTTGTTATCAGTATAATTACATACTATATAGTCGTATGCATAGGTAATTTTAGACATACATAACTGTCTTGAACAATCAATCGTTATTACCAAATGCCAAATATCCATTTCCGAAATCGTACATATTGCGTACCCGTCCCAATTTGAATGTGGAATCTGCTAACATTCAAGCTGGTAGAGATTAAAAAATATATGAAATGAGAATTAGTTTCAATAAGATCTGTCAAGTAGTTTTTGAAATATAGGGTATTTTTGATTGAATGCTTATTTCATTCACTATTCCATAGAGATTGATCGTTAACTCAGTGGGAACTTTTATTATTTAGGCACAGACAAGCAATTGCCAGCAAATAACATTTCTTCATAAGCATCTTTGTTTTGAAAAATAAAGAATTTGTTATATTTGCATACACCTGTGGGGTGTTAATCTATATATATAATAAAACTGTAGAGGTCTAATTTCTGTACAATGAAAAAAATGCTAAAAACCGATTCAGGGGGATGTAAGAAGTGAAATAGAAGTAATTTACATTTATTTTTAATTTTATGTTTCTCTGTTTGTACCGGCTAATCTCCGAAACGACTGGACCGATTTAAATGAAATTTTGTATGGTGGTAGCATATATCCCTGGTCAACATATAGGATACTTTTGATCCCGAAAAATTAAAGAGTTCCCGCGGGATAGTTAAAATACCGCACCACGCGGACGAAGTCGCGGGCATCAGCTAGTCTAATATAAGATATAAAAAATATTTACATGAATTGAACCTCCTCCTTTTTAAAGTCGGTAAAAATAGTAGATACACAATTAGCCCTAATTAATCTCAATTTGACTGTACCTGCGCACGCCTTTGCTCGCAGCCAATATCGTAGCCGCCATAAAGTTTGCATAGAACTATACCTACCTACACTTCTGTTTAGTCGATAACCTTGCTATTATTGTTAAATATTCAAAATATTTCAAAATTTAAATCGTAACCCTCACAATTTACAAGTACAAGTACTTCCCGGGTAACAATTTACTACCAAACAAGGTTCAATCCACATTGAGTTTATAGTCAACATAATATCAAAACAACATGAGTCACATCTGTTTTTACAGTCTATACGCGATAATATCATTTGCTAGGTATTGTTGTTTTCGTTTTATAACCAGTTTTTAATTGATTTAGGTATAAAAACACATTGCTTTAATGGGTATTTTTGTACGTATGTTACCAAGCAAACGGTAGTTTACATTTTGAAAACAGATGAAACCAGTATTTTTACATTAAGAATTATATATAATAATACATTTATTATAATAAAATTAATTACATATTATTACGTGCGAGCGGGGTACGCACTTAGGATTGGAAGGAAACACCAGTTTTTAAATAAACGCTTTTATTGACTTACACAGCCGTGCGTGATTCCACTCCGCAGGGTTGCCCCTATACGCACGAGTAACGATGCACTGTTCCGAGAATAAGGTGTCCCACTCACAATACCGTCGCTAATATTGCGTAGACCACCTCCTGCTGCTGCCGTTGTCACCTCCGATATTACCGCGCGTAGCTCGCTTCTGGTTCGTCTCTCGAACTCCGCTACACTCCTCTTTCACTTAACTGTTCACTAAGCTTGTCACTGAATCCACCACTTAACTCGTCACTGTCTTCTATTAAACTTGTCTTCCAACTCTTCCGTATCGCACTTGTCGCTTCGCTGTCTTGAACTGAACTCGACTCTAAATTGCCCGGTAGGCGCGCTTTACGCTGCTTATATACCCGGAAGAATTTTCTGGAACCCATAATTACGTTATTCTTTTATTCACTATCTGTCCCTTTCTAAACATCTATCTATCTCTATCTTTTCCTTCCCGAACCTTCTAATCGAGAACTTTCGTTTATACATCTATCCCTTTCTAACATCTATCTATCTGTCTTTTCGTTCCCGAACTTTCTATTCTAGAACTTTCGTTTATCGTCTATCCCTTTCCAACATGTAGCTGTCCTTGTATTTTCTTTCCAGAATCTTCTACCTTTTTCTAAAAGTCTTGAGACCGGCTTACGCTGGTGGAAAGTTCTACCCTCGGTCGCCACAATATGTATAAACTAAATATTACAATAAAGAAGATTTAAATTAATTAATTACGTATTCTAACTTGTAGTTTAAGTAAAATTATAAGTAAAACTAGAGTTTTCCCCGCGGCTACCCCAGGAAGTGGCTCATTTTACTTTCATAAAAACTTAATTAGGTTAACGATATCGGATGTCCAGGAATGATTGGAAAATATTGAATTGGCTTGTAGGAGATGTAATGACGGGTAAAAAAATATTATAAAGAATTCCATCCCGAGTAGTAACTTTTTATAATATAATATCCACTAATTCCTGGACATCCGATATATTAGGTTGGGGAAAAAGTTTCTTCGCATTTTATATAAAAACTCAAAAGGTTTTTTTATAAAGTTTATTTACATTTGACTAAAGTATGTAGGTGCCATTTTGCTGGATAACTTTTTGCCATCTTGTAGGTAGGGACGTGATCCCATTGCTATAAAAATTTTGGGGCTTCTGATCAAAAAACTGCGACAAGTGGTTTTGGCAGTCCTCTCGTGATGTTAACCTGACACTGCCTAAGGAATTCTGCAGAGACCGAAACAGGTGAAAATCTGAAGGTGCAAGGTCAGGACTATACGGGGGATGCATTAACACTTCCCAGCCAAACTCTCGTAATTTTTGCTGAGGGGCTAAAGATGTGTGAGGTGTAGCGTTATCATGGTGAAAAACCACACCCCTACTGTTGATTAATTCCGGCCGCTTTCTCTCAACTTTTTGCTTAAATCTCATCAGTTGTTCGCAGTACAGTTCAGAATCGATGGTCCTGCCTGGCGGTAACAGCTCATAATGAATAATGCCCTTCCAATCCCACCATACACATAGCATCACCTTGTTGCGAGTTAACCCGGGTTTCGCCACAGTCTGTGAAGCCTGACCGGCCTTTGACCACAATCTTTTTCGCACGTTCTTGTCGTACGTGATCCACTTATCATCACCAGTTATCAGCTTCTTCAGAAATGGTTCGGTTTCATTACGTCGTAATAAAGAATCACAAATGAGTACACGGTACAGGTTTCTTTCAGTGAGCTCATGAGGTACCCAAATATCGAGCTTTTATGTGTACCCAGCTTTTTTCAAATGCGCCAAAACCGTTTTGTGGTTAATTCCCAGTTCTCCAGCTACATCGTAACTACTAATATGCCAATCTTGCTGCTCCACTTTTTCAATAATGGCATCAATTTTGTCCGTAACAGGGCGACCAGAGCGACGTGCATCTTTAATATCAAAATTTCCGGATTGAAAACGCTTAACCCAAATTTGCGCTACTCTCACAGATACTGGTAGACATTAGGTCCATAAACATCTCAATTTTTTTTCGCGGCTTGTGTTGCATTTTTACATTTTTTGTAGTAAAATTTTAAAATGTATCGAATTTCTTCATTAGATTCACTCATTTTAACAATAAGAGAAACAAATGAAAGTCACACATTTTCCTAATTTGAATTTGGAATTGTCTTCTTTAAAATTAAAACTTTTTAATGATACCAAAACCAGCCAGATACAAATGGTATAGTCAAAGAGATCTTATTACAAGTTCATAGATACTATATGCGAAAAGACTTTTTCCCCAACCTATTATAAACCTTCAGTGAAAAATAATCTTACTGATGGTGAAAACCGTTTAATTAATTTAATTTATTTAATCCGTTGCGTGGTTTAGGAGCTAACGGATATACAGAATAACGCGGAATGTGACTTTGTTTTAGGTATACTATGTAAAGATACTGAGATTAGATCACCGTCTGCTCTGAACAAGGTGTCCAGAAGACCAGACAAGATCGTACTACATTAATTCATTGGATCATCTTCCGAGTGTAAAATCCTGTTTGCATTCGAAAAGACTGTTACGAAGCCGGGGTTCGCTTTCCTACTTTATATTCTCCACTTCGAGTGGTTTCGGCAATCTCTTTCAAGACCATTGATACGCATATCATTCTGCATTACGTCAAGTCAACATTTCTTGGGTCTACAACTTTTACCAAGACCTGGCGGAGGAGGCATGGCTAGATATTTGTTCTCTACATAACTGGCCGGTTTTCCTAAAACGTGTGTTGTTTGTGTTGTCTAATGGGAATGACATGCCCATGTGGAAATAAATCCCAAAAAGAACTCGATCATTGGGCATATTATACGTGACGCTGATGTTGCAAATATACACAGCCAATAGTAAATAATTATAAGGTAGGCCGTAAGTTTGTCAGGCGATAAAAAAAATATAGTTAAGGAAGTGAAGGACATAAAATAAAATACAAGGCCGTCAAGTTCTAGTAACCTCGTGGTTAAATATAAAAAAATAAACCGTTGGTTAAGCCTCAAATAAACGTAGGGCCATAAATTGGTCCGACAAGGTCGTTGTTATAATAGCTCATTGCTGAAAGGAGTGGTCCTGTTATGTACCGGCAAATATACGGTCCGAAAGAATTACTATTTGAAGAGCAGTTGATATTTTTGGCAGAAACACTTATTTACAAATTTGCTTATTGGTAAATAGAACTCACTCATTTGTGTTTTAATATAAACAAGTGAGTCTCCGGAGCACATCATTATATGGATCCACGTTTTTTTAAAACTCGTGCAGATCACTTATTTTTAGCCACAATGTCACTGAATAATGCTCATTGTCGTTATCAACAAGACACTTGGATCGAACGAATTCTTAAGAAGATTATATATTCGGGGACAAGGATGCTTGTAGTATATGTGAGGGTAGATGCCTATATTATTTGGAATAGAAAGTAGGACAGAAGTAAATAATGGTTCACTGCCACGGCAACCTAAGTATCGACCGGCCCATTGTAATGAAGAAATCTCAGGATAATCAGCGTATCCTAAAAAGCTCTTAGGAGATTCAGCCAATGAGGTTTTCTAAAACGTGTAACAAACGCGTGAGCCTCGCATACTTATAGCTCGACCATGGCTTCTGAAAGTTTGTGTACTTAAGGTGACACCCGCGAGAAAAATGTAGTCGAGCCATAAGTACGCGTAGCTCGCACATCAATCACCTGCTTATGGGTTTATTTTATTGGTCAGTAGGGCCCGCATGAAGCATGCGAGAGATTTCGGTTTAGATACAGTATGCGGGAATAGTTTACATTAATTTCTATGGGGCTTACATATGAAGCGCTGGAGATCCTTCATCGCATGTTTGGCAGTTGTTTGGAAAGAGTAACATTCACTATAATAGTAGCTTGCACTTTGTCCTTGGAGGAAAGAAGAACAATTATTAAAACCGGTAGCCATTCTAGTGTGTAACGTTTTTCAGTGCATGGCCATAAATGACAGGAAGATGAATCAATTTCCCCAAACATAGCCAGTCTGCCAATAGCCGCCGTTAAAGGTCAGAGCCGAGGCGTTTTATTAAAGAATCAAAGTATAATATAGTTTTATAAAAATGCTTGTGTTATTCACTCGTGAACGAGTGAATAACACTCGTACGGAGATAAAGATTGTATAATGATTCCACTTTTCAAAAATTACTGTGGAACTACATTTAAAAACTTTTGCCTATGTAATACAAGTATTTGAAACTCTTTAAACTATTTAAAGTCGGAAAAGTTTGTTGTCAGTAATAATTTTAGACTAATTTGATCTAAATAAATATATACATATTTTTTTATCTCATTTATAAACAAGTAACTATTAAATAAAATATATCTTGAAAAATAGATCTAAAGTTATAGATTATGTAGTAGATCACTGTCAGCGGGAAGTCATTACCATGCTGTATGGTAATGCTGATTCGCTACGCGAAATATGAGCCAGTCTTCTGATCACGGGTAGTAAGTATACAAAATTCTTTTACAAATGTCTTTACAGAAACTCTTATCGGATGAACCCCACGGGTCCAATGTTTCATCCACAATTTAAAAAAAAAGGCCGAAAAGCAAGAAAGTAGAATGTAATGCAGATGCATTTAAAGCCATCTTTTGATATTCTTCCCCATGATAGCATAAACTTGAGAGGTCTACGGCCGGCAACCGCAACTGAACAGTTAACTGACAACTGCTAGACGCAATAGAACCAAATACATAATAGATACACGTTTACCAAAACATAGTTTGTCATACTTTCATACATATGTCTATTGTATAATATACAACAAAAGCTTTTGTTTAGCTATTTAGGGAAGCGGAACAGTTGGAGGTTATAATTAACACAATCCCAACGGTGTTATACTTGATGGACGTAATATTCATTACACCATTAGACAACGAGATTATGCTTACATTTTTACCTGTTAACTTATCTGTCAAAACACATGTTCAATTTGAACTTAAACGTAAAGGACAAAGTCGTACACTGTGTAATTGTTAAAGCCTCGTTTAAATAAAAAAAGCTTATGTTGAACCTCACGCATATTATCTTAGGTAGGTAGGGTTTGTCTCTGTAATATTATACGAGTGTTGTGGAAGATTAATAGGTTCCAAGAGGCCAAGCTTACCTACTGTAGTGTGTAGATACTTAATAATTTCGCTAGTAAGCACTTTTAGTTTTTAAGAAAAATTATATACAGATTGTCGCATTTCATTCACACAACAAAGCTAGACGTTAAAGCGAAAACACGCTCTTCAATTTATCTAACAATGCCCGCCCCACATTGAATCGCTACCATGCCAGGATGGTCACCCCGCTCGTGATTTCAACTATTTTAACGGCAAACACATACATAGTATGTTCCGAAGACAATTTTGAGGTCAGACATCCAGACCAGAGTGAACAACGAAAGTTCTTTTATGAACCACTAGACCGCAGATGTCTTCAATTTTGAACTTATTTCTGTAAATCCCTTTACGTCCTACGAGTCCCAGATGTTGTTAATCAAGTTAAGTAGGTACTTTATCTTCAGTAGCATCTGTAATGAGGAATGTTCCTTGTAATAATTAATTAAACTTGGCAATGAATTGAATATACGAAACCGTAATAAGCTAATGTATAATTAAATACGTGTTCTTTTATCAACCTGTCACTGTTTATTAATAACATTTACACGCGTCGTAGAGGAGGAATTAAATAGAGCCGCATTTCGCATATACTTGATAAAGACAGGTAAATACTATAGCTTATCGTGTTTATTACAATTCAAAAACATTCATATAACATTTAAATTCACAGAAACTTTCGTAACTGTTATATAATATGAAAAATGCTTCGAATTCTAATGAAATATTTATTCTTGCATATATGTAGTTGGGTAAAGGACGGTGTTATTCTTAAAAATATTACATTTAGTATATATTTCCAGGAGGATCAATCACGACAAGACCGAGTATTCCACATGAGACGCTATAAGAACACTCGTGTGAACAGAGAGAACTTGCATGTTGGAAATACCAGCTACAGAGAAGTGTTCAAATTTAAATACCTGGGCTGTACTCTAACAGACACTAACACCCGCGAGGAAGATATAGATATTCGTATTCAAAATACCCTACGATGTAACGCAGCGGTTCATAAAGTGTTAGTATCCAAGCTTCTCAGCCGTAAGACCAAGATATATAACTGTACATATAAAACTGTCATACGCTCGATATTGATGTACCGATGTGAGACTTGGACTCTAACACTGAAGGAGGAGAACAAGTTGTTGGTGACTGAAAGAAAGGTCCTAAGAAAGATCCTGGGTCCGACCCGGGGAAGCGATGGCAACTGGCGAATTCGAAAAATGCTGAAATCGAAGAACTGGTGGATGAGCCCAATATCATGGGCAAAAGCAAGGCACATCGCTTGCGCTGGCTTGGCCACCTACATAGAATGGGGGAGGATCGCGCGGTGAAAAGAGCCTATCTGGGCCGACCAAAGGGACGGCGACCAGTTGGTCGGCCCAACAAGGACACACCAAATTTCCATATGCAGAAGTAATATATAAACATAGACCTACGGTGTCTTTTTTCAAAGAATTGACAACGCAAAAAACTCTATCTCATTATCACAACTTTCAATATTTTTCTTACCTATGCCATCTCTATACAATGCTCCCTCTACGACGTGTAATGTCAAAATATTATATCATATAAAACGCAACACACGTTTCATTGCATTACTTTCATTGCTCATAACGTGATATGTTAATTTTGAGTTAGTGTTGCTAAGGCTAAATTATATATTTTATTGTATCATATGAATACAATCGGAAGTGACTTGGCACACATTGAACTCGTTAATTATTTATACATCGCAGTATTCGAAATTGTCGGGAGATCATTATAATATACTTAAACTATTACTTGGTGGATTCTCCATTAGGCATTCTAACTCCTTGTTTACGTTACGTCCACTTATAGGGTTTTTTAAGTAATTAGTGTACTGTTATAATATTTAGAGTTTTATTGGGACCACACTACACGTATTATGCCGGACAAATGTAAACAATATCTGTATGATTTATGTAAGCGTAAACGTAAGCGTCGCAGACGATATAAGGAGGACTGATGTGTGATCATAGCGTTGGTGGTCCCTTCCTAGCAGCGTACAACCGGTTCAGTGATGAGGGAAACAGACAGTGCGAGTTTGTAAACACAAGATATGTCGAACATGGCATACACGCACTGCCCACTGTCCTCTCCACTTTCCTGCTCGGTGTTGTGAAACGAGAGATAATATAAAAGAGTCAGAGATTTTAGAGAAAATTTGGATATGACGTTATACTGTGCAGTTTTATTTTTAAAAATCTTTTAAATATAATTAATATGAGCAGTAATTGGCGGATTTTGATTGTTTTTAAGCAAGAATCGTGTGGAAAATCTCAACTGTTTAGTGCAATGTAACATTTCGAATCATGTCACCATCACTCCGTTATTTGGCTGCACGGTTAAAAAAGTCGCTCTGTCACCTGGTGCATATTTGTATGAAGACTATTGTTAAACTTGTAAATGTATTAATACTTTGCACTGGCTAGATTCACAAGCCGTACTTCCCATATTTCGAAAGCAAAATAATTACTATATGGATATTTAGATAATTATTATCCCCCTTTTGTCATACACTTGTGGCCATGTCACGTCGAGGCGTTTTTATTCATTGAGTGAACACTTCCCGACGGGTGACGGGACGACTTGGTAACAACCGTTTATTTTATAACAAATACTATTTTAGAATCACTTAGAGGTAATTTAACTGGATATCTAGACAGTGTTCGAGTTATATACACGAAATATTCTACATATGTCTCGCGCTGGGCTGTAGTGCAAGCCATAGTTGGGATGGCCAATCCGGATGGGACGCTGTAGTCTCATTCTTTGAGATAAAAATATCTGCCGAATAGACAGTGAATGAAGCAGAATTACTTCAATCCTAAACTAATACACAGGACTAAGTGGCACAGGAGGGTGTCTAAGTACGTCCGGCCGCCGTAGATATACACTGTATCAAGTCACTCGTATCAAGGGTGTTAAGAAGGGAGCACGCCAGATCAACGGATGCCCTTTTGTCTTTTAGGTGAAAGCAAGCTTAAGGCATCCAGCAAAAAATGGGGGCCTGCCTGCGTGCTCGCAGCTGCCAGATTTATGGTGCTAAGCTGTTGTTCCATGACTCTAGCTTAGTGTGATAGGAAGAATACTAATACAAACGCCTCCAATTAATCCAGGTGAGAATGTTGAAATGAATATAATAACATGGTGTTACGAGAATAGATAAGAAAGGAATACATAAGAGGAGTCTTTAAAAGTTGCATCCGCGTGAGAAAAATTGTGAGGGTTTATTAGGGCATGTTATGAGGTGGGATGAAAATAATTTGGCAAAACAAATGTTACGACTGAAAATTGGTCAATATAAAAGCAAAGAGATACGCCAAGAAGAATACAGAGGAATTGTGTGAAGTTGTATGCCCGACTAGAGGACTATGGACGAAAAATATATATTATGTCGACTCCAAATGACTGAGAAAAGGTTAAAAGAACGAGAAATGAATACAATGAAGTTTTATAGTGACAAATTTTGGCAAGAAATAAAGAGCAAGTGGCAATTGATGTAGTGTATAATCAGTGAATACATTTAATAAAAATAGATAGGTAAATAAAATTATTACGATTCATTATCAAAATATAGTTAGATGTTTACAAAAAACCGAATGGCTTCTATTTTAGTAAAATATATTATGACATCTACTTTTGAAAAAGATGTAAACAAGTTAATTACACTTTAAAATGAACTTTATGCAAGAACAATAAGTCATTTAATCTTACGATAAGATAGTGAAATATTTAAAACGCGAATGTCCGCCAAATCTATGGATATATGCGATATTGATAAATATGAATGAGACATAAACATAACATAATAAAAAAATATAGTATTTTGTTAATATTAAAGATTTATGATAACTTGCTCCGAAACTAGTCAAATCGATTAGAAAAAAAAACTTTAAAACTAGTAATTTTTTTGAAGTAGTTAAGTTTGTACATAAAATACTTTTCATGGGTGAATCACCTGAGCGGATCATTGTCTGCAACCACTTTTCTTTAGTCCTGTCTTTTTAAGAACTTAATCAAGTGCCTTGTTTGTAACAATAATGAACATTAATCAGGGATATTGAAGCCAAAAATGAATGATCTAGCACGAGTTAAAAAAAACCTTGGTATGGGTAATGATGCACTCAAGAGATTCACCCTCTGAATGTTAAGCCGATAGATGTTAGATTAAACGGTTCATTTCTGTGTTTCGTTTTGGATGAATAATATAAACATAAACATGACACATTCAATGTCATTGAATATGATCATGTCATCACCTTCAGTCCTTTGCCTTTCAACCCAATTGATTCAATTCTGGTGATTCGTCTAATAGCCTTAGATAAATGTACTCTGTCGTGTTCATTTGTAATTAAATTAAAAGTTGACCGAGTATGTATTATTGCAAGTATTTTCATACAGATAGGTCATTGTCCACTGTTTTAATTATTTGACAGAACTCTAAAGAAAGCTATCAATTGAAAATACACCAGTTATATCAGTGGTGTATCTATTTCTAAGTATAATGTAAATTTCTTCAAATCAGACTGTTTCCTCCTATTAAAATGGATTAGAACAAACCTTAATACCCCTGATTCAAATGTATTGGTTTCAATTTGCATATTACTGGTTAAGTGGTCCGTTTATGCATTCAGAGCTCACGCCTGTCGTAAATTGTAACAAATCTGTCGAAGTCGCAGACTTGATTACACAAACATGTAGTTGTATTCTGCAACAGGTTTTTATAAGGATTCCGTAGAAAAACCTTTGAGTTCATCATGTTCGTCCGTCCTCCCTTTTGACTACCGGGTCTATGGGTATAATAAAATTTGACAAAAAGGTTTTATTATATATCACGATGAAGTAAAATTACAAATAAAAAACGATTAGAGGTTAGCGCCGCCATAGAAATCAGGACTCTTTTAATCATAACAATGTTCACGTCAATTTCAATAATTATATTATGCAACAAGAGTTTGTTCTTGAATTATTATGACGTTCTTTAATGATTTTTTTATTTAAGTCATAGTAGGTGAGAACATATTAACTCCCCAAGTCTTGAAAGATGTATCCCCCAAATTACTAAAAAAAATTGTAGAGTTTATTTTGCCAGAACTACTGAAGGACCGACTGAATGGGGACGACAAAATCTTGTCTAGTTTAACCCCACGAAGACACCGTTCTGCGCATTTTCTGCTAAAAGGACCCTATTTATCATTGCACCACAATTCCAAACTCTTATTATCTCCAATAATATCGGACCCCTTTTCGTTGACGTAACGAACGACGACCAGTTTCGGGGTCATCTGGAAAGCAAGGCTAAACTTGCCTCCAAAAAGCTTGGTGTGCTAAACCCGTCAAAGTTTTACTTCGCCCCGAGGCTAAGACTTGTGCTTTATAAAGCGCAAATTTGGCCGCATATGGAGTATTGCTCACAGCTGTGGGATGGGGTACCCGCTCACCAGACTGAGCCCCTCGACTCCATTCAGCGTCGCGCCATTCTTATAGTCGACGATCTTATACTAACAGACGGTTTAGAATCGCTTAGCTTTCGGAGAGACTGCGTCTCTCTGTGTATTCTACCGTCTGTACAAGGGGAAGTAGTCCGAGGAACTGTTTGCTTTGGTGCCAAAGCCTCATTTTTACAACTGCACCGCTCGCCATCGACAAGATTTTCACCCCCATTTCCTCGAGCTTCCACGCTATATTC
This sequence comes from Dendrolimus houi, assembly GCA_039645545.1. Taxonomy (NCBI): domain Eukaryota; kingdom Metazoa; phylum Arthropoda; class Insecta; order Lepidoptera; family Lasiocampidae; genus Dendrolimus; species Dendrolimus houi. Next base: position 3,998,957 of record CM077122.1, read on the forward strand.
ATTCTATATGTACATATGTTCCGCGGACCACAATGATCTGGAGGGAACTTCCCGCCGAGGTTTTCACTCTGCGCTATGACATGGGGTCGTTTAAGGACGTTATAAAGTTCCTTAATTCCTTCCGTTGCAGACGTCCATAGGCGACAGTAACCACCTTCCGTCAAGTGGGCCGTCTGCTTGTTTGCCTGCCAAAAGCAATAAAAAAAAAACGTTGTTTAATGGCCGTTTCGCATATCTTACTAACGGTTCATTTGCCTTACTACTAGTTAAAATTTAACATTTTAAGCTCGGTACAAGTAAATTCAATTCCTACCCATGGTGAGGCAAGTGAATGAATAGTAAGTAAGATATAGGAATAAGCCATAAAAGAATACCATCGCTAGAGTAAGATAAAAAACAGGCTAAGCACATATCCAGGCAGTGAAGGTATCCGGGCTAAAAAAAGTCTAGTTTTTGCCATTTGACTACGACATCCCAAAATCTATACAAATAAAGTAGTTTACGAGAAAAATGGCTATGAAATGCATAGAAGACGGATAAGATTTGAGGTTTTTATAAGGGAACCACAAAAACATTATATCCCTATTAATATTATAAATGCGAAAGTAACTCTGTCTGTCTGTCTGTTCCGCTTTCACGGAAAAACTACTGGAACGATTTGTTTGAAACTCAGTATATATATATATATATATATATATATATATATATATCATGCCGAGGATGGACATGGGATACTTTTTATCCCAAAAAATGGGATAGTTTCCGGGATAAAAATATATTTGTCTCTCTGTTTGTTATGCTTTTACGTAAAAACTATTGGACTGATTTGGCTGAAATTCAGTATATATGTAACTTTAATACCGAGGGTGGACAAGGGCTACTTTTGTCCCAGATAATGGGATAAATTTATGTAAAGGTTATCCCAGAAAGTAGGATAGGTGTTTTTTTGTGATTTTCCATTTTCGTCATTTCAATAAGATCATTTAGGTCATTTCGGCCGTTTCAGTCATTTCGGTCATTTCGGCTATTTCGGCCATTTCGGTTATTTCGGCCATTTCGGTTGTTTCGGCCATTGCGGTAATTTCGGTCATTTTGATCATTGTTGTCATTTATGTAGTTTTCAGATAGATAGACAGGAGATAGATAAATAAAACTAGAATGGGTTGAATTAGAGGATGAAAGTTTAATGGGAGACCAATCATTTCTCAGGTGTATAGATATAAAAATTCATCATTTATTAAAAATGGTATAGTATGCAGATATCGATCTAAATAAAAGCAAGTATGTTTCATAAAATATGTGTACCTATTTATACTACTATGTGAAATCATTTCAAAACTTATCGGTGCCTCAATGGCCTTGGAAAGGGACTGGCTCCATTGCTCTATTGAAATATTTGAATTTAATACATTACATTATTAGGCGTTTCTTGTATTAACTAAATATTATTACAAGGATTTATTCACTTATTAAACATAGTACCTAATGCTCTTGCTCTTGTTTAATAGGTGCCCTAAATAAACAGCACTGTCATATTATGTCAGAATAAATAAGTATGGAAGAAGAAGTCTCACTGTACCAAACCCAAATGATTAGGAAATATATTTCGACTTCGGTTCTACTTGAGAAGTAGAATTAGGCGGTAATGTATTTAAGTTTCTAACAACAAATTTGTAGGGCTTTTTAGCCAAAAGCTAGCCTATCTAACTGACATTTATAGTACCGGTAATTTTGACCCAACCACAATAACAATTTGTTAGTGTCCATGGCCAGCTCCGCACTTAAGTTAGCTACAGATAGCAGCATAATAGATATCCTTAATGCAAGCTCAGGTATTGCGCAGCCATCGGGTACTTTGAAAACGGCAAGCTTGGCGCAGCGGTCTCTCAGCGGGTTTTCAGCGGTACTGTTCACGCTGTCAAAATCAAATTGTCGGAGCTAAAAGAATTTGAATAACTATCAGCGCGTTGCATTAGTAGCTCACAACATCCAAAATGCTCCGTTAGCCGTTCCACAAGGCGACCGCGCTCGTTGTGGTCATGGCGAAAACGTCACTAATGACGTCATCATTTTCGATCACACTAGTCTATCTATCAGTCTATCACTGCTGTCTAGTAATTTTGGATACTTTACTGTAGGTTTTTAATTTAACTTGAGCCTTGCTATTTATACGGTAAACTCTTAAATTTATTTAATACAGTAAAATTCGAGTGTTTTGTAAATTGCATATACGAAGAATATAGAAGTAAACTACGTTTTATACTTATATGTTGCTAGATAACAAACATAATACCTACGCAACGCTAACGTGAGAACATCAATGTCTATCGATTGACAACAATTCACTCACAATACAATGTAAATGATAATCTACGCTCTATATTCCACTTACAGTCTTCAGAGATCATAAGTACAGTACAATATAAATTAAGTTTTCTTCGTTTGTACTAATTTATTATTTATATAATTTTAAAAGGTTAATTGAAACGTCACTGTCACACTGTCAAGAGTGATATATTGTCAAAGTCACTCGCGGAGCGTCGTGGCTAAGGAAGCGAGGTAGCCGTAAGAAGAGAGATATATAATCTCTTCAAGAGAATGGTCGTCAGCGCACCAAGTATTCGACGAACCGCGATCCATTGCCTTAATCAAAGTGAATTGTAACGTAATCAGTGTTAATATCAAGAGAGATGATTGTTATTTAAGCAATAGAAACATTATTTTGGTAAAGATCACAAAAGATGTTAATTTCATAAATATAAGTATGTGGGTATCCACATACATAATGCCATGCCATGATGAATTCTGATGAATAAAGCCTTCCTGAGCTTATACGGCTCTGACGAGCTTATATACTTATATTTTCATAAATATAATATATATTATTAGCGGGCCCAGCAGACGTCCTGCTCTAACAAATAAAATTCAAAACCCGATTGCAGCCTCACCTAGCGAGATCAATTGTGATTCTAAACCATCCCGGAATGCATTGAGATACAAAAAATTTCATCAAAATCGGTCCCTTTAGAAGGAGTTCAGTAACATTAGAATTTTATATATAAAGTTGTTTAATCCATTTAATATTAAGTGTTAATTAACACAATGCTAAATAAATATATACATATGTAAATATCGTGAGAAAATTGAAAAAAGACTTACGTCGTTATCCTTTGCCGCACACTGATAGATGGTAAATCTATAATTATTATGTAATTCTAAATATGCCGTGTCTGTACATTGAAGCTATTAAAAAAACAACTGGAATATATATATATATATATATATATATATATATATATATATAAACGATGGCGAACACTTCGTGTTTGTCGGTTTGTCTGTTTGTTCGGGATTCACGTAAAACTATTGGGCCGACTTTGATGCGGTTTTCACTGATCGACAGCTAATTCTTAGACACAAAATATGCGCTACTTTTTATCCCGAGAATCACGCGGGAAATTTTCTGGGAATGATTTAAATAGACCAAATTGGAAAAAATCTAATTCCATTGCGATTTTTTCATTGATCGATAGCATAGATAGTATGTAATAAAATATGTGATTTTTTAATTCCGGAAATCCCGTGGTAATTTTCCCGGAAGTGGTTTGAAGTCCCGGACAACTTCAAACCACTTACGGGATACTACATAAAAATTAGCTTATTCCGACAGTGTTCCCTAAAATGATTGCTTACATTATTATCTAATGCAGCGGTACTTTGTGTCCCGGGATTCAAGCGGGAATTTCAAGTCAAGCGTGGACGAAGTCGCGGGTATAACCTAGTTGATAATATTAACATTTTGTCGTAATTTTTAAATATTATTGGTGGCAATAGACCTTGGTATTAAGTGCCGGCCGGGCGCCGCGAATTGCTCAACAAACAGACATTACTAACGTTGATAAACAACGATCGCCATTTAAATCTTTGTAATTAATTCTATCCATCGGCAATAAATATGGCAGCTTGGCCAGTCCAACTCGCGACTAAATGCTAAACTAAATATTTGTTTGCATATCTAATAGCTTTGTCTGCGCAAATGGCACATCTACTAGTAAGTTTATTGTATGTATTGTTAAGAGTTGCGAGACTCGAATTAAAATGCAGTTGGAATTATTATAGAGTTTATTAGAACTATAGAAACACGTATAACACAGGTACAACTATAACCGAACACAACAAATCCAAACAATGCAGAGGGTCGTAATTCAATAAAGCGCGCAAAGTCCGTCAATATTAGATTCCGGAATGTACACACGTCACTCTTAGATCGTTGTTATCGCTCGACTGCCCCATCTCCCCATCAGGCCGTCGTTTTATACCTCACGAACATAAATGTACCCGTATCGTAATCGACGTAATCCGAAACACCTGGCTAATGATTCAGCCGCAAGCGGCCATAAACGAGTACTATTAAACAATGGGCTGTTCTCTAGAAACGTATACCAATAAATAAGTAAACAAAAGAAGACGATCATAAAATAATTACAATTCGTTCAAACGCCAACTGGTAATAAATGTGTTTTTTACAGATATGTAGGTGGATTTTGTTTTTGTCGGGACCTAAGTTGTAACAGTATTAACAGATACAGACGAGCATAAAATATATGAATAGATTGATCAAAGTCGATGAATTTCCCAAATTTACCATACCAGGAATCGAACCCGGAGCCTCTGCGCTGCAGTCTTTTTTTTTAATATTTTTTTTATTGCTTGATTTCTGCAAACTGGCAGACGGCCCACTTGATGGAAAGCGGGTACCATCGCCTATGGACATTTGCAACACCGAAAGTGCTACAAATGCATTGCTGCTAAAGTGAAGTGCAGTGAAGTAAGCCGACAAAGGCTTAGCCCGCTCAACCACAGAGGCTTAAACTTAGGCTTTCAGCCCATAATATAGTCTGTTGAGCCAAAGTAGGGTTTACTTTATAGTTTATTTTAATTTTGTTTTCTATTCTGAATCTTCTTTCGGACTTTATTGTGCATTACTTTTGTCTTTTTTGCAGTCGGGTTTTTGATTTGTTAAAATATTCATTTTTAATTTGTATAGAAATGAGTTATAAAATAAACGTACTTAATTCTTAAAACAAGGTTGCATGGGAGAGCCGGGGGCGTAGCTCCCCCGATAATGGATGAGGCCATTGGGCTATTGCCTGTCAGGACCGGCGGAGGGGGCCTCTGCGTTGCAGTGCGATAGGCCGGCAAAGGCTTAGCCCGCTAAACCACAGAGACCGTCGTTCGAGATGTTTTATAATTTAAAAATTTTTCTTTGTTTGAACCTTAACGAAACTACTATCGTTTTTTAAATGAAGACGTACAAATATCTGAAATATCTTAGGTATTTTATTACGAAAATAAATTTAAAAGTATAATTATATTAGAAACTAGCTGTTACCCGCGACTTCGTCCCTGTCATTTTTTTTCGTAGAACCCTAATTTTGAAAGTAGCCTAAGTTACTCCCTGTAACAGCTATATGCCAGTGAAAATCCCGTCAAAATCAATCCAGCCGTTTCAGAGATTAGCCGGAACAAACAGACAGACAAAAAAAATGATTTTTTGATATAAGTACCGTCAGATGTATATTGTACTAGCTTCTGCCCGCGACTTCGTCCGCGTGGAATAGTTTAAAAAAAGAAAAAAAACCCCCGATTTTGAAACATTCTTCATTGGTGCTCCGCTCGTATTGGTCTTAGGGTGATGATATATAGCCCATAGGCCTCCTTGATAAATGGCCTATCTAACACGGAAATTTATTTTTTAAATGAGACCAGTAGTTCCTGAGATTAGCGCGTTCAAGCAAACAAACAAACTCTTCAGCTTTATATATTAGTATAGATAAAGCTGTTATTTTGTATAAAATGCAAGGAGAGATTTGGGTAAGAAAGTACCAAATATACCAAATATTAACTATTAGGACAGGGTTTCCCCTTTATTGTTCAGCCTTTGATGCGAATATTCACACAGCACAGTAAGCAATGAACACCGTTTTTTTTTTTTTTATTGGACTTGACTTTATGTTGTTGGTCCGAAGACCTCACAACTTTACCGGGGTTTTCGGGGCGAGTGCCTTTGCGAAGCGAAGGCGCTCGAGCCTGGGAGGCAACTTGCACGAGGGGGCTCCCTAGGGAGTTTCACCTCGGCTGGACTGTTGCCATGAGAGGGGGATGAATCTAATGATGCCCACCATAGGGCGACACAATGCACTAATTGAGAGCGGGCGACGGGTAATATAAAGCCCGAGAGGAAGGATCCCGGCGGACCGGGATCGGCGGTTCGCGGTGGCCTATACTATCTTACTGCCGTTTCGCAACGTGTTATGGTTGGGAGAGAAGAAACGGCGAAAGAAACTTCCCAGCAACACGCCTAGTCTATCCTATGGGGGGGCTGTGTCTCCTGGCGTCCCTCGCGGGGACGTGGAGAGATCGTGATTGGCGACGTCGACGCCGCCGTCTGTGTCTGTCTGTCGGTGCCTGCCAGCTTGCCGTCCTAACCGCGGGCGGGCTGATCCGAGCCAGCCGTTTTGTGATATCGTCGACCTTGTCCATGAGGATGTTACGCGGTCGTCGCACGAGAGCCTTTCGTCGAGGCTTATAATCGGACGCGGACACGACGAGGGGATTTCGATGGTGCGGCGCTAGATCGAAATACTTACGCGAGAGCGACGTAATGTAGTTTTTGATGGAGGGAAGCTCCAGATCGCGGTGGATGTCGACGTTACGCATATAGAGGGGAGCACCGACGGCTCTGCGCATGAATTTATTCTGAACGATTTGCAGTTTCTTTAAAAGGGCAGGCTTGGCATGGCCGAATACCACACTCGCGTATGTCATGATCGGGCGGATGCATGTTTTATATAAAGTAAGCTTGTGTCTGAGAGACATTTTGCTTCGTTTATCTATCATGGGTGCTAGACGACCCATCACAAATCGCGCTCTATTCCGGACTATAGTGATATGCTCGTTGAAGCGCAAGTTATGATCTAGGGTGACACCCAGGTATTTGGTGTACTTTGCCCAGGGGATCTCTTGTTCGTAGAGCGAGATGGCTTTTAAGCGAAGGCAAGCGCGTTTGGGAGAGCGAAGCGTGCCCGGGAAAAGAACATTGCTGCGCTTTTCTCCGGGTTTACCTCTATCCTCCATTTGCGAAACCATTCGCCTAGCTCTGTTACAGCTACCTGTAGCCGGACGCAAGCCATTTGTCGGTTGTGATCTGATGTATAGAGTGCGGTGTCATCCGCGAAGAGGGCCAACTCTACATCTGGAGTTTTCGGGATGTCGCTGGTGTACAGCGTGAAGAGTAGTGGAGATAGTGCCGAGCCCTGTGGTACACCGGCTGTGAGTGGGTGAGGGACGAGCGTGTTCCCTCCACTCGAAAACGGAAGCTACGGCCTAGGAGGAAGTCTCGCAAGATGAGCACGAGTCTGTCTGGTACACCGAACTGGTACAGCTTGTAAATCAAACCGTTATGCCAGACCTTGTCGAAGGCCTTAGCTACGTCAAGGAACAGTGCGGCTGTTCCTATAGGGCGAGGGCGATGGGCAAAGTGGGATAGTATGTGCTCCGTGATGCGGTGCACCTGTTGGACGCATGAGTGTCTGGCACGGAATCCAAACTGCTCATCGGGTAGTAGATGTTTGCTGATGGCAAAATCTCTAAGTCTAGAGAGGATAACCCTCTCGTAAAGCTTGCTGAGTGTGCTCAGTAGGCTGATTGGGCGGTAGCTGGACGGTTTATTAGCCGGTTTTCCAGGCTTGTGAATACCGATAACGTCTGCTTCCTTCCAGATCGTGGGGAAAGAGCAGTTTGTTATGGCGGCATTGAAGATGCTCACTAAGATTATAATCAAGTGGCCGGGGAGGAGTTTTAACACGCGATTGTTAATGCCAATGAACACCGTCTACACGCCACTACGCCTTTTATACGAAAATGCTACCCTACAAAACAATAACATTGTATCATTGCTAAAAATAGCAAATACATCATAGTGTTGCCAGGATCATAAAAACAATTATAATAATTAGTTACTGATGCACTAAATTATCTAGATAATAATTTAGTGGGCTTATAAAATTAACTAACCGGTAGAAAATGGTAATTTAATTATAAATGGAATCATCTGATAAATAGACTAAAAATATTATCTATGACGATTGTCTATGTCATATTAATATACACTATGGTTCTCATGACTACTTTGGTGGGCATCTTGTAACATTTGACATTACAAACAGACATTTCAATTTCATTTATTTGTATGTTTATGTATAGATAGGTAAGTATAAATATAATTATTTTATTATATTACGATCCTGGTAGCTTCCAAAAGGAAAAGCGTAGGTACCCAGAATGTTAGCTGTTGGCTGGATAGCAATGCAGATTTGCTGTGTGAAGTGTGACCAGCCGTCTGGTCATGAGTATCATCAAAGATTTTGTTGAAACATTCTTTGAAGAAACTTTAGCGACGCACCTCAAGGATCTAATGTTTTGAATTCATACGGTACAAATATATAACCTCTTTCTAAGGTTCCACTATATTTGTGCCGCTTGAAAGATTTAGCAGATGAGATCGTTGGCAGCCACAAACCCAGGTGTCGGAACTTTTTAATGTTGTCACATGTTGCCTCTTAAACAATGGACCTTTTCATATTCCACGAAATAAGTGATTTGTTTTTAAATATAAAAGATAAAACAATAATTTATGTCATGAAACCTAATTTTACAGATCATTTTGAGATAAAATCTTATTTCATCTTACCGGAGATAAAAAATAACAATAAAATGTAAACGATTTCTTAAACCAGTTAATTTCCCGGAATCCAACAAGTTTCTGCTATATTAAGTGCCAATAAACATAAAAAATATTTATAAGAAATATTTAACGGTTACGCTATACAAAACTACCTCTAAAAAAAGGTATAAACATGTTTACGTTTTCTTTGGTGCGTAGTTACGAATACTTTTTCGGCTTAAAACTTACATTCAACGTGGCTTTTATGTTTGGGGGATCGTTAAACTATATTTAGATTTAAAATCCTTATTACATTACTATTGGCTGTCCTTCAGTAATAAAATTTATCCATGCAGAAACGGAGGACGAATACAGATTGCTGCGGCCGGGCGACCTGTTGTAAGAGGCGACAAAACAACCCACAGCCAATTGGTAAGGTATTTAGTATTTACCCGTCTAGATGGCTACCACCCTTGGTTTTTTTTTTAAGGCGGGGGAAATGCATTTCGCACATACCGGGTCCTTTGCTAGGGATTAGACCGTTGTTGATCATGGAGGCTTTCCACTGAGGCAATCCAAACAATAATCAACCGGCTTGTGTGGAGACTCGACTAATCAATACCCCACTAAAACCACCCTCCTCCCATGTGCCCCGCGCTTATGGTAGGAAAGGCGTGAGATACAGAACGTAGTTACGCCCACACCGATTCTAGCGCACAAGTGCTTGAGAATGCCCCGGGAGAGGCAAACTCACTTCGTCAACAGGGGTGAAGACTCCTCTGCTCCCTAGATGCTAGAGGGCCCCTGCAGCGGTATTTCAGGGAGGGAGGTCATGCGCATACCTGCGCCTCCGGGCTCCCGACTGACGTCGGCGCCCGCGAGACGCATGCGCACTATCATCTCTCTCCCTATCTCGTTCCGCGGCCTCCTTATGAGACACTACCGTCTCGCAGAAATTGGCCGCACCCACCCACCAATCGTCGCTGTGCAGCATGGCTTGCACCAGATCGCCCAGCGATTCGATCGGTCCTACAAGTGTCTCGAGTTCAAACCTCTGAGGTGCCCATGCTGCGCACTCGACTAGCGTGTGTAACGCCGTGTCTAGCGCGCCACACTGGCGGCATTGGGGTGAAGGCAAGCAGCCCGCAATCTGACACAGATACTTATTGAAGCAACCGTGCCCGGTAAGTATCTGTGTCATTCTGAAGGTCAGGGTCCCGCGTTTCCGCGAGAGCCATCGCAACAGCTGCGGTCGAACCGCTTCCACCGTGTCAATGCCAGCAACAGGGTTTTCCAACTCTACTGACCAAGATTGGATCATGGCCGCGGTTTCCCGCGTCCTGATCACCTGGAGTTCGGCCTAGCCATAGACCAGGTCACGGGCGAGGGCATCCTGTCGGGAGCCCCGAACTTTGGCTATCACGTCCGCCTGGAGAGGCCAGGGCGGATCGCCTGCCAAGAGTGTCGACGCCGTCCACGACACTGTACGGTATCCTCGGATGGTCCTCACCGCCAGGACCCGTTGTGCGCGGCACAACAAAGTCCTATTGTGGCGGTGAAGTGCAGTGGACCATACGGGTGCACCGTACAGGGCCATACTCCTAAGGATGCCCATGTAGAGTTTCCTAGTCGTCGTCCCCGGTCCCCCCACGTTGGGAAGAAGCCGAGAGAGGGCGCCTGCGGACCTCACGAGCTTGGGAACTAGCTGCTCAAAGTGCGCTTTAAACAGCCATTTCCCATCGAGAATTAGTCCCAGATACTTCATCTGGGACTGGAACCTGGTCACTAATGAACACAACTCAAGGTTGTAATGGCGACATACTGTAGACCAGGGGTGGTAGCCATCCAGTTGGGCAAATGCAAATGCCCTGCCACCTGGCTGTGGGTTGTTTTGTCGCCTCTTACGACAGCCCGCCGTACGCAGAAGTTTGTATTCTTTCTCCGTTCCTGCACGGATAAATAATGATGATGGTTTTAGTCATCAAAAGGCCTTAATCATCCTTAATCACAAAATCCAGTAAACCACTCATAGTTTCGAAGATAATTTAGCGTATACTGGTGCAATTTGAGACTTACGTTTTCCGTACGACATATACTGAGGTACAGTATTTATGTATACGTTAGGCGAATATGGTGAGGTAGCAAGCAAGCACAAAATATACGAGAGTATAGCGCACAAAAATTTCTAAAACCGCATCTTCATACTTTTAATACAATTCACCGAATTTAGAACCAGAACAAAAAATACCAGTTTTCATATTAACTTTGAAACAATGCCTTCCTTAATCACATACCGACTACCGTGCATACTAGTGTAAATTTACAATTGTTCAGTAAGACTATGTATGATTCCAATGGAGTATATTGAGTCAACAACAAGATATCAGAAATTTAATAATTTAGTTTTGCTATTCTAATACCCACTGTATCATGTTCACAGATAGTTAGTTATAAAAAAACAAACTGAAGAAATCATAGTTCTAGTAATAAAACAAAAAAAAATGTGAACTATTTATCTTTGACACACTCCTGCAAAATTAGAATTTTTCAATTGACTCACTGTTCGTAGGAGCCATAGAACTGCTTACGCTGATCATACAGAATCCTTCGATTGTTTTCTGTTCCGTTAGTTATTAAAAAATTCGTATAAGATATTAATTTCAAAAAGTAAAATTCAGATATAAAAATGAAATTAAAAAGGTTTTCGCTGCTTGATCTTTAAACACATTTGAAACGGCATCCATAAAGTAAGAAGTTGACTTGTTTTTAACATTTAAATATGTGACTTATAAAAAATATTCTTCAGTACAACTTAGTCTGAATAATAAAAATTTAAATTTGAGTTTGACTTGCAACCTACGACTTTGAATAAAATCTCAGAAACGCTGTAATATTCAAAATAGTGGAACAATAAAACTAGGACGTCTGCTAAAGCGACTGAATAATATAAATCGAATAATTTTATCATCAACGCCAAACGCAGAGTCAATTTTAAATTCCGAAAGTGGGTTAGCGCGATAAATTATGACAAGCGCGCACACGCACATACATACAAATCTGGCGACACAGTCTATTCAGTTCATTTTGAATGGTAACATACACATTAAATACGATGTTCTAACTTTAAATACATTTTACCACATGCATCATGCCTAAACATAATTTTTTTGCAGAGAAATAAAAACTAATAATTATATACATATTTAATTATTCCCAATTTCACGTCAGCAACCAGGAAAGTGGGAAGGGAAAAGGGCAGCGCGAGTATCAAGAGATTAAATGAGTTACGTTTACATACTCGCGCTGCCCACTTACCTCGCCACTTTCCTATATGCTGTTATGGAAGTGAGCGTAATGTAAACGAGGAATTACTAAAATCTGAAAGGTTTAGAAATGTGGTTCATTTACCAATTTTTTGTGCTGGCAGCCAGCATCGAACATTCTTTGTAGTTATTGTATCTCAGAGACTACGAGGAGTGTTATTAAAAAAAAAGGGGATCAATTTTTGGCAAAGAAAATGCAACGTTTAAGCATAATTTCTAGGTTAGTTCGTCCGTAAACAAAGAACACAAAAACGGTATCTTCGCCTTAATAGAGACAACAAGAAAAGTGTCAATAGACACATTTTTACAAATATTTTTAGATAATGTAGGTTATATATATAAATTACTTATGATTGTAATGTTAATATGGTAGATTAAAAAATATCACACGCTAAAAGTGTGTATATTGTTAAAATTACGACGCGTTGACTGGATAAAGAGAATCATCGTGAAGAAACCTGGAGACCTCGAAATTAACGATGTGTTACGAGCTACAGGACTCGAACTAAAAATGCCGTTGGAACTACTATATAATTTATTAGAACTGTACAAACACGTATAAAACAAATACAAATAAAACTGAATGCAATCAGTTCACACTGCACGATTCAATGCAATTCGACACGCGCAAAGTCCGTCGTTTATATCGCTAATCGAGAGTACTACAAACGTCTTACTCGTCTCGTAGTCATCGCTTGACTGTCCACCCCTCCATTCGGGCATCGTTTTATACTAACTATACAGTATAAAAAAATTGGCCGCGCGCACTGAGTTTCCGAGAAATAGTAATTTACACACCTGCAAACGGCCACAAAGTCGAAAACAATAACAATAAGGATTAGTATGACGCTAATGATGGTTATAAAACAAGTAGAAAATCAATAGCATGTTTTTCTTAATTACAATTCAAAACACAAAAGAATTCCTACATCCGGGAAGACAATAAACTGCGCTTACGACAGGCAGCTGTGCGTTTATCTTTGACGGCATGTAACAGATGCATGAAATCAGCTAATCTGCTTCGGACAAACTGGATAGTAGATGAGAGGGACAAGTCCAGCACGGGGTCGTTTTTGGGCTAATAATACCAGAATATAAACGCGCTCATTAATTTTTTTATGACGGATATACTTATATTATTGTTTGAAATGCAGAAGCGTGGAGTGACCGCTTCCGCAAAAAGATTATAATACTTTGTTTACATCAAAGACTAAAATGATTGGTATTGACTGTATGGTACACGGCAACAGTCTAAATTTATTTAACAATACGACACTATCATACAAATTATATTATCGTACCATCTTAGACTATTAAGCGAATAAATTAAGAGGCTGTTTCGCCAAAATGAAATAAGGCCGAAATAGTAAAGATGTTTTGATGTTAATATAATTGTTTGAATGTTGAATCTAAATGGCCAATTTTTATAGATATTAAACATAGATAAAGCCGTTATAAAAATAACTAAAACGTGGTCACACAATAACACAGGTGAAGCAACAGAAAACTTTCTAAAATAAATGTACGTATGTAAATATTTGTTTTGCTCGAAAGACTTTTTCTGAATGTTTTTTTAATAATATAAACTACAGAACTTAATTAAAATAAAATATAATTAAATACGACAAGGAAAAAATTAAGGATAAAAATTGGTCCCAACTAAGCTAATGTCCCTTTCCTTCTATCTGTCCTTTTCTGCGTTGTAATGTAGCCCTTGTTCGTTGAATACGATTAATTTTGGGTTAGAACAAGGAGTCATGTAAGGGCTTCACAACATTACTTCAAGGCCGGTAACGTGCTAACGACACCGTGTTGCACACAGCAATAGGCGACGGTGTCTACTCTCCATCAAAAGTTATTCTATCTATTTGAGTGTTTTCGACAATAAAAAACTTGACTGTATACACGGCTGGCCTTAACCATCTAGGCGACTCATGTATTTGGCGCCATTTTACATCCTATTAATATTACGAACGTGAAAGTTTGTGAGGATGTATAGATGTATCTTTATCACTCTCCGACGCTAAAATTACTGAACGGATTTTAATGAAACTTTACAGTAATATAGCTGATACATCAGAAATTAAGATGGCTGGCGGGCGCGGCGCCCTGTAGGCCTCAGCGTCCCAGGCCGCCCGCCCCTAAAGCCGGCACTGAATGTTTATAATCTGCCTGAAGTTTATTTAGATCTGTTAAATTATTACATTGAAAAAAAATGAAACAGTTATTGTAATAACCATTAATTAAATGTCTCTATTAATACCATATTTTAACCCCAAAATATACAATTACGGTAAACAAGCGTTAATTAAACAACAGTCCATTATTACCGTCAGTTACGACCAACAAAACTCAACAGAGCTAACTATCTAAACGATTTCATTTATTACGATAGTAGTATATGATTATGCTTCGCATTTATGTGGTGTTCATTAACACGTTTATTGAATTATAACAATGATATGCTTCTTAATTTGGTCGCGTAACATGCGCCTGCGCGTGATGACCTCGATATGGTTACAGGGCCATTAATTTGAAGAGATTACGACCTCATACAGTGTAGGGTGGAAATAGTAAGGCAAGTCAGGTCCAACATACTGTTATTATTTTGCCCAGAAGCCGGCCGGCGCTTATCATGGAAAATGATTATTATACCAGCGTCGTTTACTGATATAATCAAATTTAAGTGTAATATACTAAGGGTATTTGATATAAGTTTAGAATTGAAGACACATTCATATATGCCAAGGCGCTATAAATTTCTTGTTGATAGTTTAGGAATTTATGTATTTCTAAATCGTTAAATTAATAAATATTAGAAAGTTTGAAAAGAAAACCAGTATACCTAACCTATACTATAACGAATACAAAATGAAATCGAATAAATAAATTTTTATTTTTAAACGTTTTTCAAAATAAATAGAATATAATAAGCAATAAACTACATAATATATGTACTTCAGTAATGTATATAGTAACACTATGATGCACGTTACAGAAATATTTTAATTAATATAGGTGAAAATATACCATTGTTGGCAAGTGATTGACATCCTATCAATTTATTCATGATAATCGCTATATGTTAATAAAATAAATCAATAAAAAATTTCTTAATGTTTAGAATCAATTAATAGATTACCAATCATTGTGGTGGTTGTGTAAATATTGTACAAAAAAGATATAGTTTACCCTATTACTGTTATCCACTGGTTTACATACACTGTGATAGCGCTAGTGTGTCCAAGTGTTATTTCGGGTTCTAACAATAAAGTCCAGTGGCAGAATTATATTATTATATCTAGTTTAAACTCTTTGGTTATTATCTTCATCAACCCACGTATTGTTTATACTTATGTGTTTATTTCTTTAGTTTTAAGTAACTTTAATATTATGAGATTTACAGCTTGTGTTAGTTTTGTGCTAATGTAAATTTTATAAGAAATACGTTGCTCTTTTTGTCTTTATACATCTACATTAATATAAACGTGAAAGTAACCTTTGTTTGTCTATTACAATTTCACGACTACATGGCAGAAAAGATCTTAATGAAATTTGGCAAGCTTAAATAATATATCGTGATAAAGGCCAAGGCTATCATTTCTCTCAAAAAATAATCTAAGGGGGTGAAACAGCAAACAATAATTCTTCAATGAAAATTCATACGTGTTTCAGCGTTACAATGGAGTTTTTACTTCATTCGATGAGTTAATATGAATCCAGATAAAGTCGCAGGTAACAGGCAATTTTACATAAGAATATTTTAATGATTATATACCTACTACGGTCTTGTCCATATAGAGTTAGAGTAAGTTTGTAGGCTTCTTTGTGGTTCTTAAAGAATCCTTAAAACTTACTTTAACTCAATATGAATAAAACCGCTAATGTTCAAATAACAGGTGTTAAAGAATGGTCAGATAATAAGCATCTCAAATAAACGTGCATGTATGTATGAAAGAGGTTTATGAAAGCAGATGAAGAGAAAGTTGTTTATCAGGATCGTTGCAAGCGGAGATCCATCGTTTCTGTCTACCCCCATTGAAAACAGCCATGATAATATGTATGAATAATTTAAGATGAAATATAAGACGTTCAATATTTATATGATTGTTACAACTTAAGTTCCGACAAAAACAAAATCCACCTACATATCTATAAAAAGATATTTTATTACCTGTCGGCATTTGAACTAATTGTAATTCTTTTATAATTGTCTTCTTTTATTTACTTATTTATTGGTTATTGTGGAGAACAGCCTATTGTACTCGTTTATGGCCGTTTGGAGGCATAATTAGGCAGGTGTGTGGATTACGATTTCTAGGAAATTGCGTCGATGCTTGCCGGGCAGACATATTTGCATTTGTGCAGTATAAAGCAATGGCCCGACTGAGGAAGGGTCAGTCGAGCGATAACCACGAGCGAAGCAAGACTTGTGTACATTCGGCAATCTATTTAGTGACGGACTTTGCGCGTGTTATTGAATTTCGACCTTCTGCATTAAGTTTGGACTTATTGTATTCGGTTATATTTGTACCTGTGTTATACGTGTTTGTATAGTTCTAATAAACTCTATAATAATTCCAACGGCATTTTAATTCGAGTCGGGCAACTCGTAACATTATCATGTCTTGTTTGTAAACTCACGGATGAATCATCAGAATAATAGTTAATGTTTTCAACGAAAACAAAGAATTAGTAACAATAAGATGGAAGAAAGTTTTTATATAATTAAACTAATTTAAGTTTTAATTGCGAATACGGTCTTTTATATGAAAGTTATTTTAATTACGGGTATCTTTTTAGCAATTTTATCCAATATTGGATATCTCTCACAAGTCTCTCATTAACTTCAGAAATATCGTGTACGTTATTGTGAAACATATTAAGAATACTGTATTTTCAAGTTTTATTAATTAACTTATAGGGAGGGGAGGGAGGGAGGATATCCGTAAGAGAACCAAGATAATCGACATAGCTCGCAAAATCAGCAAGTTGAAGTCGTAGTGGGCCGGTCACATTTGTCGCAGTACCGATGGCCGATGGAACAGACGAGTCCGCGTCTTGGTAAACGTAGTGTCGGATACCCTCCAGCCCAATGGGCTGACTGCCTGCGCAAGGTTATTAAGCACAAGTTTGATCATACATGGAGTATGGTTCTCACCTTTGGAACGGCTAAATAAGTACCAATTGGACGCATTGGAGTCAGTCGACTCCAACGCGTCCAATTGGACGCATGGCTCTCCTATCAGTCAATAGGAGAGCCAGGAGACTGATCGGCGATAGTAGGTACTCTTTTTGATGCTCGGCTTCAAAGACTTGATCTGTCCGTTTTCTATCGGATACACTTTGGTGAGTGTGCTATGGAACTTCAGGACTTGGTTCCCTCATCCCCTTTCTATCATCGGATAACCAGTCGCCGGTTTGCGCCATTGTTACAGGTTGGACATACCATTGGTTAGAACTAAACGTTTTGCCTCCACCTTACTTTTGCGCACCGTTATCGAGTGGAACAATTTGCCGGAGTCTGTGCTCCCCGATTCATACAAACCAGTGGTCCTCAAGTCACGAGTGAATAGGTATCAACTAGGTAAGCGTCCATCATCTTAGATCGCATCTTCGCTTAACATCGGGTGAGATAGCTGTCAAACGCGAACTTATACCACGATAAAAACAAAAAGGCCGCCGATATGCGTTGGATGAGGAAGGAGTAAGTCCGGAATGAATGGCGCCGACTTCGGGAGGCCTACGTCCAGCAGAGGACTGTCATTGGCTGACGACAATAATATCTGGCCGCGAAATTTTGTTCGCGTTTCCATGACACCGAGGTATTTGTTTAGTAAACTGCAATGGCGGCATAAAAAAAGGCGACCATAATCCCATCCTTTTCGCTATATTCGTTTATCCCACGGTAAAGACGGCATTGGTGGGGATAAAAAGTATCCTAAGTTTTGACCCGGGACATAAGCTAGTTCTTTGTAGGGTTTCATTTAAATCCATTTAGTAGCTTTCATGTGCTTTAATAGACAGATATGCAAAAATCTACAAATTGTATTTGCAGTATTCTTGTGGTTAGAATTAGTCAACCTAATTTTTTTCTCATTTTACTAATGTTACGTTTTATATTGTATTCTTTACATCTATTACTTATTTTATTTTATTGCAAATTGGTATTATGCTTTTAACAATGACTGGTTCCCATATATCATATTGTTACAACCTAGGCCCCGACAAAAACAAATTCCACGTACAAATTTGTAAAAGCACATTTTATTACCTGTCGGCATTTGAACTCATTGTAATCCTTTTATGATCGTCTACTTTTGTTCACTTATTTATTTGCATACGTTTCTAAGTTGTTGTGGACAACAATCTATTGATCTCTTGTATTCGCTCATTAGCATCATTAGCCAGGTGTTACGGTTTACGATTACAAGCTAATTCGAGGAAACTGTGTCAATCTTGTCGGGCGGGCACATTTTGCATTTGTGCAGTATAAAACGATGGCCTGCTTGAGAGAGGTCAGTTGAGCGAGAACAAGCATCAAGGCGTGACGTGTGTACATTCGGGAACCTAATAATGACGGACTTTGCGCGTTTTATTGAATTACGACCTTCTGCATTATGTTTGGATTTATTGTGTTCGGTTATGTTTTTACCTGTGTTATACGTCTTTGTATAGTTCTAATACACTCTATAATAATTACAACGGCATTTTAATTCGAGTCCCGCAACTCGTAACAATATAATACATCTCAGTCTATAGAAGTCTAGTGCAGGTCGCCGCTCCATCTAGCCGGGAGCGGCCCAAACAGGTCAGTGCGCACGCGTCGCTGTCACGAAATTTCATATTTCTTTATATGAAATAGTATGGGAACGGGGTGTTCCAAAATTAATACTCTGATGTAAAATGCGATGGCGGAAGCGCGTGCGGCGAGCGTGTCGCGTTGAAATGCGTGCTTTATGCCCGGTGCCTACATCTTACTAAACATTCATTTCAGCAGTGCAATTTCAAAACCACGCAACTGCATTATTTTTTAATCAACTTCCAAAAGGTTCTCAATTCGACTGAGGTTTTTTTTAAAGTATGTGTGTCACGCGAACTCTTCGTCAATTATGGATTGATTTCATTTTTTTTCTTTATTCGAAAGAGTATACTCTTAAAGTGGTCCCATTGTCACCAAGTCAGGATCTGATGAGTGGACCCCAGGGAAATCAAGAGCAACCCATGTAGAAGAGCGCCGAACATCTACACTTTTGGAACAGCAAAACTTGTATACGCGTGCCAGTAGTACAATTTCTACAGGCGCTTATAATATTATTTTTAAAGCTATTGAAGCAACTAAAAAGTAGAGAATGATTTCTTTTAACAAAAATAAAGTCTATTTGAATTGAAAAGCAAAAGTTTTCTACATTATCTTGAAGTCGGTGCCAAGTAAAACATAAAAATAACAATAAAATAAAATACTCTGACTTTAAGATGTTGCAGAAAATATTTATTTGATGCTTTTTAGTTTAAAGTTGGTATCGTTTTTATTAAAAAAATAATGAATATTTGGAGATTCATTGTCTTGCTAAGCTTTTGCCGATGTCATGGTAACCCAAACAAAGTTTCGCTGGCACGTGTTAATATTGCTATGGATGCTACGTATTTTTTCGTGACGTGTGCCACAACAAATAATTCGCTAACATTAAAAGTTTATGATGCAACAATTATGCAATAACTATTATCAAGACGTTTATTTTGGCGTACAATAAAGCTTTCAAACTTTAAAATATCGCAGCAGATGGGCTGGTTATGTCGAAATTTCTCAAAAACAAAACCGGTTAGTACACACTGCTTCGCTGCTAACAGTTCGATTTGTTTTTCTCTCGTTAGCAGTTCTGTTGCGATGCGAGGTCTTTCAAAATAAACTTTGCTATTGGAGCTACTAAACCTACGGGTTTGGTTCTTGGACCAATCCCTGTGCCCGCGATTTTGTTCACGTGGACTTTTTTTTCGCGGAGCCATATAAAAGTAGCCTAAGTTACCACTTATAACATCAGCTATCTGCCAGTGAAAGTCTCGTCAAAATTGGTCCACGTGTTTCAGAGATTAGCTGGAACATCCGGACAGACAGATAAAAATTCTAATAATTGCATTTTCGGAATCTCCTTGTCCGAATTATCCTCCCTGACTTCATTCACATTTTTATTTTGACATTGCACTTTAATTTTATTTATCTGTATAGATGAGTTATCTTATGTAATCTGTTTTATTATAAGATATATTTTAGGTCTTTGAGACGACTATAGAAAAATAAGTTGTAGTAGCTTAGTAGCTAAAGCCGATATTAGACTATTCATTTCTGTCTTTCAATTTGGACGAATCAGTGTAACTGATCCATATAAACATAAACCTGAATCATTCCACGTCATTGAATAGCGCCGTGTCTTTCCGGTCTGTGCCTTTCGACCAAACTGATTCAATTTGGTTGATCCGTCTAAGATCAGCATAACGCAAAGAAGTTTTGTTACAGTTACGTGGCTCCGAATCCTGTCCGAGAAATATACACCAGTTAGGCATTTTTACTGACCCAATGAGCATTCCTTGTGCTGACATTTCTTGCATATTTTACTAATTTATATAAATTAAATTCTATAAATAAAAAGTGAACAAACAAAAATGTTATAGGAGCAATTCTAGAGTACTACAAAATAGTTTTCCAATAAATATACTTAACCGTTATTAGAATAAAAGAGCGGACAGTCACATAAACTCAAAATACTTTTTATCGTCTCACAAAAGTAACAACAGCATTAGATTTTGTACAAGCGTACATACTTATGACGTCATAATAAAAGGAGCCAAACAGTGTGTCAGTAATTATATAATAAAACTACGTTTTAACGGTTTTAAGAGCGGTGATTTATTTGATTTTACAAACAAATTATCGCGCTTAAAACTTAAGAAAATATTAGTGTGTTTATTGTTGTTTAAACAGTAATAAAAATTATTTCTATCATCAGAATAAAACTACGTTTTAACGGTTTCAAGCGCGGTAATTTTTTGATTTTCATTATGCCAACTTGATTATGTACTAGTCGCGAAAACTTAAAATTAATCTATCATCATATTTTAAATGTAAGATGATGAGATGATCTGTACTTTTATATGTAGATAATATTATTAGTAATTATTGTAGCACGTGTCCGCAGCCCTATTATATGCATATTAGTTATATGTGAAGTCGTGGTAGCGTAATGGCTAGCGCACGCGTCCCAAACTCAAAGGGCGCAGGTTCGATCCTGGCCGGAACGCATGCACCACTTAGGCAGTTTTCTGACTTAATGTGCATATTGTTACAATTACCACGTGCTAATAACGGGAAGGAAAACATCGTGATGCAACCTGCACATCGAGATAACCGATGTGTCAAACCTGCCAAGCCGCGTTGGACAAGTGTGGCAGGTATACTGTCCGTTCCCCTATAGTGGGAGGCCCGAGCCCAGCAGTGGGACATTTATGGGCTGCTATTATTAGTTATATGTAGCCATTATGATGCCAAATGACTTTCTAAAATATTCGTTAAGTAAATAAATATTGTTACATGCCGTCAAAGATAAGCGCACAGCTGCCTATTGTAAGCGCAGTCCATTGTCTTCCCGGATTAGGAATTCTTTTGTCTTTTGAATTTGTAATTAATTGTCTTTTTACTTGTTTTATAACCTTCATTAGCGTCGAACTAATCCTTATTGTTATTGGTTTTGACTTTGTGGCCGTTCGCAGGTGTGCAAATTAATATTTCTCAGAAACTCAGTGTGCGCGGCCAATTTCTTTGTACTGTGTAGTTAGTATAAGACGATGCCCGAATGGAGGGGCGGGCAGTCAAGCGACAACTACGACGATAAACGATTAAGACGTTTTCGAGTACTCTCGATTAGCGATATAGACGACGGAGTTTACGCGTGTCGAATTGCATTGAATCGTGCAGTGTGAACTGGTTGCATCCAGTTTTATTTGTATTTGTTTTTATACGTGTTTGTACAGTTCAAATAAATTCTGTAGTAGTTTCAACGGCATTTTTAATTCGAGTCCTGTAGCTCGTAACAATATATTATTCAAGTTCTTCTTGTCTTTCATAAAACATTTTTATTCTGAATCAACAACTAAAAATACTTAAAACTGATCATAGTAGCAGATGTTTATTTACGCTCCGAATACTTCCCTCGCTAACATACTTTTTTTATCTCGCCCGCTATTCTCGTGGCCACAGCAACAAGCTCATACAATATCAGAGGTCGTTAAACTCTTTATCGGTATATGGGATTCACTTTCGACACAGACAGACCGCTATGTATCATGTCTACAGACATAATATTACAGTTTGCGACGATATATGTATAAGTGTTATTATATGCACATAGCTACATATAGCATCCATCTATAATGCATCCATCGGGCATAAGTAAGGCGAATTGATTGATGGGTATCACTCATTGGTAATCTCGATATACAGGTTTGCTCATGTTTTGATATTCGAACCCACAACACTGGAATGAGTCTAGGATGTCTTAACAATTGATTTACCGCTACATTAAGGGCATATGTCTTTATAAAACCTAACTAGTAAGTAAAGAGACAATAAAATAGTATTAGTAAGAGAGAGTTAGATAGACAAGAAGTTATTATTTGTTTTTTGCTTATGTGGCGAGTAAATTAAGTTACAGTGGATGAATAAAATAAATATTAGAAAAAAAATCTGACGATATTTTAAATCACTCCTATTATAATAATTCGAGAATTGTAGAATATAATACATACACGAGAACATAGAAAAACTATTAGAACATGTCAATGGGTTCTAAAGATACTGACTCATAACGTAACATATGAATACATCGCGGACAGAAGATCCCAAAGAATTTAGGGCGATTTACAATGTAATAGCAAGCAACAAAGCACACACGTGCCAGAAAATAAATAGTGCTATTATCGAACGAATGGTATGCGACTGCCGAGTGCGGATTCGAGTGCTTAGTGCGAGTTTTTTTCTATTCAATCATGTTCAAGTTAATGCAATTTTATATGGTACGATTTATGTTTGCCTTCACGCTCACGAGATGGCGCTAAGTCATTCCCATACATAATCGCGTTAACTTGAACGTAATCGAGTAGTAAAAAAAACGTACTAAGCACACTTTTCACTCGGCCTGGTAAAAAATTCGAGGTCCGAGTGACTTTCTCGCCACACTCGACAGCCGAATGGGGTCGGTCGAATACTCATCAAAATGTTCATGTTTATACAAACGGAGCACTCAGTAATAGCAATGTATTGCCACTAAATTCATCAAGTATAAACAAGATATTAGAATATCAGAAACCTACTATTTATGCACTAATCAATTTTGTCATACGTGTTGTTATATGTAACCATTAATTTAGTTTACAGCTGCCACTGTCGATGAAATAGCGTACAACTTCCAAATGCGTGTTTATACTTACCGAGGGATAGCAAGTACCTGCGCAGGTTGAAGAACGAAGCGAGCATATGTTTACTCGGCCTAGTAAACAATTCGAGGTCCGAGTGACTTTTCGCCACACTCGACAGCCGAATGGTTAGTCGAGTATTCATCAAAATATTTATACGAATCAAGCACTGTCTCGCCACTGCCGTCTTCAGGTGTAATCAAGACATTAAAATATTAGGTTGGCGTAAAAGTTTCTTCGCATTTTATATAAAAATTCAGAAGGTTTTTTATAAAGTTTATTTACATTTGACTAAAGTATGTAGGTGCCATTTTGGTCAATTTGGTCATTTTGGTCAGTTTGCTCAATTTGGTCATTTTCGTTATTTTGGTCATTTTGGCCATTTTAGTCATTATGGCCATTTTGGTCAATTAGGTCATTTTGGTCATTTTGGTCATTTTGGTCATTTTGGTCGTTTTAGTCATTTTGGTCATTGAAGTCATTTTGGTCAATTTGGTCATTTTGGTCATTTTTGTCATTGATCTAGTTTACAGATAGATAGACGGGGAATAGATAAAAAACTAGAACGGGTTAAAATAGAGGATAAATGTTTGCATGAGAGACCAATAATTTCTCAAGTTTATAGACATAGAAATTTATCATGTATAAAAAAAAGCGATAGTAACTAGATCTGTCTGTCTGTGTGTTAAGCCTTCACGGAAAAACTACTAGGAGTACTGGTTCGGTTTTGATGTGATTTTGTTATATGTAGTTTTAAAAACGAAAATGGACATAAATACTTTTCATCCTGGGAGATGGGATAGTTTGCGATATAAGATGAAGTGAATCTACCGGGGCAAATAGCATTAACATAAAACTTTAATACAATGTAACCTGTGTTGTAACCTCTTTAAACAAGAGGCAAGCACCAAGGGTTGACCCGCGGCGAAGCCGCGGGGTAAACTCAGGTATAACAATAATTACAAACGATTGAATTTACGTAAGCGGCATTTTATTTGATTTATATTTGGACGTTTCAACCACTTTTCAGTAGCGGTGCACACTTTAAAAAGTAGTTTGTTATATATAGTAGTTGCGAAAACTTAAGAAAATACTAGACACGTGATTAGTGAAATTTAGCTCAACGGAGTAACTTAGATTTTTCAAAACATTTGCGCAAAACCCTAGCGCCTCGTATACATTATGCCCACTTTCTCGGCAACAAGCAAGAAAGTGGTGAGGGAAGTGGGTAGCAACAAGTATGTAAACGTAAATTATTTAAGCATTTGTTACATGCGCTGCCTACTTCACTGGTCACTTTCTTGCTGGCTACCTTGGAAGTGGGCCTAAAATAAACGAGAGGTTACAAAAGTCATAATATTGAATTAAAGTACTCCACAAAACTAATCGTTGCGATCTAGAACAATCTAGATGTAAAATAATAGAATCTTAAAGAGCTGTTTAAAAATATATTTTTACGTAAATGTTCATGTTCACACAAAATAGTTTCATTATTACTACACTTGTGCCAATATCGTTACGCATCCCGGGTTCATTATCCCCTATCTTTACAGATAGTCAAGATGTCTATTTTATTACTGTCTCCTCTATTTAATAGCGATAAAAGATGTGGCACTCAATGACACATTCAACGCATGGCTGACAAATGAAACGAATATTTAAATAGAAGAAACATTATAAACAAAACGCATAACATAGTTTTGATAAGAACGTTTTATTAATTCTTGATATTTGTGCCATTACATTATCCGCAAAGGGATCAATGAACCTTACATGATATTGTAAATATTAGTTCATTAAATAGTGCGGGGGGAAAACGCTAACCTGTGTGAATTGAAACTTCATGGCTAAATGAGTAACATAACCGGCAGATCGCGTGTAATAAATAATAAACATTGTCTATGTATGTATGGCAAAAAAATATCCCTGTAGAAGTGGTAACTTCAGAAGGTGTAGAGTCACGCTGGAATCGTCGTCAGCCAATCGTAGTCCAATGCTGGATGTAGGCCTCCCTAAGTCGGCGCCACTCGTCCTTATCCTCCGACTTCCTTATCCAGCGCTTACCGGGCCTTGCGTAGGTTATCAGTCCATCGGGCTTGAGGGTGTCCGACAGTACGTTTACCGAGACGCGGTCTTCACTCTAGGACATGTCTACACCATCGGCCATCGGTCCTGCGGCAGACGTGACCGGCTCACTGCCACTTCAACTTGCTAATTTTACAAGCTATGTCGGTTACCTTGATTCTCTTACGGACATCCTCATTTCTAATTTTATCCATAAAAGAAACACCCAACATAGCTCGCTCCATAGCCCGTTGAGCGACTTGAAACTTGTGGACCAATCCTGCTGTCAGTGTCCACGTCTCGGCCCCGTAAGTCAGGATGGGGAGGACACACTGCTCGAAGACTTTCGCCTTCAAGCATTACGGGATGGTCGACAAGACGACTTGGCTAAGCTTACTAAACGCTGCCCAGCCCAACAGAAGCTTCCTTTTAGCTTCCCCTCGAAGTTGTGCCTGCCTAACTGTATTTTTTGTCCAAGGTAGACATATTCCTGCACACGCTGGAATAATTATTCTGATTACAGCTCATTGGGCCGGCTCAATCGATAAGGTACTACGGTCTCACAGAATATCCGCCGGTAAAAGGGTTAGCATTGACCTAATACGTACGGTGGGTTAGGAAGAGTTTCGACGGGCTATTTTCCCTTACCCTATCAGATCCACCATATCTCATCCCCTATCCCATCCAAAAGGAACCCTTATCCCATCCAGAATATTGTGTACGCTCTGAAACTGTATAGAGACGTCACTAAATACTTGATAGACGTCTCACGAGACCAAAGTAGTCTTTATTCTGCTCAATGCATAAAAGCGTTGCAATACAACATGGCAACGCCAAACAGCGTCTTGCGAATGTTCTCGATGGACTAGTGATTTAGAAGCATTTTTTTCTCTTTATTTTGTTCATTGTTTTAGTTTTATCGAATACTGGAGTTTTTAAACTCTAGTGGGTAACGCTATTTTACTTACATAAAAACTTAATTAGGTTTTTAAATATAGCGAGAGATGCCGCGAACTAAAGCTACTGTATATAAACCGTTCTTAAAAACATATGCAACTGATGGTGAAAACCGCTTAAGTTCCGTTGCGTGGTTTAGGAGGAGTTAGTTAACGAAGTATTACGTATTTATATAGTTGTGAGATGAAACTTACTTGGTTAGTAGTCAAATCCCACTGGTCTGCGACGAAGGACTGTCTGCTGTACAGGAACACGGGTACCTGATGGTCTTTGACAGCAGCAGGATCACTGTTCACTCTCACCACTGTAAGGTGTGTCGTCGTTTTGCCAACTGTAAATAAAATTATCCTATAAACGAGTTTTGCCAGTGATTACCTTCGCGCGCAGTTAATTTGAGTATTTTAACTGAGCTTGGCAATTAGTAGCTATAAGCTTCCGTTATATAATTAGGTTTCAATCTGTTCCATAACTTTCTCCTGGTACGCATACAGACAGAAGAAATAATTTATGAAATCTACAAATTCGAAATGGTATCTGTTTTTAAGATCTATATTCCAAGGTAATCATAAAATGTTTGGGATAATCAGTATTTTATGTTCATTCCCACTGTCAAAATAAATAATAATATACGGGCAGACCAACACACATACTCTAAATAACGAAGTTTGTTTAACAAATTTACCTTGTCGGTAATCGAACCTAGTACATGGGTAGATGTGGACAAATGGTATAATAATTTCTAACATTATTTACATACTAGCTGTACCCGCGACTTCCTCCGCATGGAATTTTTTTCATGAAACGCTGAAAGAAAGTCATCAAGTTACTCCTTATAACATCTGCCAGTCAAAATCGGTCAAGCCGTTTCAGAGATTAGCCGGGACATCTAGACAAACAGACAACAAAAGTTTTAAAAATTGGTATTTCGAATTAAGTACCATATATACTTTCATATGTATTTAGTAAAAAGCTGTTATTTTGAGATTACAAACAGACACTTCAATTTTATGTATCTGTATAGATAAAAGAATAGGCGTTAGAATAACATCTTAAAATTAGATATTTAAAATTACACGATAAAAATAATTTTAAGAACTGTGTAATCATTATTATTGTCACATGCCGTCAAAGATAAGCCGCACAGCCTATTGTAAGCGCAGCTTATTGTCCTTCAGCCGAATTAAGGAATCCTTTGACATTTGAATTTGTAGTTAAGAAAAACATGCTATTGTCTTTTTACTTGTTTTATAACCATCATTAGCGTCGAACTATAATCCCTATTGTTATTGTATTCGACTTTGTGGACGTTCGCAGGTGTGCAAATTAAATTTCTTAGAAACCTTGTGTGCGCCTCCAATTTCTCTGTACTGTGTAGTTAGTATAAGACGAGGCCCGAATGGAGGGGAGAGCATTCAAGCGACGAGCACGAAGCGAGTAAGACGTTTTCTAGTACTCTCGATTAGCGATATAAACGACGGACTTTGCGCGTTCGAATTGTATTGAATAGTGCAGTGTGAACTGGTTGCATCCAGTTTTATTTGTATTTGTTTTATACGTGTTTGTACAGTTCTAATAAATTCTATAGTAGTTCCAACGGCATTTTTAATTCGAGTCCTGTAGCTCGTAACATTATTAATGCGCTATATGACTCCTTTTACTTGTACAAAGTCATGACGTCATAAGGTTGTACGCTCCCACAAAATCTATAAACGCTTGAACGTTTTGTAAGATGTTGAAAGTATTTCATATCAGTTGATTTCATTATTCGGATCCCTATTGTAGATTTTTTTAGAACGTGTTATTTTCACAATTTATATAAATTTTATAATATCTAGATATAATTTTATGTTCTTTGTCACTTGTGAAAAATTCTATGCTCAGAGCAAGTTAATATAAGGATTTAGAAGTGAATTATTATATAAGTACTTTCATTAATATTATTGCTTTTTAAATAAATCCGCAACACCTACCTATTTTTGCCTGATTTATTCTTAAAAAACGACAGAATGACGTGTGGCGCCCTCTGATCAGATAGGATTTAAGAGTTTTTCGAAGCAACATTTATAATGGACGACTATCATTTATAATATCCTACTTCCTACTATATAATATTGTTACAACCTAAGCGCCGAGAACGACAAATTCCACGTACAGATTTGTAGAAGCATATTTATTACCCGTCGGCATTTGAACTAATAACATTGAAACTATTGTAATTATTTTATGATCGTCTTCCTTTGTTTACTTATTTATTGGCATACGTTTCTAGAGAGCAGCCCATTGTTGATTGTACCTGTTTATGGCCATTTGCGGACGACTCATTAGCCAGGTGTTTTGGATTATGTCGACTATGATACGAGCACATTGCACTTGTGCAGTATAAAACGATGGCCTGATTGAGGGAGGAGGCAGTCGAGCGATAACAACGATCTAAGCGTGACGTGTGTACAATCGGAGATCTAGTAGTGACGGACTTTGCGCGTTTTATTGAATTGCGACTCTCTGCATTATGTTTGGATTTGTTGTGTTTGGTTATATTTGTACCTGTTTTATACGTGTTTGTATAGTTCTAATAAACTATAATAATTCCAACGGCATTTTAATTCGAGTCCCGTAACTCGTAACAATATTATAAACGCGAAAGTTTGTAAGAATGTATGGATGTATAGATTTTTTTTATTGCATGAGTTCAGTAGACAGGCAGACGGCCTACTTGATGGAAAGCGGTTACCATCGCCTATGGACATTTGCAACACCAAAGGCGAAACAAATGCGTTGCTGCTCTCTGAAGGGAGACTGCAACCTGGTCACTAATGCTGGAACACAATGTTTGTTTGTTACTCTTTCACGCAAAAACTAATGAATGGATTTTGATGAAACTTTACAATAATATAGCTTACACATCAGAATTACGCATAGGCTATAATTTATAAAGATATAGTGTGAATTATTCAAAATATAATGGTTTTCCATTACCACGCGGGTGACACCGCGGGGCGCAGCTAGTACTTAAATACTAATACTATAATGAGTTAAATTGTACTCGTATTTTGTGTAATAGATGAGTTTATTCAACTTTTTCTCATAACATTATATTTTAATTTTCTTTATCAGCCGTTTATCACGTGTTACGGTATTAATAGGCGCTATAAATCGTCTATTTATATGCTTTTGAGCTGTTTACTTCGCAGAGTGCTGTGCGAAAAGTATATTTTTTGCATTGTTCAAAGTTTTTTCCACATTTTATTGACGTCTTCTATTTACAGAGAAACCGTAATAGAAAATCGGATTAACTGTTACAAATAGAATATTTGTTTAATAAAAATGTCGTTTGTTTCGTAAATCGACTATAAAGATGAGAACTTGAAGGCTAATGTTTTGCTGTGAAGTTTTATTTTGAAATCAAAATGGGTACGTGCGTAGCTGTCTGCGAACTATATAGATGTGACAAACGTATCCTATTTTCGTTATTTGGTTACGGGACTATAAAAAAGCATTTAATTGAAAATGGCCCATGTCTCAAAAACTATTAACGGATTATGAAATTCTTAAGTAATTGTAAAATATACTTAAAAATAGCCTGTGATAGATAAATATGAGGAAAAAGAGTTTTTACCACAATATGTACTACACACCATACAGAACCCTAAAAAAAGTTATTAAGTTAAAATACTTGTGCCTATCCCTTTTGCGGTATAATATCCTCCCCGTCATGGCAATATATATATATATATATATATATATATATATATATATATATATATATATATATATATACTTATATATACAATGATAAATATATATTATAGGTTAAAATCATTATTATTATTATCTTGTGTACGTTGCGTTAAGGGGGTTATCAGCTGAGATTATGAGTATTTATAATATATTATTATAATTAACAATAGCGCTCTGGTATTATCAATATGCAATTTAGACAACAGACTCTGAAGGTTGAATTGAAGATAACCTCATCGATACACGCTGTATTGAAAATTGGTGTGTCTCAACGTAAAGGCAAATATAAAAAAATTAAAATTGCTTTTTTTCCCTGTAACTTTCTGAATGATCTCATGTTTTTATTTATTAGCACATTTACAGGAAATTATTCATATAAAAAATAAAACATAGAAAAAAGTTATCTATATTTAGATGGCATGGATTTAATTAATTCAGCATTTAATAATACTGGGCTGTTGTTGGGGCAACGCAGCAGCATCCCCAACAAGCGCGAGAATGCGGCAAGCGTTTTGAGAACGTTCCCAACGGACAGCGATTGAGGACCTATATACTATCCATTTTTTTTAGGGAATTGTGTATAATTTATATTATTTGCAAAATATTACCTAATCAATTTCTTCGGACGCTCGGGGTGCAGAGAATCACACAAATGATTCCGACATACTATTACCGGGAAAAGATCAATAATACACAAAATGTTAGTTATTCAGTCAAATTTATTTTATTACCTTCAAAGTATGCTCCTTTAGAAACGATACACTTACGCCAACGAATAATCGAATCATCAAAATATTTTTAAACGCTTTTTCCGGAATTGAGTTTAGTTCTCGTCGCGAATTCACCTTTATCGTTTATCGAATTTAAACGGGTACCACGAAGTGGTAATATGAGTTTAGGAAAAAGAAAGAAGTTGGCGGGAGCCATATCTGGTGAATATGGTGGTTGCTCGATGGTATGTGTTGAGTTTTTGGTCAAAATTCGTTCAAAATGATGGCCCTGTGCAAAGGCGCATTATTGTGGTGCAAAATCCAAGAATTTTCTTTCCAAAAATCTGGTCATTTTCGTCGAATTTGCTCGCTTAAACGCCGCATAACGCTCAAATAATATACTTTATTTACCGTTTGAACTTCCGGTAATAATTCCGAGTGCACAACACCGCGATGGTCAAAGAAAACAGTCAACATGACTTTAGCGTGGTTTTTTCGGTTTCCGTTTAGTTGGAAGTCGCCACTCTGAAGCCTGTTGACTAGTAGCATGTCAAACTCGTAAACCCATGTCTCGTCACCAATAATAATGCGTTTCATGAATGTTGGGTCGGAATTGACTCGTTCTAGCATGTCCTCGGCGACTCTTATGCGATTGAGTTTTTGGAGAAAATTCAGGTCTTTTGGGACTAGCGGAGCGGTAACATGTTTCATACGCAAGTGATTATTTAAAATGATACAGATCGACTCGTGAGACACAGAAAGTTCAGCGGCTATTTCTCTCAAACTTGAATGAAGATTCACACTCACAGACACTATTTCCTTCAGTTTTGCGATGTTAACTTCAGTTGAAGATGTTGATGGCCTACCAGGGCGAGGCAAATCTTCCAGTATATGTCGACTGCTTTTGAACGCTTTGTACCACTCATAAGCACATATTTTTGATAAAGTCGATTCACCGTAAGCCTTTTGTAACATTTTTAGTGTCTCCGAACACGAAATTCCATTGACGAAGCAAAATTTAAGACAAACACTTTGTTCGATGTTTTTATCCATTACAAAATTCGCAATACACACTAGATATGATCTAACTAAAAACAGCACTGTATTTAATCTAAATGATCGATGCAACTCAAAAGCCAAACGCCAAAATGAAAAACAGTTGTACCAATATAACAACAAAATAATAATTTGGAACCATAAACAAATTGGCACAACCGATAGCGGATTGAAGTCATTGATAAAGTATTTTAATTCAAGGGTTATGAATGAAAAGAATTTAATACATTATTGTTTGGAAATTTTAGATAATTTTTTATATAAGATATTATATAAAATATTATACTTAAAGTTTTACATGTAATAAAAATAAACACAGAACATAGTATAAATCTATCGCGTCTGCCAACATGAAAATAAAATGTAGTGAATACCGTCTATATACAATTGAGAGATTTTGAATTATAATCTGTACACAATTACCACATTTTAGAGATAAATATTATTACATAAAATTATCTTAAATTATAGAGAACTACTTACTCTACAAAACAGGCGCTAATCATCGAATAAATAAAAATATAACATTATTATTCAATTAAGGAAATGGCCGATTGTATCATTAAGAAATAAGAGGGTACATAACAAAATTAATTATTAACTTTAAAAAGAAACATGACAAGAACAACTATGCTACTAAATAACTGTAACAGTACGGCTTGACAACTTTCTTCGCTTTTAGAAGTTCGCGAACTTACGGTGACAGATGGGCGAAAAAGGTTAGTTTTTGGTATTATGCGAATGTTAAATATAAATACGAGTATGTCTATTTTAAAACAGTACCCAATACAACGAATGGTTTTTTTTTAAACCTATACATTCCTTTAATTCCTCAAGAATTGAAGCCTCCTATAGATGTAAAGAATACTGGCAACATTATCTCGTTGGAACGCCACAGGAGTTTTTGGCGGGAACTGAAAGGAGATATTGTGCTATGCAGTTTTATTTTCTAAAAATGTGTAAAATTACTCTAAAATGAACAATAGTTGTAGGATATTGATAGTTTTTGAGTAGTAATTATGTGTTTTGTGAGAAATGTGAACTGTATAGTCAAATGTGGCCTTTTGAGTTGTCACAAAAACTCCGTTGAATGGCACCAGCTGATAACCTACAGTTCAGCTGTGTTACACATAGCATAAGTTCATTTTAAACATGTTTCCGACTGAAAGACATAGATTCTATGGTCATGTATAAATTAAAAAAAAAAAAGGAACGCCACATGATATTACATTAGTATAAGTATAGAAACATGGTGAATCGTGGTGTTTATTTTATAAACTACTGTATAGAAGAAATAAAAATAGTTATAAGCAGGAATAAGACAAAATAGATACATAAGAAATACATATCGAAATATATGTAAGTATATATAAGATTATGTATAATATATAAACAGATGGTAAACACAATAGTTTTCAGTAAATAGATAATAATATAACATGTAAAATCTAGTTGTTAAAGAAAAATAGTATAAAAAGATGTAAAATAGTAGATTTTTAAATGAACAAAACGATAGATAGACATAATATTGTATAACTCTAGAAGATAAGAAGCATGTAGTAGTGTACATAAGGACCAATTGTATAAGTTGAAAAGAATAAATAAATAAAGAAAAGAAACAAATTAATATAAGCAAAAAGAATAAAACAAAAATAAAAACCCCCAAAAGAAACACAAAGCCGGATAACCTTGTTCGTCCTGCAGAAGGAATTAAAAAAATAATATGAAATAAAATAGGTTTAAACAATATAAACCAAAGATAGTTTTCTTTTACGAAAAATACATAAATAAAGTTAATATTAGTACATAATATAAACATAATCAAAAAATATAATAATCACATGTCTGGAGATATCGTAGCTTATATTATATTTAGATAGGGCTGGCAATTGGAACAAAAATACCAAAAGCCCATGATTGGTGACTCTCGCATCCCTGCTAGTAATCCGGTAGTAGACCTTCAGTGGTCTTTGAAGATGTAAATCTGATATGGGTACCTACATTTTTGCAGTATTTGAAGGTATCTAAACTACTATCTAATATCTAAACGCTATGCCTATGGAAATCATTCTTATTTTTCTAAATTTATTTGACCAAAAATCTTTAGAGAATTTTACCAATAGGAGCACAACAAAGTGGTTTTGGAAAATCTGTTTTAATTTTCCTTCATTCTGGAGTGTAGCAGACATGCTGATACTCATTTGATGGAAAAGGGTTACCGTCGCCTATGGACATTTATAAGACCGAAGATGGTACCACCAATTTACTGTCGACCTCAAGGGGGGCTGGAAAATGAATACTAGTGCCGGAACACAACTCAAGGTTTTTATGACGACATACTGCAGACTAGCGCTGGTGGTCTGAAAGACGGAGGGGACTGGAATCTGGCTACTAATGCCGGAAGACAAGTCAAGGTAGTTACGGCGGCATACTCTAGACCAGGTTTGGTGGCCATTCAGTCGGGCAAATGCCCTACAAGGCTGTGGGGTTGTTGTTGTTGTTGTTGTCCTGCATAGATAAAAGTGCGAGTTTCTATTAGTATTTGGTGCTACTCTTTCGAAACAAATGACAAACGTTCAATGCAGGATCGCCAGGTCCCCCTTTTTTTTTTTGGCCCGGCGTAATCCATTTGAGGACTAAGCCGCGACAGGCACAGAAGCCTGGGGGGATGTTCGCGACCCGATGTGAGAGTGTGGGATTCGCCAGATCGGGGGTGGAACTAGCGTGCCCGGTCAGAACCGGTGCCACGCTATTGCCACTCCCCAGTTAGGGATACCCACTAAAACCCCTGGGTGTTCCGCCCTGCGCCTTATGCCAGGGCTACGGGACTGCGGGATCCCCAACTCCGCGTGCCCTGGCAGGCGTGGGCCTCGCTCACTAGGCCTCTTCCAATGCCAGGGGACTACGCCCCTGGCCACAGTGCGTGGGGCGGTCTGTAACGCGCCCCACGGGAAGAGAGATAAGCGCGCGCGGAACACTCGCGCTCTCATCTCGACGGCATGTGCGGGTGAGTGAGAACCCCTATACCCCAAGGGGCCCCACCCGCGCCGCCCGCTTACGGCGGCCGAAGGTCACCATCCGACCTCTGGCGTCGGCGCGTCCTCCTTTGGCGGGAGCGGAGCAGGGATGTACGCTCACGCTCCCGCTCCGCCCCCTCCTTCGCAAACATGACTTTCTCGCAAAAGGAGGAGACGGCGTCCCATCCGGCGGAGCTCCCGACCATGGTACGTACCACGGTCGGGAGCGAGGTGTCAAATCCGGTATGGGTGACGAGCTCCCGGCGCTGCTCTGTCCAGGCTGAACACTCCTGAAGTGTGTGGAGCGCCGTGTCCTCGTCACCCGTGTCACAGTGATGGCACCCTGACGTGGCCTCGCGGCCGAGGCGACACAGGTACCTCCCGAAGCAGCCATGCCCCGTGAGGACCTGTGTCAGCCTGAACGTCAGGGTGCCGATCTCCAGGTCCCCGATCTAACTTTCACAAACAAAACCATCCCAGTGCTACTTAAGATCCATCCGACTGACAGATGGTAAAATATCCATAGTCTTTAAAGTACATATTGAATGAGTCTCAGCGGAATCTTGAATGAATCTATGAATATATAAAATACTAGCATATGCCCGCGACTATGTCTACGCTTGAATTAAAATTCCCGCGGAATTCTTGGGACACGAAGTATCGCAGCATTTAAAAAAGAATGTAAGCTATCGTTTTAGTGGAAACCGTGTCGGAATAAGTTAATTTTTATGCATCCGAACAACTTCAAACCTCTCCTGGGTATATTGCCGCGGGATTTCCGGGATAAAAAGTAGCGCAGATCTTAAGTCTAAGAATTCGCTGTCGATCAGCGAAAACCGCATCGAAATTAGCCCAGTAGTTTTTACGTGAATCTCGAACAAACAGACAAATAGACAAGAAATCTAAATAAAACTACATCGTGTTCTCTATCGTTTATATAGCCTATTCCAGTTGTTTTATAGCTTCAATGTACAGATACGGCATGTATAGAATGTTATAATATTATGGATAGATGGATAGATAAAAATATATTATATTGTGTTCGCAGAAATGTTTCAGTCTTATAACTTTTTATATTTGTTTCATACATCCCTATCGTTATCCTGATCATACCGGCCGGCATGTTACTTTAGATTTTGTCACCACGGTAATAAGAAACAATGGAGTAGGTATTATAACTTAATAACAATACACAAGGTTTGTCTATGGTCTATGGTATTTGGTGTACAATAGTTATGTATCTATCTAAGGTGAACTTTTATCACCATCCTAGATTTTAATCACTGTTGCCTATAGGGTCTGCTTTAAAGCACGAGTTCCGCTTTTCCATTCTTTTTTCATTTTATTCATTATAAGGTTTCATTATAATGTCACCCCCGTTATTACTCAAATAAAAAGGAATTATTAATTTTGTTGTATTAAATTCATTTTGTTACATTAATTAGTCTCTAAGTCTTAATCCTAAAGAAATCATTTTAAACAGCATTCTGGCCTTATCGGATAGCGGTGAGGCCAAAATACTGTTAAAGAATCCTAAATCATATGTTTTATTTAGCTCCTTCCTCCAATTCGCCAGGTTTTTCGCAACATTATAATATAAATGGTAAGCACATCCTTCTTGACGGTGCGGGCGTCAAGCTAAAATTTATTGTGCATATGCCTTTTGCCGGAACCTGGCAGAGGCAACATGGCTAGTAAAACATAACCACATGGCAGAGAAACGCACGCATTATCTCAGGCCAAGCAAGCTATGTAACTTATACAAGTTATATATATATTCAAGTGGTTCATTTCTTTTTTAATTTATTTAGGACAATAAACAGTTACGCTACTGTTGCATACTAATCTTAGCGGTGTAACGATTTATGTGATAAGGGGATGTTGTGGACTGAAAGAAGATGTAATAACAACAGTTGAAAAAGGTAAAGGTGGTTTGGGAGTGTAGAGAGAATGGATAAAAAGAAAATCACAAAACAAGCGTATGGTAGCATTGTAAATAGTAGAGTTGGTGTCGGTGGACCGCGACGTACATACACTATGATCAAATAGCAGAATTGTCAAAGAAAGCGTAAGAAAAAGCACCACAAATAAACGTTAGCATATAAAGAGATTAAATAAAATAGATGACGCGAAAATTGTTTGTCGGGATCGTCGCAATTGGAAATCCATCGTCTCTGCCTACCCCCGTGGGAAATAGGTCTGCTAAGATGTATGTATGTGTATCGACGTATGTATTGTTTTCCAAATAATTATCTCGCTTTTGCAGTTAT
Source organism: Dendrolimus houi (assembly GCA_039645545.1). NCBI lineage: Eukaryota > Metazoa > Arthropoda > Insecta > Lepidoptera > Lasiocampidae > Dendrolimus > Dendrolimus houi. The sequence continues at coordinate 4,036,283 of CM077122.1, forward strand.
TTCCTGGTGAACTAAAATTTCAAATATTAATGATGTTATTTGAATACATAACAACTGAGTTAAGTTTTTTTAGTACATTAGTTCATTATATTTTAGTTTAATATATGTATATACCAGTGTGATAAAAAAATTGGTTATTTAATCACATATGGCTTTAGAAGTGCATCGTTCTTCGGGTGATTGATATATAACAAAGAGCAGCTTTCCGATGAGGAAATCTTGAGGAAAGTAAGAAAAATATAATGAGGCATTTTCCTGGCCTTATACTAATAATATACATAACTATAACAATTCCGTACATACGATAAAAGGAAATAATACTCTTCATACTTTACGATACAGAAAATATTATATTACATAAAAGACTAGGGTATTTCCAAGTAATTAATTCAATAATATGATCGAAAACGCGCGTGGGTTACATCACTTGCTATTTGACCTTTATGAGTATTGTGTATATTATCTTAGGTATTTATTTAAAGAATTTAAAAAAAACACGATGTCATCAGCAGAATAACAACTTGACGAATTTTTATTATTATTAAGAGATGGTGTTAATTTGACTTTTTCTAAATCCAAATTAAAATTATTTCCAGAAGAATTTAAAAAAAACTGGGAGCCTAAAGCGGCTGCTTTTGGGGAATCGCCTAGGGAAATTGAAACGTGTCTAGTTATATCTACTGGTAGGTGCAAGAAATAGCATAAAATCCCACTTTATTTTGATACTTGTCATACTTATAACACGTAATCTGTGAAAGTTACCGTTTTAGATCCGCTGGTAGACGTATCTAATATTTTTTTAATATCTTTCTCCTTCCAAAAATCTTCGATGCCTAGCAGCTAATGTTTATTATATCTTAACACCTATTTTACCCTTTCTTTTACATTATGCCCACTTCCATGGGAGCGAGCAGGAAAGAAAGAAGAAAAAAGGCGAGGGAAGTGGGCAGCGCGAGTATGTCATATACGAAATACAACATATGGTGTTTACAACAACAACAACAACAACAATTCTCTTTATTGTACACCAACTTAAAACATTAACACATTTGCACATCTTAAAATTAGAAGGTAGTAGTACAATGGTATACAATGGTAATAGTAGAAGGTAGTTTACAGACTCCCACCGCCGATTACCTACTTCTGCTATATACAAACAGAGAATGAAGAACATCGATCGGGAAGTGAAGTAAACCTATCAGAGCTGACAAGCTTATCGTCTTAAATATCGGTGAAACGCAGTAGTAGAGTTTGACCAGTTCAAGCTTCAAGCCTGTCTTGGGTTAGGTATTAGATGTGCTATCTAATAACAGACTTGAAGCTTGAACTGGGAAAAAAACCTGAAAGATTCTTCTTCACAGAAAAATATATTATTCCAATTATTTAATTGATGAATGTGTAATATTACATTCAATTTAATTACTTTACGTAGTAGTGTTTCTTTTAATGTTAATAATTATTTTTGTTGGTACTTTCTTTATTTCCGAAGGGTATAGACATATTTTCAAACATTTATTTCTGAACGATGCATTCAGCTATTTCCGTAATTGAATAGTAATTTTGGTATACTTCATTTGTTCAGTTTTTAACGTCAATTTGATATGGAGTAATTTTCTATAATTTATCATAATTATATGTAACGGTAATTATTTCAAATATTATGTGGTAATTGTGTAGATAATAACTCAAAGTCTTATAATCGACTGTAGACAATTATGACCATAGAGAACTTGCTAGATTTTAGTCTCTTGTTGGCAGAACCGCTAAATTTTTTTTAATGTGTTCGGTTTATTTATAAACATAATTTAAAATATAGTATTTTATATAATATCTTATATAAAATATTATCTAAATTTCTCAAACAGTAATGTAACGAATTCTTTGTCACTTATAATTTTATTAAAATAGTTTAGCAATGATTTCAATCTACTATCGGTTTACCAATCACAAAGAGAATACTTAGGTTTCCTGAACTTAAAATAGTTAGCGGAAAAGTGTGATGGAATTTTAGTGGAAAATGTGTTAAAAATGTGCATCAGTCCAGTGTGATTATTATATTTGAGCCGTACGGTTTACTTATTAAAACTATAGTAACCAGTTGCTGTTCTTTTCTTGCCCTAAACCCTTCCGAGCTGTTCTAAGTGTCACAGTAATATACAGTTTTATGTTTTCGTTAAAAAAAATGTCGACGTAGAAGAAGTGATAAGAAACTCCCTAGCAACATGCCAAGGAAGGTTAAGATTGATGTTATATACAATCTGTATATATTTCGTTTGCTAATAATATTAGATAGAGAGTTTTAATTCAATCCACAGTCAGATAATGCAAATTAAAAAAAAATGTATTTATTTCAATAAGTCCATACATGTAAGTTGACGGGGCTTCCCAGAAAGTAATCAGATGATACTTGCGTTGGGAAACCTCGCTCTTCCTACGTTGCATAAATTTTAAGACTATTAATTCGCTGAATTACAGAGAATACTTTTACAAATATTTAAAGAAAATAAAGAAAGAGATAGATAGATGGGTTTATAGTGGTTGTGTCCGCAGTGGGCAAGTAGCAAACAAGTGTGAGGTGCGTGTGTGTGTGCGTGCGTGCGTGCGTGCGTGCGTGCGTGCGTGCGTGCGTGCGTGCGTGCGTGCGTGCGTGCGTGCGTGTGTGTGTGTGTGTGTGTGTGTGTGTGTGTGTGTGTGTGTGTGTGTGTGTGTGTGTGTGTGTGTGTGTGGTAGTTTGAATGGAACACAAATCCCTACTAATTTGTTTTGAGTCTTATTGAATACATTAAGCATGTATCAGATACAAGCTAATGTAACCAAGATGTCTTCCACTTCATCATAATTAAGGGTAAGGAGCCATTCAGTCAGATTTTTCTTACACTCATATAGTTGCATGGGGTAAATGTTAAGAATATGATTAATTTTATTATAAACACAAATTACCAGACAGTATTTGATTAAAAGAAAGGCATATAAAAAGTAAAGGCACATGAATAATAAAATATTTGTGGTTTTGGAAATATGCCAAAAATATACGAAGTCATCATCGTAAGTAAGCCCGATCAACAGATCACAGAAATAGAACAAACTCATGTTTTGATGTAGGACTATAAGTATGTCCGAATAGATTGACAAGAAGCTGTAAGCATTGCAAAAATTACAAAACGCGTAACAAAATTAATAAGTTCGTTGGTCTCAGCGATTATTTTGTTTCGAGGTCATTCTAAGACTAAGACATGGCTTAAAATCAGAAATAACAGCGAATACTAACTTAATCTTAGCAATTCAAAATAAATGAGTTTGATCAAATATATTAAAACTAGGCTCATAATAACAAACCCGAGTTAAAATCCTTGAGTTGTGTTCCGGCATTTTAGTGGCTGGGTTCCAGTCTCCGTTTAGTGACAACGGCAGCACACTGAGCACACTGATAGCACCTTTGGTGTTACAAATGTTCAACTTCCCATCAATTAGGCCGTCTGTCGGTCTGTTGAACTCATACAATATATAAACCAACCAGTAAGAAAATTTAGAGGAAGAAGATTAAGGTGGTGTGAGGATCTAATGAGGACGAATGAAAGTCATGTGACAAAAATAATGTTAAACTAGAAGATCGCTGGATACAAGTGTAAAGGTAGACCAAAAAGAAATAAATGGATTGTGTGAAGGATGACATGATGGTATTTGGTGTGACAGCGGACTTACGCCTGAATACAGGAGTATAGAAGGAAAAGACGTACTGTCCCGATCCAAAATCATTGGGATAAGGTTAAAGAAAAGAGAGAATAACACATCAGGATATCAACCACGGCTTATGGTATTCAATACATAAGAACATAAGTACCACGACTTAACGCGAGTGAAACTGTGGAGAGGACCAGTGGCGTAGCTTGCCTTAGACGGGCCCTGTATCAAAATGTGTTGAGGGGCCCAAAGGAAGTGTAAAGTTTTTTTTATAAAATAATAAAAAATGCTCGAATTGAACTAAAATAATTATATTGTTACGAGCTACAGGACTCGAATTAAAAATGCCGTTGGAACTACTATAGAATTTATTAGAACTGTACAAACACGTATAAAACAAATACAAATAAAACTGGATGCAACCAGTTCACACTGCACGATTTAATGCAATTCGACACGCGCAAAGTCCGTCGTCTATATCGCTAATCGAGAGTACTGCAAACGTCTTACTCGTGTCGTAGTCGTCGCTTGACGGCCCACCCCTCCATTCGGGCATTTTCTTATATCAACTATACAATACAAAAAAAATTGGCCGCGCGCACTGAGTTTCCGAGAAATAGTAACTTGCACACCTGGTTATCTATTCCTGCGAACGGCCAACAAAATCGAAAACAATAACAATGGGCTATTGTCCAATTGCAAATTTTAAATACGAAGTAATAAAAAAGAACTCCGAATGTGGGAGGGGCAATAAACAATATGCGCAGCATTTTTTTGTCGGTATGTAACAATAGGTATGCAGGTGGCCCAACTTGTAACAATATATTGATTATAAGTTATTACAATTATTGCTCCTAGGAGCTAAATTAGACAAACAATTCGAAACAAAGAAACACTTTTCTCGCCTTTTTTTTCAGCAAACTTATTTATCAAATCATCCATAGCTGAAGATGATTACAGTTTTTTTAGACTTCCGTTCCTGTTGGCCCAGCAGTTATTCTCAAAAATGTTATTAATCTATAAAAGATTGTGGATAACATTTTAGGAATTTTTGCTTACAGTCTCGAGGCCCCGTATCATTGATACGGCGGTAGGTATGCCCCTGGAGAGGACAGGAGACTTCGAAACAATGTTTTCAATTTAAAAAAAAAACTTTTGATGATTAATTATTCCGTCAACTGGCAGTCTGTTAACACGAGAGATAGAAAGCCTGTCGATTATTTCACAGTGAAAAGCGTAATTATATTAAAGAGAAAACTTATTTATAAAATACAAGCAGTTTTAAAAGACGCTACAAATTATATTTGTAAGCCTTTTAAACGAGTTTGTATTTATTTAATGGAGTTTCTAGACTGGATCGATATTTCGAGAGACATTTGCGATTGAAATATCTATGTACACTTGAACTTTTAGAAATAAATGGACAGACTTGATTTATTTAAAATACTTATTTTTACAGTTAAATTCAGTTAAAAGATGTTTTTGTCTTTGTAATCTTGTATTTAATATACCAGAATAGGATTTTATGCCAACTTTAATTAGTTCTTGAAAAAAAAAAGTAGTTTAATTGCTGGGCAAACATTAATTGTCTTCTCACTTTTCTTTCACCTTATCCCAATTATTTGGGGTCGGCACAATATGTCGTTTCCTTCCACACTCCTCTATTCTGACATACATCTTCTGTCACACCACATCTCATCATATCATCCTTCAGATATGCAGGTGGATTTTGTTTTCGTCGGAACTTAAGTTGTAACAATATGATGATTTATGGTGTAACAGAGGATGTATATCAGAATAGAGAATTATGGAAGGAAAAGACATATTGTGCCGAATCCAAATAATTGGGAGAAAATGAAAGAAAAGAGAGAGTAAGGTCTTGAAAAGAGAGCAATATACACTTCATCATGATTATTTTACCAAGCCAATATGGTAGGTGACATATGAGCTTTTAAAGTAGCAGTCTTATTAAAATTCCCTATTACTAGAAAAAAGTATTAAGCACAGCAAACCGAGTTTAATCAAATCTTTATAAAAGTCTTTAATAACAATAACAAAAAACCTACATTCCTAATGAATTTATTTTTAAATACGATTTGCATCAAAATAAGGCCAATCGGTTATACATATTATTATCTTGATTATATCAAGGACTTAAATAAGTTGAAATACTAGTACCTACATACATAAGATATACGAGTATAATCGAATTCAAACGTTTAATTATATATTTATACTAGGATATGCCCGCGACTTCGTCCACGCTTGACTTGAAATTCCCGCGGGATTCCCGGGACACAAAGTACCACAGCATTTAAAAAACAATGTAAGCTATCGTTTCAGTGAAAACTGTGTCGGATCAAGCTAATTTTTATGCACTCGAACAAGTTCAAACCGCTCTCAGTAAATTTATCACACATTTTGTTACATAAAATTTACTATCGATCATTAAAAAAATCAGATTGGAATTCGATTTCTTTTAATCTGGCCATTTTAAATCATTCCCAGAAAAATTCCCGCAACATTCCAGGGATAAAAAGTAGCGCAGATTTTGAGTCTAAGAATTCGCTGTCGATCAGAAAAGACTGCATCGAAATTGGCCCAGTAGTTTTTACATGAATCCCGAACATACAGACAAGAAATCTAAAAAAAATGCATCGAGTCCTCAGTCGTTTATATAGTTTATTCTAGTTGGTTTTTTTTAAAGAACTTAAATGTACACACACGGCATGTTTAGAATTTTATAATATTATAGCTTTTGAAATATACCTATATATATCAAAGTATACACTTTATTAAAATTATAATCTAAAATCTTAATTCTGCGAATACTACCTAGACTTCAGGAAAAAAACTTGTTTATTATTATAGTTCTTATGAAAATCAGTGGTAGGTACATCCAATTTCATGAAAATCATTCTCAAAGACGTGAAGTTATGTAGAAACAAAGTCTTTTCAAAAGATATGTATGTTGGATGGATATCGGACAGGAGAAGAAAATAGGAAATCTTGATGACTGTGATTTCAGCAAAAAAATACAGACTATTCGTGCAAGGCAATTATTAGCTAAAATACAAAGTCAAATGTCGTTAAACGCACAGTGAAGGATTTTTTTCTTTATGGTGATTTTCCTTGCAGGAACGGAGAGGGCATACTAATTCCTACGGCCGTGCGGCCTGTCGTAAAAGGCGACAAAGCTACCCACAGTCAGGTGATAGGGCATTTTCTCTCACCTCGTGGGTAAGCCCGAGGTAGTCGTAGAGGCCCAGCACTCCGATTAAGTAAATGGATGGTCCGGCTCGTAAATCGGCTGGTTATCGTCTGTCCGGGCTGGAGGTAAATGCACGAGCGGGCCTACAGCCCCGACATGGTACATCTAGTGGAACAGCCAAGTTTTAATGGATGTCCCCGAGTCAATGGCAATAGCACTTCTGCGCCAGTGCTAATGTCACACCGACGTGGAGAATTCCACACAACCCATCGCGCTTCCCCCACGGTGACTGGTCCTCAAACGGATTTCCCCTGGATAAAAAAGGTGGCAGGGCATTTGCCCGTCTGGATGGCCAACAACCCTAGTTTAGAGTATGACACCATAACAACCATGTTCTAGTCCCTCCCTTCGAGGCGGGCAGACTTTGGTGTTGCAATGTTTATAGGCGGCAGTAACCGCTTTTGGCGCGTATTGGACAAGTCCCGGTAGACAGAGAGCAATGGAAGCAGTTGGAGGAGGCCTATGTCAAGCGACACACCGAACTAAGAGACATTTTATAAACCATAAGACCCAACAAAGAGGAACTAGCTCGGAACAAAAGGCTACATTATCAATATCATTAACCGCTTTCCATCAGGTGCGCCGTTTGACTGCATACTGTACTCATCCAATAAAAAATGATCACTAGATATGCTTATTTGTTACGGACCTATGGAGTATAAGCTGAAGTTCAACGTTTGTAATTTGTATTTCAAAACCTACTCCACATATCATTTCGCTGAAAGTATTTTCGAGCATTGCAGTCACAAATTTTCCAGAATTTACCATCTTACAAAAAGTTACAGACAGGACACAATAATGATAGGTACAGAAACATTATGCTCATAGTTAGATATTTTAAATAGTAATATTTTATTTTTGACATCTACTTAGAAGTTGATAAGTTTTAGTTTATAAACTTTGCTGTTACAAAGTCGTCGAATAACAATTATCGTGTTGAATAACTTCCGCAATAACGCAATCGATAAATAAGGCGTTACTACATTGAATAAAACGATTCTAAAGTGCTAATTGAAGTGCTAATGTCAATTTAGGCTATTAACATATTCGTGCTGCGAAGTGTGAATGCAAATTCGGGATTACATATACAGAAACAATTTGAGAATGTAGTATGTAAGCGTTTGTATTGTTCATTGTAAAAACTACGAGAAGCTCGCTCATGCCACAGAAAACAAACTTGTGAAATAACGAATTAACGACCAGGTGTGTGTGAATACCAAGCACTCTGTAGGGTCCGTAGAGAAGACATATGTCCACTGTTTTTGTCAATTAGCTATTAAATAGGGTACAGTTTTACACAACTAATAATTCCTCCAGATGTAGGTACCTGCGCATAGACCAATTTTAGAACGACGGGGAAATAGTTAACAGTGTAAGAATCGTTTAAGCGGAACAGAGCTAAAAACGCATGACAAGCAACACTGCCATTTCCGCTTGCGAATAAAGTTCAATATAAATTATTTATATGTAGGATACCGGTCTGCACTTTTCTGCGCTAACGAAAAGTGCCCATCGGAATTATAAGTTGTGTAAAACTGTAATTAACAGTCAAATAATTTGAAATACTTTTTGTCATCACACAATTGGTCACGATCTCGTACATTTTACAGGAGTATACAAAATTGTGACGTCATAATTGTATACAAAAGGAGTGAAATAGGCACACGGTGATCATTGAAACTGAAAACTTCTTTAGGCTCTTTGGGATGGGGAAAAAGCACGGAATTCGCGTGACCGTCACGCAAAGATAAATATATTACAGATGTGTGTTTGTGTGTATAACTCTTTTGGGATTGAAAAAAGCACTGAATTCGCGTGACCGTCACGCAAAGATACATATATACAGATGTGTTTGTGTGTGTACATATAGCTCTTTTGGGATGGGGACAATGCACTGAATTCGAGTGAGCATCACGCTCATTTACAAATTTTTTACTTGTAACTTGATTTTTTTAAATTATCAAAGTTAGGGACAAACAAACAACCAAACAGGGTTACTTTTACATTTATATATTAGTATGATTTTTATACAAAAGCGAATATAAAAAGAAGTTTATCATATAATGATAAAGTTATAAATGAAAAAATACAATAACATGTAAAATGAGATACATGGCCTTTGAATATTGTTTATCATCCATCATAATTTGAACTATTACTCACCCTGAAAGTTTAATAATTGAGCTCATATTATAATAGTAAACAATAACTTATTATTAAACGGTAATACAAGTTCTACATTATCTTATTGCATCCTCAAATAACACTGAGCTGATGTCACCATAAGTACTAGAGCCACGATATGAAAGAATTTATTTCACTAATGAGGCCACCTTGAACTGGTTGGTAATCGGGTCTATTTACTTCGGACGTTTTGCTTAGCAACATAACATAGTTTTAGTTGTATGAATAGTAAGCATGTATAGATAATGTCATGAATATTTAAGTATGGTCGTCAATATTTGAATACGCCTAGTGGTGTGGGACGTTGCAGTTTCCCGTTGTAATATCGTCAAACTGGTTTAATAATAATGCGATTTTTGAGCTAAGAATTTCAACCGCCATATTAAAAATTTCTAGAACGAATGAATATTCTAAAAAAAATTGTCATCACGGAAAAAGTCCCGCAGCCACGGCGCTGCAACTGCCGTGCATAACACTAGCGGAGTCGTTATCTGCGGATTCGTAAATCTATGTAAGTAATTACTGAATAATAAATATTAATTATTGCATAATTAAACCCGTAAATTTATTTCCTGGCTACATAGAAAACCAAATTCAAACAAAAGCTATAGATAGCTACCACTTTACCGTGGGACTTGTTTCATGACGCGAACTTTATTTAGTATGCGTTTTATAAGAATTTAAGCGTTACGCCTCAAGTTCTTTTTTCAATTTTGAAGTGTGATGTGACGATGACTGATTGTAGATGTTTTTCTGAACAGTAATAATTTAACATATCGTCTAATTGTTTGTTAAAAACAGTTATAGTTCTGGGATATTGGATATTTTAAACTTTGAGCACGAGCTACATATTTTAAAGGAAGAATTTTATGTTCGTATGAAATGTCTCGACTGTTTGATAAAACGAAATTTTCTAGTTATCCTAAGAAAATAATTGTTTGGCGCTATTCAGAGATCTACAATTTGGCTATAGCTTGACTTCCGACAAGTACCCATTTGCTGATTATTTTAAAACTTAAACATTAATGAATGCATGACAGCTGGCCGAGTATAAAAAAAGGAAGAAAAGTATTGATCATAACGTGTCTGTAAAAGTTTTATGTGTATAATTCGAGCAAGCAGAACACTAACGTAAGTGCCATTGAAAATAGGAGGTAAGGTGTAATAACAACAAGTAATATGCCCATGTAGTTTGCTTGTGATGTACCATTATAAAAATTTCTACTTACATATTTAATTGTAAAAAAGGTATATTTCACAGATTATAAAGGTACAGAAAAACATACTTAAATATATAATATTATATATTTAAGTATGTTTTTCTGTGCTCTATTTGGCAATGTTAAACTAGGGTAATTGCCCGACAATCACTTATCACTCATCAGCTCAGAAGCTTATTTCTTTCCAGTTTTTGTATTCAGTACCTCTTTACGTGGATAAAATAACAATACAGCTTCGAAATACATACATACAATACGTAAATTCTTTTCTTTTAATAATTAAAATATATATTTTTGAACAATACATACTGATCGTATGATATTAATATATTAAAGCGTTCATGATTCTTCCTTTTTTTAAATATGTACACAATATATAGGTGTCTATGTATATACGTAGTATTTTTTAGAAATCGTTTTGGTGAAAAACACTCGACTTTCACAACCTATTACACTATTTAATTATATTCTAGAATGCCGGAATATTTTTCGTAAAACGAGGTAAAAAATAAAAAAATCCTTAAAAAACACTTTTCGCGCGTGTATATAATAAACAGTCATAGATAAATCTTTGCAATTATGTTGATAGCGATTATTACATGAGTCTTTCGATGAGTCCAATAATGCAGATATATGATAAAAGATACTTGTAATTTCGAACGTCGGTATTATTATTTTATTATTGCACGAATTCAGCAGACAGGCAGACGGCCCGCTTGATGGAAAGTGGTTACCATCGTCTATGGACATTTGTAACACCAAAAGCTACTCTTTAAAGGGGGACTGGAACCTGGACGCTAATGCCGGAACACAACTCAAGGTTGTTATGGTGGCATACTCCAGGGGTGGTAGCTATCCAGACTGGCAAATACCTGGCTTTTTTTATACAGGGGAAACCGTTTGAGTCCATAAGCCGCGCGAGGGGGAGAGATCCCGGCCCGTGTGTGGGGTTCGCCAAGTCGGGGTGGCACTAACACCCCACGTGTGAAGTGCTATTGCCACGCCGCAGTTAGGGATACCAACTAAAACCCCTGTCCGATCCTCTAGCGTCCTTCGTCGGGGCTGTGGGCTCGCTTGCGCATTCACCTACAGCCCGGGCGGAGGGCAAATACCTGGCTGTGGGTTGTCCTGTCGCCTCTTACAACAGGCCGTCCGGCCGCAGGAAATTGTATTCTTTCTCCGTTCCTGCACGGATAGTAGAATAGAAGAATGATAATGACGAATGATGAATGAGGGCCCAGTAGAAAACTTAACACTGGAAAATTTCTAAGTTCTAGATAATTTGATAGCGCTATAGGTAAATTGTCGCTGTATGAAGTTTTATTATTTAAAACCAGTTTTTTATATCAAATCAGTCAAAATTTAAAAACGTGTGCTATTGGTCCGAAGACCATACAGCTTTACCGGGGGTTTTGACGCTAGAGGTCCTAGCTATATCTCAGCTCAGTTAGATTCATCACCTCTCATGAAAACAGTCCTCCCATGAGAGATAATGAATCCAACTGTTCCAGCCAATGGGCTACAACAATGGAATAATTGATGACGGGCGACGGATGAAGCCCGAGGGGACCTCTTATTGCTGTTTTGCAACATCTTCCGATGGTGAGAGAAAAAAAGGCGAAAGAAACTCCGAGGAACACATCTTGTCTATCTTGTCTGGGCTGTCTTCTGGCATTCCTGGCTAGGACGTGGAAAGATCGTAATTGGCTGCATTTGAGATGCCGCCGTCTATGTCTGTCTGGTGAAAGTACTTTTTGTATACGTAGTTGACTTTATGCTGTTGTTCCAAAAAACATGCAGCTTTCAAAAGTCGTTATGAATTTTGCTTCAATTTTGAACTGACTTAACTTAAAATTTATTAAGTTATAAAACATCAAAAAGCTAGACAAGAATAAACCGACGCGCCCATTTATGTAGGATTTCGGGGTTTTCTTCTATACTCCTTTCATGGTATTAGGATCAAATATAACGGTTGAAATTTGTTTTATATTATTTTAGAAAAATAACTTCGAAGTCTTTACAATTTCCTCGAAAGAACTCTTAAGTAAAACACATTAATACAGAAAAGGATCCTTCTAAGAAAGTAGATATCAAAAAAGGAAAATTACAATACTTCCTTAGAAAATAAATCAATACGCGTATTTCTAAAACCTTTTTATCTTTTCTCTTATTAAATATTCGGTTCTTAAGAACTAAGGATAAAAGAATATGGAAAATTTACCAATTTACAAAGCAATAACAATGCCAAGCTGAAGTCGAAGAGAAACAAACAAAAGCTCCGCCATTGTTTTGTATTTAGAGCAATCAGATTTAAAAAACATAACGCCAACGTACTTTTGTAGTAAGTTGATAAACTGTTTAAGGAGGTACACGTGTAAATTGTGGAATTTCACTTGAACGAAGCTTGACCGCGTCTAAATTTTTGGACAGCGGCCAAGTGTTGCGACGTAATGTCAAGGGCCTAATCGGTTTCCAATTCTCATTTTGATAAATAGGATAAGTAGATAATTGTCACAATGAATGCTTAAATGGAGTGTTATGAAATTGTATATTTAGCATTTTTACTGAACAAATTGTCATTCATGGCGAGAGTCGAGTTGCCTACAGACGAGGAAACATGTTTGGAATTTAATTAAACCTTTACGGCCTTATCTATAAAGTTTAAGAAGTATAAAGAAGCGTTCAAACTTACTTTAACTCTATGAATAAGACCGTTAGTCAATAAAGGCGTGTTTCACTTTAAAAAGGACACCACGGGCCACCGTTTTAAAAGAGCATGTCCTTTACCAAGATTATATTCTATTGTTGGAGTACTAAGCTGACAGTCCATGTAATGGAAAGTGGTTACCGTCCGCGTCGCCATGGATATTTGCAACAAAAGTACTGCTGACCTCCAACGGGCGACTGGAATCTGGCCACTATCGCCGGACACAATTTAAGGTGGTTATGGCGACATTCTTTAAATCAGGGGTAATACCTATCCAGGGCAAATGCCCTACCACCTGGCTGTGGGTTTTGTAGTTAATTACGACAGGCCGCTCGGCCGCAGGAATTAATATTTTTCTCCGTTCCTACCCACATTGTAGGAGTACCTCAGTCGCTATTTTAAATAATAATATGTTTTGTAATGTTACACTAGATAAGCTGACGGCTGGTTACCCTACTTTATGGATATTTACTTTTATCCTATTTTTATTGAAATGACGTCGCAAAGGAAAATTCTTACACAATTTAAAAAATCAATATCGCGCCACCCCGTTCGTATTTTAAATTTGATCAATTATTTTAAGAAATACAAATTATAAATAGATACAGCTCCGAATTTCTACTTTTCAAGGGTTAATGAACGTAATTGCTGCTAGCTATGTAGACCGTCTATTTAATGTGCTATCGCTATTTATCGTGCACTTGTACTCAACTAGACTAATACCCGTTGTACAATTGTTTTAATTTCTTTTTTAAATTTAGAAGCGACGTTTAGATCAGTGTTGTCACTGGCAAAAACTTTACGTGCTATGGAGTGTGGAGCATTACTAGGCCAAATCCTATCCTGTCACCAGAGATTTTTAAGGGAATTGAAAGGAGATGTTGTGCTGTGCAGTTTTATTTTCTAAAAATGTGTAAAATTACTCTAATATGAACAATAGTTGTAGGATATTGATAGTTTTTGAGTAGTAATTATATGTTTTGTGAGAAATGTGAACTGTATAGTCAAATGTGGCCTTTTGAGTTGTCACAAGAACTCCGTTGAATGGCACCAGGTGTAACCTACAGTTCAGCTGTGCTACACATAGACTTAAGAAAATGAAGAAACTACATTGTAATCTAAGATCTGGCTTAAAGGCCTAGCTGCCAAGCCATATACCTAAATAAATAATAATAGTCACCATAGTAATAGGACTACCAAGGAACGACTTTGCTTTTTTCTTGTAAAAGGATATCTTATTTTCATCTGCAGTTTCATATAGCATTGCATATAATAATTATTACCCACGACTTTGTTCGGGTATATAATGAAGTATCTAATTACGCCATCTTGAAACGCGAAACACGTATTTCTTGATTTTTATCAAAAGCCTAATTAATATGAAATTAAGTATCCTTAATCCTACAAATTATCCTTCGTTTGACCCCAATCAAGTGTCTTGAGAAAAAAGGTAGAGTGTGGCAGCTTAGTGGTTAACGCAAAGGACGTGAATTCGAGTCCTGCATTAAACAGTTTTCTGACCAAAGTAACGTGCAATTTGGTACAATTACCAAGGGCTAATGGTGAAGTAAAACATCATAATGAAACCTTGATAAATCGATGTATGGTTCGATACATCACCAATCGGTATTGGACAAGCGCGAAGGTATAGCGCATACATCCCTAAAAATAGAAAGACTCGAGCTAAAGAATAGTACGTATATGAGCTGATATTATATTCGAGAATTTAAAGAGTCTAACAAGTATTTTAGGAGATACATGTCTAATTTAGAGAAAAAATACTGAGTCAGCGACGATGTATCAAACACTAAAGTCTATATAGATCTACTCACCAGTTAAGGTGCACATTCTTCGACTGTTGATGTCTTGCATAACTTGCTTCATGAGTCCGCCAAGAGCCTTCGCGTCTCCAGACGTTGACTGCTTTGACAACCATTCTGTTTCTAACTCCATCGATAGCTGTTCAAAGAAAGTTATATAGATATTAACATTTTACTGTCCATCAAAATAAACAACCACGAAACTGTATAATTACAATGCCTTCTTGGTAACAACAAAAGTCGTCTTTATCTCTTCCAAGCAACTATCTTGAGGAAATTATTTTACCTAATCTGGCGGTGTAGATGAAGAAGATGAAGTATTGAGTATGCACTGTTTGCTACAACTCCATTAATTCTTCAAAAAGTAATTCTGTAACATACTTCTGTATAAAACTTATTAAAAAAAGACAACTTGAGATATAAATAGAATAAGAAACTTAAAGAAAAACAATATTTAGCTAGACGTGTTGCTGGGGAGTTTCTTGCCGCTTCTTCTCCTTAACAGCAATAACACGTTGCGAAGCGGTATACATAGAATAGGAAGAAAAATTAAATTTTAACTTATATATATGACCATCAGAATGTGTACTCCAGTGGAACTTATTTTGAATAAAAAACTTTGAATTTGAAGAAAAATCATTTTAATTATTACATACGGAATGCACGTACATTTTTTTAAACAAAATTGACTTCAAACTGACTAAAAAGTAAAATATAAATAATTTTTGCAACATCTTGAAGTCTGTGCATAGTAAAACGTAAAAATTTATGTTTTACTTGGCATTTCTTCAACAGGATTGCTCTCGATTTCCCTGGGATCCACTCATAAGATCCTATCTTGATGACAATGCGACCACCTCAGGAGTATAATCTTTCGAATAAAAAAAATGAAAATCGGTCCACAATGGACGGAGAAAGCGTGTAACAAACACAAAAAAACAGTCGATTTGAGAACCACGTCCTTTTTAAAGTCGGTTAAAAATTATGACGTGTTGTTATTATGTTGTGTTGTCGTTGTTTGTATACTTACAAGATACTCTGTGAGCTTTTTGACAAGAGGTTCAAGATGCACAGTTCTTGCCCACGCGTCACACACGAAGCACAGGTTGAAATAATACGCATTTCGAGCATACTTTTTGTTGTCTATCCGAACTGGGAATCCAAGAATTTTCGATCCCAACAGTGTCCTTAAACAAAGATAGTATAATGATATAATTCATATATTAGGTCTTAAATAATCGACAATATCTTAGTATGACATCTGGGTTAAATACTCTCCAATGTGTCAGACGGTCCACTTCGAAGCCAGCGGTTCGCCTTGTTGTTTTTCTTCTCCACTGCGCGTGGCCTTTGGGATGCCGAAGACCACGCGTTATTATTAGCCCATTGGCAAGCATACCATCTACGTTAAGATAGCAATTCTTGGACCTATCTTTTCTGCCAGGACCTAGCTGAGACGGTATGGGAAGACATTTGATTCCCACATTAAAATAGGCGAGTATTGCATCTTGTTCGCTATGTGACGTGTATGACAGCTGCCACGGATGTTGGAGTTCCTAACGTAGGTGGTTCTTCCTCCAATGTACACTCCACAGCATATTCATTTGCATCTTAAAAATACTAGCCCATAGATATATACAACTCCAACTGGGTGGAGGTGTATATATCTCCAACTTCCCCCCAAGTGGTGCACGCTTGAATTTGAACTCACGTCATTTGAAACGAGAGATTGAGATACGAAAGCGTTAGCCCTTAAACTACAACGGCTTATAAACTAAGATAATTATATAATTTGTCAATTTACTAATATTTTTGTAAATAAAACAACATTCCTAATTTGGTTTAGATAATGTACATGATGTAAAGTACCTACGGAAATAAATTGGTAATTTTAAAAATAAACTATATTAAAATTACCCAATACAAAATTATTATCAGTTTTTTCTTCACAGTACCTACATCCTACACTACGTTATGCATATCAACAATAAAAAGAAGGTATTCCTCACTGAAATTTAAATTTCGAATTTAGTGAGTTTAATAACTTTCTTTGTAAGAACAAATCGGTAATCGAAAGTTGTAGAAGTCAGTGTTTATTACTTACACCGTCAATGTGCATCGTTGCAACTGCACTTTTGGAATAATATAGTGGCTCACGGTATCAAATATATCTTTTGAAATATAGTTCTCTGGCACCTGGCAAGTAATTTTAGGACCAGCGGTGGGATGAAACTCGCACAAAAATATGCATCTGATTGGTCCTTCTTGCCCACATCCCTCGTAAAATTTCATATTTCCATCCATGTTCACTAAGTTAATATTCACTTTACAGACCTGATCTATTCACATTGTTATTTATATTGAGTTCACTATGTAAATTACACTAAACTATTTACAATTTTGAAACGGTTTTACGTAAACAAGTTTTTCTTCGTCAATTGAATAGTTATCCACTCTGACCGACGCACGAAAATTGACTGAACAATTTATGTGATTTTCGATTATTTTGAAGTGTTTTGTAATTCGTAATCGAGTATTTCTTTCGATCGTATTCGAGTTGATTGAGACGATTGATGACCATTTATTTCCCGTTCTTCGTCCAAAGTAATAAATATATTATACTTAATTATGTCATACTTAAAAACATCTTCCAAATATAATATTTAATAAACAGACAATATTTTTAAATATTATGAATTTGGAGATTCAGGAAAAATCAATTTCTGAACTAGAAACAAAATGTCAAACTTACAAGAAAAAATTGTCAACAATGTGACCAGATAAAGCAAAATTTTGTGATTTAACCGAATTAAACTCTAAATATAAGATTTAGCATATTATGCCGAAGAAGAAATAGAAATTAGAAATTTTAACAAATTCTTATAAAACTTCAACAGATCTGATGGATCTGTCAAAATTGGGAGAAAGTTCTTATCTCACACCAGTGTACACTGAAAGATTTTGAGGCTAAATTTCGAAAATGATCAGGGCTATTACTGTCGGATGTTCTATCAGACCAAAAAACTAAGTACACTTAGTCGAATTTTCAAAGGCCATTATTATTTTATGTATGTCTGTATATTTATAAGTGTATGTTACGAGTGCTTATTTTTACCAATGAGTAATGTAACAACAAACATGTAAGTAAATTTTATGTGATAAAAAACATAATTAAGTTAACACAAAGCTCAACAGATCTTTATTTAAAATATCGCTATTAAAGGTGATACGGTAAATATATTATCTTATCTGTCCTGACTGTTAAATAGCCATACGAAAAGAGTTTTTGGCGGGAACTGAAAGGAGATGTTGTGCTGTGCACTTTTATTTTCTAAAAATGTGTAAAATTACTCTAAAATGAACAAAAGTTGTAGGATATTGATAGTTTTTGAATAGTAATTATATGTTTTGTGAGAAATGTGAACTGTATAGTCGAATGTGGCCTTTTGAGTTGTCACAAGAACTCCGTTGAATGGCAACAGTTGATAGCCTACAGTTCAGCTGTGCTACACATAGGCTTAAGAAAATGAAGAAACTACATTGTAATCTAAGATCTGGCTTAAAGGCCTAGCTGCCAAGCCATAAACCTAAATAAAATAAATAAAAGTCATACGAAAAATAAAAAATAAATTAAAGCTTTTATTTGGTATTGTTTTTGTATAAAGTTAGAATTTTTATAGATTTTATTATCGGATCAGTTAGGACAGGAATCTTGAATTAAAATCAGGTCACACTGCAATGGTAAATGTCATCTTTTATTTTGAGATATGTTAATTATTTTCATTGCTTTGTAAAATGTAATAAATGTTATTTAAAAATAGTATACATTTGTAGATAGTAATGGAAAAAGTATCTTGCAATTTACTAATTGGTGTTACGGGAAGCGTGGCTGCTCTCAAATTACCCTCGTTAATTCAATCTTTGTTGGATTTTAATAAGGAAGAGCGATACAATGTTAAGGTTACGTTGTTATCGAAATTCAAAACATAACATATAACACTCAATAAAAAGATTGCCCTCCTTTTCTCTAGAATCGATTGAACTGTTGCTAAAAATCTTGTACATGTATTTCAACTAGTAAGTTTTACATGTAGGACCAATGGGACTTTGGTTTTAGTACCTATTAAAAAGTTTCGTTGTCTCAGTATTATTCATTTTATTTTTCATTGCATGAGTTCAGCAGACAGACAGACGGTCCGCCTGATAGAAAGCGGCTACCTTCGCCTGTGGTCATTGTAAGTTTTGTAACATTGGATGTGCTACCTATATACCGCCGCTGCTTAAACTAAGACTGGAGCTTGGCTACTAATGCTGTAACACAACTGAAGCTGGTTATGGCGGCATACTCTAGACCAAGGGTGGTAGACATCCAGATGGGCAAATACCCTACTACCTGGTTGTGGGTTATTTTGTCGCCTCTTACAACAGACCACCTAGCTGCAATTTTTTAAATTCTTTTTTCGTTCCTGCATGGATAATATTCCAATGACTTCTTAATTATATATTACTGCCTTAGTATCTTACGCATTAAGGATTTACTTGCCAATTATACATTTTAATAGCAACAAAGTATAATTTTTCAAGTTCTCACCAAAAGTACAATTTATTGTTTACAATGTCCAACAGATCAAAATAGTCACCACAGAAAATGCAAAGCACTTCTATGATACAGAAGTGTTGCCAGACGGGATTCTAATGGATGACAACACAGAGTGGAACAGTTGGAAGAATAGAGGTGATCCAGTGATGCATATTGAACTTGTCAAATGGGCTGATATTATGGTTATAGCACCACTGGATGCCAATACTTTAGCTAAAATGGCACAGGTAATTAACAATAACAAGCTTAAAAGACAAGTCTTCGTCTAACAGGTGCTTTAGATAATTAAATACTGAAAAACCTTTTTCTGCATGCATATTAGGAATTCCTGTATTTATGATGTTTTTATGTCCATCGCACAATAAATATTAGGTTGGGGAAAAACTTTCTTCGCATTTTATATAAAAATTCAAAAGGTTTTTTTATAAAGTTTATTTACATTTGACTAAAGTATGTAGCTGCCATTTTGTTGGATAACTTTTTGCCATCTTGTAGGTAGGGACGAGATCCCATTGCTATAAAAATTTTGGGGCTTCTGATCAAAAAACTGCGACAAGTGGTTTTGGCAGTCCTCTCGTGATGTTAACCTGACACTGCCTAAGGACTGCTGCAGAGAGCGAAACAGATGAAAATGTGAAGGTACAAGGTCAAGACTATACGGCGGATGCATTAACACCTCCCAGCTGAACTCTCGTAATTTTTGCTAAGTGGCTAAAGATGTGTGAGGTCTAGCGTTATCATGGTGAAAAACCACACCCTTTCTGTTGATTAATTCCGACCGCTTTCTCTCAACTTTTTGTTTTAAACTCATCAGTTGTTCGCAGTACAGTTCAGAATCGATAGTCCTGCCTGGCGGTAATAGCTCATAATGAATAATGCCCTTCCAATCCCACCACCATACACAGCATTACCTTGTTGCGAGTTAACCCGGGTTTCGCCACAGTCTGTGAAGCCTGACCGGCCTTTGACCACAATCTTTTTCGCACGTTCTTGTTGCACGTAATCTACTTTTCATCACCAGTTATCAGCTTCTTTAAAAATGGTTCGGTTTCATTACGTCGTAATAAAGAATCACAAATGAGTACACGGTTCATTAGGTTTCTTTCAGTGAGCTCATGAAGCACCCAAATATCGAGCTTTTTTGTGTACCCACCTTTTTTTAAATGCGCCAAAACCGTTTTGTGGTCAATTCCCAGTCCTCCAGCTACATCGTAACTACTAATATGCCGATCTTGCTCCACTTTTTCAAAAATGGCATCAGTTTTGTCCGTAACAGGGCGACCAGAGCGACGTGCATCTTTGATATCAAAATTTCCGGATTGAAAATGCTTAAAACCAAATTTGCGCTACTCTCACAGATACTGCATTAGGTCCATAAACATCACAAATTTTTTTCGCGGCTTGTGTTGCATTACCTTTCTTTGTAGTAAAATTTTAAATTGTATCGAATTTCTTCATTAGATTCACTTATTTTAACAATAAGAAAATAAATGAAAATCACACATTTTCCTAATTTGAATTTGGAATTGTCTTCTTTAAAATTAAAACTTTTTAATGATACCAAAACCAGCCAGATACAAATGGTATAGCCAAAGAGATCTTATTATAAGTTCATACATACTATATGCGAAAAGACTTTTTCCCCAACCTATTATGCTAAATCTCCTATATTAACAAAACCATTTGTGGAAACTGGCTAGTTGTTGGGGAAAAAAATTCTGAATGTCATTATGAATAACAGTTTTAAAGGAGCCTATAAACCTAGTATAATTATTGAGAAGCTGACAGGCAGACCAACCACCTGATGGAAGGTGGTTACGATAATCACCTATAAATTTTTGCAACACCAGGGGCAAAGCTAATGCATTCCCAGCCTTTAGAAAATGATGGATAGATGGAATAAGTGGTTTAGAGGTCAAAGTTTTTAAAAATAACATTTTCCTTTTCCAGGGTTTCTGTGACAATATTCTTACTTGTGTAACCAGAGCATGGGACTTTTCTAAACCACTGATATTTTGCCCAGCAATGAATACTAAGATGTGGTACCACCCAGTCACAGCTAAACATATTGCCACACTTAAAGAATGGGGACATACAGAAATTCCTCCAATAAAAAAATTATTAATTTGTGGTGATACTGGTATAGGCGCTATGGCTGAAGTAGATATTATAGTACAAACCATTCGAGAACTAATTGATGAAAAGTTTGCAAAAAAGGAAATTCTCTGAAAACCATTCAGAATATGAACTTACTGGGTTATTGGACAAAAACAATTCAAAAGTGAATCAAGAACATTGGGTTTGTCTGTTGGAACTAAAATTTTGCAGCATACACAAGAGTTGTTGTGTATGTATGGTGTAAACATGGTAAGAATACATTGGTTTTTGGTTGGATAGTGAATTGCCTGTAATAAACAGGTGGGAAACAGTGTCTCTGGTGACTCCCAGACTGTTGAAAGCAGTTTTCAAAGCAAATCAGCTTTGAAGGATGTAAAAACATACACTAAAATTATACTCTTGTTAAAATTTATACATAGTTTTATAAATAAATAATGTGGTTACCCTTTTTTTTATTATTAATTACTCTAGCGTTAAATACTGTTTTTTTATTTATTTAACAAAATAACTTATTGATTTATACATAGCATAGAAACCTCTGGAGTTTATTTTAGTGCTATAGATATCTACTAACTTAGTGTTTAACAATTTTAACATTGGTGGTAAGGTAGGTGTATTTTAAATACATATTGGTGTAATGCGCACAAGCGCGGAGCTAGTTATACAGTTGTGCACTTGCCGTAATGTTTGCCCGATTCTTTGATTACTGGAGCATCTACTTCAGAATTCAGAGTCGGCTTTTTTACTTTTTCTTCTAGAGTCCGTGTGATATCATCATTCACGAGCGTCGCATTAGCATTTATTTGACTCTTCTAGTGGGTTTTGGCGAAGGTGTCATAACTAGGCATTTATTCGTTCCAAAACTAACCAGTCTCCATACCAGCCTAGGCGATTCTGTTTATCTGCCAGGAACATAGACATGTGGCCTGCTAGAAATCTGGATGGCTATCAACCCTGGTCTAGACTATGCCGCCATAACAACATCGAGCTTCTACATTATTGGGTAGGTTCCGGGCCTCCTCTTCGAGACCGGCAGTACATTGGTAGGTAGCTTCTTTGGCAAACAAATGTCAGCTATGCTATAGACTAGGGTAACCACTGTCTTTTCAACAAGTGAGCCATCAGCCTGCTGTGCTCCAGGGATAAAAATAAGACAATCCTGTGGGTTAATAAATCATGAATTGAAACAATTCAAATGTAATGTATATTGTTTATTGCATCACTGAATATTGTATCTACACTAGCGTACATGCAAAGAACCAAAATATTTATATAAAAACCCATATTTTCATGAAAATATGAGCATCGCATACAAAATATACAGGGCAAAATATCTATAAATATATCTGTATTCCCAAAGATAGATAAACTTATGTTATACATGGTGTAACAAAAACCCTGTTTGGATCAGCTGTGTTATCAAAACCAATGTTCCTATTCATATTTAAGCAAACAAATTAATTGTTAAGGATAAACTATTTAAAACGGTCGTTAATTTACATACAAAGAAATTATTATTTCCCATTGAAAATAAATTACCTATATGCGTACATATAAAACGAGCGGCTGCACTGAAAATCGCCACTTCTTCACATTAAGCTTGTGTTACTCATTTTTATAATTATTGGTGCTACTGCATGTATATCATCTTTACAGAGAACAACGGCGATTTTGTTACGCATTGTATAAGTACAAGAAACAAATATAATATGGTTTGGAGAACTTTGAGGTTACTATTGAAATATTATTTGTTTAGATTTTGCTAAAATCATATTGTTTATGCTTGAGAATACAATTATTTAAATTGGTAGATGAAAGACATCATAAAACATCCGAAATTATAGTTAAAAATCACGTCAATTAATAAGTTCTGTTATATGTGCATGTCTATCAACACAACCCTGTAATAATAATATCAATTGTTTAATAATTTAATAAAACAATATAATCATCTCGTGTCATTCTTTTATTATGACTTAGCCAATTATATTCTACGCCAAACTATATGGTGTACGGTAGTAAAATATAATACTAATCATACGTTCTTTTTTATTGCTAGAGTATAGCAGACGGCCCACATGGTAGAAAGTTGTTACTCCCGCCTATAAAAACCCTCAAAAGGGAGCTCATTCCAAATTCCCCAAAAAACTTTTTTGAAAATCTTTAAACAAACGTAATGGTTTAGAAATGAGGATGCAAGTCTAGTCGATATAGTGAGGTAATATGTGGCCGCCACACGAACGGAGGGCTTACTTTCAAACGCTTTTGCGTCGTTGGTTTTCGTTGAACATTTCGGGCGGTATTCCACGACAGGCGTTCAGAGTAAGTCCTCGAGAGATTGAGACACATCCAATAGCTAGATGCGGTCGTTTGCCTGAAATTATACCTACACAGTCGCATACAAATCATATGTCGCCGTCTCATGTCGCGGTCGCTTGTCTCAAATTATATTTCTAACCTATTCATACAAATCTGTAAAAGCAATAAAGTTTGGCATAGAATATATACTATGTTAAAATAATTTCGTAGTTAAAAATTAACCAACTTATTTTTGCGCTGAAGCACCTATGATTTGTTTTTAAAAACAATTTGAGCGCCAATTAAAATTATTAATATTAGTGTATCTGTAATTTTACGATGTTCCTATTTTAGGAAATATATGTATTTGGTCGTATTTCCCAAAATAATTTCAGATATAAGAGCTTCAAAGAAAGTCTGAAAATCTGTATTAATGTGCTCTTAGTCATGGAATATATTAAATTACTTCTTAACAAATTAATTATAATAAATCATAAAAATATTTAAAATTTCAACAACGCCGGTTACAAAAACTAGTTTTAAACATAATGTACATAACGGATTTAAAAATATCAAGCACCTGACAGTAGCCAAATGCATAGATAATGCAAAGCTACGTGTTAATAAAAAGAAAACTTATTAATAATGTTTAAAATAATTAATATAATATTTACAAGTTATTAAGGATTGCAGTTTGCACTAATGCCTCTCCCAGACTATATGTAAATGCTGTGTAATACTTGATTTTGCACAAAATGCTCTCAATGACGCAGGCATTAGGCGCAGCCAACTAATAAAGTTTGTGCGCGGATTTTAATATGATATTTGTAACCGATGTTGCTGCTATAATCAGGCAAAACGATATTCATAAAAACATATTTACACTATTTGTTAAAATCAGATCATAAATCTAATGCAAAGAACAGCTTGTACTCTCCCCAGTCACGCTAAATTATAAATACCCAATGAGTTTTGAAATAATAGTTATTTTCTGCTTCACTAATAATAATATAGCCAAATGAACATGACTGTGTGGAAACCTTTAAAAAAGTTATATTCTAGAACTAATATAACTCACAAACCGAGATATGGTATTATAATCTAATCAAAATACGTCGCAGAGTCGCATAGTATTTCAATTTTACCGAATATCATCACAAATCTTGATTTACATTTGAGTTTGTTCTAAATAAGCCCTAATAGTGAATTAAAAAATTGTAAATATTTGTTTGTTCCAAAATCCAGAGCGAACAGTAAAACTCATTCGAATTACAAACTTAAAAAGTTTAAAATTCTTTTGGAACAAACCTAACATTTTGAAATACCTGGTGGAATCAAACAATAGAAGACTTACGAATTAAAAACAGATTATTAAAATTGAGAAACATTTATTTCTAACATAACTCAAATTATTATTTTAATGCTTACTATAATAAATAACTGACATAATAACAAAGGTGTGGTTGTGTATATCATTAAACTTAAAAACTAAACTTGGAATTGGGATTTACAACTAAATTAAAATGTCATGTTAGATAAATAAATTAGATACATTACGTACAAAATTATTACGTCACTTATGGATCGTAAACTTACCTCCATAAAGCTACTGCTTGGAAATAGCGTTTAATATTCAAAAATTCCATGAATAACATTGTAGAGTTTAAAATAGCTCATATAAGTTGATAATGTACTAACTTTAATTTAGATTAATTCAAATGTCATGGAGCATACACAACTTCTTGCTGCAACATAGGTTCTATAAAATTTATAATATTATTCATGGCATTAATTTAGTCCTTTGTAATATAAATGCTGCAATTTGAACCTCCGTTTTAAAATATCAGTAAAAAATTCTACAATCATTAAATGCGTTACTTCCATAAATACTAATATATTTTGCATATTATATTAATCGTTTATTGTTCTTTTAATATATATTTAGTATACAAATACATGGTACATATAATTAAGGACACTGTTAATATAATATTATTATTACTAATATAATAAATATTCGAAAAACTAACATCAAATGCTTAAAAACTGTGCGTCAAAAGGCCTTGATCTAGCGGGACTATATTCCCATAACTTTGAGATCTAATAACTCTGTTCCTCACCACACTCAGGGTTGATAATGGTCCGTTAACCATTTAAATAATGTCAATATAATAGAAACTACGCTTCACAGTTCCCATGTTTTTAATGATTACTATACGCGCAAAACTTATGCGTCTAGAGAGAAATTAGTCCCATGAGTTTACTCCGGTCCAGTCAAGTGTTAACGGTTATTACATTTGACAGTGTTAAGTGCGAAAGAGATGGCATACGACGTGTAGTAATCAGAGGGAGAGCACAACACTCTCCGCTTTCAGCTCTGGACTTACCACTTAATAACCTTTTATCTGTGTTCTGCGCAGTGACGCGTACGAACTTCAAGAATGTATTTAAGTTTTGATCGTACTATAAATAAAATTTTCCCCTCAAACTTTATGAGTGTAGTAGTGGTTCATATTTATTAAGCAACGTTTAACTGAATATATTGCTTTAAAAATTTTCGACAGTATTAATCAAATCATGCAAAAAATACACCGGTTCTCATCAAATTATGAGACATGTTTAATTTTGAAAACTGGTATGACGTATATATCTCGAAAAGCGGATTGTTTTCGTGTAATAAAAAATTCATGAGAGAATATTCGCGTTAAAAATAAATCGAATTTGTAACTATATCGACACCAGCCCAAATCTGCTATTAGAATCGTGTTGAAATATTCATTCATTGTCCTCCAAATGGTACTATAAAAGTTGCTTTTGTTCAGAAAACCCACCACTATGTTGCCAAGATATCGCCAGTGACCGACCAATTCGACACAATTCTTACAGTAGCAGACTTGGGGCTGAGAGTTAAATTAAAACAATTTTATCCAGTTGATCGCTGCTCAAAATCGTTAACATCAGACAGTGTTATTAATAAGAACATCGTTATGGGTACGAAAACAAATATTAGGTCAAAAGCTAAGCTTTTACCATTTAAAAAAAACGCTTGTAAATTGTTAGTAGCAAAATACGCAGTTCGCTGTTAACGGCGTGGAATGAAATTGTAGGCGTATCAAAGTTTTTACTACGATCTTCACGTGTGTTACAGTTTTAGTAGAAGTATTAACAATGATTATTTTTCTCCTGAATGGTGTTTCTGTCGAAAATCATAACTGTTTACTAAAATATGACTAATCGGTTTGCTACAAAAATCTGGTCGTTTGGCGTCAGTTAAAAAAGTACAGTAAACAAAATTACATAATTAACATGCTGATGCAATTATAAGGAAAACCCGTTTTATTTGATGCATCATTTAGTGCAACACTTTAACGGCAGCAACTTGGAAAGTGGCGAGTATCAAATGTTCAAATAAGTTGCGATTACACACTTTGAGGTTATACAGGACTAGAAAGCCCTGAAGTATTAGTTTTTATTAAAAGACGTACCATGATAATTACCATACAATTTTGTATTTGGTCCTAAATGACAGTTTGAAACATTCCCCCGACCGATAAATGTCTTACCAAAACTATATAAAAAAAACTAAAATAATAACACACGCGAGGATATACTATCAGTATAAAATTAGGCACATCGTTCAAACGACGGTTTCGTTCTGTTTATCGAACATCGCTCGGGTGTATTTCGATATAACTTCGTAAGTCGACTTTATGAGTTCGCAACGCTCCTCCACTTCGCACTCACTCGGCGCCACCCTATAAGTAGACTTCTTCCTATGGGCGACCTCAGTATTAGTGAAAGGAAACTCAACATCATCCTCTATATTGTAAACTGATATAGACGGTCTTTTGATGAATTCGAGATCTTTGCGTCGTGTTTTGTTGATGCGCTCACCGTTGAACCTGGCGTTGATAGTGTTGACTGCGTTTTGTACAGTCGAGTCCAGTGGCGTTATTTGTACAGTCGAATCCCGTGGTGTTACTTGTACAATCGAGTCCAGTGGCGTTATTTGTATAGGCGAGTCCAGTGGGTCACTGGAGTTGGTTTCGTATCATACGTCTAGTTCTTCCAAACCTTTGGACAGGCGGTGCGAGTTGATGCGTCGGCGGTGCGAACGGCGCACGGCGTCAGCGCGCCTGTACGGCTCGCTCCGCAGCCCGTGCAGTATATCTTCGAGGGCACCATTGTACACCTCGTCTTGGTGAAGGAGTTTCTTTTCGCCGACGGCTTGCGATTTCGTTTTTAACTCGTTGATTACAGCCTCCTGTACGGAAACAATTTTTCATTATTAATCCGTAATTTCGTAAATTACACCTTGTTTTTGAAATATAGAGATTATGTTGACAATTTGCAAATGTCAAAGTCATAAATAATGTATATATTTTGACATCTGCTAGTGTCAATTAATTCCCTATGTGTCAAAAACAAGGTTTAATTACCACGATCTCCCTTCTCTCTGCTATACGTAGATGGTGTTGTAATAATTACAAGTCAAATTTTATGGAATTTAAAGAGCTTGGAGTACTGTAAACTTTTTCAAAAAAATTCAATACCAAATAGGTCATATTCATTGCACTGTTGAGCTCGACCCTCCGTCCCAGTTTTTCAAGGTAACAGATATGTTAGCCATGCTTGTCTACGACGGCTTGGCGAGTTATACACATCGCTTTCTCAACATATTTTACCACACAGCCAGAGCATAAAAAATTAACAATCAAGGAATTTTCAAGGAAGAATCTCACAATTCTTTGAATCACATTTATAATAATACATCACCATCTATGTTTAGAGCAGTGAGTGGACAACTTCAAATATGTGCTAGGGCCATTAAGTGGTTTCGATGTTGTGATGATGCTACGTATGTGCTTAAGTGTCTCGCAGTGTATACTTGATCTCCAATTGTACATTTTAATATATTTTCCAAAATTTGAGCAGCTGTTTCCAAACTTATTCCGTTAATTCGAAATTCACTCAAACAACCTCTGTCACTATACGAGTGAATATAGTTGAATGAGTTTTGCTTGAAATGATTATCACACGCCAGATTCAGCCATCGATTTATAGAACAAGTGTGTAGAGCATGGTGGCAGATCATTTATAAATAAAATTTAATAAATCAGATTAAAACATTATTATGAAATTTGCTTAAAAATGTATACTGTGTGATGGCAATGAGGTGCTAAAAATATGATAAAAGCTAAAACAATGTCACAAATAGTGTCTGTAATATAATAATTATTAAAGTACCGTTTTGTAGCTGTAAAGCTTCGAAATCGTAGTAGAAGAATTAAATAGAGAAGCATTTGATACTAAAATTAGGGTGTCACAGACTAAATCCTGCTACTCTGACCAAGACATAATACCTACGTATAGAGGAAACTATACCATACTATATTGT
The DNA here is from genome assembly GCA_039645545.1 of Dendrolimus houi. Lineage (NCBI taxonomy): Eukaryota > Metazoa > Arthropoda > Insecta > Lepidoptera > Lasiocampidae > Dendrolimus > Dendrolimus houi. The sequence continues at coordinate 4,065,580 of CM077122.1, forward strand.
TGGCATCCCGCCCAATGATTTGCATTCTATTAATTAACTTGGAAACATTAAGAAATCTTAGTATTGTTTTTATATTGTAGCCTTACTATGATAATAATAATATTATTGTATAATAAAACTAAGTTTTAAGCGCGGTATTTTTTTAACCGTGAAAAGGTAGTTTTATTATGTCTTGTAATCTAATCTAATCTACTAATCGCGAAAACTTAAGAAAATACTAGATTTTTGTATGGTTTATCTTGAATACATTGATTGAGTGCCAACAATTGGGTGGGGTACCAAGAATAGTATAGTTTATTATCCTGTATATAAATTTCCTTTCAAACTAATGACAACTCAAATAAGTCCATTTACATATATTTCTTACATATGACATCTCTATATAACACTTCCTCTACTTTTGGAATGGATATCACACTGCAATTATTGGCCATAATATTTTGTAAATAAAAGCTAAACATTGTGTTATAATGTGCAAGCAGTGCTATATTGGTTGAATTAAAATATATAGACATTCCCTGTTATTTCCATGCATGTGCAGCGTTGAAAGGAAAATAAGTAAAGAATATCAATATTTATAGATAATATTCCATAAGTATATTAAAAAATTTTACAATATCAAATTCATGTTTATTCTACTAAAGCGGGTTATAGGTACCCTTAAATTGACTACAAACGCAAATAATTAAATTGTGATACAGACATCAACTAAATGGCTAATAGCTACTTTATTAAGCGGCATAATTAATAAATTAGCAATAGTAAGGAAGCTCTTTGAAATATATTTAGTATGTACTACTAAACAATAATTACTTTAAATAGATGTGATTTGCCTTTATATTGTTTACTATTATACAGGTGTTATGTTTCTCAAAATAACAATGAAATATGAAGAAATTATTTATTAGGGCTATGTCTTTTGGTGTGCAATTTTATCTACACCCTATCGCTTTTACCCAGCTTTGCTGGCGTATACTTCGAATACGTAGGCCGCGAAAAATATCCCATATTCCACGTTCATCTTCATTATAAAAAAATACATATTTCAAATTTCATGTCCAAGAGTTCCTTTTCAAGACCAAAAAGGATAAAAAGCAAACATTTAAATGAAGTAACATACATTTACTATAGATATTTTTTTATGTTTGAATTTCAGTATTTTAGTTTCCGTTATTTTATGACAATTGACAAATTGACCTAAACATGAAATCGTTTCTGAAAATCTGTGAATTTGAGGTAAACCATTGCTTACTAGATGACACTAAAAAATAATTTTATTAACATTAACAACATTTAGTATATTTTATAATAGTTACTAACGTTTCGTTACTTGACATAAATTTATATACGTTTTCTGTAAAATCTAATTAGTCAAAAATACAAGATTTATACTAAAGGAAATGAGTATCGCATGGTATCACTTTTTAAGCTCTGTTATCTAATTATACTAGGATGTCAAATAGAAGTAAGAGCTATAACGAGTATCGACACTTTCAACGCGTCTTGTGATCGAAAACCACATGCTCAGCGTGCGAGGGTTATTTGTCAGCAACTGTCCCATAAACATAAAGAGCTGTTTCACATCTGTCTAATGTGTTACCATCAAGATTTAAATTATTATGCTGTGTATTGTATTGTATAATTTTGTAGTGCAATGGGCTGATTGTTATCATGTAAACATATCGAGGCGTGAAAGAGAAAACTTGACAGTTTCAAAGGGCCAAAAACCGGATTATAATCATTTATGACTTGACAAAGAAGAATATCCGTATATTTTAATTGGAAAAGAACTTCATTTCTTTATATTTCTTTAAAATTAAGACACTAAGATGATGATAGCCCAACACGTCTGTTATAAAATCGCTGAGAGTACCTGGTCAAAGCTCGCAAAGATTAGAGAAGAATGGATATAGTTAGAGGAGGCCTATATCGATGGACAAGATGGTGACTACAGAGTAAATAATAGACTAACGAAAATTTGTAAAAGAGAGATGTAATCAACAATAAAGGTTTTCTTATTATTATTACGATCTTTAGTGAGAACGAAACCATTATATTTTGGGTTTAATTGCCCTTGGTTATAATAGTCCTATTTAATTTAATCAAGAAGATAAATGTATGTTCAAACTGACAAGGCTTGGTCAAACGATTTATCGAATTACAGGCTTATTTACGAAGGATGAAGGTCTAAGCTGAGTAGATATAAAATGTATTTTGTCAGAGGTGAAACAGCATTTTACTACACAGGTGTTTTCAAATCATGCTATGTATTTGCTATTTTTGTGTGTATTTAGTCATTTATTCGGCCTTAAACCATAAATTTTTAGTCGATTGATTTATGATTAAAAATACAAGTTAAAATTATAAAAAATACACTTACAGTAAAATTGTTTGAAATATAAAAACTTCCCTATAAAAAATAGGTCAAATAAAATATTACACGCAATTCCCTCGATGGTTAGTTAGTCTTCTTGTATTTTTGAAACCATTTAATCATCCCTTTGATGGTATACTCAAAATGTTTGATTTATAGTTCTTATAATAATTGATTATCTAATGTTATATTCTAAATAACCGCTCCGACCAAGCTACTTTCCTATGATGGCTCCAATAGTATAACTAATATTAGACTACTGGCGCCTTTTTAATTCGAATAAGCCTAGGTGTGCATTGGACGATTTAACTGTCGCGACAGTCATTGCGTTCGTCAAACATGTACCTATACCGCGTTCACGGTGTCCAGTTAATATAGACTCATTATTGTATGAATTGAATAGGAATGATTAGTCACGTAAGTAATTAAGGAAACACTAGATTTTATTTTATGATTGCTAAAATAACCTACATATTAAACGAAACGAATTTTTTTGCAAAGCAAATATAATTAGAGCATACTATCTAATAAATAATAATAAAGTAAATTTAACGTAAAAATAATCTATACAGACACGAATTATAATATAATTAACGACAGCGAACAAAACTCAACGCATATTAATGTATCAACACAACCTGTACGCGCCGTTAATCTATAACCAATAGTTCAAACCTCTCTTCTATAAATTCCTGTGACCGTATACATTTAACAACAGATAATATATAATAAAAACGGCCGTGAAAGTAAGTACATATTTGACGAACTCGACGGTTGACGCGGCGTCCAAGTCGTCCAATGTGCAACCGGGGTTAACGAGTACCAATCCGCACACACACATAACCGTGTTAGTATAACACACGCACTCAGTGAACAAAGGCCCCATTTTTGGTTTTTTATTTAACAACTGTCAACGACTTACTCCTAGTCGTGTCAGGCTGTGACATAGACAAGTCTAGATTGGTCTAGACAGGGTCTAGACTTTGTCTCATCTGAGACAAGTGTTGCTGCAAAAGCCCTGCGCTGACCGTCGCGTAGTTAAACCTCTGTGAGAATTAATTTTCAATGATGTTACCATCACCTATATATACTACTTTTATTATGATTATATTTTATGATATGTACATGGCAACATAGATCCAATTCAAATAATTGAAGATAAATATGCAATAAATTCTCAACGTCATACTATTTTTTTAATTGCAAAACTAGAAAATAAGTAGACGGCCTAGCTCAGGGAAAGTGGCAATACCGTCGTTTGCAACACCAATGGCGAAGCCAACACGTTGCCAATCTTTAGAATAATATATATTCCTTGAAAATAAATAAATGTTGCCACATACAATATAAAAAATATAGTAGTAGGACATAAAATATACATAGAATACTTTTAACCACCACCATGATAGAAAATGTTATGATGAAACAAAGAAACACCGACGATTTTTTTTACCATAACCTCGAAATATGAAAAGATGTATAGCGATAAACAAAACTGAACATTTCACTCAAAGCATTGTTTTAAATACAGCAATACGTGATTTAATACAATCATAGAAGAAGAATACTAGGAATGCCTCTACTATTTTCATGTGCTACCTTTATGGGAAGTTCCACTTGTTCACAAGATGTCGCTAGTATCATTGGGAACTTAATTAACCTACATATATATGATCACGCCTGTTTCTTATAGGGGGAGACAGAGACGATAGATCTCCACTTGCTACGATCTGGACATACATCTTTTACTTCATCTACTTTCATTAATCTCTTCATACATACAAATTTATTATAGGTGCTTTTTACCTGGCCATGCGTCAAGATATCTGCAATTTGATCGTGATACGTACGTCGCGGTCTACCGGCACCAACCCTACCATCCATACAGTTGTCATACACTCGTTTTGTCAGTATTCTTTCAACCATTCTCTCTACATGTCCAAACCACCTTAACATTGCATTCCCAACTCTTGGTATGACACGTAGTTTCAATCCACAACATTATCATATAAATATTGTTCCTTTTCATATCACTTAACGTAACCTCATATTATATACGTACTTTATTAATTAAGTCTTAATACTCGTTTAAATATGAATTTGAAAAGATACTTATTCAGTTTTTATTTTAATTTTGACTGATTCTGTTAACAAAAAAAAGTACAATTTCAAAATGTTGACATTTTTCAAACAACTTGTGGTCTTCTATATCCAATAGCGCCGTCTAGTTTCTAGTAATAATTTAAAAGTACTTTTTTGTTAGGCAATTTATCTTCGAATTCTTCTTCTACAATATCATTAAGAACTATAATAGTGTTTTTTTTAGTGATAGAGTGAAATATAAAGTATTATTTTCAAATACTGAAAGCGTTTCACCATGTGTTTAATTTTTTTAAATAATATAGCTCCTCCCATATTTCAAAAGGCAATATCTTACCGGACTGTCTTACTATAGCAGTCTGTTATAATGCCGATATTTTATTCTGAAAGGAAATGTGCCTCATACTATACAAAAATAAAAATAAAAGAATTCTAATTTTGAATAAAATCTCATAGATTACAATAGTAATTTTAAAACAAGATTCTTGTGTCAAACTATACCTTGCTTTTAAAACATAGAGGAAATTGACGACTTGAAAATGTCAAAGTTAAACATAATTTTTACATTTTGACACAACTTTGACATTTGCATTTATAAAATAGTCCCTGTCTCAAAAATAAGTTATGTATAAACTTTTGAGATTATAATCCAAATAAATTGGGAAGTGTGTTCGAAGGTACAAAATGTTACCAGGCATCGCGTCATTTCAACTATTCCTCAATTCTATCATTGAATTTTTATTCAAGTTTTAATAAATGAAGTATAAACTTTGAGATTATAACCCAAATAAATTGAGAAGTGTGTTCGAATGTACAAAGTGTTACCAGGCGTCGAGTCATTTCAACTATTAAATTAAGTATAAACTTTGAGATTATAACCCAAATAAATTGAGAAGTGTGTTCGAATGTACAAAGTTTTACCAGGCGTCGAGTCATTTCAACTATTCCTCGATTCTATTATTGAATTTTTATTCAAGCTTATTTATCATTCTAGAATCTAGGGCAATTAGTCGTAAGTTATATTTAGAATTAAAATGTGATTTATCGATTTTTATATAGAAAATAATATGCTATAGCCGCATCAAATAACCGATCAGTATTTGAAAATATGATAAGTCCTTGAAAATTACACGTCAAAAACTCAACAGAGATTAGTAGTGGAAAACACAATTGTCAGAAATATCGAGCTTGTCTACTTATTATACAACATATTTTAAATGCAGCTGCAAAAAAAACTACAACAGAATAACACGATTCCAAATCAACGGCGTGAAGCTTTTATATATAACGTTATATAGCTATCAATGAAGCAAATTAAAACATTTAAGAAAATATATTTTACGAGTTAGCAAATAATGTTATGGCTTCTTTATTTTATTATCCTTTAATCATATGTTACAAAAATAGTGTGTTATAAATAGAGATGGGCGATTTCGAGAAGGTAAAACAATCAAAAGATTACAATCGACCTAAAATTATAATGGAGTCAGCAATTTTACCGCTTTTTGACTGAACAATCGAGATGATTTCCGATTGATCATTTGTTAACAATCGAGCCATCGACATGTTAATAACTTCTTGTAATCACATTCATGAGTTATAATTTGTAAAACCTATGACAATTAAACTTTTTTTTGTTACTGGCAACTCTCGAAAACAATGTAAGTATATGTAGTTGTTAGACTGCAATCAAGCTAGTTTTAAACGTTTATGATACGATGCGAATTAGCTTTGTGGGGATATGTTATGTTGTGTGGTGTGTTTATGATGGTTTCTCCGTTGGTTATGGTAATACACCATTAGCAAGAGCCCCTGGCTCAATAAATTAATTCATGTTCTAGGTGAAAGTCTTAAGGTCATTTATAAACACTGCCTTATGGTAAATATGTTATTATCATGTATTGTTTAATAAAACAGAATTTAAGAATATAATTACTGAGAAAATCGAATCTTTGTAGCCACCAACTAAAGGGTTTACTACTATTATTATAGACAACATTTCAATTGTGTTCTTAATTTTTCATACAATTAGAAACAAAGAAGCCTGAACATTATTATAAATCCTAATAGGTACTTAAGATAGTTTTAAGTCAGTTCGTAGCCGTTAAGTTATCGCTCTTAACATTAAAGATATAAAGTAGATTTTAGAGAGATCACACACCTGTTGTTTCTTCTGCATTATTTTGGCTTTGTTCGGGTCGACCGTGTCCGCTTGCGCCGCGGCTTGCTCCAGCCTGCGGCGTTGCTCGTTCTCAGTGTCAGCTTGCTGCAATTATTCGATGAAATGAAATAAGTGAACAAAAACGTTTAGTAGACGTCTCACGCAACCAGAAGGCTTGCGTCTATTTTGCTCAAAGGTTAAGCGTTGTTATACAACGTGGCAACGCGGCCAATCTTTTGGGAACGATCCCGGTAAGTGGCAGTGGTTTGAGACCAAATTTATCTTTAGTTTATTTATCGCTTTTTATTTAAATTTTGTATCGTATAGTTTGTAATTTATTTTAAGTTTATATTATATTTTTAACTATAGTGAACAAAATAAATACTATATTAAAATTTTATAATATTTAATATTCAAGTTATTTATCTTTTAAAATGGTAAAATTGGTCAGGCATGATTGAACTTAGCCCAAATAGCTACATGACTAAGACAACGACGCCCTTATTTGGCGTTAAGAGCGCAAGTGTGTTTGTGATAGCCAATAGGAGAATATTATTAAAATATCAAATTTTATGTACGAAAAGTTTTTGAAAATAATACAAAGATTTTTACAAAGTGTACTTTTTATAACCTTGTTTTAAATTTACACGTTTTAAACGTGAGCGAAAGAAATAATTATTATAAATATACTGTCAAACAGAGACTGGATAGGATTGTAGTTGAAAATATTACTTGGAATAAAACGATGGTAATAATTTGCTCTCATTTTGTATGCCAAGTAAAAAAATTATCTATATCGACTACTTGGTATGTGACTTCACATCACTAGATAATTGCCTTGAAATGTAGTAGAATCTGTTTGCTCTCGAATGTCTATAAAGTAATATTACCTTAAACGCCCTCGTGAACCTGACGAGCAGCGAGAAGAAAGCGTTGGCGTCGACGCCGCGGGGGCCCTCCCCGAAGTACTCCACGCACGACGCGAACGAGTCCTAGAACACAACAGATAAATCATGCACAACAATTTCAACGGTGAGTTTTATTTTTAAAATACGTATTAATATTGATTCAAATATAACAACAGTTGTAGTGTTGTTTTTTGGGGAAAAATACCCCAATGTGAAGGCTAACCGACGACCTGGGACCCAATTGAATTATTTCAAAATCTTGGCGTTGCGAAGATATTCAAAATACGATTCCATTGCTATAGTGCCAAAAAATTCGTATTCTCTAAATCCACAATATCTTCTCGATATCGTCGTGGTTGAATAATAATAGAAAAAATGGTATTACCATGAGCAGAACTGTCGTCAGCCGATAAATATTTTAAAAATCTATCAAAATTTTAAAAAAATATTTCGTCAGTATACGCTTATAAATACATATAAAGATAGGGTGGCGTGCCTCAATCACATCATTGGAGTTAACAGAATACCGAAATCAGGCACACCCACGTTTATTATAACGAACCTAAACATAACGGTCTTTATAGCGGTCTTGCTTTTGTACAAAAACATTGTAGAGCATAGTATCCAGTAACCGGCAAAAATCATATTAAACAGAGTTTATTGTCTAAATTATAAATATTGTAAGTTGTTGGATATGTAACAAATAAATAAATAAGATTTTCTCGGTATAACAAATTCTTACTAAAACCCTAGAACCGGCTGCAAGGTCGAATACAAAATATATACCTTTACATTATAATTACACTTTTGTAAAAATCTCTTTATAACGAATTTTCAATAATTGCAAAACAAATAGAAAGATTAGAAAGTATAATTAACTTCTGTATTACAATTTTTGTCAACCTATAACCTATCCCTGAAGTAAGAATCTAACTATCAATCTAACAACAATTAATGTCTCGTGAGGTTCAAACATATTCATTAATCGTAAGACCATCCGAGAATTTAAACGTTCATAATAAATTAATATTTAATGTTGTGCGGTAAATAAATATCAAAGTGCGTTCATTACAATGTGTTAATTTATATTTTAAATTTCCCTTAACCTTGCTAAAAAGAATTTTGGACCAAATTAACCTCTATATAACAAATTTCTTGGTATAGGGAATATTTTCTAATCTCCTTCAGATTTTTTATGTCAAGGTTACACTGTATGTGGCGCAAATTCGGGGGTGTCTACGTAAAGTAGTGGGACTGCGATTAGCTGATGACGAATAAAAAACCGATGCAGTCGTGGCCTCACCTGCGCGTGCTTGGTTTCCGCGCGCAACCGCCGAAGCTTGTCGTGCGCGTTGTTCAGGAAGTCGCGCAGCACGTGCGGGTGCGCGCGGTGCGCGTCGCGCGCCTCGCACTCCTTGCGCACGCTCTCCATGCCGCGCTCGAGCTCGCACACGTCCGCCACCACGTTCTCCAGTGACACTGTACAACAATAACAATATTTCATTCATGACGATCTACGGTAACGATTTTTTTTTATTGTAGCGATGAAACACTAAGACTACGTTGCTCTTGACACTCCGACCACGCTCACGACCGCCATTTTTCCTATTCTACTTATTTGCAGCCTTTACAATCATAAATCAAGTGGAACGGATTATGGAGCGTTGAAGTCATTAACGCCGAAATACACAAATGTCATTGGTTGCTGTATGGTTGATTTGAAAATTGCACCTGTGTCAACGTATCGATAGAGAGAATTAATACTCTGTGGTTAACGTCTAGTTCGACCCACCTCTTCGACTGGGTGTTTGTGAATGCTGCGTGATCAAAATTATGCCGTCACGATGTCAGTGACGTTTTCGCGGCGACCATAACGACCGTGGTCGCTATGAGGAACAGCTGAAGGAGCATTTTAAGCGTTGCGAGCTACAAGAGAAACGCGTCCTAAGTCCCTTGAATTTAAAGCATACTTTTTGAGGAAAACCGAGACACTATTTATAAACTATTTTATACGAGCGTACTTATGAGGTCATAAGTCGGTACAAGTAAAAGGAGTCAAATAGCGCATTAAATTTTGTAAATGTAAAATAGTGAAATAAGAGAATATATAACAAGAACATGGTCTAAATAAAAAAAAATAGTAGATAATAGATAATAAATGTAATAGTATTAAGAAATTATATTAAATATTGTATTAGAAATAAGAGTTGAAAAAGAAAGAAAAGAAAAAAGAGAAAATAAATAAATAGTATTCTAATCCCCTTTCCCTTACATTACTTGTTTGTTATACAAAAGAAATAAAATGAAAACAAAATAAAACTCTATCCTAACACAAGATGGACGAAGGAGATTTAAAAAACAATGTGCATTAATTTTGTTTCAAAAGTAACTAATTGAAATGATTTCCATCATTATTAAATATCATTATTATTTTAAAAGTTAGATGACAGATGCTATTTTAATGCCTCTTCTTTTATATGTAAAAATATAAGAATTTATTGTAACACGTATCCCGCATCCCTATAAGTTTAAGAACGCAATTTATTTTCTGTCCACATATATTAAGTACAGGAATAGAGTACTTTATCACTAACCTTGTGCCGCCTTATCGATGTACAGCAGCTCCGTATCAAAGTTCATCAACTCGGGGAAATTCTGCCTTATCGTGCCAACAATATAATGCAGCAAAGATATCCTCTTATCCGTCGACTTGGTATCCATCAAGGTATCCAAAGACTGCAACTTGAACCCGTAAGCCGGTCCCCGTTTACTGCTATTCAAATAATTCCCGAAGGCTAAAATGATCTCCAATACATTGCGTAGTTTCTGAGAAGATTTCACCGATGATGAACCGGAAATTATTGCATGTATTTGAGGTGTTATTAGATGTATGTTATCGAAGAAATTTCCCATATAACTCATTATTGATAATTTCGAGGAGATTTTCTCGACCTTTGTCAATTGCATTAAGAATTTATCTTCTTCTGTCAATAGGTTTATGTTCTTCTTCTCTGCTACATATTCCTTGTATGCTTTTTGTTCAGCCTCAGTTGGTACCATACGTTGAAGTATCTCGACACTTTCGAGTGGTAACTGTTTTAGGTCTAAATTGTTTACTGCCAATATTACTTTCTCAACTGGTGTATCGAGTTTTCTTCTTGATATTGCTGAAAGTTAGGAATGTTAGGTTAATTAATTATAATTCGCTGATAGAATAGATTACATACTTTATTGCAAAACATTAAAATACAGTTCAAGAAAATGTATAAGTACAAAAAACAAGAGGTGATCCTATCACTAAAAGCAATTTTTTCCAGACAACCTCAGAATGGATTAGAAAACTTTTTAAAACATACTGGTGATATGATACTGATGATGGATAAACCAAATTGAATCAATTTGGTTGGTGTTGATGATGATGGTATTCAATGATATTGAATGATTCAAGTTTCCGTTTATATGGACCACTTTGGTTGATTCATTCAAATTGTAAGACATAAATGATCAATCTAATATCAGATTATGTTACAATATTCTAAGTTGACTTAATACTATCAGCTGTAAAACATTCCACTAGTAGACTCGGTCCTCACCTCAAAATTTAAGGGAACATATAGTATACCCACCACTCTTGTCCAAGGCGGATTGACGGGTTTGACATATCACTTATCTCGATATGCATGATTCATAATGTTTTCCTTCACAATCACCACAGTGTAATTGTCGATAAGAAAACTGCCCAAAAGGTGTGTGCTTCCTGGGCCAGGATTCGAATTCATTTAATTTGAGACGCGAGTGCGTTAAGCATTACGCTACTTACAGTTTAATTATATAATAGTATATTGTTATACCAGAGATCAAAATGACCTAGTTAGGCATGATATGGTTTGTTGCACGAGCGTAGCGAGGGCGCTAATAGTTCAAGTGCCTAAATAGGCATTTCAGCCGAGGTTAACACTTTGCTTTTCATTTAGAATATGAGGAAAGTAAATAAAAACTGATTAGTTAATCAAACAACTACTTCTCTAATGATATCAGGCGTTAAATTCACATCTAAATCTGATGAAATCATTTAAACGTCACATATGATGAAACAACGTCAAGTAAATTTATTTTTCTGTGGCATTCCAGCAGCCAGTATGTTTTTGTCACTGATGATAGTAAATATTTTACTCTTTATGTAAATTAAATAATATTTTGGCGAAAAGTAGTTTATAAGTATAAAATTATGTTACAAAGTATTGTAATTTTTTTTATTACAATTTATGCCGCGATTTAACAGTGCTGTAAAAAAAGTTAAAGCGTGAGTAGCATGAATTATCTATGGTTTGCATAGTTTTTAAATTTTTTGACAGCAGGGAAAACTGTTTCCCAGGGATGAGAAGTACTGCTTTCATCCCTGTAATCAGGCAACTCCAAACATATTTTCAGAATACAAGAAATGAAAACTTTATAAACATGCAACTGACCAATATTTCTAAGCCTGGTGTGTTCCAACAACGACACTGTGTCCGGTTTCCTAAACCTTTTACTAGGGAATGAGGCCAGCGTGTCCGCGTCGCAGTCGACACTCACGCAGGGGCCACCGATACGGAACTTCTCCTCGAACTCCACAAAGTTGATCCTCCTTCGAGGCCTCTCCTCGTCTAATTCGTTGAATATCGTGCCTCGGACCTAAATATATTTTAGCTATTACTGTAAGTAAGTATAGTACCACTATTCCTATTACGAGATTATTATTACCTTCATATTTTTGGCATAAATTCAATTTTTTCTTGCCTGAACCGAGCAAGCATGTACACGATAGAGAGACTTTTCATCAAGGAGCATACAGCTGATGAAGCGGAATAAACTTAAAACAGTTTTCGACAGCAAATGTATATTTAAAAAAAAAAACAATTTTTCAACAGACAATGTCACATTACAAAAACAAAAAAAAGTATAATTTTTTAAGAAGTTTCTCTGTCGCCAACAGGGCGCTTGGTGAAAAGGGGTAACGTAAGTGACAGTGGTTTGAGACCAATATTTTATCTAAATTATGCCCTCTTTTTTTAAATTTGGTTTTAGTATTTATAGCTTAGTTTAATTTTTAAAATAATTTTAGAATATATTGTTAAACGTTAAATAAAAACTAAGTATTATAGATAGATAACGCTTTATTGTATACCAATACAAAAATATACTTACAGTGTAAAACTATATCTAATTATGCACAAGGGCGGTCTTATCACTAAAAAGCGATCTGTTCCAGACAACCCTAGACATGAATTGGGATGATAATGGCGATGGTGGTATACGTACCATATAGTCCAACTACTTACATTTTAATAATAAATATATAATTATATACATATACATATATGCAGAAGTTTTATATATTAAGTAGATATATACTTTATATATATACTAGCTGACCCTGACCTGAACTTCGTACCGTCATATTTTCTGAATTCCTAAGACTTTGTTTCATGACACAAAAACAAAATCACCAAAATCGCTCCAGGTGATTAGGAGGATTTTAGAACCCGATCTCAGCGCCACCTACCGTTTCTAATACAAAATACAAATGTTTATAGATGAATATAATACATAGGTGGGGTCCTGAGGCCATGAGCCTCTACCAAAATTTATCGAAACGACTCATTGACTCTTCAGGTGAACAGAGGGTTGGTGCTTACCTCGGCCAACGGATCAGTATGACGATCCAGCGAGGAAACATAGCCAGCCTTCTGGGCACCTTACCCATAGAAGACGGTGATCTGGGCTCAGTATTCTACTTATAGTATTGAGGGACTATGAGTAGAATATAATATGAATAAGCTAAGTTTTCTTGCATTATATTGTCCATTGATATATGTAATAAAATGTTAAAAAATAAAGAGAAAAAAAAAGAAATACATAGGTACATTTAAATATCATTCAATTTAGTTTTTGTATATTTTAATCTCTTGTAGGTAACAAATATTGGCTGGCATACCTGGTTGGGCTTCAACGCGATCCAGTTAAGCGTGGGCAACTTATACTTGGTGTCGACCTTCCTCTTGATCGTCATCGCGTCGGTGTGCAGCGGCGGCGCCATGAGGCCGGGCGCCGGCGGGGGCGGGGGCGCCGCGCCCGAGCGCAGCGGCGGGGGCGCGGGCACCAGCGGCGGCGGCGGAGGGGCGGGGGCACGGCGCCACGGGAGGGGGCGCCGGCGCGCTGAGGGGCGGCGGGGGAGGGGGAGGCACCGGCTTGTGCGCGGGCGGCAACTCGCCGTTCAGCAGCGGGGGCGCCGCGGGCGTGTGCCCGTTCGGAAGGCCGGTGCCGTTGCACAGGCTGTGAGTTGAGATAGCACCCACTGGAAACGGAATGGGATACATGACAGTAAAATAAATAGAGAGACTTTTATCATCATACAAAATGCCAGTCTCCTCGACTTCTATTGAGTTTACCACCATAATACTAATGAGTAATTTTATTCAAATTATTAATATCATTAAACATGTTGTAATTCATGGTCATTCAGGTGTTAAACATTGGTTCATAATATGATTGGTTGGTTAAACACAAGTGTAATTTATGTAATTTGGGGATATACAATGGGTGTGTTATTATTATAATATTATAATTTTATTAATGCTTCCTGGCCAAGATTCCAATTTACAACATTCGAAACACGAGTGTGGCAACCACTAACTTGTCACAGCTTCTGCGTAAGAAGTTAAATGTGTTTTGTAAATTACGATACTTACTGGAAGCCCCTCTGGGTAAAGACTTAGTGAGGGATTCCAACTCTTGCACCTTTGATTCAAGCATTGATTGTCTATTTCGAGAGTCTTGTTGCGCTCTTCTTAACGTTGAAACCTGGAAAGAATTATATTTATTCACATGTTTTTCTATATAGAAAAGTGGAAAAATAAATATTTGGTCCGCTAACTAACAGTAATAATAATAATTTATTTATTTTCTCTAAATAAAAAAACATTTTACACTGTTTCTACACGCAATTATACACATTAAATTGATTTAGAAAGAGCCTGGTGTCAATAATTAGGTTAAAAAATCTTTTTAACAGATCACCAGGCCCCTGCCCCAGAAATTTGAAAAATTAATCACACAAAAACCACTAAATATTGCAAATGCGTTAGTGCTTTTATGCGAGCTTGTCTCTGTGTAGATGTGTGTTAGTGTGTGTGTGTGTGTGCGTATGTTAGTACGTGAGTGCGTGCGCGTGTGCGCTTGTGTGTGTGCACATACGTGTATACATGCGGGTATGTTATTTATAAACGGTTATAAATAAACGCATACATACAAATATACACATGAATATATACAAATATATACAAATGAATACCTGTATTCAGTCATGTTCATGTGTATATTTGTATGTATGCAAGTTTATTTAAAATAACACACACACACGTGTTAAATAAAATATGGAAAACTACATATAGTTTTTATGCAACACAGAAACAGAAAAGAAGGAAATTATCTGCAATCATAGAATGGGAGGTAATAAAGCTTGTGTTGGAATTGTATTCCAATGTACTTCTTACTATTAACTTACATGGAGTTTCACTGGCACAACTAGTTATTATATTAACTAGGTATTAGTTATTATTTTTATTATGTTATACTTTGTTAAAACCTGTATTAGTATAAACTAGATTTTAATAAAAAACGATGAATATTTATAATAATTACGAAGTAAAGATGAAAAAGTGAAGACCAAAAGTCCGGGCCTTTTATGGCCCGTGGTCTTCAAAGACATACATAACAATTATGAAGTAAAGATATATTGCTGGGATTTAACAGTAACTGAAATTGCTTTGGAAGCGGTGGTAGACTCATGACTTCCAATAAGTAATCTGTAAGATTCCATTTTGAAATGAATACACTCATTTTCATTGTTATTTTATTAACAGTTTAGATTGCGTACCTCCTCGACGACCTGCCTCCTGGCCTCCGCCAGCTGGTCCCTCTCGTGGCGCACCTGCGCCAGCTCCGACTCCACCGTAGCCAGCTTCGCGATGGCCTCGCGCTCCATCGCCGCCAATCTCTCATGCGCCTGGCATATTACAAATAGAAACATTAAGCAACAGAGATGCGGATACTAATTTAATGTTATAAATGTGAATTAGTTTGCTTTTTCTTTTTTTTTCTAATTATAAGAAAGCAAACAGATACAATATAGTATTTTTATGTTCCTTACTTGACATACACACACTAATACTCAGTCACATTAAGGTATACGCTACACACACACACACCACATACCTACACACCCTTGCGCTCACTTACACTCACACAAACACACGTCGCGCGCTCATAGCCGCGAATGACACTTGAGTTCGTTACTTTTTGTTATTTTCTATGTTTAGTTTTAAATTCGTTATATTTGCAATGTATCGTGTGCTATATATACTATAATACACTTCATTTTCTTGTGGTGGGAGTTGTCACTGCAGCACAGTTTTATACTTTTGCTGTGCAACAAACTGTTCTGTTATTATGTAAACATGTGTCTTTAGATCAATAAAATATTTAATATAGTTATGTATCCTGCCTCGGGCCGCGTCGTCATTGTGCGAAACTGAATGCTGACACTGCCCGTTCCCTGTCAAACGGATGTTCTTGCCTAGAGTCCACTCAGGTGGCCGGGGATGGAATGATGTCACCGCGGGAGGATGCAAGGCCAAGTCAGTTAGCAGTGCACCTCAGGCTTGCCTAGACTCATTATTAATAAGCGTATATTATCATTAGTTATAAATTGGGTTTCTGATAGTTAAAATTTAATAATAAACTGCTTAGGTAAATTAACATTTTATTAATATAGTTTCCCCGATCTTGACTATATATATATATATATATATATATATATATATATATATATATATATATATATATATATATATATATATATATATAAATAAATAATGTTATATTCCATATGTTATTAATATGGTATTCAACAGCACTTTTCACATTTTATTTTAGGACATGCTATAACACATATTTATATATGTTTTTTACCGCTAACGGTGCAACTTGAATGTAGTAAAAGAAACAATAATTCAATTTAAAACAATTAAGGTGGAGACGACGTACATAAAGGTTTGTCTAGTACATTATATTTGAATTTGTTTTGTGATGTTTACTACGCAACAGGTCATCATTAAATTTTGCATCAATTATTAGAGGTATAGAATAGTAGATTTGTTACACGAGGGTTGAAAGCATGAGATATGAGAGACATGAGAGATATTTACGCATGAGATAATTTGGCGCAAGAGCGTAGCGAGAACGCTAGTAGTTCGAGTGCTAAAATAGGTATTTCACCCGAGGTTAACACTCTGCTTTTCATTTCGAATATCAGGAAAGTAAATAAAAACTGATTAGTTAAACAAACAACTACTTCTCTACTTAACTAAGGCGTTAAATCCATATCTAAATTTGATAAATTCATTTAATATGTCACATAGGATGCATCAAGTAAAAATAAATTGTGGTATTCTTCCAGCCTATATTTTTTTGTCACTGATGATAGTAAATATTTAGCCCAATGTAAATGAAAAAATAATTTAGTGAAAAGTAACTTATAAGTATAAAATTATGTTACAAAATTGTTGATATTTTGTTATTACAATTTTATACCGCGATTTAACAGGGGCTGTAAAAAGCTCGGACATGACTCGCAATTTTAAAACTTTTTGACAGCAGGGAAAATTGTTTCCCAGGGACAAAAAGTACTGTTTTTATCCCTGTAATCAGGTAACTTTAAGCGTATTTTCCGAGTATGAAAACTGAAAAAGTATATAGGGTACCTTTCAGCCAGAAAAAATAACTGTTCCCGAGGGACAGACGAATATAACTGAAAAGGTGGCGAACCGATCTCGATTTATTGGCGCAACCATTGCAATTTTAACAAATACACCGTCACCACAACGAAATTTTAATGTGTTGCTCTCATAGTGAGTTCCCCTTTAGCTAGATGGCATTACGGGTATTATGAACTAAAACATAATTTTGAATTTCTAAAGAGGCGTGTAGGACTCCCAGCGACCAGTCCTTCATTCTGTTTACAAAATTTACATTGACGCCAGCGAAGCCGCGAGCATAAGCTAGTGTTATAATAAATTGTAACATTATTTACACATTAAAAAAAAACAGTAAAAATACATCTTATGGTCTTACTTTTAAAATTATATTATAGAAATGATTTTAATTATTGTTAAAACAATAATGATTGTGCTATTTGACTCGTTTTATTTCTACAAACTTCTGCCATCATGAGTGTGCATGCTCCTACAAGCTTATACTATTAATGCGATATTAAATTAAAAAATACTGACGTGTCCCAATTCATCTTCTAATTCGTTGACCTTTTCCAAGGCGGCAGTCTTCGTTTCACTGTCCTCCATTAACGCGGCCACGTCAAACACGTTATCCAGGTATGCTGAGATTTGAACCTATAAGACAAATTTACACCATTGTTTAGAATTTAAGTTAAATGTCACAATATTTATTGGTTGGTCCATATTTGTTACAGAAAGCTGTTCAACAATTGATTTTGTAAAATTCTTGCTATTTTACAGTCATTAATTATTTGTACCTTAAACAAGAGAAGAACAGGAGACATTATGGTGAGTATTTAATTGACAAGAATGTGTTTGTCAATAAACTGTACCTTCCAATGGTGAATGTAATATATTTAGATATTGTTTATTTATTAGTTCTTATTATCTCACTGCAAGGCAAGACCCTCCTTCTCTGTTGATTGATTTGATGAACATACACTATTGAAAATTGCGCCTAAGCATTTAGAGACTTCAAAATCTGCAAATATTTCAAACATGTGTTGACACCCTAAAATATATGGCAGCTAATATATAGGATATGTCATGAAATTACAGTTGTAGTAATTACTCATATAATAATGCCCTAATTTAATAGATTATATGAAACTATATAAGTAATTGTATACAAAGTATAACTGACAGCTGTGGGAATAAGTAGTTGTGTTGTTATGAAAACCTTGTTCCTGCAAACATTCGCTGTTTAAAGATGGCGCCACTTGAGATATCGACCGTTTATAGAAGTCGGGTGGGTGATGGTGGTTTTAGTGTAAAAATATAAAAAGACTAGTGTTTGCTGGAATCGATTATTCGACCGTGATTTGTGTACCTGTAAAGGTTACAGAGAAGTATAAAGTTGATTATTGAAATTGTGTTTAGATGTGGAAAGTGAAATAAAGTGTTGAAATTGTATTTTTCTGTAGTTCGGCGTTCCACACATGTCTATACTAATGGACACTGTTATAAAGGTTCACCTGCAAATCGTCACTCTCGCAATGGCGCAACCTCTCCAGGTAGTCGTCAAGCTTCAGAGCCGTGAACTCGTATTGGAGATGCACCCTGAAGTTCATATCCTCCACAGAGTGCACTATGATGTTCACAAATTGCATGCATGCCACCTGAAATACAACACATGGCGACTAGTACACATAATTATGCTAAGGTTTATTAATAGTATTATAAAAGTAAAAGTATCAAAGTCTATTTTAATAATAATTAGTTTCCCGGTCACAAAATTTTTGATATTATTGTTCTTATTAATATATTTTATACTTTGTTATTTCCTTTGTCATCTTTGGAGGTTTATGAATGAATGAATAGCTGTTCTTTAGCTATCTCTGTAACTTTAGTTTGTAAGATTGCAGTTGTTAGCCCCCCAAATAAAATACAATAAAATAAAAAGTAGGTTCTATCGATTTTAACGCGATATTTATTTGACTTTTATTTCAACCTTACGCCTGTTGAAATCAACCTCTTTAGATAGTTTACTTTTTATTATTCGTCGTGCTTCTTTTGTTTTTTCCTCAGTCTTTGCTCTTGATTGTATATGTGTCGTTATTACATAAATTTTAATGTTATAAGAAAATTGTCGTGTTACTTCATGTCCAAGTTATAGTGTATACAGTTTACGTGCTCTCCACAACGTCTACACAAAACATATTGTATCATCTTTTTGTTGAGGCAGAAATGCAACATTTTTTCATTGGAATAACAACAAAAAGCACCTCCAACAAATGTGCTGTATGAAGAAATTATATCTTCTTCTGTCATCTATCTATATATGTTATACCAATCTTTCTTGAACACATCTGGGCGTATGTACTTATACATTGCTTTGCCTTAAAAGATCATTTTCGTACATTACAAACAGGATCTTTCCAATGAATTACACTATTTAAAAATGTTTAAATGTCTTAGACAACTTAAGCCACATCTAAAGTTAAATGATACAGTAGAATATGTTTTATATTAATCATCTAGAGACATAATATACAACTAAAATATTATCCAAAAATTTATCTTGTAAGATAAAACAATGTATAGATGAAATTTGCCAAGGAACCATTCACACTAGTGCTGCTACACAATAGTGTAGTGAAATCACGAAAAAAAAAACAAATTTAGGTGTCTCCACCAATTATGTGAGAGATGGATTATTTTTTTGAGATGCATTTTTTATATTTTTATCAAGCAAGCAGACGCGGCCCATCTAATAGAAAATGTTTACTGTCGTCTATAAGCGATTGTAATGGGCGAACCCAACGCATTACCACATTTTAGGATGAAATAGAGGGGATGGCATTCCTAACCTTCTACTTACTCTCCTGTATAATAAATATATAATAACAGCCCATAAACGTCCCACTGGTGGGCTCGGGCTTGACACATCGGTTATCTCGATGTGCAGGTTTCATCACGTTGTGTTCCTCCACCGCTATTAGCATGTGGTAATTGTAACAATATGCTTGTTAAGTCAGAGAACTGCCTAACTTAGAGTTTGGGTCGCGTACGCTAGCCATTACGCTACCACGACTTATGCGATACCTACCTACCTACCCTCCTGGGATGGGAGGGTATGGGATAAATAGAGTGACACATAAACGGAGGAATGTGTATCAATTCTGCCAATATTAAAGAACTGACTTACCATAAACTCAATATGAAATGAGTCGTAGTTCATAAAGTACTCCATAAGCGTGTGAAACCTTCTCGGCTCTCCGACCACCTCCTTGAAGTTGTCAAACGCCGAGAGGATTATCTGGTGTCCGCCTTTCACTAAGCAAATTGCTGCTAAAAGTTCCAGAACTAGCGCCTTTGTACGGAGCGAATGGTGCACTAATGAGAGCGCGATGCTGTTGATGGCTTCCCGATGCTGTATTACCATGTTGAAACCATACTGTAACAGAAAAAATAAACATTTTATTAACTTTCGTCATCTGTGCTGTACTAAGTGTAGTGCTTCATGAAACTTTCGAGTTTGATTGTAGATATTGTGGCGACCGAGGGTAGAACTTTATGGCAGCGTAAGCCGGTCTCAAGACTTTTAGAAAAAGGTAGAAGATTCTGGAAGGAAAAAACAGGGACAGATACATTTTAGAAAGGGATAGATGATTCTAGAATAGAAGGAAGCAGAAGACACAGAGATAGATCGATGTTTAGAACGGGATAGATAGTAAATAAAAGAATAACGAAAAGAAGATAGAACTTATGAGTCCCAGAAGATTCTTCCGAGTATATAAGCAACGTAAGGGGGCGATTACCGGGTAGTTCAGTTGAAGGCAGCAAAGCGACAAGTGCGATACGAAAGTGCTGGCGGAGAAGTTAAGTAGAAAACAGTGACGAGTTCAGTGGAAAGTTGAGTGAAGGAGGAGTTTGGCATAGTTTAAAAGGAGATCCAGAAGCGAGTATGCGCGGTTTATCCGGAGGTGAGCACTGCAATAGCGATAGGTGGTCTACGCAATATCGGCGACGGTATTGTGAGTGAGAGACAT
Source organism: Dendrolimus houi (assembly GCA_039645545.1). Taxonomy (NCBI): domain Eukaryota; kingdom Metazoa; phylum Arthropoda; class Insecta; order Lepidoptera; family Lasiocampidae; genus Dendrolimus; species Dendrolimus houi. The sequence goes on from CM077122.1 coordinate 4,086,948, forward strand.
CTTATCGTCGGGACAGTGCGTCGTTAGTTGTGCGTATAGGGGCAACCCTGCGGAGAAGAATCACGTACGGCTGTGTAAGTTAATAAAAGCATTTAGTTAAAAAAAAACTGGTGCTTTCTTCCAATACTAAAGTGCGTAACCCCGCTCGCATGTAACAATATGATAAATTTTGGGAATGATTTTCTTTTTTTTTGCGAAACTGACAAACAGGCAGACCGCCCAGCTAATGGATAGTGGTTACCTTAGCCTGTAGACGTTTGCAACACCAGGGGTGCAGCAAATACGTTGTCAGCCTATAGGGTAAGAGGGGATGGGTTAGGAGGGATAGAATAAAAGGAATGGACTAAGAAAATGGCATAAGGTGGATGGGATAGAAGGATCAACCCAGAGAAATGGGATAAAGGGGATCGATTAGAGGAATGATATGGGAGATAGAATAAGGAAGATGGGATAGGGTTCTTTTTTCTTACTCATCACACGAAACACGATTAACTTAAGGCTAACGGTTTCACGTTGATAGATTATTATACACAGACCCTATTTTGAGAATTTGTATGAGGCATTTTCAGTAAACAAGGTTTGCACTCAGCATATTGCTGTGTCGGAATTATATCCGACACAACGCTAATTTACAGTGCAAACCTCCCTTTTGACGTAAGATTAAAACGACCCTATCTTGTTAAATAATAAATAATAATAACAATTAATAAAACTAATTCTACTTTGGTTTGGATGATACTGGGATCAGCCTGTGTTTAGGTTTTGTATAGCTAGAGTACAGCATGCAAGTTGACGATACTGTATGGGACGTGGGAACCAACACCATCATTTCTGGTATGTTACCCATAAAGGTGGCGCTTCATATGGGTTAGTGTTAAAGATTTAGGTTACTTGAGATGCGTCATTATTAATGACGTTAAATTTGGACAGATAACAGTTTATATACATATATATATATATATATATATATATATATATATATATATATAAACTAATGTAGCTATGCGTTAACGATGTTATTTTTTAACGCTTTAAATAAGACTCATTCAACGACAGCCTAAACTTTAACACTAACGGAGATAAAGTCCCAGCATAATAAAAACATAGCTTGCTTAGCTATTAAACATACGTTCATTTCATTCTCGTACAAATTTAAAGTCATTTCACATGCACAAAATTTGCACTGCAACAAAATCGGACAGCATGTAAGCATACCTTATTGTTCATAATAGCCCTCATGCACATGATGCAGACATGAATGTCGTCAGTAGACGCGCCCATGTTCAGCCTCGCCGCGTGCCTCGTCCTTCTTCTGGCGACTGCTGGACTCGCAGCTCCTTCGGCCTCCGAGTCCGCGCTTCTCGCGCGTCTCCGCCAAGTAGCGTTTAGTGTTGAGTTATTTTCTGTAGGACCACTGCATTCTGACGTTGTCGTGTTCACTGTAATGTTGGATTGAGGTGACATTTTATTACTTTAGCATCGGTGTGATATCTATCACATACATTATAAAATTAGCAATTATATTAGCATAATAAATTAGCAAATTGTATAGGTAATGTATCAGTTGAGGAATGAAAATTCATATTTTGACGCTTGTGATAAAAAAAAAATAGTTTCAGGATTTTTGTAAATCACACCTGAAGGGGCTAGTAGGTGATAAAAATTATGAGGTGCAGATACACTTCGTTGTTCAAAGTAAAAATATAAAAGCAAAGAAAAGGGCCAGTAATATTTAGTCTACTATTAAACAATAGTTCATGATTATAAAATTTTATGCCGCAATGCTTGAAGATGCTTGAAGAGAAATCGGCGCTCTAAGCGTGTTCTACCACCGTCTGTACAACGGGGAGTGTTCTGATGAGCTATTTGATTTGGTGCTTACGTCGCCGTTCTATCATCGCACCACTTGCCGGCGATTAGGAATTCATCCATACTTCATAGACACTTGAAAGTCCTCCATTGCACGTGGCGCACGCTTCTTCATGCCGCAGTTTACCTAGAGCGCTACAATATGGGGCTTTTCAAAAAGGGCGTGAACAGATACTTAAAGTCTCAACGAGGTAGGCAACGCATCGGCTCCCTTAGTGTTGCAGATGTACATTGGGCGACGGTAGCCACTTACCACCGGGTGGTCCGTTTGCCAGTTTGCCTACAAGCATACATAAAAAAAAGACGAAAGTCTTCGAGCAGTGCGTCCTCCCCGTCCTGACCTACAAAGCCCGAAACGTGGACACTGGCAGCAGGATTGGTCCACAATTCTCAAGTCGCTAAACAGGCTATGGAGCGAACTATGTTGGGTGTTTCTTTTATGGATAGAATTAGAAATGAGGATGTCCGTAAGAGAATCAAGGTAACCGACATAGCTTGTAAAATTAGCAAGTTGAAGTGGCAGTGAGCCGGTCACGTCTGCCGCAGGACCGATGACCGATGGAGCAGACGAGGTTTGGAGTGGAGACCGCGTCTCGTTAAACCTAGTGTCGGACGTATCCTCCAGCCCGATGGACTGACGACCTGCGCAAGGTCGTCGGTAGGCGCTGAATGAGGAAGTCGGAGGACAGGGATCTCTGGCGCCGACTTGGGAAGGTCTTCGTCCAGCAATGGACAGCGATTGGCTGACGACGACGACGAGTTATAAAATACATTAATTACCTTGGTTGATGCCATCTGTAGACTGACTCCTAGCTAGCGCTATCCGCTGCTCGTGCCTCATCATGCTAAGCCTGAAGCTCAAGTAGTCTATCAACACATCTAAGCCTTGGTTTTGCTCGTTCAGGAACTCTCGCACCCATCTGTGGGGGTGGTTTTTATGAAGCATTATAAGTAAACGAAATAAAAGAAACAGACACATCATGAGATTCTTGTAAAATCGGTTGTTGGTTTTTAGGGATCCGTAACATTGTGAAAAATATAACCCTTATAAAAGCATGTGACCAGGTTCCAGTCTCCCCTAAGAGAGCAGCAGCGCATTTGTAGTACCTTTGGTGTTGCAAATGTCCATAGGCGATGGTAACCGCTTTCCATCAAGTGGGCCGTCTGCCTGTCTGCTGAACTACTTCAATAAAAAAAAAGCATTATTTCTATCCAAATAAATAAATAATCGGCAGACAAACACACATATTGTATATATATATATATCCCCAAATTAAGCAAGTTACGCTTGTGTTATGGGTAATATACAACACAACGGACTACTCTCTGGGGCCGATCCTAGGCACCCGGACCATGTAAATGACGCAGAAATTAGTTTCCAAAATTTACCCTCCCAAGAATCGAACCCGGAGCTTCTGCGTTGCAGTAAGTTAAGCCGGCGAAGGCTAGCTCGCTCAAACACAGAGGCCGTCATTAAACTATATCTTTACTTTCTCTGTGTGTCGTGTAAATGCGTTTGGCCATTTTTTCAGTTATGTCCATAATTCGGTCATATTGTTATGTCATAATTATATTAGAATACCAGCCCATAAACGTTGCCCTGCTGGAGTGAAGCTACTCTAACTCAAGAGAGGAGAACACAACGTTCACCTGTCACAATCATCAAAGGCGGCTTGGCAAATTTTCCTCATCAGTAATCCCAGTGTATAGATTTCCGTACGAACTTTTATCCACAGTTGTTTTGTCTATTGAGCCATAATGAAACAGCTATATATATATCTTGACGAATACTTTTGTATATGCGTAAGCCATTTCTGATCTTTGAAATGTCTAAGTATAAAATTTTTAATGAAACGATTATAAATAACACTCACTCTATGTGATTGGTTCGTAATGATATCTCCAAATCTCGCAATACTTGTGTCGATGTCGAATCGCCGACCATTTTTCTTTTCTGAAAAATGAGAGTAATGAAACATTAATTTCAACTCTTTATTATATTATTGCACAAGAAACAAGTCACATATAAAAACATTAGCTGCACAACGTTTTAAAGTTCAATTCCAGCAACCGTATGGCGGCCAGATTTCTGTCTTCTATCAAATTTAAGCAATGATCATATTGTTAATCACAGACGTATCTTGCAAATGCTAAAAATTAGATATGAATATGTCAATTGATAGATAGCTTTCCATTTAGATCTGCTTCAGACTATTCATAAAAATCTTCTGACATACAAGGCAACGAAAAATAGAAAAACAAACCCACTTTCACGTTTGTATATTAATATACAGTATGTATAACTTGACTCTATAAACTGTTGGCGAAGCAAACATACTCTTCCAAAGAAATTTAACCTATGACCAAAATTATCATAGCCGTATAACAAAACCTTTCTGCATGCTTTTGCCAGATCACGTTTTAGTAAACAATGCTACGTGAGGTGAAAGCCAGAGATATAAGCCAAGTAAATGCATGGATAATTTAGATTAGACCGTGTTATACGTTGTTAAGCAAATATTCTTCCCCCGTGAATGTTTACGCCCACAACGATAATGTTTGGGCTAAGATATAAGATTATTTGTTCATTGCAAATTTGCCAAACAGGCAGGCGGCTCATCTCCCAATATAATAGGTTGGGGAAAAAGTCTTTTCGCATATAGTATGTATGAACTTGTAATAAGATCTCTTTGGCTATGCCATTTGTATCTGGCTGCTTTTGGTATCACTAAAAAGTTTTAATTTTAAAGAAGACAAATTCAAATTAGGAAAATGTGTGATTTTCATTTGTTTTTCTTATTGTTAAAATGAGTGAATCTAATGAAGAAATTCGATACATTTTAAAATTTTTCTACAAAAAAGATAAAAATGCAACACAAGCCGCGAAAAAAAATTGTGATGTTTATGGACCTAATGCAGTATCTGTGAGAGTAGCGCCAATTTGGTTTAAGCGTTTTCAATCCGGAAATTTTGATATCAAAGATGCACGTCGCTCTGGTCGTCCTGTTACGGACAAAATTGATGCCATTTTTGAAAAAGTGGAGCAAGATCGGCATATTAGTAGTTACGATGTAGCTGGTGAACTGGGAATTGACCACAAAACGGTTTTGGCACATTTGAAAAAAGCTGGGTACACAAAAAGCTCGATATTTGGGTGCCTCATGAGCTCACTGAAAGAAACCTAATGAACCGTGTACTCATTTGTGATTCTTTATTACGACGTAATGAAACCGAACCATTTTTGAAGAAGCTGATAACTAGTGATGAAAAGTGGATCACGTACGACAAGAACGTGCGAAAAAGATCGTGGTCAAAGGCCGGTCAGGCTTCACAGACTGTGGTGACACTCGGGTTAACTCGCAACAAGGTGATGCTGTGTGTATGGTGGGATTGGAAGGGCATTATTCATTATGAGCTGTTACCGCCAGGCAGGACCATCGATTCTGAACTGTACTGCGAATAACTGATGAGATTAAAGCAAAAAGTTGAGAGAAAGCGGCCGGAATTAATCAACAGAAGGGGTGTTGTTTTTGACTATGATAACGCTAGACCTCACACATCTTTAGCCACTCAGCAAAAATTACGAGAGTTTGGCTGGAAGGTGTTAATGCATCCGCCGTATAGTCCTGACCTTGCACCTTCAGATTTTCACCTGTTTCGGTATCTGCAGAATTCCTTAGGCAGTGTCAGGTTAACATCACGAGAGGACTGCCAAAACCACTTGTCGCAGTTTTTTGATCAGAAGCCCCAAAATTTTTATAGCAATAGGATCACGTCGCTACCTACAAGATGGCAAAAAGTTATCCAACAAAATGGCACCTACATACTTTAGTCAAATGTAAATAAACTTTACAAAAAAACCTTTTGAATTTTTATATAAAATGCGAAGAAACTTTTTCCTCAACCTAATATATAGTGGCTATTCCACCTATAAGAACGAAGCGCTTTGCGTCTAGCTTCATCATGCGTACCGCAAAGGAGTTGGACTTGTTGCTAGAGTGTGTCTTTCCCGATAGTTTCAACCTGGGTGACTTCAAGTCCCGTCTCCTAGCATCCCGTGGGGGCGACGTGGAGAGATCGTGATTGGCGGCGTCCGCGACGCCGCCGTTTGTGTCTATCTGTCGGTGTCTGGCAGCCTGCCGTCCTAACCGCGAGCGGGCTGATCCGGGTCAGCCATTTTGTAATAACGTCGACCCTGCCCGTGAGTATGTTACGCGGTCGTCGCGCGAGAGTTTTTCACCGAGGCTTATAATCGGACGCGGACACGACGAGCGGATTTTGATGGTGAGGCGCGAGATCGAAATACTTACGCGAGAATGACGCAATATAGTTTTTGATGGAGAGAAGCTCCAGATCGCGGTGGAGGTCGACGTTACGCATATAGAGGGGAGCACCGACGGCTCTGCGCATGAATTTATTCTTCACGATTTGCAGTTTATTTAAAAGGACAGGCTTGGCAAGGCCGTATACCACACTCGCGTATGTCATGATCGGGCGGATGCATGTTTTATATAGAGTAAGCTTGTGTCTGAAGGACATTTTGCTTCTTTTATCTATCATGGGTGCTAGACAACCCATCACAAATCACGCTCTATTTCGGACCATAGTGATATGCTCGCCGAAGCGCAAGCTCTGATCTAGGGTGACACCCAGGTATTTGGTGTACTTTGCCTAGGGGATTTGTTGGTCGTAGAGCGAGATGGCTTTTCGGCGAAGGCAAGCGCGTTTGGGGGAGCGAAGCGTGCCCGGGGAAAAGACCGTTGCTGTGCTTTTCTCCGGGTTCACCTCTATCCTCCATTTGCTAAATAATTTATCTAGCTCTGAGACAGCTGCCTGCAGCCGGACGCAAGCCATTTGTCGGTTGTGATCTGATGTATAGAGTGCGATATCATCCACGAAGAGAACCAACTCCACATCTGGAGTTTTTGGGATGTCGCTGGTGTACAGCGTGAAGAGTAGTGGGGACAGGGTCGGGCCCTATGGTACACCGGCTGTGAGTGGGTGTAGGGGCGAGCGCGTTCCTTCCTCGAACTCGAAAATGGAAGCTACGGCCTAGGAGGAAGTCTCGCAAGATGAGCACGGGTCTGTCTGGCACACCGAACTGGTACAGCGGCTGTCCCTATAGGGCGGGGACTGGCTAGCGCAACACTGGAACGCCCATATTAATAGTTGCTCCATCTCGCTCGCACATGATCCGTCCCGCTCACACATTATGCTATGAATTGCACTAGCAGTACTGAATGTTAATATTTGTACATAAGGTTACCGTTTCAAAAAAAAATAAGTTCACTTCAATTCTCTTCAGCACTCAACAGTGAAAATACTCTCTGCCATCTAAAATATTATTTAACCTTCCCTCTCGCTGCTACAACACCAATATTCTGTGAGAGCGTGGTATTACACCAACCGATGCGGCCCGGCAAGCAGCAATCAAAATTATGAATTCAAACATGGCTCTGATGTCTGGCATTGTCTGGTTATAATTTTTGCTTATAGTTATAGTTAAGACCCCTTGAATATAGCTTTAACGAGTATTAAATATAAATAAACCATTAATTCGCTCAAATCTTATGACTTTGACTTTCACCAAGAACACAAATCACTTAAGAATGAGTCAGAAATATTATTGTTCCACATTGTGACCTGACCTTTTGGATTAGTCGACCTTAAACGGAACTCGATTTTAATATTTCAATATGTAGTACCTATTATCTGAAACAAAGGCTACATACACGCTTAAACTAAAAATATCCCAGTGGAGAAATTTTAATCGGAATCTAAACTAAACTACTCTGGTAAGCTTTCTGAGTTAACAAGACGAAGTGACATCCTACGACAAACAATCGACAAGGTAAACGAGTGTTTGAGTGAGAAACTTAATAGGTAATAATTATTTAATAATTTCAGGAAATTTACTAAATTGAAATTAGTCTTTTGATTAGTGACTGATTTGTTTAAAAAATGTGTGAGTCAGCTTCGACGCACGACTGGAGTTTACTCCTTAAATACTATTATAATATTGTCTTTTAATGTGCACTGATGGATATTCGTTTAGATCTTACTTCATTGAATTAAAGTTCGAAATTGTATAAAAAGTAACACTAGAGTAAAAGCTTGTATTATTTTACTCCCCATAAAATATCCATATTCCATAAAATCAATTCGGAATAAACTCCAAAAATATGTTTGAAATAATAAAACGTTGATCGAATGCTTTGGGATTTTCTAAAAAAAACTAGAACGGCTGGTGGCGCCAACTGTGATTGCACGCACAGTTACGTTTATGTTACGTTAAATAAGAGTTACGTTTATTAGCCGATTTTCATTCCTTATTATTCTTTTTCCGTGGTCTTATGAGTAGTGTATGTAGTCATGCTTATTAAAGATAGTGCGATATTGTGTAGTATAGCGCTTAAAAGAGCTGGCGCCTGTCTATTTATGGAAAGTTCGTGACATAACTCATGTTCGTTAAAAGGTATCGCAAGAAACTAAACGGGTTATCATCATTGAACTATGACATAAAAAATATTGTATACGAAACATTAACTAATAGGGGCATATTTTATCAAGTATGTAATTCTGTGCGTCATTGTCAACAAAATAACGGAACTGAGTTATTAATTAATTCTGACAAAAATAACTCGGAGTGTATCCTACACTGCCTTGTACTTAGTGCTTACGATAACTACATCTAACTCTGTGTTCCATTCTGTATAAGATTTAAACGTCTTGAATTAGGACGTAAGCCAGCTCATGTACAAAACGTACATCAGAATACCCACTATTCAGTAAATCTAATGAATAGGCATCTCAGCCTAACTGTACACATCGTACAAGTATTTGCGATAAGATTCCTATAACAGATAAACTAAGAGCAGAGGTCCGTACTACAATACAGGCACCGCGGCATTACGCTGCACATTTTATGCGCTCACGCATGTCGTAAACTTAACAACGTTAACACAAAATACACTCCTAACCAACTTCCTAAAGAGAATAATGTAATGATCGAGTTACTCTTAAACATAATCAAATTCACATAGAATTGTGATAACACAATAGTTTCACAAACCGCCCCACGTAGCATTTGAATGGTTGAAGATGCAAGGAACATAGAAAAGCCTGCCCTGGCACGCGGTTTTGGTCTTGCTTCCGCTTTTCCATTGCCCTGGTATAAGACGAAGGAAGAAACACCTAGGGGTTTTTGTGAATATCCCTAACTCGGTTGGCGTTTTCCCCGCGCTTGAGTCCTCGAGCAGATTACCTTTAATAAAATGCACAATAGCTAAGAAACACTTTTGTTATTCAATTGACTTGGCTCCTAATCAGGACTCCGGAAGCATGCACTGCCTAGTCAGTTTTCTGGTCCAAAGTGCATATTTTGCTGAAGGCAAAGGTAAGAAAATCTACACATCCAGGTTACCGATATGAGAAGCCGTCCATTTGCATTGATCAGGTTTCATACAGTCCGCTCTTCTGAAAAGGCGAGGTGTATTGTCCAGCAGTAGGATAGCATAAAATTAATCAATCAATAACCCTTTATTGTACAGTAATACAAAAAAAAAACTTACAGACAAAAACTATTGTATTATGCACAAAGGGCGGTCTTATCTCTAAAACGCGATCTCTTCCAGACAACCCCAGGAATGAATTGAGATTATAACGACGATGGTGGTATACATATAATATAATTTCTTACATTCTAATAATAAATATATAAATGCAGTATATACAGATGTTTTATATATTAAATAGATATGTCCTTAATATACATAACAAAACAAAAATATATAAATGTTTATAGATAAATATATATGTACATACATTTAAATATCATCATATTCCAAGAACAGGTAATATTTTTTGATCATAGTTTTAAATATCGGTAGCGATTTTGCTTGTCTGATAGCAACTGGCAGCACGTTCCAAAGCTGTGTATAGCCTTGACGGTAAAAGAATTGTTGTAGAAAGTTGAACTATGCGCAGGGGTGTTTCAGTTTATTGGAAGGCCGTAAACTATGGGAGCACGAAATAAAATCAAAGCATTCTTTAAGATAATGAGGAGTATTCGGGACAAATAAGATACTGTACAGAAGACAAAGAATAAGAGTATTTCGGCTAACACGAATTGGGGACCACTTTAATTTTTTACGGAATTCAGAGACATGGTCATATTTCCGTAGGCCAAATATGAACCTTATACAGAAATTTTGTAGACGCTCAAGTTTATTACATTGTTCTTGGGTTAAATCTAGATAGCTGGCGTCAGCATAATTATAATTAATGTTTAATAGGCATATAAAATATTTATTTTAATACTTGTCAGTCGGAGATAGTCTGACACTTGTTCAATAAATATCAGTTATTGCGTTAGGCTTTTGTAGCAAATCTGGAAACGCCATAATGGTTGGCGGGACTAAACCAATATTTGAAAGGTGAGCCACCTATGCATAACCGCATGATGACTTCTAATGACGTCGTAAAATTCCCGCTGCTTTTGATGACTTTAAATTAATGAAGTAGGAAAATGAAACATTGAGTTCAGATAATTCATAAACTTCGAGACCACTTGGAATATGACTATGCTCCTGGAGTTGCAAACAGTTATAAGCTATAATAAACATTTTCCATAAGGTGGGCCGCTTATTCGATTATTATATCTTATAATATCTGTGGCAATAATTTTACTCCGCGGAACTTGGTCTTTATATTTATATCTTCTGAATCGGCTAAAATATCTAGACAGAACATACACCAATCATTTCAAAAAAGTTCCTGTTTGATTCCCTCCCTAAAATTGTCATTGAAATCCGTTGAGCTGTTTCGGAGTTATTCAAGACAAAGTTTGAAATTGCCATATAGATATTTTTTTTAATAGTGTTCCCTCCGGATTGTTATCAGGATCTTAGTTTTCTTTATTGTTTATGCTTATTTATCGTCGTACATCGTAGAGAATAATTTAAAAAACGGTCATTTATGACCAGACATCGACCGGCGACCGCTACAATGATACGTTATAATATTGATTTATTTCAGATTCATTAAGTTTCTAACTGTATTTGTTTATTTAAATCTATATTTCATTGTATTTAGTAGCAAAGTATGAATTTTGACTTGCAATCGTTTCAGATAACCATGTCAATTTAACTAATATAACTTTAACCATTAATAATAATTCGAAAAACTGGGGATACACAATGTATATGTTTGTCTGCGGTTATATTAATAACATATCATATTATTATTATAACTGTTCGATAACTTAATCGTCCTTTAACCTTTCTGAGTACCGGTAGTTAGTTCTAAATTCAACTAAACGGACCACACGTAACCTTACTACGTTGCTCGACTTGCAAAGTAATCTATTAACAGATCTCAAATCGAATCGTTATAGATGTAAAACATCATGCACGTCATAGCATACATCGATCAAGCGTGTCGGTTTGTTTGTTAGAGTACCGTTCCTTGCGGTGCTGTTAATATTAGTACAAGCGACTTCAATTACTTTTAGGAGAATGTAATTTTTTGTTAAGAGCTGTGTAAGGAAAAGTAGTTAGAAATCAATATGAATCGATTTATATACTCGATTATCGATATTTCAATCATGTACTTTTAGATGCAGGAATTCTTTTCCTTCATTATCCCAATTTATTTGCGGTCAGCAGTTTACGTCTTTTGCTACCATACGAAAAGAGATAAAGATGAAAATACGTCCGTTGTTACACTACAAATAATCATGTCATCCTTCAAACAATCCATGTATCTCTTTTTTTGGTCTGCCGTTACATTTTTATAAAGATTACTAGGATATGCCCACGACTTCCTCTACACTTGACTTGAAATTCCCTCGGGATTCCCGGTACACAAAATACCGCAGCATTTGAAATGTAAGCTATCGTTTTAGTAAAAACTGTGTCGGAATAATCTAATTTTTACGCAACCGAACACTACAAAGAGCTCCCGGGAAAGAAAATTTGATTAGATTAAATATGCAATCAATCAGTAAAAAAAATCACATTAGAATTCATTTTGTTTAATCTGTCATTTTAAAGAATTCCTAGAAAATTCCCGCGGGATTCCCAGGATAAAAATTAGCGCAGAGTTTAAGTTGTCGATCAGCGAAAACCGCAACGTAATTGGCCCCGTAGTTTTTACGGAAATCCCGAATAAGCAGACAAGAAATCTAAAAAAAATTGCATCGTATTCTCCATCGTTTATATTAACTTTATATAGTCTGTTCCAGTTGATTCTTTTTTAAATAGCTTCAATGTTCACTGTACAGACACGGCATGTTTAGAATTTTATAATATTACAGATTAGCGGTTCCGGCAGACGTTGTCCTGGTCTGAAAAAATAAAAATCTAGAACCCAATTCCAGCGCCACCTACCGGGTCTACTTGTGAATCTAACCATCCCTGGACCCACTCAAACATATTTTTTTAACACCTTAACTTACATTATTGAAGTTTTAGTAGGGATCCCTAATTTTTTCTAGTAATAAATATAGCCTATATTAATCTGGGATAATGTAGCATTCTAATAGAGAAATATTTTTTTATAAAGCAAGTTTTTTTAGGATAATTAATTATTTTCATTTAAACTAAAATATAAGTAATTATCTTTTTAATTAATCATTATCATCATGCATCATATTTATGTTACTACTTCCAAGCTCAAAACAACAAACGCTAAACTTAAATTAAATTTACTTCATCGCTTCCAACTTTATTTACTCCACAATTGTATTAAGAGATCTCTGAAAACCTTTTAGCAGAACATTATCTCTGAAAACAAACTTTTGAACCGTTTTTGAAAGTTTAAGCGCTGTCTGAGAAAACAAAAGTGTTAATGTGTAATGAAAATTAGGACTAATGTCGGTGTAACAAGCGGACAAGGTTTGCGAGGAAAGAAAGAGAGAGACTGTTATATCTTCTGTAAATTAGTGAAGGACAGATGAAGCCCTTTGCTAACAACGCTAATGCATCTTATATGTGTGAAAGAACGGTTATTTCATTTAAGAGCAATATTTATGTTGGTTGGCCTGTTCTAGTCCAATTTTGTATTTTTTTTAATGCTTTTGCCAATATAATTAGGAACGATATTTATGTAAACTACTCGTAAATATATCACGACCTAAAGATAGACTTTCATCAGTCTTTCTGCAGAGACCGAGGCGTCGCTTAGGAAGGAGTACAATGTACGTCCGTGTACTGTCACTTGGACGTAACTATTTTAAAACCAAGAATTTAAAACCTCCGACCAATGGAGGCGACTAATGGGACGGACTATCTCCTATAAATTGATTCAAGTGAATCCACTATTCCACGAATCTAGATCGAGTAAACAGAGCAAGGTTATCGAACTCTCAAGAAGGAACGCAACTTTTCAGACCAACATCTACCGCTTGAAAGACAAGTGCATAAAGAAGCTTGAAGCCAGAAGTGATAAAAAAAGGTCCGTCCACCAGTTCACTTACTGCCAAAACCTATAATTATTATGGTACTATTTTGATCAATGTGTAATCGCACATTCCTGGCCAATGTCGGCTATATAAATCATAGCTCTATCTTCACAAAATAGCATGGGTTAAGACAAGCAGGTATTATTTAGTGTGTATTACACTGCATTCAAATCGCCGCCGTAATCTAATTTAAGATCACTTGTTTAGTCTTATTACATTTTATTTGTACACATGAAAAGATTGACATGACTGTAATTAACAAGCGGAAAGCCGATGCGGTTCGTTGGTGATTGTGTCCGCAAATAGCTACTGTGATCTCTATTGATGCACAATGATGTTAGCGCAGTAGACGGGCGCTTCTATTTTGCTACAACTTTTTCAACTGTCGGAAAAGAAGTAGACATAATCCATTAAAAATTAAAAAAAATTAAAAGCTTGTTCCTATTGAATTTCCCGCCGCACCGTTTTATTAAAACCGTGATGATATCTTATTGTGGTGCACAAATAATTTGATAAGTAGGTATGTTTAATTTTAACCACTGTACAAAATGTTTTTATAAGGACTTATATAGTTTGAACATTTTTTTATTGGACATATTAGTCATGTAATAATCCGGTCCAACTATGAATATAATTCCACAACATTACAACAACTTAATTAATGATATATTAAACGTATAGAACCATCTATAGACCACTTCTGCTGAACACCTCAAACGACGTAAATATGCAACCTTTGGAACAGGGTACATATTTGGAGACTGCGTCCATGAGGCCAAGTACTGTACTGTAGCCCACAAACTGTACCAAAATATAAAAAAAGTCTGGTCTATGCAACAGCAGACTTAGCTTGCTCAAGGGATTAGCATTGTATCCAGCGAGGTAATGCTGCCAGCCTTCTCGGTAAACTGCTGAGTGATAGTGATGTGGTTGGAGCTGGACGGATTTTAGTTTAGGGTATTTTTTATATTGTGTATATAATCATATATTTTAACCAAGTTCTATTTATAGGATAGAATTATTTATAGTATAGTTTTAAAATTAATTTAAAAAGTTAGTTTTTTAATTAAAAAGATATTTTACAAGATAAAAGAAAAAAGAAGCTTTAAAACCTTTTTCACATCTATAGACCAGACAATTAACGGTATCAAAACAGGGCAAAACCATAACGGTTTATAAGTAAAGGTTGCAATGTTTAGTCTAGTCGTTCGTCTGAGGCAGTTCCATATAGCCCATTGTTTAGTTTAACGGGAATATAGGAGCCTGAAGCCACGAGTTTACTTTGTAAATAGCCTGTTTCTGCCAAGATATCGCCGTTCAAGTTCAATATCTTAGAGTAAGATAAGGATAATTGCTATCAGAAGCGGCTAATAGACGTTTATTGCAAAGAACTGATGGAGATCTTTGGGTATCGATCTTTATCTTTAACGATAATAATAATACGACTTACATGCGATTAGGCCTAAGTTGCAACAATTGCTTTCAGTAATAAAAAGTATTGATATGTCAAAGAACTTTTAAACATTTTTATGGCTGAATGAACATATGATATTATTGCAGATCTAACAACGAAAAAAACTACACTTTTGTACCAATTGGATTGGCGCGCAATATAGGCTGATTTTTCAATCAATTATTTTCTTAAAGCCCCACGGGCATAGGGTTCATCATCATGGGAACGTGGAGGCGATCAAGCACCTTAACGACTTGGATATAATGAGAAGGCTCAAAATGACGAAACCTTTTGATCTAGGTGTCTAAACTAAGGTGTAGTATTATGGGTTAGCTATTAATAAAGAACACATAAATAAAGTGTCATCTTATAATAGAGACAATGAGAAAAATGCTAATTGATATTTTTTTAGTATGAATACTGTTATAGTTGATTTAGTTTAAATTACTTATTAGTGTTTTTAGAGTAGATTGTAATATTAATGTAGTATTTTCTTAAATACTTCATTAATAAAAAAATAATTTCCTAATATAGGTACGTATATTTTGATCATTCTTTGAGCTCTCTGTGTGTAGCAAGAAAAACAGAGCTGTATAATTTTCTTGGTTTTCATTGAACAACAATATTTCCCGGTGATATAGCCGTCCCACTACTAGTGTACTAACGCAACAGCCGTGGTCAGTACAATCTTCGAATGGTTTTAATTTTTTTTATTGATATTGAAACCACAACAGTTATAAATTTAGATTTCGTTTGTGAAACAGTGTTTCTAAACAAACATTTCTCAGTGTATAGATATCTTTCATTAATAAGTAGTATTTAAATATTTTTACATACCCTATGACTCCTGGAGGCCTTAGGGTCGAGGTATGTCCTGAGTTTGTTGAGGTAGTGCGCCGGGGAGTCCTTCGCCTGCACCATGTCCTGGTCACAAATGATTTCCCATTTCTTCTCGAGGTCATAGTTTCTGAGGAGTTTCGCCTTATCCGGTGGAAGATCCATAGATGCCTGGAAATAAAAAATAGATATTGGTTTGATTTACAAATAATTATACCCGCTCATAAATGTCCCATTACTGCTGGGCTCTGGACTTCTCGTTTCATGGGAACGGATAATATACCCCGTTCCGCTTGTCCTACGTTTATTGGGGGATCTTATACATCAGTAATTCATAGGAGCAAGTTTATTTAGAATGTTTTTCTTTACCATCTATAGAAAAAAATGCCTACGCCATACATGTTATGTGGTCAGGATTAAAATTATTGAAATAAGTCTATGGAGGTTATATACGTAAACACCTTCTCTGAGGATCTGATTCCAGTTCTTTGGTACGAGGGTTAAGAATCCTAGCCAAGGAACATTTTGATTTTGAAATATGGATAATAATAAAATTGATAACATATGTAAATAAGATACAATAGGTACTGTAATAAGATTCAAAACCAGATCGATCCTTAAACAAGTATCTAGCGAGGACCCGGCTACCATTGAACCAGTTTCAGAGATATTGGTTTATACTCAGCCAAGGTAACGGTATACTAAAGCAATAAGTATAGGGATGGCCCCTTCTAATAAAATCCTAGTAATCTCCTACCCTCTATTTACTATATCTAATGAAGTCAATATATTGTTACGAGTCGCGAGACTCCAATTAAAATGCCGTTAGAATTACTATAGAGTTTATTAGAACTATACAAACACGTATAACACAGGTACAAATATAACCGAACACAACAAGTCCAAACGTAATGCAGAAGGTCGTAATTCAATAAAACGCGCAAAGTCCGTCACTTATTAGATTCCCGATTGTAGTACACGCGTCTCGCTTCACTCGTGGTTCTCGCTCGACTGACCCCCCTCCATCAGGTCATCGTTTTATACTGCACAAATGCAATGTCCCCGTATCTAAGTCGGCTTAATCCGCCACACCTGACTAATGACTCGGCCGCAAACTGCCATAAAAGAGTATAATAAAACAATGGGCTGTTTTCTAATCACAAATTTGAAACACAAAGTAAACAAAAGAAGACGATCACAAAAGAGTTACAATTAGTTTAAATGCCGGCAGGTAATAAAATGTGTTTTGTTTCAGATATGCAGGTGGGTTTTGTTTTTGTCGGGACCTGAGTTGTAACGATATAAATGTAAAAAATAATATCTATAAACAGGTAGTAATTTATAAGTTTCGTCATAATATAACAAAGTAAATAACACGTTGCGAACCGGTGTACAATTGTACATAGAGTAGGAAGTAGACAATTTTAAACTCATACTTATTATGACCTTCAAAAATGTTTTCCATTGGAACTTAATTGGAATCAAACTTTTTGAATTTCAATAAACGAATTTTTTGGGAATTTTCTGATGTCGCCATCTAGAGGGGTAAGCAACTGCTATATCTTTCCGACCGTTCATTTGCCTTACAATTTAAAGTTACAAAATTCTTTTACACCATCGATTGTTTTGATGGAAAAGAGTAATTTTATTGTTTTAATCGATACAAATATAATATTTAAAAACTTCTCCAAGTATGTGGACGTGAATATTATATTTACTGGATTAATGTTTTTATTATTCCAAGTAGTCAAACCTGATAGTGGACTGTTTTATATACTGTTTTGATTTCTTATGAGATGTTTACGTCATATTTATGTCCTCGTTGAATACTGCAGGCTGGTATTACCATATATTAATGTCATTCATATACGGAAAATGTATGATCTATATTTCTCGTTTAATAATCATAAACACCGTAGCTAGATACTATAAAAATATTAACGATATTTTAATATAATGTGCGATCGTTATTATGGTAAACATGGCATCATTAATATACAATTGAATATAAACAATAGATTTTATAGTACAGCATATAGCTATCTATATTCTACATGTTCCTTAAATATTTACAGCATGTTTTCAATTTGGTTTTGACGTATTCACTAGTTTGCAGTAATCGCGCACATAAGTCTGCGCAAAATCTGATTTTGTGTGAAAAAGCGCACAGCTGTCACTATGAGTATAGATTAAAAAGTTTGGCGCAGACTTACATATAACATCGAGATTTTTTAAACAGTGTTTATATAGCAACCCTGATTTGCGCATGATGCTTTGCAATAGTCAATTCCCTACTGGTTAAGGACAAACCACTTGAACGTTGAATGATGGACTAATTGTCAATGGTTGTATCCAAATGCTCATTGTTATCACAGTATTAGTGCTTCGGAGAAGATTTAAACAGATTGTTATTATATCTGTGCAATAAACAGTATCCACCCCAATAGTTAAAAATACTTTTTGAAGTGAAACTTCTATATAGACGGGGGGTGTTAGGATTTTTTCTGTCACGAAAAAGTGTTACGGCCGCGTGGAGGTGACATAATTTTAGACTATAGATGGTTTTTTGGTTCCGGATCGAATTCAGTTTTTTTGTTTGATGAAATAAAATGATTAAATAAAAAATGCATTCATTAAAATGTACCTAACCTAACCAAATCATAATTTGCAGTAAACCTGCGAAAAATCGAAGTGTGTGCTGGGGGACACAGTAGAAGTGAAACTTCAACGGACAAGTGGAAAAACGAATGGCAACGGATAAGTGGAAAACGAATCGCAACGGACAAGTGGAAAAACGAATGGCAAGTGACAAGTGGCAAAACGAATTGCAACAAAATTTTGACTTGAAGTTTTACGGGCAGATTGTTAATGTACTTGTCCGATTTGAAAACCTGTAGAAAGTCTAAAAAATGAACAAACTTAACCGTTACAATATTTTTATATAAGTAACGTTTTTAACTGTTTATTAAACATTAAAAAAAACTATTTGTCTAATTTTAAGCAGTTAAAAAGTGATTTATAAGAATATTAGTAACAATTAAGTTCATTTGTTTATTTATTTTTTATCCAAATTTTGATTGAAAGACAGAAATCTATCGTCGTTTTATCAGAACGACTCATTGACTCTTCAGGTGATCAGAAGGTTGGTGCTTACCTCGGGCAACGGATCAGTATGGCGATCCAGCGAAGAAACGTAGCCAGCCTTCTGGGTAACTTACCCATAGTAGACGGTGATATAGGCTCAGTATTCTACTTATAGTCTTGAGGGACTATGGGTAGAATACAATACAAATAAGTTAAGTTTTCTTTTATTATATTCGATTTTTAATAATAAAATGTATATTATATATACTTGATCATTATTATCTATTCGACATATCCTGATAGTCAGGATTTCAGAGAACGAGTTACATTCCTCACTTGGCGATTGTCATTTCCAGTAGTTGAGAAGAATCTTCCATAATAATAATGCGTGTAATTAACGAGTATTAACGTCGATAGACATCGAAAGCAAAAAAACTAAACGATGGGAGCCATGACCGCTAAGTTATGGGTGTTCTCCCATTAAAATTCTGCCAACAAAACTAATACTCTCGGCGCTTTTATATCAATCTGTCTTAGTACGTGTGTCCAATTCAAAGCAATCAAACGATTAAACTGGTCCATCTATATTGCGATCTTGCACTGTTATATGCGGACACTAGTTCCATTAATGCAACGTTGGTAATTTTCATGTAATTTATACACAACTACGACTGCCTACGCAACTTTGTTCCCCCCGTAAACTTCGGACCCGTATCTCCCGGAAACTATTGTACAGTTTTACACAAATAATAATAATTCTTCCTGATGTATCAACGCAGTAGATCAATTTTAGTAGTGACGACAGTGTACGAATCGTGTAAGCGAAACAGAGATAAGAAAATGCATAGCAAGCAACACTGCCATTACCGTTTGCGAATAAAGTTCAATATAGATTATTTACATATCTAACTAGAACTAAATAAAAACTACATTTGAAAAACCTGTGACGTGCCGAATATCTATAACAGACTTGGCTTAAAGGTCTAGAAACCTTTAGAAGAAGAAAGGTCTTTTAGGGCTAAAATATAAAAAAAAATGTTAGTGATTTATGGAGCCATTCTGTGCCCAGTTTTGAAATATTCACCAATTTCCTTTAAAAATACTTTTCAGTAAGCGAATTGGTTTGTTGTTTATTCAACCTTATTAGCATATGCATCAGATGATGTATTTATTTAATGACTATGCTTTAGAAATCCCACGCGTGTGATTTAGGAGGACACATATTTTCGCCGGCTACATATTTGTATACTGGTCTTCTCAATAAGGAATTGAGTAGGTGGGAAGAAGTGCTGTACATACATTTTTAGAGCTTAAGTTTCAAAGTTACTCATGTGACTGATCGATTTTTCATACAAAAATCAGTGCAGAAAAGGTGATAAAATACTATTGTCAACCGTCTGTCTGCTTGCTGTACTAAAAAAGCAAATAAAAAATATTCGAAAACAATTTGAATCTACACGAGTCACTTTTTAAATAGTATCTTGTAGACGTATGTAACTGCTAGGCTCGAGTTTTCTTATTTTAGATGATAGAATAGAATAGAATAGAAAACACTTTGTTCACCAAATAAACAATTACAGAATAAATAATTATAACAATTTAATGGCAAAACAAAAGGCGGCCTTATCGCTTAAAGCGATCTCTTTCAGGCAACCTGACTGAGAGCTTACTTTTAACAACTTATATCTAGGTATAATTAAATTAAAAGAAATAAAATAAAAAAGGAAGGACAGTACAATGTGGATAGTTAAGAATAATAGAAAAATATATATTTTATTATAAACTAAGGTAATGTGGTCTTTGGCAGATGATAATAATCGGCAGACAAACACACATATTGTATATTCCCAAACTAAGCAAGTTACGCTTGTGTTATAGGTATACGCTTGTGTTATAGGTCAGAAAACTCTCGGGCCAGTAATGAAACGCAATAGGAAATTTATTAATAACAGTAAATATTGTAAGCGACAATAAGATGATCCGTAATTATAGGTAAACGCAGACTATAATCACGTAGATATACAAATACTGTAAATGGCGTGCACCTCCGTATGTGCAATTACTAATCTAACAATAGGTACGCTCAATTAATCTAAAGGCCGGCGTACATTGGCGGAGCGTAGCGCAGAGCATTTTTCACTGTCAAACTATTATCGATATTGTCCTCATTGAAATAATCTCCAAAATCAATTAACAAAATAATTAATTCCTGAAGAGCATCGAAGCGACTACATGCGAAAAATAGCGCACAGGAACGCGACAGCGTGAGCATGCGCGCTACTCCGCGCGCATCCGCTTTCGGTCGCCGGGCTCGTTGAAGAGACGCTCGCGCGTCACGGGCGGGAGCGGTAATTTTTTTTTCTCCATAATTCTTCTCTTTTTTTAATCCCTCTTTTGTACGTAATGTAATCAATAGCCCGTCCCAATCCATTATTTTAATCAGGAATGTATACGTTTGGACTCTCGATAAATGTAAAAACTCGCAAAACGAATGACGACGGTGTGTAGAGTGTGCGCATACTCGCGTAGTCTCGCGGGAACTCGCGCATTCTCGGATAGATGTGTCACACGTTTAGAAAACTTCGCGGGCATGCTCTGAGCTGCGCTCCGCCATATGTGCACACTGCACCGGCCCTAACGATGATTGAGAGGCATTTTTCAATCTTGTTTGTATAGGTATTCGTGACTTAAATAGTGTACGACGAATGTCTCATCTTGTTACACCGCCTTGATTCCTACTTCCTGAAGCGATTTCGCTCGTTTTTCTTAAACACTACGAATTTGGAATGAACTCCTGGAGATTTTCGGGAGCACTATACTATGGTGTTTTTATTAAAAATGTGTGCTAAAATTCCTTCGAGGCTGACATTAGGTTGGTATTTAACACTTCTGTTATTACAAATAGACGACAATGGTATGCACATACTATCAGGTGGACCGTCAGCTTGTCTGCTGTACAGAAATAATAAAAATATATTTAATCACTTTTAACACTAGCTGATGCCCGTGACTTCGACCGCGTGGTGCGGTTTTTTTAACTATCCCACGGGAACTCTTTAATTTTTCGGGATCAAAAGTATCCTATATGTTAACCAAGGATATAAGCTACCACCATACAAAATTTCATTTAAATCGGCCCAGTCGTTTCGGAGATTAGCCGGTACAAACAGACAGACAAATAGACAACAAACAGAAACGTAAAATTAAAAAAAACTAAATTAGTTCTATTTCACTTCTTACATCTCCCTGACTCGGTTTTTATTTTTTTCATTGTACAGAAATTGGACCTCTACAGTTTTATTATATGTATAGATTGTTGAATGTTAGGGCCGCCCGCCCTTAACGCTATAAGACTCCTGCGAAGATATCAACTTAATTCCTTTCCATAAAAATAAAATTAAGTAAAATGTACAACTTTTACTTGACTTTCCTCTTTTGCTGTCCAAATTGGAAATTAGGATAGAAAAATTAAGATTTTTGTTGCTTATCCCAACTTTTCACGTCTATTTTAGTAGAAAATAATAAAAACAAAATTACCAATAAAGCCTATGCCTCATTCAAACGCAATAAACAATTTAATTGTCTTCATCTATAAGGATTTGAATTCGTTGCTCTCATTACCACTTATACCCATAGCTCTTGCCCGCAGGCCATGAATAATTATGAATTATATTTTCTCCTTTCTAATAAGATATTTATCGAGAAACATACTTCCTTTTGCTGTACTGCCTCATTACTTAGCATGTGAACGAACTTCGAGCCGTAATCGATCGATGAAAGCACTTTATTATAGAGCTAACGTAGCCTTTCAATGAACTAACGATGTTGTGGAAATTTAAAATAAGTGATACCCCAACTTCTAATTTAGGAGAACTTACATGTAGGAAAGCCAGAGATCATTAAAGCAGTGGTAGCTTCGTCGCAACGGAGACGGGGACTTTTGGGCCAAAGAAATGTAATGAGTTGAGATATGGCTTAAAAAAGCGTTATATTTTTCTATTACAAACTGGAAAACATCAGCCCTAAATTTTATTTGGAAGACGAGAGTAAAATGCAAGGAGAGATTTGGGTAAGAAAGTACCAAATATACCAAATATACCAAATATTAACTATTTGGGCAGGGCTTCCCCTTATTGTTCAGCATTTGATGTGAATATTCACACAGCACAGTAAGCAATGAACACAGTCTAAACGCCACTACGCCTTTTATAGGAAAAATGCTACCCTACAAAACAATAACATTGCATCATTGCTAAAAATAGCAATTATATCATAGTGTTGCCAGGATCATAAAAACAATTATAATAATTAGTTACCGATGCACTAAATTATCTATGACGATTGTCTATGTCATATTAATATACACTATGGTTCTCATGGCTACTGTGATGGACATCTTGTAACACGAGATATCTTCAAAATAAGATCACCTGTAAAATAAGTTATCGATTACCATAATCGATTTATGTGAATGAATTTCAACAATTAATAATAGAAAGACACACCACACGATTAATTCATTCAAAATAACTAAACTCACTACAATTATAAAATTAATGTCAACATAATAAAAATAAATCTTAAAATCATTCTCATCTTTTTACAATCTGGACCTAACAATGTATAAAAGCGTATCCGTCACCTCCGTGTTTCAAATTATGTGGACTTGAATCCTGGCCGAAAAGCATTCACAACTTAAGTATTTTCTGATGTAATGTGGTTGTTTTTACAATTACGTTGTGCTGTCGGTGAAGAAAAACATCGTGATGAATCCTACACATAAACCATGTATCAAACCTAACAATCCGCCTTGGATACGCATGGTGTGTATACTAGCCGTTTCCCTAAAAAATGAGGAAGAGGCAAGAGCCCATGGGCTGTTATTATTCATGTAGTATGCACTTTTACTATTTTGCGTGGCGTGTTAATATTATAATTAATAATTCCACTATACTCCTTTGATATCAAGTCTAAAATTGATAGTCAACTTAATTCAGACAGATGTTGTATTTTAAACCCTCCTCTTGCTCTAATATATTAGGGCATTAGAGATCTAAATCTTCTCTTTTCCTGTCTGTACTTTTTACGATCTTTGTCATAATTGTTTACAAGAGCAATAAGCACCTACACACGTACAATGTAAAGATTTAAGTAAAGCTAAAATTTCTTAGGCTCTCTTACTAAAATCTGAAAGACTATTCTAATATTCTCAGACTATATTCTCGTGAGTAAAATTACATTTTCAAATCAAAGGTCGTCGGAAAGTAACTCCAGAGTGGGCGTAACAACCGATTAAGTCATATTACTTACGAAGGCTTCAGATTTATCATAATTACAAAAATTATAGACTCGATCTCGGCAAGCTATCAATTTAATTTCTACACTTACATATAAAATATGTATGTAGATCGTATAAGTGCAGTTAATGCGTAATTGGTATATAGGAATGTTAACAGTGTAATTTTTCTGATGTAATGTTTTGTAGATTTCATAATCTTAATATAAGAGTTTTATAAACACTGCGTAATTTTAATGATCTAAATTCTAATTAATTATCTCAAATATATTAACCTCCACTCTAGCGTCACTAACACTCTTTATATAACAATATCCTTTTTGTCAATTTTTTTATTCCGCCTATGTTGTACATTGTACAAGAATGATCTGTAAGCAACATCCCGTCGAGATTTCCTTCTTTGCGTTTGCGTTACGATATGGAGACGACATTCGAGAAGATATAAAATTAATTTGAGACCACCAGCATTGCGGCAGACATGATTACTTTCAATTAGATGGTACTGCTTGGTTATTTTCTTGCTTCAGGCAATACAAATATGATACAAATATACGTGTGCAGATTAAAATTATTATTTTTGACACAAATCACCAGGGTCATAATATGCTCGCAATACAGATCACTATGCTTTACACTTTACAGTAAGTACATATATCATATAACTGTAATGTATGTAGGTACACCGGATGTTTATTTACGTAATGTGTCATAAGCCTATCATAATAAACGAATCTCATATTCTATCTATACCCAATATTTTTGTGGTTAGCATACTAAATATAGAAATATTTGCTTTCCCTTAACATATGCGGCATCTAAAAATAAACAGATCGACCATGACTCCACAGGAATAGGAAAGTGTTATTTCTTGTTTTGATATTATGAGGTTTTTTAGAGTTTTCATAGCCAATTTGGCAATAATGAATTTTTTTACAAATTATTCAAGTTTATCCGTCTATGTTGTCGCAGCCATTCATCTGAAACTAGCTGTGGCTGCGACTTTGTCCACGTGGAATATTTTTTCGCGGGATGCTAAAAACAAGAGTAGCTTAAATTACTCCTTATAATATCAGCTATCTGCCAGCGAGTCTCGTCAAAATCGATTGAGCCGTTTCAGAGATTAACCGAAACATCCAGACAGACAGAAACACAAAAAAGTTTAAAAAATGTTTTTTTGGTATAAGTGTCGTACTTTCATATGCATTTAGTCAAAAGCTGTTATTTTGACATTACAAACGGGCTTCAATTTCATTTATCTGTATAGAAGATTTCCCTATAATATATGAATAAAATTTAATAAATGCTATTGCTGTACAGTGGTGTAGTGAAATTATAGGAAAATTTGAAATTAGGAGGGGAGGCCGTTACACGTTGAAGTAGGGAATAAAAAAATGTAATATCAAATGTCGAGTATCTTTAGATAGATCTTGAAAGATCACAACGATGTCTAGTTATTGTCATACAAGTTACTTGCCTCGAAATCATTAAAAAGTTCCCGTACTCTAACTTTTGACTTCTCTAGTCTAAATCTAGTTTTTAGAGCTGCGCCACGGGCCAACCTCTACTGCGTACCTCTTGTTTAAAGAGCATGCGTTTATACAGGTTACATTGTACTAAATTTATATGTTAGCGCTATCTGCCCCCGGAAGATTAACTTCACTTTATATCGCAAACTATCCTATGCTTCTTATGCTTATCCTATGCTTATTTATGTAAATTACATAAATGACAAAATGTAACAAAACCTATCCTACTTTGCGGGATAACCTTTACATAAATCTATCTCAAAATCTATCCTTTTTCCGGGATGAAAAGATAGACATTAAGCTTACATATATGTCGAATATCAACCAAATCGATCCAATAGTTTTTCCGGGAAAGCGTAACAGACAGACTGAGTTACTTTGGCATTTATAATGTTAATAGGGATTACATCAGAATCATCACACATCTAGTCATAAAACACGAAAACCATATACGTAGTTTAACACGGTTGTATGCGTAATAAATAGAATCGTTTACACGGGTAAAAACAATGGTTTTAAGCGAGTGAATCATTGTGGTAACACAATGAGGAAACACGGTGTGCTTCGAATGACAATATGAAACGTACACTAGGACACCACATTGACGAATCGTGTTAGCTGTACAGACGGTTTTGGTGTTTCATGTCGTGTAATATTATAAAAAAATATAGATTCTCAAACTTTGTAATTCAGACTAAAAAATATAATTATATAGGTACTAAAAATAAATTAATAGTTAATATAAACTATGTAATACATCGCTGCCAGAGGGAAGCGTGCCCAGAAGACTGTCTGCATTGCTACGCTGTATGGCAATGCTGATTCGTTGCGGGAAATACAAACCCTTCTGATTACGGGTGGCATCAAATACTTTTTTACAAAATTTTACAAATGAAAAAAAAAATACTTTCTATAAAATTTTAATGTAATAATTTCATACAAACGAGTGTGATCAAATTCAAATTCAAGTTTTTATTAAAAACTAGTGTTTTTAACTCGCGGCTGCGCCGCGTGAAAACCCGAGGTAATAAGTAGCTCTATGTTACTTCTGTCTCCATATTACTTTTGTCTTCTATCTCCATCTGGCCAACATGCTAATAATTAGAGTCGGAAGAGATATAGAATACAACATTAGAATCTCACATTATTAGAACCCCACATAACTTATAGGTTTCCTGATACTATTGTATACGTTTATTAGATTATTTTTTATTTTATAAATATTTAAAAACAGCTTAGTGCGTGCGCAGTTATACAAATTTTCATAATAAATGTCAAGTAAACTCTATTCTGTACAGGAGGAGTATAAAATAACTAAAATTTGTATTCACATCAAACACTCCGCTCGGGGGGGCCTGACCTCCGCGACCCTCAAGTCCGTTCTTGCATGGAAATTAGCATGCAAACGATTTCGGACCCACAAATAACCATTCATGTCAGTGCTTCGTGAATATTAAGGCTGTTGTGTTTTATTTCTTGGAAATGTGCGTAATGTACCTGGTACAAGTGAACTTTGGGAATAGTGACATCAGGTTATTGTGGTAACTTTTATGCCTTTAGTTTTTTTTTCTGTAATGACTTTTTAATATACAAAGAAGTAAATTGGTCCTAATGAATAATAGTTGTGTATTCTATCTACAATCTCTAAGTTCATAAGTAAAATATTGAGCTTAGATCATTAGATCATCTATGAGTAAAGTGCGCAGAAGGCTGGCTAGGGTGCCTCGCTAAAACGCCTTACTAGTCCATTATCCAAGGTAGGCACCAGCCGTCTAATCACCTGAAAAGCCGATTAGCCATCTTCAGAGCTTTCTGTAGCATCGTGGCTTCAAGACCCCACGATCAAAACGTATCAAAGGCAAACAGCGCTGATAAATAATTCTCACTGTGGCCTTTAGTTTTTTAATACTTTATTTCCATGTATTTAGAGCTTTTAATTAATATTAGCTTATTAAGAAAAGCACCTCGTCTTTCAATGGCGAGGTACAGATCTTGATAAACTGCTTGTAGTGAAAGAAAACAGGGTGAAAAAACAAGCACCAAATCCAGACCAGAAATTAGTGGAATTCCCAATTCGAATTGGAAATATGGTATGGATGACATGTTCCTTTAAAACAATTTAGAGGTCGGAGTCTAAGTTGTGGGCTGATGTGTGTCCCTGGTCTATTATTGGTAGTATATGGGCTAATATTTTAAAAAGTTTTTACGTTGTTATATTTTACAGCGTACATTAAACATTGTTATTATAGTTTTCTTGACTTTGTTGGCTGAATGTAGATGCGCTTGACTTACTAGGCCGCAGACAAATTTATTGAACAAAATCTTCTCTCCTTCTTCTAAATATCTTTTTTATTTACTGAATCTACATTTAGCAGTGGGCATCGCATTCCTGATGACGATGATGTACTAAGATGAACAGATTCGTAAGTTAATTGAGGTCTTTTTCAAAGATTCCAACGCTCTGGGCTGTTTTAGAAAAAAACGCATTTCTTTTTCCAATATTCTAGATCTATTAATATCATTATAACAAGTTAACAACGACTGTAAGCCTTTCCGGGCTCGATTACCGATGGAGTAAATTCCTTAACCACAATCTACGTTATTTACTTTATGTATTGTTACAACCTAAGTGCCGACAAAGACTAATTCCACGTACAGATTTGTAGAAGCACATTTATTAGCCGTCGGCATTTGAACTAATAACATTGAAACTTTTGTAATTCTTTTATGATCGTCTTCTTTTGTTTACTTATTTATTGGCATACGTTGTTATTGTGGAGAACAGCCTATTGTACTCGTTTATGGCCGCTTGCAGGTGTCATTAGCCAGGTGTTACGGATTAAGTACAAGCTGATTCTAGGAAACTATGTCGACGATGGTAGAGAGAGGGGGCAGTCGAACGAGAACCACGATCGAAGCGAGACTTGTGTACATTCGGGAATCTAATAGTGACGGACTTTGCACGTTTTATTGAATTACGACCTTCTGCATTATGTTTTGATTTGTTGTGTTCGGTTATATTTTTACCTGTGTTATACGTGTTTGTATAGTTCTAATAGACTCTTTAATAATTCCAACGGCATTTTAATTCGAATCCCGCACGCGTAACAGTATATTCAGCAGTGGACATCAGTTTGCTAATGACGACGACGTACATATAAAGGGCAACAGGTTAATAAGTTATTTAAGGTTCTTTTTAACTACAATAAAGATCTGGTCTACTTTATACGTGTTTCTTTTTTCAATATTCTTAATTTTAATAGCATCATGACAAAGACCAATACCTACTAACCAAAAATGTTATATATCAATCCGGAAGCAATTAGTGTCTAAAACGTTACAATATATTAGTCAGCAGTCAGTTTCTAATGATTTGTTGTTACAAGTGATTGTACTCCGACCTTCATAATGTCAGAATTTAATAGAAATATCGTTTAACAGACCTTAACTTTAATCCATACTAATATGCCTCTACGAATGTGAAAGTGACTTGGTTTATAATGTTTGAATAATTGTTTATTCTTTCTTCACAGTCTTGCGAATGAACGGATTATCACGAAATTTTATATATATAACTTACAATGACTTACATAAATATATGTAATGTTAAGTAATTTATTTGCAATTTTACCATACCGTAGTGTAACGGCACAATTCTATGCGTGTAGGAAGTGAGAAAGAGCACTAATCCCTGCGGTCGGGCGGCCTGTCGTAAGACGCGACAAAACAGCCCACAGCCAGGTGGTAGGGCATTTACCCACCTGGATGGCAACCACCCCTTGTCTAGACTCTATAGTATGCCGCAATAACAAACTTATGTTCTGGGATGGGGCCAGGTTCCAGTTCCTCCCCTGCCCTTCGTAAGGAGCACATTCGTAACACTTTTGGTGTTGCAAATGTTCATACTCGATGGTAAACCATGTCGGTCGGTGGGCGGTCCGCCCGTCTGCTGTATTCACGCCATAAAAAAACATGCAATACGATATGTTTGTCTCTAGAATTATCTTTTTTTTATTCAAACTAAATTTTGCATTAGATGTAGCCAGGACAACTAGCTTTTTAATTTCAAATAAATAAACAAAGATCAAAATAAATTTTCCATTGATAATGTTACACGTACAAATGCGTATAATCGTTTCGCATTGTAATCTTAAAAGTGATATTAATAGCCGTATGTTCAATTTCTTATAAATATTTAACTAATTAAACATTAAACACCCATTCAATGAAAATTAACAACCGTGAGAACCCAGTCTGTTTGCTATAACAATCTTATCTCAATTACTCTTGAATGTGTATTGTTTTATCTTCATTCACTTAAATGAATCAACTTAGGAAGCATACACAGTACACGTAGAATTTTCAATCCGCTCGCTCCGAGGAATCTTTAGGAATATTAACGTAATAACCTAGTGCAATGAGTTACGGTCTAATTCATATTGAGTTAGAAAAAGTTTGTAGTATTCTTTGAAAACCGTAAAGAAACCTTCAAACTTACTCTAGCTGAATGTGAATAAAACCGTAATCGATATAATCCTATCGATATTAAGTGATTATACTATGAGGATTTAACGAAAGAACAATTTATATCACAAAATAAATACATATAATGTCAAACCATACCTAAAGTAATTGTAAGACATGGTTATCTTAACCACGCCAATTTCCAGTATAAGAGAAAAGTCAAAGGTACTGTCTGTAGTATTCCTTAACAGGTCTTTAAGTTTTGAGCTCTATCGGGTTGAAGTGACAGATAAAAGACACAAAAAAGACGTACATGTACCCGCCACGCTTTCCAAGGTGGAATGGTGGGCTTTACACTTGCGAGACATCGGCAGGCTTCTTCTCCTTTAACAGTAACTATAATTGCTTTGGAAGCGGTGGTAGACTTATGACCTTCAATAAGTAATCTACAAAATTCCATTTTATAATAAATACATTCATTTTCAGACATTTACGTCGTGTGGGTTTATTTATTCACGATGTTTTCCTTTACCGTCAGTACGTAATAATTACAAAAACATATTATTAGGCCAGACAAACTGCCTAAACGGTACATGATTCCCGATATAGTTTCGTATATACAATACAATTAATTCAGGATTATAAGTGTCGATTTTCCTTCCAGTATTGTTCTAGAATAAACCAACGCAGGATGGATTTGCATATCGGGTAAAATTTAATTATTTCTTCAAGCGGTGGCTGTAAAGTTTACGCGAACGTAACTGCATGGAAAGCTAGTTCTTACATATATAACTACTATATATATCTGTTCCCAGTGGGGTAGGTAGAGCCGATGTATATCCACCTGCTACGATCCTAACAAAACTTTTCGCTTCATCAACTTTCAATTGTCTCAATTGCTCATTTATTTAAAGTGCCTTTTACCTGACCATTCTTCAAAATATCTTCAATTTGACCACGATGACTATGTTAGTTAGCTAGTTCTTCAATAAGTAAAAAATAGATTCAAGACCCGTATCCGAATATAGCTCACGACCTACGGCTGAGTCAAACAATAATATCCGCACAGCATGGAATGATATCACGTGAGCTGCCGATTATGTTGCTTACCTGGATAATATTGGCCGAACCTTTAATGTCAAGTTTAAATCGGCAGGTCATATTTGTAATCTTGCAGTTATAATAATAATAATATTTGGAGTTCCAAATTTGATAGATATGGCAATGGCTATGGCACTCGATACTTCCGTAATGTGTGTTAAATTTCACATATTATGTATCTACCTCATAGTAGTACTTGAGATAATTATTTTGACAGACATACAGACAGACGTCGGAGTGAGGCTATAAGGATCAGAATCGTAAAATGTTTTATCGAAAGCCTAAAAAAAGTGATTTGTCTGAGTAAGGGAGATAAAGTGGTGAATTAAACAATTGTATGATAAATGGATTCGGAAACTGAAAGTATTTCCAACAGTTTCTACATCCAATAGATTTAAAATTTAATTAATAAATTAATTACATCAAGTCCTACAGTATAATTTATTCTCTATGATTTTACATTAAATTTAACTTCGGACCCATATTACGTCCAAACCATTTAAATATCTAGGTTAAAAAGTACCTTTTCTTTCATTTTATTCATTTATTAATTTCATTTAAGTTCTTTAGAATACATTTTAATCACGTTTCTCATGAAAACTATTATATTTTTGGGGACAAAAATTATTTAACGCATATATAATTTATTCGTGGACGTAGCAAACGTAGTACATAACAATCTAGTTTGTTTTCAAGCAAAATAGGATCAAACTAATATCTGAACAATGTCACTATAAAATTTTATATTATTTGTTTTTCAGTTCATCAAATTCCCTTAAATAAAAGATATAATAAAGAATATTAAACAAAAGTCGTGTTACCAATATATTTTTTAAGGTTATTTACAATCAAAACATTAAAGACCACATGACATCATTATATTTATTACTAAGTTTGTATGTGACCAGAATGATTCTAGTATTTTCTTTTTAGAACAACTATATTACAATCTGATCTAATTCTGAGAAACAGTATGAAGAAGTTTACAATGTCATTTCACAGCGTCTTTTATTTAAACGGAATCAGATGTATCTTAGAGAAGATTAATGGTTTCGGTTAAATGATTTATGTGGGTATACTAATGACATCAATACTAATTTTAGTTTGGGAGTTTTAATAGCGTTTTGTTTGTTTAAATTTTAGGCCTCTTACGCCGTGTTTTCCTTCTTTTTTCTCTTTATTTTTGTTACGGATTTTTATCCACATGTCAATCTCATTAGGCACCACTAAACTAAAACTATTTTAGTTTATTGATGAGCAATGATTTTTTTTTACAACTATTTCCGTAGTAGGCTCTGACATCACACTTTGAATTATGCCTATATCTATTTTATTTGTATTTGCTCTTCAGTTATTTTCGTATCGAGCACATAACTAAAAAATTAAAGGGAAGCAAAATATTTGGTGACTAATAGATACATGCCACTAATACCTAGAACTTTTCTAATATTCTTAAATACATACACTGATGTAAACATACATTGGGTCTTAGAAATTCTATCACTTTACTAATTTATCAATCACAAAAACATTAAAATTAGATTAAGGCAACCCTAGACCAGATGTTATCCAAGTAATATTTTTAAGTTTATAAACTTTGTTTATACCTTTTATTTTCGATAATAAGATAATTTACACGTAATAAGGTTTCGAAGTTACGCGACTGAACCCGCGTGCCGATTTGGAGAGCTGTAAATTAAATTGAACGAAAGACGAAATCTCATAGAACATTATACAAAGTAATCTAAATGAATTCGTCTAAATAAGGAGTGGCGGACACTGCGTCCTCAGATAGGGCACAATGAAATGGACTGACTCATAAAACGAACCGAAAATAACCGAAGTAACATTCTTTGCCCTTATCCTGATCCAAAGTAATGAATGCATTTAAGAAGCTAGTTTCGAATGAGATTTGTTCGAAAATATGTAAGCATGCAGGAGATTTTCTAAAAACTTAAAATGTAAATTTTAAGGATATTTTTTTAAATAGCACAGAACAACGCGTTTCTGAGGATTCGATAGGAGAAATTAAGAATTCTTATCCCGCAGGAAAACTTAAATATCTTAGAAAAAATATTGCGGTATAATTTTCGGGTCCCTAAACACATATGTAGGTATAAAATTTCACACTACGTACTACGGAATCAAATGTTTAAACCATAAAAAGATAACTAGACAGTACCTTTGTATTATTATCAATTTTCAATATAAAAAGGAGCCCGAGGTAGACAAATATGAAGTTAAAAAAATTAGCTAGACGTGTTGCTGGGGAGTTACTCGCCGCTTCTTCTACACGTTGCGAAGCGGTATACATAAAATAGGAAGTAGTAACATTTTTAACTTACATGTATACTCTTCAAAAAATGTTCTATAGTGGAAGTTTGTTTGAATAGAAACTTTTGAATCTTGAACTTTATCAATGTGAATTTAAAACAAATCATAAATAAACTTAATGATATTCCATGACGAAAGAGCATTGTACCTTTCAAAGCATCGGATCCTTGCGCCATTTATTTACATATAAGTATCGATGTCACGTCACAGTCCGTGTTTAGCTTCATATAACATGTCATTCAGCAAACCAGGCTCTCGTGACATATAGCGGGTGGTCTGTGTCTCTACCAGTTCTACGTGACTAAACGTCTGGCTTGGGTCGATACCATTTAAGGCGCCTGTTGCTGCAAAAGGTCGAATGTTGGATGCATACGAAACAACTTTTCGTTTGTATTTACTGATCAATAATTTACCAAAAATAAATATCATAAATCTTCATGAAATGAGACGTAACATGCTTTTTCCTTAATTTTTATATACTTATTTTTAGTTATGAAAAAAGGTCACCAGACCACCTCCAGCTTATTGACATGAAAGCATTATACTCCTTCAATTTTTATTAAAATAGGATAAAAAATATATATCTTCATTAAAGAGAGATAAATAATTTGGTCTTATTATTTTTTTTAAATACTACTTTATTTTATTCACAATAAAATGATAATGCATCTGCAAAACGGCCGCGTCTATAAAATCCCGCCCTCTTATCGCCCAAAAAATCAGTACCTAAAAACCTTCAAGGTTTAGCAACGTTGGCGTTGCTAGAAGCCTTAACTTGCTTAACAGACTATTATCATATAGAACGATCTATTATAATTGTTATAAGTTTTCTAAGCAAGTTCGTTCGCGTAACTTTCTGGGATCATAAAAAAATATCAAATTAATAACATCTTGAATTCGGCGCGAAGTATAACATATTTTTTTTTTAATATTTTGTTTTTGATATTTTTATGTTTTACTTGGCACCGACTTCAAGATGTCGTAGAAAAAATATTTTTTTATGCTTTTTTGGTTACTCTTGAAGGCGGTTTCTTTTTAATAGAATTTTTTTATTTTACCTTTTTAAGCTACGTATACGGTATCCCTAGTAAGGTAGCTTCGTGAATGCGCCACCGATGGCTAGATGAAACGCAACTTATACCTCAATTTACACGTTTGAGCTATTTGTTGTTAAGGAGATTCTTTGTAGGTACGCCTTTCTAGTCCCAGTCCAGTACATTCTTAAGTACATACATTTAGTACCTTCTCGTCTTCGGATTGTTATAAACCTAACAGTATTATAATCACCACACATTAACTATTTTGATTTTGAGGAATTCCCTGCTATATATTTGGAATAGTATAATAACAATGAAATTTATATGAAACTACCTTGAAGTTGTACTGAATTCAACGCAAATGGAAACAAAAAAAGTATGGCTGCAAAACCTCAAAAAAAAAACATTTACTGTACAATTTCAATTATTTTTCTGGTATAGCTTCAAAGTCCAATAGTAATAAAATATATATGGGAACACTTTGAAGCTATGCTACATCCAATGCAAACTAATACAAAAAATTGGTTCTAAAACAAAAAAGTTATGGCTGAACATACCTACATAAAAAAAATATTTACATGACGAATTGGGAACCTCCTCCTTTATTGAAGACGGTTAAAAAATGTTCTGCCTTAAAGTTGATTGGTCAAAAAACCATTTTGCATTTTGTAATTTTATTACTTTTTGTCGTCATGAAACGAAAATTGGTCACTTCGGCTTTTGCCACGTCAAAGGGTTTCTGCATATAAAACGGTCAAGTTCGAAGGCCAGCAATCAATTGTATACAGACAACAATGCGCATTTTGGAGGACGTCCGGTAGAATGTCGTCATAGTTGATTTTAGGACGATCGGGGTATGCATATATTCGCTTCATATCAAGGGAGAAAAGTTATCTGGACTCAATATATTTCTTTTTGCTTGCTACAGCTGAGCTCAATTTAAAAAAGCCACTCTCTAAAATTATGAAGCTAATTCAAAACCTCCAAAAATCACATTTAAAAGGGAGACCACCTAATAGTGGAGTCGTGTACTTATTGTAGTACGTAGTATTTATTGTCACTCATCTAATACAATACAACTTATTATTTAGAACAGCAGATGATCAGGATAGGTCGCGGGAACTTGAGTGGCCTACGGAGGCAGTGCATTGGCTGACGACGATTTTTTAAAAGATAATACACGAGTTATTAAAAAAAGTTCGAACCGGAGCATGATAAAATAAAAACTTGGCTAGGGAACCCCAAAAAACATTTAATTAAAAATAATTACATCCATATCTATTTCTCAGATCGTGTTAAAACCAATTGTCGTTGTAAATATTTTCAGCTACCAACGATCTTGACTTTTTACAGAATTTCCCACAAACATAATAATTCAAAAATTTGACGTCATGAGGGAACACTACGAATTTAAAACCAAATACTTCATCACCTGTTGTCTTAAATAAAAAGTCAATAAGGACACCAATATGATGACGATGATGATTTTCTTTTTTTATTCTATTATCAAAAACCTGTGTAACGATACACAACACGTCCAGATTGTACGTTGAATTTTATTTCATCCATCAGTTGAACGTATGAGTGGGGGGATATCGATGTTTTCATGCAATTGAAATATACCTTTCCGCAATCCATAAACGTAATAATCAATAAGCGAGCAATTCAATAGCGACCATTTCTAGCTAAAGAAGGAAAATATTTATAAGTTCCCTCGACCCGCCATTCCTGCATCCCTCCCTAATGGAATTAATGAATTTGTGGATGGCATTGTACTGTTCGCTTGGCTGGGTCCTACGGAAGCATGCTTGCTTTGTTATATGGGCCTGGTGTAGCTAGATAATACCAGTCATATAAATGGAAAATATAAGTACCAACAATAAAGTGCTTAAAAGTAAAGTTTTGTACCTTAAAAAACACACTAAGCCGGTGGTTTGTTACAAACGTCGTAGGCTGCGTACGGCGTGGCGCAATACGCAACCGATGAACGCTTTGAAAATGCACTAGAGTGGGCTCGCCCAAAGACCTGAAGCGGCGAACATACGTTGTACGCGGCGTCCATAAGATCATTGTTGAGATTTTTTTGGTATTAATCTGCCAATTTCAAAGTAAGAAAAGACAGGTGCTTAATTCAATGCAAATCAGCAAATAAGATTTTGATCGGTGATTTGTTCCAGTCGTTGGAAATTTGTGGACAGCACAAATATTAAGTTAAACTAACTACATTAAACATAGGTGTTATTAAGATTTAAAAACTTACACATAATGACAAAATTTGTACTATATTAGTAATAAATTTGAGAATTTTAGCAAAAGTAAATTTCAAGTTTTCGTGCATGATTCATTTGTATGATATTTTACAGAGTTCAAAAGGTAATTACATATTACATAAATTACA
This sequence comes from Dendrolimus houi, assembly GCA_039645545.1. Taxonomy (NCBI): domain Eukaryota; kingdom Metazoa; phylum Arthropoda; class Insecta; order Lepidoptera; family Lasiocampidae; genus Dendrolimus; species Dendrolimus houi. The sequence goes on from CM077122.1 coordinate 4,123,808, forward strand.
AGTCCCATGCGAACGAATTGCGGTCATAGCTAGTAAATACATGTTTTTGCCGACAACTCCGGCAGATTGAGTCATCACATGCAAGATACACGTTGCATTGAATTCAAAATAAACTCGTACAATGATATTCAATGCGATGTTATCATAAATTTTATAATAAATATTATGGTGTTTACTTGCTCGGAACAATAACAATGAAGTGTTCCTGTTGTAGGATATTTTCATTCTTTCCGCAATAATTTAATTATCGCTGTATTTTATAAGTACCGTTGGAAATTGCTAAATTACTGACAATTTATCGTATGATAACGATACATTATAGAAAAAATAGTAATATAATACTTTTGCGAACCAGGTAGGGTTACCTGACCAAACAAAATAAATTTATACGAGCTACTTATGACGTCATAAGTAGATACAAGTAAAAGAAGTCAAATCAAATAGCGTATTCATTATTGTTTAAACCGTAATCAAAATTATTTCTAAGATGATATTTAAAAGTAGATGATGTTATTTTAACTAGTCTAGTAAGATGAAATGTTAAAATATTCTAATATTTTATTATATATATTACTGCATCATGTGTCTGCATAGCATCCCTATTCCGAACATACTATCAGAATTTTGTAAATGAAAATGAATGTATTTATTTCAAAATGGTTCTTAAACCGATTTTAGACGGTTCATTTCTGTCTTTCAATTTGGATGAATCAACCAAAGTGATCCACAAAAACCTAAACTTCAATCATTTAATGTCATTGAATACCGCCGTGTCCTTTTAGTTCTGTGCTTTTCAATCGAATTGATTCAATTTGGTTGGTCCATCTAATTTTAATCATCACAAATTACTTATTGAAAGTCATGAGTCTACTAAAGCTTCCAAAGCAATTTGTGTTACGGTTAAAGAAGCAGCGCAAAAAACTCCCCAATACCTTATAGATAGTATCATTTAGATTACAATCGGTATATAAATATTTGACTGATATGTTGATTGTAATAAAAATAAAAGCGTGTCAATATAAAATTGATTTAAACAATATTCGTTGAATAATTTTTGAGATGTGGGGAATTTTTAATTAAATACTTTTTTAAACAGTCTACATGTTTGTCATCTCTACTGAACCCTTTATAGTTCGCAGACTGTAAAGCACTTACCCAATTTTATTAAACACTTTTTTAAACAGTCTACATGTTTGTCATCTCTACTGAACCCTTTATAGTTCGCAGACTGTAAAGCACTTACCCAATTTTATTAAACATACTTTGATACGTTAGACAGTTTCTCCGTTTCTAAATTACGCAAGCAAAAAGGTGAGATAATACAATTTCTAAAATATTATTGGTTCATTGATATTTAAACTTCATAACAATAAACATTATATGAAACGAAATCAAAAGTAATGAGGTACTAAAATATTAATTTTAATTATGCTGCGGTTGTGAACGTCGGAATTTTAAAGTTCAAACGTGAAATGTCTCGTATTACATATTGCTATTAAAATGTTATTGCAAGAATGCAAAGTGAATTGATGACAATGGCTTGATTATGTCACTGGCGTTGTCACGAAGCAACGTGCGATTATTAGAATGTTCAATGTTTGGATTTCCAAGTTATTACTACGACAATATTAAGGCCAAGTATTGAAACACATTGTCTTCTATTAAAAAATATGACTACAAATCATACTAGTTTACTTATCAAAATCTCACTAAGCAAATGTTGAACCATCTCTTGACTATGAAGCTCTAAATTCCCAATAAATGTTTGTTTTTTCACTTATAAATTAAATTGATTTAATAGGCATAATAAATGAAATAAGAATGTTAAACATAGTTGTAATAACCAAATTAATTAACTAAAGAACGAAGGGAAGCAAATATCTATAGTTGCCAAAACTATGATTTTTTAATTTATCTCATGATTTAACAGCTGACGTTTAATATTTCTAATTTTTGACTCCTTGTTGGCGACAATTAACTGATTCAGGTAAAACCACTATTTTGCCTCTTCGCCATATTAACTAGGTCTAGGTGTTGTTTAATTTTAATACATATTTAAATATTATTTATATACAAAATACATATATTTAACAAACAACTATTTGTAGGACTGTAGGTCAGATATAGTTGTTACTAGTGACCTTGTTTAGTAACTATTGTCAAGATATTACCTTTATCTCTGAAAATAAACGTTCCTTGATTCGTTAGCCCCATCATCATTCAGAGATAATTAAATATAGTCAGCTTTTTAAAATAATTACGTATTTCCTTTACTTCGATATTATGCAAAATAAATATTAAAGTTTTTATTCAAATTAAGTTCTAGTACAGAACTTGTATACGCGGCAGCTTTCGTATCCGTGATATAACAGACAAACTACAAGATTCTCGTCTACATTGGTACGACCGAGATTTACGAAACCCGACGAGTTATGTAGGGAACAACTATCAGCCTATGCCGACTCATTGGCAGGGATACATTAGACCAAATAATCAGACGAAAAAAAAACAAAATATACAAGTGTCTCTTTAAAACTAATGACAACGTATTAAATCCATCCTATTTTAACCGACCTAAAGAAAGCAGGTCTAATTACTTTGCACTGATTTCAAGATATTGTAGAAAATATTTATTTTTAATTACTTGTAAAATTTTGTTATCTGTACTTTTTTCGTACCTATGCCATCTCTAATATATTACTACCTCTTGGCTCCAAAACAATTCGTAGATTTTAACATGACTACCAGGAACACAAGATGCAGGACATTTGGCCTAGAGACGTTCAAAGATGACAAACAACCGCATGCAACGAGAACCATGTGGGTGCGGGTTCGACGCCCCGGCCGCGACTGGGTATGGATATAATGGAGCGATTGTCGTCGCCGTTACACGCCCACCCGCTCACGCCTCTATAAAATATCACCGTCTTAGATAAATCATAGACTTCTGAGAATTATGTTCTCCCATTCAAAACATAAGGTAGGAAGCTGCTTTACAATTTCAAAGACTTGACATAAAACTGCATCATTAATAAAAAAGAAATCAACTTTATACAAATTTCATGAAAACTAATTCTTATTCATGGCCCTGAAAAAAACATAGAACCTGAAAAGACATAAAAACAAACTTAAGTTACCATTTGCGTATGAGTTGTTTATAATAACCATGTGTTGACTATAAAGGAAACATCGAAAGGAGCTCTCTCTTTTCTTTCACCTTTTCCCAATTATTTGGGGTATCTATTCTGACATACTCCAATATCACATCACAAATCATCATGTCATCCATCATAGGAACCATTCATATTGAAATTATCAATGTGTAAAACCCTTTTCCATTCGGTCTTGGACAAGCGTAGTAGAGGTTGATCAGCTAATATTAGGTTATTGCGACTGTTCAAATTTACAATTAAAATAATTACGTAATATGTAATCGATAACTGTGAAACGTATTAAGAAACATAAAACAGTTTATTAATAGGTAATAAAAACATCAAATGGGTTTATTAGCAAAATATATGTTCCCAAGTTACCGCAACAATTTAAATATAAATATTTCGAGACTTGCCATTTTGCAACAATAGTTAACGGTTCTCAAATGCTCACACAAACGGTGATATATATACATATAAACCATTTATCTAAGGAACCGAGTTAGTCGGTTGTCTCGTGATGAAGCGGAAGAAGAGATTCTTTTATGTGATCGACAAACCCATTGGGATCGAAGTGATTGCTTTTTTATAGAGGTCAATGACTAGGATCAATATGTTAAAGAGCTACTTTCAGTTAATAGTAATTCTGTTTTAGAATATCTCTCGATGACAAATGACGAGCAAGTTCTAATAGGTTCAACTGGCATCATTTTCTTTGGATTCAGCTAGGCGCCCCGGGCGAGTAACGGATTTGGCGCCCTTTTATATCCTACTAATATAAAGAACGTGAAAGTTTGTGAAGATCTATGGATGCATGTCTGTCACTCTCCTACGCAATAACTACTGAACGGATTTTGATTAATGAAACTTCACAGTAATATAGCTTATACATCAGAAATTAAGATGGCGCGCGCGGCGCCCTGTAGGGTCCGGCGCCCCAGGCCGCCCACCCCTAAAGCCCACACTGGGTGGATGGTAGACTTTAATGCTGTCTTCGCTCTTTCTACCAAGTTAAATATAAACTTCGCGTTTTATGAATTTACTTCTATGCCTAATTTATTACGTAGGTATCATACAATTTATTAATAAATATAAATATAATCGACAAACACACATATTGTATATCCCCAAATTAAGCAAGTTACGCTTTTGTTATGGGTTATATACAACGGACTACTCTAAGGCCGATCCCAGACCACCCAGGTAATAGTAAATAACAGAGAAAATTCATTTCCGAAATTTACCATATCAAGAATCTAACTCGGAGCCTCTGCGTTGCAGTGAGGTAAGCTGGCAAAGGCTAGCCCGCTCAAACACAGAGGCCGTCATTAAACTAATAAAATAAACAAATCTTAATATATAATAGTTATATTTTTATTATATTGTATTTAACTTATAATAATTTACTTATATAATCTCTTAAGTTTATAAGTAAAATACTGAGTTCAAGTCAACGCCTTCTAAGGGTAAGGCTATTATGGATTCAGATTATTCGAAAATACTATAGAAACGTGAAAGTGCCTTCGTATGTTTATGTTCGTTTGTTATATTTTTTTTAAACAGACAGACGGATTTGACTAAAACGTAATGGTTCTGTTTATGCTAAAATAACTACGGAACCTCAAAAATAGATTAATTTGATCTTACTCGGTCCACCTCTTGTTTTCATTACGAATAATTCGTACCTGTAACAAAAAATATAATTAATTAATTATATTATTTTTGTCTTTTTAACGTAGGACATAAAATAAAGCGCACTGTTGACGATTAATTTCATCATAAAATACCACGAGGGTATAAATAAGTAAGCTAAAAAAATACAGAATAATCACAATATATTTGTAGTACATGAGCGGGTAGTCGCGAATACTATTTACTATATAAGGTACAGGGAAAAGTAGGCATATCATCAGTCTACACGCGACGGCAAGGGCAGTGGTACATAAAGGTACTCTGGCGCGACATCATACGGGTTGAACGGCATACAGTACAATGTTTCTTAAAACATTTTCAGCTATAACTATGTATTATAGGCATTAGAGTTTATTTTCGATACCATCAAATATCTTCCTTCACTTGCCTTGAAACTTATGATTTTTTTCTTTGACAAAGCGGACCCATAATTGCACTCTTTTTCTGTGCTTTTTTAGCAGATCCTTATAAGTAGACGCCGTTCATCTTGTTTTCGTTTCTCTTAGTGTAAATGGTGATCTTAGACAATTGGGAATATGATATATGTATTTTAAAATAAATTATAAACCAATTAATATAAAAAAAATACATTCATATCATCTTACTGTTAAAATATTACGATAAAAACTACCTTATTTTTTTTTTAAATCCAACTTCACAAGACTTACGATGTCTAGCTCCCTGCAAAAATTCTTTGAATGTTCACTATGCTATTTATGCATAATCATAATTACTATACTATCCACGCGACAAGAGGATGAAGTACAATTTATGAAGTAGGCTATAAAACAATTAGCTGGTCGAGAAATAAGTCCAGAGTTCATAATAATTAAGGTTAAGAGGACAAACTGAATAGTAAAAAATATTGTTCATCATTATGAAACAGTAACGTTAATTTTGTCTATGCACGTTAGTTACAAATTAGTCTTTTTATTATATGCGTGAATTTCAACTGAGTTACAGGGCATTGTCACGCTGAAAGCGCGTTTACAGCCCTGCCCACTCGACAGGGCGACGACCTACGAAGGGTTGTATCGTGCTGTGTTCAAGTGATATAATGCTAACGGAAAATTCACGCTTTTATATCACAACATTTCTTACCCAAATCAGTCCTAAATGAAAAGTTACGTATTAATTACTAATACTTTAAATTACTGCTCCGTATTCTATGTAAAATATTTCATTGTCGGGGATAAAAAGTATATTGTTATACTATCTATAATAAGACAATGTTAGTCTTATTATATATGGTATAACTCGAAGCCACGCCAGGTTATACAAGTTCTAGCAACTCATACATATGTAGTGAGAGTAGACATAACTTTGAAAATGTTTTTAGTGTGCCATGTGACTGCTTGTAATGGTGGTTATAATTGTTGGGGTTGTCTGGAAGAGATCGCTTTTTAGCGATAAGACCGCCCTTTGTACACAACTAGATATAATTTTAGTTTTTAAGTTCATTTTTGTATTGGTGTATAATAAAGTGTTCTATCTATCTATCTATCTATAATATACTTATGTAAAGAATAAACAATAAAAAATTTAAATCATAAATTTATTGCAGCAACTATTTATGTAACCCTTTTTGTCAACTCTACTGACCATCGACGCGTGACATCATGAGGCTATCGGCAAACTTTCCGCGCACGGGTAGTATTTGATTTTTATTCCGCGCTTAAAACCGTTATAAGGTAGTTTTATTACGTGCACTAGTCGCTAAAACTTTAAAAAAATACTATTCCTACTGTCATTTGACTATGCGAAAGGGATTTTTTTGATAGAACTGGTATAATCTAGCTTCTGATTCGGCAACTGCTTGACGTTGAGTTTCGGGACAACCAAATAGGTTGGGGAAAAAGACTTTTCGCATATAGTATGTATGAACTTGTAATAAGATCTCTTTGGCTATACCAGCAGCATCTGGCTGGTTTTGGTATCATTAAAAAAAATTAATTTTAAAGAAGACAATTCCAAATTCAAATTAGGAAAATGTATGATGTATGTATAAATGTATATGATTTTCATTTGTTTTTCTAATTGTTAAAATAAGTGAATCTAATGAAGAAATTCGATATATTTTAAAATTTTACTACAAAAAAGGTAAAAATGCAACACAAGCCGCGGAAAAAATTTGTGATGTTTATGGACCTAATGCAGTATCTGTGAAAGTAGCGCAAATTTGGTTTAAGTGTTTTCAATCCGGAAAATTTGATATCAAAGATGCACGTCGCTCTGGTCGCCCTGTTACGGACTAAATTGATGCCATTTTTGCCAAAAAGTGGAGCAAGATTGGCATATTAGTAGTTACGATGTAGCTGGAGAACTGGGAATTGAACAAAACGGTTTTGGCGCATTTGAAAATAAATGGGTACACAAAAAAGCTCGATATATCGGTGCCTCGTGAGCTCACTGAAAGAAACCTAATGAACCGTGTACTCATTTGTGATTCTTTATTACGACGTAATGAAACCGAACCATTTTTGAAGAAGCTGATAACTGGTGATGAAAAGTGGATCACGTACGACAAGAACGTGTGAAAAAGATCGTGGTCAAAGGCCGGTCAGGCTTCACAGACTGTGGCAAAACCCGAATTAACTCGCAACAAGGCGATGCTGTGTCTATGGCGGGATTGGAAGGGCATTATTCATTATGAGCTGTTACCGCCAGGCACGACCATCGATTCTGAAATGTACTGCGAACAACTGATGAGGTTAAAGCAAAAAGTTGAGAGAAAGCGGCCGGAATTAATCAACAGAAGGGGTGTGGTTTTTCACCATGATAACGAAGACCTCGCACATCTTTAGCCACTCAGCAAAAATTACGAGAGTTTGGTTGGGAGGTGTTAATGCATCCGTCGTATAGTCCTGACCTTGCACCTTCAAATTTTCACCTGTTTCGGTCTCTGCAGAATTCCTTAGGCAGTGTCAGGTTAACATCACGAGAGGACTGCCAAAACCACTTGTCGCAGTTTTTTGATCAGAAGCCCCAAAATTTTTATAGCAATGGGATCACGTCCCTACCTACAAGATGGCAAAAAGTTATACAACAAAATGGCACCTACATACTTTAGTCAAATGTAAATAAACTTTATAAAAAAAACCTTTTTAATTTTTATATAAAATGCGAAGAACCTTTTTCCCCAACCTAATATATATGTACCTGTATGTTAAATTAAATGCCAGTCGGTTCAATTCCCAGGTCATGTAGACGGGAAAAACAAATATCTATAGTCACATAAAATGTTCATATGAATTATATAAGTTGTTTTATCTAAAAACTTATCAATTGGACCATCCACCTGACAACAGACGAACAGTTTTCACGAATCAATTGTTTCAGTGCTCACCACAGAGTACATTAATATAATAGGAGTGTTCACAGAGTTGCCGTTTGAGGCTCGACGGTCGTTATAACCGCTAACCTATACAATACCATCGTGGGAAAATTTACTTCATAATTACCGAGACACTTAGAAACGAACTTAAAGTTCAACAATGTCATAGAATCCAGTTGTATTATATCAGAGATGCTAAGGATGAGACATTTCGGATCTGGAATAGAAATGGATGTTGTATGAAATTATTTGGGATTATCCGAAGTAAAATACAAATAACCACAATGTAATAATTTGATAGATAGTGTATCGGCTCCGCGAGTGAATACCTTACTATATCGTATCGCATTAAACGTTTACGGTACTCTCATAACAATAATAAATAGAGTATAGAATATCCTAAATTCTCCGAAACTGTTATAAAAATTTGATTACGGTTTCGAATAGATTCTTATTTCCGATATCCGACTTTTGGTTACGATTAAGAAGCACAATTAAATGCCTATATTATATTATAGTTTTGTCTCTAATGCCTCGTTTACATTATGTCCACATTCAAGGCAGCAGCAACCAGAAAAATAAATGCGCGAGTATGTAAACGAAACGTTGATACTCGCGCTGCCGACTTCCTTCGCCAATTTACTGCTTGCTGCTGTAGAAATGACTACAATGTAAACGAGAGATAGGTCATATGGAGGTATATCAAATTATCAGGAACCAAATAACCTGTAAAGTATAAACAAATACTTATTTACATATACAATCTCTTTAAATATGGCTATAGTTTAAAAATTATAAATTAGATTATTTACGAAATCCTTTTTACGGTTTTGAAAATAAAGCGGTTTAATTAATGACCAAATGCCTCTTATAATGGGATGGACACAGCGTTATTTTACCCTTGCAAATGTGACAAATTATTATGTATTGAATAAAAGTTAATACAATTAAAAATATAAAAACTACATACTCCAGGGAACCGACATTTTAGTAAGCTCTGAATATTAATTTTTGTGGGTTTTACCTGACTCGTGTACCTACAAATTATGTATGGGTTGGGTACGACTCACCCCCTCGAAAGGGTTGGTCCTCGATTCACCTCACTCTCTCAGACACTACACCTGTATCTATCTACATTCCACTGTCCTTTGTACATAATTCGTGAACATAATGTACTTGTGTCATCATAATTAAACAGACTTAGGACTTGCCAGCATAAGGTGATAGATGAGTATTTATTGTATGATATCACTGAAAAATTACAGGCTAGTGATACTTTAATTGTACACAAAAGGGTGGTCTTATCGCTGAGGTGGCAGAAATAAAATATTGTAGAAATGTTCATTGGTAGTAAGACACGATGTATTTTGAAATTATTTACATTTTAATAATGTATATAGAAAGAAAGAAAAATTTTATTCGAAGAAATAGTGACGTAATTACTGTTACAACCTAAGCGCCGACAAAGACGAATTCCACGTACAGATTTGTAGAAGCACATTTATTAACCGGTGGCATTTGAACTAATAACTAATAACATTGAAACTGTGGCGCCCTGCCCTTACTCGCCACTAAACTATTGTAATTCTTTTATGATCGTCTTCTTTTGTTTACTTATTGGCATACGTTTCTAGAGAACAGCTTATTGTTGTATTGTAATCATTAGACAGGTGTTACGGATTTTAAAGTACAAGCTGATTCTAGGAAATTCGGTCCACGTGGCCGGGCGGGCACATTGCACTTGTGCAAGATAAAACGATGGCCTGATTGAGGGAGCAAGGCAGTCGAGCGAGAACCACGATACAAGCGAGACGTGTGTACTACAATCGGGAATCTAATAGTGACGGACTTTGCGCGTTTGATTGAATTACGACTTTCTGCATTACATTTGGACTTTTTGTGTTCGGTTATATTTGTCCCTGTGTTATACGTGTTTGTATAGTTCTAATAAACTCTATAATTATTACAACGGCATTTTAATTTGAGTCCCGCACTCGTAACATTACATTCCTTATACATTATTATACACAGAGCATATTTTGAGAATTTGTACGCCACATGTAGTATATATATAATTATTATATATATAGTTATTCATTCACAGTATTTGTATTTTAACATTTTTCTTATAACTCTATATATATACAACAAGGTCGGGATAGTTACACTGCTTATAACCGAAGCACGGCTGGACCGATTTTTATCATGTTTTATTTGTTGGATTTGTCTGTACCCGAAATAGCTAATAATAATTATGAATAAATTGGGAAATTTTCGTAATCATATATAAAGGTTACCGGTGAATTTGTTTGTGCGGGTGTTATTAATAAATATTGTTGACCATAATTATTAACAGTGCCGCGAACATAAAGATCTAATCTTTCCCAACAAAGGTAGGTGGCGCTGGTATCGGGTTCCAAAATTTTGATGAAATGTTTTCTGTGTATTTGAGTTGGTTCCAGAGTGGTTTAGATTTATTGGATCTGGTAGATGGCGCTGCAATCGGGTTCTAGGTGTTTATTTTTTAGGACAGGACAACGTCTGCTAAGTCCACTAGTATTATATAAAAATACATTAATGTATAAAATATTTATTTTATAAAAAAACATACAAGCCTATACAAGAATATTTTTATTTTTTTTATTAAAAAGCTATTTAATAGATGTAACTTAAATGTTTTCTAATTGCTGGAATATAATAATCGTTTTAATAAAACAACTATTGTATACAAATGGAGAAGATGACTCACGAGATCTTGAATTGATCCCAAATGCTTATTTACTGTATCTCCATTTTCAATAAGATGATTTTTTCTTGTTTGAAAACGACAGACAGAACAATGAATGATGACCTCTGGCGTTATCTAGTTATATAGAATTCAGGTAGTTTTCAGATCTACATTTTTAAGTCTTAACTTAGAAAAGTCGGTATATTTTTTTATCCATATAAATATGCACTTAGGCATCGCCTCCTTAAGGTATACAAATAGAATCAAAAAGCTATAACCCCCGTGTTACGAGATCTCTACTTCTCTTTACTGAATCCAAAATAGCACGTTACATGTACTCGAAATGGAAATGAAAGGAAGTGTATATAAACAAAGGCAGGAAGTTGTTAATAATAAATCCGTGACGAATGGTATTGTATAGTTTATTTACGAAAAACCCGAACTAATCGATTTACTACGGCTAACAGTGGTACAGACGTTAATAGTGCAGGTAGAAGTGGGTCACGCGCTTCAAGTGTCAACGTAGTAGGTGTTTGGGCAAAAGTATAGATATTCCATACTTTCTATAAAATTTACTCCCCGTTCTCGATACATTGACACGCAGGAATACTAACTCTAAAAAAATTATATTACTTATATTGAGTAATACAAATAAAAAATATCACTAAACACAAAATGTTATACTTCTTTTTAGCATGGTTTTCATGTAATTGTGGAGAATTTAGATCCTTCGGACTATATCATTAGGTGTTAATATTTTAGGTTATTGGTAGCCCTGCGTGTCAAGTTATTGTGAACTGGGCATACATTCATGGTACTGGAAATTTGATAGAAATTGTGCATCAGTTAACCTTGAGAGGTCGGAAAGTTCGGCGTGGACTATACACACACACACAGACATTTATACTAATATCTAAAGTTGAAGAGTTTGTATGTTTGAACACCCTAATCTCAGGAACTACTGGTCTGATTTGAAAAATTCTTTCAGTGTTAGATAGCCCATTTATCGAGGAAGGAAATAATACCATCACGCTAAGACCAATAGGAGCGGAGCACCAATAAAGAATGTTTCAAAATCGGGAGGTTTTTTAACTTACTTTTTTTACTATTCCACGTGTACGAAGTCGCGGGCAGAAGCTAGGATATTTATTTATATGTATATATATATAATGGTAAAAGGCAGAATCTGGAAGAAGGGATTAAAATGGAAACAAAAGACATGCCAGTTTGTTATAGGAGACATAAATTAATACTCATGTTTGTCTGTCGTGATTTTTAGTTATTTTTTGTACTTTAAGATCTAACTTTAGATATTCCTTAAGTTGACTAAGACTTTTAAACATAATTAAATAACGCAATTGATCGGAAAAAAATATTATATAAATTTGGCTTTGTGTAAAATTGCATTTTTTCCAAGTAAAACATCACACTGATACGCTGCATTAAAGTGACATTTGTTCATAAGGGCTATTAAGGATTAAAAAAAGAAAGTTTGTATTCGGTCAATAAGATCATTTAATGCTCACACATAAAAGTGGGTCACAACTCAAAACTTTTTAATGCTTTGGCGCTGTGCGGTCAAACGTTGATGTTCATGAATAAGGGTTTTTTGTGATGACCACCGAGTGCGGTCTTATTAGACATCGGGGTACTTTAATAAGCCTGACAGTAATCTGTCATCAACTAACGCTGAGTAAATTATATTACTGTGTATTTGTTAGTTTATTGCCAATTTAAATCTGGCTTAGAGACAAATACCGAAGCTAGAGCGTTCCTAGTTTAAGCCTTACATCTAACATCCATAATCTTAGTAGCTTAGTGGCTAACGCAATCGCGTCTTGCGTTTCTTTGAATGACGCCAGTGTACGCAATCCATTTCTTTAAGCACGCGTGTAAACGTCGTCGCAACCGTGCCGCCGCTGCACTTTCATTCACATATATACAAAAAATCACAGAATAGCAGCGCACTGGCTGCCTAGCGGCAATGCCGTCTACACAAGTGCCTTACAGTGAGGAGTTTATACACTGATATTATAATAGCTTCTACGAGTTATCTCGCCTATGTTGAAATACAACAAGTTATGTCATCAATTTTAATTTCAAAAAAAAAACGAAACCTAGCTATTCCACCGGAGTTAAGTCCTCTTACTGACACAGCCAACAATGAAGAGCCAAGACGTGTTCAAGTAAGTGAACTGTAGGGGGTAACTAAGAATAACGACATTATGATGAACCATAACAATCTCTAAGATTATTCTCGAACAATGTCTGCTTATTTGATAAGCATGTTCTAAAAACGTTAATAAATTGTGAGCAGCATAAAAATATATCTATTGCTCTATCCAGCATATAATTATTAATTTAAAATAATATCATATAACACTTGTTAATTGTAGATCAATTTATAGGTTTATTGGCAACAAAACAGCATAATCTAAACATCTCTATATCCCCCCCCCCCCCTTCTTAAAATTATTTACTTTTTTCACGCACTAATTTCAAAATACGAACTTATATCTACCGCAATTAGGGATCGGTATTGTAATTTCAAAAAATTTCAGGTCTATCTTTATAGATCACATTTTAACACACACGCTACCCATGTATGGAAATGATTAATAGTGAAAATATGTAAGTAAGAAACTTATTGAAGGTATTTTTAACATTTGACCACTTATAAATGAGTATTAAATAAGTACTTAACATTGGTTCAAAAATAGCATGCACCAGCGCTGACGCACTTTGGCTCTGCCTAAGTGATAAGAGACTCAGGAAGTGTCTGTATATGAACTTATAGTAAATGAATATATGTAAATACAATCAGAAATTCACGGTCAAGCGTAATCTATATAAAATAATAAAATTAAAATTTGTCTGTAATAATAAAATAATGTCAAAATTTACGTGAAAACTATAATTTATTCGATCATCAAACCATAGAATCATAAATTACAGAAATTTAATATCTTGGTCTGAGTCTGTCAGAGTTCCGAAACTGAAGAGACTCCGAAACGGCTTCTGTTCTATTCTTGTCTTGTTCAGCGATGGCTCCAACGCTTTTTACGTTCCGAAACGGCTAAACGGATTTCAATAAAATATTAAAGATTAATAGTTAGGCAACAATCATTCTAATCAAGATAAATTGTAAGGAGTATAAGGCCTGATTTACATTTGTATTAGTAAAGAGTCTAGTGAACTTACGAAGCTGGCGAGTTAAACTCATATCATCGTACAAAAAGCCAATTAAGATAGATAGATAGATAGGTAACATTTTATTGTACACCATTACAGAAAACGTCGAACTAGTACTATTTTAGTTGTGTAGAAGGGGTGGGGGGGTGTCTTATTGCTAAAAAGCGATCACTTCCAGACAACCCGTGGCAGGAATATTGCTGATTAGGAATTGCGATGCTGGTATACATAATTATGGTATGATTACTTACATTATAATAAGTAATAAGATGTCAATTAAGTACTTGTCTGACCAAGCGATGGTAAGGGCTTAACTCGCCAGTCTCGCATCTCCGCTAATGCAAATAAAAAAAAAGGCTTAAACTTATGTTCTAACTATGCACGTCACTTCGTTCCCGCGCGACTTCGAAGTTGCACTAGTCACCTCAAAAAGCAGTACCATTTAAAATTTCAAGTTGATTTAATTAATTATGCCGTTATTTAAATTGTATTCCGTCTATATAGAGATTCATTTATGTGAAATTGTAGGAAGTACCCAACACTGCCGCCCGTTTAATTAAATCGCAGGCCGAATGTGCACGTTGCATTACGCATTCGATGCACACAAGGCGCTTCCTTCCACTGTTCTGGGAATAGCACCTTTGAGGTTCACCGTTAATATTTGGAGTTGGAAAATTAATAGAAATCTAGTTTTGCCACAAGGGATTGTATTGGGCTGTAATTTTAATTGAAAGTCTGTGTGCACTGCGCAGTCACACACAAAGGTATTTAGTCTACGTTTACACTAAACATTATAATACATATACTCTTAGAGTAATAATATCTAGAGAGATAGTTTCGTACAAAATTACATTCAAAGTTCAAGCACAAAATCACCGTGTGCGTGAGCGCCATGTAATTATTTTCGCTGACACACACAAAGGCACAAATAATGTTGCAAGTAAATAGAGTATTTCCAAAAAGTAGAGAATTAGAACTATTGGAACTCGTCACTCTGAGACTTTGTCTCGCGGAATGACAGGACCGACACGACGACAAACGAACTGCGAGTTTTAGGTCCTACTTAAAAGTGCCTCATTTTACTGACCACTACTCGGCTTCTAAGCGTATTAATTCTATGCATATACTTATATCCAATACAGGAATGAATAATGTATAAAAAATATTCAAGTGAGCTTCTTTGTATTTTTTTTTAATTGGCCAAGCGAATGTGGGGCTCACCACGCAATTTTCTGTTAATTTCATTTTTTATGAAGGCTTACAGTCAAATAAATATTACAAAAAAAATAACATTTAGAACAAAAATGCTACCAACGAGCTATGTGTACCGACTTTCGATAAATCAGAATGAACATACGATACTTTTTGTCCCGAAAATTGGAATATTTTTCGCGGATCTGAATTAAAAAAGGTAAATGAAACCGCGTGGAACAGTCTAATTCGTTTATAGTTTATTTAATTTTTGCACTTTACTAATAGAAAGATAGATCTTGCCTCCTCTTTTTAACTTTTACTTCGCCAGAATGTATGTATATTGTACATTTAACATTCTCAAACCACAAGACTCTAAACACAATTTTTGAAACTGTGGTATGAAAAGGAACGTTTTAGTACTATTATACAATTCTCCAAATTAACCAAATTGATAGACTGCCTAGAATAAACGTAATTGAAATAATCAGACACAAGTATCTTGCAAGAGTTGCATCGTGCACGACTGCTCTGACTCATTGTGTTACGAAATGTCTGTTTAGCTGTTTACGTCTATTGATCTGTAGATGGGATAGACATTCAGATAGACGCAGCTCTGTCTTTGTTTGTATTTTCTATTTATATGTTTGTATTTCTATTTATCTACTGAAGTGAAACTTCTATATAGACGGGGGGTCTTAGGATTTTTCTGTCATGAAAAAGCGTTACAGCCGCATGGAGGAGCGGCATAAATTTAGACTAGGCGTGGTGAGAGGCGGCATAATTTTAGAGTAGACTATGGATGCGTTTTTTGGTTCCGGATCGAATTCAGTACTTTGCTTGATGAAATAAAAAGTTTAAATAAAAAATACATTCATTGAAATGTACCTAACCTAACCAAATCATAATTTACAGTAAACCTGCGAAAAATTGAAATGTGTGTGCTAGGACACATAGTAGAAGTGAAACTTCAACGGACAAATGGAAAAACGAATGGCAACGGAGAAGTGGCAAAACGAATCGCAACAAAATTTTGACTTGAAGTTTTACGGGCAGATTGTTAATGTACTTGTCCAATTTGAAAACCTGCCCATAAAACTTCACTTCTACTATGTGTCCCAGCACACATTTCGATTTTTTGCCCGTATGGTACGAGTATGGCTAGATTAAGTCTTTATTCAACATCATCCAAGCGTTAATTTGTCTCCTATAGTTCCTATATCTTACTATTCATTTGTTGACCTTACGATTTCGATTAGTAGAAGTTTCAATATGACTTGTATGGAGCTTTTGTCAAAATTTAACCAATAGTTAAGCAAAAGAACGGTTAGTAAGATATAGGAACTGGCCATTAAATAGCGGCTTCACCGTTCGATATGTCTATAAAAAATCTTAACGATGGTCCTTTTTTTATTGCAGACGTTCAGCAGACAGGCAGACGGCCCACTTGAGGAAAAGCGGTTACCATCGCCTATGGACATTTGCAACACCAAAGGTGCTACCAATGTGCTGCCGCTCTCTATAGGGAGACTGGAACCTGGCCACTAATGCCGGAACACAACTCAAGCTTGTTATATTTTAGACCAGGGGTGGTAGCCATCCAGATGGTCAAATACCCCACCATCTGGCTATGGTTTGTTATGTCGCCTTTTACGACAGGCCGCCCGGTCGCAGGAAATTATATTCTCTCTCTGTTCCTGCACGGATAAAGGTCTTTAATGAGTTTCTATTTAAATCAATGTCTGGGAACATATTAACTATCTAAAGTTGTAAAAATTATGTATGAGTTTCTGTAAATTTTGAACTGGAGGTGGAAAACGCCGAATAACATAAGGTGGTTGAGATTAAAAATACTTTCAACGAAAATTATTTTGAACAAGATTTGTTGTGTTATTGGGGATATTTTCAATTTCATACTTTTTTAGGATTCTGTAACCTGAAACTCATAAACTCATTTATTGTTATCTATGTTACACGTCAGGGTTATATTATTTAGAAATTTACCATTTACGTATTTGTCATCAATCTGTAAATTCCATGAAGTTCTTCAAGCTATATGACAAAATATAGCCTTACGACGAAACTGTTGATGTTGGTCACCTCTATGAAACACTCATCCTGAGTAGCCTGACCCACTTGGCCTGTTTTTTTTTTAACTCTTAAACATCTAGATTTATTTTAATTACATCAGGAAATCAACAATTGTGTGGCATTTGCACGTTGGCAATAACACCGGAGGAAATGATTCAATACCGATCGCGTAGATTATCACGCCCGTAAAATACTTTTCATTCCCAGAATGCTTAAAACTCATTAGTGATTCAAATTCGTTTACGTTTGAATCATAGCTAGAAAAATTGTTAACAACATACCTCATTATTTATTAGCGGCTGGTTAAAAAGTGTCCGAAT
Organism: Dendrolimus houi; assembly: GCA_039645545.1. Lineage (NCBI taxonomy): Eukaryota > Metazoa > Arthropoda > Insecta > Lepidoptera > Lasiocampidae > Dendrolimus > Dendrolimus houi. The sequence goes on from CM077122.1 coordinate 4,141,508, forward strand.
CGCATTATTAACGTGATGGTGAATCTTCCGAGCAAATCATTGACCACGGTCACGTTTTTCTAAAATTCCTATATCTTCTTCAGAATTTCTTCGATTCAAGTGTCTTATTGATAATGATGACCATTCACCAGTGATATTGTTGCCAAAAATGGAATGATCGAGAACAAGTTTCAAAACAATGTGGTCGCGGACAATGATGCGCTCGGGAGATTCACCCGATTATGAAAAACAATTTCAATTGCATTTTAACTAACCGATTAACCTAGTGTAATTATTATGAATAGGGGGTTATTATATATTAACTAAAGTTGGTAATCTTTAGTGTTCTTGGGGGAATTCAAAAGGTAAATTTTGCCTTGCAATTTTATTTACAAATTATTAGGATATTGATTTTTAAACAAGAACTGTGTTTAGTGTAAAAGTGAAATGTGACTTTTCGGGGTATGTACAATCTTCTGTGATAACTCAGAATATTTTATTTTACGTTAAGCTTATATATTTTAGTTTTCTTTATTGTATTAGTTTATGTCATTCTTGTAATTGATGGAAATAAATATAGAAACGTTTGTTCTACTAGTTTCAATATTGTTCATAAGTACCTGCATGACGATATTGTACCAATGAAAACTTGTGACTTACAAATATGAATCGGAAAAATAACATACTTGTAATTAACCGCAAACAGGAATATGAATAAGGAAATGTATAAGAAATATAATAATAGCGCACTGGTAAAGGTCGCTTAAATAGGCCAATTTAGGAATAAGTGTCTATAAAATTAAATCAGAAAACATTATTCTAATGACGTGAGCTCGGATCCTTACCGGGAAGCATACAACGCTTAACGCCAGTTTTTATGACTTATGGCTGATTCGTATATTTGACCGACTGTTCATTTACCTTACTATCGGCTAAAATCTGACATAAGCTCCATTTATACATACAAGTGATTTTAAAATTCAACCGATGGTACGGCAAGTCAATGAATAGTACCTAAGATTTAGGAACCAACTATTTGTGTGCATATTGTTACAATCACCACGTTCTGACGGTAAAGGAAAACGTCACGAGGAAACTTGTACATGGAGATCACCGAGGTGTAAAATCCGCCAATCCGCTTTGGACAAGTGTGGCGAGATAACTTCTATTCTTCTAAGTAAGTCCAACCCAGCACCGGAAAGCCATTTTGATATAATAATAATTCATAACAAACCTAGGAATTATCAAGAAATTATCACAGTGATTCCATTATCTTATTGTAAAAAAAACTCTAAAAGAATTTTTTAAAGGGTTAATTATACATAGCAATATTTTGAATGGTTTGTACCACACAAGGAAGAATTAAAAGTGTTACATATTTTTTCGAATCTTGTAGTTAATATTGTATAGTAGTTAACTTATTAGAAGTTTAACGACATTGGGATAACCTTTTTATTTCGAGGTGAATCCATTTGCTGACACCCGACTGCTCGGGGACATGTTTAACGGCGGGGTAGTTTGGGACTCATCGGGTTTTTGCACACAAGATATCCCGGTGTTCCTCCTGACGCCTTGCGTCATATGCCAGGGCCACGAGAACAGGCCGTGACCGACGTCGCAGTCCTGGCTGACGTGAGCTCGCCCCTGCCTATGGGTGAGCCATTACATTAGGATAATCTGCTCTTAAACAAACTAAAGTAAAAATTTATGCTTAGAACTCAACGAAATTGCGGGTTCGTATTTGCAAAATACAACATACATACCTACTACTTGAATGCAGAACCAACGTGGGACTAATTCAAAGCAAAACAGGAGCCCCAACGACATCCTGCTTACGGTCAATCAGGTCGAAAGCAAAATAGCCTGCAATTTGCAATGTAATTTTTGAATATGAACTAGGTAGGAAGTACTTAAATGCGCCGCTGGCGGTCACAGTATTCTTGTCAAAGATAAAAATTATTTAGACTTGATTTACGGCTAGTAAAGAAATTTTATATTTAACTAAAATACTTAAGAGAAAGCATGAGAACATAAAGTCGTTGGGTATTGTATCTAGGTTCATAGAAAAATCGTAATTCTTAAGAGCAAACGACAGTGTTAATTTGAAATATTATCGACTTCAAATAAAGAAAATATTTATTTCTAAATGCGACACACACAAAAAGAGAACACATAAAAACAAATTTAAAAAATTGTATACCACATTTTGAGAAATGAGGTTGGCTCAGTATTTTGATGTGCCGAAATGTAGTCCAACACAGAACTGCTTTTCAAAGCCCGGTGATTTAAATTATTGTTTAAAAGTTTTGAATTTACACCACCGGGATATCAAAATTTAAATATTACTTTTATGTTTTAAAAATTGTAGATGAAAGTACAAAAGTACACAAACTTATATATTTTTTGTAAATAATCTAGTCTCATTTTATTAACATATAATACTTATGCATTATGACTTATGTCAAAGCAGCTAGATATTTTGTTTTTAAATAATGATAAAAAGATGATTGAATTTATAGATGCGGAATAAATGATATTATCTACAGCAATGGGCGATGTTAAGTAAACAACATACAAGAAATAACATAACAAGTCTTCAGTTTTGATAGACCTACTGAAATATATACAAATCTTTGATTATATTATACTTGTCTATAATCAAAGACACAAATGGTCCTTTGTTGCCATCAAATAACTACCATGCATGAATCCTATTGCGTCAATTGCAGCATTTTGTACAATAACTGTGCCGTGACAAAACGTATCAGAGAGCTGGGATTACAAAATGGTCGCACACCAAGCAATAAAGAGTATGAATGACGCAGCTATCAGTCAGGCCATTGTTTGCTTGAAAACACGAAATTCATATTTTTTTATGAAAGATAATAATTTGTTATTTGCTTTGGCACAGATCACCACGGGTGGTGTTGGGCAAGACATATTGTCGAAAATATCAATAATTGTTGTTTAATTTATGATTTCAATATAAATATTGTTACGACCGACAAAGACAAATTCACACCTGCATACCTGTTTGCACATTTTATTACTTTTCGGCATTTGACTTCTTTTGTTTGTAGTCATTAGCCAGGTGTGATTCTAAGAAATTCGGTCCGCGTGGTCAGGTAGACATATTGCATTTGTGTAGCATAAAGCAAGGCCCCATTGGAGAGATGGTCAGTCTAGCGATAACCACGAGCAAAGCAAGACGTGTATACTCCATGCGGTAATCCATTTAGTGACGGACTTTGCGCATTTTATGGAATTACGATCTCGCGCATTACGTTTGGACTGGTTGTGTACAGTTATATTTGTACCTGTGTTATACGTGTTTGTATAGTTCTAATAAATTCTATAAATAATTCCAACGGCATTAGTCCTGCAACTCGTAACAACATTATTTAAATTTATGATTACACTTTTCCTATTATATACAAATAATATAATAGTAAATCCAAGAGAAAAATAGTATAAACAAAAGCGTTTTGCGCGTATGTCTGTCTGTATATCTGCTAACTCTTAAATCACGCAAGGGATTTTTACGCGGTTTTCACCATCAGTTAGATAATTTTTTAAGGAAGGTTCATTTACTAGATTTTGCCCATGGCTTCGGTCGCGATACATAAACACCTAATTAAGGTTTTGTGTATGTAGAGTTAATTACCAGGGTTTTACTCGCGGCATGGTCGCGGGGAAAGCTCTAGTATACTATAGATCTACTGGTACTTTTACATAAAATTCAATTTAACAACGCACTAACTACGTTTTGCACCTCCGAAATATAAGATATATGAAACTAATGCACTAAAGGGTCTTAAATACTTTCGTAATCTGATTAAGGTCCTTCGTCCGGGCTCTTAACGCAATATACGTGGGGTACGTCAATGTAGGTATATAATAGGTAACAAAGAAAGTCTTAAGTAAGTAACAGATATAGTCTAGGATTTACTGAAAATGAAAATCGATAACATTGTCTATTATGATAAAAAAAAATCTCTTTAAAAAACAGTCTAACTTTTTTGGTCAGTCAGTTTACTGTATTTCTTTTAGCCAACATTTGGACAAGTTAATATATAGTCCCAAAATATCTAACCAAATTTTGACCCGATTCTTTTTTATATTTCTAAATAAAATACTGTCATTTAGACACAGGGTTGTCCAAATTAAATTTCAGTTGTTAAAAGGGGTAAAATAGGGGAACAAATTGTCTGGGCGCGTCTGTAACAGACAACTTCAATTTCGTCGAGTGAACTCGGAAAGTTCAAATGTTCGCCTCAAATCTTTATTGGATCTAGCGAAGTTTAAAATCTTTGTTTGCAACGTTATATTTATATATAAAATAATGCGAAATAAACAGTATGCCTTAACAATGAAAGCAATTTATAGGTCCCACACAAGTAAAACATTATAACTCTTCAATATTAAGTCTCATTCAAGTTTTTTGAAGAGCCTTGTATGCATAGGTATACATAGGTTTATGGCCTTTGTGTTTTTAGCGTTGCCTAGCCAGGTTCATAAACTCTAAACTTTCCGTTATTTACACTGGTTTGGATGTTACTGGGATCTACCTTAATTTTTATTTGTAAGAAGATAGTTACGCTTGTTTGTTAGCTTGAAAATATACCATTTACGTATTTATGTGTAGAGTTTAGTCACCGATCATAGAAACACAGTATGATCTGTGAGTTTAGTTATTTATAGACAGAGATATCTAAAAACTTATAAAAGATAATGTTACTATGAGTTTCTCTTTAAATTATGTTGTCAAAAAAAGTTTTAATATTAATCACATTCATAATAAGGACCACAATTAATAAATAGCAGAACTATAAAAAGTCTTTTCTGTTAAAAAATATTCATTGAGTTGTTCTCCATTCATCCTTTAGAATATGAAAATAAAACATCCATAAACGCTCCAATACGGACAAAATGTAACGCAGTGCAGAGTGCAACAAAGAAAGGGTGGCTACAAAACGACAAGGTCTCTCGCGGGCTGGGCGCCACATGTGCTGGTGACGTCACAAGATGGCCGCCAGTCAGCTGGCCGGCTGCAGACGTGGATAGGGCTATCATTTATTTACTTCATCAACAAAAATTTCTTATGAATATATCTGAGAAAATTATAAATGGTTTAAATAATAAGTTACTTCTAATACCACATATAAAACAAAATTTCTCATTTGTAGTCGTTTGGAAGAATAAATTTGACAGCATGTTTTTTTTAAAAAGTATTTTGACTCACAACGATCTATTGTCCTTAATTTAAAATATATTCTTCGCAACATGTCCTGTCTAGCACCGGCCTATTGTTACTTTACAAAAGTTCTAGAATCTTCAAGCAATTTAAAAGATCTTAGTTATTTTATAGATCCGTGTAGGCTTTTGGGTTTTTCTCGATTATTTGCTCATTGACCACCCCTGGTCCCCATTCCCACATCAGATTCTTGTTCAGCGGTAAAAAATACGCCAGAAAAACATATTATGAGACCCAGCACACACAACTTTTTTTGTAGTAAGCTATTTGACTCGTTAGAATTATGACGTCATGGCGCAGTACATCAATACAAAATCAAGGTGGCTATCACGTTTTGTAAGATGATTAAAACTATCTCTATTAATTTAACAGTTAAATACCTACCCTATTGCCGATTGCATTGGAATAAACGATACTATTTCGAATAGTTAGTTATCTTTAGATCACCAACCCTACTACTTCTTTCTATTACTAATGGATAGTCGTATTCGACATAATAAAGAGTTGTTTTGATATACGTAAGTGCTTTGCGTTCGATTGAATCTTATTGAAATCAGATTACCATTTCTGTTCCGCGAATCGATACAATCGGTCGTTTTATATCACTTTGTGAATCGATTGTATGAATTATGAAGTATTATAGCTACACGTGTTATTATTGTATTTTGTGTTATACTGTAGCAGATATTGATGAATGAAGATTAATTAATTGAGTCATTCATCGTGCATGTAGCGAATGTGAATGTGACAAGTGATACGTATCAAATGGCAATAATAAAACTTGATAATGTTATGAAGTATTTACAGAGTGAAATATATTTTAGCTTGCTTTATCACAATGATTTATAATTAACTTTTGGTAATGTAGCCAACTTTGGGAACCTTATCCATTTGACTTCGATGACCTAGAGTCAGTATTCTACTAAGGGCCGATCTTTCAATCATCAGATAAAAGTTATCATTCGAATAAATTATAACCGAACTAAATTCAAAAGTGAAATGAAAATGAATTCAATTGTTATTTTTGTTACTCCCTTGTTATGTTTTATTCTTTAGAATGACTTTTAGTTATTAAAATTCGGCCCTTATAGTCTTAAGGGATTATAGGTAGAATACAATACAAGCTAAGGATCCTTCATTGTACTAGTAATAATAGTTTATAATCTAATAAGTCAGACCATTAGAGTCAACCGTAAGATTAACGTATTATTTATTATATATATAATCCCCGTACAAAATCATGTCTCATGAAATAAATTGGAAAAATCATTGTTATTTTTTAATACAAAATATACAACATCAAATTGGAATACTTCTGATTTATTAAAATTTTTGTCTGCTACTTTAGAGGGAGAAGAGGGGGGTTAAATTTATCCCCTTAATTTCGTATGATATTTCTTATGACTAAAAGCAATTTCTTAGTAGTTCCTGAGATAATCAGCTGAGATACACGAACAGATAGACACCGACGTGAGACAACAAGTATTCCTATTACCTTTAAATATAGGAAGTGCCTAAGCGGTACATAGAGGCTCTGTCAGCATCCGAACTCTTGGTCATTGAAATGATACGTGAATGTTTTATGGTTAAGATATCCGCCTATCATTTCAATAAGCATTAGGGCCTATCCATAAATTACGTCATACGTTAAGGGGGGTCGACGAAGTGGACATTATGTGACAAGGAGTGGGAGGGATCCTAAATTTCGTAACGTCACATTTCAAAATCTAATATATTTAAGCTTTAAAACAAGAAATTTGACCTATTAACAAAAAGCTTCTAAATATTTCCAATTCTATCTGTATCAGCAGTGTTTAAATTATTAACAAAAAATTTAAGTGCAAATAAAACTAATTAAGGAATTGCTATTTTTATTTAATAATTTCTAAATGTAAAAGAGGAGTCTCACAAATGTGACCAGCTGTGACAAGGACAGGGGAGGGGTCAAAAATCATGAAATTCGTGTGACGTAATTTGTTAATTGTAAGACGGCCCAACCAAATTGAATCAATTTGGTTGAAAGGTAGAGAACTGAAATGGCACGACGATATTCAATAACACTGAATGATTCAAGTTTATGTTTATATGGATCACTGTGGTTGATTCATTCAAATTGAGAGACAGAAATGAAACGTCTAATATAGACTTTAGCTATGCGATATAACGGCGCCGGTTGCGATCAAACCTTTTGTTCATTTCATTTGCCTACAGTCACTTTATACCTACAGACATTTCACTTTGTACAAGTCAGCCTGACATTCTCGATCAGCGACATAGATGTGCGGTAACCATGAAAAAGTTGGGGGAAAAAAAGCATTTACCTCGACCATGTAGGTTAATGTGCCGTATACGTATTTTATAAAGGTTTACCTATTTAGCAACAACGGAATCAAGGCAATACGAATGTCATATTCAAACTTAACATAGTATATCTACAAATTAATTAGAATTGAATAATAAAAACCGACCAAGTACATTTTACACAGTAAAGTGAAAAATATCATAATGATGAAAAAAGTTTCCCCGTTTTATGACTAAGACTAGTAATAGTCAGTCCGGATTTACACCTGGAAATTTTGCCCGCGTAAGCATCTAAGAATAAGCCCGCACTACGATTATCAATATCGGACTCATCCTGTCACACCAGAGTCCTAGATAGAGAAGTCTATTTTTTATTTTATTGCTGAAGCTCTTGTCGCCTTAACAACACTGAGTTGTGTTCCGGCATTAGTGGCCACGTTCCAGTCTCCCTTTAGAGAGCGGCAGCACATTGGTAGCACCTGTGGTGTTACAAATGTCCATAGGCGATGATAACCGCTTTCTATCAGGTGGGCTGTCTGCCAGTCTGCTGAACTCATACCATTAAAAAAAATCGTAGATACGCCTTATGTTTCTGATACGAAAGAGAAGTCATTAAAGTTCACGTATCGGGCCGGTATCTACTAACTATATAATGTAATAAACATCGATTGAACTCAATACTCACCATACAATTTGGTAGTACATTAATGAGGTCTATGACCCTTACCACTAGCTATAAGCAGCTGCGGTCGCTATCTCAAGTTATCATTGTGTATGGACGCGTGTGACGTCATATTGAGCGATATTTTTGGACTAAAATACCTTCATCGTAATATTGTCATTGGACAGAAGTTATGGATATTTTATGAAATCCTATTTCTTATTAAATGAAAACCCATCATTCTTGTATTCGTACATACCTTAAATATTTTAAATGCAGAAATAGCTAACTGAGCTACTTTTTCATGACCAGATGTCCAAACGGATTTTCATGCAAGTTGACAGGGACATAGCTTTTATCCAGGGGAAGGATATGGGGTACCTTTTGTCTTGGCAAATCTTGAAGGGGTTGAAAATTTGTATAGGACAGACTAGCTGGAAACACTGTTTGCTGGTAGTATATTCAATCTAAAATAAGGCCGGCTTTTGTTTACCAAGTATGTACAGTTAAATTAGCTTCGAACCGTTTTCGCGTTTGTGGTAGTGTACAGTCAGCAAATAAATAAATAAACTAATACTTTTTATATGTATTTTTAAGGAGGTACTTAATATAAAACATAATATTAAACGATATTAAAATAGTAAATATTAAACATAATTTTGAATACTAAATTTCTTCGACTCCAGACATTTCGTACTCATCCGATGAATCATTTGTGTTAATTCTAATGCATTCTGATATATATTTAAAGCCTCACCCTGCCCTGAAACTATTCATTCACGTCGAAATTTAACATTACTTATACGGAGCTTATGTCAAATTTTAACCAGTAGTCAGGCAAATGAACGGTTAGTAATGTATACTAACCAGTCATTAAAGAGTTTCTTATTATTAATTAGAGAAGGCCTTTAATTCTGTATACCGTCCAAAATTGCCCTTCATAATATATACTGCCTAAAAACTAAATAATATCAAATATCCTATGTTAGTTATTGTTGGTTAGATTTCAACATAGTAATAATACTTTTTTTTATTATTTCACGCTCTCGTGGTTACGATAACAACAAGATAATAATCATAACTCAGTTGCAACTCTGGAAGTAACATTGTTATTAAAAAAACCATGTTACAGCAATAGTATTATTTTTGTTATAAAGGTTCCAGCCGTTAGTCAAGATTGATAGACTATTATATAATCTTACTATTAAAATTTATAAAAATAGTAGGAATATAACAAATAGAAGACAAGTGCAAAATTCAAATCTTCCATGTCGCATCGTTTCCATTTCTAACGAAAAGCTCTGTTAAAAATAATAAACGAGAACTTAAAAAAATTACACGAAATAAAAATATTATATTCTTACAAACTACTTCTGCAGTGTGGTTTTTACTTTGTATTGTAATTGACAGGTCAGAATATTAAATGAAATTAAGTTGCATTATTAAGTAAGCTACCTACGGAAAATGTCTACTTCTAAAATTGTTAGAACACCGACATCCAGGTAGCATAGTAGTCTGAATAGCCACCATCCCTGGTTTAGAGCATGTCGCTATAACGAACTTACATTGTGATCTGGCATCACTAGCCAGGTTCCAGTGCTCCCTCTTTGAGGCCGGCAATACTAATAGTGCCTATGGTGTTTCAGATGTCCATAGGTGATGGTAATAACTTTACATCAAGTTGCCCGCCAGCCTGTCTGCCGTACTCAAACAACTAAAAGAGGGGATGAGAAACCATGCTAAGGAATCAATAGAGCCCAGCAACTTTTCACCTCGACTTCTTTCTTTAAAAATCTGGCACATGATTATCCTTAATGGCGATGACTTGTATTCACGCACGTAAGCAAAAATTTAAGAAATATCAATATTGTACGAAAATAAATTTGACTCATATACCAATTCAAGAGCCACTAAATCATCGCTTACTAAGTATTACTGTTGTAATTATAAAATTATTCTAATTAACATGGTTGTGTTTGACCTTCGCACACTCTAGGCCGTCACGGTCCTGCACACTATCAAGTATATCGGGCAGTGTAACTGTTGTCTACCCACTCGTGTCGATTGGGTACTTCAGTCACGTGAACTCACCAACTTCGGTTCATTACTAACTTAGGACCTTTAAGAATCCTAGACTGATTTACATGGAACAAAACATAGTTAATAGCGTTTTAGACAATATAAATAAATTCACACTTCACACATTAAATGTGTTTGAGTCAAGCAATACAAAACGTGCAAATTTCGATACCATTTAAATATATCATTTTCTATAACCAATAGGTACTAATAACAAAGATGTATTTTTAATTTTTATTTTATATTTAATTTCGAATAGGTTTCGAAAAATTGTCTCGAATAGACTTCGAAACGAGTTAATGGAATATACATACAAAACACGAAGGGCATCCCCGCGTAGAATTGAAAGTCAACAATTTTATGAATTAATTATTATGAAATGAAGATATCGTGTGTTCATGCTTCGATTGAAATAGTTTGACGGCAAACATAGTATTAACTCTATTTATTTATTTATATTTTATTTCAGGAATACATACCTATACTATAGCTAATATTGTTACGAGTTGCAGGACTCGAATTAAAATGCCGTTGGAATTATTATAAGAGTTTATTTTATTAGAACTATACAAACACGTATAACACAGGTACAAATATAACTGAACACAACAAGTCCAAACGTAATGCGCGAGATCGTAATTCCATAAAACGCGCAAAGTCCGTCACTAAATAGATTACCGCATGGGGTACACACGTTTTTCTTCGCTCGTGGTTATCGCTAGACTGACGATCTCTCCATTGGGGCATTACTTTATGCTGCACAAATGCAATATGTCTACCTGACCACGCGGACCGAATTTCTTAGAATCACACCTGGCTAATGACTACCATAAAATATTATAATACACAATTGGCTGTTTTTCTAATCACAAATTTTAAACACAAAGTAAACAAAAGAAGTCCAAATACCGAAAAGTAATAAAATGTGCAAAACAGGTATGCAGGTGTGAATTTGTCTTTGTCGGTTGTAACACTATAATGCATAAAATTAACTAACTATAATTAATATTATAAATAATAAGTTGAGCATACGATATCTATTAACATACATGCTTTCATATTCACATACATCATACACAAGCTATCCTTAAGGTACCCCTATTATGCATTGCGCTACAGTATCTAATATAGGTGCAGTTCACCCTGTCAGCGATCATTGCCAGGACGGCGTTGGCGTTGACTCGCACCCGGCGCACCAGGGACGCACACCACTTCCTCGTAGTGGTCTGGAAGCAATCGGTGTGCGCCTGGGCAAACATACCCAAGGCGCTGCAGTAGCGGGGTAGCCCCAACACCGTCCGAAACGCGTCATTCTATTGGATACGAAGGGCCGTATAGCTTATCTGTGAATAATTAGCTCAGACGTAATCTAGAATAGTGATGAGGCAACAGTTGATATACTGCTTGAATACAATGATTAATATGCTTTATTTCTATATTTTGTTAATATTCTTACAATGTTATTTTAAAATAAAATACTTTAGTGCTTTGATCTACACTTAATTTACCCAAGTCCATTGTAGGTCGAACGACTTGATTAAAAGTCACTGGAATAATTTTACAATTCATCAGCAGATTTCCTTAACTGAGTCATCGTCATTATAGCCGACCTTGAGTGGACCTTGGTTTAGTTAAACGCGGTGTTTTTATTCTGACAAATATTATGTATTTTTATCCCATAACTAGACTTGACGCATATCCCGTTGAACACTGATAAATATTTTAAAAATATCTTTGTTAACTACATTGTCCGCGCGGAATTAATATTTATATTCTTCTGAACCCTTCAATATATCGTTTTTTCATTGAAATTCTTTAATCGTTTGGAGCCTAATGTAGACAAACCTGCAGACAAAGCCACAGGCAAATGTTATAAAACGTTTGGTGTTGCATTATAAATAGCAGTCAGTTTTCACGTTATTAGTGGCATTTGTTATTAAACCACAGACAGACAATTCAATTTTATTTATTTATAGATTGGTTAGTACCCGAGTGTAGTATAAAACACTGATAATAGTCATATTGTTGTCATTTTTAAATTGAATAACATAGTTCAATCAAATTGACTGAAAGGCGCAGAAATGATAGAAAACGACGACACTAATGACATGAAATGATTAAATTTTACATTTACATAAACCCGATATTAGACAGTACATTCACCTGCCTTTCAGTTTGAACGAATCAGCAATAATAATCTATATCAACGTAAACTTGAATCATTGGTGATATTGAATACCGTCGTGTCGATATAACGAAATTGATTCAATTTAGTTGATTCGCTAATCAACATAAGATACTTTGGTTGCTTCATCAAAATTGCAAAACAGAAGTGAATCGTGTAATATCAGCTTTGCAACAGTACCTTATATAGGGTATCGAAATATCTGTCTTTGATAATAAATGCCTTAACCTGAAATATCTAAGAAAAAGAAAACAAATCCTACTTAATAGCGTCAAGCAATTCTGCTTTTCGGTAACAAGCTTAAATTACCAATATATTCTCAAATAAACATTCTCACGCATATAACCCCAGGTAAATAAAGACTGAGACAAATATTCAAAACGTGTTCTAGAATCAATATTAAAACCTAATTTGAATAAAACGTTGGTAAACATTTATTTATACAAATATTATTCTGGAATTTATTATAGGTACACAATTTACTAGAAACCCTATAAGTTGTTTTTTTACCGTGAATAAGATGAACTTGTTTACACACAGTCCTCGATTTAATTGCGTCATTAGTACACTGAGTGAGTCAAGTTTTATTGCAATTTGATGCAAATTTTATTACTGATTAGTGTAATAATCTTGTATTATTAATGTTGATTACAGATGTTCTATCTTCAGTATTAAATTAATTCATAGTTCGGCGGGATCTTTCATCACTTTATATAGGCCAGTTTGATATATGAATATGATGATGTTCAATTACAATGTGTTTACTCGTACCTTGAATTTGAAGTTACATTATTTAATAGTAGATTGTTACTCGAGAGGTGAAAGTGACCTATTTAGGCATGAGCGAATTTGGCACACGAACGAGCGAAGGCGCTAATAGTTCGAGTGCCTATATAAGCCTTTCACCCGAGGTTAACACTCTCTGCTTTTCATTTCGAACATGTGGAAATTATGAGGAAAGTAAATAAAAACTGATTAGTCAAACAAACAACTACTTCTCTAATGAAATCACGCGTTAAATCCATATCCAAATCTGATGAACTCATTTAATACATCATATATGACAAGACAATTTATTTTTCTGTGGCATTATAACCGCCAGTATTTTTTTGTTTTGTTTTTACTAATGATAATAAATATTTAGCTCAAATTTACGTAAATTAAATAATAATTTAGTGAAAGTAATTTATAAGTTTAAAATGATGTTACAAAATTGTTGATATTTTTTATTACAATTCATGTCGCGATTTAACAGTGGCCGAAAAAAGGTTAGGACACGAGTCGCATGATCTATGCTTCGTATCGTTTTTTAAATTTTTTGACAACAGGGAAAATCGTTTCGCAGGGACGAAAAGTACTGTTTTCATCCCTGTGATCAGGCAACTCCAAAAGTACTCTCAGAATATGAGGAATGAAAAATATATGCTTAAACCAAATTAATCAAAAGTTGAATAAAAACAATCATTACACTAGGATTTTCAGTGCGGAGGTTTTAAATAACAAAACATCAAAAAGGGACAGAAAAATAAATTAATAACCTATTCTATAGCGTCATCTACATGACTATGAAAAGTATTAGCCTTTTTTATATTACGTTTTCTACACCACGATTTTTATTCCATGTATACGATTTCCATGACGGGGATAAATGCATAATTTTCTTATTCGTGTTAGCGAACTGGAAGCATCTCAGCATATACAGATTCAAAGTAAAATAAAACTTAGGAATATTTGAACCACTGATTCGTTCTCCTACTATATCTTATATTTAATAACAATCTATCAAACAATAGTGATGAGTATTACTTCCACAGCGTGTGCAGTCGTCCATAACTACTACTTGGAATAATTGCAATTGTCGGTAAATTATTCACGTACTTATAATCCGATGACACAGTTAGAGTCATGCCATTATTATAGTCATGCAACCCTTATACCTTGTTTTCCTTAGAAGATAATTTTGGTGTTTCGACGAATTTAGTAACTCAATCACACTATTTAACGAAGTTTTAAAGTCAATACTTGAAGTTACATATTAAAGTAGAACTTTTTAAAATTAACCATTCAAACGCAATAGTACTAAAGTTTTATTCACAGATGTATCTAGTAAAGGCATTCCTTCCTTTTCATACATTTAACTTATAGGGCAACTTATTTTACATCAAGTATATTACATCAAATTTCATGAAAATCTATTCACATCGAAGAGCATGAAGAAAAAATAACCATCATATAAATATCCAAACAACTATTTACTCTTTAAAATTTACATATTATATGTATGTTGTATGTATGTTATAAGTTAACGGTTTATTCTATATAACTGATAATTTTATAATAGATTATTTTAAATATTACGGAAAAGATTAATATAAGTATATTATATTATATACTATACTAGTTGTGGTAGCGTAATGGCTAGCGCACGCGTCCCTCAAAGGATGCGGGTTCGATCCTGACCGAAACGCATGCACCACTTAGGCATTTTTCTGACCTAATGTGCATGTTGTTACAATTACCACGTGCTAATAACGGTGAAGGAAAAAACATCGTGATGCAACCTGCACATCGAGATACCCGATGTGTCAAACCTGCCAAAGCCGCCTTGGACAAGCATGGCGGGTATACTGTCCGTTCCTCTATAGTGGGAGGCCCGAGCCCAGCAGTGGGACGTTTATGGGCTGTTATTATATATTATATACTAGCTGATCCGTGCCCACTTCGCTGAGCATCAGAAAAAAATTAAAAATACTTATTATTAATCACAATCAAATATACCTTATGTCACTCAGGAATAATGTAGCTTTCCAATGGTGAAAGAATTTTCAAAATCGGTTTAGTAGATCCAGAGATTACCCCCTACAACGTCACATACTCACTAACTTTACCTCTGTATTTAATTACCTACTAAGAAAATTCAAAATATTCCCCTCCCGTACTGCCCGTACCCCAATGACGTCAACGTCGCATAAGCGTATCTAGCCGATTAGGGTGCGCGGCAACCACACAACTTTTTTCTAATACTTACATTTTAAACTCGTAATATCTTTCGAATGGAATGGCCGAATTGAATAATTTAAAAAGTTATATAAAGGTATTAAAGCAGTCTTAAATATGAAGTAATTTATTTTGATAAGGATGAATACCAAGACACAAATAAAGAGCCTTTTCTAACGACGGCATTTAAATTAAAGTTTTAAAATAAAAGAACATTTATTGTGGCATAACTATAATAGTTAGACATATGCTGTCGCGACACTTTTTGTAAATAACGATGTGTTCTGCAAAGTCGTAGTACATTATTTTATTCTATCATCAATAATTTTCGCAGCGCACGCGATTTTAGGTAATTTATTTACAACTTGGGTTACACTATTCGAGTTTTATTAATCCCTAATTTTTTTGAAAATATAGCATATGTCAACCGAAGGTAGTGCAGCTTGCCAACAGCGAAAGAATTTTTTAAATCAGTTCAGTAGTTTCAGAGATTATCCCCTAAACGTCAAAAACTCACAAACTTTACCTCTTTATAATATTAGTACAGATTATTAAAAGTATAAGGAAACACATGATTTCATTGAATAAAGTAAGATATGAAGAATACATCCAGGATATTATTAATAACACACTTTAATCAGCAAAATTAGATGTCTTTAAGCCAATTAACTAGACTATAAATATAGTTGAAGCTTTAGCATATAAGTATGTAGGGAATATTCGATTAAAAAAAATAGTAAAAGACTGGAGTATTCCGCAGAATCATAGTTAAAAAAGGAGAATGTTGTTTATTCGCAATCTTTAACCGTCTTATCCGAGAATCACAAACGACCAAATATACTTTTTACTTTTATTAAAGTGTAAAAATTCGAAGAAACTGTCTCACGGATTACGTATTTTTCTAGTTATTTTTATATTCTATCCCTTTTTCTAGTTGTCCTTTATACGAATGGGAAATGTACGTAATCGGAATCATTGAGTTTTCAAGATCTGATAATGTATCGACATTCGGTGTTAAGAGATCGAAATAAAACACGGTTTCGCAATTTTAAAATATACTTCAAAATCGAAGCCAAAACAACTTCCACTGCACACAAACAAGTACTACATAAAAAGGCCCAAGGCGATCAATGTAATCAAAGCGTACCTTGCATTGCAAATGCAAAATTTGCATCGAATCGGATTTTTTACTATATTTTATGTATCTGTTTTGATACATTCCATACATGATTCAGCATGAAAACTCTGTAATACAGTTCATACAATCTCTTTTTTATAATCTTGTGCATCAAATATAAGCACATACAGCATTAAATCGCTGCTACTGTCACGGTAGCGACTAACTTATAAGCCGCTACTTTTCTTCGCATACCGTTTTAAGTTTGGACTACACGAGCAACCCCTGAATACATGTGACTTGCACAGATCCGCAAGGTACCCTAGATACAATACCGTCTAGGTGAAATTAACTAATATTATTATTATACTATTATATTGTAATTAAAAAACACAAAGGCGTTACAATATAAGAATGCAACACCAAAATTGTACATACTGTTACGATGTTAATTTTGAAATTTCATAAAGCTACGTAAGCATTAAGCCGTAACTTGATCCCGCTGAGACCAAGGTTCATTACCTTGCGTAAATAAAAGTGTGAATGTGTAAATACAAATTTAACAATTTAACGGTCTTACACAAATAGTGTTGTAAACGCTGAATTTAATATCATTCAAGGGCCGGTCAATGGCTTTTAAAATTTCCATACACTAACTGGGTTGACTAGGAATGACCAGCATTGTGCGGATAAAATATCCAAAAGCGTCACCTGAAGATTAACATCTGTCAATGATGCCCACAAAGTCTCGACCATCTGGGCGTTCTTTGAAGACTGAAAAGAGATTTTTGGACAACGTAGAGCTGGACATTTTACCCTCAGAGCGTCGAAAATCGCGTGATGTGGAGCAGATCATAGATAATACACTATATATAGAATAGATGAGGCTCTCTGGAATAATATATCATTTACCCTGTCCGATAGATAGAGCTACAATCGATAATTCTATAAATTCCACTAGATGGTACTAATAAGTTATAACTTGTTCTAAATTGGAATAAAGGGAGACTTTAAGACAGAATAAAATTAGTTTAAAACAACTTACATAACACTATAATTTATGCCAAAAGTAAAAAATGGTTCACATAAAACTTCATGTAAACGTGTGCGAGATTCACCAAATATGACCATAACTTGTGGTTTAATTTATGCTCTTAAGATCTCGTCAGCGCGATGAATTTATTCAACGACATTGCACAGCGCCATCTCAAGTGAAGCTAAGTGGACTAAATGGAAACTAATTATAATTTTTGATGTTCCTGGACCACTTGATGGCGCTAGTTTACGTACATTTAAAAAAACCGATTATTTAGGGAGCTCCACTGGGATGGGAGCAGATTAAGTAAGGCTAATCTGGACTACTGTCGTTACTATACTAGGGAGAAAGAAACTTGATTAACTTAGTAGAACCTAGTGATTGGAGCAGTTATTGATAATAAAATATTGTCCATATGCCCCTAGCTTTATAAGTTTATAGACAATACATAAACCACTATCCATCAAATTGGTTATCAGTCTAGCTTGTTTGTTTATTTCGGATAACGAAAAAAGATATTCTTTAGAACCTCGCAGATTATCAAGTCACTACTGCCGCTGATGAAATTCTTACTTTGGGAGTCAACCCGCCGTTGTTTACAAGTTGATGCGGTATGGTTAATAAACCTCTTGATTTCTTTCGACAGGACAGCAAACTGATACGTTTAAAAGTCTCATATCAATAGCCGATGACCAAATTCTATCAGGTGAGCCGTTAACCTGTCTGCTGTACTCCAGCAGTAAAAAAATGTTTATAGACTAGTTCTAAGTGAAAGCATGTAACAGAGTCGAAGATGAGCCAACAGTTAATAGGTAGTCGACACAATAAAAAGAATTATGTATTTCTACTTTTCTTTAAACAGTTAAATTATAATGACATAGTTATTGAATAAATATTGCGGTAGAACTCGTTATAATTACTTAAGTCACGCATGCTACATGACCGATACGAATTATGTCGCACATGCAATATTTTGCAGTTACAAGTGCAGCAAAGCCGATAAAGATATTATGTTTTCTGTCTGTTATTTATACGATGTCTAATTATAAACGGCCGTATTAGAATATTAGTTTCTCGGTCGTTTTCATGTTTTCAATCAACATCTGAAACATCTTAACAGATTTCAATGGAATTTTTAGAGAATAAAACAGCAATATTAATGTGAGATACGGGATGACAAACACAAACAACACCTATCAGGATACAAGCGCTTATTTTTGAATTAATATTACTACACTTTACAACTTTGATTATTTTAAATACTACCAGAACGTCGTAGTATATCGCCATCCATCATTTTCATTCCTTTCATACGTTATCTCTTTCACACTATGAATATGTTCAGACAAATCGTACAATGTACAATAAAGGAAGCTTAACTTATATATAATCCCTATAAGTAGAATACTGCGCCTAGGTACTCGAAGCCAATGGATAAGATTCCTAAAAGGCTGGCTACGTCACGTTAATCCATTGTCCAAGGTAGGAAGGAACACCAGCCCCCTGATTATCCGAGGATATAATATTTATGTTTTAGTTTATTCGGAAAATAAACAGTTTACAGCTAAGTACAATCCCGGAATGAAAATTTTCGTCACCTTAAATTCAACTTTTGCTTGCACGAGTACAAGAAACAGTACTGCCAACATTTTAATAAATGTTACGTTTATAAAATATAGAAACGTGAAAAAAGAAAATTGCAAGGTTGATAATGACAGACGCTGAGATTAACAATAAGAAATAAAGAGGCTATAATCATTACGCTTAACCTGAATATTAAAACCAATAAAAAGGTTTTATATATCTAAACAATCTTATATAATATAAAAAACCAAACAACTTTGATCTAAGAAATATTAAACATTTTTTGAAATAGTTAAACATAATTTTCTGTCTGTTCTGTAACTTAGTTTGGAAAGGTAACATGTGCTCGCGGAACGTTAAAAAAAACTGGCGAACATTTTCATACCACGACTGTACAATGTACATATAATAATGTAAATAATATATGAATGAATGAATTAATGAAAACACTTTATTGTTCACCAATATTAAAACTACGTTGTTAAAATATAAATATACATATCTGAATGTTTCATTTTGATATCTTGCAGGCTTCAGAAGATATTAATGTAATATTCAAATCTCTCGCGAACCAAGTGGCGGGCACAGATAGTATAAGATAAATATAAAGGTTTATTCAAAGTTCATACGTTGTGTTTATATTAATTTATTCTTTACGATGGGAGTATTCGTCGTTAATCGGTCTCTTACAATTTTATTACAATGTTGTAGAATTAGTCACGGACGCGATCATCGAGACTAACATGTGTTATCGATTCGTTGTCATTGTAATGCACGGTATCTATAGGTGTAGTATTGCAAAGACTGATGTGGAATTTCACATGGTGCATTATGTTATAATGCGTGATGAATATATTGAATATGCACAAGCGGATATTAGTATCACAAACAACCATCACTGGTAGGTAGGTTTGCGAGATAATCAGTATTAACCTGGAATCTCCCGCCATTTCATTTGATGGCCAGACTTAAAATGATCAAAAATAATTAATGTGAATTAACTAAGGAGAAATGTTGTTTAATAACATGAAAACTATTAGTTGTAAAAACGAATTATAAAATTTTGACTAATAATATTTATATTTTCAGAAAACAAGTCCGAACTTTGTCCAGATATTTCGCTTTTCCGATCTGGCAACCCTGGCAAATCAGACAAGCAAATTTTTCCCAACAATGTAAACTCAAAGTCCGATTTGGATTATAATACTCAAAAAACATTAAAATTAGCTGTTCTCCGCAGCTCACATGCGCTTGACTACTATCCGGTTTCTATAGATAGCTGAATATCAGCTATCTATAGAATGTTATGAAAACCCCTGAAAGCTTTCGACTCAATTTCCGAGCGGCATCTCGCGGGAATCCTTGCTTTTTACAGCCTAAAAGTATCTCATTTTCATCTCCAGTCCTTAGGAGCCTAATTATCAAATATTGAAGGAATCATATAATTTACAAAGACGATTACAAGTAAGGAATAAACAAACTCACTACCATCTATTTATTAGTAAATATTGATTTTAATCAATATGATGAATCTACCAGCCTGTGTTCATATTCGATTTCAATAAAGCGTTAAGAAATGTAATTTCAAGTAATCTTTATCCCCATCAATCACAGACTTCCCTGCTGAAAAGAAAATGTCTACAAATGGTTAACCATAAATTAAATTTCTAGTCTCGTGTTAATTAACTTGAATGTAAAAAAGAAATGTCGCGTTTCAAGCGTGTGGCCATAAGTGCAGGAATGCAGTTAGAACCGGTGTCCCTATAGTGCGGCGCATGCGCAGGGTCCAATGATTAATAGGAAGCCAACGCGAATGCTTAGCGAACATAGGGGAATTACAACAGTTATCATACCCAGCTGTAGTTTTCCGCGGCTTTGATATTTTCATTAACTGTTATTTTGACATTACAAACAGACACTTCAATTTTATCTATTTATAGAATATAGAATAGATTAATGCAAACATTAATCCACGCAAAATTTTACGAGTGTACAGCTTATGTTACTGTAAGACTATAATCTATATTTATATAATTCTTCTGTACGTGTGTTGACAGTGAACTCCTCCTAAACGGCTAGACCGATTTTGATGATATTTGTTTTGTGTGTTTGAATGGGTCCCCGGATGGTTTAGATTCACAATTGGAACCGGTAGGAGGCGCTGAGATCGGGTTCTAGTATCCTCCTAATCACCTGTAGCGATTTTGTTTTTGTGTGTTTGAGTGGGTTCCCGGATGGTTTAGATACACAGTTAGAACCGGTAGGTGGCGCTGAGATCGGGTGCTAGAATTCTCCTAATCACCTAGACCGATTTTGGTGATTTTGTTTTTATGTCATGAAACAAAGTCTTTTAGGAATTCAGAAAATATGGCTGTACGAAGTTCGCCGGGATAGCTAGTATTATATAATATAAGTGAATATAGAACACTAATTGTAATTAAATCAAAAAGTATCTAGGCCCCATTAGAATCACAGAATAACGGTCTCGTGAATAAATCAAAACGAAAAACAAAATTTGAAAATCGTTAACTCCGAGTTCGCCAAGTCGAGGTATTGTACAAAATATATGGCGGCTTTTATAGCTTTTAACAAATCGGACAAAGGAAGGTTTTCGTCCGTAATAAAAATTCTTGACCTCAAAGTCTTTAAGCAATTAATTTGTCATCCAAGGCCCACCCCATTTTAAAACGGTCAAAATTGACCCATGACTCATTCACCGATGACTGGTTAGGGGTCATTTGCACATTAACAACACCGCCGACCTTGGTGTGAATTGAACTCTTCCTGTTTTTGTTTCATCGAGATTGTTTTGTCTTGGTCGGAAGAAATTAAGGTCGTATACGGGTCATGTGTTTCTGATTAAGTGCTCTTTAAGGCTTCGCAGTCAAATGGCAAAAGCTGAACACTCGAAAGTTTTTCGTGTCCATCTGTCCGCATCTCTAGAAGATTATTAGCTCTATATGTATAGATCGTAATAAAGTACTGAAATCGCGATAAAATTAAAAATTATAGGTCGCTGAAATTGGAAAAATTTTCACTGCTCATAGACTTACCGGGTATGTGTAAACAGGTTTAAGAATCATATGGGTACTCTTTATTTATTTAATTATTTGGTCTGTAGATGATGGCTGATGAAATATATTTATGCTTCTATCTATATAATAATGGTCCCTCCCTTTGCGTTGTAAATTTTTGCGACGGTAATTGCATTGTCGGCGTCAACGAAATTTTATGATGTCCCCATGTCATAGCGAAGAGGAAAGTCTTCGGCGGGAATTTCCCTCGACAATACATCATATATAAAATAACAGATGAATAGTTAATAGTGAGCAATAGAGTGTTACGCATGTGTTAATCTAAATTAAACCAACGAACTTACTGTAGTGTTACCTACTATGTCCTAGAATTAACTAAAAGCAAAAACGTAGGCCGATAAATAATAATATCACAGACACAAATAACCTCCCCCTATCTGCCTATCGGTATTGTACACAAATTGTGTATTTACGACCGCGGACGCAAGGGCTTCGCGCTACTACATGAAAATTACAGAAATTTCACTTAGTACAAAACACGATTTCTCTAATAATATTATAATTTTTGTGTGTACTAAAAAACATACTCTATTAATATAAAAAAATGTAACTTGGGAATACACATAAACGACCAAGTACAGGCTAGTCTTGGTTGCAAATAGTGCACAGTGATTAAAAATTTTATATAATTACAAGCTCGATCGACTTTAAAATGATCATGTTTCCGAATATCGTAAGAAGTTTAAATGGTTACCTATTTGCCTTCGGTGGAAACTCTTCTTTTGTACAATGTCCGTTTTGATCCTCGTACCTCCCCGTATTTAAAGGAACGTTTTGATTTCCTACATCTTACTCATTCCCGTTATTTGCGCTCTAGTAATAATCTCTCGTTAATGACATCCGTACACATTTTTTCCTTCGTTGATAACTCCATCACGGTACAGGCTGTCCGTTTATAGAACTCACTGCCACTCAACATCAGACAACCTAAATACATATCGTCTTTTACTGATGGTAACTAATTATCGTTAATCCTCTCAGGTCTAAAAATACTGCTGATTATATACATATAGTATGATATATTTTATGTTTGTATAGGACATGCCTGCGATCTCGTCTACGCTTGACCCGCGGGATTCCCAGGACATAAAATACCGCAGCATTTGAGAAATAATGTAAGCTATCGTTTTAGTAAAAACAGTGTCGGAATAAGGTGATTTTTACGTACCCGAACTACGAGCCGCTCCCAAAACAATTCCCGGGGTATTCCCGGGATAAAAATATCACACATTTTGTTACATTAAATTTGCTATCGTTCAGTAAAAAATCACATAGAATTAGATTTTTTTTAATCTGGCCATTTTAGCAAATTCCCAGAAAAATTTCCGCGGGATTCCCAGGATAAAAAAGCAGCGGCCGAGTTTAAGTCTAAGACTTTGCTGCCGATCAGCGAAAACCGCATTGAAATCAACCCAGTACGTTTTATGTGAATCCTGAATAGACAAAGATTCTAAAAAAAATTGCATTGTGTGCTCTATAGTTTATATAGTCTATTCAAGTTGTTTTTTTAATAGCTTCAATGTACAGATGCGGCATGTTTAGAATTTTATAATATTATAGATAGATATACTTGTCCTTTGGTACACATCAAGTGAGAATTGTAATTCTAGGTATTTTTATAAATTTGCTTGTTATAATTTCAACAAAACGTGTATATAAATTATTTTTTTTGGAAACAACTGATACAAAATATAAATATTAATTTTGTATTTTGATAATATAATAATTTTAATTGTTGTAATTTGTAATGTCATTCGGTTGAGATAAGCCGAGATCGCAGAACGAGTATGTTTTAAGCATACAAGCTGTTTCAACATTTTGTATCAAGTAAAATTTCTGTATATTCCGTGGAAGACGGGCCTGGTATCGGTATCTTATCACCAAATGCAGCCCCCATTGACGGCAGTGCTATTTTTATATTATCAATAGGGCGATACAGATATAATGTAGTTTACTATACGCTATTCATTGTCTCTTGTTTATCTATCTTTATTGTCACCTTAGACCATTAATAGAAAGACAGAGTCTGGGACTGTAAAAGTGAGGCCGTTTAAAGAATGCCGATAATGCTACAGTGCGTTACGAGTACACAGACGCGCTATACAAGTTTACAAAAAAATGCTTCATTTCATTTGACGTTTTTGTTTATTTAGGCTCCATCTATAGGTACATTAATGATCTAAGACTGTCACCATAAAAACGAGAAATCTAGTACAGTACTCGCCGCCAAAAAGTCGTAGCTCTAGTTTTAACAGTAGCTCTGTTTTTATAGATTTTATATATTTATATCAATATAATCAATAAGTTTTAATTATCAGGCGTAGAAATAATGTTATGGATAATAAATATAATATTTAACATTTATATATTTCTGTCAATATTTTGTTAATTGAATGTCATGTAATTTTTTATCATTTGAAATACAAGTATTAACTTTCCTATTATACTAATGTACTCTGTGGTATTAATACTACAAAAAATAACTTTTTGAAAACAAAAACTGATTATTTATAGCAAGGGCCTATTTCGCAATCACCAGATAAAGAAGTTACTTATAGAATAAAATATAACATGGTAAAATTTAAAATGTTAGTTGCATCAATAAAATAATTTACTTTTGAGTTCTTTCAGGTTATAATTTATTCAACATAACTTTTATCTGATTATTGAAAAATCAGCTCTAAATTGCAAGATTATACAAAGTATTCAATTGAAAATGAATTAATATTAATAACAAAGTGTGTATGTAACATAAATTATGATTATTTTATCTTTAGCCTTCAACAAATGTATTCATTTGAATGTCATGCATAATATAAAATGGAATAACCACTACATTAAAAAAAATATGATAACTATATTTCATGATTAATATAGATATTATATTGTTACACTTTTCAGGAACATTGTATACAATAATTCAGTTCTCATGTACATATAAACCAAATTTCATAAATAGTGGTATATTCTTCTATATTTATCTTTTCCTTTACAAAGCAGAGCTCCTTTTAATAATTATATTTCATTTTTCCAATTCTGAACTAGTTTTAACTAATAATTAATCAAAATTAATTTGTTTTCATCTTCAACTTTTTTTACAATCCTAGTAAATAAAGTTTAACATGAAAACAAATTAATTTTGAATTCCGAATACAGATGGCAAATAATATTTAAATACAGGCTACTATACTCAAAAATGTTGTTATATTTTTTTTACATACATTCATCCAGCATAAGACCCATGCAAAATTGTTTTGTTGATTACAGCTTGACATAACTTTATAATTAATTTATAAGCACACAGGGCAATATTTCATTTTGTTTGTTACAAAAGGTGATGGGGACTTTTGGATCAAAAAAATGTTAGGAGTTGAGATGTGCCTAAAAAAGTGTAAATTTCTCTATTACAAAATAGTAAACATCAGCCCTAAATTCTATCTCGAAGATAAAAAATCTTAAAAATATAATTAATTGATTTATGTGAATAAATTACAACAATTAATAGTATGAAATCACTTACACCACTTGAATAATTTACACAAAATAACTAAACCCACTGCAATTATAAAAAATATCAACATAATAAACAGATATCTTAAAATCACTCATCTTTTTACAAACTGGGCCCAAGAATGTACAAAAGAGTATGTCTCGGTTAAACTTTAGTTTTGTGGTTACTGAATTTTAAGCAGTGGGGGGAGGGGGAGAGGAGTACTACTCCCCTGTGCAACCTATGCCTGGAAAACATGTAATTTCTGAGATATTATTTTTGTAACTACCATTTAAATAGTTACCAATTAATAAATGGTGCCCAGTTTGTTTTGACGCTTTGGTCTAAAGTCTAACCTAACTCACCATTCTAGTCACCGGTCGCGTCTTTCGACTAAAAATAGATTAAAAAGCACAGCCTACTAATTAAAACTCGCAATATATAAGCAAAAAATATCGAGTTTCATATTTAAAAATTGACATATCTATTCATTAATAGTTATCATATTATAAATAAATCGGAAGTGTATTCCTAAACATAAAACACACTTTGTTATCATCAAAAGTTGCATAACCTTGATTAACTAACATATTTTTACCATTATTCATTCAAAACTTGTTTGTGGACCCTAAAAACTTGTTTCCTAGCCCCAATTGTTATTGGGGCTAGGAAACAAGTTTTTAGCCACTAGACCTGTTGGTCTAGTGGCTATATATAAAGCATATGTACACCCTTAAACTCAAATCACCCTTAATCTGATGACACTCAGATTCCAAGTGCAGCCTATGTCTCCTCTAGCTACTATAACTACTATTACTATGTTTACTAAAGTATCAAGATGACTTATCTTGGATACAAACTGAAAATCAATAAATCATGACCATTCACCTCTATTTCTATTTGTTATAAAAAGCTTTACACACCTTTTTATATTTCATGTATCACTAGGAGTTATCAAGATAGGTATGAAAATAATGCGTCAGATGTACAAATTCTTATACAAACAAATTAACATGAAACAAACATCAAACACATTATCTGTGAATGTATAGATAAGGGACAGGAAATACATTCATTTCTCTGCCACAGAGCTATGTAACTATGCACAGGATGGAATGATAACAAACAGGAATATGTTATGAAATAATAGGAAATAGGATATGTGATAATAGTTTTTAAGTGTCATTATTTGGACAAAACTGAACCAATGGAATGACAGGAAGTTGTAGTAGTTTGCTGGATAAGACACACAGCCGGTCTGATTCAAACAATATGGGTTCAAACTTGGCTGTAATGCATGAAGTGTATGTAGCAGTTTTCTGACCAAGTGTGTTTTAACTAACACATGGTATCCATAAATGAAAACATGCTATAGAGGAAAATGTGGTAGGTATATTTCCTTAAACTGAGGATGACAAATACAGCCATGTAGTATTTGAGCTTATATATAAGTAGCTTCATGTTTGTATTATAATATTATATCCATACACCTATCACTATATCAATCTTATCACTGCTCCATGTTATTGTTATATATATCCTCATGTATGTATGGATGGTCATTAAAAATGATCATATAAATAACTAATTCTATTCTATTCTTAGTACAAATGGACATAACTAATTCAAACTGCAACATTAATGCCAAGCTTTGGTCTGTAAAAATCTTGTGGACCAGCATAAAATATGTTTATCTTTACATGTTGTGTAATTGCCTATAGTAAATATATAATGTTAAAGACATGAAATATTCTTTCAATTGTGGTAATCCATAAAACTGGTTGTTCCAATATGTGACTTTAGTTTAACTGCCTCTGAATTTCAGTGTTTTTATAGGGGGAGGGTAGGAAGGTCTTTCTGAAAGAAAAACACACGAAAACTCATAATTTCAGAAAAAATTGAATATGAATTTTCTGACTAAATTATAAATTAATCTTAAATTAAATTAAATAGGGCAGAATTAAGGGGGTGGATAGTATCCGCCCCCATTTCCGGCTGGCGGAAATGCGTATTTTATTCAAAACAATGGGAGGGAAAAACAGTGATTTCTGGGTGGTCAAAAAAAAAATAACCATAGGTCAGAATTTGGAACTGCTTTAAAAGCAGAGCTCCCTAAGTCTACCCTATAAGTAGCCAAGACATCTTTATTTTTTTAAATAAAACAAAGATATGGTGGAGGGTGACTCTTGTACACCTCCTCTTACTCCTCTCAACACCCCCACCCCCTGATTCAGGGTGCCAAATTCCAAAGTCAACCCTGTAAAATTATTTATATAACATTAGTTATTATGATCTCTAACAGATAAATATTAAAAGAACAAAAATTATCATCCATTGTACATAAATTTTTCCATAAGCAATAATATTTAACAAGAAATTAAATTCGAAATGTCAAAGTCATGTCGTTTTGGTAGTATTTTTGTGATTTTAAGTATTTTATTTCATGAAATTTATTGATCTTCACTGGGTGAAATTTTCAGGAAATGTGTTTCTTGGCATGCTGAAGTTATGGTAAAATTTTCAAGTCTCAATTCAGAGACTGTTAAACTAAAGTGGCCCCTAGAGTATTTTGTATCACATATTGTATAGCAAAAGAATCAATTTTTTTACAATCATGATGGAAATAAGCTACTCTCAATTTTCAGAAATTTTGGGATTCCAAGTTTATGATGGAAAACCTATTGTAACAGCTTCAGTCCTGAGTTCAGAAGCCAGGGAGAAAAGCTTTCAAAGTCAGAGCTTAGGGAATCTATATGCTGGAGATGGAAGTTATCTAGCACATCTTGTTCCAGCCTTATTCTACATCATCTTTTTGAGTGTATAATATAACAAAATTGCAATAAAAAATTAAAAATTTGATAAATAATTTAAATTAAATTACAACAGATGTTAGCATCTGTTGTTTTTGTAGTTTTATTTTATTAATAAATAATAAAGTTGTTTAAAGCATTTAGGGTGGGGTATACTTACAGGGGTGCCTTTATTTATTATTAATTATTATGAATAGATCTGAACTTTTTTAATATAGGTTAGAAGGCTAAGGATAAGCTCCACATTATTTATAACCACCCAAAATTCATTTTACATCTCAAATAATAAATAAATGTGCCCTATAACTATACCACACCAATCATTCATTTGTTCCAATATTACAGTTGTAAGCAAACTGATTTAAAAAAAACAAATTAAATATTCCCCCACTTTATACAAAACAAACAATGTTGAAACTTTTTTATTTTATGACAAAATATATTTTTTTTAAATTTAGAACATAATACTATGTAAATAAGTACTGGTTAGGAGATGAATGACCTTCTATAGTAAATGCACTTCACAATCGTAATATGTTAATAACCGCATTGGTATCTGACGTTATTTATTTATAAATTTATTTAAATGTTAACAATATACCACACCTAAGTTATAATCTTCATCCCTCGTTCAAACGACACGCCTTTATCGCTGTTTGTAAACATTATGCCGGCGACTTTTGTTAGTGTTAATTTAGTACTTACCAAAACTTTAACAAAACGATTTTCCAGCTCGTCCCGATCAGGCATCGGAGGCTTCGTCCGGCTCCTGGTGGAGGGTTGGCGCACATGATGGTTTTTACCAGACGCGACCGGTCCGTCTAACATTGTCTGCTCTCTTGAAGTAATCAAACCCATTTTACACAATACACTCAAACACATATCACATTTTCAAATGGCATCAAGTCATTTTTATCACAGAAAGGCTGAAACATAGTGCAACTAATCAGCAGGTCATTTAACACATTCCTTTGTTTAAAAGTCCATCGGTAACTAAACTAACTCGTATTTATAAAATAGCAAACTACATTCTACAGCCTTCGATACAACATAAAACTTAGCCCCAGGCAGACGTCGCAGACTATTGCAGACAAACCATTATTAACGACCGAGTATAGCCGAACAAAGCCGGCAATGGGCAAATGTCAAAAACAGAAATGACAGTATACTGAAGTGAACATAGTTGCAAAAATGGTTTAGTGTTGTGAGCAAAATGCAGAGTGGAATCCGAATATCACGGAACCGACCAATAGTTCGATTAAACAGTACCCTATTGTTATTCGAACTACCAAGAGTACAATTATATTTTTTGTGATGAAAAATACTAATGCTTTCTAAAAAACATAATTATTCATTTCTATGCGTTTCTAGAACCGAACGGCTTGTGCCGCGACGATGGCAGGAGACCCGATGGTATGTCATTGGTGCCCTGGAGGATGGGTCGCCCTTTAGTATGGGACGCGTCTTGTGTCGATACTCTGGCGGCGTCCCATCTTTCAGCCACTAGCATGTCTGCTGGTACAGCTGCTGCACAGCAGGAGGCCCTAAAATGCCGCAAATATTCCGCCATCGGAAATGGTTACATATTTGCGGCTTTTGGGGTCGACACCCTGGGACCATGGGCGCCTGAGGCGCACAAACTTTATCGAGACATAGCGAAACGCCTGGTAGACGTCTCACGTGACCAAAAGACTGGTCTGTACCTCGGACAACGCATTAGCGTTGCGATACAGCGAGGTAATGTGGCCAGTCTTTTGGGCACGTTTCCAACTGACAGCGGTCTGGCACTAGATTTTATAATTTAATTTTAATTTGTATATATACTTATTTATAAGATAGATTACAGTTTGTTATTAGATTTATGTAAGAAATTAAAACTGCTATGTCCTAATGTCGTGAAACAAATAAAAAACTACCTGGCATTAATACAAAATTATTCATTATATAAATAATTTTAATGACCTGAACTTCTTTCTTTCTTCTTGAATGTTCTTTTTTATACATTTTCTTACAAACATTAAATAAAGAAGGTTTGGGCCATAGATCATATACTATATGGTCTATCTTAGAATTTATTTACACTAAATATTGATCATTCATGTGGCTCGTGGAAACAATACTAGTTATGATTACATGATTTTTACGCACAATTGATGTATTCAGCTAGGTCTTTATGCAAGTAAGAAGGCTTTATGCTGACTTCACTACCTTTGGACAAACAGTGAGGAAGATTCTTGAAACATAACATTTACGGCCAGTTTCTATATCTTACTACTGTTCATTTGCCTAACTGCTAAAACTTAATATAAGCGCCATGCAAGTAATGTCAAATAACTACCAATGGTAAGATAAGTGAAAGAACAAATATAATAATCACAAAATGAAAAGCTCGATTTGACAGTTCTCATTATAATGTATATAGGGATTGAAACCTCCAAATCGTCAACCAAGTTAACCGGCTATTACGAGTAGTCGATTAAAAATTATACGAATTTGTGATCGATGGATTTATATAAGTTATTTACTTTTTGTGTCACATAAATACCTCACAAAATCTATAAGGAGCGCGAAAGTTTTGTCTCACATCGCGAAAGGCGACAAATGCATTTATCATGCGCCACAATTAATCTATTGAAACTTTTATGATTTCACCTGTATAATATGTATTTATACAATCGTTTTTATTTTCAACATATGTACGTACAATTATTTAGTATAAATAATATAAGGTTTTTTTAATAAATATGTATATAGTTTTTTTCCTGAAACGAATTGAATTAATGAAGTGCAAAAACCGTTTAGCATCATTAAAGTAAAAATAAGACGCCCTAGCCCTAGAACGTAACTGTTTTTGGGATTTCGCTATAGATTGATACCATAACGTATACACCATCACAGAATTAATAAAAAAATAAGGTTATTTCGTTAGTTGGACGAAAATCATAGTTGAAATATGTTTTATGACATTATATAATGTACCAGTAAAAAATTATGTGCATTATCAACTAAATAAATAAATTGTTATTGGCTTTCAGTTTTATTGATTTCATTCAAAGTTCCGTTCTACGTTCTTAAATGTCAAATTGGGCTTTTTATCTTGTGATTATTATAGATATTAGAGATTATTAATTTAAAGGAACCGGTCATTAATCGTTTTTATTTCTTATACCCAAAAAGATCCAAACTTCTAATCGTACAATGTTATCGATTTTAGCAAACTTAAATTATCATAAAAATAGAAGTAAATCGTTCATTAAGATCAATGAACATCTCTATAGTGAGTGATGAAAAGTGGAATGCCAGGGAGTTTTTGGCGGGAACTGAAAGGGAAAGTTGTGATGTGCAGTTTTATTTTCTAAAAATGTGTAAAATTACTCTAAAATGAACAATAGTTGTAGGATATTGATAGTTTTTGAGTAGTAATTATGTGTTTTTGTGAGAATTGTGAACTGTATAGCCAAATGTGGCCTTTCGAGTTTTCACAAGTACTCCGTTGAATGGCGTCGATTGTAGCCTACAGTACAACTGCGCCTGGCTTAAACGCCTAGTTGCCAAGCCATAAACAAAAAAAGTGGAATGCAAGGCGGAGCTATTTGGCGAGAACTTAAATGTAATTCGGTGACGCTTTGCTCTGCAGTGTTATTTTTTAAAATATATAGATATAGATAAATCTGGTAAATAATAATTATTATTTGTAGAACATTGTTTTTGAACGAAAATTGTTTAATGGTGGAAAATAACTGTTATAGTTAATTAAGGTGTGTGCATATTTTAAGTCGCAACTGACGGACACAGCTGAGGGGCGTTGCTTACAACGTATCTAGATAAAGAAAGTCCATTGTAGTGTACACATTATAATTTAGAAGTCTTAAGTCGCAAACGTGACCGTGAGCGTTCGGACGTCCTAAAGCAATCTGGTGAGTGTGATAAGGTTGTGGTTTGCACATTGTACGGACGTATCCGACGGACGCGTCACCTAATGTGTGAGCACCTTTATACCGTATCGTTTGTCAGGGTGGCGTCAAAAAACCATACAAAAACACAACTGCAACGTCATCTATTGGGCTTTACTTTCTATTCTTCGATAAGAATATTTTCTTCTCTTTCAGATTGATGGTGCGGAACAAAAGACTTCAAGAGTAGTAACTAAAAAAAATAATTCTGCATCATCTTGAAGTCGTTGCTAAATGGAACAAACATTTCTACATTTTGCAATATTTTGTTGTTGTAATAATGTGGTAATTTTTATGTTTTGCTTGGCACCGACTTTAAGATGTAGAAAATTGCATTTTTTTTGCTTATTGGTTACACTTGAAGTCAGTTTCTTTTTGTTAGAAATTTTTATTATTATTATTTCACATATATTGTTTAATTGTTCTTTTTATGTTTTTTAAATATATATATATATAAACACACGTATTAAAAAATATAAAAAGATGACGTCCGTCGACAGTGGGGCGTAGGATCCAGGCTACCGGTGGTTAGGGCTCCAGAGACAGGAGCTTCCTAACAATGCGTGCCGTGCTCAAGAGAACCGCCTTCTGTATCTGGCCCTTCACACATTTACCGAGCGAGAGCCTCTCTAGATGTCAACCGGGGCTCGTCTCGCTACTAAACCGTTAACGGACACCATTATCGGTACAATGATCGTTGACTCCATATGCCACATGTTGAGTAATCTCGTGCGCGAGGTCATCTCCAGGACAGGTACATCCTTTGGGAGGGCGGCGAGTCCGATAATCGGGCGATAGGTCGGCGACGCGTCGCGTGTGGTGTCCCACAGGGATCGGTCCTCGGGCCGATTCTTTGGAACGTCGGTTATGACTGGATCCTTCGGGTTCCGGTTCTGCTCGGAATAGGGCTAATCTGCTTTGCGGATGACACCCTACTCACGGCACGCACTGCGTCATTCGTGGAACCCGTGGACCTCGCCAACGCCGGGTTGGCGATCGTGGTCCGAAGAATAGGTAGGCTGGGCTTGAAGGTCTCCCCCGCGAAAACGGAGGCCATCATGTTCCATAGGCGGTTTCGTAATCCCCCTGCGGACTTGTCGGTTACAGTCCAAGGGGTGGATATTCGCGTAGGTCCCCAGATGAAATATCTGGGACTCATTCTCGGTGGGAAATGGCTGTTTAAAGCGCACTTTGAGCAGCTAGTTCCCAAACTCGTGAGATCCGCAGGCGCCCTCTCTCGGCTTCTTCCCAACGTGGGGGGACCGGGGACGACGACTAGGAAACTCTACATGGGCATCCTTAGGAGTATGGCCCTGTACGGTGCACCCGTATAGTCCACTGCACTTCACCGCCACAATAGGACTTTGTTGTGCCGTGCACAACGGGTCCTGGCGGTGAGGACCATCCGAGGATACCGTACAGTGTCGTGGACGGCGTTGACACTCTTGGCGGGCGATCCGCCCTGGCTTCTCCAGGCGGACGTGATTGCCAAAGTTCGGCGCTCCCGACAGGATGCCCTCGCCCGTGGCATGGTCTATGGCCAGGCCGAGCTTCAGGTGATCAGGACGCGGGAAACCGCGGCCATGATCCAATCTTGGTCAGTAGAGTTGGAAAACCCTGTTGCTGGCATTGACACGGTGGAGGCGGTTCGACCGCAGCTGTTGCGATGGCTCTCGTGGAAATGCGGGACCCTGACCTTCAGGATGACACAGATACTTACCGGGCACGGTTGCTTCGATAAGTATCTGTGTCAGATTGCGGGCTACTTGCCTTCACCCCAATGCCGCCAATGTGGCGCGCTAGACACGGCGTTACACACGCTAGTCGAGTGCGCAGCATGGGCACCTCAGAGGTTTGAACTCGAGACACTAGTAGGATCGATCGATTCGCTGAGCGATCTGGTGCAAGCCATGCTGCACAGCGACGATTGGTGGGTGGGCGCGGCCAATTTCTGCGAGACTGTAATGTCTCAAAAGGAGGCCGCGGAACGAGATAGGGAGAGAGATGTAAGTGCGCATGCGTTTCGTGGGTGCCGACGTCAGTCGGGAGCCCGGAGGCGCAGGTATGTGCATGATCTCCCCCCCTGAAATACCGCTGCAGGGGCCCTCTAGCATCTAGAGAGCAGAGGAGTCTTCACCCCTGTTGACGAAGTGAGTTTGCCTCTCCCGGGGTACTCTCAAGCACTTGTGCGTTAGGATCGGTGTGGGCGTAACTACGTCCTGTATCTCATGCCTTTCCTACTCATAAGCGCGGGGCACATGGGAGGAGGGTGGTTTTAGTGCAGTATTGATTAGTCGAGTCTCCACACAAGCCGGTTGATTATTGTTTGGACTTCCTCAGTGGAAATCCTCCATGATTAACAACGGTCTAATCCCTAGCAAAGGACCCAGTATGTGCGAAATGCATTTCCCCCGCCTGAAAAAAAAAAATCTCGTGCGCGAGGTCTAGTATTTCGTTAATTTATCAGTTTCAGCTTTTACGAGATTAGAGTCATGTGGGCTGCTTATATCAACGAGTATCGTACGTTTCGTAGATCGATCTATTATATCAGGCTTATCGGTAACAATAGTCCCTTCTGTGATAATAGATCGATTCCAGTAGTGAGTGCTTGTACAATTTTCGAAAGCTGGCTATAACTATTTATAATAAGGTACCTCAGCCGCTATCAGACCGTTTCGAAGAGCAAGTTGCTGGTGGATGATCCCGGCTACTAGTTTGTGTCTGTGCAAGTACCCAGAGTTAACAAGACGATAACAACAGGAAGTAACATGCCTAATGGATTCGCCCGGGTGGTGACACGCCTGGCATACGTCGAGCTTGCTATCTTTCAGGATGTACTTCCTGTAGTTGTTCGTCTTGATAACCTCGTCCATAATTGCACAGACAACCCCTTCGGTTTCCCCAAAGGGGTTACCGAAACGTAGCCAGTTCACCGATGCCGGAAGGTCTATGTCGGGCCCGTATAGTGCTTGATAAAATTTTCCGTGCAGCTCCTTGCTCTTCCATACGTCCATTCGCTTGGAGGTACTCAATACCAAAGCCCTGAGCCAGTTCTGCTTTACAAGAGAGAGCAGGGTGAATCCCTTGTCTACCGACAAGATATCTCGATGTATACTTTCGTTGGTTTTTAGGAAATATTCTCGGAGATTGTAAACCTCCCGGTTGTGTAAGTCTTTAGCATTTAATAATCCACGTCCACCACACTTCCGTTGGATGTGTACAATCTCATTACCGATGATTGTGGATGCTGCATCCGATATGTTGTCAGCATACAAAGGTCAACCTACAAACAGTACAAAGGTACAGCATACAAAACCCTATGGTCCAGGGCGTCTAGCTGTTTGAGTCCACCTTAGTATTCCAAAGGAGTAAGTTAACGAGGGCATGACCTAGCTGTTAAAAGCACGAATCTTGTTACCACCTGAGAGAAGGTAATTTAGTACCTTCCTCAGGCGGCTAAAGAATCGTTCTTTTATCAGCTGTTTCACATCCTCGTCAACTATACCCATGACTGTGATATACCAAGGTATTTGTAGGTCTCATTTTCGGAGAGGGTTTTGAAGGACAATCCCTCGACGAGCTGCAATCCGTTAGAATTTACAACTCTCCCCCGCTGCACATACATAACCGCACACTTATCCACACCAAACTCCATTCCTATTATTATTATTATTTTTATAACAGGCAAGGGTTGTTTTTGAACAAAATGTTCTATTTTCCATAGATTAATTAAACATCAAATTGCGCTGGTCATTTGACCGCACCTAATTTGAATGTAAGTTCACCGATTCGGTTGATTGAGGTAAAATAACGTGCGTTTCGAATATTAATTTATAGATGCCTATTAAAAATAGAATAATTTTAAATACATCTATCTATATTATTATAAAATTCTAAACATGCCGTGTCTGTACATTGAAGCTATTTAAAAAAAACAACTGGAATAGGCTATATAAACGATGGATAACATGATGCATTTTTTAAAATTTCTTATCTGTTTGTTCAGGATTCATGTAAAAAGTACTGGGTCGATTTCGATGGGTTTTCGCTGACAGCAATTTTTTTTGACTTAAAATCTGCACTACTTTTTATCCTGGGAATCTCGCGGGATTTTTTGTGGGAACGATTTAAAATGCTTAGATTAAAAAAAAAAATCCAATCTGATTTTTTCACTGATCAATGGCAAATTTTATGCAATAAAACTGCGATAAGTATTTTTTATCCCGAGAATTTTGCGGGAATTTTACCGGGAGCTGTTTGAAGTTGTTCTGGTGCATAAAAAATATCTTATTCGGACACAGTTTTCACTAAAACGATATCTTACATTCTTTTTGAAATGCTGCGGTACTTTGTATCCCGGGAATTTCAAATCAAGCTTGGAGGAGGTTGCGGGCATATCCTAGTATTGAATAAAATAACACGAGTTTTAATTAATACATGGACAAAAACAACGCTTTCCGATGGTTTGCCGTTTGAATTTCTTCATAGAAATTGATTCTAACAACCTACTATGATTTGGTATAATAATATTGGTGTTTATTTTTTTTTCGATTCCTGGCAATAGTAATTGATATTTATAAAATCTAATTAGTTTTCGTCAGAATGAGCTGGATGATTTGGTCCTTACGGCCTACTTGAAAAACTTTCCTGTAGGTATACTGGGAAACATATTAATTTATAAAAAAAATAAAAATCTAACAATACAAATCTTGAGCAAAGAGAAGAGGGGTTAAATAAATAAAACAAATTACTTTTATTATAATTTATTGGTTATATATCATTTCATAGGTTTTATTCGTAAAAAATTATAGTGGTAACGAGAACAATATTACTCTCCGTGTTCTATTAAAATAATATACAATACACCAATATTTTTGTTAGCACCATTTTTTTTTTGCTTTTTTTCCTATAAAATTTTCTAGAAACATACCATTACCTTATTTGCTAAGAATGCATAGTAATCAATAACAAAAAAAGTGTATGGTCTTTTTATAATTTTCCATAATATTATTAAACTAACATTTAAGGATTGCTATTAATTTGATATCATTTATATGACAGCAGTCTAAAACTAAATGAACTTATTGAAATATGTCCCAAGTCCAGCCGCCTCGCAGCATGCACACAAACAAGCTTGGGAACAGTCAATTTGGTCCAGCTTCAACAACACGAGTGATTAATTTGTTAATAAAATTATTATGAAATCTCCAACTCAGTACAGTCTTTGGTTAGGACAGAAAAGATATCTGAGATTACATACCTTAAATTTATAATATCACAAGCATAATAAACATTGATTTAGTTTCAATAGGCTCTGCGCCAACTACTTAGATAGGCATTTTGACATTAAGCCGCGTTTCCACTACGTATTAAGTTGCCAGAAAATATACGCATCACGGTGCTAGACAAAAAAAATTAAGTCTGATTTAAATATAATTTAAATAAAATTGCTTAAACATCTATATTACTTGTAAATAAGTATATTTTATATTGATTCTCATACTTGGATAATCCCAGTATCATGAAAAAAGAATATATATATTCTTCCATGCTAGTGTGGAAATATGGAATTTTAATCAAAGCCTACAATCTGCTTTATGAATTGTATAAAAAAAACACCAGTTCCGATCAATAGGAAACCTGTAAGTACATGCATGAAAGTTACACATTTCGTACAACCGACTTCTTATGTGTAAGAAGTTTTACATGTTGTATTACATAAGTAGGCATATAATCGTGCAACTTCATTTACATATATACGTGGATAGTGGAAACGCACCTTTAGGTACGCTGTGCAACCGCAGTAAGCGCAAAACAAAGTTCAGTCATACTTTAAATATTTGTGTCAATTTTTTTTCCAATTTCATAATTCCCTATAAAACTAGACACAAAGCTAAACTAAATACCAGAGTGCAATGATTGTGGAGTGTGCAATGTATACTTAGAAATATAACAAGCGACTTTCTAAGCAAACGATACAACAAAGCGGATTAAAGGGCTACTACAGATGGCAAAAAATAATCTAAGAGTTAGATAAAATAGAAAACCGACAAAGGGTACAATGCACGAAGTACTATGCGAAGAACGTACAGTAATGTACATCGATTTGTCCAACTACTATGTTACACGTACGTTTTTTAATACTTTCCAGGCATATCTCGATCCTTACTAAATCCACCTTAAGCTAAATTTCTAATACCTTATTAAAAATATTCATATCGACCTCGCTTCCGATCGCAACGTATCAAATAAAACTTATCAATATAATTTTATCTTTGCTCTCGGAAACGATAATCGACATCCAATACCTAATAAAATCCAAGGCACATTAAAATGAGCTTATGGCAGCCTCATGCCCATAATACGTATAAAGGACAATTAGCAACGACATTTTAATAGAAAATTCTAGTCGAAATGAAACAAACTACCATGAAATGCTTGCAACCTTTGTAAAATATAAATTCTAAAGGGACCTGGAGACGTTCAATACCAATTGACAACTTCACGTCATGGACAATCGTTATTTGCTGTATGATTATCTATTGAATCCGTTACAAGTTGAAACCCATGAGACATATGACAATGTCTAAATTAAACAGTTTATTTCTATCTTTCAATTTGGATTGAACCGTGATAAAATAACCAAAAAAAAAACAAACGAAATTAATCGTTATATTTTTCATAAGTGCCTTTTATAATTGTTTAATATTATAATAACTGCTTAAAATAACAGTTAAACACCTAAGTTATGAGAAATATTTTAACAATTAAGTGCGTTTATTTATTTATTTAAATCTTTTTGCCCTATCCTTATCGAAATTATTATTCGAACTCTTATTTTTTGGGCTTTATCGATTTTTAATCGATAATTAAGACATTAGCAATCACAAGACTTAACATATGTCACCGAGATTAAATCAATGTAATTGAAACTGAATTGAAATTGTCAATAAGTAATTTGCAATTGATCGTGTCTAAGCCCCATAAAACATTATAATATTTAAAACCAATAGAGACAGAAACAACTCTTTCTTACATTTTCAAGTAAAACTAATATTTCATCACTCTGTATTCAGGTTCGACTCAACGTCACATTACCATAACCTGATTATTAAAATTCAACGAATTGACGCCATCGTCCTCAACACCTTCATCAAATACATAAAAATAATTCTTGTATATCTTGTCGACACATCAATTTTTTGCGTAACCATTCGTAACAGACCGGGTATAATGGTTATCTGTAGACTTTATTTGGAGACTAAATATTGAAAACCTGTAATGTCCAGTCCTTTTGAAATTTTTTATCAAATGAACACCACACTCTAGACTCTAGAACTCTAGACTAAGACAAATATTCTAAATCAAAAGTGTTACAAAATAAAAATGACAGGTATAATGATCGTTTTCAGACTGAAAACAAATTATTTCCAGGTCGCACAAATATTTTACACCGAAGATAATTCATAACGTTCCTGTACTTTTTCAGTTGTAAGGTAATATAATTTGATATCTGTCATTGTCATCGAAATCACACCACACCAAAGGATGATTAACAAAAATCGATAAAGTTATCACATTTTATCAATATCGTCCCACCACTACAAGACTGTAATCACTGACACAGATATTGAGAGATATTTATTAAACTACATATAGCCCGCGCGCAAACGGTTTGCCGATGAGTACCCATCGCAGTTCAATCACCGCTATCCGCACTAGTCTCGTTCGTACAGTACGAGTAAAACTAAAATGCGTCCTTGAAGTTCGTACACGTCATTGAGTAGAACGTAGTTATAAGTTATACAGAGCGCAGAAGGAGTTGCGCTCTCGCTCGGCTGTTATGTGGGACAGCATGCACTCTCTTTCGCACAACACATAGTAGTTCGCAAACTCACGGAACTAGCATCACCGTAGTACTAATTAGATAAGTGCTTGTCGCGGTCATCGGAAGAGGGTGGAGTAGTCATCGGCAATCCTTCTGTACGCGTGTCACAAGTCTCACCCGAATAGTACTGCTCAAAAAAGTCCAGTATCCCATTTCCCCCAGTCCGTTACAGTTACAATAAATATTATTTGGATGATGGGTAGTAGTACAGGACCGCGCATCCGGGCAACTGCCACCGGGACGCGTGCAACTCGATCAGCTGGAGCAGGGTCCTGCGGATAGATGGCGCCGCCGCCGTGTTGAGGAAGGCGTCGCGCACGGCCGTCAAGAGGCGCTCCAGATCGCCGGGTAGCTGTGATTCCAGATCTCGTCCGATATATGTCAGGACAAAGAAGAGGTTCTCCGTCTGTAAAGCGATTTCATTAAAACGGCATACTTCAAAGCGTAAAGAGGATAGGTGAAAACATGTTAGTTTCATCACAATATGATATTTTTTTATTGCTGGAGTCCAGCAGACAGGCTGACGACTCACGTGATGGAAAGTGATTACCGTCACCTATGGATATTTTGGACAGTGAAGGTAGGTACTACCAATGTGCTGTCAGCCTCGAAGAGGAGACTGGATCTTGGCCACTAATCCAGTAACACAACTCAAGGACGTTATGGCAGCACACTTTGGAAAAGGCGTTGTGGCCATCCAGATGGCTAAATGGCCTATATCTCTTGGCTGTGGGCTATTTGGTCGCCGCTCACGACAGGAAACCCAGTCACAGAAAATAGTAATCTTTCTCCGTACTTGCACGGATGGAAGATAGACCTTTTCTTCGCCGTCAACACATATGCATATTAGGCCAGAAAAAACTACGTAAGTGATGTATGCTCCATGGCTAGGATCTCAATAGTTTCCTAGAAAAATTACTTTAACATAGGCGAACGGACATAAGCGACAAAATAAAGCTTCTGTTTATGTTATTTGGATACAAAATCCGAGAAAAGGAGTTTCTAGTAAATAAACACATCGACAGAACACATGATTTACTGCATAAAGGACTACTGGTCCCAGATATTCAGACCAGGGCAAATTATTTTTCTTCTTCTGTCCACCGCTGAATGTAGGCCACCTTAACTTACCGGCGACTTGATGCAGACCATCAATCCACCGGCTTTATATTACACTCTATTTACCGAAATTTAGTCTCCAGTTCAGGACTCTATGTTCCATTGGCCGTATTCAGCGATAGACGTGACCAGTATTATTGGACCGACCACAAAAATAACTAACGCGAACCCGCGAGAGTTTTGCGTTCTAGTGAACTAGGTGAATGAATGAATGAATTAATTAATCATTATTCGCAGAAATACATACATACATAGTGGTAGGTGGACAATAGTTGATAAAACAGTGACTAGTAATCACCGTATCTGACCTATGGTCGTACAAATATTTAAATATTTGTGTTTTATAACTTTTACATTTTAAGTGACATTAATACTAAAACATTTAGATTTTAAGTTAGGTATTCAATTAAAGTCAAATTAATATAAATAGAGTAACAATTTCAATTTATACAATTTAAAATATTTAGTTACTATATCAAATTTTAATATAAAAGATTATCAATTTTAAGTCACAGTTCAAAAATAGTTGTAAGATATCTACAATTATAGATAATTCAATATAGGGTCTAAACTCGAAATGTAAATAATTTTATATAATTATCGGAAGTCAAAATTTATAATCAAAATATTCATTTAAGTAACGAATAAAAACATCTATTCCATAGCCAGTCATACATTTTACTGTTAAACTCTAAATTTGATGTTTCTCTATATTTTGTTGGTAATTTATTATATATATTTGGTGGTGGTTTGGATGTTTAGATCATAGAAGATATATAAGAATGTGCGATAAGGTGCGTTCAGCTAGTTCACGTGGCCTTATTGGAGTGTCATGACTCACGTCTGATGCGGATGGCACCGGTTGCCGGATGCAGTCCTCGCAGCACTTGGCGATGAGCGTGAGCAGCACCTGCCCGGGCTGCGGCGTGGGCGCGCGCCGCTGGATCGCGCGCCGCCGCAGCTGGCAGTACATCTCCAGCAGGAACGAGAGGAACGCCATCAGCCGCGGACGACCGCCGCCCACCACGGCGCCCAACAACTGTACACAACAAATGATTCAACGTATTTCGTACGATGACTGGGAGTTCCGATGATCCACTTCCCCTTTTATTTATTGCCCGAGTTCAGCAGACAGGTAGACGGCCCACCTGATGGAAAGCAGTTACCATCGCCTATGTACACTTGCAACACCAAAGGTGCTATAAATGCGCTGATGCTCTCTTAAGAGTGGAACCTAGCCACCGCAACCGCAACACAACTCAAGATT
The DNA here is from genome assembly GCA_039645545.1 of Dendrolimus houi. Taxonomy (NCBI): domain Eukaryota; kingdom Metazoa; phylum Arthropoda; class Insecta; order Lepidoptera; family Lasiocampidae; genus Dendrolimus; species Dendrolimus houi. The sequence goes on from CM077122.1 coordinate 4,184,323, forward strand.
GTTATGGCGACATAGTCTAACCCAGAGATGGTAGCTATCTAGACGGGAAAATACTCTATCACCTGGCTGTGGGTTGTTTTGGCGCCTCTTACGACTGGCCGCCTGGCCGCAGAAAATTGTATTTTTTCTCCGTTCTTGCATGGATAGAGTCCACTTCCTATCATAGGAGGAAGGGGCAGTGGATCATCTATCCGATGATCCACTGCCCCTGTCTACCTGGCTGTCTGTTAAACTTTCGCGGAAAAACTACTGGACCGATTTGGCTGAAACTCAGTATATATGTAATGTTAATACCGAGGGTGGACAAGGAATACTTTTCATCCAGGTAATGGGCTAGATTTATGTAAACGTTATCCCAGAAAGTAGAATAGGTTTTTTTTTGTGATTTGCCATTTTAGTCATTTTTGTCATTTATGTAGTTTACAGATAGGATAGACGGGGAATAGATAAATAAAACTAGAAAGGATTAAAATAAAGGATGAAAGTTTGTATGTACCAATTATTTCTCAAGTTTATAGATATAAAAATTATCAACTATAAAAAAATGCGATAGTGACTTGATCTGCCTGTCAGTTTAACTTTCACGGAAAAACTTACTGGAAACTTAGGATTATTGGATCGGTTTTGCTGTATTTTTCATAAATGTACTTTTATTACCGAAAATGGACATAAATACTTTTCATGCTGGGAGATGGGATAGTTTGCTATATAAAATGAAGTGAATCTTACGGGGGAAAATAGCATTAACATAAAAATTTAATACAATGTACCTGTATTAGCGCCTGCTTTTTAAACAAGAGGCACGCACTAGACCAGCGGCACAGCCGCGGGGTAAACTCTGGTAGGTAATGTGACGATAGTTACATGTCATATTATTTTAAGGTGTGGGTATTTATGAATAAATCAGTCAGTCGTTCACTTATGCCTTTAATTAACGTTCCATTGGCGACGAGGATTAAAAATATTAAAATTACTATTAAATCGTGCAAATAAGTATATTTAAAATGTCGATTGGTAAAATAGAACCATTTAATTTAAGTTCTAAGCAATGGCCGGCCTACATTCGTCGCGTAAACCAATATATATTGTTAAATCAAATCAAAGAAAGTTTAAAGGTACCGATGTTAATAACGGTTGTTGGTGAAGAAACATACGCTTTAATGTGCGATTTGTGTTCACCTGAATTCCCGGAAGTGAAATCTTATGATGAATTGGTGAACCTAGTGACGGAACATTTGGAACCACAACGATCAGAGATCGCCGAACGCCATATATTCAGATTGCGGCGGCAGCGGCCCGGCGAGTCACTAACCGAATACCTCCAAGCTTTAAAGCATCTTGCAGCAACTTGCAATTTTGGCAAATGCAAAAGTTGTTCCACCCTCGGAGAGAACTTGCGAGACCAGTTTGTCTCGGGGTTAACGAATGACGCCATGCGTTCATGGATATTTGCTCAAAAGAAAATTGAGTATAAAGAGGCGGTGGAGGCGGCAGAAAAACACGCCGAGGTGAGCGGCTCTACGACGGCGGCAGGGAAGACGGACTCAGCGGAGGGCGGCGTGGCGGGTGGCGCGGCGGGTGAGGGCCTGCATTACTCCCACAAGGGCCGAATCAAGTCACACGAGAGGCCTTCAGGAGCGGCCAGCGCGAGCGGCGCAGCAGCGGGCGGCGGCGACGCGGGGCCATCGGGCTCGAGCTCCCGCCGCTGCTGGCGCTGTGGCAAAGCGCATACGGCCGACAGGTGTAAGTTTAAAAACTATAATTGTGATGAGTGCGGTAAAAGGGGGCGCCTTCACCTTAAAGTGAAGGGTAGACAATTATCGCGAAAGGGGAGTCGACATAATTATGTGAGTGATGATTCGCAAGGCGACGTTATATGCAACATTGAACTCGCAGCCAAAGGTAACCAACCATTTTTTATAAAGTTGACGATTGATGACTATGTAATCGAATCTGAAGTGGACACTGGTAGTCGTATTTCGGCAATAAGTGAGGAAATGTATCAACGTATGTTTTCACATAAAAATATTGTAGTTGATAATCTAGTTTTACGTGACTCGGGTTCACGAATTAAATCACTGGGTTACATTGAGGTGGACGTCGTCTTGGGGCGCGTGAAAGCCAAATCATTACGTCTTTATATAATTAAGAGCGGCGCATAGCCTTTATTGGGGCGCGAATGGATGCGTGCATTGCAAATAACACAAATTCACCTCAATGAAATTGCAAATGATGAATTTTTGAACCAATTGTGTAAGGAATTCCCTGAAGTATTTTGCGATAAATTAGGCACTTGTAAACGGCCCATTCGACTACAGCTCTCAGATAACGAACCGGTTTATTTTCGAGCGAGATAGATACCGCTGGCGCTTCGCGCACGGGTCGAGAGGGAGTTGGCACGCCTAGAGGCGGATGGCTCCATATATCGCGTAGATTATTCAGATTATGGTACACCAATTGTCCCCGTAATTAAAAAAAACGGCGATATAAGAATTTGTGGTGATTACAAAACTACAATTAATCCTAAGCTAAAAAGAGATTATTATCCTATGCCACGGATTGAAGAGCTGTTTGCCAAACTTAGTGGAGGGGAGAAATTCTCCAAAACAGATTTAAGACATGCATACGAACAATGCTTGCTGACAGATGAATCGCAATCGTACACGGCGATTACAACACACATAGGGACGTTCGTATACCGTCGTACACCGTATGGCTTGTCATGTGTACCCGAAAAATTCCAAAAAATAATGGAGACGCTACATGGGGTGCCGGGGTGTGTCGTATTTTTAGATGATATCTGTGTAACGGGAGCGAACACCTTGGGACATATGAAAAACCTGAGAGCTGTACTCGAAAGGTTGCGCAATATGGGACTCACGATTAAACAGAGTAAATGTAATTTTTTACAAGATAGTGTAAAATATTTGGGTTTCATAATTAACAGAGATGGATTGCACCCAGACCCTGACAAACTGGAGGCTATTTCTAGCGTGCCTAGACCCGAAAATGTGTCTCAACTTAAAAGTTTTTTAGGAATGCTTAATTACTATGGACGGTTCCTTCCCAAGTTATGTACCATTTTACAACCATTACACCATCTTTTAAAAAAGAATACCAACTAGAAATGGAACCCTAATTGTGAGAAAGCGTTTAGTGAGGCAAAGCGGTCCCTCCTGAGTGAACGTGTATAGCGCATTATGAAGAAGGCCGCGAATTAGTGCTCTCAGTGGACAGCAGCGCGTATGGGCTTGGAGCGGTGCTTGCGCATCGATACCCGGATGGCAGTGAGCGGCCGGTCAGTTGCGTCTCGCGCACGCTCAGTGCGGCCGAACTTAACTACAGCCAGCTTGGCAAAGAAGCCCTTGCTATTTTATTCGGGGTGACAAAACATCACCAATATTTATTTGGACGTCATTTTACGTTGCGTACAGACCACCAACCGTTAACGTATATTTTTGGAGATAAAGGAGGCATCCCACAAACGGCCGCCAGCCGTTTACAGCGTTGGGCGATGCGATTGGTCGCATACGATTTTAAAATTGAATATGTGCGATCGGCGGACAACGGACCGGCCGATGCTTTATCGCGATTGCCGTTACCTCAGGAGGGTCGGTCTGCGATCTCTGTAGATTATTTAAATCTAGTTGAAGAAACGCTGCCTGTATCCTTTAGGGATATTGCGAAGGAGACAGAGCGCGACCCCTTATTATGTAAATTAAAAAGTTATGTGTTATTTGGCTGGCCGTCATGTGCGAGTAGCGACCGGGAAAATCCTTATTTTGCGCGTAAACATGATTTCGTAGTGAATCAAGGATGTTTAATTTACAAATATAGACTAGTGCTCCCTTATGTTTTACAAAAGAACATTTTAGGAGAATTACACGAGGGACACTTGGGTAGACACAAAATGAAAAATTTGTCGCGTAATTACGTATACTGGGAAAGTTTGGATCGGGATATCCAAGAAATGTGTAAATCGTGCAGCGCATGCCGCAATGTGCGTGACGCGCCGCCGCGCGCGCAGTTGCACCCCTGGGAGTTTCCGCTGCACCCATGGCAACGCGTGCATGTTGATTTTGGGGACTGTGGAGGTGTACGCTATTTAATTTTGGTTGACGCGCATTCCAAATGGATTGAGGCCGTAGCGATGCGCAGTACAAATGCTGATGCTACCATAAGGGTTTTACGAAGCATTTTTGCACGTTTTGGCTTACCGTCGCAACTCGTAACTGATAATGGCCCACCTTTCTTGTCACAAGAGTTTAAATTATTTTGCGAAAATAACTGTATTAAACATACGACCTCAGCTCCTTATCGACCTCAGGGTAATGGCGCGGCAGAAAATGCCGTCAAAACGGTTAAAAAATCTATTAAAAGAGCCTTGTACCAGAAGGAAGATGTTAATAAATCTTTAAGTAAGTTTCTCCTTCAATACAGAAATTGTAAACATGCAACGACCGGGGTGTCACCAGCAGTAGCTCTGCTAGGTCGTCGACTTCGCAGCCGGCTGGATGCTCTACGGCCAGACGTAGCAGCTGTGGTCAGTGCTAAGCAGGACCGACAAATAAATCATGCAGCCGGTTCTGACAGAAGTTTTAATGTAGGAGATCCAGTGCTCGCTCGCGATTATAGCGCGAGAGAAGATAAGTGGGTCGAAGCCACAGTAGTAAAAAAAACCGGACCCGTTTCTTATAAAGTAAATTTAAGCAACGGTGTAGAATGGCGCAGGCATGCAGATCAGATCATTTCAACTAATAGAAAAAATAGATATTCGCTTTCGCGAATGAACACCGGGGCAGGGGTGGAAGAAGGAAGCCCTGACGTCGTGAGCCCAGCGGTCGAAAACGGGGCTAAGGGTAGCCAGGACATGTCTGGCGGTGGTAGCAATGACCTGAGGTTGTCGCGAGAAGTGGCAGAGTTGCAAAACCCACAGCCTGAAAAGTCACCACAGCCTAAGACTTCTAGACTGCAGGCCACGCCTTCACCTCCTGACATGTCCGCTCGAACACGTCGGGCATTGAATCGAGCTAAGTAAACATTACTTAAGTTTATTTTTCAGTTTTAGTATTTTTAGAATTTAGTGGGGAGAAGTGTGACGATAGTTACATGTCATATTATTTTAAGGTGTGGGTAATTATGAATAAATCAGTCAGTCGTTCACTTATGCCTTTAATTAACGTTCCAGGTAATAAAAAAAGAAAATTTGAAACAAAAAAAGAACAGAATATCGATGTGTAACCAACCTTATCCCTGTCGTGGTACCACTGCTGGCAGGTGTTGAGCAGCGACTCGAGGAAGGTCTCGGTCTGCTCGCGCTCGACGACCGCGATGCAGCGACGCGCCGCCGGCAGCGCGTAGCGCGGCGACTCCACCGCGCGCGACACCAGGTGCCCCACCGCGTCCATCAGAGTGCGCGCGCACACCGCGTTCGGGTCTGGAAAACCGACCACTTAGCACTTAGCCCGTGGTCTCTGAGCCCGTACGCAGGGAGACCACGGTCTTAGGGACACCGCGCACTAATAGTCCAAGACCATTGGATGCAAGTTAGGTGTCAGCGCGCGACAAGTGCGAAATAGAATGAAGAATTTTTAGAACATTTGACCTAATGCGGCATGTAGTCTTTGACTACTAAGTACCATGAGATCCCTGAAAATCAATCGAAAATTCATATTCAAGCGGCTCGACGTAGGTACATCAGTTCGACAGAGACATTTCACTGCGCACTGTGAATTGCTGGGGGTAAGTGCTCTGCTCCCAAGCCATTGTGTCTTAGGTATGCGATTCATTTATAAAGACGCATCAAAAAGAAAGATGAAAGCGCTATAATAACTAAATCTTACTGGTGGTAAAACTGTTTAGGATTTTCACGTCAAGGTTTTCCGAGAAACTACGGTACGGTACGTCCCAAGTACGGTACTACTTGGGACGCGGGTCGCAATATGTCTTACAATAATATCGAGTCTGGACAAACTTCGCCCTGGGAGTATCACAACCTATCCCGGGGTTCTAATGGAAATTGCAACCGTATTTTTGTCGAAAATAATACATTACAGTAATTACATTTATAGACTCCAAAATATATTACACGTTAACTGCGATAGTCCGTTTCCCTAAAAATGAGGAGCACGATCCTAGCAGTGAGAAGATTATGGTCTGTTATATTACCTTCGAGAGCCTTGTCAATACACTCCTGTATTTCTGGCGGAAAGGTGCCCAGGTCTCCTGCGTCGGCTGCCAATCCCAGCGCGGCCATGCCACTGGCCAAAGCGTCCGCTGAAGTCAAAGACTTAGATCGCTTCAGTCCCGGTGTGAAAGACTGCGGGCGGATGCTCTTCGCGCTGCCATTGGTCAGGGAGGATGGCGGCGATTTTTTCTTTTCAGGTATGGTCGCCGTTTGAGGCTGGAGTTTGAAGTGGACTCGGGGGCCCACCTGAAAATATTGTACATTCTTACGGTTAATTAAGCTCACGACTACCAGTACATATAACCGTGCACTTAGGTGCACGAAATGCGTTTTGTATGGGAGGCTCTATTACGTCACAGAACACATTTTGTGATTGTTAATACAAGAGTACCAGCGAGTGTGAAAGAGATGAGTAAGATAAATGGATAAAGAGAATTGGGTACTTGATGCATCTTACATTAAATTCTAAAACAATATAAATAAAGAGCGTGCGTTTTTAAATACTTTTACTTTACTTTACTTTTTTATCTTCCAAAATTTAATTATAGAAATAATTTTAATTACTGTTTAAACAATAATTAATAGTTTATTTGACTCGTTGGAATTATGACATTATAACGTTGTACATGCCATACAAAATGAGGATGTGACGTTTTGTATAACGATAAAAAGTATCTTTGTTGATTTGAGTGTCAAGTACCCAAGTCATGCGGGTGCACAATTTGTATTGACTGAGTACAACTCAATACAAAGAAGTGATTTTATTCGGGCGTTTGTTTGTTCCTTCTTCAACGGCCTTACGAAAATTCCATAATGTGGATGAAAGTAGGATAATTTTTATCCAAGATAATGCGGTAGTTTTCGAAAGACTCGGGCCAGATGTTTATTTGAGTGACCTTTAGAGGCTTAAAAAAAGCGAGAAATAATGTTGGAGCAAATACGACCGATAGTGTAGGTAACTGAACATCCGGTATATACTTCTGCGCAAACGTTTTCGAAATCAGACATTACCTATGAAAGCGTGATAGCAACTTCAAAATGCTGGTGCCAAAGATTATAATTGTACAAACTTGATTATAGTTTTTTCTCTATCAAGCCAATAAATGTCAAATAATTATGACGAATAATCAAGCATTTTAGGTATAAGTAAAGTTTTACACCAAATACTTGTTTACCAATAAAGTACCTTAAAAAAGAGCGCATTACCTGTGCATGCGGCACATTCCCGCTGGATGTGCTGTTGAGCAGCGCGTGCGGCGGTATTACGGGCCGGAAGTGCGGCGGCACCTGCGCGTGCATCACGGCCGACCGCGAGTGTTGCAGCCCCACGCCCATGCCGCCGAACCCCACGCTCATCGCCGGCCTGAAACCACCACGACAATAGAGGATAAATCTCTCGCTTTCTTTGCTTTCAACTTCTCCCAATTATTTGGGGTAGGCACAATGTCTTTTCCTTCCATACTCTTGTATTGTGACATACGTTCTCTGTCACACTAAAAATTATCATGTCATCTTTCACACTATTCCATATGATGATGATATACAAATAAAACCCGATAGTCATCATCATCCTAGCGATATAAAATTCTGTTAAGTATAACTTGTGTATTTTGGCATGTTCTGTAAGTATAACAATAATTTGAATAACGTTGGGCTCTGCTGTCCTATTTTTTTCCCCATTTAGCGTGGTCTTTAGCAACCCTTAATCCTTACCACGTAAGTCATCCTTCAGGACGTAAAGTCGAAAATTCTGATAATAAGTCCGTATAAGGTTTGGCCATTGATCTATCTATCTAAAGATTAAAATTAATTTTCCAAATAGAACATTTTGATCTACAATATCCATTTCGAACATAAAAGATCTAAATGGATCCGCATCCAAAAAAGAAATCTAGTTGCTTGTCTACATTCACAGGAGGACTAACTTAGGTTAGGTGTTGCAGTTCCGTGCTAATGGAAAACTAGCCGATGACTTTACGAGTATATTTAAAATGTAAGATTCCATTGAATCTACGAAAAAAGCAAGCAATGCAGTCCCTTCACTTCAAACAAGTCGTTGACTCATCTCGCAATACGATCACGGCCAGACTGCCGGCTAGCAATCTGCAGCAATCGATTATATTATACTTTTAAAAAGTAGGTGACTTTAAAGTTATTATGTTACATTAAATCCTCTTAAGCTTAATATATTTTAGTCAGTTTTCTATCAATTTTTATATAGCTTGCAATCTAGACGTGTCCCCAAATATTTGCTAGACGCTATTGTCACGTTTAATATTAGGTATATTTCAAGAAGAGACGTGGTTTCATGTACTGAAATAGTCATCATAATTAAAAATACATACATTTCAGTCAGTTTTCAGTAAAACAACGCGACTTCCAAACGACAATGCCAGTGGCCAGAATCAAGAAATAATACCAGCTACATGCGTTGGTACAATAAATTATATCATTATAAAAATGCCGATCACATAGGCCGCCCGGTATGGTCCTAACCTCTTGCGCAAGCGAGGCAAGCCATAGGCAAATCAATTAGTTTCGTTTGTTTAAAACATAAACAAACATGAAATGGATCTATCAGATTATTATACTTCCTATATTATCTTTATTCTCGGATTTGTGTCATAATTCATCTAAAATCCATAATTCGCCACTTTAGTACAGTAACTAACTACTGACCTGCGATTGTTGAAAATGATAAATCAAGTAGATATCGAGAGATTATATTGAACGCTTACCGTAATACTTTGATAAACAATATATATAACTATATTGTTTACCAAAAATATTAAGGACCAGAATGTGGGATGCAAAGCAGGACAATTCAAGATAGGAACCTGATGACAACCTATGTACTATAATTTTATCGTTACAAAATAAAAATAAAATTGTTTAAAACAACCGACTTCAAAAACTAAAAAGTATAAAATACCTTATTTCTAAAGTTATTTTTAATTATAATATCTTATTTTTAATATATATTATCTAAAACATCTTAAAGTCGGTGCTTAGTAATTTTCAAAATATAGTAATTTTTATGTTTTACTTCGTACCGACTTCAAGATGTTTTAGATAATATATATTAAAAATAAGATATTATAATTAAAAATAGTTTTAGAAATAAGTTATTTTATAATTTTTAGTTTTTGAAGTCGGTTTTTTTAAACGAAGTTTTTTTATTTGTTACTTTTTAGTGTCTACTAGCTATGGGTAGGGCTACGAAAGGTGCCGCGCGCCTTAAAAATATAGGTCCCAAGAAACGGGAACGGATTTTTTTTCATAAAACTATGTTAAATTATTAGGAGACCAAGTGGAAACTATTCCGTATCAAACTAAAGAAGAATCACGTAAATTGGATCATAAATCTCAGCGTCATCGGTTTACATACGGAACGGAATGGAAAAAATAAAATTCATGAAAAATGGTCATAAAATGAAAACTACTGGGCCAAAGTATGTTAAATTTTTAGGGGACCAAATGGCAACTATTCCGCATCAAACTACAGAAGAATCACGCAAATCGGATCATAAATCTCAGCGTAGTCGGTGTACATACATAAAAAAAATACCAATCAAGTTGGGAACCTCCTCCTTTTGGAAGTCGGTTAAAAAGGAAAGTAATTTAAAAAATTCAAAGTTCTTTTTGTCTAAAATATTTTAATCTTACTCCCCATTTTCTTGATACAATGGATAACGAAAACGAAGGGGAGTCGTTTCCGTATCGTTTAATGGTCGGAAACGATGATACCGGCCGGCATAGAAATTGATTATTGATGATCTCATTTAGGTCGTGCCGCGTTTTGCTTATACGTCTTAATTATATGTCTTAATGGCGTAAGGAAACCGTTTTGAAATGTTCTGCTTTGTGACATTCAGTACTACCCGTGCACAGGTTTGCCGAAAGCGTCATGATGTCACGCGTCGATGGTCAGTAGGGTTGACAAAAAAGGTTACATAAATAGTTAAATAAATCTATTATTTTAATTTTTTGAAGTGAAACTTCTATATAGACGGGGTCTTAGGATTTTTCTGTCACGAAAAAGCGTTACGGCCGCGTGGAGGAGCGGCATAAATTTAGACTAGACGTGGTAAGAGGCGGCATAATTTTAGAGTAGACTATGGACGCGTTTTTAGGTTCCGGATCAAATTCAGTTTTTTGTTTGATAAAATAAAAAATGTTTAAATAAAAAATGCATTCATTAAAATGTACCTAACCTAACCAAATCATAATTTGCAGTAAACCTACGAAAAATCGAAATGTGTGCTGGGACACAGTAGAAGTGAAACTTCAACGGACAAGTGAAAAAACGAATACCAACGGATAAGTGCCAAAACGAATCGCAACAAAATTTTAACTTGAAGTTTTACGGGCAGGTTTTCAAATTGGACAAGTACATTAACAATCTGTATATACTTTACATAAGTATATACAACAATAGTAAGTAGTCATCGGCAAACCTTCTGCGCACGGCTTATAATACTGAACAGTGTTTTATGGGAGCCAATTTTGGTACATCCCTCTTTTATTGCAAATTCCTATAGTTTGAATAAAGCCAAATGCGAGAGTTTAATAAGCATAGTTCTTATAACTATAGGAATCTACAATACAAAAGGAATGTCACACAATTGGCTCCCATAAAACACCGTGCACTGTCAAATATCGCTTTTGATTTAAGATATTACTAGTAGTAACTACAGTTTCAGGGGGCCAGATTTAGTAAATTCACTCGCTCTTATATGTTATAAATATAACCGCAAAGGTGGATATATATGACGACTTTAGATATAATTTACCGTGTTGGAGCTTGATTTTTAATCTATGATAATGTTGAAAGTGATTTATGTTTGTTTATTCCTTCCCCAAGACCTCGGAAATTACCTAGTTATGAAATTTATTATTGTACTTCCTTTCAATAATATGGAAAAACCATATGTTTTGCCCTAAAATAAGATACGATTTTACGAGTTACAGATTAGAAGATCAAGTGCGCAAAGCCGCGTAAAAAAGGCTAGTGAAGGGCAATTAAATTTATTTTATCATTTTGCAATTATTTTTACTTAGGTGGTTTTGGAACTATAAAGAGCTTGCGTAACTTGCTATCTCTTCTTTTCAAAATTTCATGATTAAAATAATTTAAATCTTGTTTAGAGAATAATCAAAACTATGACTTGTTAAAGTTACGTCACACACAGTACACCAGTACAAAATCAAGGAGGCTGTGACTGTGACCTTTTGTTTGATGATAAAAAAACTATCCTATTATAATTTTTCTTAAAGCTATTTTCCCCTTCGACGATGTGACTAAACTTCTAATTGAAGAAGTATATAAATGGAACATAATTAAATAATCCTTCGTCTACTGGCTACTGTAAGCGAATGAGTCAAGGGACACTTAGTTTCGTAACGTAATAACGACGTGGCATGATATGTCGCGCGGAATGGGGACAAGTGCCATGTCCTGTCTGAGTGCACCCACTGTTGCCATTCGACGGCTCACTTGGACAGATATTTATGTATACTTCAAAGCAAGTTTCACTCCCCACGTGTTCACTCGCTTCAACAATAGCCGCATCGTCTGCCGTGTATATTGTGTCCTTGGCCGAATCATTTATAATATTTTCGATGGTCTTCTCGTTTGAACAACTCAACCAAGAACGGTTTTGGCGTTTACATATACATGCATACATATGATATTATCACGTCTGATTCCCATGGACTTAGGCAGAGACGATGGATCTCCACTTGCAGACGGTCCTGACAAATACCGTTCGCTTCATTCTTCGTTCGCTATTTCCATTAATCTCTTCATAGATGCACTATTTGAAGGGCTTTTAACCTAAGCTTTCTTTGAAACGTCTGCTTTTTGAAATTTGATAGATTTCTAGTTTGGTTAGACTAATGTCATTATAAATTTAAACTTGCTCTTGAAATATCGTAAATTAAAGTGACCATTAAATATTTGCATCTTAAAAGTCAGTACAGGAAGTAATAGACCATTTATTATCCCAAATCCTGGACATCTAAAATGTACATTATAGATATATAATAACATTCTTAAACCGCAAACGCACAAAACAAGTTTAACGTAAATAAATGTTATTTCAAGTCGTAGTAGCTTAGTGGCTAGGGTATCAATGTCTTCTTCTAAGAACGTGAGTTAGAATACTGGCCGGGAAGCATATAACCCATTTTCTGATGGTGAAGACAAACGTCGTGAGAAAACCACCATAAAAATTCATTTAAATGTGAAACCCGTTAATCTGTCTTCTGTTTGCCTAAAATGGGGATATCCGAGCAAGGACACATTTAGAAGCTGATGTTACATTATAACGTGTAACACAGATAACGCGAAACTTAATCAGAAAATCTACGATATCTAATCGTCCATATAATAACAATAAGAGGAAAACAAAACCATATAAACCAGTCTCTAAGCAGGTGAACGCTGTCAATCTGTAACTCTATTAGGCAGTAAGATTGTATCAACGTTACAAAGTTTCCTCTTTAGATGGACAGTAGCATCATTTTCTATCGGTGCCAACATGCTGTTAAACTAAATGTGAAATACTGAACATCGGTTCAATAACTTAGAATGCAATAGAAAATGAAGTTTCAGTGCTCGCCAATGCGTGCTAATTGAATTTTGTTTCCCAGTGTTAATACAATAAAGTACACCATTCGTATACTCGTATACATAAACCACGAAAAAAATATGAAACTATTAATAAAAACATTGATGTAAGAAAGTTAAAACATATAGTAGGACCTGAAGTTGACGATGAAAAGACTAAAGGATGTCTGTAAGACAGTATCGATACTTTTGATCATGTTTTATTTGACCTTCGTATCATTCAGTTGATCAGCGATATCCCATTTGAGCGCGGGCGGGAACGATACAGCGTGCACCTTTCCAGCGTGTGGATTGATATAAGCGGGTGAAAAGAGCGGCACAACACACAAAACGCGGCGAGGTATGTGCGGAAGCAGCGGTCGGACGTACACTAATGTCACATTACATAGTGACAGATGCGGCGAAAGAAAAAAAGGAAACAAAGAGGCGGTGATCAAATAGGTCGGCGTTAACATCCCATATCAAAAATACAATGAAATTCAGATTACAATTCTAATAATTCCGAAACTAAGCAGAAATTTTGCTTTGGAATATTCATATATACTTGGGAATCATTAGTCAAACCGGTTCTGAATAACAATGGTCCTTATAAAAACTGCAACAGTTTCTTGCTGAACCAATCTACAAACGCTATTAATAAAGACGAATAAAAATATGCAATAGTCAATAGAAAGACGACTAGGTTTTTGTGTAAGTAGTCTATTTTTCCTAGCTATTTCAGCTTAAAACTGAGCCCTCATGTTTTTGTCACGTCGATCCGTCCATTTGTTCGTCTGCGTTAGTATGTCAGTCATTTTTGCTCATAAAGTACTGGGTTTAATGAACGCAATTTGACACGAGGTATAGCTCTTTACAATAGTAGTAAAACTGCGAAAAAATTAAAAATTACTGGTGATTGCAATACATGTAACTGTAAGTTGAATAATATTTTTTTTGATAGTACTATTTAGTCATCTGGGGTATAGATAGTCAGAGGGCCTAAAGAGGTCGTTATCGCAGATTCATATGATGAACATGGCAAGTATTAACATAAAGTGGAACTTTATGCTATATCTTACAACTACTAATATATCTGGACACGTGTCAATTTTACTAAGCGATTTTTCAAAGACGACCGCTTTAAGTTCTGTTCTTGAAAAATCGTAACAATATTCCTTAATTACTTTTTTAACAAGTCAACAGATGGCGAGACACTAATTCTGATTCAGACTTTTTTACTTTGACTTTTTGATTACTTTTGAAAGTCCTGAAAACTGTCCCTCTTATCTAACTTTTAAACTATAAAGTAGAAAATTCTGTAAAAATCTTGAGGTTGTAGAGCTTCCAAAATAACGAAAACTTGTGTGAACAATATCTCTCGTCTAGTTTTGGATATGGGGTATTTTCGATTAAATGCTTTTTTGTAGATCCCTTCTTTGCGGTTGGACTACCAAAAACTCCCCAATTTATACATAATTATAATATTAATACGATTGTCGCGACGTCTGCGAGCAAGAAGAGATACAAACATTATGCATGTACCGTCATTGGTAGCATTTGCTTGCATGATTATGTGAATAATATTCAATTTGTGAAGAATATATTCTAGGATTCTAATTCGTATCGTCTCTTTACTCTTCAGACGTATAAGTTTTACTTCTCCGCAACTTTGTTAATATCTTCTTTATAGTATTTTGTCGTACACTAAAAAAACTTAATAATCATATTAATTATACAGTAATTTCTTGGATGTTTCCAAGAACATTAATATACTCATCAACTACACAATGAAACGAGTCTTGAACAAATACGCCACAAGAAAATGAGGGGTACTCTACAGCCGATTCATTCGACCACCTGTGCTCACAGTTTACGTAATTATTTCAACGTCAGTAAAACCGTCCATGTAGGGTTAGCAAACCAAAAAAGTAAAATTTCAATTAAAAAAAATCCAGATATTGAACTGAAAAATATCCGGACTTATAAAATATATAAAGAAAATATTTCAATATAGTTTAAATCGATCAAACTTAAGTTAAATCATTATATTTATATATCCGACCGGGCTGGAGGTGAATGCGCGAGCGAGGCCCCAACCCAGACAAGGGACGCACGAGGATCGGCCAGGAGTTTTAGTGGGTATCCCTAACCGTGGCGTGACAATAGCATCCCTGCGGGGGTGCTAGTGCCACCACAACGAAGCGAATCCCACACGCCCCATCGCGTTTCCACCACGGTGATTTGTGCAAATTTCCCATGGTAACCAAAATTATTACACGTATATATGACAACCTCTATAGTACAGTGGTGTAAGCGTAGACCCTTCTAGTTCACTGGAGCGCAGAAGTCCCAGGTTTATTCCCGGCAGGCTGGTCATCCTAAAATGTTTCTTACTTCGGCATGGATCTTTGAATATATTTTTTCTTACTACCTAAACTGTAAACTGCTTAAACGTCCCCCCGTATTGCGGAAAAATCGGAACATTATGGCAACCATAATGCGATGTGACTTTGCCCTAGCTACAACTACATAACATCATGACGAATTGTGAACAATTAGTGAAAAATGAAAAACTTATACAGATGAAATCATATTTATATTTGTGTATGAAGCGTCAGGCATGATATTTGCAATAAACGTTGTTGGATTACAGTAGCAAAGTTCATCGTTATAAATATTCGTCTTGAACAGAACGGAACTTAGGGTATTAATTATGATAATTTACTTGAAGTAGCTATTAATTTAATGTGATGTGTCAAGATTTTCAAACAATCTAAAAAATTAAATTTAACATTTTTTTAACGTAGTAGAGCCATGCTGGAATCATTACCTTGATTTCAGCGGTTAGGGCCACCTCGATCGGTGTGATACCACGCTCTTACAGATTATCGGCGTGACACTAGCTGATAGCTTGGAGCTAAACCTGTTTTGTACGATGAGTATAAGTTCTGACGGCTCACTTCTCCGTCCCCATATCCTATTTTCCCTATCCCATTCCCCTATCCATTCCTTCTATCTGATCCCTCTATTGCGTCCCTTTGAATTCATCCCTCCTGTCCCACCCCTTGTTTTATCCCCTTTATCTCATCCATCCTTTTTATTTTGCAGCTTGAGTTCAGCAGACAGGCAGACGGTCCAACTGATGGAAAGCGGTTACCATCGCCTATAGCCATTTGCAGCACCAAAGGTCCTACAAATCCGTTTCAGCTCTTTAAAGGGAGACTGGACCCTGGCCACTAATACCGGAATACAAATCAAGGTTGTTATGGTGGCATACTCTAGACCAAGGGTGGTAGCCATCCTGTCGAGCAAATACCCTACCACCTAGCTGTGCTTTGTTTTGTCGCCTCTTAGGACAAGCCACCTGGCCGCAGGAAATTTTATTCTTTCTCCGTTCCTGCACGGATTATATTACCTATAAGAATTATCCTATTTTCTATCCTGACAGACTTGACTGCAGACAACTCGTTGGCTTCGCCCATGGTGTTGCAAATGTCTATAGGCGACAGTAACCATTTTGCATTAGATGGGCCGTCTACCAGTTTGCCGGCTTCACAATAAAAAGATACAATCATCGTAAACTTAAATATTAATACAAATATTTACCGACCAAGCATTTAGTTATTAAACTTAAAAATATTAATTTTCATTATTTATGCTTTATACCTATTATTTGCTACCTCTATTTCTAGGCAAGACTCCATTCGTAATCAAATTATTAAAACAAAACATTAAAAATGTTTGTATCAAATTGCATTAAGCTTCTCAATTTTGGGATTAGATCCTCAGCAATTATAATACCTACATATTATACACTAATTAGACATAATTATATAGATTAAAAATATTTTTTATTAAGTAATGTTTATTGTATCTTTTATATTTTAAATCAACGCTGACCTAAAGTTTAAAATCGTGTGCTCTGTGATGTTAAATACATATATAGATATACCTAATATTAGTATTTTAATGAGAATTTTCATTTAGACTATTTAAAGTTTTAATTTTCCGATAAAACTGTAAAACTAGATAAGTTGTTTTGACTATGTGAAAAATAGTTGTTAAGCAAAAACAACACTCATCAGACTTATCTAAATTAATTAAGTTATATTTGTATCATTGTTATGTTATTCACTGGGAAGGTGAATGAACATTAAATCAGTGTAAAGGTGACCCAGGATTATTCATGTATGTCAAATAAATGAATGCAAATACCAACAGATTATAAAGTTATAAATGGAAATACAGTCAATATTTAAAGTGACTATATGAATGTCTGTCTGTTCGTTCATTCCTCACGATTTTAGAGCTGAACTTTTGGCATTGATGTACTGTCGATAACCAAAATATAACACAGTTTTTATCTCGGGAAACGGGGTAATTTGTGGAAGTAATAGAGAATCTACTTTTTAAATGTCTTAGTTCTATGCAATGGCCATAAATTATAGAGAATTAAAATTATAGGTTGCCATCTGATTCGATACTCCCATGGTCAGCGGGCGATCAGAGACGGATGACAACGGAGGTGACAAGAAGCGTGAAGCCCCGGCAGGGAAGATTGACTACTTCTTTACACCCATGTTGTCATAAAAACCCTCGTCACTCATACATCATCAGAGTGTTTTAAACGAACTTGCCAGCATATAGATTTAGTGATAATCGAATTATTCTCAAGGCTACGAAGAAGGAAAAACAAATATCCATACAAAGACGCACAGAACACGTGCCAACGATGAAGAAAAACATCTTGAGGAAACTTACAAGTTGATATTACAGATGTGGACCAGTAAATTAGGGCGACTGTCACAATAATGTTTCTTACAAAAAGGATATAAGCTTCCAGTCATAGGAACTGTCTCCATCCCCATTCTGTCGAACTATGAAGGGGAAAATTCTGAAACCATTGAAGGTGAACAGAGCTTTAAAACTGCTTTCAACGAAAATTGGCTTGTACAAGATCCGTTCAGAAGTTTTGAGATATGAGATATTTTTGATTAGTTCCTTTTTTAGGAATCCTTAACAAGTCATTCAAAAAGGTAGTGGATGGTCGTCACCTCTTTAAAATCTGTGCCGACCCCACATTAGTGTGCATAGTCTGAGACAAACATATTAAAAACTCCAAATTATCAACCTTACATTCACGAATATAATCAGATGCGCACTTATTGTAAAGAAAAATGTAAATATACAACGGCCAGAACAATGGCCTTGGAGTCGTGTAATGACAACACGACAATAGATCCGAATGATCTCTAAACTTAGATGAGTATGACGCACAAGCAAACAATTGAATGAATTTCGTTTAGTCTGTTAATGCAAGCCATAACAAAAATGGTGTTGACATAAATCTACAATGTGGAGACATAAAATCTTGTAGCATGATATGACGGTTCTAACGATTCATGTAAATGCTATAAGCAAGGATATCTCGACTACTATCAAAATGTAAACAAAGCAGGAAAACTTTAAGATATAAAAGACTATCAAGACTGCCGAGTTGATAAAATATTGCAGGTCCATATATTATTTAATTAGAAATTGTATTTATTAAAAAAAGATATAAACATTCATCAAAAAAATTAAACTATACTGGGGAGTTTCTTGTACGGTGGCGGAATAAAAAAGTTCGACATTTCTCAAATTGATTCATTTAACGTTCCGAGAGCACATGTTACCTTTTCAAACCTTGTCACAGAACAGACTGTTCCACCGAAAATTGGGTTTAACTATTTGACAATAAAGTTTACAATTACTTAGATAAAAGTTGTTTGATTTCGAGATGTAAAACCTTTTTATTGGTTTTAATATTTATGATAAGCGTAGTGATTATATCCTCTGTTTCTTATTGTTAATCTCAGCTTCTGTCATTGCCAATATTGCAATTTACTTTTTTCACGATTCTTTCTATACATACAAATAAATAAAATTGTGGTTTGTAACTTCAGAATAACAGCTTCTTAATAAATGCATATGATAGTATATACGATACCTACATCAAAAAAAACAATTTAAACATTTTGTCTGCCTTGATGTTCCGGCTAATTTCTGAAACGGCTGGACCGACTTTGACAGGACTTTCACTGGCAGATAGCTGATGTTATAAGTGATACAACTTAGGCTACCTTTTTAAGATTCCAATAAAAAAAATTCACTCGGTTAAAGACGCGTGCACAGCTAGTATTTTATAAACGTAACATTTATTAAATGTTGACAGTACTGTTTCTTGTACTCGTGCAACAAAAGTCGACTTTAAGATGACGAAAATTTTAATTCCGTGAGTGTCCATATAGATTCTTAGAGTGCGAAGTAAAGAACTTAGTTTGTATAGAAAGAAACTTTCGTTTTTGAATAACGACAGACGTAAACAAAATCATGCAATCTAGCTAAAACTACAATTTAAGATATTACCGCACGCATTAGAAAGAAAGAAAATAATGTTTATTTAGAGTTATTTAAAATGAAAATTATACTTAAGCAGTCTAACTAAAGCCAAAGGTTAACTAACTCTAAACAGGTCCTAACTCAGCAAATGCTGGTTGATAACAACCAACGCTGGTCTTCCGTTACTGTCAGGCAGTAACGAGACCTTCACAGAAGAAAAATAACTAATGATTTTTTTTGCTTTGGATTTTAATGAACATTTAAATATTTATGCATAAGAAAATTCTAGAGACTAATATAATTATTATTTTATTTATAATTAGAACAACAACAAACAAAAAATAGACAAAAAAATATTTTTGAACAATTTATTACAAGTACATACTTTATATGTTATGAAATGATTATTGAAATATGAAAAGAATGATTTTGAAAAATCTAAATTTTAATACGTGAAGCAAAAACTTGTACCCCACCCCTTTTTACGAAAATTGCGCGGACGGAGGAGTATGAAATTTCGCACACATATAGTTTATATAGAAGGAGTGTAGATTGCTAATAATTTTTTAAAATTATGCATAAAAATACATTAAATCAATAAAAAAACATTACACACACTATCATGTATTTGACACACACGCATATATACTCTTTTGTTTATTGTTAAAGTCAAATTAACAGTGTAGCCTTGGCGAAATCTGTGATTATAGAAGTTTAGTCCTTGACAACAGAACCTTAATAATAGGTACGTCACGTACAAAAAGAAATGAAATTAAATAGAACTATTACTATGAAAATGAATTAAATATTAACCATTATAATGAATAATTATCACAGAAGAAATAATAACGATATACTACTGTGAGCATTGTTTGATGTTGGTAACAGTCGGTAAACATTCTTTTTTACTGACGCCACCTTCAGTTTAACCAGAATGGTTATATTTCATAAAGAATAAGGAAACATTACTTACTTCAATTGTACAATTTAAATGTACTTATAAAGACTATGACTGGGACATCTTAGATGGAGTCCACATTAGTACTGGTTGAAACCCTAAAACAGTGACTATACGTGACAAATTTTCGTTCTTACGATCATAATTATAATACAAGGGCGTTTGTTTACCGTCTTTTCTGCTATAGATAGATAATTCGTTTTGTAAGAATTTTGTAGTGATATCTATTAAGCTGATATTAGACGTCATTTTCACGTTAATAAAACATTAAATCATGCAAGATTGAATACCGTCGTGTCCTTTAAATTCTGTACTTTTCCACGAAATTGATTCAATTCGGCTGACCCGTGTAATATCAGTAGTACGTACTGCGCCTTTAAGCCAACTATAAGAACTTTTAACACGAGATAAATCTCAATGCTCAGATAGCAAACCGGTTTTGAATCATTGGGGAGTTTATAGAAAAAAGGAAAAGCTATTAGAAAGATGATACGAAAAACGTTGAAAATGGTTGTCCTTGAGAAAATTAACCCTGAATCAGTAAAACAACGAAAAATAACCAAGGACGTAATTCACAAGGACATTGATTGATTAAGATCATGATTAGAAATCAGCAATAAATTGCAGTGGTTACGAGTGCATTGTACATTTAACAAGACATATCGTATTTGCATTAAAGTGTTCGGTGAAGCGTGTTTGCTACATAAATTTACTTTTAAAAGTAGGCAGTCGCTATCAATGTTTAACTTTATTTTAATCTATTGAGGGTGCATAACACATTTATTTGGGACAATTTGCTAAACAGTTATCTGTATAAGTACATATTGCAAGATGTGGTTGATACACATGGAATTTATCTCGAAATATTACATGTAGAAAGACTGGCGATTGCATAGCAAGATTTAAGACCACTAGTAACATCAAAAATATAAATTTAAAAAGTTCTTACTGGTTGGTATTGTCTTTCGAAGATTGATACTCGTAGTTTAGATTATTATAAATCATCTGTAGGGGTCCTTAGCTATTCTGGTAAAACGAAACCCGTATAGAATCGTTATGTTTGAGCATCTGTTATTTTTTCGGAAAATACTGGGTCTTTAATATGAAATCACGAAAAAATCTACATGTAACTGAGGAATGAATTTTTTTCAATATCTTCCAAAATCATATTTATGCTCATCAGTGAGTATTTTATTCAAATAAATAGGTAGGGTTCATCCATCCAATCCATTTTTAAAGTTCATTTTCAAATTTTAAAGTACGGGATGTACTTTAAAATTTATAAAAGTATGGAGTGGAAAAATTCTAAGTCTAAGGCGGTGTTTTAAAATACTTTTAAAAATTGGTTTAAACCAGATTCGTCGAGTAGTTTTCGAAATATGGGGTATTAGTATTACTGCTTAGATTTTTCAGGATTCTATAGCTAAATGACGGTATACAATAGTCACCCCACATCGAGCGTGAGCTGACACACACTTGATCGTTTTATTGTTAAATCTAATCATAGCTTGAGTGAATAATAACAAATAATATGTAGTATATCTTATGGCATCAAATGGCGAACAATTGAATGATTCGAGTTACAACAATAAACTGTTAAAGTTAATAGTACGTAACAAACCGCTTCCGCACACGTTATTGGCATGTTTCCGTTTACAGTTCGAATTAAAAAAAGTTTCTCTTCGCAATAGTAACACTTACACGTCAGAAGTGGAGTATCTACCGCGAACCATTTTGAATTACTGGAAACTTCAGTACTGATAAATAACACTAGAAAAGTGTAGTTCAGCTACACCGCACTCGTCATCTCACTGTCTAAACAAATCCTTATGTTAACGCTAGCTATAATAAAATTTATCACTACGCTCCTACAGCTCCGCAAATCTCAATGCAAACTTGGCAATGTTGCCGGCAAATTACGTCTCATTTCCCTCTTGGCATCGGAACTTTATTAATAGAAATCCAGTATCCGCCATACGTCCCATCCGTGTGAGCGCGCGGTTCCCAGATTATAGTGCATAAACTTCCAAAAAAGTAGGCGTTTATATGGCGAAGCACTCTTCGGCACTATTGAGATTTGTACTGAAAAATACGGAGTGTACGATTCAAATTCGTTCGTTTGAGTTCGGGATTCGTAAGTTGTGTCGGCGTCGCGTGTCGCGTTGTTAGGTTCTATCGTTCGTGCTTGTGCGGGGATTCCGCGTGTCTCCCGGCGCGTGCGCAGCGCGGACTGCGCCCCTTCGCGTCTCGGCCGTTCGACCCGTTTTGGTGCGCGCGCGGGCGTCTACACGTCAGCACAGCCAAGAACAGAGTGATAACAAAAACTACACAACTGATACTACGTCCGCAACAACGAAACTACACGTCGTGGACAACAGCGTTTTGCACGTCGTCGTACATGCGATTTTTGTCATGCCTCAATTGGCCCTCCGCCAACGATGACCATCGCCACCATTACTTATTTCTCTATACGTTGATGAAAAACAAACTGAAAGCACAAGGTCGGAGACAATTTTAATTATGGCAACACGTATGTTTGTAACTCGAGTCATCGAAGGCGACGTTTGAATATTACCCGACACGTAAGTAATGAGTCTATTGGAATGGAAAAGTTCAACGTCAAACATCAAAATGCAAAGTCAAGGTCTCACCCATCCTCTTTGTGAACATCGAAATAGTACAGCGATGACGGGGCATGACCTAACTGGTCGATAGCATTACGTCACAATTTGAGTGGGTGCAAATCTTGCGCATCGCTTGAATCGCGAATTCGTGATGACCTGCTGCAATCTCTACCAATATGAACATTTCATGAAAGTTACAAATTGTCACAATTTCGCAAACAATGCAATCTTGGCTAGAGTCCATATTACATAAAATATCTACAAAACATAAAAAATATTGCCGGATAATTACTTGTCCACGTCTTCACTTTAGATTTTTGGGTTACTTCAGCTTGATTATACTATACGACTGTTATATAGATAATACAGATTTCCAAAAGAATTTCACTAGCTATTAATCTTTTAAGTTCAATGAGCTCCCGTATCACTGCTGTCAGTATCGCAATAATACGGCGGCACTCAAATTTACGTGGTAGATAATTAAATATATGAATGGCCCGTACCAAACTTAATGGCCATATAGCCAATAACAGATGGCTTCGCAATAGACGGATTTTATACAAAATCCGGCATCTCTGGTAGGCTCTGGATCCCATAAAGTTTGAATTTGCCTGGTGCCTATTCGCTTGAAAAATATTTTGAGATTAATATTCATGAACACTACAGAAATCGTGCAGTCATATTTAGAATAGATCAGTCATTTTCTACTCTAATAGTAATAATATTTGTACGTTAACGTGTTATGTTGCTGCTCTATCTGGGATAATGTTAGCGTTATTGACTGTGGCTAAATGATTTCGTCTAGTTTATAGCATTAAATATAACGCTATTAATGATTAGGCACATTAGCATATAAAGGTACATACGTTATCTATCAATGATTAATGTGATTAACAATTAATAACAATATTGCATCACAAATAAGAACACATTAAACCCATCGCTACAACTGCGTGTAACGGTCAATAACACTAACATTATACTTATATCTTACTGTCCATTAATTTGCCTTAATAAATGATAAAATTTGACACTAACCCATACAAGTAGAAATTTCTCATAGATTAACGAGCCACTCACCTATTGTGCAAGTCGACCGGCTTCGCCATGGTGAACTCCTTGGCGTGCACGTTGAGCTTGTTGCCCGACGCCTGCGTGGCCTGTGCGGTTGAAGTCATGACCGTGGGCGCTCCGCTGGTCGCCGCCACGCCGTCTGTTCGGACACCTGGCGGTCAACGGGGCTCGTCAAGAGAAGAGGGTGATAGGACAGATGTAAAGAATGTTATTGACGTGAAAGACTCGATCCTTGTATGAGTTATGAGCGTAAATGGAGGGAAAGTTAGTGGTGACGTAATGGAAGGGACCATGCAGAAATTAGTAGTAGGTACACTTATATACAAATAATAAAAACTAGAAGATAATTCACTTCTTGTGTCTTAAATTTTTATGTGTGCAGACATGCAAACTGCAGACGATTTACCTAATGGTAGGTGGTTACCGCCGCCCATGGGCATCTTCAATACTTAGGGCGCCGATACATTGACTGAGACTGTTTACGCCCTTTTTGAAAAGCTCCGGAATTATAGCGCTCTGGGAAAACCGCGAAAGTATTCATTCTATAATAAAAGATTCACCAAAGACCAGATAAGTTAGGTTGCCAGAAAGACACCAACTTCGAGCCATAAAACCGTCAATTATTTTGTCAAGAAAAAATTTGTTTTGTTATCTTTTTATTCAGTTTACATAAAGGTTTGATAAATAAAAAAGATGGACTTCTTAAAAATTTATGGGAAAAGATTTTTTGCGATTTCTGACTCTTTTAGTACTCTAACGACGGTTGATCCGATAAAAGTTTTTGATCAGTATCAGAAACAGGATCAATTGGCATCCAAAATTATCGGTAAAATTTTCTTGCTAAATGTGGGATAGAATAGATTAGAAATTATAGAATAGAATAGAAAATATAGAACAGAATAAAAGATTAGAATTATAGAAAAGAATAGATTAAAAATCTGTAAATGAGGATCAAAATTTCAGGAAAAATTATGGATAGTCTCCTAAGACCATTTTCGTGTAGCTGCAACGGTACTTCCCCCCGCTTAAAATTTCCAGCCTGTACATTTATGTACCTTTTAAGATGAAGTATTTTTTATCGGGTCACAAGAGATTTCGATGCTGCCTATCTCTCGTGAACTTTATTAATTTATCCGTATTCCGTATGTCGCGGAATCTATGACGGTGTGAACAAATTGACTAAGGGCCGGTTCCTGTATCTTAATATTCATTCACTTCCCTAACCATCGGTTGAAATTTGACACTACTTGTATGGAGGTTATATCAAATATTAACCGATAGTAAGACAAATGAACGGTTGGTAAGATGGCACCGGCGGCTGCTGTATAAGGCGGTAGTTCATTACAAACGCCGTAGGCGGCGTCCGGCGTGGCGCTGAGTGCCACGGAGGATTGTTTATTCTTATCCATAATATTACAAAATTGTAAACATGCCGCGACTGTACATGTACATTGGAGCTATTAAAAAAGAACCAAAATACACTATATAATCGATGAAGAATACGATGCATATATTTTTTAGATTTCTTGTCTGTTTGTTCGAGATTCACGTAAACGCTACCGGGCCAATTTCGATGCGGTTTTCGCTGATCGGCAGCTAATTCTAAGAATGAAAATCTGCACTACTTTCTATCTCGGAATTCCGCGGGAATTTTCTCGAGAGCGGTTTGGAAGTTGTTCGGGTGCATAAAAATTAGCTCATTCCGACACAGTTTTAACTAAAAGGATAGGTTACATTCTTATTTAAATGCTGCGGTACTTTGTGTTCCGGGATTCCCGTGGGAATTTCAAGTTAAGCGTGAACGAAGTCGCACGCATATCCTAGTTATGAATATAATACACACTAGATTGGTGTCCTGACGCGTCGGCAATACTTCGTGCGCAGTGATACTTCAGCATTTCTAGGTAAAAAAAATCGATTAATTTGTCAAACAAATCTGTCCAGTCATATGGAGTGCATGGGACAAACTGACGCTCGTTTAGGTGTTTCCAGAGTGAACATGTATACCGTCTGTTATGTATGTACGATGCGCTTGTCATTAGGCTACTTTCTTAAAATAAACCAGTGCATTACAACCCCGAGTTTGATTCACACGCGTCCGCTCTGTAGCTATCAGTGGCGACGAATTACCCACATATTCGGCATAGAAAAAAAAATGTTCGGTCTAGCTTCAGCTATTGGTGTTTTATCCAATTTTGACCATCACGGACAAGACTGGAAGACTTATAAAAGTCGTTTGGAGCATTGGTTCATCGCGAATAACCTGGATGAACAATCGGACAAGGCAGGAATCAAAAGGAAGGCGGTGTTACTCAGCGCACTCTCAGAGAGCACATACCAGCTGGGCAGCAATTTAATATTACCAGATGACCTGGCAACAAAAAATTATAGCAGCATAGTGGAAAAATTAACGGAGCATTTTACTATCAGACGATGCGGCTTTGCGGAAAGGCATAAGTTTTACGAAGCCATACAATTAAATGGTGAAACCCACTCGCAATGGGCTGCTCGACTGTGAGGACTGGCTGCTCATTGCGGGTTTAAAAACATTGAAGATGCCCTTCTAGACGAGTTCGTCATGGGAATGTTACCAGGTCCCGAGAAGGAGAAACTGTTTGCGTAGGAGATCGGCGAGCTGACCCTAGGGAAGGCTGTGAACCTGGCGGAAGAAGTCCGCTGTGCACGCACCGCTGCTGCGGCAGGGTCTTCGTCGGCTGTATCCGATGGCGTGTATAAAATTAATCGCGGAAGTTCAATAGGGGTCGGTAAGAAAGTAGCCTAATGACAAGCGCATCGTACATACATAACGTCGAAAACGGAATTCAACGTCGATGGGTGCTATGACCATAAGACCCCGACCGTAGACTCCTAAGTGTACTAGTGTCACGGCAGCCAACAAATACCTATTTTTTTGTTATTACCAGAGAAAAGCTCCTAGATTACAAGCTGGCGTCACAAGTCACTGTCCTATCGCTTTTTGTGATTTTTCTAATCTGAATTTATTTATTAAATTATACAGAATGCTTACTGATTTATTAAAGGGGAAACCTGGAAGGTAACTACAATTACTTCGGACGTCTATCACAGCGTGATAAAATCTATTTTGACTTTCGTAGTTATAATTGCAAGTAAACTTTATAAATATTGATATGATTCGCGATGAAATGAACGTATCCTGCCAACGATACAGGAAGGGATGGAGTGGAAAATATGTAAGAAGTATGTACGTATGAATGAATAATAATGGAATGTTGCCAAATAACCTCATGACCGACTCCGTAAATATGGATCTTTTCAAGCGACTGGAGAAGCTACTCGCAAATATACTTGTGTTAAGAATTGAATAATTCGGATAAACAATGCACATATCTATTGTTTAAAAAATATTGTATACCTCTTATCAAGATGGCTTTAATAATGTAGGGAAAATAATTTGTATAACACATGTTTTCACTTCTATTACAAGTACGTACCCGTTTTCTTACTACTGTAATAAAAAAATCATTTGAAGCGCTATAATTTCAATCAAACTATCATATAACTAGTAATGTATTAGCCAATTTTCGTTTTATACAATATTATTACCTTTCTTTTAAATTAGTGAGATACTTTTTAGGGCTTTACAATCTACCTGTACCTATATAGGTACAATTTATGTTTGTAAAGATGGTACATATCAAAAGTACTTAGTTTTAAAGCAAACCAATTATTTATTGAAATGTACCTATATACTTATTTTGAGACTCTATACGACAATAGTTAGATTTATGAATAAATATATTTTGTGTACAAAGATATGCAATTAATTCTGATATTAGTCGTATGAAAATAGACTTGCTACGTTTCACCTTAGTAAAGCAATCTCTAACTCAAGAGTGAAAGTTTAAACATAACGCATACAATATTTAAATGTCCATTAGACCTTATTACTAACTGGAATTACCTTTCGTAAATTAAGCCTAACAACAGCCAGTTTTTAAAAACAGTAAAATGAAAATACTTTATTTAAAAAAAAAATTGAAATAATGATTTTATTATCGCTTCCATAGCAATGTTGGTTGTTGTTCAAATAAAGGTAACGACACGAGAAGCTCTCTAACACCATCTTTTTCGCCAGCCGATCAATGTGGACAGCTAGATGCAGTCCTCCTCAAGTTTGCGTCATGTGTTCCGGTTTTCCTCATTGAGGTTGTTAATCTACTAGCATGCAGGGAATTCTACAAAAAATTGCCAAGACTCGGTCTTCGCTACAGAATTCGTTGGCTCTATCGGCCATTAGACTTGCAACAGATGTGACCAGCCCATTGCCAATTCAGACTACCTTGGTTCTCTTGCAAATATCCTCATAACTGGTCCTAGTCTGATGAACGATTTTATTTTTGTGGACCAGTACTAATGTCAGTATATACGTCTCGGCAGCATTCGTCATGACAAGACAGTCAATGAACAATGCATTATAGGACACATTGTTCGAAGAATGTTTAGAAAATTAAAAACACGAGATGTTTTCACCTTTGAACATGGGATCGTTTCTACGGGATACTGATATTATCATTAAATTTAGTAAATACGGACATCACGCAAACAGAGATAAACATAGGGTATTTTTAATACTGGAAATTGAGATAGCTTCCATGCGTTACGGATCTAAAGTTTACGTGAGTAAGCCACACTGAAGGTCTCCTTTCTTTTTCTTTCACCTTCTCCTAATTATTTGGGGTCGGCACAGTACGTCTTCCTTTCATACTCCTCTATTCTGACATACGTACTCTGTCACACCACAAATAATCATGTCATCCTTCAAAGAATTTTTTTGCTTCCCTTTACATTTGTACCTGTCAATCACATTGAAGGTCTTACTTAGTAGATAATAATTTATCAATTAAGAATTTTACTCTCCATCAAGCTTTCTAACTTTAAGAACTTGAAAACAATATCCATTCATCTACAATATATCTCACATAGACATTATTTAAACGGTGCAACCAAAATCACTGCGCGTGACACTATTTCGTGGTCTCGCTCAAACGAACAAACATAACTTTCATCTGCTGATTCATAAATTGCTGGTATGCATTATATTTACGCCTCTACTGTCTAATTCAAGTGTTTATGTGCACATAATAAGCACGATAAATATTGCTTAGTGTTATCCTCAATTAATTAAATGTTCGTATCTCAGCAGCCTTTTTTTAACGAGAGGAAATCAGATTGAGTACCGCGGCGTGTGGAATTTGCTACGTTTGGGTTGCACTAGCACCATAAATAATACACTATATAACTAGCCCATATACCCACTAAAACCACTAGGTATTCCGTCTTTCGAAATTTGTCCCTAATTGCAGAGACACGGGTACATGGCCTCGCCACTCCGCGGTATCTCAGCAGTTGGGGCAAAGTGGCGTTAAGTGATTGGTGCCATTTATGTCTCCAAAATTCCGGTTAAACTGTAAGGATACATCTGTAAACCCATCATTAGTATTCTTTTTATATGGTAGGGAAGCGTAGCTTGAACGACACAAGCAGGAGCTACGAGTCACGGATATGATTATGCTGCGGTTGACGTGTGGAGTTACTAGGAAGGACCGCGATAGAACCTCTCACAACTTAATCTTCGATCTCTAGTATATCAAACTTTAATATATCCGTCCCATATTTGCACAAAGAAGTAATACTTACACAGAACATTATATTACACAAAAGCAATAATTCGGTTTAGCGCTAACCTAGACTATTGTACTTATAATGAACCTATTTCTTGGGAAAATAAAAAAACTGTATTTAGGTAAGAAGGCCTGTTTTGTTCCTGTTTACGTATGAGATTAATTGTTTAAGGAAAACGCTGTCGACGTGGATATAAAGTTCAATAGATTTTTTGTTTATCTTCTGACATAGAAGAATTACCAACAAAATGAAATAATTTTAAACGCATAAAATATACGCAATACGCCCAGATTGTATACTAGAACGTCATGTTTGGCCTTCACAATATATGAGGTATGATTGCCAGATCAGAAACCGTAATTAACTGGAAAAAATATGTTAACTTTTATATTACAGTATTAACAGTTTCTTTTAATTTCAGACTTGTTCACGAAGAGATATAGAAGAATTTTTTATTACTTTTCCATATTGGGGTTTTGGGTTCATCTATTGGCTCCGTAAAACGAAAGATTACAAAAACATTACTAATTTTATGAGCAAAATTATATATAAGTAATCCTTTAAGTTTATGAATAGAATTCTAAGTCACAATTTTATTATGGGTCAGGTGCTGCTCAATAGGTCGGTAACGATTAAAGCTGTATTATGAATCTGAGTGGTTTTGATGGAATCCTTAGCTGGAAAAGAACTTTATACATTTGCTTTCGACGTGAATGCTATTCAGCAAAACCGTACTGCTGATTAAACTGTTGGTTGGATAGTCTAATATTCTAATAGTATTTTATATCTAGTCTAATATTATGTATCTTTATTAAATTCAGATATTTATTTAATTAGTCTAAAACTGTACTTACAATATTTTTGTTTATGTTATGCAAAAGCATTATCTGGCAATACCAGACATTAACCTACAGCCTACATAATAATAACTTATAACAAAACCTGTGGCTTTGGAACCAGCTTGCGTTGCGACCTCAGACATCGATACCGGTGTCACGGCCACTGAAGTCACCTGATCTTCAGCGGCCGGCACTGCAGGGACGGCCGGCGGAACGGGGGCAACCGAGACAGTAGAAGCGACTGACGAAACCGCGGATACAGGACTTACAGGAGCCATAGGAGCTACATGCGCTACAGGCGGTACGGGGGAAACCACGGACAACGACTGTTTTACAATACACCGCGACATTTATCTATACAAGAAATCTCTTTATTTTCTTCACAGAATTTATAATTGACACAACTTCTTCATTTGAAATAAACATTGGACTGTCGCGCTATTCCAAATATGATGTTTTGTTTATTTTTAATTTTGGCGCCATTTACATGCTATGACGCTTACCGGCCTGTGCGAGTAATTCGGTCGTGGCGAATCGTAAACGAAGATTATTTATTTTATCGGTTTTTCAGCAGACTATAATATTATTGGCGATATTATTATCAGTCAATGTAGGTTACTAGGCAGAAAATACTTTATAAGGCACTGTACCATTGCAGAGTATATAACACACAGATAAAAAAATGCATAAATATCAAAGCAATAAGAAAAGATTCTAAGTAACAAAAACTAAGTAGATCTCTTAGTATTAATACTTACTACTTACTGCAAATTGATTTATGGTTGTTTGTGTTATAATAAAATACACATTCAAGAAATAAATAATGTAAATATGATTAATAAATAGGTAGGTCAACAGTTATACATTCTCTGAACGATCAAAAGGGCTTTCGCACAATATTTATATATAACTTGTAAATAAAGTATTTCAACAGAGGAAGCAAGTGGTATTTATTATATTGAAATATCGCTGGTATTATCACTGTTAAATATTTCTTATTGAACTTGAAACTATTATATCTAGTTCAGCAGTTATAAGGTGTCTCACGACCTAGAGTTAATACTTTTCAATTTAGCTCGAAGTAAACAACTATTCTTGCAAGACTATGTTTTAATAAATAATTTAATTCTTACCAGTAACAGTGAAACAAGATAAGTGAGGATTGCAGATATCAAGAATAATTAGATTTTAATAATAATTATTTAAATATGAGTAACTAACCTGGTGGTCTGTAAATTTCAAGAGTCGGTTTCCCTTTTGTGTTGGTCAGGATCATACTTCGCCGTTTCGCATTGTTCGAAAACTGAAAAATAGGAATATAATAATTCTTTGAACATGGACTAATAATAATGGCACCCTCATGGGTTCGGAGTAGCCTTTCGAATGTTTTTATGCGGTTTCATTACAGCATTGTAAAGAGGCATATAAATCACATATTTCTAATGACTTAAGTCCGTATACACCATGTAGTTTTTGGTTAGAAAGTCGAAAAACAAACTAAATACAAAATAAATTATTATCATTACAAAGTAAAATATAAATTTGCTGTTTTCATACTGAAAGGTTCACATAAGATATAAATTATTTGAATTGGTGTGCTTTCAATAACCGGTATTAACTTACGTACTTTTCATCCCAAAAAAAAATAAAATTGTTCGGGATACAAACACTGCCTTTGCACTCTTGTAACTATAACCAAACTAAAACTTCCAAAATATCGACTTGAAACATATAATAAAATTCAATTCAAATTTTAAAAACGATAATTTATGATTAAGCATCGCATATATAGCAATGTTCATTGAAATTTAGGCTATTATTTTAAAAACTTAGACTTTTTTATTGGTCTGCAAAATTTAATATTGATTATTAAACATACTTATTACACTGACTAAATTGTTTCATAGCTTATTAAGCTGCGTTTGCATAATATAATTCAATGTCTAAGAACTATGTATGTATGATTTTAGGTGTGACAAAGTTAAAAGAGGATTTGAACAGTCTGGAATCGATTCTTAATAGACGGAGCAGACTCAGCGAATATGTCGATCTTTGTAAGCACGGAATTACTATTATAGTTCATTATCCTGTACTTTAGTTTTTGGTATAGATGTGGAAATACGTAGATATAATACACAATCTCTGTCTTTTTATCAAACGAAAATTTCTAAGAACCTTGTTGGAATCTACCTTAAATTAAAAAATGTATTTATCAAACTGGAAGGACTGTCATGAGTTATTTCGGGTATCTTTTACGCCGCAATATATGTACGAACGTATCATATCAACATCATCGACTAACATAAAACTCAGGCTATGAGTAACGTAGCGTGCATCATTTTGTTTATTTTGCCTGTTATTAAAATCTTAGGTAGAAATAGAGTTCGGAATAGGTTTTTATAGCTATTCTGGCAAAGCACATGTAAAACTAAGACAGGCTGGTCTTAAGGTGCTCCTTCATCGCGAGTATTTGCCTTTAATGAAACGTTACAGATCCGAGCATTACATCAGTGAAGGAGGAGAACCAAGCACTACAGTGCGCAACCTGTAATGATATAACTTGTAACAGCGTCCGTCACGAAGGTTTTCTTCCCCGACGTGAGGACTGCCTATAAGACAGTTCGATGTATAAAGACGTCATCGATCACAACCCAGATTTTCACAGGTCACGAAGGGTTTTCTGGATACTTGGCTCGGTTCAAGTTGAAGGAGGACCCATCGTGTCCCTGTGAACCAGGGACACCGGAAATCCCCCTACATGCACTCTTTGAATGCCCCCTTCACGCGAGGGAGCGATACACCCTAGATATAGATGTCACGAAAGAGAACATTGCGGAATTAATGCGGAAAAGTAAAATTGAAAACTTTATACAGTACGCGATCAAAATCATAGAAAAGGTAGTCAAAAGAAACAGAAACCAATGAAAGGTTGCCAATATATTACAATGATATATTTGTAAACATAGAATAGTAAGATAAACTGTATAATAAACTGATGGTTACTAAATATCTTTGGTCCTCACAAGTTTAAAACATGCTGCTGATTTTATATACATTATGATGTATTGTGTTTTTCTATAGTATATAAAGTATATTATTCATTATTTTTCATTTGTTCTTAGAATGTTTCATATTATTTATTGTCTTCACTGCCACTGTTGATTTAATATTTTCCTAAATTTAGGGGGTTGCCTGGAAGAGATCGCTTTAAGCGATAAGGCCGCCCTTTGTTTAACATTTACTGTACCTAGTTTTAAGAACTTAGTTTTAATTTTTGGTGAACAATAAAGTGTTTTCATTCATTCATAATAGGGACTAGATTTAATAAATAGATGTAAAAATAGTATATAAAATAAAGTAGATATAAAAATGTATTAGACATATATAAGATTTATTGAAAAAAGAAAAGAAAAGACAAAAAGAAAAAACAAAAGAAAAATAAATAAAAAGACTCCCCACTTATTTCCCTTATATAGTTTTAAAGATAGGTTAAAAGAGACAAGAAAAAGAATATCTCTGTCTTGGAAAATGACAGAGGAGAAGGCGATTTAAAAAAAAAACTTGTAACCCGACAACCACTTCGTCTGACATTGTGCAATCAACTAAATACTCGAAATCGAATCATAAATGTTATATTACAAGCGTTACAACATGCTGAAAAAGAAGAAAGACACTGGTGGGAAACCTGTAAGACAATAGTGTGAAATTCACCAATCCGCTTCGAGTAAGCATCGCCGGTATACCTGTTTCCTTGAAAGTTGAAAGTCTAGAACTCAGGGCTAGTATTGAAACGTTTATAAAATGATTTTATACATTAATAAATAATTTCAGTTTGTAACAGTCCCACGGCTCGGTCTGGGCTTTTCTATTTCAAGCGAATGGATGGTATGCCTGCTACTCTTATCCAAGGCGGACTGATAGATTTCATACTTCAGTAATCCTGGTGTTCTGGTGGCCTGACAACGTTTTATTGCACCTTCAGTACAGCATTATAATTATTAATTCAAATAACATTGTATTTATTTTTACTACCATCTGAATCGTTGTTGTGATTTCAAACTCGATGAAACGAAAAAGCGACACTAAAAACAGATAAACACAAAATCTATAGGACTAAGCCTGCGAGAGAATGATATACGAGTTTTACATTGTGCAGCACAGGTTAGAGAGTCAATAAGACCGATGATTAAACAAAGGTCCAATACGGACCGAAATAAAACTGATAATAATATTTTTTAGGCTAAAACAGTGAAAAATTGAAAGTGATACTTAAGATGTTTATTTTGAATTATAATATGTTGAAGGATGTAGGCTAAAGGAATTTTATATTTATATTAATAAGAGTTAGAGAAGAATTATCTGTGAGTATATTCTCTGAAGTTTCACTTCTACGTGAGAACTGCACACACACAACTTTTTAATTTAATTTAAGAATACACATCATTATAATTTTACATATAAAAATATTTCGTATACACGTAACCTATTATATTATAAGCGGTAGTAGCCTTCGTCATGTTTAAAAAATCAAAAATCATTCTTTCAATGTTGGTTCCTAAAAAGAAGCATAACCATTTAAACAAGATATAATTTAGAATGGATTTTCAAAGGTTGTAAAGAGCAGACAACCTCCAATCAGTTCCGTGGGTGTCGAAGGATTGTAGACCATCACCCACGCAATAACAATACGTTTAAACAACTAATAAGTGATACAACATTATTACAATCGTGCAAAAATCTACAAAATTAATCATCATTAGAGCGCGAAAATATTTACAGGGTCAATATTTTACTCGGACTATTTTCGCTTCTCTTTGTGACTCTTAGGGCCAACATGAAAGGCATAATTTGTAAATATTCAAGTTTTTCAATAATGTTCAAATAAATAAGCACGAGGTGAAAGATAGATCCATACAGAAAGCCTCAGCTAAATTGCAGGTATTTCACTGAAGCCAAACGATGAACACACAATTCTCGCTTAAAACAATCAATATTTAACATTTTTTATTTTTTAGTAATTATATTATTGATCAAATATACTTTATTTTTGTTCACATGTTCACAAAAGTTCTTGCTAAAATCTCGACGCTCTCCTATGGTTATTTTTTATTTATTTAGGTTTATGGCTTGACAGCTACGCCTTTAAGCCAGATCTTAGATTATAATGTAGTTTCTTCATTTTCTTAAGGAGGAGGATTCAACGGAGTTCTTGTGACCACTCAAAAGGCCACATTTGACTATACAGTTCACATTTTTCACAAAACACATAATTACTACTCAAAAATTATCAATATCTTACAACTATTGTACATTTTAGAGTAATTTTACACATTTTTAGAAAATAAAACTGCACAGCACCACATCTCCTTTCAGTTCCCGCCAAAAACTCGCTCTCCTATGGAGTAAGTAGTAGTATCAAGTGATGGACACAATCACCATTTAACTAAAAATAGTATCCTACGAAAAATAGTACTCTTCTGCATGTTCTATGATACACATAATAAATAAATTATTTTAAAATATAATGAAATGCAATTATTATGTAAAATACAAACCAATTAAAATCATATGTCAATTAAAAATTCAACTATGTTATAAAGTTAATTATTGTTGGGTAAATAAAACTTATGCCTACCTGGTTATGATGCATGTTGTGATGAGACTGTGGCCGTACAAAGCTACGCTCCCTCATGATGACACCAGGAGATGCGAAATCTTGCATCCTGTAGCTTCTTTGCAGCTCGTTGCCAACACCTATTTGGGTCTGCATCTTGACTGTTTTCAGATTGGGTTTACCGGTTTTTAAATTCTTATGTGGAACGTTCCTTTTTTGATAGATGATGTTTTATTGCACGGTTCGCCTCACTATTCCCGCGCTTTTCTTTGGCATGCGCACTCGGGTATTCAGTTTATTGTTCACTTAATAAAAATCCGTTAAATGTAATGTTAAATAGTATTTTATAACCAACTATAAATAGGAAAATATTAGTTTAAAAATTACTAAACCACGATTTCATATCATTCAAAATAAATACACTAGATCAATGACTAGTATAACAGTTACTGCACGTTTCACACAATACATACTTATTAATTTTTATTTGTTTTTTAGTTTTCGTCTATTTACAGATACAAAACTAAATTACTAAAAACGGGCAATTAAAATGCGTTTTAACAGCGAAAGCGATTAAATAATGTATATGTATTAATTAATTATTTATTTATATTATTATATTAATCACAATGTTTATAGTATTGTGACGTCACGTTGGAGATCACTTTGCTCTGGTTTATATGTACTTAAGTCCTCCTCGTGGCCACGAATAGAGGATATTATTATAAATAATTCGAGATTTTTCGTTTTTCTTTCTTTATGATACGACTATACAAGAGTAGTGCAGGTTTAATTTAGTGCCTGACAGTCACCGAGCGATTTTACTTTATTTCGAGGGGCCGAGAAGTGTACTTTCAGCGGCACCGGCTCGAATCGTTTTTCGTCGAAGGGCTTCTATGAACCCCAAATCTGAAACAAAAATAAGACTTGTTAAAGATAATGAAGACAAGATTTTAACAATAAATTGGTACGGTACTCCTGACAGAATTCAATTTATTACAATCATTGTTAAACAGATAAGGATGACCGACACAACGACTCCAGGAGGGTAGTAATGTCTTGAACTTGGAAGCCGAAGACAAATATCCATACTAGGTAGTATATATATAATGGAAAAAATTAGTTTGTTTATTCGTTGTTGGGGTCTTGGACATCACCAAATTTTTTATGAAATCTCATTTACTTATAGACACTTTAGATCAGTGGTTCTTAACCTTTAAGTCATGAGGGACCATTTTAACAAATTACTGTCTTCCCAGGGACCACCAAGTCGGTTATGTATATGTATAGATTCTATGTATTTGTCTCTATCTAATAAAGCACGTATAATTTTAGAACTAGCATGCATTCATTTTTTATTTTAAAAATCTAAAAGTGTATCTTACGGATTTTAAATTTAATGAGATTTTTGTGATTGCATTCTCTTTGCGCGGTTTGCGTTGTGATGACTCGACACAACACGTCAGGACACTTGTTTATTACGATGGCTTCGCGGACCACTTGGAATGCCTCCAGGGACCACCAGTGATCCGCGGACCACCGGTTAAGAACCTGCTTTAGATTGTTAAAGATACGATACTATTCATTTTGGAAAATACAACAGTTTCAGGAGAATACTCCAAAGAATACATTGTATATATAAAGAGAATACTCAATTCGACATAAAGCGACGTGCGACTTGACAAATAAATTAAACCGCCATAGAACTCTAAATGATATGAGCAGAAGATCTTCTTGTTCGTCCTTCTTATTTGTAAGAAGGACATCGCTTCGGGGGTGTGCCCCAGCATAATAGAATCTGGCTGCGAGCTCACCCCTAGGAGGTCTGTAGTGGAACACTTACAAGCCAATAGATGGCGCTGTACAATAATTGACGTCGCAAACGTTTCCCGAAACGTACAAAGAATATATAGAAATTTCCAAAAGTAATAGATGGCCTAGTACCCTAGGCCTGCGAGGAACAATACTAGCCTTGTTGGAAGATTTTCCTTTGAGACGGAGGAGCCTTCCACCTCGCTCCTCCTCCACCCTAGTGAGGGCAGGCATCCCTTCACTTCAACAACTTTCAATTTTCAATAACTTCATTCAACCTCCAATCAAGTAACTTCAACTTCCAATAACTTCAAGATCTCAAACTACCTTCAATCAAGTCTCAAAAATTAACTTCAAGATTTCACTTCAGTCTCAAGCCTCCAACTCCATAGAACTTCAAAGGAACTTCAACTTCAAGCACCATCATCAGTACCACACTTCCCACATAACTCAAGACACTGAGTATATCCTGCTAGGCTCCACTGCCAATCATCACTGGTAGCCTTTACAGGGTTAGATCGCACATCTGTAACACGATGTACCTCCATCCCTACTACCACGGCTACGTACTCAGGCGACTTCGGCAATCAAATCACGGCTGCTGTACGCTGCTTCCTGTGGACGGCCACCACTGAAGAGCCAACACAATCTAGCCATGTGGCCCGCGGGAAGCTAACCGCCCACTCCAACCGTCTTTCCATACGCATTGGAAACCGACACACGAGCTCTTGCTCTTCAGACTTACTGGGAGTACCAACAAAGTTCTGACTCACTAGAATTGCATCCAGTTCGACTCACAGCACTGCCAAGTGACAAATAAATTGGCATAATACGAGAAGCACTGATAGCTGTGAACAACTCTCGACTTCATTCGACTACCATCGACTTCCAGTCTTAGCAAGGGGGTGTGTAGTAGAACACTTAAAAGTCAATAGATGGCGCTGTACAATAATTGAGGTCGCAAACGTTTCCCGAAACGTACAAGTAATATATACAAATTTCCAACAGTAATAGGTAGCTTAGGTGGGCCTAAGCCTGCGAGAAACAACACAACCCTCGCTGGAAGATTCTTTTGAGACGGAGGAGCATTCCATCCCGCTCCTCCAACCTATATGGGGCACCTCTTTACAGGTCTTGTTTTGGTTTGTTTCTCAAAGTTTCTCACACGATTCTGACTTAGGGTGACAAAAGACTTCTTGGCGAAATTCTGTACTGCAGGTACTCAGGTACTGTAGCGTCTCCGTAATATGATCCAATATCCCCTGAGATGTGCATGAGTTGAATTGGGCGTATCGACAAGTTTACAAGCCTAAAAATAATGATCGAAGGCAAACTGCGATGGTTTTAATGTATTCAGCAGTAACCGCAAATTGCAAACTATCTCACGCTCTATTCCCCGTAGCGCAATATTCATAAAGCATTTCCACTCGCAACGAAAACGAAGATTTGTGGCATTCACATAGATTTGTGGCATACTCGGCAGCCATCTTTGGCCAAGGCTCAATAGTAGGTAGATACTCTGCGTGAAATACAAAACGCCGAAGCCGTCTAGACTTTGTAAGGGCATAACACAAAGTGTTGAAATGATAGTTTGCACATCATTATCTATGGTAAAATGTACTGGACTATTTTTAGGAATAATATCTGTATGTAACTACATTTGTGCATGAACTATATTAATATTTCGTTTCATTTCAGCACACGTTATGACATTATTTCTTCAAATTAATTGTTATTTAAGTATTAATTTAATTTAAATTAGTTTTACCATGATAATTTAAAAGTAACACGACAGCGAGGTATATTAAAGCCTGCTCCTTGACTTATGACGTCTTTATGATATGAACCTTAGATCATATGCACAGCCTTTATCATATGAACATTGTTTTAGAATTTTATATGAAAATTCTCAACTACCCAATCAGAGATTATGAATACGAAAGAAAGGCATTCAATTAAGATAACACTACTAAAACTCAAAAGCAACCCAATATCTTCTGTAAAACTTTATATTTTCCCATAAGTTTTTATACCGACATTTCGGAAAGTTAATTTAAAACTATGTTAACCTCGTACCGGTTTAAAAAGCATCATTGCAACGGATTGAAAATAAAGGAAACAGTCAATTACACGTACACGTATTTTATGTGCGTGTGTGCGCTAACATGTATTTTAAAATCATTTGGACATAAAATAGACGTGGCATTCGTGTTTTGGAAAACGCACAATTATTATTCAAGGTGCCATATTGGAACGTCCAAAACAGTGTATTTCTTCCCCACTATAATAATTACTCTGGAAAGTTTTGTTCGTCTTGTTTTAAATATGGATCTAATTAATTCGTGTTATCTAGCCAATGTAAAGTATCCACAGACGTTAATTTTTTCGAATAATTTTTAAACAAATTCCTCAGCCAAATTGTAGGTCTATTTCTGGCGCTAAACGGGGGAGTTCTTGTGGTAAAGCCAAAAGGCACATTTTAGTGTGTATCCTCAAGCAGGATAGATAAAACAATAGACTGATAATTCAGAACGTTGAAAATAATGTAACTTAGTTCGATTAAGAAGGGAAGCCTTGGCATCAGTCGGGATAAATAATTGCACACAGAAGAAGGCAAGAGATTAACTAACTAATATGTAATATTAAACAATAAAAATGGCATTTATAATAAATGCTTGTCTATGTTTACAGCCTTATAATGTGAACAGACTAGAAATAATATTTTCACATATGGTACTTATATGGATGTATACTGTATACCATATTTAAACAGTTAGTAATTTGGATATTTTAAGACGGAAAATGGCCATAGGATACTTACTATTTATCTCAAAAAATTGTTCTTACGAAATACAAAGCCGCTGGGAAAGTTCTAGACTGTTAGTTAATTAGTAAATAAAAATATGTAATCGTTTGAAAATTAAAACACAAATAACATTGAATTTATAAAACCAGTGCTTACTTTCAGCCTTATTAATTATAATTGCGATACGTAGGTTTTAGAAATTTCCGCATACACAAGTCGGCACTGTTAACTCGTGTAAATAATA
Source organism: Dendrolimus houi (assembly GCA_039645545.1). Lineage (NCBI taxonomy): Eukaryota > Metazoa > Arthropoda > Insecta > Lepidoptera > Lasiocampidae > Dendrolimus > Dendrolimus houi. Next base: position 4,225,136 of record CM077122.1, read on the forward strand.
GACTAATGATACTTTAGCAAACAAAAACACAAGTACCTATTATATATATTATATTACTTAGAAATAAAAAAATATTACATAATAAAAATACTTGTAATATAAACATAAGAAGACTACAGTGTTTATTCTTTGTTTTCATCCTTTTTTATTTACACACTGAAAACAATTATCAAAAAAAATTAAAATCAAAAAGGGAACGCGGATCTTCTCAAAAAAACAAATCAATAATAATATAAAGATAAAAACTAAAATGCATAAATAACTTATTTCTAAGGCTATTTTTAATTATAATATCTTATTTTTAATATATATTATCTAAAACATCTTGAAGTCTTATTTTATGCTTTTTAGTTTTTGAAGTCGGTTTTTTTAAACGAAGTTTTTTTTATTTGTTAGTTTTTAGTGTCTAGCCCTGGGTAGGCCTACGAAAGGTGCCGCACGCCTTAAAAAGTATAGGTGCCAAGAAACGGGAAATAAAAAGATCATAAAAAAATTCATAAAATTAAAACTACTGGGCCAAAGTATGTTAAATTTTTAGGGGACCAAATGGCAACTATTTCGCAACAAACTAAAGAAGAATCACGTAAATCGGATCATAAATCTCAGCGTAATCGATGTATATACGGAACGGAACGGATAAATTTTCATAAAATGAAAGCTACTGGGCCAAAGTATGTTAAATTTTAGGGGTCCAAATGGCACCTATTCCGCGTCAAACTAAAGAAGAATCACGTAAATCGGATCATAAATCTCAGCGTAATTGGAGTACATACATACCAATCAAATTGAGAACCTCCTCCTTTTTGAAGTCGGTTAAAAATATTGATAGTAAGTTAAGGAGAGAAAATGTTAGGGGAATAGTGGAAATAAGATCCTTTGAAAGAAACTCGTGTAAATAATCACTGTGTGTGTCTGATAAACACAGATGTAGGTAAAAATAAACGCTGAAAAAATCTAGGATCATTGAACTAGCAAAGTTGAAACATGCGCCGCCGGAGTTTGACGTTAATGAGCAAACTTTACACGGTTCATCTTGCGCTTCAGGCGTGCAAAATATTTAAATCGTAAATTCAGTCTTATGCCGAACTAAACGATCTACTAAAACCTTGATTTTATAAATGATTAATGATTTAGGCTTATCTCGGAACTTAGGTTGCATATAAATTTGAATTCATAATCTGGAAATTATTTCATTTTCCAAGATAAAAAGATTTCAATCCTATTAAAAATTATATCAAGGCGTGAAAGGCTTCAGACGAAATTTTTGGTAAGGATTAAACAGAAGGGATGTTTTCATCTAAATGTCTCAACATAAGTAAATAAAGTATTGATGAATTCCTAGTTTATCCATTTTTAAGCACTCTTTCTTTTGGTTAATGCAGAACTTAATGAAACATGGAAGATCCTGATTTAGTGTAAAAACATACTTTTTTATAGAACAAATAAATCTAAAGCTTATTTACAATTTTAGTCTTGATTAATTTGTAAATAATAAAACGTCAAAAGCGACAGAAGACTGTCCATATTTGGCTTCATGTCACAAAATGATTCAGATCAGTGAAGCCAAACGATGAAGGTCGTTTCATAGCAATAAGACTATATGGCCATACATTAATTGCTCGTTAGTGCATGGTTATAAAACTTTATGAACCAATACCTAACGCACTTCCGATATTGAAATCATAACATAGAGCCGATATCCTGCCGCAGACAACTTTAGAAGAATTCTGTAAAAGCAATTAAAGAAACAATCATGCCATCAGTTCATCAAAATCATAGTTATCTCAAAAACATTGCTGTGTGGTTAATATGTAGATAACTACAAAAAACTAAATACAAAAACAATAGTAATCAGATTCGACTTATTAAAATTCTGAATGGACGTTATTTCTATATAAAAACAAGGCGGTAGTTTACCTCCGAAGTGAATGATTTTAGAACTTTTTGGCGGACTGAACGTAATGTAAATGCAGTTAGCAATGGGCTCGTAAATTGTGGACAGAGAAGATGCGGTGATTATGTTAGAAAGGACAACCTCAAACAAGTCCTCCACTATATACAATTGTACTCAAGCAAGTTCTATATACCTACTTTCCTTCTACACTCCTTCCTTTATTCTGGAAATATCCTCTATCAAATCAAAAACCTCCATCCCTAACACACAATCCATCTTTCTCTTTTTTTGGCCATATCTTTGCTTAATTTTAAATTCTTTTTATTAAATAATTTTATCCCTCCTAATTACATTCCAATACCACTGTAATGTTCATCTTTTACATTTCAATCACGAGAGTAATTATACTCGTTACACCTCATCCATACTTGTACTCGTCCATATCAACATTCTCACATCGGTTGAATAGAGACGTTTTCTTTACGAGTGTTGCACTAGACAGAATTCTAGTGCAACACTTAATAATAACTTATTAATTAACTTTAATAATTTTAACCTGTTCAATATGGGTTTCTGATGATGACTTCTCATCGGACTCTTTTCTGTCTCGCGTCTGACGTTATTAAAGAAGCTCTTGTACCTTTTTTCCTTTCTTTTCGATATCTTTGGATACTAGATATAATTATTTTATTTTTTTATTTACTTTATTATCTATTATTTTATTTATGCTTCTTTTATTGTATACACTTTTATACATCTATTACTACTTCTTCTTATCTCGTCTTCATAATCTGATCTGTTTCTCATCTATCAGATTTATTTATTTACAATGAAGAAAACTTAATCTTAACTAAACTTCTACTTTAAGATTGTAAGTAGAAAATTGAGCCAAGTCTCCATCATATAGGCTAGGCAGAAGATTGGCTACCTTACTTAGCTAAATTGCCATACTCGTACTTTTTCGAAGTAGACCGTGAAATCCGTGCAGGAACACAGAAAGAATACAATTTCCTGCGATCGAACGGTCTGTCGTAAGAGGCGACTTAAAAACCCACAGCCAGGTAGGAAGGTATTTGCCCGTCTGGATGGCTACCACCCCTGGTCTACAGTATGTCGCCATAACAACGTTGAGTTGTGTTCCAGCATTAACACATTGGTAGCAATTTTGGTGTTGCAAATGTCCACCGGCGAAGGTAACCGCTTTTCATCAGGTGGGCCATCTGTCTGTCTGCTGATTTCACGCAATTAAATAAGATATCAGCCCTCTGATCACCTCTTGACCTTTCTTATGATTTATCGATTTTATATCTTCTTTTCTTACATAAAGTATGAAGTAAATATTACTTACCGCTCTCTCGTTGTGCCGGGTCTATCGTAGTGTATACTGCACTCGAGACTCGTTCACTTTACTCGTATTTTATCACTGAAACAACGTGAAAGTTCATATGTAATTTCTACTTTGAAATAATTAATAATGTCTAATTAAAATTAATAAGCAAGTTACACACATTAGAAATTGTCTTATTCTTTGTGTGATGCAGTTTTTGTGCAACTATGAGTTTGTTCGTAACTTTGTTGTTATGTAACATTTTTCAGTAATTATTGAGTGTTAAAACTGAACGAAGGATTGTGGACGAAGGTTGGAAACGCTATCACTGGTTATAATTATTTAAAGCTGATTAGAAGAAACATAAGGGCAAGAATGTATCCTAAAATAATCATTTATTCAGTACTTTGTTATTTAAAATTTCAAGGCTGGAAATGGTTCTAGGTACTACAAATGTTTCTTTTATTAAAATGTATATTTTGAAAGAACTTGAGATGTTCATAACGAACAATTTTGAGGCCGGTGCCAGACATCTGAAAACATAACGGAAAGTTCTTCTTCCTTTCAAGAATCTTTGTGTTCCAATTGACTAACTGGTCTAACGTAAACCACAGAAGCCTCCTTGTTCTATTATTAGTATACCCCCAAAATGAGTAATGCGAACCCAACAGTGGCACATTTACGAGCTGATATTATACATTACAACGTTTTTATTTCACTTCGAAATAATCTACAATGATACGTAGGGTTTAAATTTTTTTCAACAATACAAATGTACTGCGCCGGTATTCTGACGGAACGTAATAGAAATGCAAATTATATCGATAGGTATTCGTAATGAATACCCAATGACACGAAAATGAGTCATTATCTTGTAGGTGTGGTGTTCTTATTCTTAAATTATTTATTTGTCATACTGGGTAAATGGGGGCAAAGAGCTATGACAGTGTCATAGTATGTGCAGTAGTCAGTTTTTGGTTCTCTTTAGCTCTTGTCTTCTTTAAGCATCAACAATGTATACGTGCAATAAAAATAAAGTACTTTTCAAATAATATTTTCTTAAGTTTCCGCGACTTGTATACATAATAAAACTACGTTTTAACGGTTTTCAGCGGGGTAATTTATTTGATTTCTGTTATTCCGACGTTTCGGCCACTTTTCAGTGGCCGTGATCACTGAATACAAAGATGTCGTGTCAACGAGTATTGTTAAAAATATAATATTAAAAAATATGAATTTATTGTGTAAGTGGGAATAAATATATGGCGTTTGAAATTTAAAAAAAAATGAGTGAATTACTTTGTGAACAATTTTTTATCGATGAGTACAATGGAACTAACATAAAATATATTCCGTCATTTTTTTTCAGTCGAGTAATTTGGGATTTTTTTCGGAGTACTATGGGAACAAGTCTTTGTCAAATCAAGGGCGATCACACTTATCATTCAGTTACTTCGTCAGACAGTACTTTAAAGGAGCAAATACACTATTCATCCAATATGTTCCACCTACTTTCTCAATGCACTAAAATACCTTAATGTATGTATGATTGATTCAATTTAGTTATTAAGAATAAAAGCTTAATTAATATATTTAACCTTTGCTAATTTTATTTTATAGCTTACTGAAGAAAATAAAAGACTAGAAATTGTGTAAAAGAAAAATCTATTGCAACCTATTTAAGTATTTCTAGGGTTAGCTTGTCAATATAGGAGGCTTCAGATTCTTGCCGAGGTCATATTAACCCGCGGCCCTGGCATAAAGCGAAGGAAGGAACACCGGGGGCTTTTCGTGGATATTCCCGACTCGGGTATAGCATTTATCCGGACGTGCTATTACCGACCCTAACGCGGCGAATCCCTCACGCTGGGAGAGATTGGAGACACAATATTAATCACAAAAAAAAATTGATTATGAACATCTGGGAAATCAGTAGTTACCACTATAATATAGGCGGGGCCAAGATGACATCACTATGTTTACATGTGTGTAATATACACACACTTACGTAATTTCAGATGGATGTTACGTACAAATCTGACATATAAATTTGAACTTTAAAGTTCTTGGAATAAGGTAATAAATCTTTTGACACGGAATGTGTAATAAAACATACAATGTTCTTAAGACATCTGTATACACATTGCTTGTGAGGTTCTATAGGTCGCTGGGCACAAGCTTTGCTTCGATTTGCTCAAATATCGATTTAATTGAGCGCGAACGAGGTAGATCTTCGATGTCCCCTGCCTATAGACATTTATGCACAAATTTGCAATCTCAGGGAAAGTTCATCCGCGTTGCCATGATGACATGTTTGTTAGTGATTTCTAACGGCGGCATTAAAAAAATGTGACTTGCAGAATCTTTTTGGCTGTATTCGTCTATCCCACTGAAATAACGTCATTTATTGGGATAAATATATCCAAAGTATTAACCCGTCATATATACTTGCTCTGCGTCCAGTTTTATATAAATATTAGCTGTTACCCGCGACTTCGTCCGCGTAATTTTTTTTCGCGGAACCCTAATTTTGAATGAAGTAGTAATAGTAGTAGTAGTAAAAAAGTTACTCCTTTTAACATCAGTTATCTGGCAGTGAAAGTCCCGTCAAAATCGGTCTAGCCGCTTCAGAGATTAGCCGGAACAAACAGACAGGCAGACAAAATATTTAAAAATTGATTTTTTGATATAAGTACCGTGTATACATTCACATGCATTTAGTAAAAAGCTGTTATTTTGACATTACAAACACACACTTTAATTTTATTTATTTGTGTGTTGATGTTGAGTAGCTTTCACGTGATACTTTCAGACAGACGAAAATACTAACACTTGCGTTTTCGAAATCTACTCCAATTCAAACTCCAATACATCCAATTAGCTGAATTTTTAAATTCATTGTACAAACTCCACACCCAGCATAGATTTATTATAGATACATAGATTGATTAATAAAAGAAGAAATACATTTTAGCTATAATATAATAAGTTCTATCTCAGAGTCCACCAAAGGACTATGAATCATAGTCGCCAACAAAAACCGTAGATTCGAGACCAACGTACCGTTGTTGCAAAAAGAGTAACAACTAAAAAGTTGAAGATGAAAAAAGCCATTATTCTCCGTATTCATGGTGTTTTGTAAATAAAACATTACTGTGGAAAATGTATGTTAAAGTCATAAATGTAATTACGTTATTCATTTTAGCCATAGTAATACTGCCTCTGTTTGTTTGACACTTTTTCATGATTAGGTAAATTGCCGCAATGAAATTAAGTAAAGAGACATGGGCTACATTTTGTTAGACACAATTTTTAAAGGACGTAAAACAGGGAGTTATAGTGTGTAACGAGAATTAATCACTGCTTAAGTTAGACCTATATTTAAGTACATCCAAACGTACATAAACCCCCAAAATTTGATTGGTGTATGGACCAAACTGATTCCAGATTCGGATTCGAATAGATTTTTTTTTTATTGCTGGAGTACAACAGACAGGCCGACGGCCCAACTGTGATGGAAAGTGGTTTCTGTCGCCTATGAACATTTGGAACACTAAAGGTGCTACCAATGTACTGCCGGACTCGTAGATGGGACTAGAACCTGGGCACTAATACCAGAACACAACTCAAGGTTGCTATGGCGGTATGCTCTAGACCAGACGCAAATGCCCTATAGCTGGCTGTGGGTTGTTTTGTCGCCTCTTGCGACAGGCCCCCTGGCCGCAGGAATTAGTATTCTTTCTTCGTTCCTGCACGGATATATAGATGGGTTTGGTCAAGAGTACAGGCCACTTTTCGTTGGATCAGTGTTATCAATTCTAATATTCCGTTTCCATGCTTGTACCTACATAATAAGCTAATAGTATAAACTTTTTTAAAAGAAGAATTAAAGAACACTATCTCTCCTCATTGACTGATATATTAGGTTGGGGAAAAATTTTCTTCGCATTTTATATAAAAATTCAAAAGGTTTTTTTATAAAGTTTATTTACATTTGACTAAAGTATGTAGGTGCCATTTTGTTGGATAACTTTTTGCCATCTTGTAGGTAGGGACGTGATCCCATTGCTATAAAAATTTTGGGGCTTCTGATCAAAAAACTGCGACAAGTGGTTTTGGCAGTCCTCTCGTGATGTTAACCTGACACTGCCTAAGGAATTCTGCAGAGACCGAAACAGGTGAAAATCTGAAGGTGCAAGGTCAGGACTATACGGCAGATGCATTAACACCTCCCAGCCAAACTCTCGTAATTTTTGCTGAGTGGCTAAAGATGTGTGAGGTCTAGCGTTATCATAGTCAATAACCACACCCCTTCTGTTGATTAATTCCAGCCGCTTTCTCTCAACTTTTTGCTTTAATCTCATCAGTTGTTCGCAGTACAGTTCAGAATCGATGGTCCTGCCTGGCGGTAACAGCTCATAATGAATAATGCCCTTCCAATCCCACCACACACACAGCATCACCTTGTTGCGAGTTAACCCGGGTTTCGCCACAGTCTGTGAAGCCTGACCGGCCTTTGACCACGATCTTTTTCGCACGTTCTTGTCGTACGTGATCCACTTTTCATCACCAGTTATCAGCTTCTTCAAAAATGGTTCGGTTTCATTACGTCGTAATAAAGAATCACAAATGAGTACACGGTTCATTAGGTTTCTTTCAGTGAGCTCATGAGGCACCCAAATATCGAGCTTTTTTGTGTACTCAGTTTTTTTCAAATGCGCCAAAACCGTTTTGTGGTCAATTCCCAGTTCTCCAGCTACATCGTAACTACTAATATGCCGATCTTGCTCCACTTTTTCAAAAATGGCATCAATTTTGTCCGTACCAGGGCGACCAGAGCGACGTGCATCTTTGATATCAAAATTTCCGGATTGAAAACGTTTAAACCAAATTTGCGCTACTCTCACAGATACTGCATTAGGTCCATAAACATCACAATTTTTTGGCGGCTTGTGTTGCATTTTACCTTTTTTGTAGTAAAATTCTAAAATGTATCGAATTTCTTCATTAGATTCACTCATTTTAACAATAAGAAAAACAAATAAAAATCACACATTTTCCTAATTTGAATTTGGAATTGTCTTCTTTAAAATTAAAACTTTTTAATGATACCAAAACCAGCCAGATACAAATTGTATAGCCAAAGAGATCTTATTACAAGTTCATACATACTATATGCGAAAAGACTTTTCCCCCAACCTATTATATGTATATGTATTTTATATATGTATATACTAGGTATGTATAGTATATATATATATATATATATATATATATGTATATATATAACTCTATGTACATATATTTGTATATAAATATATGTGTATTTTTATTTACTATTAATATATATATATATATATATATATATATATTGTTACGAGCTACAGGACTCGATTATTAAAAATGCCGTTGGAACTACTATAGAATTTATTAGAACTGTAAACACGTATAAAACAAATACAAATAACACTGGATGCAACCAGTTCACACTGCACTATTCAATACAATTCGAACGCACAAAGTCCGTTGTTTATATCGCTAATCGAGAGTACTAGAAAACGTCTTACTCGCTTCGTAGTTCTCGCTTAACTGCCCTCCCCTTCATTCGGGCCTCGTCTTATACTAACTACACAGTACAAAGGAATTGAAAGCGCACACAAGGCTTCTAAGAATTACTAATTTGCACACCTGCGAACGTCCACAAAGTCGAATACAATAACAATAGGGATTATAGTTCGACGCTAATGATGGTTATAAAACAAGTAAAAAGACAATAGCACGTTTTTATTAAATACAAATTCAAAAGACAAAGAATTCGTCGATTACTAGAAAAGGACAATAAGCTGCGCTTACAATAGGCTGTGCGGCTTATCTTTGACGGTATGTAACAATATGATTGTATATATTTTAAACTATGCGGACTGAATACCGACCAATTATTAGAAATGTGAAATTATCTCCAGAAGGTTGTCTGGAAGAAATCGCTGTTAGCGATAAGACCGTCGATTGTACCAGTTATATGATTATTAACTCATGTGTATTATTTTCTTGCGTGCAATAAAGAATTTTTTATTCTATTCTATGTAAGTTTATGTATGTATATCTGTTTGTAGTTTATAATATAATATTTATTGTCAATAAGTACATTTATGTAGTAACTTTAATGTACCTACACAACCCTGCTTCTTGTCTTTCCACTCTCGCTAGACCTATAGGTTTGCTGGAAGAAAACTCTTTTTAGGGTTAAGCTCGTCTTTGTACATCACCACTATTTTTTAGTTTTATTTGTAACTATTTTGTGTACAATCTACATACATATAATAAAACCTTAGAGGTCGAATTTCTGTACAATGAAAAAAAATGCTAAAAACCGAGTCAGGGGGATGTAAGAAGTGAAATAGAACTAATTTAGATTTAATTTAATTTTATGTTTCTCTGTTTGTCTGTCTGTTTGTACCGACTAATCTCCGAAACGACTGGACCGATTTAAATGAAATTTTGTATGGTGGTAGCTTATATCTCTAGTCAACATATAGGATACTTTTGATTCCGAAAATTAAAGAGATCCCGTGGGATAGTTAAAAAAAAATTACTTAAACAGCTTATTACACGACTTATGCACCTAATTAAGTATTGATATTGTCGGTATCATCATACAATAGAACAATTTATACAATAAAAAACAATTAGGCTATATATCATCACGCTAAGACCAATAGGAGCGGAGTATCAATGAAGAATGTTTTAAAATTGGGTGGATTTTTTTAACTTACTTTTTTTTAAACTATTCCACGCGGACGAAGTCGCGGGCAGAAGCTAGTTAACAATAAGACCAGACGCTGATGTGAGAAGATTCTAGCTGTTCAAATAAAAAAATAACGTATAATTATTTCGCAGGTTTAAATCGCTTGCGAGATCGACCTTGTAACAAGCATCACTTATTGTACCTATACATGCATTATTTACAAAAAAATCTCGAATATTTGGTGTCCACAAGCAACTGGTTTCCCGAAGTGTTCTTCAGTAGGTTTGCAAAGTTGCAGTGTCCTTTAAAATAAGAGGTGCGTCATAGCCTCATCAGGTTCGCGCCTTTTTTGTAACCCACACAATTAAATAACTAGGGTTGCCAGAAATTAATTTTCTGTTTAATGACATCATGTTCAAGAGTTTATGGAGAATATTTGAATGATGATGTTTTCTATATTTTTTTGTAGATATGGGATAATATTTATTTACGCAATTTACAACAATACATAAAAGAACAGGGTAATTTTATTTTAAAAAATTACGTTGTCGTTACGATGCTGTCACAAAGAATATATCAGATATTTATTGTTTTTAAATAAGTATTGAATATATATGTTAAAAAATGTTAGTTAAATGTGCATTTTCGAGCTTTCACAACATTTTTTTTTGTTCGGCATCTGTCAAAGTCCTACAATTTACTTGAAGTTTCTTTTATAAAGGACTAGCTTTCACCTAGTGCCTATTTGCTTGAAGGTTATTTTAAAATTGAATATTTATTAATACTTAACATTCGCTAGATACATTAATCCTACAAATTGATATTTAAGAAAGAAAAGGACAACTTAAGTAGTAATAGTTTCCGCCATTACAGCAGGCAAAGGAACTTGTTTGATAGATTAAGTTTTCACTATAGGTCAGCCAAATTGTAGGCTTTTAACTGACGCCAAACGACGAAATTCTTATGACAACTCGAAAGGCCACATTTCACTACATTTTTCACACAAACACATCAATCATCATTTACCGATATGGCTCATTTAAAAAAAAAACATTTTTATAAAACAAAAATTGCACAACACGACACTATCGTTCATTAACCGCCAAAAACTCAAACAATATAACCTACCTGTGTAGATAGGTAGATACCTGTTATAATCTGTGTTATACAACCCTAAATTGCTGCCACGTAAATTCGCTTCATACAATTAACAAGAACATTAAAATGCTACTCATACACCTCTAGTGTAACAATAACATTTGAATTTTCAACAAAACCAGTAATGTGTGTACTTTACAATGAAAATGCATGCTTTAGTAATGCGCTGTATTAGCTGTAGTGTGTTAATTTGTATTTTTCAAGTCTACTGCAAGATATATAGAGCATTCTGGTAGCATGTAATTATGTTAGAAAGTCTTATTGTTGCTATCATAGTAAATTGTTTCGTTTGGTGGAAAATAGAAAGATAATACTGTTTTGTTTACCAAAATAAACTATTACAAAAATGTAAGTTTACAATACTTTTTTGGTAAAACAGTAGCCGCCGTTATACCTCAAAGCGATCTCATCCAGGTAAACTAATTTATAGTTCAATCTTAACTAATCTGGCGATGTAGGTGAGTGTCAATTATATACAATATAATCTGCAAACATCCCTACTTATGCCCAGTTTCTATATTGCAAAAACAATTCGTTTTTGTTACCAACGGTTAGAATATTACCGCCTGGTAACTCTACTGATGTTTGTATAATAAACTCTTCGTAGTTAGTTACACATGAAACTACCAATTACCGATGGGAGAGATTTTGTAACCGATCGGTAGACTTTTTGTATGGAAACGACAGATGAAGTGTTTCTATATTATAACCGCTGGATGTCAACAGTACTATTCGTAGGAATTTTATTACCACCCGATTTCGGCCGCCGGTTGCCGGTTTATTTGTCGTTATTAATACGTGATTTTAAATTAAACTCAATTTTTTGACTTCTTCTTTTGATTTGGATTTAATTCTTATTTATATTATTGTCAATTTGGTCGTTTTGATCATTTTGGTTATTTTGGTTATTTTGGTCATTTTCGTCACTTTCGTCATTTTCATAATTTTTGTCAGTTTGGTTATTTTCATCATTTTCGTTATTTTAATCACTTTGGCTGTCTTCATCATTTTAATCATTTTCGTAATGTTCATAATTTTCATCGACAAATATTTAAAACAACAACAAAGTTCTCAGTTCTCAATTGTTGCCAGCACAGATAAAACTTATATGGTTAATGCCACCTTTCTAATAATAAGGTCAAAGGTTCGAAAGTCATTACACTACAGTTTTTTGTTATTCTTGAGCTTCACCTGCTATAACGTTATACTTATCGGTTGTGACCTAATGCGTCTTAAATATAGCGTTAAAACTAACACTGAATGAATATAATATTATTGACAGATAACGTATATGCGTACGTTGTTTGTCAATATCTACCGTCATTAACAATAAATAACAACATCGCTTCAAATAACATATTAAGTCCATCGCTACATCTGTGTGAAACGGCCAATAACTATAATATTATCCCAAAAGAATCAGTATCATTACAAAAGTTCCCTAAAACAATTGAATGAAAACAAATAATCGGACAAGGTTTCCACAACGTTTTCGACATTTGACTCTGGAACCATAAAAACCGTTGTTTTTAGTCTTATTTAAAAAAAATTGCGATCAAAAACCACAAATCACTAAAAGTATCGAAAAATTTCTGAAGTGACAACACTGTTTCATCTTTTTTTTTGCAACAAATCCAATGACATTGGAACAATCATTATTTAAAAAGTTTATATGTTGTTTACATTACTGCGTTTTGTTCATGCAACATTCATATAAAATGGCTCTGTAATTGTAAGTATTTTTAAAGCAGATTGATTGAAATCTTGATTTTTAATAACAATCGTATATCACAAAAGATCTCTTCTTTTGAAAATGCATTTATTTTATAGTTATTGGAATTAAGTTGCGTGTACTACGACTACAACTATGTTGCGCTAGCAATATGCTTGAGAGGGAATTAGTTAGTGATAACCGACAGTATTACTAATTGAGCTTGATTCAATGAGCTTGTGAAACGCTTGTATAGCCCTCTTAACCATCATTTATTGGTAGCTTCAAAATCAATCAGTTACCATTATAGACAAGCGTCGGTAAAATATAGAAACCGGGGGTTAAACTAATTTTTAAATACCGATACACATATGTACACACTCATAAACATTTTTTTTTATTAATTATAAATATCATTCTATAAGGGTCCATTCACTATCCTGCGTGGCAATCCGCCTAGCCGTCCGCCGAGTAATCCAGGATTGTGAATATTATAGCACCCTGCACTGCGTCCGACTACACCGAGCAGCATATGCCTCTTGAGTCCTGCGAGCTCCGCCCACTGCAGGATAGCGGATGGGCCTCTTAAGACAAGTACATAAGTAGTCCTTTTTAAGTAAGTTTTTATTAGTGTAATATATGTATTTGTACAACATATATATACGTATTTGTACTTTTTATATTACATATGTAATTTTTTTGTCTCACTGACTGTATGAGACGGTAGTATAAAATTTAACAGTGTGCACTGTAAGATTTATTATGAAAGAAGATGTAGGTACTTATGTAGATGTTGCGCATTTGCAATACGTAGATATAAGAGAAAAGATTTACCTATACATAACTTTCGTTCCTGTAAATTTTCCATTCCAAACTCTCCCATTTTCCGGGACAAACGAGGGAAAGTTTACATTCATATACCAAATATGATAATCAGAGAAATGTGACCTACACTCGGTATTTGATTATATAAACTTGAGGGACTTTAGGCAGAAACTGCCACTCTTATTTTAAGTTAAACCTCGTTTATTTTTAACTTAAAAACAAGTAGATTAATTTTTATTAAATTTATAATTAATGAATTTACATTTTTGTAATTTAGATTAATTATGATTAATTGCCATAATTAAATCTTTATTTTATTACTAATTAACTAATAGGGTAAAACGAGAAATTCAATGACTTCTGTTTAAGGTTAATGGACCATTATTCAGCTCTGAGTGCAATAGATTAAATTATTTTATTGTCTTAGACTAAAAATATTTTATCCTTTTACTGTTTCTTCTTGAAATATTTGTTTATATAGTAGAAAAGAATATATTTTATTGTACAAAAATGCTACATAAAATCGAGAACATTAATATTCAAGTACAATCGGCGGTCTTATCGCCCATGGCGATTTCTTCGAAGCTACATTTGTATGGAGAAAAAGAAGTATATATAACAAAAGGTAATAGAAATGACCAGGACTTAGGAGGCTTGCATATAAGGCCACGACAAGGTCAAAATGTAGAGTCCTAATATTTGTTTATAGTTGTTTGAAGGGATTGAGCCTTGAGGACTCTCTTTTCTTTAACCTTCCCCTATTAATTAGGATAGGCACAATATATTTTTTCCTTCCATCCACTTCAACATTTTTCAGAATTTCCTTTTATTCAACTCCAACTCCGACTTTAATCCGTGCAAGGGCGGCCTGTCGTAAGAGGGGACATAACAACCTCGAGTTGTGTTCCGGCATTAGTGGCCAGGTTTCAGTCTCCCTTTAGAGAGTGGCAGCACGTTGGTAGCGCCTTTGGTGTTACAAATGTCCGTAGACGACGGTAACCGCTTTCCATCAGGTGGGTCGTCTGCCTGTTTGCTGAACTCATGTAAAAAAAAACAAAAACTACCTACTAACTATACTCCATTGGTTCAGCGACCCAAAATGTGTCTTGGCTTCCGAAACGAGAACACCTGTTTCTGTCATGTGCAGTTTCTTGCCAGTTATGGGCGTGAAGCTCACACAGGTTAGATTCCATTCTGTCTTTCCACCAGTACTTGGGGCGACCGACCGGATATTGCGTTGCCCACCCGATCGTCCCAAATGGGCCCTCTTCACGCTTCGATCCTCTGCCATCCGTTCCATGTGATCGAGCCAACGGAGGCGGTGAGATTTAGTCTCTCCTATTATGTTAGGCTCAACCAGGAGATTTTCAATCAATTCAATTTCAATATTGGTTCGGACCCTCCAGCTACCATTGTCTCTCCTTGTTAGGTCCAAAATCTTATGGAGAACCTTTCCTACCGCCACTAATAGCTGATTTTCTTCCTTGAGGGTAAGCGCCCAGGCTTCGCGTAGGTACATCAAGATGGGCCGTACAACGGTTTTATAAGTCCTGATTTTGGTTTTACTGCTTAGAAGCCCGGAGACTAAAACCTTATGTAAGGCTGCGCATTACTGAGAACGTTTTGAATACGTAAGTGTATGTCATCCTCACGGGTGTTCGTATCGGTAAGCAGCCCAGATATTGAAATTCAAATTTGGCTACCCCCTTATACAGAGCGTCCCCAACATGAAGGTCCTCGCATGTAATGTGAATATTCCTGTACCGCGTCATGTGAAGATACTCAGTTTTATAGTGGTCGATTTTGAGTCCAACCTTCTTTACGTCTTCCTCCAAAATCTCCTAGGTGCTTCTGTAGCTTGTTCACGGGTTTCCCCTAAAATCGCTAAATAATCCGCGTACCCTATCACCTTATGCTTTCCATTCGGTTTTAGTTTATACTCGCTAGCTAAAATTCGTCTAATTACATGTTCTAGTACTAGATTGAAAAGCATAGGTGACAGGGCGTTTGCCTCGTTTGCGTCCAGTAATCTCCGGTGAATTCGTTGGAGACTTTGTTTCCCACTCTCATTCGCATAATGCTCACGCTTGCGGAGAACGTAATCATATCGTCATATATCTTTTATTCAAAATACATTGAAAAATGGTATTTCCGTACCTGGGCGCATCTCCTGGGTGCATTATTGTCCGCAGCGTGTTTACATGTTTTCAAAGCTCGGGTTAGATCATTTATTGTTTTTATACAATATCACTGATTAATATTCATTATTGTTATCGTTTATTAATGTTAATTATGATGATTAGTGCTCATTATTATTACGATGATTAATTAATGCTCATTGTAGGATTTAGAACAGAACCCTGATTGCGGCCAATGATGTGCGCGGGAGTTTATTTAATGCGTAAATATGCGAAAGTTTTTGACCAGTTTAAAACTGTGTTAATTATCACAGAATGGCGCCACCAGTCATTTTTCTTTCGTTTTTTGACTTTTTATTTCTCATAAAATCAAATAATTAAAAATTGAAAGTCTTAATAAATTCCGTTTCATATAATGTACGTAATTAACGTAATAGTTTAAAACTGTGTTAATTATCACAAAGAATATATTAACATAACTGACCACACTGAGTCAAAATTGATGGGCATAATCTATATGAAACCGTAAGAACTTGACTGTAAATAAAGGAAAGTAACACGATTTCAAAAAAGCTGCTATAAAGTTTGAAAGAGACACCAGCTTAGCATTCGCTCTTTTATAGAACTATTAGTGGGCCCAGCATATCCTGATCTAAAAATTAAAATTTACATTTACCCGATTGCAACGCCACCTACCGGGTCCAATTATAAATCTAAATTATCCCGGTGCCCACTTTAACACACGCATGAACAGAGGAATTTTATCTATATATACAGATTTAAAATACGCAATGATTTTCATATGGTCCTCTTCTATACAAAGATGAAAGATTTGTATTTATGTATGTTTGTGACGAATACACTCGAAAGCTATTGGACCGATTTCAAAAATTGTTTCACCATTAGAATGCTACATTATCCCTAAGTAACATAGGCTATATTGAATCTAAATAATCGGATTCTAATGTTTTTTCAAGGCAAGACATCGTCTGTCGGGACCGCTACTAGTCTTTTATAGAAATTGAAAAAATCTCGAGGAAATTAAACCAAAAAGATTTTTTATTTTCGCACAGCTTCGTCGTTGACTATTATTTCACCCAATGTTGAATATGACGCGGTCTACCTAGAAGATCCCATTTCACTCGTGAGTTGAAGACTTTCAAATTGTATGTCAGGAAAAAAGACTGCCAAGATTGTATGATTATTTAAGGATACGGCACAGAAAAGTGGAAGAAAAAATTAGATGAATAGATAACACTTTATTGCACGCTAAAACAAACAATTACAAAAATCTATATTTACAATACCTACTTTCTATCTAGGACTAAAATAGGCGGCCTTATCGCTTAAAGCAATCTCTATCAGGCAATTTAAATTAAAGAAATCTCTTAGCTAATCTAGAGATGTATGTAAATTATTAAATTAGAATATAAATCCTGTTTTAATTAGTTCCTTCCAATTCCAGCTATTGTTTTGAAAAACTTTTACAGAAGTTTAAACTCAATGTTATTTCCAAAGACTGTCAGGGGCTGCCAATGCTGTATTTTACATAGAGATGTGAGTTATTGGGTCAAGTGTATGGAGGTTGGCACTGAAAATCAGCGCTATGTCGGGATTTTTCTTTCAGTTCCTATGCAGCACAATGCTGTTGCCAACCTCGTTGACTAAGAAACTCGACGTAGAAGCCTTATCTATTTAGCTGCGCCCCGCGGTTACACCCGCGTGGTGATGGAAAATCGTTCTATTTTGGATAATTCACACTATATCTTTATAAATTATAGCCTATGTGCTATTCTGATGTGTAAGCTATATTATTGTAAAGTTTCATCAAAATCCATTCAGTAGTTTTTGCGTGAAAGAGTAACAATCATACATGCATACATACAAAGTTTCGCGTTTATAATATTAGTAGGATAGGAAGTAGGATTATAATATTAGTATGATGAATTTTTTTTTGTGTAAAATTCATTGTGAATATTTTTTTTGTTTTTTTTCCGTTTATGTATAGCGTCGCTTTTTAAGTCAATAAATATTTTTCTTTCTTTCTATTTTCAGCTGAAGATGTCAAGCGACGCAAATATGAAACTTTAGGAAGAGGCCACATATTTGTGCCGGTTGCGGTAGAAACGTTGAGTCCCTAGGGCCCATCGGTAAATACTTAATTCTGTAAGAAACTCTTTTGATACTACTCGCAATTGGAAGACTGGTTCATATTTCGCATAGCGAATTAGCATTCCCATACAGAGTGGTAATGCAACGAACCTGCTAGACACGCTTCCCTCTGGCAGTTACACAATGTATATACCTTTAGAGTTAATTTCTGTCTTAAGTTTTTTATATACTATTAATATCTCATTAAGAATATCGTGGGCGTATCTCTTGAGTGCATCATTGTCTGCAACCACGTGTTTTCAAACTCATACTAGATCGTTAATTTTTGGCTATATTATTATCAAAAAGCACTTAAAACTGAAAAATTCTTAAGATATAGGAATATTTAAAAAATCTGCATGCGGCCAATGACGCGCTCGGGAGATCTTATGGTATTTTACTTATATGGATTGATACAATATTACCTCACGATAGTCAAAACCCGAAAGCTACGAGAATAATTTTTCGACTTCCATATTGGTTTTTATTCTTTCGCCACCTATTGTCAAATGTGAGAAAACAGCTATTAGTCTCCGTAAAAGCTGTTATTACCGACGATTACAGTAACTCTGCCTTGGTCTCGGCTTCAAAAGTCAACGACCTTACTCAATGGCCTGTGGCCATTTAGATACCTATCGCTTACCTAACAGAAGTTGCGTTCAAAAACGCGATGTTAAATAATTAACCAAGCTGTTATAGTTTATTAAAGTATTGTTACACTAATTTTCTGTTGTCTACTTTTTACGGATATTTTCTATATATGACTTTCCACGTTGACCAGATTTAAGCAGTGGCAAATATTTGAAAATGTATAAGTCTATGCACTCTAGTTTAAAAATAAAACACTGTATCCTATGATAATTAAAACTACGCTTTGACGGTTTTAAGCGCGGCATTTTATTTGGTTTTTTCCGATGTTTCGGTTACTTTTCAGTAGTCTTGATCACGGAAGACAGAGATCTCACGGTCGAAACGTCATAATAAAAATTAAACCAAATGCCGCGTTTAAAATCGTTAAAACATAGTTTGCATTATGTGTACTAGTAGCGAGAACTTAAGAAAAATCTTGTGTCCTAAATGTCCTATTATTATTTATGACTCACATAAATACAAACAATCACAAACAAAACAAAGAAAATTTGTTTCATAAGTGTACAATATAAAAAAATATTAGTTATGATTTTTATTATTTTTTGTTTCAAAACAATCTTAATTAACAATTACAAAAAAGCGGTGAAATCAGAAGTCATGTAATGATACGCTCTCGAATATTTAATTATAACTTATTACACGTGGAAATTAATCACTTTAATTATTTTTGATCTTGTACTATTTACAAATAACGTTTACAATGGACTACTCTGTCAAAAAAGTACCGGGAAAAGGTCAATAATACACAAAATGTTAGTTATTCGTTCAAATTTATGAATTAAGTATGACCGATGCAACTCAAACTCCGGGCCAAAATGAAAAACAGTTGTGCCAATCTAACAACAACAAAAAATGTTTGAATTTGGAACCATAAACAAATCATCCATTCCCGATACTTTTTTGACAGAATGTATACAATAATAAAGGTAGATAACTCTTTATTCCTCACCAAAAGAACAAACATTATGTACCTATTATATTACATACATAGTTACAATAATGTTTAGGCCAAACAAAAAGCAGCGATCTCTTCTAGATAACCTGTCTTACACGACCTTGCCTGGTTAGAAAATAATGTTTAATAATCTAATGCTAATTTAAGTGTATAATTTAGAAGTTACGATAGTTACGTATTTTTGTGTACGCGGTGAAGAATTGTCTCATAATAAGGGATGCCGAACATCGTACGAAGTAATCCGCGGTTCAATGCTAGGATGACAATATACCTATGTTTGTATGCAAAATCTTATCTCTTTATTTCCTCAGTGCATTGTTTCTCAACGATTTTTAAGTCGTGAGCCACGATAAAACCAAAATATGAGGTAAAAAGTCTTGCGACTCCTTCAGTATAAAATTGTAATAATATTTTATTTAATAGTTTATTAATACGTTACATAGTTATAAATCAATAGTAACAGGATAAAACATATTTTATATAAATAAAACTATATCCTATCCTACTAATATTATAAACGCGAAAGTTTGTATGTATGGATGTATGTTTGTTACTCTTTCACGCAAAAGCTACTGGATGGATTTTGATGAAACTTTACAATAAATTACACATCAGAATAACACATAGGCTATAATTTATAAAGATATAGTGTGAATTATCCAAAATATAACGATTTTACAACACCACGCGAGTGAAACCGCGGGGCTTAGCTAGTTATAAATAAATCCCTAACAAATATATACACTAAAAAGAAAAGAAAACACTAAAACAATCAGTCCAGCTCGACCAGAGACCATTGTTGCTGGGCGGTGTGCCTAGAATGCTGACGGCATTGCCTCACAGTATACATACAGCGGTTATACATTTGATTTGTATATAGGCCTTATTTTTTAACAGGGCGTGACCCCCTTTAATTATAAACGCGACCTCCACAAGGGCTCCGCAACCCAGCTTGAGAAACAATGCTTTAGGGAAATGTGACGGACAGACGATTTTACGCGCGGCCTTTTTGTTTTTCGTGATCACGGTTACTGAATGGCCGAAACGTCGAAATTTTTTAAAAGAAAGGGGATTACTACCTTAGTAATTCTCTGCCTACTCCTAAGAAAAAGAGGCGTGATATTCTGAATATGTTAAACTCACATACTGTATAGCTATTATGAAACTAAAAAAGGTAAAAAGCGCTTGTGTATAATACGACGGACAACTATGAGACTGATGCTAAACGCCTAGACCAAAGAAAAAATTGGCAAGTTTGTTTACGAAATTTATGCTTCTCGGAATCGAACCTGGATCATCTGTGCAATAGTGAAGTATTTAAGCCAACGTTTAGACCACTAAACCACAGAAGCTGTTTGATTACAAGATCACATCAACACCTCATTATCTAGTAATGCAGTATGGTCTAGTCAAAACATTCATTGATCTCTCGCTTTGACTCCGGTATTTAGGGCAAGCGTTCCTCACGTTTAGACTTATAGAGCAGACTAATCGAATAGGTAAGAAAAATATTTGATTTTTCAACATACTCCAAAGTAATTAGTAGAAATCTCAGACGACCAAAATCGCGAGCAACCATGTCCAGTCGTGCACTTTCATTTCGTTTAACAATTTCACTAAACATTTCTTTTGGATTTTATATCTGATATTCTTGCCGGAAATGTACACTGAGGTTGATTTTTGGAAGCTATTTTGACGTTCTTAAAGAAGTTAAAACGCAACGAGAAACTCACAGTTGCACCGTCCGAAAATACTATGGCAACTATATATAGAACGTAGGAAATGAAATGCCTTTAGCGTTGGTGTTAAAAATTAGTTTTAAAATTCAAAAATAATATAGTAAATGGCGCTTACCAGAATCTGACGCTCGCATGTTACAAGTGTTCGGCGGATACGTGTTTATTTCACTGAAATTATTTTAGTTCGTGTCGCCGTTCGTCGCTTGCGCAGATTCCGGTCGTGTGGCGCCCGCCCGGGCGGTGTGCCGACTGACGCGGCAGCCGCGCACTCGCCATGCCTCTTTTTGCTTCCATTTACATCCACACTGTGTCTACTACATCATATTCCTCACAAACCGACAGTGTTTATCCCAAAATACTTCATTGATCACCTCTGCAATTCATTATATCAAACACTTGTGGAATACTCGTTGTAACGCTCCCATATTTTTCTTGAAATTCTGCCTCTTAGTTGTAATAAAATATGACACAAGAAACACTGTGTTTTGTTGATGGAAAACCTATTACGTGCGCTTTGCGAACTGTTCAACCGTGAATCAATGTTTGCTCGCTCTACATTGTGCAGTTCGGTAACTAGCATAGTCGATTGGATTCTTGGGAGACGTTCACGCTATCAATCACTATAGATCAGCAGTTAGCAAATCCTCAAATTTTCACTTGCTTTCTTTTAATGAAGCTAGGCAAGGCAAGCGGATGATTCAGCTACTGATCCCAGTATGGGATGGAGAAAGGGTAGCTTTCAAAATTCGCCGAATGACTTTACACCATAAATATTATTTGTAATAGCCGAAAATGAACTCTGTGATACTGAAAAGAATGAAAGATGAAAATAGGCTGTTAACATGTGGGAGGGCGGCCTTAATATTAGTATGAAATGAATATGTAAGAAAATGTAGGAATGATCGGGGTAAGGGTAAATAGGCCTGCAGTATTTTCATTTGTCGTACGAAGAATGATTTTATTTGATGACAACGTTCAACTCAATGAGAAGCGTAACGAGTTTAAAACCCAGATCACTAACTAGTGGCGATCCAACTGCAAGGGCGTCGTGATCTATCCAAAATGCAAGCGCACCTTTATTTTATAACTATGATAGGTTAGCACTGCTCACAAGAGGTCTGCGATATTGGAAATTGACGTTATTCCCGTAGTCGCAATCGGTAGAAGAATTTCAAGCCGACTGAAAACGGAGTCCGAAACAATTGTCCCAGTGGGCTGTACTCAATCAGAAATTAGCTATAATGTAGTCTGTGGCTG